>JAPJYX010000006.1:18052142-19421428 GCA_030503985.1 Himalopsyche tibetana
TAAATATCAGCCGTGTGAACATTCACGTATTCGTTGTCTATTGTAGAGAGTATCACTGAAAAGAGGAAAGAGCAATACAATTATAATTGAACTGACAGTACCTAACAATAATATGGCCTCGTATAACACGGTCATATGGTACCACAAAACGTCGTGTAATAAAAATCCGTGTAATACGAGGTTTGAAGTTTCTACAAAAATAGTCTTTGCGTTCCAAAAAAAATATCGAAGTTTGATAAAAAAATCCTTTATTTTTTTTACTAAAAAATCAACAAAATATACATACATTTACGTATTTATTAAAAAAAACGTTAATAAAATGCATAAATATCGACTGTGGAAAGGAAAAAGGACGTAACCCACAGTTTTTTCAAAACAGGTTTTTTTCTATAATCGCAATGTATCAAACTTGATACACGTTCTATCAAAAGGATGCAAGCTGCAAATGCCGAATAAGTATCTAAATTTAGCTGTTAAGTTTGAAAAGGATGACCTTATAAGTAATTAAAACCAAGAAAAAAGAATGAAATAAAGGTTTTTCGTAGACAATTTCTTTGATTAATATTAGATTATGTCAATTAAACACCAGTTTAGAAGTCTACGTGCACTTTAAGGTTGTGTATAATTCATAATTTGCATATGGCCCAAAATCATCAAAACACGTTTTTTGCGCCTCCTGTAAAATTTGATATGTGTGGGTTACGTCCTTTTTCCTTTCCACAGTCGATATATTAATATAATAAATCAGGCGTGGGGAACCTGCGGCCTTCTGGCCAATTCTGTAAAGTTATGTAAATTCGTAAATTCCTGACAAATTCTGAACATAAATTAGTATTTCCGGACAAAGATTCTCTAGTCAATGTTTACTGCGGCCCTATGTCGAATCAGAAAAATGAATGCGACCTTTAGAGAATAAACGGTTCCCCACCCCTGTAATAGATCATGCATTCATCGTCGCAATCACTTAGAAGACAACAGAAATATAGTTACGTATGTTTTGAAATCGGTATGATATGTATCGATAAAGCAGCCTAATTATGACTGGGATCCTTGTTTTAAAAAGACCAACATAGCAAGGCCCTCCTTACAGACTGTCATAGAAGCAAACATGCCGTTTAGTCAGTGGCGGATTAACCACACGAGAGGCCCCAGGCGCAATGAATTTTGGAGGCCATGTATTTCGGACAACATATAAACGTCAAAAAAATCATGTAAAATATTTAAAATATTTAGAAAATCTCAACAAAAAGTATATGGGTTGTATAATATAAGCCATTCGCTTGAACGATAATCCGCCACTGCGTTTAGTTTGAAAAAATAACAACAACGAATTCACAGCTTAGTCAGAGTGGAGTCTTGACGAATCCAATATGTGTGAGACACTATTATTTATAATATGGCTCTCTAAATTAATTAAATTACAATTTAGTCATACAATTTCAGGGAACGCTCCGTTCTCCGTCGAGTCTAGACAAGTTTTATTGCATTAAAAATTGCACACGACATGCAAATGTGTTGCCCTCCCTCGCATGTCAAAAACCCCCGACACAGAATAATAATGATGCGTCTAAGATTAAAGGAAAACGATTTTTTTACATACTTTAATCTCCGGATACAGTGCTTATGAACTTAGTAGGCGGGTGTAAGTTAAATATTTAATTTAAAACAGGCAGTCTTTTTATTTCTACAGTAAGTATTGTCGAGTCGAGTGATCAACGTCGTTCGCTTGGGTTGCAGTGCCCAAGAGTTCGAATCTGTTTCTGTAAGGAGGCATGGATATATGGGATGCCTAATGTTCCCTCTGATTGTAATGTAATGTAAAAAATCTGACATTACATCTAATGATAACCAACGTGTCAGATATTCCTGAATCACATAACACATACTCAACAACAATTGGGCTCATCAGAGGTGAAGTGAGCCAAGTGGTATTTTAGAAGAAAAAAAGTAAGATGCGTTGTAATATTATCTCATTCGCCTGATCTTTTTCAGGACATCTGCATTTTAGCGTTTTGACTCGTTATCGTTTGTTCCGCGTGGACCCCGGTTGAGAAACGCTGATCTAGAAAACTGAATGAAGTCAGTATAATATCAGGATAATCATTGACCATTCATTACTATTTACTTACCGCATTTAAATGAATTCATTTATCGAACTTGGTACGAGAGTAAAAATCCAAACCTCCATTTTGTAATTTTATAATTTTAAAATGTTAGAATCAATCTTGCTTCATTACTTAAGCAAACTTTGCGATACTAAGTCTGAAGATGCCTCTGAAAGAGGCGAAACACGTGTCACAGTTAGTAACACAATACGTGGAATAATCAAAGTTTAATTTAAATTTTCTATTGGTACGAATTGGTACGAGAGTAATTAAAAAAAAAATACCTTCTCCAATAAAATTTATAAATTTTCGGTTACGATTTTCTGGCTATTACATGTCGATTTGTCACAGGAAAGCTATGCGTCTGTTGACTTTAATTCAGGGGTGGGGAACCTTTTCATTTCCAAAGACCACATTCATTTATCTGATTCAACACAATGCCGCAGTAACGAAAACGTTACCACCTCTCCCCATTTTTTTCGACTGTTGAACATATAATGGGTTGATTGCGCTCTCTTTCTAAGCACTTGCGTATAATTCTCTGATCAAAATGGACATTTTGATCAAGTCAAAAGGCCGCATCATGCCTCAAGCGTTACCGCTCAACGGCGATGTTCATAGTTAATTTCTAAATTCATAAAGTATACTAGTAAATAACCGACGAATTCTTTCTAAAGCATGAAGGTGCCGAAAGGCACGTAAACGTCGTGAAAAAGTAAAAAAGTATGATACCTTACTCAAAAAAAATATGGCACATTAGGCATTGATTAAATAAATTACATTTTTACAACAGATTAAAAATATCAAAGTATTTTAGTTCTACAGTTTTTAATAATTTTATGTTTTGATAGCTATTTCGGATTACGCCATCGTCAGAACTATGTTTAAACTAATATTTTGCTCAGCCACATATACTGGCTCTGAAGAGATACACAATGCATAGAGCCAACCGTTTTGCATCTTTGTCATAAGGGTCAAAAATTAAATTTATTAGAACAACTTGAGATTAATAGGCATAAACAAAACATCTTAAACGAACAAACGATTATTAATCCATCACCGTTGCTAAAACCCCTATTGTAATTAATAATAAATATTAGTATAATTTATCCTAATTTACTTTGAAAAATCCCATATTGCTTATTGTTGTTCGAAACAATAAAGCCATAGTCAATAAATTTTATGTAATGTCATTAATAATGAATATCATTTTAATTTTATCCTAATTAATATTTTAAGAAATAAACCCAGATTGTTAATCGTTCTTTGAAACACTAGAATCACATTTGATAAGTATAATATTGTAATTATAATTAGGATGTTAGAGTGAATAACTTGATGCATTGTGTATCTCTTCAGAGCCAGTATATGTGGCTGAGCAAAATATTAGTTTAAACATAGTTCTGACGATGGCGTAAGCCGAAATAGCTATCAACACATGAAATTATTAAAAACTGTAGAACTAAAATACTTTGATATTTTTAATCTGTTATAATGGAGTTCTACCAAGTAAATGCCAAATCAATTAATACATTTTTACAAGTTCATGAAAAATAAAATTTATTTTCACGAGGATATTCAAATGTAATACATATCGACTGTGGAAAGGAAAAAGGACTTAACCCACAGTTTCTTCAAAACAGGTTTTTTTCGATAATCACAATGTATCAAACTTGATACACGTTCTATCAAAAGGATGCAAGCTGCAAATGCCGAATTAGTATCTAAATTTAGCTTTTAAGTTTGAAAAAATGACCTTGTAAAAAACTAAAACCAAGAAAAAAGACTGAAATAAAGGTTTTTCCTAGACAATTTCTTTAATTAATATTAGATTATGTCAATTAAACACCAGTTTAGAAGTCTCCGTGCACTTCATGGTTGTTTATAATTCATAATTTGCATATGTCACAAAATCATCAAAACTCGTTTTTAGCGCCTCCTGTAAAATTTGATATGTGTGGGTTAAGTCCTTTTTCCTTTCCACAGTCGATAATTATAATCAACGTCAAATCATATCAATGAAGCAATTCACACATAAAATACAGTACGCGACATGAATCTTGGCAAGTTATTCTGTTGACAGACTTTACGTCACGGATTCACGCATTCATTTGTTTTGAATGTGCCAAGATGTCTAAAGACAGACAACCTAATATAAAATGTGTCACTAGGCGTAACTCAAAAAACAAAAACACGCTATAAATAAAACGGTTCAAAAATCTAACAAAAGTATTAAAGGTCGACAGACCAGTCCAAATACCTTTGGGGTCAGTCCATTTCTTTGACATGAGATGGATTAGATTGATTGTTTCACGAATTCGTTGGTGAAATACTTCTTTTTGACCTTAACAGTGGAAAACCTATGCGTAGCCCACATCGTGGCTTATTTCACTTTATTTTTTTTACGTATATGTTTATAATCATTATCAACTAATACGAACGACGTTAAGTGGTTTGTATTAGTAGTCAAGTTAAGCCAGATGTGTGTACTGTAAGTTACGAATAGAAGATTTTTGATTCTTTCTGGTATTTTTAAAAATAAAGATGACAGTTATTGTTTATTTGAAACAAATGTTATGAACTTATTTAATAGGTAGAGTCCGTAGTGCAGTTACCAATGTCGCTGGCTTCCTTGACGGATCTCACGGGTTCAAGTCCCAGTTCGAGGGCATGGGTGTTTCTGCTATCTAAAAATCTCCTTTACAAATACAATAATAACAAGGTGTAGCAAAACCACTAATCTTGCACTAGCTTTATCCTTTATATCCCTACTCTCTTCGAAAATAATACGAGTATCTAGCTGTTTTTAATTTAAAAAAAAAACCTGAAAAAAGATCATCTGGTGCACATTAGGAGCACGCATGGATGACAAAAAAAAAATCCACGAGTGATGGAAATATGGTGACATCTCAAATTCTTAATTATATCGAGACATCTGATAGTGTCAGCTTCCTGCACGCCAATAGCACTATAATACTAAGCGTACACTGAGACGCAACACAGAATTGGCAAGTGCAGGTAGGTGATGCAGACGTGCGACCAGCGTACGCTGTGACAGCTGCGTCACGCAAGTGACATATGTGAATGACACACAATAACTCTTTTAATGTATTTTTAAAAAAGTCTACATGACAAGTATCGTATATGCAAATTTCAGTTCGCACTAATTAATTAGTTTCTTTGTCATTATTGCGACGAAATCAAAATAATACGTTCAAACGTGGGCAGACGCATGTCATGTTTTCGTTGCAGCATACGCAGGTCTGTACTTCATCATGTAATACAAAATATGTGCTGCCCTGCCCTGGACTGCACTGCGTCCTAATTCAGCTCGAGACTTGGCCTCTTATTTCTGATTCCTGACTGACATCCTTTATCTGTATCCTGCAATCTTTCCGCCTGTTTTTTTTTTCACTCAAGGCCACCTTGAGGACATTTTCGGTATTGCGTCCCTTGCATTATTATCATCGCAACTCTAGCAGTGTTTTTTTTAATTTTTTGATATGGTGGTGATAAAAACGAGTCAAAACATTTCATAGAAAGCAGTGGCGGTTCCTGACCTGAAATCTTGGGTGGGCTAGAGAAAAGCATAGCATTGTATACTATTTACGAAATTTTGCATGCTTCCACTTCATCTTATACATTAATCTACAAGCAAATTAACAAATACTACGACACTACTGCAAAGCATAAATTACTATATAATACAATCAATGCTAATGTAAGTAAGAAATAATAATACGTGACCTTAAATTTGTCTCTTTCAAAGTGAAATAACAAGTAAAAAAAGCAATACAGAACTGTCACTGAGATTCGATACCTGTCACTTTCATAAAATACAAAGATATTGGTATGTTTGTATGGGCCATGGACTAATTCCAATTTAGCCCCCGATGAATGACAGAAGCCAGTAAATTTGAAATACAGTCCTGTGTGTTTGATGACGTTTCCGTACATACAAATACAAACAAAATCGAATCGTGCTAGATTGCGTTCCAGTGTAAATAAATATTGTCTATGGTTTTGGGCTGGAAAGCGTTAGTCCCTGACCAATAGCATGTACATAGGTGTTGCCAGACTGACGTCACGTTGAATGTTCTCTATGAATTATTTATAGGGTTATTGTTTTTTTTATGCCGGCTCAGCTTAAAATTGTAATAAAAAACAATCGAGAATATTATTGTAGGTAGACATGCCATTGTCTTATATTGATAGAGGAAAATTTAAACAAAGATATTATATTAATTTGGGGAAGGTTAGTTACGCTTATAAATGTATTTATTTTGTTCAGCGGCCGAATTGCTGTTCATTTGTATTCAGCCATCTAAAGTTTTGGGTGAAAAATGCAGGTCGGGCTTAGCCCACCTAGCCCAGTACCTAGAACCGCCACTGATAGAAAGTATTTATAATATGAATCAAAATAAATTGGGATGGCCCAAGACTCACCGGTTGAAGATGGGTAAATATTTTGGCACGTTATACGAAATTTTTGACAAGAATGTATATGGTTTGCCTTTCTATGCACGTAGACAAGCTTACTGGGAACCATATTTAAATACTAAAATACCGGTTTTTAGAATACAAAATAAAAGTATTTTAGAATTGAAAATTAAGTAAAATCGAACATTGTATGTACCCAATCAATTTTTTGTTTGAACAAAAAAAATGTTTTTGAAAAGCAGAATTTGTTATGCATTGAATTCAGTTACCCGTTGATCCATACAAAATAAGCACTTACAGTTGCGATTTTTATATTTAAATGTTTTGATTTCATACTAAATTTGGTATGTGTTTATTGTATATTGGCCGGTATTGTAGTCTCCATTGAAACCTTTTTTTTCAAAAAATGTCAATCCAGTTTGAGAAATGTGTAATGAATGCCACCTGTTGGTTAATTGTGTAAGCTACAAAACTATATATTTAAAATTTCCAAAATCTGAGCATGTCTCTCGTTATGGATGCACAAACTTTTATATAGATCTAAAAAAACATGATAAGTTAGAAGACAAATATAAAATTGGCATTATCAGGGTACAACCAACTCCCCCCTTCATTTTTCATGGTGTACAGTGGGTTTCAAACGTATATCTGGTTATACATCGCTACCCCAAAGCAACAGTGAGATAAATTGAAAATGCTATTTTCGAGATAATTGAACATTACTGTTTTTGTTGTACTTTGTAAATAGTGAATTATAATTTTATTTAGATTCTTTTGCGGTTTATCATGAAAGATTATTACCTTGTTTTATATACTATTATCTGTATCTAGTTATTTTACTAATCTCACCGATTCTTTGAAGTTACATGGCATTATCAATAATTTTGAAAGTAAGAGAAGAGATTCCAAAGAGAGTAGGAATAGAAGGATAGGGCTAGGACAGGATTAGTGGTTAGCAAATCGCTCTCGATACGCCCCGTTCATATGATAGGATGGGTGGGAGGAGGAGATTCAAGACATCACATACATCCATGTCTTCGAACAGATATTCATAAATTGATTTGAAAATCAATTTATAAAACTGTCCGCACTGGGATTCGTGACCTCTGTAACCGAAGCCAACGTTGACCACTCGACCACACAGGTGGATTTCTTTTAAAAATTTAGTGTTTCATCAGTACCACCTAATCCAGCGATTTCCAAGGCGCGCTTCCCTGGGGAGGTTACATTGATTGCTTAACTCTCGCTCTGTGGTTTTTAATGTCTCCTGTATGATTTGATTTCGATGACTTAACCAGTTTTAGTAATAAATGCTGATATTTGTAGTAATTATAATTATTATTTTCACACATACTGTTTTTTTTTTTTTTTGTAAAGCCAGTATTGATATTAACAAAACCGGTTGTATATATGAAATACCGGTGTTTTTTTTCAATAAACTTTTATACATTGATTTTTAAAATATATAAAAACGAAACGTTAACTCGAAAAGGTGAAAAAACAAATATACGGCGTATAACTGTATTTCTCTTTTCGGTGGATGCGAAAAAACCGAGTGACCTTCGTGCTTGAAACTTGTAATTCGTAATAACATACTAATCAGCGATGGTTTAGCGATTTATACGCAAAAAAGTAGTGTAACAAATGAAAAAGTATAAGTTTTATTTTCACTGACTCACTCGTACATGTTTATAATCTTTAAATAATAATAGAGAACATGTCTTTACGTAGAAATAAATTTTAAGCACACAAAACATTTTTTTTTAAAAAACCAGCGCTAATGTTATATTCAGACCCACCTTTCGCCACTCTCAGGTGGAAATAAATATTCGAATTATTGTAATTCCCGATTGAAGACATTCCTGCAATGATTTTATTGATACATTAAGACATCGATATTTTCATCCCACACACACATTGTCACAAACAAAAGTTTTCGAATTCCAATACATCCCAAAAGTCGGTTTATCCAGGTAAGTATAAAAAAAGTGTTATTTAATAAAAAAGGCGTAAAAACTATACAACATCGTTTATAAATAATGATACGAAAAGATACTAAATTTTACAATAACATATCGACTGTGGAAAGGAAAAAGGACGTAACCCACACATATCAAATTTTACAGGAGGCGCTAAAAACGTGTTTTGATGATTTTGTTACATATGCAAATTATGAATTATACACAACCTTAAAGTGCACAGTGACTTCTAAACTGGTGTTTAATAGACATAATCTAATATTAATCAAAGAAATTGTCTAGGGAAAACCTTTATTTCAATCTTTTTTCTTGGTTTTAATTTTTTACAAGGTCATTTTTTCAATCTTAAAAGCTAAATTTAGATACTCATTCGGCATTTTCAGCTTGCATCCTTTTGATAGAACGTGTATCAAGTTTGATACATTGTGATTATCGAAAAAAACCTGTTTTGAAGAAACTGTGGGTTAAGTCCTTTTTCCTTTCCACAGTCGATATATTAATTGTTCCTATTCGGCGGTGGGTCATTACTACCCTTGTCTTGAGAAGTGTATTTGAGTCAAAATGCGCTACAAAAATACAGTAATACCCCGCTTAGCGCGATCCCGTTAAGCGCGGTTTCACTATAACGCGAATTTCAAATTTCGCGCTCAAATGCCTCGCATTACGCGAAAGAGTGCGTATAAACATATTTAGTCATTAACTTCTCTATGGTCGCGGGATCCCCGCTTTCTCTGAATATTCTCTTTGAAGAATTGGGAATTCCCCGTACTTCGACTTTAGCAACGCACGACGATCCTATCAGCAATGAAGATTTGATCGAGTTACAGAATAATCCTATCTACGATGAGGAAGAACAGGTAGAAGAGAAAGTTTTATCTTCAGGGGAAATACAAAATGCACTTTCAAAAATTTATTCAGGTTTGGACATATTGCAGAGTATAGACAATAATGATGACCGTGTCTTGACCGTGTGTCAAACAATTAAAAACAGTGTTGGGTGTTATGAACGTATTTTACAAGAACGTAAACAAAACGCTACCCAAAAGACAATAGATGTATTTTTCCGTAAAAAATAAGAGTATGTATTGCATAAAGTGTTATTAGAATTAAAGTGATTGATTAAAATGATTTGTATTTTTTTGTATTAAATTTTGACTATGTTTAATCATAAACCTCGATATACGCGGATTTCAGTTAACGCGATTTTTTTCGGAACGTATCCCTCGCGTAAAGCGGGGTATTACTGTACTTTTAAAATAGACAGAAAATATAATATTTTTAACGCATTCATTGATGTCTACAGACTTATAAACTTTGAAATATTTCTTCTCGTTTTCATTATTACCAAGACAGTTTTAAGTAAAAATTCCAACGTTTTCAATTTCATAATAGTAAAAAAATGAACATTACTTAAAACCAACCATGTTAAAAAACTGGCTTTTGAATGTCGCGGATTTCGATTGAAGATCGACCAGCCCAACACACCGACTGACAACTTCAATCTTCCATACTTCTGATTATCCATCTCGCTCCCTACAAAGAAAGGCTGACCAACGGACTCGAGGATTAAAACAAAATACGGATGGCTGGGTCGTGTGCAGCGGATGCTTCCGGAGAACCTAATTTCATCTTACCAATTCTTTCAAAAGGTGTGATATCATAGACGACCTTCGAGTACTCCTAGTAGGATGAGCTCGGGGGAAGCTGGTATGTTACGAGTGGAAACAAAGAGATTGACGGGTGGCACATAATCATGCAGGTATATGCAGGGGTGGGCTGGAGAGGGTTCAGAGGGGCTTGCGTGAGCCCCTTGTTGAATTTTACAAAGGCTGGCTAGCCTCTTGTTAATTTAGTAGAAAACAATATTTTCAGATCCCATTAGTATATAACTGCAATTTATAACTTACTTGTTATCTACGACAGCTTCAGTATACACAGTAGTACATTTTTAGCCGTTTAGATTGATAAGTTTACGGCAAATTGCATATTCTTACATATTATTAGTGGATTAGGCCAGTGCTTCCCAAACTTTTTCATGACACGGACCCCTAAATCTGAAAACAATAATCTACGGACCCCCGTTTTTTTTATTATTTCACATGTTCATTCTTTATCACAAATAATGTTGAAAGAATGAACATTTTTTTCGCGAAAAAGCTGCGGACTCACCCATAGGTCCGCGGACCCCAGGTTGGGAAGCACTGGATTAAGCAACAATCGATAGCTTATATAATTGGATAGGAATGATAAAATATTCACTCCGTCCCCAGAACACCGAGAATTGCTTGAGGTTAAGCGAACCCCATGTTAACGTATTGGCAGCCCGCCGCTGAACTTAAGTATGCTGGTATGTTACGAGAGGAATCAAAGAGATTGACGGGTGGCACAGCATCATGGAGGTCTATGTCGTATATCTTATCGAAGTATCTTGAACGCGGCATTCCAGCATCACAAGCATCCCTTCTCCCGCTCTCAATCGAAAGATCACAATGCACGAAAGATAAACCGATTCGCCGATCGGGATGGAGTTTACATAGCCCATGTGTATGTACATGCTAATATTTTACCGTTGTAAGCCACGAAACCGGTTTTTTTCGTAATAAAATTACAAGCACTGCCGTGACTGTCCGCCGAGCCGAACAATAATCATTACACATACAAAGCAACGGCTCGAAAGACGATAGTAGTAATACTAAATCGAATCGATTAACATAATCGTGCCATATTCGGTGTGACTACTTTTACGACAGTAAAATTTATTTAACGTTCATAACATGGAGACTGATTCTGATTCTGATTAGTAGAATGTATTATTAAATTTGAATCGTTCAAACTATGTACATTCTCACAGATTTTGTCACTAGCGACCCGGGTTTCGCCTTTTAGATTGAAAAAAAAACGTCTACTTTTGCTAATCACTTAATTTCGGAAGGACACGTGTTCAATCAGGAACAAGGGATAAAAATGTTACACCCAAATACGGACAGTCATAAGCTCTTTTTCCAAGAAATTTTAGAAATCAACAAAGCACAGCTGCAAAGTCTTCCGATTTTAAATGAAATATCAAACTTTCCCACATCTCTACTTCTATACCCTATATAATCATAAAATCATATAATCATAAAACCTTTGCCGACAAACGAATTATATAATTCTTGAAACTGCTCACTACTCAAATCTGTTGGCATTCCCATGGGCTCATCCTTTTCGCCAGCAATGGCTTTGGACTCAGTGATGCATTTATATCTTATATAAACACGAAACTTTCATTTGGTAAGCGTCAGTTCAAGTTCATCCGTGCACTTGAATGCCTGAAGATGCCGAAAGGCGAAACCCGGGTCGTTAGTGACAAAATCTGTGAGAATGTACATAGTTTGAACGATTCAAATTTAATATTGAAATTCCACCAAGCACCTTCAGTCGAAATCTTAAATTATAGAATGTATTATATCTTTTGAAGGATCAATAAAAACACACTACGAATACTAAACATAGATCTGCATATTCGTAGCTAACAAGAAAAATACAAACATAAAAAATAGCCAACCAACGATACAAGATTAATAATCAGTTTTCTTTCTCGAACTAAATGATAGTTTAGTTTGGCGATATTAAGCCTGACCTGTCCATTCAGATTGTATCTGATTCCCAAAACAATCATAGTCACAGGTGCTTTTTCAAACATCGGGTATTGTTTGCAAAAAAAATACATAAAAAATAAGTACAATGCGTTATAAATTATAGAATTTTCTTTAATTACTAAATATTAATACTTTTCATCGTTACTTTATTCCATCCGGGGACTGTAATGAAGGGATGGACATAAATCACTTTCACAGTTAGAAATGTGTGAGGCGTCCAATGTATTAACATCTAATGCAGGGTTTTCCAAACTATGTTCCGCGGAACACTGGTGTTAAACGGAACCTGAATAGATGTTCCGCGAACACTTGCATACATTGAAAACGTGTCTTTCGCAATATTTTTCGATAACTAGTAAGGATGATTCCTGAGTTCAGAATCAATTTTCTGTGACTGTTAGATCAGTAGTTGTCATAAAAACGTTATTGATTCAATTAGTGATTCTGATTTAAAACAAAAATACATAGATGAGTCATAAAATGAAAATGAGTTTGTCAGAAAAGTCCTCCAAAGTATTTAAATAACACATTTGTTTGTTTTTTAACTATTAAGAGTTAGCCAACATAAAAAAAAGCTAAGTGTTCCATTAAAATTTCTATATTTTCGAAGCGTTCCATTACAGAAAAAGTTTGGGAAACCCTGATCTAATGAATGCTTTTATTCGGGGCTGTGGAGCTGGAGTCGGAGTCGTGAAAACTTAACGGCTCGAAATTTTTTTGAAAAATATTTTTAATGATGTGTATTCAAACAAAATAGGCCAAAGTGTTGACATTTCATACTTGGCTGACTAAAGATGATCTGATGAAATACAAATATATTATTAATTATTTCGACTGAGGGTGCTTGATGGAATTTCAATATATTTTTTTGACTGTTTACTACGCGTCAGCTCAAGTACATCCGTGCACTTGGAATGCCTGAAGATGCCGAAAGGCGAAACCCAGGTCGTTAGCGACAGAACTCATGGAAAAGTACAAAATTCAAACAATTCAAAAATATATATAAGTTAAAATGATTTTTTTTAAATCCTTGGAGTCGGAGTCGTCTTTTTTTTACACGACTCCCTGCTTTTATTTGTTAATACTATTTCTTGTTATAAGGAAATTCGTTATCCGCGCCTGTGTTATTTGTGTCTAAGAATCGTGTATAACTTTTCCGGTTCTAAGCTCAAGAAATGCGACCCCAATACCCACAATTTCTTCAATTTCCATTTTAATATGGGTGATACACTGTTTATAATTAAGGTATTCTTATATCATAGTTTTTGGACCTTTTGTAGTTTATATAAATACGCGATAAGGCGATAAGCGCTCGCGATAACGATCGTTCGTAAGATAGCTGGGCTAAATTCGTCAGTTGCAATTTCATATGTGTGCTGGGATGACGTCTTTTTTACGCGCAACTTAAAATATGATTATTTATTAAAAAACCACGGATTTTTATAAAAAAATGTATGAGGAATGATGCAGAGAGATATTTTAAAGCCTTTAGACCATTTTTTTTTTGAAATTCATAAGAATAAGGCCAATAATGAGGAAACCACTGGGGTCCCTAAACGATCCCCATCGGCAGAGAAGTATTTTTCTAGTCTCCGAGCCGCGAGAGATAAATGAACAAACAATTAATTAACACGAGTAAAAATATAGTACTCATTCTTTTTAGTGGACTGTTCTATTTCAAAATCGTGTTAAAAAAAAACAGTTGAGTGTACATATTATACTTACGATTAAAAAATACAATAAGAAGGAAAAGAACTTACGAGACGAATCAAATTTAAAAATGTCGGACGACATTACGGCGTAAAACACAAAAGGTAAAATCATCACACTGCGATGACACGTCGTGGTCAACCTTGACAATTTAAAGCACAAATAATAGTATCCTTAATCGAGACCCGAGGTACAAGTAGCACAAAATAATGAAGAGGCATTCGTAATGGCACGTTGCACAAGGTCAACTGCAGTTGTACACAAAATACAGAGTCAAAAATGATATAACACATATCGACTGTGGAAAGGAAAAAGGACGTAACCCTCAATTTTCCAAAACAGCTTTTTTTCGATAATCACAATGTATACAACTTGACACACATTCTATCAAAAGGATGGAAGCTGAAAATGCCTAATAAGTATCTAAATTTAGCTTTTAAGTTTGAAAAATATGACCTTGTAAAAAATTAAAACCAAGAAAAAACACTGAAATAAAGGTTTTTCCGAGACAATTTCTTTAATTAATATTAGGTTATGTCAATTAAACACCCGTTTAGAAGTATCCGTGCACTTCAAGGTTGTGTATAATTCATAATTTGCATATGTCACAAAATCATCAAAACACGTTTTTAGCGCCTCCTGTAAAATTTTATATGCGTGGGTTACGTCCTTTTTCCTTTCCACAGTCGATATAATTACAAATGTATTACTATGAAGTAAGCGATAATGCGAATTGAACGTACAGTATTACTCGAACGTCAAACCGAAACATTGCGAAACATAACAAGAATTAAAACGAAATTACAGTTGAAATACTGTTATTAAGTTCGTCGACGAGATATTTTGCAAGATGTTTCAAGATCATTCTTAACTTGGTTATTACTCGCGTATGGACTCGCGCGAGCCCCTTGATAATTTAAGAGAAAACAATATTCTCAGATCAAATTAGTGTATTACTGAAATTTCTGACGTATTTTATCTACGGCAGCTTCAGTATACATTTTAGTACATTTTTAGGCATTCAGATTGATACGTTTACGGTAAATTACATATTGTTAAATATTATAAGTGTATCGAGTAACAATCGATTGCTTATTTAAGTTATTGCACACAATTGCAATGGAGTGATAAAAATTCAGACTTCTTCCCCAGAACACTGAGAATTGATTTGAGGTTAAGCGAGCACCTTGTTAACGTATTGGAAGCCCACCACTGTCGAATGGTGTTTCACGTTTCGTCTTTTTGATAATCATCTTCAGACTGACACTATCGTAGACATTTGTTCGAACAAACAAGTGGGTTCGGCACTATTAGATTTATTACCTTAGAATTTACCCCCTTACACGAGTAATTATTAACGTTAATAATTTACACTATTAATTTACGGCGCTGTCTGCCAGGATGGAATCTGGCAACGTCAGCACAACTATGAGCAAACCAGAGATGGTCATATTTCTCAAAACTCAACACCTACGCTGGGCCGGACATATATCACGCATGGATGAATTTAAGCTTACTACCCCTGAGGCGGCTTGAGGTAAGACGAAGTATTGGAAGACCGCGACTTAGATGGATAGAAGGAGTGTCACATGACTTGGGAGTGCTGGAGGTACGCGACTGGAGTAGGAGAGCAGAGGATCTAGTTCACCCTGGACTGAAGAGTCAAGAAGAAGAATATTGTTTGTGTCTAGACCCCTCCCCAAATCCAGTGGGAGGAACAAAATCCTTATAGCTACTATTTTTATCATTTGACATGAAAGATGTAGATGAAAATAATTAATAATAAACGTCTTACTGTCGAATATTGGAAAATATTCTTGAATACTCAGTATTAAGTTTGGTCCGCATGAGACCCACGGGCCTTGGGTTGTGCGTTACGGGTCCAAAACAATAAATTATATTTTAAAATCTCAGATTATGAACGCGTTTCCTTTCTTCTGTAAATTAGGTTAAATTGGTATACTTTTCGGTTCACTGACTTAATTTAATGTGGGTCGAAGGGTCAAGCAGTTAACGCGATGAAAGTAATAATTCCAGCGGTCCTATTAGGGTCCAGTCACTAACGCGTAACATCCTCACGGCGAACGTAACAATTTTCGTAGATCATCCTTATGCTATTTATGGATTGGTAGACTTTAAAATGACGTATAAATTGCGACTATGTTCACTGCAGTTATTAATCGGTCTGTCAAACATCAACTATGTCGGCAGTCGACAGTTTTAGGTAAGTTCTTAACTTTAATTATGTTTTATTATTTAAAACAATTAATTTCTCAGACTATTGACTGTTAATACATCAACCCGAAGTAGACAGAAAATCGTTACCACCAGTTAATACATTTTACAGAAGAAGGTTTTTTTAAAATTAAGTTCGAAAATAAAATTCATAAGGTCAATGCCTATCCTGATATTATAATGATTTTTTCTGACCACTTTCAGTTCTCTTGATCAACGTTTCTCAACTGGGTTCCACGTGGAACAAACGATAAGAAGTCAAAACACTAAAATGCACAGGCCCTAAAAAAGATCTGGCGAATAAGATAACGCTCTAAAAATTTTGTCACTGACTGGTATTGAAAAATCGTGTCGCTTAAGTTCTTTTGTCGATTATTGGTCGACATTTATAGAGGTATGTCAATATAAGTTCACAATCTGACAAAGTCACGATGCATAAATTCATCGACCAAACAAAAAGTGTGTTAGATAGAGAAAATGTTGAAAAAAACGGTAAAATTAACTGGCTTTTTTAATGGATTAAAACGATAAATACCATTGCAATCGTCCTAATATGTACAATGGGAGGACTGGACTTATCAGACATAATTAGTCTTCCGATGTGGTCTAGTTGGTAAGAGCTAGGCTCTACCAATCAAGTGGGTCATGGTTCGACTCCCGGTAAGGTCAATATCAAATTTAGATTATTTACAATTTTAGCATGAGATCTAAAAAACGAGGGTCATCGAAAAAAATCTCATCGAGTTTATCTCGTATGATACTTCAACAACAAAATATTTGGTATATTAACAGTAATATCAAATATTTTTTAAAAAATCATGAAGGGGTTAAATTAAATTCACGGTCTTTACTTAGCTCAAACTGTCGACTAACGACACCTTTGAAGTTAGACAAGTCGTTGAATAACAACACTGAACATAATCGCAATCAATTATTAAGTACACTAAGCAATATATATATATATGAGGACAAAACGTTAAAAAGGTGTTAAAAAAGAAAAAATTGCCACACAAATACAGAGCTTAGGTAATGATGATTTATTTGAGTGTTGGATAAATATCGATTTGCTGGAATGTGTCAACTTTATGATTTAATTTCTATTGGAATAAACCTTTTTTGAACACTTATTGTGATTTCCATTCATAGATTTTATTATAGACTATCAGAACTGATATTAAAGGGCATTTTTCGAATGTTTGCTCCTCAATTTATGTAATCTACATACATATCAACTGTGGAAAGGAAAAAGGACGTAACCCACACATATAAAATTTTACAGGAGGCGCTAAAAACGTGTTTTGATGATTTTGTGACATATGCAAATTATAAATTATACACAACCTTGAAGTGCACGGATACTTCTAAACTGGTGTTTAATTGACATAACCTAATATAAAGTAAAGAAATTGTCTCGTAAAAACCTTTATTTCAGTGCTTTGTCTTGGTTTTAATTTTTTACAAGGTCATCTTTTTCAAACTTAAAAGCTAAATTTAGATACTTATTCGGCATTTTCAGTTTCCATCCTTTTGGTAGAATGTGTGTCAAGTTGTATACATTGTGATTATCGAAAAAAAGCTGTTTTGGAAAATTGAGGGTTACGTCCTTTTTCCTTTCCACAGTCGATATGTAATACTAATATTATTACGTTCAACGTGAAGGTGTTTATTAGTGCCCGGGCACTAATACAGCTGAGAATAGGATGGCAGATACAAAAGAGATTTAAGTATGAAAGTCCATAAAGTTTCAAAATGGCTATGCTACTTTCTGGCTTAAACTGGTTTTATTAGTGTACCTTTAAAAAGGTCACGAATTCAAAAGATTGCGATGATTTGAAATCTAGTGTGTATGAACATTAACGTATTGTGAGCAGTTAAATCACCATTATGTATTTCATAAATTATAATATTTTGCTGTAAATACAACAAAGAAACACAAGTAAGACTTATTACCGATTATAATTAGGGTTGCCAGGTGTCGCGGATGGGCCGGGATTGTCTCTGAATTGGAATCGCTGTCCCGTATCGTCCCTAAATTGTCCCGGAAATTTAGAGAAAACTATTTAACTTCTATTCGAAAGTCTCGGAAGAGCTAAAAAAAAACGAGTCACGCTGGTATTTTGTGAAAATCGGTATATTCCTGGATTTTTGGATTCGAATGTCAGCAAATCGGACAAATGTCCCGGATTCTAATTCTAATTATAATACGGCATTTTGGCTCATACTCATCTGAGGTATGGAACCTGAGGGTTTTTGACGGGATCCAAAGATTTCTTTTCATTGTTGTTATAAAAGTCCTCTTTAAGTTGAGTTCCAAACGCAACACTTCAGTCTGGCTGTAATTAGTAACAGCATATAAACATCTCTACAACGTTATGTCCCGTGAATAGGGCATCCAATCCCGGGATCCGGGATCAAGTAATCCCGGGATCCCGTTCAATTTTCTGATCCCGAAATGCCGGGATTGAGATGGCCGCGATCCCGGCATTTCGGGATTGAGAAAATTCTAGAAATTTACACGAAATTGGCAAATCGGAGATTTCAAATTCCTCGGTGAGCAAAAAAAAAAAAAAAACGAGGTTCTGTGAGATTCTGTGAAAAATTATACCAAATCAGAGATTTCAAATTCCTCGGTGAGCTAAAAAAAAAAAACGAGTTTCCGTGAGATTCCGGGAAAAAGTATAGCAAATTGAGTATTTAAAATTCCTCGGTGAGAAAATCTCAATCCCGGGATTCAAAATAAATCAATCCCGAAATCCCGGTATTGGAAAAAGGCTCCGGGATTGGATACCCTACCCGTGATCCCGCAGTGAACAGTATCGGGCAGCTATTACTATTTTTAAGCGGGAAGATAAATGATATTTTCGTTAATCAGTTAATGACCAAGCGTTTGCCAAATTAAGTAATATTACCAACTGAAATATTCAATAAGTCCAAGAAAGCAGCAGCTGATAATGTCAAAACGTAAAGGTCAAACAGACAGTGCGTGGCGGGTTAAAAATACACAGCGGTATTATTTTTATTTGAAGGCCCAATATGTTTTTCGGCACGCGTCGATTCGCCTGGTGTTTTGGCATCTGCTTCCCTCACGCGTCGAACGAGGACAACGTGATCCATACAAAGAAGCAGCACAAGATAGCTTCGAATCCCCTTCGCGATGCCTAATAACAATAACACAATTAACCCCCCTAGTGACCTCATATTAACTCACTGTCGATGATATTATATTTGATTAGTTAAAAATAATATTTCTATAAAATATATAATAATATATAACTGTTTATATTCATTTTTCTAAAACACAATCCATAGTAGGGCATTCGATCCTGTTCAATTTTCTGATCTCGAAATCTCGGGATCGCAGCCGTGTCAATCCCGGGATTTCGGAGAAATTTTAAGCAAATCCCGAAAATTGACACGAAATTGGCAAATTGAAGATTTCAAATACCTCGGTGAGCTAAACAAAACAACAAAAAAAACGAGCTTCTGAGACAATCTGGGAAAAAGTATACCAAATCGAGAATTTCAAATTCCTCGGTGAGCTAAAAAAAAAAACAAGGTTTGGAGATAATCTGGGGAAAAAGTATAGCGAATTGAGGATTTCAAATTCCTCGGTGCGTTAATCCCAATCCCGGGATTGAAAGTGAATCAATCCCGAAATCCCGGGATTGGAAAAAGGCTCCGGGATTGGATACCCTAGTCCACAGTATGTTGCTCTACGCTCATTACTCATTAGTCAACTGAGCCTAATATCAACTATACGACGTTTGAAATTTCTTCTGAGAACCATTTTTTTAACTTAAACTAAGTATATAGGTAGGTACATTGTTATTAACTTGATTAGGGCACTAATAAGCTGACTTTTTCTAAGACCATCTCAATCTGATTGAGGTACGTTCGCTGAGAACGCCCCGATATCTGCGCGTGGGACACGAAGTTTCAATCGCACTGTATGTTGTTTTTCGTGGAAGGGCCACACTCAAGGGGCCAAACAGCCGCAGTTCGCCGACCGCTGCTCTTCGTTTAGACTCATATCTTTTTTCACAAGATAGATACGTTCCACGAAAAAAAACATACAAAAAAGTGATATAATTCACATAAAAATTGACAATTGGTTCTACTAACATTTTTGTAATCAGTGAAAAATCTAATTCAATTCAATAAAAATACGATGTTCAAGCGCACATTATCAACAAAATTAAAAGAACTACTACTTTTTGCCGGCAACAAAAAAATACTAAAAATAGTAAATATTTCAAAACAAATCACTGCTCGATATGTTCAACAAAAAGTTTATACCGTAAATGTAATATTCAACAATTATAAGTGTAATAACAATAAATCATTGTTCGAAAACCACAAACATTTTAGAAAAAAAATATCTCAAACATTCTCAAGTAGATCTGTGTACAGCCATAAATTATATGTAAAACAAGCCGACTTGTTTCATTGCCAGCCCATTACCACTAGATTAACAAGCCATATAAATAAATATCTGGCAAATTTATCGACCAAAGATTCAGGAATTAGTTTGTAAAATAGCTCACAGCAATATTTTTGTGGTAAATATTATGTTTTATCCGAGGTCTGTCATTTTTCTACTATTTTATATCACTTTTTGCATGGTTTATTTATTTTCGCGTTTTCGAAATAACACTTTCAAAATAATTTAATGGGAATTATCATTCACTTCATCTTTTTTACACAGATTTTTTTCACGGCTGTTTTACATGAAACGTATCCCCCGTGTTAAAAGAGGATTAAGCGTACCTTAAATTAAAATTTTCTTTGCGGCCCGAACCCATCATAATTTGTTTTTATGCGACCCGCTAGAAGATGAAGGTTGTGCATGTCTGGTTCATACTGTAACGATATTTCGAGGAACACAAGTACCGTTGTATGGAGGGTTACTGTATCACGACGACAGATGTGATGAAGCAATGCTGTTTCTTATTGTCCGTACAGCAAGCAGCTGATGATTAATAATATGCAGTCACCATTGTCATTCAGGAGTATCTCGTTATAATACATTCTGTCCTCTATCGAACTGTCGTTCGATGTAACCAAACAGGGTTAATACGTTAAACTATAAAAAGGCTTGAAAATTAGTATCACACGTCGAATAGAATGTGTAATTAAATATTTGCATTTGATAGACTGGATATTCAATTAGAAAACGTGCAACTAATGGGTAGGGTTTGGCTGAAGGGGGCACGGATTTATTCGGACGAGCCCCTTGTTAAATTATAAAAACAATATTCTCAGATTAATGCGTTATATTATGTATAAATATGCATCATAATAAAAATTTAAGAACGCAGAAATTTACATTTGGTGTCTCTGACATACTACGATGGCTTAAGACTTAAACCATCGTAGTATGTCAGATTAAACTTAAAGTATAACGTTTGGAACGTGGAATTGGAGCGAAAACTATAAAACCTATTTCCGTGTCAATCTTGGAACTGTCCACTATTGCAATCGTATGTAGGTAAATACATTTGTAGTAGCTTTCGATGGCTTTAATAATTATTGCGTATAATTAATTGTATAAGAGTGACACTCCTTCCACGGAACACCGCGAATACCTTCAATAGACAGCCCACCGCTGCTGAGGAATCCGAAAGACAATTATTACACTATTTAAAAAAAATCGCTCTTTTAAGCTAAACTAATATTTAATTCTTCAACAACTATTTCATCGATAGGAAAATAGCCCAAGCCCACATTCTGTTATACTTGCCAATGATATTAGTCAGGCCTTTTGTTTGTTGTTTAATTAATAACGTTCGTGGCTTTGGCCATTCGACAAGCTTGACAGGTCTCTAAAAACCTTGGTATTTTGAATAGTCAAAAATAAAAATGATATTAACGTACCTCTCTGTATGTATAGATATAATTTTCTTTAATTGCATTCAGAAAAACATGTCATTCTGAATATTGAATTTACTCAAAACTCTGCTCTTGGGTTTGGGCCGTTTATATTTTGTGCCCTTCAACTGTACAAAAGCAACAAATGTATATTAACTTTGATAAATAATTACAGACAAGCCCGCAGAACACGTTTTTCAGGAAATGATAATAGGAGAGATGTAAATAATAAACGAAATCATCCAATGTGATTCACAGCTGATTTTTTTTTTTTACATTTTTATGTAGATTTCTTTCCGTGATATATTGCAGGAATTACCAGTTCGTCGATTGCGAATGTATTTTTGATCGATAGCAGGCCAATAAAGTGAGTTACTATTGAATTACCATTATAAAATTACAAGCGATATCAGTCGACCACCATCAATTATTTGATCAACTTGTCGCTCCTAGAAAAAAGAGTGTTGCCACCTTTGATAATATGTTGTATATCAACCATAAAGTTTCCTCTTGTTTATGGTTGTCTTATTTATTTGAGCTGATAAAAAACCCTCTGACTACAAAACGTAGCACATACGACGAATTACCGAGTGTCAATAAAATTTCCGTATCACATCAAAATGTGACAGTAAATAAAAAAAAGTGACAAGACACGAGTCAGAATTGATGGGATAACAAATGAATCAATTATACGTGTAATTTAAAGCAACATATTTTTAAAACGGTACGGACCGTTATAGGACAGATACTCTTGTTGAATGTGCACTATTATACTCATTATATAATACATAATTTTAATAATGATATGTCAAAATTTGCCGGTCCACGTCATATGCACGCGACGGCCGGAGGAATCTTCTGCCGCAACAATGAACGAAACCGAGCATCGCAAAAATCATCTCTGTCGGTCATCGACCGCCCGCCATACCCGCCCGCGGGACTTGATGCGAAACTGTTTATTCCGTGGCACAACCCATTAAGTGCGCGATCGTCTCTTTGCAATCTCAGGCGCCGACTCTCAAGCAGGACGTACGGATTTTATCACTTGTACTTGTAAATATTAAAATAAACATTTCCATAAACCTTTCCTAGAAGCCAGTGTTTCCAAACTTTCGACATCTGTATACCCACCCCTTTTAATAATATTCGTAACACCGAGTGCCCCTTTGCCAAAAAAATCGCATTTACTTTAATAACTATCAAAACATGTTTTCCTTTTTTGTACATAAACAAAATAACAATAAAAGAAAAAAAATTATGTCATAAATAACTTATGTCGAGACGACAGATCATAATTTGGTTCCCTGATTGTTAATTTTAATTTGAGATGCTGTTCCACATCGAAAAGCCTGTTCTTTTTTATGTAACCTGTACCATGTACCTATACCAGTGCTGAAAAAGCAACTTTTCATAGATATGAAGTTGGAAAAGGCTAGATGTATCATAATACTCATTCAAAATGTGTGTGAGAACACTAATTTATTGTGATCTGTGACAGTCGTTATAACTTTTTTAAAAGTAATTTTTGATATCTAATTATTTTTTTATGTAATATGTAGAAATTTTGACGTACTTATCTGTAAAATATAAAAAAATAATATTATGAGTTTTGATACCAAGCTACTAATATACTAAATTAAATTCAATGCCAGTATAATACTAACAGATCCTCTATTTATAGATCCTATATCCTATATCCCACTAAATTATAAAAAATAAAAAAATCGCGGCGCAAACTTTGAGTATCACTGTGATGTGAAGATGTTTATTTTTTAATCCCCACAGGACTAAATGATTTTATCGAAATTATGCTACAAAGAGCACAGCCAAAAATAGTGCCAACCGCATTCGGATGACTAATAATCATTTAAAAATCGATTCACGATCTTCGCGGCACAACAAAAAAACGGAACGATGATTTGCGGGGAAACCGTTTTTTTGCAATACGGCAACATATTATTACGACACAACAAAAGAAAAATGCGGGCAGTTATAAATTTTGAAAAAAGAACATCATTGACACTAACGGTACGCCATGTTTTTTCCTTCAATAAATGTGTTATTAGTATTATCGTTTGTTTTGTCATCGTAAAAAACTCATGCTGGTATGTATTTACTGAAATTATTTCGTGAGACTTTTTGTGATAATATTACAGCGAAATAAGAGTATGTCATGTTGTAAAAGGTTCTAAAATAACATTGTTAAAATCATCACAATGAACCATAGTGTCAAATACATGAACGATTGTGTACAAGTTGACCCGATTTCTCAGCGAAAACGTAATGAGTCAATCTCATTCAAAATCGCATCTCTCCGAAATGTGATGACTTGGTTAAGTGTCATATTGTTCGTAATTTGACTTAAGTAATACAAACGAGGCCAACACAATATGTCATTTAGTTTTCACAAAATCGTTTTTTTTTAATCAGAGAGAAACAAATGAACATATTTCTTGAAGCGTAGACCGCGGAGTTTTGTTAGTTTGACGCACTTTTTGTTGTCAAATTCAAAATGTTTTAAGTCGATCATATCTCAGTTATCTAAATATGTTTAATTTCATTCTCGAAAGGATAGCTAACAAATGTCTAATGAAAAATTTGAATCGTTCAAACTATGTACATTCTCACAGATTTTGTCACTAACGACCCGGGTTTCGCCTTTCGGCATCTCCGGGCGTTCAAGTGCACGGATGAATTTGAACTGACGCTTAGTAAATGAAAGCTTCGTATTTATATAAGAAATAAATGTATCATTGAGTTTAAAGCCATTGCTGGCGAAAAGGATAAGCTCATGGGAATGCCCACAGATTTGAGTAGTAAGTAGTTTCAAGAATTATATTTTTTTTTTGTCGGCAAAGGTTTTATGATTATATTTATATAGGGTATAGAAGTGAGGATGTATCAGTTGGAAATGTCTAATGACTATAAAAATGTGAAATTATTGAAAGAATCTTCAAATATCTGAATTAAATGATGCCTGTAACGAAGTAACAAAATTTTGAAAGCAAGCTTGCCATGGTCAACTGTCAAGAGAGCGGAGGCTACATTTTCATTGTTGGACAATTAGAGAGTGCTTATAGTTATAAGGTGTTGTGTTTTCTAAATATTGTATTTGTAAGTATCATGTAAAAAAATAATCATGGTTTTTGAAGATTTACATTGCAATTCACTTACTAATTTCTTAAAGTATTTTGTTGATTTTTTATTATGACTTACATTGTAAGGATGCATGTAAATAGCTTCGCAGGCGAATGTGCGCTTGCGTGGACAGGGTTAAGAATCCCTGAATTAGATGCTCTACGTCTATTTTCTTGTAATTAATAATGCTATCTGCCACTTTGATGGCAACTTTTGATTCGGCGTGAAACAGACAGAAGTTTAAATTACAAAAGTGCGGCGAAAATGGCTGTACTTAAGCAGAATACAAACACAAACTAAACCACGGCAAGCCTGGGTGAACATAAGAAATAGTTTTCAAAAAAAAAACCTCCAGACGTGAACGAAAAACATTGAAATAAAAATGGCCATTAATATTCACTGCATCTCCATTTTCGATGTTTTGATAGAGGTCCAGCGGTCAGCGAGGAATCGTTATTATTGAAGTTCGTGGCAAAAGATTTATTATCATTTTACCGTTGGTCTGCCACGTCATAATAAGTTGTATGTAATACAAAACGTGCCTCCATGCCATGGCAGTCAGCCCGGCCTCTCAATTTTATTGTTGAGGCAAACACCTTTGTTATGGGCGTTATGATCGAAAACGCAGCAGGGTTCATCTTCGTAATATTAATTTAGATAGCAACTTTTATTGCAGCGTTTCTTAAACTAGAACACTCGAACAAATACGCGCCAATATGATATTTGTAGCTGCAGCTGCGACAAAATAAACGATATATAGTCCATGATCAGTGTTCTTTCTAAGCTGTGCGCGTGTGCGCGCGCACATACATTACAACAGAGCGCACAAAAGTTACATCAGCTTTACCACCACCAGATTAAATTAATTGACATTAAATAGTGTTGTTAATTATTGTCATTTTTTAAAATCAATCTTTTCGTTTAGTATGTCTAAATACAGTTATGTGGCGCACAAATATTTTTATTTCTTGTCAAAGTTGAACAGCCAATATCTTTTGCGCACACAACCTTCCGAAAATTAGAGGGAACATTGTCCATGATAAAGCAATACCTCATATTTCACACGATTCAAAAGATTATCGTCACTTTCTTCAGTGGCGGATTACCAAATAAGCATATGAGGCGCGCGCTTGGTGCCTCCGAATCTTAATAGTAATATTTTTGAAAACTGACAAGCCCTAATTGTAGTACCATTGTAACGAAAAAAAAATAGTCAAGATACCTGGATCACGGATTCGATAGCACTAATATATAAATCTAGACATACAACGTAATTACTTACTTTACATCAGTCTCTTCTTTTTTTGTATGGGTGACATTTCTGAGTACTACAAGGTTCTAAGTGTCGACTATTGGCCAAACTAAAGTAACAATGAGGCAGTCTTAAGCGTAGCATTATCTATATGCTGTATTAATATGAAGTCGAAATTTTGCTTAAATTTCCAATAAGCCGTAGTTTTATGTGCGCGTCGCAAGATATCTGTGGTTTCAACTTGAACTTCTGAAAATGCCGAAAGGAGAAGCCGGGGTCGAAAGTGACAAAGCTTGTTTGAATGTACATAGATTGGATAATATCTGTTATATTTTGAAAATTTTATTTCTGTATTCTTTCTCAATTATCCGATTTTGATCAATTATTTTTATTCTCCAACACAATGGTGATATTTTTTACCATTATGATTTTTTGTATTCTTGCAGTGTGGTATTATTACATTTTACAGTATTAACTTATTACATTAATCATAACAAACACGAATTACGAAAAAAAACTCCTGTTCCTATTTATCCTCCGTTTTTTTTATATATGTTCTCCAATAATAATGATCACATTAATCTTCCATAGAAGTCTTTTTATTTTAATATAAAAAGCGTGAAACTGTTTTTTGAATAACCTGTGCTTTCATACAAATTTCAGTTAGAACCTTGTAGCACTGGCGGTTTGTTTGAATTTCAGATGGACAAAGTTCTAATAGAAGTTTAGGTATTTCTAATTAACTATGAAGAACTGTTTTATTAATAGTTATATCATGCCAGTGCCATCATTGATATATACAATCATAAAGAAACTTGGAAACATTTACA
Organism: Himalopsyche tibetana; assembly: GCA_030503985.1. Classification (NCBI taxonomy): domain Eukaryota; kingdom Metazoa; phylum Arthropoda; class Insecta; order Trichoptera; family Rhyacophilidae; genus Himalopsyche; species Himalopsyche tibetana. The sequence goes on from JAPJYX010000006.1 coordinate 18,079,341, forward strand.
ATTTTCAAAATACATGCATTCAAAATTTCAAATGCCCATATCTTTTTTCCTGCAGCTGTCCACATAGAACCTTGTAGCACTCGGCTCCCGATTTGCTTATATATGTACTGGTACCTTAACGTTACGTTAATCTAAAACGGAATGTGTTCACGTATAATGAATTAATGTGCGTCTTGCATAATATCTTGCTTGGCTGCACATCTAATAATTAATTCTACTTTATTCAGAGGTCAAACGATAGCACCGCGGCTCCGTAATAGTTTAAAGTAATATCGTCCCAATCACCCAATAAAACCGATATTCTAATAACCAGGTCAATTTGATAGGTCCCGTGAGGTTATAATAATGCATGATGCACTTTGAAAACGAGAGTGGGCGATTTCAACTTATCTCCGATGTAAATGGTTACAACATACGCAGTGGAAGGTCCGAACCGAGGCAAATCTGAGCCAACGTGCTTTAGGAGAGTTCACAACAAAATCACGGAAATTATTCTTAAAATTTAAAGTCAATACCGATTAATAAAAGATAAATTCGGGTCCGTGACTACGATTAAAATGATCGCGGGTTTGAATCCCAGTATGGACAGTATTGTAAATTATTTTTTCAATCGATTTATGAATTTCAATTTGATGACGGACAATATGTTAAAACTTCCATCCCACCTATCCGAAACCTATCCTTCTATTCATACTGTCTTCGACAAAGAGAGGTTGAGTAACTGATTAACAAGTATTTTTTGTAGAAAAGCTTCATTTTAAGATAAACTCTATGAGGAGTCTCCACAATGCGGATGGATATATTTAAAAAAATCAATAATTGCAGTCCTAATTTAGCTAGAAAAAATATTTTAATATATATATGTCGAACGATATGATAACACGTCATAATCATCAACGAAAACCTTTCAAATATCATAAATCCATAATATTGTTGTGAGATACAAATGTTGTTTTAGGATATATCATAATATAGACTGTGAAAAGGAAAAAGGGAAAGTAACCCACACATAACAAAATTTTAAAAGATGTAAGTACAAAAAACGTTTTATGAATATTTTGGGTGAAAGGCAAATTATGAAATATATACAACCTTGAAGTGCGCTGAGATTTATAAACTGAAGTTTAATTGACTTAATCTAATAACAATTTCATAAATTGTAAAAGCCCTTTTTCCTGTTTGCAGTTTTTAGATAGGAAAACTTCGTGTCTGATGTGCAGAAGTTGGTTTTCGGTCTTAAAACTTCGAGTTAATAGGGCGATCTCAGCGAACGCACCACAATCAGATTGAGGATCTTTTAATTAATATAAAAAAACCAGCTTAAGAATACGCTAATCAAGTTAATTTCAATCGTTGTATAGTTGATATTTGGCTCAGTTGACTAATGAGTCTATCGACCACTGACCTAGTCCAGTGGTCAGAAAATTTTCAAGTAAGAAAAACCATGTTGTCAAGGAAACAGAATAGCAAAGGAGAGCCATAAATATGCAATATGTATGGATTTTAAAAAAAAACTTAATAAGTTCAAGACTTGGTGTCTAAAGAGCACCGGTTCGCCGATACTGCCCTAGTCACAACTTGCTTGCCGCATGAGTGTTCCTTAAAACGGACGTCAAACGGCAAAATAATTCCTGCAGACACCCTATGATAAAGAAACCAGCGCTACGCTCTTCAAAATAACGCGTAATGACGTACGAAAGTTTTGCCTATTTATTATTTATTTGCCTACTTCTTGTGCTTGATCAATAACGAAAACCAGAAAGGCAGCAGCGCGGCGTTTTCCGTGTGCCACTCACAACTTATCAAACATCAAATGCCTAGTAAACTAGTTATCTTGACCAGATTAAAAATATTTCCTGAACGTATGTATACCCACGCAAGCCGTCCATTTTGAGAGTATGTATTCGCTTACATAATGATATTTAAATATCGAACAGAGATGCAATAGACAACATAAGAGCGATTTGAACGTTATCGAATTTGATTTGGCACACTATAGTAAATTATCGAACACATTATGTAGGTCAGTTTCAATACATACTCTGAGGTAAAATCCGGACTGTTAATACGTAGTCGTGGATGATTGAGAGTTTGAGCGGAGAGGAAAAATTGAAAAACATAGGCAATAATCATTGGGAAATAATGGTAATTTACCTTTTCCTTTCTCCTAGTAGAAACAGTCATTATTTTACCAATCAATACGATGGATAGGCTAATTTTCGAATACATTTGGCTTACTAAATACTTTATGCACTTACAGATTAAAAATCCTTATGTGAACGGGCGGGGGGGGGGGTGAATTCATTTGCTCTCATTATCTCGATAAAGAATTGAAAAATTCTTGTTTTTTTGTTATCTTAAAAAAATATATTTATTTTTTTAAGACTTTACTTTTATGGGACCTCTAATATTTGTTTAAGCTTGGTAGCATGCAGTGGTGCAAAAAGTAAAATAAAACTGAGTCGGAATCGTTGGTTTTTCACCAACTCCGGTAAAAATAGCCCGACTCCACGACTGCGACTTCTGATTCAACAACCCTGGATGAAACTTACAAGATATAAGAAGAGTTCGCAACTTTAACCTATCCAAAAAATAGCGTCCAATGACAAGCCTAATACATCATGGAGTATTGCTAATCTGAATTACTTTTGAGATTTTTATGCCTTCTTATATTTACTAATGTTTGTAAACAAAAAATACCGAAAACCAAAATAAATTATGGGGTTGAAAAAAACAGTTCTCATATGAGGTGTATTACAATTTAATAAATTAATTCGCCTGCGGCACTTGTTAGCTCTTCAGATTGACGGTGTAAGTTCTCGCATTAGACAATTCAATCAGAAAAACTGAATATCAATAGGTCGAAGTAAAAATAATACGTTTTTCTAGGATGCTATCTATTTTTTTTCTCTGAGCTGATGAATAATATCTGCTTTAAATCACCTATATTATTTAAAGAATGCTTTCTCCCTACTTTCTATTCAGTTTTGGCATGCATCCCATGGGTAGGGTTTCGCGGTACGACGTCTGGGTTCCTCATCAATTTTCAGCGACAACGCGCGACCACATGTGACAATGTAGATAAAGGCAACACAAATGAAATGTATTCAAATCTGATGTCATTAAACACCCAATATATTTTCCATACCTTGCTTCTTCTGACTATTGTTTGTTGAGGTCATTACAAAATTATTTAAATGGAAAACAAAATAGTACAACAGCGCAGGTAAAATTATCCCTTGATTTATTTTTTGCATGAAACCTAGAGGAATTAATACATTAATACATTAATTAATTTAATTACAAATTGATAGAAATTATATCAAACGTTCAATCTTTTGCATCGAACTATAATATAATAGCAAAGCCATGCTCGTAAAAGTACTGTCCCTGCCATAAACAATCTGAAATTTAAAAAAAAACACTAGGTAATGTGGTAAGGTAGCCGGTACACACCACATATTTAACTTGCATTGTGCAAGAATCCGCAATTCGTAATTGTAATAAGCGAATTATACCGGATAGCAAACAAAACAACAATCAATCAACCAGCTGGCGTTTCGGCAGACGCTAATAAATTATTGGTCAAAAAAGAGCAGATGGTTTTCTGCCCATTATGAACAAAATGTGTTATTAACCTGTTTAAAAATCAAATTACGATAAACCTGCGATGAACTTAATAGTGTTGGAACATTTTTTTTTATTTTGGGTTATATTGTCACTAGATAATTATCGACTCGATTTACGGTAACAGATTTGAAAATACGATATAACTTCAATCGTAATGCACCATAATCTGTAGTAGTGTTCTTAAATTTATAAGGACCTAGAGACTAATTATGGGAAGGTTTCTAATGTTTAATATTTAATATGATTTTTGTATTTTTTTAAAGGTTGATATAACCTCAATGTAATAATTCATTGTTGTGCGTTAGAAAGAGGTTATATTGAAACAAACTGTTAAAATTAACGCAAGCTCAACAACATGTTGACATGAATTAACATTATTGATCAGTCATAAAAAAAATTAACAAAATAAAATAATGTTCTGTTAACTGTTCTGTGAGTGTTGGCGTTTGGCAAATCGACTATAGCAATAGTGAACGTAGCTGCAATTATTATTTTTGTCATATTTTTTTAATCCATGTCCACTCCCAATGTGGAGCATGTGGCCTCCTAATGGAGGTATCTCAACAGAAGTCTTTTCTACGAGAACTGTTTGTTACTCAGTCGCTCAACCTCACTTTTTTCAAAGTGAGTAGTAGGGAAAGAAGGATAAGGCTAGAACAGGACTAGTGGTTGGCTAATCGCTATTGCTACACCCAATTGTTAAAGGATCAGAAGGATGGGAGTAGAGGAAATGATGTGAATTGACATCACAGATACCCAGTCTTCGATTACAACTTTGAATTGAATAATTCTCAAATTCACTGTGATCTGACCGGGAATTGAGCCCAGACCTGTGTGATCGGTAGAGCAAGGTCTAACCAACTGGGCCACAGCAGGTTATTTTTGTCATACCAGCCGTAAAACTAAATACAAAATATAATATGAACGAAGCGATTACTGCTAGTCAAAAACATTATATTACATTGAGATACTTTGTTCACCATGCTTGATACTGTACGAACAATTGCCAATCTCACAGTAAACAATCAATCGATTGCATCAATGCGCTTCAGTCGAATTTTTCACCATTCGCTGACAATTGAGCTTTACATCAATTGCATCTGTAAACTATCAATTGGTCACATCATTGACAATTGACATTTACCGTTTTATTGATTTTTTCTGTGACGTTTAACGCGACCCCGAGTTCAGAATCAACACGTATATAACAATTGAAGATATAAATTAACAAAATTTTTACACTCCCCTATAAAGTACACCTAATTCGCTTTCTGCTCAGGCTTTCAACACGGTTTCGAAATTGCACGGTCCAATGTAATGAAACGTTAAGAATTTCTCTATATACATTTGTTTTTTTACACGGGTCGTTTTGCACGGTTTTTTCACATACAACGTATCCCCTGTGCAAAAATAAAAGTGGGTGTACATTGAGCTACGAACTTTCCACTCTAATATAAGCTGAATTATACAATTAAAAATTTACACCAGCCAAGTATTTATTATTTGCTAAATAAAACAATGTGTTGAAACCGAAGAAAAAATTTATATACAACAGTTAAATTGCTATTATATTGGGTGTTCAAAAACGGGTGCGCATAAGATTATAACAAAGAAAACAAAATGCCATAAAGTAACAAAAGAATTTCGCGGTTACTTTGTGGAAATTCGTTATAATATAAAATTCAATTTGACAAGTTCGCTATTCCACTGACTGACTGACGGGCTTGTCAAAGTGAAGAAACACGTGTCGCAGTTAGCAACACAATTTGTAGAATAAAAAAGTTGTTTAATTTAATTGAAAAAAAAAACGAAATAAGGCATGTATCGTAAAACGAGTTATCCAGAAAATTATCTTTGAAATATATGCATATTACTTTTAGGGTGTTCACTGTCAATACTTGGTGGAAAGGCATTATATTAATAAAAACACAATTATCCTTTGTACTTCATTCCACTTTATTTAATATGTCAGGACCGGTTTCGCTCATTGCGAGCATTGTCAACTGATTGTCAGTTGACAATGCTCGCAATGAGCGAAACCGGTCCTGACATATTAAATAACGTGGAATGAAGTACAAAGGATAATTGTGTTTTTATTAATATGCATATTATTATTTATTAGATCGTTAAATTTACGAAACATAAGTTATTTATCGCAATTCTATAAATGAATATTATATGAAAGATTCATAATTATTGTTTCAATTATTACAACAATAATTATACTTATCATAACACTAACCTCATGTAACTGCGATAATATTATTCCTTGTCTTCAATAAAACATAGAGCAATGCACCATAGACAACAAGACGGTCGATGTCAACTATACTGATATGCACACATAATAATAATAACTTTACGATATTAAAAAATTGCACGGTACAAGTATAAAACAGGATAGCGTAGTATCGGAACTAGCTTTTATTTAATTCGCGAAACGAGACTCGGCACACACCTCGCCAAAATTAATACAAGACTTCTCGATAAGAAATCGCGAACCGACTGCCTATAACATTTTATTATTCCGCGCTCCATGGCATGGCCAACTTAGCTTACCAGAAAAAAACCAGCAAAGTTAGATTGTTTCGTCAGGCTGCTGGCATTAACATTTTGAGAGAGGCGAACACGTACAGCAATATTATTATACAATATTATCGTAGGTAGGTATATAATATCCCCATCGCGACAAGAAAATGCAAACTGCCATTCAACCAGCTATTGTTATGTTTGACAGCCTGTAAAAAAAGAATATATATCTATTTCCCATCTTTTCAAATTTATAACATGGAATATCACAGGGCTAAATCAGTATAAATAACACTGGTCTTGAATAGATTTGAAATGGTGTAATCGGAGACATCACTACGATATACACACGCCCTTAAAACATTCCAGAATTTGGAGAAAGTTTCATCCTTAATAAAATTGTTTGGATCATTTTCTACTGTTTATCGATACTTTTAAATTGATAATGGGTCATAATTCCATTCAATATTATTCAAAATAAACTTGAATAAACGAGAAATATAATATGGTGTGGATTATTTATTCTACCCCTAGTAAATGTATCTCTTTAGTTCTATCATAATAATAAGCAGGGCCGGCGCTAGACATTTATTTGGCCGCCCCAGGCAGAATTGTATTTTTCTGTCTTAGTTAGAAAAATCCCATATACCTCATTTAGACCAACCAAGTACGTGGTCGAAAAAGTAAACTTGACCGAATAAAAAAAAAATAACGCGACGCACGGGGTTTGACCGAGAGGTTATTCTAGTGACCAAGTGAATAGAAACCGTTTATATTTCCGAGAGGATAACCCAACACCTGTGTAACGCGCTCCCTCACGTTTTTTTGCATGAGTAAACAGGCGTTGAATCGAACGAAACGCACGTGAAATTGAGCTGAATCTCTAAAAAAAACTTACGCTTACATCGGCAATATTGATGCTTGACATTTGGCCGCCTCTACAGATACACCGCTACGGGCGGTCACCTGCTCCGCCAGCATGTAGCGCCGACACTGGTGATAAGTTATGACTTTCAAATTAAAGTAATATAATTAATTGATAATTTTGCCACCTATTCAATAATTGGGACACAGCAATCGGCTAGCGATCAGTCTTCCTAACATGTCCATTCTTTGCTAGCTCGAAAAGAGATATGAAGCAATCGAATCTTGGCCCTCCTAAAATACATACAGTTGAAAATTTCCAATAAGCGTCATTGATACGCTCAAACTTCCGGTTGGATACGTTTTAAATTAAGCTTTATGAAAAGTAATATCTACACATTGAAACAATTTGGTAACTAACCAAGAGAAGTATAACAGGCGCATATTACATATTTAAATTTGATCTTGTAACTTTCGGTAGCCCGCATCGGCATTTAAGTGGTTTTGTACGAAGAAAAAATCTGCAGGAAGGTAAACGTCACAATGCTCACTACGTTCTAATTAAATTAGAAAAAAATCACATAAATCATATCATTGGAGTAATAGAAGTTGACACGGTAGGGTTATTGGCACCCGCTTCCACTAGCATTTTTGTAAGGAAAACTGGCAGGATTTAAAAAAAAAAGGTGTAGCTATTATAAATTGTGTTTGAATTTTGTTATCAGGTAACCCGTAATATCAATTGTTTATTGTTAATGGCCTTAAATGGCAACATTGTTTTTCGATACCGATGTAATTTTTGTTTTTTTCTTTCTTGCTCTTTTGGACACGAACCGCACCTGACGTGTGTGGGATACGTCCTGGCCTCTGGACGTGGTTCCAGAGACCTTTAGTTGTAAATTCACTTGCAGTTCTTTTTCTTTTGTGGTTTTGTTTTTTTCCGAGATGAAAGAAATAATATTTTTCCATTTCAACGAAAATTAAATTCCATTTTGTTCTCTGCGCAGAGTTTGACGTCAAGTTTTTTTTACATTTATAAAATCGTGTGAGCAAGCTAGGTTGTATAATAGTTATTGTGTATTGTAATAATTCAAAATTTTGATTATTAAATATTCTATGTAATAAATTTGGTGATTGCAAGTTTCTTAATTAAACGTTTTCGTGATAGTAGAGCGATGTTTGATTTAATATCTACCTACCTGTGGACCCGAGTTTAGGCCAGCGGTATTTGTCGTAATGACTTTTATTAGTAGAAACAATAGTAGAAATTTCTCACAATAAATGAAGCTCGCTCAAAAATAAAATAAAAGCAATGCGAAGCATTTTTTCACGTGTTTTTTGTAAATGTCCATAAAATAATTTCATTCTTTGAACTTCATTCCCTACCCTTCTCCATGTACTCCCTAGTTTTTATATTCAATTTTAAAATTAGCTTTCAATCTTGTTGATTTTGGAGATATCTAAAGAAACAATAAAGTCATGTTTGATAAATGTAATACTATAATTTGTAAGATTAATTAGAATTTTAGAGTAAAAAACAATATGTAATGTGTAACACTTTTTTTTCACTGCTATTTTTACCGTATTCCAATGGATTTCTAACAAGTAAATGCCAATTCAATCAATATCTAAAGAAAATATTATACCAGTAATGTAGTGGGGCCAAGGCGCCACCCCCTGCTTATTTTTCGAACTGAGTCCCAGTTTTTTTCCTATTTTAATAATTCATAACAAAATATAAAAACAAAATCGAATGCATATTTTATGCGAATCTTCGAACACAGATTTTCATCGCAAGCATTTAGTAATTGTGCCGTAATAGTCTAGTCTAGTCGAACGGGAATCATACGGCTGCTTAATAAAATCCCATACAAAAAAAAATAGCACATACAATCACATGTTTACAATGTATCCACAAAACAAAAAAGGAATAAATGGTGGATACATTGAATCAGTGATGCTCAACCTTTACCTTCTAGCGGGCCGCATAAAACAAATTATCCTGGGTTCGGGCCGCAAAGAAAAAATTATTTAAAGTACGCTCAGTCCTTTTTTACACAGAGCATATATACGTCCCATTACATTATTTTGGCCGTATTATTTCGAAAACGTGAAAATAAATAAGCCATGCAAAAAAGTATTATGAGTACATGCTCATTAAAAATCGTTTCATTGTGAAATATTTATGTTTCATTTATATTTAATTCAAAAGTTAATCTTTGTCTTTGTTAATTTTTAACTATTTTCTTTTAATATGACATAATATTTGAGGGCCTGTTTCTATGAACCGATTTATTCTGCTTCATTGAAGAAAAAGTTTGCTTACATTTATTTAATAAATGTTTTACGTGAATAAAATATGTAGAGAAAAAGATTGGATATATATGGGGGGTGTGGTCAAAATCAATCAAAATAGGCAGCGCTCCTGCACTTTTAAATTCAGCACACTGGATTACACTATTGGCGACATTTTTATTTCTTATCTATTATCTCAGATGATTTGATCTTGTCAGATGACAATTCTTGGATTTCATACTTGCTTGATGTGAATTTTTCGGTGTTATTGTAATCGAATAAAAAGAAACAAATCTACACAAACATATTCGATGATATTCGAAGTGGCGTTAGAAATATCAATATTACACATTTAGGCTCCATCCCTTATTCTTTTCTGTCACGTAAGCATCTGTAAAACAAAGTGTTTTTTACTAAAAAAACGGTGTTTTTGTACATATTCCTATAAAGTTTATATTATACACAAAATACCACGCATATTATTCAATAACTGATCCAATTTTGTATTTTGTCGTTAACAACTATGTGCCAATTTTTTTTATCGCAGGTAGGTATTATAATATGCTGACGACATTAATTACAATATCCCGCAAACTTTTTCACTGCCTAGGTAATTTTTGACATTGAAAAATTCGTTCGTAGTATCGAGTTGTTTTTATTAATTGGTGATAAGTACTTGGAAAGTATTTAAGATGCTCAAATTCAAAAATTATAATATTTGACTAATTAATAAATTTAAAAGGTGGGTCGAGCTTTTGACGGCCAGTGTTACAGAAATAAATATACATTATTATTTCGCAATATCAGACTGTCAAAATTAAAGTGTACAAACAAAAAATAAACATTGATAACTCACTCAAGATCTTATATCTATCTCACTCCAACTACAGACACAAAGGCCCAATGTATTGTGAACGTGTGTCGCAGTTGAAGTTTTCTACCAGATCGGACACGAAACAGCTGACTCCCATAACAAAGAGAATTACCACAACATTTGACGTGAAGCATCCAAATTTGTTTATTTTTCTTGGTCAATTATTCAATTCGAATTGGTCAATTCTTGCAACTTACACACATTTACCACAATAATAAACGAATCTCATAGACTTAAGTATTGAATAACTAGAATGGCGACCCAAGCCAAACATGTTTAGATAATAATCCATGAACTGAGGTCACGACATATTGACCGAATATTGATTATTCTTTTTCAATTCAACAAAAACATATTCAATATGCGCAATAATATATATTAATGTATCCATAAGCCAGTTCATAAACTTGAAAAGTCAAAACTAGATTGTTATTTTTGTTATACTATGATATTAAGACAAAGAAAGTACATGTTAAAACAGGTATTATACCCTCAAATCTTACCTTACTATGCATCCAATAATTAAATAAATGTTTGTGAGCACTGTCAGCTGAAGATTTATAAAAATCTGACGAGAATCACTAATAATTTGGAACACAAAAAGGAATTTTCACGTACTAGAAAGAGCACTACGCATCGCCTATAGACTGTGGACAAAACTTCGATTTATTTGCGCTGCCAGTATGCACATATTGCCACTTACAGAATCACAATCTAATCCCAAGATATTTTTTCCAAGTGTATAACTGTATACGAATGACTCTCTGGTAAAATTATGTCAACCGCTGCATAAAACAACTTTTATTACGTCTATAACGTAATTTTTGCCTATATAAAAACGTAAACATTTAAAAATAGTATGCCAATTTTTAGTGATCCTACAGTAAAATGTTTCATGGCGCATCTTGTTTGCGCTGGTTTAATGAAAATTTGTAACTAAAAATACACTCACGTTTTTGTTTGCGTAGATCTTTTAACTAGAAATAAAAATGAAACAAAAGATTATTTTATATGTATAGATAAAACTAAAACAGCGGCAATTTTGAAGAGATATGATATGAATTTGTTTTGTTATGAGATCTTGTTATGCAACATTCCTAAAACATATGTAAATCGGAGCTATATTGAGGAATAAGTCAAAGTTTCAAATCTTCTTGCCTGAAAACGATTGATAGAATTCAAAAAGATTACGCTTTCAATACATCTGTCAAATTAAAAACATTTGTATAAGCAGTGGAATAACACATTATTAGTTTTAAATTTAAATTAAAAATGAGTATCTACAATTTTTTTGTCTAATCGTACCCAACGTTTAACCCAACTTAAACCGAAATATAGGTTTTCTAAATAGCATTCTAAACCCATACCATAAAACTAATTCTTTACTCTTATCAAGTACCAGAATACGATTAACTTATAATTTCGATCTATTGACTTTAACGTTGATGTTTCATAATAAAAGATGATAGCCAATAAATATGACATTTGTAAGGTTAACCCATAGACTAGTGGCTAACCTATGACGTTGAATTTCATATAATACATAAAACTTAAATCTTTGCTCTTCGGTAGTTTTAACAAAAAGATAGCAGGTTAGAAGATTAAGAGTTAAAAAGTAAAGATTTCATTTTTTTTTAATAAAAGAAACGAATATTAGGTAGACAAAGGAGGAGAAAGGTTGATACTAAAAACAAAGCATTTACCTAGTTTGTTTTTAATCACTGAATTTTCTTTTAAAAATAAGAAAATATCTTTTCTATTCTCCAATTAGATTTGAACATTGATTAGATCAACAAAGATAGTGAAAATTTCTATACATATTAATGCAACTCCATCTCTATCTAATATTTGTAAAAAAATGTCATTCTTAACACTTCCCCTACGGTGCTAAAAAATACTTCCGATATGTTGCTGTCCCTTAAAAGGACTAAGTGAAAAAACATGTTTTAACAGTTACCGCCCTTTGATGGACGGTAAAAACCCAGGATGTATATTTTTAAAAAACATGTTTTTCACTTGGTTCCTAAAAGGCCAACAACATATCAGAAGTATTTTTTAGCACCGTAGGGGAAGTGTTAACATTGTATTTTTTTCAGTTAGCAATGGGAATGCTAAATAAATCTTATTTTCGTATTGTCTTTAAAATTTAAGGGAATTCGAAGAAAATAGAAATCACAGATTTCAAAAGATCAAAAATCTGAAAAACCCTATGTACCATTAATATCGTATTACTTTTAACAGTTCAAAAATAATGTCCAGCATATTTCCTAGTTTGTATCCTTGACAAAAACTATAAGAAAGTTCATTCCCCATTTACAATGATAGTTCATTAGAAATACAGATTAATTTATAATTGTTGCTATTATATTGCTATGAACCATTTTTTACAAGGCCTGTGGCCTAGGGATCAATGCCTTTGTCTTTACTTGCAGTGTCAGCGGGTTTAAATTTGAATATGGAGAGTTTCATAGATTCATTTTTCAACTGGTTTATAATTTTTTGTTCAAAAGCATGGATATCTGTAATTTCTTAATTCTTACCCAATCATCTAATCCTGAAAATGGGGTGTAGCAAGAGTGATTAGATAGCCACTAGTTTACATGTCGGGGTTGTGCCGCAGCAGTTGACTTTTGTGATGTATCTCACTGGTTCGAGTCCCAGTACGGACAGAATTTTTTTCAATTGATTGACCACTAGGCCTGTCCTTCTATATCTACTACTCTGCTTGAAAAGTGAGGTTGAGCAACAAACATTTAGGAGCGGACATGGATTAATGAAAAACCTCCATCTTTCCATACCAGCTCTCTTTAAAAACGAGAGCTCCATTAGGAATACGTATGCTTCACTTTGTTAATATATATGGTTATATCCATTTAATCCTAGAGTGCTGATCTATTGGCCCACTCTCAATGTTCCCGTTAAGGTGTGCGCGCACACCTCCCAAAATGTGCCCGCACACATTTTTCTACCTCCGCACAAGCCACATACAGAAATATTGTAAAAAGAAGTTTGTTTCAACAAATTAAACCCCTTTAAAACATGTCTTTATCACTATATGAAATAAAGGATGGGGAGGCGCAAGGATATTTTTTTCTTCGAAGAGAGGCGTAGTAACGTACAGGTTGGAAACCACTGCTGTAATGTAAACAAACTGATTTTTTGTTTTTAGTGGAATATTTTTTTATTGATTGTTAAGTAACTTGCGAATGAGAGCAAGCTAACATCCTCACAGGGGCACTTGCACCTCTTGTTAAATTTTGGTTTATACCACTGATGTATCATTTGATCCATCATTACTTATTATGCAAAACATTAGTTCTGATTAAGTTTTGTGGCATTTGCTTTTAACATGTGTTTTTAAAATTGTTAAATAAAAATATTTTTCAGACTAGGTATTCTAGATACATTCAATTCCAACCAAATAAAATATCATCATGTAGATACAAGACCAATTATGGCATAAAGAATATCGACGGCTTCAGATTAGGGATTGCAATTTATCGTCAAATTTAAATTCTCAAGAAGTAGACTATTAGGTATGTGAGTACGCTTTACTAAATGCTGGGTCTTAGAATGAAGCTAAAATTATTTTTTAAGCAATCTGTTTTTACTGAGATATGGATATGAGTGAATAATCACTTATTTCCATAATAAAAATAATAAAACATTTTTAGTACTTTTTCTACGTAAAATTTATTAGATCAGGACCGGTTTCGCTCATGATGAGCATTGTCAACTGATAAGAAAAACAATAAAACAGTGATATTTATACAAAATTTAAGTGATAAAAACAAGGTATGACAAACAATTGCTAGGTTGTAATACCAATTGTTTGTCATACCTTGTTTTTATCACTTAAATTTTGTATAAATATCACTGTTTTATTGTTTTTCTTATCAGTTGACAATGCTCATCATGAGCGAAACCGGTCCTGATCTAATAAATTTTATGTGGAAAAAGTACTAAAAATGTTTTATTATTTTTATTATAATGCCATTCCACCAAGTATTGACAGTGAACACCTTAAAAGTGACTTATTTCCATATTACTGATATATGCCACGTCGGGCTTGATTAATTTAGTGACAAGTTATCCATTCACTTTTTGATGTATTTGATATATATTAATTACATACTAGGTACACTAGGTAAAATTTCATAAAATAATAAAATAACTTGATTTATGAAAATATACTCTCATTAAAGAAAACAATTCATTCATAATAAAGACTTAATAAATTATCCTGAATTTTGTAAATATTTGTCCGGCAGATGAAAACAATCGTTTTGATTCAATACTATTATAAGAACTATAGTTCTGACGATGGCGCACGCCGAAATAGCTATTAAATAATTTTATAAAAAGTTGTAGAACTAAATACGTTGATATTCTTTACCTAATTGCAATGGAGTTCTACCAAGTAAATGCCAATTCAATCAATCAACTATTATAGTTGTTTGACAGCTCAGTTTATTTGTAGGATATTAAAAAAATATATAATCTTTCAATAAAAGAAGAAAAGCAATACAAAAATAATGAAGAAAATAAAACCAAATAAGTAAGTACTCATAATATGCTTATATTATAGCTGCAGAGTGTGGTCATTTTTGTGATGGATGGCAGATCACACTGGTTTGACCAGTTACAATTACCAGAGCTATGGAGTCGCTGGTTTGGAATGCTGGTTTGGGCTAGTGAAACATGGCAAATGATGGAGCCTCATCATAGTGGGTTTCTGAGATTCAAAAATAGATGTTTCAGGCTAATACTGGTTGTAAGATGATGTGATTTAGTGTAGAACAAGATAAGGAAGTGGACCTTGCAGCCTGGCGCTTGTGATTACAATTATCAAATATTGGATCAGGCTTGACAAAGTACGATAGAATGCCTTAAAATGGTCTGAACCTGGCCTAACCTTTTTAATCCAAACAGATTTTTGTGCCGTAGAAGACCAGGAAAAATTCCTACTTAAGTCCATAGTATATTCGGAGGAGTCGTGAGTTGTAAATCTGTACTCGGAAGAGAGCAAAACTGGCAAACAGTGAATCATGGAGGCACCGTGTTATAATCACATAGTTTCTTTAAATAAAAAAAAATATTAGGTCTAGAGTCTTTATTATTTTAATTATAAAAATCAATGTACAATAGGTTTTTTTTAATTACAGATAATGCGTATTCATTAGTAAACTATAAAAAAACGATAATTACTGTTTGGAATATTACTCAAAACTCAATTATTTTTAAGTTATTAATTTTTTTGAGGTATCAAGACTAGCTTTGTAATAGTAATTGAAGATTTTTTTAAATAAATGATTACGTACTGTAGCTAAATTTAATAATGAAAAGTAAAAAACGATATCTTTGTGATGCATTATTAGAAATTATTTTTGTGTCAGTAACTAAATGATTCAATTCAAAAATAACTGTAAAATTTCCAGTGAACAAATGGCTGTATGAAAAATTATTCAGAATACATAAAGCCTCTAAGTGGTTTTTTGCCAAAATTTTCCACTGCTGCCTCTGGTAGATTTTCCTTTGCTGTTTGGTTTCTTATTTCTCGACGGATACATATCAGAGCTTCCGGCGCCACCTACGCTGTCCTCGACTTCTGCCTGGGCCTTTAGGGTTTTCTTTATGTTCACAATCTGGAAATAACAATTGATCGTTGCACACCATTAAATGTGTAAAAAAAATGAACGCATACAATCAGTAACATTAAAATATGATTGTTCGAAGAATAATATTTCTCAAGCTCAAATGAAAAATTTAATTAGTGAACACGGTTTAAAGGTCAAGCTTTAATTATCTATCAACAAACATGTCGCAATAAAAAGGTAACCCCAATTACAGCATTGTTTACTAAATGGGTTTTAGCGATGCAGAGCTTAGAATTTACCGAAGATGTTGCAAAATTTAAATATGTACATACAATGATCAAAATATTGTAGGTGCTGTTACATCTAGGTTTCCAAAATAAATATACATGACGGCATAACGAGTTCACGTACTCTACATCAGGAAAGACTTGCAAAAACAAAATAAGCAGGGCTTTGAAAATCAAACAAAAATATAGATGAATAATGCAATCACTTACCTCTTGTTCTATGGAATCTTTATGTTTGGTACGTCTCTGCTTTTCAGCATTTGCCCTTTGTATTTGAGTGTCGACGCAAGCCAGCACAGCATCACAAGAGTCGCACCACTCCATCAAGACAGCCAGGATGGAATCCACCTCTTCTGGACGAGCATCTCGACCCAGTGTGTAATCAACTTCCAGTCGACTGTATTTCTGATCGAGTTTCCCGTGAATTATATCTGTTAAAAATATGAGGAAATTATATGCTTATGTTAATAAAACACAATATGCAAGTTCAGGACTGGTTTCGCTCATCACGAGCATTATCAACCGATCAGTTGATAAAGCTTGTCATGAGCGAAATCGGCCCAATCTTGATAAATATATGTGGAAGTGGTACAAATGAATATTGTTTTTTTTTTAATATAATGCCTTTCCACCAAGTGTTGACAGTAAGCACCCTAAATATGCTTAAGTTATCAACACGTCATTACTTATTATAAGCTTGCCAAGATTTTGACTATTAAAGATTGTGTATATATAGATTTTTAAAAATAAGTAAAAACATAGTTTTGATTATAGCTTGAATCTGAAATAGCTTTCAACTGTATCGTTTAATTTTTGTGGAACCAAATACTGACTATATTTCCTATATTATAAAAGTAAAAGCCAATTCAAACCATAACTTTATCACCTTCTTGGATCATATCCACTACCTGCATGGAACATACGGCTACTATGTGGCGCATCTAAAATTCTCTGCAACCTGCCAATCACTCCTTCCATAAGATACCGGCATCCTTCAGTTCTGACGAATGCATCCTATACATAATACCCTAAAGCCGTCCAGTGTGCTAGAAATTCCACCAGCTGGAAGACTATGCAAGGATGGAGATTCTGAATCTCGCTACTGTAACGCAGCTAATAATACAATCACTTGATGAATATCACATATCATACCTGCGTATATAGCTTCGATTATTAAGTCTTCTAACTGTCGTACATTCTTCATGTCTAATTCTTCAAGTAGGCTACTGTACGGGATACACTTTTCGCACGCACCCAGCGTCACAATAGTGAGGTGCTGTAATTTTTTGCATTGAACCTGTGTCAGTTCTATGTATTTGGTTTTATCTCTCAAATAATCTTTGTATGTTCCATATGCAAAGAGATTTAAAGTTTTATAATGAGCAGCATATGGACCGTCTTCCAACTAAAATATTAAATAAGAAAATTAAGTATTACAAGAGTAATTACATCAAGGGTGTTATGGAGACGAATTTGCTGTCCACAGACAAAGCGACCAGTAGGAAAGTCAACCAAAGGTGGCTTCAATTTTTCTATGAAATGTGAGATCTCTGAAAGTGCAATTGCTGTTAGGGGTACAAATATTAATGGAAAAAAATGTAATTTAAACAACGATAATATATAAACTTCTTCCGATTTGACTATTAAACCTTTGAGGAGTATCGCCGTACCGGTACGGCGAAGTATTTTGTCATCTTTCATCTACTGCCGTTCTCATGTTTTTGATTGAATTATCGTTATAGCTTCAGATATGGATACTACACACATCTATCAGTGATTTTTTGTAGTAACATTATTTTTATTGATTGTTACAAATGCACAAAAGATTTTCTTAAAAAGGTCAATATTTGTAAAAAAAAATTAGTAGTCATGTATAATATTGAACGTAAAAGTCCATTTCGGGTTAATTCACTTCCTGTGACAGTAGTACATCAGTAGAGCGTCACAAACCTACAGATGAAAGCAAAAAAAGATCTAGTCCCGAATTTGAAGTAATAGCTTCTAGAGAATTATTAAAAAGTAAGTATAAATTACTTAACTTTAAATTCTTATGGATTTTAAAATTCAAAAAAAAAATTCACTTTTTTTAATAATAAATAATATTCTGCCCAGACTGATCCGTATATTTTTTTTTTTTTTAATATTTGTATGTGAAGCAATAGTGCAAATCATCAAAATAAACAAAAAAACCTAATTAAATAAAAAAAATAGCTCACCACTCAAAGGGTTAATAACTAATGTTAATTTTAAAGCAAAACATTACACGACTAAGAAATATTACATTATCACACTATAGCTTATTCAAAAATTACATGCAGAGAGCTAATTTTGAGTTTCATTTGACACCTGGCTGAATCGCTCCACTGGTAACTACCTAAAGACACAACTGGATGGCTGCCACAGACGAGAAATCTTGTCAAATTGTTTGTGGTCAACACGCCAGAAACGAGTTATCTCTTCAATAAATAAGTGAATGAATAATTGCAAATTATAGCCGGCATGCTAGGTACTGACGTACTTTGCAGCCAAAAGGTTAATAAGTGAAGGAGAAGTGACAACATGTGCCGATAATGCAAAACGTACTATTTCCAACACTTGAACTTTTCAGTGGAGTCAAATACTATAACTAATAACACAAACAAAATAACATTAGCATAAAAATATGATTTGAAACGACAGTCTTATAGACATTTTACATTAAAACTAATAGGATCAGACGACTCCTTAGGCTTGAATTACCCTATCTGCATACCTAACTCAATATCGCTCATTTTGGAAATAGTACATTTGCATTAAAACCCCACAAATATGCTTTACAATATTTTTTTATATCTACCCAAAATATTGCAAAAATAATGCAATTCGCACGGAACTTAAATTGATAAAATGAAAATACCAAATAACCAAACCTTGGGATGAAGAAATCCAATAATCAAATAGTATTAAGAAAATTCAAAGCTATACTCCAAGTTTTGACTTTTTCATACTGATGTTATATTCGGATTTCGCAGATATTATCGGTTTCCCTGAATCGTAGTATGATAATTTGGTATTTTTTCTATTTCTTATTAAATTTCCTAATGAACTTCCATGTTATTAGTGGTATTTAGTTAATTTTCAGGTAGTATAAGACTAGCATGCTGTAAATCAAATTCATCAAAAAAATATGACAGCAATCTAACCTCTTTAATGTTTGGCATGTCCAATAATTCTCCGAAGACATGAACACCCGGAGCTTCTAAGACTTGTTTAATCAATTCGGCGCAAGCTACTCCTTTCGTGCCTTTGGCTAAGAGTACAAATTGCTCCAGTGGATTATTACTGGACACGGCCAATGGAGTGGTACCGTCAGATTTATCTATTGTCATGATGCCTAGATTCTTCATTTTCGGCTAAAACGTGAAAGCAAATAAAATTACTTAAGTGAGTATTGAATCCTCGTAATAAACACATCAAATAATGTGGATAAATTTACTTTGAAGGTTCACTGCGTCAGAAAATCTTGAATATTATTTTTATAATTTGATTTGACGTGAACAACAAATAAAAATCCTCTCATTTGGCGAGCTGGTGTTGATATTGCCAAAGATCGAATAATTTTATCCTTTCTCATTTAGAAATGGATTGTTAAACATAAGTTATACTTAAAAAAAGGATTATCATACAAAGTAAAAAAAATTTTAGCTATATTAAATATTAATAAATTTTATCAATATATACGGTAGTGTACAGTTTACATTTTAAATATTCTGTTTTATTTGGAAAAGTTGGTAAGTTGAAAATTATTATGCTTAAAATATTTGTTTTATTATTAAACATTAATCCAAATGTCATCAATCAATTGATTTTACTATACTCACTCGATATTGAATATAAGTATTGATTGGATGAATTGATATTTTCTTGGAAGCACTTCATTCGAATAAAAAGCTAAATATTAATTTATCATTTTTTTTTATCTATAATAAACGTCAACGATATAATATTTAAAAAAAAATAATGTTTTAGTACCATCCTATTAGTGGACTGTACATACAAACGCTTTCACGTGCAATTAGGAGGTTAAAATAAATTGTACTATGAAATAAAACCTAAAAGGTGTTTAAACGGCGTTTTTAGGAGTTCGTTTAAATTTTACAAAAAAAAAAATGTTCCTTATGCTAAGAAATGAGAAAGAACTGTTAACACGCTTTGTTAACACATTTTCTTTCGTGTAAAACCATACATTTTGATCAAACGCAAGTGAAACCACCTGTGTTGAGATCTGGCTATAAATTGTCAAAATTGTGAATACTGGTTATATTTGGTCAAAAATGATTTACTTCAATTATATTGTATTCTAAATGAAACAGAAATATAAAGATAATCACTATGATTTTCATTGAAATGATCATTGAAAAAAATACGTTGAACAAAATCGTCGGACAAAAGAAATAAAACAAAGTACATAATATTATAATGATTATAAACAATGGAAAATGTAAATATCTTATATGTGAAAAATTTGTTGTAATCATTATTGTTTTTGAATCGTATAAGACCATAACATATTATTATTATAGAGTTACGTATATATGTATGAATAGTATTTGTATTGGTATACCGACACATACTAAGCTATTAATCTTCTTAGCAGAATCACGGAGCAACAGCGAATGAAATGGTGTTAGTGTTGCCCAATGCAGAATATAAAATCTTCCATTTTTGTATACCGTAGTTGGCTATAGCATAATTATTTCTAGGGAAATTATTTATTAATTGATTGGTATTTACGCAAACATCCATAAATAATAAAATGGCGACCGATTTTCGTGGGTTAGTATATCACAGCGCGTAAATTATGTGGTGTTAGTGTAATGTAATAAACGTTTATATGTGTTCTGTTCGCGGAAACGTTAAAATCAGCGCTCAAATGCCGAAGCGTCGTTTGTTATTATTCTTTCGTTGCCCTTCGTTCGAGTGCTTGAATTGATAGTCATCAAATTTCAATTCGGGGATCAGCGTCTTCTCTGCATTATAAAATTTGGATAATTTTTCGGAAACATTCCTACAAATGTGTTCAGACTTGCCGTCTTGGTCTTCTTCAATTTCGCTGGAAACAAATGAGTGGAATTTATATTGTTATTATTGATGCATATTTATAACATTGTTGCTGAATCCAGCTGTCTCGAATAGGCGGTATATGGATTGAAACCTCTTGTCGCCGATGTCCAGTGAAAATGTTTTCAAAATACATCGTTTGACATGTATCCTGGGCTCGAGACAATGTTCACGTCGGGGAAATCATGATATTGAATCGATGGCATTGCAGAATCTTGTGAATATCTTTGATAAATCACTGCTTTGTTTGAAAACAACATCGGTGATGTTGTTCTGACGTCTCGAGCAGTCTACCTTCCAAGATGTGTATGCCTACCCCAACAAATGTATCTGGACTAGGATACTGGGGATTTACAACCTCGTCTGACATTTCTAAGGGCGATCTAGATGGAACCAATAACCTTAGTTACACTTTGGGAAATACAGTAAGTGTGTTTGCAAACAATTTCGATCCTGTAACTTGGTCACTGTAGAAAAGAAAAGCATTGACACCATTTGCATCCATATTACTCTACCAAAATCGAAAAGAAAATCCGATCCAATGTATATTTTTGACATTTCGTAATGGAAAATATATATATTTAGGTTGCCTGTAAAATCATTATGATTAGTATTAATAAACTCGGTCATTACCACCAGTTATAATGTTCGTAACTAGTTTGCTTTACACTTCACCATAACGATTGTTAATTTCTTCAAATGATAAAGTCGATCCTGATTGTTTCGCTCTGCTGACTAATGTAGATTTTTCGTTATTGTAAACAGGAGAAAGATTTTTTATCCATGGCATATGGCCACCGAATGTCAGTATCTCAACAGATTTTTTTTCTACGAGAACTGTTTTTTACTCAGTCGCTCAAACTCTGTTATTCAAAGAGAGTAGTAGGGATAGAAGGATAAGGCTAGGACATGACTAATCGCTCTCGCTACAATCAATTGTTAAAGGATCTGAAAGGGTGAGAAGGAATTTTTAGACATCACAAACATCCATGCCTTCAAACAGAAATCGATCGAAAAAATGCTGTTCGTACTGGGACTTGAACCTGTGAAGTCTGGCACGAAAGCCCACAACGCTAACCGCTGCGCCATAGGACCCAACCCAGAGAAACAATACATATGATAAATTCTGAATTGTTGACTAGGTGTGCTGTAAAGTAGTATGACACTAATGAGTATCAGGGAAACCGCTAATTTAAGTGAAATACGAATATAATATCAGTATGAAAAAGTCTATATAATACGTCAAATAGAACTTCCAAGAGCAGGGGCTACAAATTCCTGGGTTATAAATAACCTTGAAAAAATGTGGTTGTATCCGATGCCCTACCAATATTTTAGAATGCACTCTAGGGTCTAAAAAGGTTGGTAACCCCTGTCCTAGAGCATATTTGAAATATTGTGATCATATTTGGTAATTTGAATAAATTATCAGTTTCCTTAGTTCCAAAGTTTGGTTTGTTGGTTTCTATTAGAGATCTGCATGAGCTGGGTCCGTAGGCCGGTCTCGGGCTGGTAAGGATGATCGAGACCGGGTAAGGAATTTATTTATCAGAAAAATATTTTCCTATATCGATAAACTGGCCAAAGTAGTGATTTTTTTGATATATTATCATTTTTTGCAAAATAAATAAAAGTTACGAAAACCATTACTAAAGTGATTTTTTCAAAAATGGGTTTTTTTTGGGCTCAGATATATAAATTTGGACTCCGGGCTGGGTCTGAATTGGCCGGGCTCGGACTGTGTAATTTCATTAAATTTCAGCACATTCAGACCTCTAGTTCCTATCCGCATTTCAATTCCTCTTTGTCAGCATTAGAAAAGGAGTACCATATTTACCTAAAACAGTAGTAAAAATAACCAAATGACTAATCACACAGATATCCTAGATTCGCGTATATTTAGATGTAAATACATTGCTATCGTGCTGACATCAGCGCTATTATTTACTCTTTGATTAGTAATATTTATATATAATTGCAATTTTTAAATATTTTGAATAATTTTACTGCTACATAAAAAAAGTTGGGAAACTCTTGAATGCCTCATCATAGATTAACACAGTAAAATATTGTTATAGCAGTGTTCAGATGAAACTTTCAGCCAATTGTGCAAATTGAAAATGGTAATACATATGTCAGGGTCCATGGCGCAGCGTTTTTTCAATCGATCTCTGTTTGAAGGCATGCGTGTTTGTAATGTCTAAAAATTCCTACCCACCTTACCAATCTTAAAATATTGGGGCGTAGTGTGAGTGATTAGTTTACCACTAGTCCTGTTCTGCCCAAAAGTCCGAAGAAAAGAGATGTTGAGCGACTGAGTAACAAGAAGTTCTCGTAGAAAAACTTCTGTTGAAATACCTCCTTAGGAAGCCATATGCTGCGAACGTGGATAAAAAAAACACATTTAAATCCACGAGTCACCGCTCATAAATAATATTCTGCATAATATGACCAGCTCGAGATTCTTTCATTCTTGTTGATTGATTATTCCGAAATCAGCGGTGCTATTCCCGTGTACACAGCACTTATTTTTAATGTTCTGAAATACTCAATACTATCTCATTTTGAGAATACAGACGACGCCAACACAACAACGTTATGAGTATTTCAGGCTGTTCAAAATAAGTGTATGCATGCTGGAATAGTACCGCAGATGCATATATGCTTTAACCTTTTGACCGCGGCTCGGATCCAGATCGGTTCAGATTGGGCTGCTATAGCAGTCAACCGCGGTCTAAGGGTTAAACAGTGTTGAAGTCTATTTCTTTTTTGTTAAATTATATTCATCGCTTTGAATAGTTTTTATTAGATTTTCCTAAAAAACTAATGCATACTCATCCATTCAAGGCATAATTATTTTTTCTACAATTGTGAAAACGTTATTAATCTTTGCTATTAGTATAGGTATCAAAAATAATGATTGAGGCACTAATTTCATATGAATTCCTCAGTATCTGTTTCCAGTACGCTTTGAGTTTGAAATATATGTGTGATTTGACTAGGCAGCCCTCGGACCCCTTTGATAGAGTGCGGACCCCCATTTGGGGGACACTGCATTAAGCCACAACATGCCGACCCAAGCCTCTTACATAATTTATCATTTGTTCAAATAACATTACTATCGATGGAAAATTCACTAGCCTTGTATATTATTTTGGCATTAAAACGCATTCCGAAAACTTACTTTTTATTTTTACTGAACACCACTTTGTCACTTTTTTCTGTTATATTAAGGTTAAACTGTACCTATTCCGCTGCCTGCATGGTCTAGTGGTCAACGTTGTTGGCTTGGTGACGTAGGTCACGGGTTCGAATCCTAATACGGACAGTTCTATAAATTGATTTATGAATTTCTGTTCTAAAGCATGGATATATGTGATGTCTTGAATTCCCCACTCCCACCCTTCATATCCTCAAAACGGGTGTAGCGATTAGCTAACCACTAGTCCTGATCTATCCCTACTCTCATAGAAAAATTAAATGAGTAACAAGTAGTTCTCGTAAAAACACTTTTGTTGAGGTACACTCCATTAGGAGCCCATATGACATTGAGAGCGGACATAATTAAAAAATAAGTTTTTATTAGAAAATGAGTGCACTAAAGAAAACCTAATCACCTGTACAGAATACTTCTACATATTGTGTAACAGAAGAAAATAATAAATACCAAGTATCCATTCTTTATCCATATCCGCTATTATGTAAAAAAGAATGTCTGAGGGCTATGTAACTCGCTGTTCCTAAAATGTTGGACATAACTGCTTGGGTAAAGAGTAACCAAATCTAAGATGAGACACTCTTAGTATTTCCACCGTTTGAAATCGCTTGTTATGGTTGCTGTGTCGCGGTATACTCCCACTTAAAGATGCACGTTCATGATGAGTGGTGATGGGTACGATTCGATAGATCAAGAATCCACTTTAATTCTATGCTTTTCTTCATTATTGGATTATTAATTTGCGGCTTGCCCGATGTTTTAATATCGCAGTGCAAGTCGAAGATGTTAATGAATAATGCTAGTTTCATTTAAGTCAACAGCTTATTGTTGGGCTACGGGCTCAGCACATGCAAATTTCTTGAATAAATGCTGAAAATCTTTTTTGCTAAACATATCACATGAGAGCACTCTGAATCACGCATGTGTTGACATTGATAAATATCAAAGTATAATTGTTTAAGAATATCGTACTCAATAATGTTGTAATTTTTCTTTACCTTATCTGCTTAACGCATCATACTCGAGAAAGAGATCTTAGTCTTCAGCGCCCCACTCGCTGATATCAGGAGACGGTTATCTCGATGTAGCAAAGACTACTCGTTGACAACAGTAGAAAAGTAGTAGTAGTCGCCCGCTGTGGTCTAGTTGGTTAGAGATTGCTCTACTGACCGAGTGAGTCTGGGTTTGATTCCTGGTAAGTTCAATGTCAAATTTAGATTTTTCAATTTAAATTTGAGACCTAAGACCTGGGTGTTTTTATTGTCAATTCTCCTCGAGTTAATCTCGAGTGACTTACAGAAAATTCTCATTGAGTTTTTCTCGTATGATCTTTTAACTTTAAAATATTTGGCGCATTGGCATTTTATATTTTTTTATTATTTTTAAGTAGAAAAAAAAATGTTCGACAACCGCTTCTAATGTGAATTGTATGGACTTATGAAGGTTATCTCAACAGTTGTTATTATGCGAAAACTGCTTCTTTCTCAGTCGCTTCTACCTCCCGTTTTCGGAGAGAGTTAGGATAGAACAAGGCTTGGTCAGAACTAATGGCTAGTTAATCAATCACTGGGTGACACAATCTGGGTGGGAGGACATTTTAGACATCACAAACACCAATGCTTTCAAACACAAATTCTCAAAACACTGTAGAAACAATTTAATAAACTGTTTAAACCAGTGACGGATTAAGCACTTGGGAGGTTCTGTTTTTCTGATAACTGAACCTGTATTTTAAATATTATACGGGTTTTATAAAAAAAATGCTATTTTGAAGCCTTTAAGATTGGAGGCTGGTGATCTGCCACCGGTCTGTACTGGAATTTGAACCGTGAACGTCACAACCGAAACCAACAACGTTAACCACTCATTTACGTACCCGGTATTACGGCATAATTAATTTGAATGTTGAAGATTTTCACATTAGGCGACTTTAGAAGCTAATACGATAATTAAAATTCTAAGTTGTAATCGCAAAAACTCTCAATTTTAATGTAAAAGAAAACATTTCTTTCTTATTTAATCAGACTAATGAACAATACTAGTACCGATAATAATGAATTAAATAATTTATATACATGCATTAGTGTGGTTCTCGTCCTTAGCCTTTTAAGTGCCGCGAGGCATTATTATGGCGGTACGGCGGCGATTTTAAATATATTGAAAATGTATCGCAAAGGCTTACCAAATAATACATACACTTCGCAAATTTAATAATACAGTCGAACTTGGTTATTATGAGGACCGACTGAATTTGCTCGTTATAAGCATTACTCATTATATCAGAGAATGGGTATTTTTAAATGCTTACAATCATACCCATCACATGAAGACGTGAAGTATCTTGAGTGGTCACATAACACAAAGAGTCTCAATTCGAATTTATTTACACACATATTACATTTTTCTGTCAATCCTCTTTTTTTATAAAATTTTAAATTGATGCTTGTTTCATTGTTTTCACTCTCATTGTTATTCCCCCTAAAGCACTCGACCCATTAAAAGACTCTTGGGTGGTGTCGGTGCTCTGTGCGAAAAATTCGACTAGCTCGTCCAATATATCATGAGGTCTGGAGGTCGTGAAAATTTTTGATGATATTTTTGCTCGGTAAGCCCGAGAAGTAGCTCGTTATAAAAGTGAATGTATGGAGAAAATCATACACTAAAATGTCAGCGAATTTTTCCTCATTACATCCGAGATCTCACTTTTTTCGTGATCGTAATAACTATATATATAAAACTTAATTTAACAGCTTAACGACCGCACGTTTTTTTTAATAAAATTTCACCTGGCGAAATAAAATTTTGCGAAAAATTCGCAAAAATTATAGTTTTACTAAATTCACTAAAATTTGTAAGCAAATTGAGATATCTTTACAGAATTTAATTTTCTTAGCTTCCAGATACTTCGCCTAAACGCATATATGTGTCCGCCGGCCTGCAACCTTTGTTTTTCAAAGACTCAAATACGCGTCCACGGTCGTTAAGTTGTTAAGATTTCGACTGAAGGTGCTTGGTAGAATTTCAATATTAAATTTGATTCGTTCAAATTATGTACATTCACACAAGTTTTGTCACTAACGACCAAGGTTCGCCTTTCTACATCTTCAGGCTTTCAAGTGCATGGATGGACTTGAACCGACGCTTAGTAAATGAATGTATCGTGTTTATATAAGAATTAACAACACACAACTTTAACACTAATTTACTATAGAGTTAAGTCAATCTTGCTGTACTAACAATATTGATATAATTTAAGATTTTGACTGAAGGTGCTTGGTGGGAATTATTGCTAAAGTTTCGTGATAATATGCCTATATCTGTCCTTAATTACCGATCGTTGATTTTTGTCGATTTACTAGCTAGCCGGTATTCGAAATTTTGACGATAAATTGCAAGCCCTAATGGCAACACGGTAGCAAAAAATGTTCTCTTATCTTTTATTTGACTTATTTTTCAGCTGTCAGCTTCGGATACTACTCTGACGGTGGCCTCTCACAAGTCACCGCAGGCTCAGGACAAGGCCATCAAGAGTGCAGCTCGCAGGATGTTTTTAGTCAATGATACGTTTACGCATACTGGGACGCATCGGAATAATCAGCAGAATCATACTATTCAAAGTAAACCCGAAATTTTAATTGCCTAACTTGACAATTCTTTTATATTGTGTTTTTTCTCTGATAAATTTTGAAAAGTAACTTTAGACTTAGTCATTGAGCGTTTTCCCCCTTCTCCAACAATTTTTTGTTAACTCTAAATCAAATTTGCTTGGAATAAATCTTTGCATCTTTAAAAAATGGAATGGTTACTAATTTTATTTCAAAGACCGGCAATAAGCTGTCACACAGAAATAATTATTAAACCCATTACAATGTATCAGTTCAAATTCACTGTTTATCAAAAACTCTTTTTTTTTCCAGCAAACCTGCCTGGTAAGCATTTTATGACACCGCTGGGTCCCATCCAGCTAACTGCCGAAGAATGCAACGAGATATTAATGAAGAGGGCCCTGCAGGCGGCGCAGGGCATCTCCCCTTCCGGAACGGTGATAGACACGTCGCAGTTGAACCACAGTCTTCTTAACGGCGGGCTGAAGGGGCTGCCTGATGGGATTCCCATTGTGGGCTCGCCCGACAGCCAGCACAATTCCAGCCAAGTGCAGCTACTGCAGACCAAGCAGGAGCCTGGCACTAATAGTCATTCGCCCAAGGTTAATTTTTATTTCTCTTTAAATATTTTTCACAATATTTAAAGAAATCTCACTAAATTGAGATAATGTCGCAAATTTAACACACAAAGCGACAAATAATCAAATGGCTTAACTTATTGCGCGGTGTATATATTTTTTTCAATATTAGCACTAACAAAATTTTAAGCCAAACTTCTGTTGTAGAAAGCATTCAGGGTTACCATATTTAATTTACTTAAATACTCGCAGTGTTTTGAATTTACTCTTGTATATCTTAACCCTCCAGAGACGAGAGCTTTTTTCCGATAAAAAAAATATTTTCTAAGCCATATTGAAGTCACGGATAACTTTTATTCCTATCCAAAATTTAAAAAAAAAAAAAACGCAAAGTCGTTGTATAGAAACTCCGCATGACTATATGGTCATGCTCATCCTTTTATTACCGTGTAATATTGAGTACGGACAGTAGTAAGGACAAAAGTGACCGTATGGGCTTGCAAACATTCGGGGTTGAAATATAGCTAAATGTGATTTTTTTTAAAATATTTACAATTTGACCTCTTTAGATCAACATAATTTCAAAACAAATATATTAGCAAAATAACTGTAAATAATTTTATGTTTTTATAAAAAAATATCTAACAGTTTCAAAAAGTAAATTAAAAAAAACGGAAATTCAAAAAATCACATGTGCTTTTAGAGACCGTTTCTGTTCCCACGGCTGTTGACTAACTGTAGTCCGTACCCTTCTTAACCAAATATGAGCGAAAGCAACGATATTCAGGTAGAAAAAGTATGAATAGTGGGATCAATAGACAACGGTGTTTTGTGTGACCATATGGTGACGCTCGTCCTTGGAGGGTTAATATTGATCTTGCCGGGAATTAGACTTGGAACCGACTGATAGATGAAATAAATGTCTTACTGCTACTCTCTAAACAACATGGCCCAAGAGAGTCATAATGTTGGACACCTTTGGCTTAAATCTTAGATTCTGGACACAGTATAGTTGATATTTCAGTATGCAAAAGGTTTGAGTACATATTGAACATTTTCATTTACAGACTCCTTCGTTAGCAAAAGAAAGGCCATACTCGTGTGAGGAATGCGGGAAGTCATTTCTTCTGAAACACCATTTGACAACACACAGTAGAGTACATACAGGTATGAAATATTTTTTAATTCTTCTTAAAGAGTATTACTATATTAAAATTTCATTCTTGGTTTGAATCAAAACACGATTTCTTACTTTCAAACATGTCGATTTTCTCAACTCAAGTTATTATTTAATTGCTCATTTTACAGAGAGGTTAAGGAGTTAAGTAAACTCATCGTTCACATTGTGACAATTGCAACGAAGGGTATTTGTATTACGTTAAATAATTTTTCTGCGTAATACAGATCAACTCAGCTTTCCAAGTTCAAAATGTCTTTATTTCATCACATGTCATAGTCGTCAAGTCTCGGCTTCTAACACAGTCCTGGCAATCATTTGATAGCCCTTAATGTTACGTGATATTCTCGATAAGGGCTGTTGATCCGTAGCGGGTTTGGCTTACTTTGAGTATTCTAGGAAGATATAGAATCGATTCCACCTTGCGTATGATTTAATGGAAATCTTGTTTTGACAGGTGAAAGACCGCATGCGTGTATTCACTGTGGCAAAGCGTTCGCTCACAAACACTGTTTAAATACTCACCTCCTGCTTCATTCGACGGATCGGCCGTTTCAATGCCACGAGTGCAAGAAGTCCTTCACCCTCAAGCATCACCTCCTGACGCATTCAAGGGTATGTTGTCCACGATTACATTATCTTACATTAGTTTGCATAGACTAGTTTAAAGTTTCAATTCAGTTGCATTTATCAGTGTAGATGGATGTCAACATAATTCTGACGTAAATTAATATACTAATGATATACTCTACTGATTATTCACTCGTTACGCTAAAAGCTCTTCTAACCAATTGCATTTGTGCTATGTTCTAAACTCTCATCTAGGCAACTTTTTTATAACTGTAACTCTTTGAAATTTTTGACTAGCATATCTATATATATTTTAACTTTGCAGGTACACACGAGAGAAAGGCCTTTTGTATGTGGTGAGTGCGGCCGAGGATTTCCCTTGAAGAGGCACCTGGTGACCCACAGCAAGTTCCACGCGGGGGAACGTCCCTTCATTTGCCAGGAATGTGGCGAGAGCTTTGCGCAGAAGGATCACTTAGTAAGTCAGTCTCCGATGTTGGTAGTGCCATACGATGCAGTTGAAATATTCAGTTTTTTGTTAAATTTTTCACTATCATTGCTTTGATACGTTGATCACAAGCATGTTTAATTTATAAAATTATTTGTTTTAAATATTAATTATTTTATGAAAATATATTTATTATTATTATTTTTCCGGTCACCTTATATTAAAAATTCACAGTATGTGTGCCCACTCGCTCTGTATAACGAATAACAACTCCAAGCTATGTCTTCCTTGTTGGTCACTGGTGCCCCTCTTAACGATCAAAGCGTTAAATATACATTTCGCCATAAGCAATATTTTCACTTATGACATCAGTGTCCCGACAGCCTGTCACATTTAAATTGTTGAAATTTTGTACATTTTCCTACATTTTGACACTTATGTTTCGAGTTACAACTTACAAGATCTTCAGGCATTTTTTTTGTTCATATAACTGAATAAAATCAGTTAGCTAATCATTTCATGTGTCCGGTTTTCATAATAAGATAAGGTTGGGGTGAAAGGAAGTGGATATGCATACCTTCGAATCCATAAATTAGTTGGAAAATAAATGTAAGAGAGTTTCCATTGAGGAATTTGATCCTTTGAAGCTGTGGGTTGGCACTGATTTAAGCTTAATACAAAGATCTAATCTGTTTAAAAAGAACAAAATAGTTGAACGCTTGCATTTTAATTGTTTCCAATAGGTGATGCATTCTCGCTTCCATGGCTCGTTGAACCCGTTCGTGTGCAGCGATTGTGGAGCCGCATTCACCCGTAAGTTTCAGCTGGTCAACCACGGCCGTATGCACGGAAGAGTACCGCACGCGTGCCCCATCTGCGGGAAGGAATTCTTGCAGAAGAGGACTCTCGTCGGCCATATGAAGTATGCTACCTTAACTATTTGCGTCTTTATTAAACCTGTAACAGCTATCCTAAAGTAAATGTAATCTTTAAAATTATTGTTTTGCTATTAGTGATATATGTTTTGCTCCAATCCTCATGGGGCGTCTTCTCTATCATCGGCCGGACTTAATAGATCATCATTACCTTATGAGTTCCCTTCTGAGGTTGCATAACAAGAGAATCACTTTTTACTTATGCCTCTGTTGACCGCTGTTTATTTGTAGCACCACGATTTATTAAAAAAAATTCTAAACATGTTTTTATGTCAATTTTAGATTACACACGGGGGACGCGCCATACGCGTGCATTGAATGCGGCGACACCTTCAAAAACAAAGCAGATCTGATGCAGCATTGCAAAATGATGCATCCGCCCACCCACCAGTCGCAGAGTCAGAATCAGAGCCAAGGCGGACTCAATTCGGGGCAATCCAGCCAGCAGTCGGCGGGTGGCGGAAATAGCACGGGCACCGTTGTGACTGGTACCACTGTTCACGACCTCAAACCCCAGATTGTGCAAGTGGTAAGTTGTCTGGTCACATTGAGCGAGATCATTTTTACATTTATGAGAGAATGACATTACTTATATGATACGATGGTGAATCTCTATATTCGGATCTGATATGTCATAACAACCCCTAACTACTAGTCATGTCCTAAATTCACTTGTCTATCCTTACTCCTGAAAAAGAGAGGGTGAGTAAATGAGTAGCGAGCAGATAACGTAGAACAACTTCTATTGAGATAGCCTCCATTAGGAGTCAAAATCGATTTGAAATAAAAAATTGTTTTGTAGAGTTTGCAGATTTAGGGATAAATGGCAACAATTTTCTCTCGAGATGGTTTTGTTATTTATAAATATAAAATTGATTTGAACTTTATTATTCCACTTGTTGTGTTACAAAATGTGACATGTTTTGCATGTTATATAAGCGGTATACATGGCATTGAATTAGATACAACTCCGGTTTTTCAGTTGATCGGTCCCGATGGAGCCATCCAAGAAAAGACGGCAGGATATTCATGTCAAGAATGCGGCAACTGTTTCAACACTAAGGTATGTAAACCGTGTGGAATATTTTTTATGTAAACACCCAGATTTTGTACCCATGCGATTCTCGTCAACTGTCTTATTTCACAATAAACGTTTGCGGCGGTATAGTGTACGTGACTTTGTATTGCAGGAGGCGCTCGCATTGCACGTGCGACTTCACACGGGCGACAGGACGTTTGTGACAGATCTGTGCGCTCTGACGGCTGCCTTACAACCAGGAAATTTCCTTAACCCAACGCAAGCGCACCAAGGTAACAAATGATCTCAATTTTGACATAAATTAAACAATACATATATATTTTATAATTGAAGCACGCTCAACATATCTCATACGATAGTTCAATTTTGAGTATCCTCGGCTGAAAAAAAAGATTGTTTTGTATTCGGTTGAGTGTACTGTCTCTAGCATCATACTCCGTTGGTCTAAATCAGTGCTTCCCAAACTTTTTCATACAAATTTTTTAAAAAATATTTGACAGTTAGCAGTCAAATATTTTGATGTTGAATGATCATACGAGATAAACTCGATGAAAATTTATGTGAATCACTCGAGAACACACAACTCTTACTGAATTCCAATTCAATCAAAATAAAAATGCATATTATAAACAAGATGACAATAGTAGTATTTTTTAATTTAATTTGCTGTTAATGGTGTATGTAATTTTCTTGATGGTAATTTCTGCTGTAGAGTTAAGTCTCATCCAAGAATTTTGATAGGTGACACCCTCGTCTGATTGTTTCTAGTTATTATGTGTTACCTATATTCAATTTCATATAACAATACTTTGATTGTTACAGGGTCAACGGCTGGCGGGCTTCAGTTGTTGACTTCCACCGGTGTGCTGCAGCACGTAGGCAACACGCAAGTGCAGACCACGACAGCGGGCAACAACCAACCCGCACCCCAGCAGCACCACGTTCACCCGACACCGAATAGACCTAAAGTCCATTTCTGCGGAGACTGCGGGAAAGGATTCGCCGCGAGGCATGGCTTGCAGCAGCACAATCGGAGGTGAACTAATTATTTGTTAAATGTATTGTAAATCTGATTTATCACATCTTTACCTGTTTGTCGAATGCACCAAATCTCTGTTGTGCCATGTCATATTGTCAAAAAATATATAGAGAATAATATTTTATCTAACATTGGCAGTTATAATAAAATTTTCATTTCTTTGCGTAAAAGAAAGTAATAAAGAAATCAAAAAACTTTGGTAAATGTTTTTGAGTTCTTAACACTTAAATATCATTGAAGATTACGATAAATATCAGCTAGATATTATTGATATTTAGCGAACGGTTGAAATAAGAAGAATTTTATAATGTGAATGCACCCCATAGGATCTCGGAAGGTTAAAATAACACTCCTTCAATGATATTAATTAATTTTAAGGTTCTGTCTAGTATAATACAATGCAATAAAGATAGATTTTAAATGTCTATCTAACTAGCATTGTATTGTATCTTTTTTTTGGAATTGGATAGATTGAGTTCATCTCTTCTTCGCCAGAGAAGTTTCTTGGACATGACCATATTTGGTTGAATGTTGTCTTTTGGATACTTAAAGTGTAAATTGAGGGAAATGACAACATAAAAGTTAGTATTACATGTACTCAAATGGATCAGGACTGCAGTAATTCTACGCCATTCACTAAACGTATATTAAAAATTTATAAAAATGTATTAATTAAAAATTCATTTCATAGAAGGTTGAACGGACTTAAAATGTCATTAAAATTCTTTATATACCCGGTTATTTTTGATGTTCGAAAAGTGCCATTCTTTCATATTGGTGAGAAATACACCGATCTTATTTGGGTCTTCTAGTTTGCTAGATTGCATATCATAATGGATGAAATCATCAACAGGCATCCGGACGGAAGCTGTACGTTGCGTACTCACGTGTGCGACACCTGCGGCAAGGCTTTCTTCCAGAAGAATCATTTACTCCTGCATCAGCGCCAGCATATGGATATCCCCCCGCGAAACCAGCAGGTAATTGTACGTGGAACCCTTTATTTAATACATTATTTATTTGTAGCATATATATTTTCTTTGATAAATCTGTTATGCGGAAAACAAATTGATCATTTTACGCGTGTCGTAAACCTATGTAAAATAATTAATACAATTACTGATTTACCAAATAATGATAATTTCTCAAACCCTGTAAAAGAGTGGGCAACGTAGTGCTCTTCAAATGTTGTGTTCTTCCATGGGCTCAAATCGTGGTATAGACACTTGTCTTGGATGTCTAAATTTCCTCCTTAGAAGCAGGGAATAGTGAAAACGCAATCAGCATACCACTAATCCTGTTCTAGTCTCGTCCTTAATCCATTGTTTTATAAAAATCCTAAGGTTGTTGCTAAAAGTGATTGTTTATTGCCAGCAGTCAGATTTATACATGGACAAGCAACAACAACAACAGCAGCAACAGCAACAACAACAGCAGCAACAACAGCAACAACAGCAGCAGCAACAGCAGCAACAACAGCAGCAGCAACAGCAGCAAGAACTGCAGCAGCAGCAGCAACAACAGCAACAAAACGGACAGCAGCAGTTGACGGCGGGAGACGGCTCACGGCAGAGCGAAGCGTCATCGAACCACAGTTCGTCTAGTAATACCAGTTTGCAACATTCCGGACCTACCCACATACAGGTTAATATTGTATACAATTTTTTTTAACATTTTAACATGGAAGAAGAGCTAAAGAAGTGTATATTTTATAATTTAGTAACAAATTATTATAGCACACCTTTATTTGAACAGTGTCACTAGACCAAAACGTAGTTTCTCAGAAAATGCAATCAAAGTTTTCACAGTTTTTTGGATCATTCAAAGTGTAAAGAAAAAAACATTTTTCTTTAGTTTTATGTTAGTTTATATTCTTTGTATTGCTGACCAAATATAGCAACATTATGTCACTATATGGTTTTAAGCATGCGTATGAATGACATATACGATACCACTTGATGACAATTAATGTTAGGAGTCTGGTGTTCTTGTATCGAATACAGTACAGGTACCTGTACTGTATTCGACAGTCCGACATTCAAAGATGCAAAATTTTGTATAGTTTTACTATTCTGATTAAGGTGCTATGTAATAATATGTAAGTAGCAATAATGGAAAAAAAAGCATTTTACTATCTTGTCATTTAATAACAGATAGTTGGCCTTATAGCAATTTCCCTCACGAGAAAGGCGTAAATGTAATGTATTTGGTTAATACATTGTTTTCTGAATATGTAATCCACGAAGAGCTAAGATAGTCTGTTTAAAAATATATAAAATTTATTATAATAAGTTTACTTAATTCAATTTCAAAGGTCACCAATCGTGACGGCCAGGTGATCGGTAACCAGATATTAATAGGGGGCTCCCGTAATCGTCAGCTCATCGGTAACCAGATCCATATCATAAACAGGGACGGGAAGACCATCGGCACCCAGATTACGTCGCCCGCCACCAATTTGGTTCACACCATAAAGCAAGAGCATATGCAGAATAACAGGTACGCTTATCATTTTATCTATCTTACCGTACTTTTTTGTATTCTGATTTAATAGTCTCTTCTATATATGTAATAAAAACAAAAGTGTTGGTCTTTACCCTTTTTGAATAAGAAAAACTGAACTTTGGTTGGAAGATGTTTTGTCCATTTTACAGGTAAATAACCAGTCAAAATTATACA
Source organism: Himalopsyche tibetana (assembly GCA_030503985.1). NCBI lineage: Eukaryota > Metazoa > Arthropoda > Insecta > Trichoptera > Rhyacophilidae > Himalopsyche > Himalopsyche tibetana. Next base: position 18,115,804 of record JAPJYX010000006.1, read on the forward strand.
CGCTCAAATCCAACATTCACTGCTCGAAAACAGTAGTCTGAACATGATGAGAGCGAGACCATAGCTGCAGCCGTTTTTAAGAGTGCCGGTTAATGATTTGCCTTGCAATAACCCAGATTAAACCCATCCAATCAAGCATGCATAATATGTGTAATTTATTCATGGAAAATTCTCTAGCTGCAGCCGTTTATTCTTTCACTAAACTGTATATAATTATTGTATAACTTACTATCGACTTTATGGGACACCTCCCTCACCTGCATTACCTTGTTATATTGTGGTTTTATTATAATAAGTGTTATTTATTTATAAAGTTTTTCAGTTAAAAAATTGCCTTGTGTACTTAACATTATCTACCTCAATATTTGAATTCATTTAACTTTTATTCTTCCATTAGAATCCTACACGAGTTAATTATGAAATCTGTCAATTTCAGGGACAATCAATTAAACACGCAAGTAAGTCAAGTGAGTCAACAGCAATTGACGAGAGAGTCGTCTCACACCACGCTCACGACCCATCAGCTTACGGCGGCGTCGCATCACCAAGTGGTGCACACGGAGCACATCACTCACCAGCAGCACCAACAGAGCAGAGAGCAGCAGCAGCTGGTCAGCCTGCAGCAGCAGCACAAGGACGGCGGGCACCTCACCACGACCAGCAGCGGACATCTGGTCCTGAGAAATACGTCCCGCGGGGAAGTCACCGGCGGACAGCAGCTGGGTCAGCTCGGCCAAGTCCACATCGGGCCCGGCCACGTCATCAAGTACGAGATCATCCCGCAGCCCAGCGTGGTGCAGGTGCAATCGCTCGATTGAATCGGAAACCGTTTCCGCTAAACTGAATAGCAATGATCTGTGTCAGTGAGGACTGTGTCGCGGGTCTGTTTATGAAAGTATCTTTGAAATAATGTCCGGATTGAGGTAGTGCCATCGTAAATTCATACAGTTGTATTCGACATCGATAGACACCTCCGTTGTTCGGGTGTCAAACGATTCGGTTAGTGCCGAGGCCGTAATGTTTGTAATACCTTCCATTTTATAAATTGTGAAAACTTAATTCAAAACAGTAGGTATATATGAATTATTGAAACCATCGTATTTTCTGTCGAAAGACCTTAACAAAATGAAACGTGTCAATAGCTTTGAGCCTACATCTCGAGAAAGGTGGATCAATGACAATTTTGCAATCGTGACCGATTTTCAATTAATTTATTGTTTTCTAGCCGAATGGAGTGCTGTCAGTTGAAACTTCGTCGGGTTCACTTTGTAGTCTGTCAAACGTGAATGACATAACCCAACACATAATCAACCAATTTGGCGTGTAGATTTTTCACTCGACTGTAGAGCTAAAAGTATTGCGTAGAGAAGCAGGTCAAAGCTTACACTCACCCACGCTTATGAGTGACCATGTTTATTTCAACTGTTGTGCTATTCCTGCACTCCTGGCACTTATTTTCTACGGTCTGAAATTCCTAACACGTGATTGTGTTGGACAGTCTGTGTATTCGAAACTTCATTGTGTTGGGTATTTTAGCCCTTTCAAAATAAGTACCTTGTGTGTCAGATTAGCACTGCTGGTGTTTTATTTTTGACAGTTCTTAATCGTAGCTGTCAAAAGCATATCAATATCTTTCATTTTGAACACAGGACTCTACTGTGTGGATCATGAGAATGGTTTCTCAGTTGCTCGAGATCGGCTTTGAATCAATACGCTAACCATTATTGACGCCTTGCATAGTATAGTATATAAACCAGTGATGAATTTCTCAGTTATAGCTGTTCATTGACAACCAGTCAGCCTCTATACGTGGATAAAATACTTTATACCGCATAACCGAGAGTCATATCTTAACAGCTTAACGACCGCACGTTTTTTTTATAAAATTTCACCTGGCGAAATAAAATTTTGCGATAAATTCGCAAAAATTATAATTTTACTAAATTCACTATAATTTGTAAGCAAATTGAGATATCTTTACAAAATTTAATTTTCTTAGCTTCCAGATACTTCACCTATACGCATATATGTGTACGCCGGCCAGCAACCTTTGTTTTTCAAAGACTCAAATACGCGTCCACGGTCGTTAAGCTGTTAATGACTTTTTTGACTGAATGAATAAAGTTCATTAAAGCATGTTTAAATAGTTAAAAACTGACAACTTCTAAAGATACAGGAAATTAAATGAAAATAAAGAAGCACTGAAAGTTTTTATCTAAAACCAAATATATTATAGGGTTATTGCAAAAATATTATGATCACAATATTACGTTTTTGAGTAATTTGTTTTGTTTTTAAAACTCCTAACAGGGATCATATTGTAATGGTATTCTATTATCGCAGTTTTCACAACGGTTTCAGACTATATTCTGTCAAATACTTTTAGGCGCTGGTCTATAATTAACACCGTATGACACAATGAAAATAAACTAGTGTGGATATCACACTTTATGTAGCAGCGCTGCATGTACCGTCTAGATGCCATATGTCGCGTGTCTTTATTTTTGAGCATTGCAGCGTTCGGATGCTGTGACATCTTGCCGAAAATGGCAGTTTTGTTAGGTCTTTAAGTATGGTCAAAACATTCGAAATCTGATCCACTCTGAGTCTGAAATACTCTTCAAACTTCATATTGCAACCATATAAATGTTTTTTTTTGACTTATTTAATAAAACAACCGTCAATCCGTCTTGACACGAGTACTGATGTGTCACATCTAAGAATGACTATAAAAACTACGCCGTCTAGCAACGGCAGCTGCACCTAGCGTCAGGTGATTTTGTCCAAAACTAACGGCGTTAATTGTAGACCGAGACCTTATTCTTTTCTATTTGATTTGTGAAGAAAACTTCAGTGCGGTTTTTGTTATATATCTGATAGATATCGTCACTGTTCTGTTAGAAGAACAGATTGATAGTTTTGAGTAAACGGCAAATAAAAAATTTCAGCTTTTAGGATAAAGCCACATTAATGCCGATCTGACACAAATAAGAGTTCAAAATTAATAGGCAGGGACAATTAATTACCTGCCCTTAAATCATCTTTGATTATTATTAGCAATCAATGCACCGACTGAGTTATTCCAGATAAAGAATTTATATTGAACAATCTCTTTCAGTCAGTTTTTTTACTTACGGACTTTGCCAGAAAGGTGACGACGTAGAAAGTACGTTTTTGGTCTAAAAAATCTTATTATCGAGACCTATTGTCAGTAGCATGATATCGGTCACTTTTTCAGAGTGATTCATTTATATTAAAAACATTTTTTTTTGATTGCTTTGTTTGCGGAGGTTATGACACTTTTCTGTCTATTGGTTTTTATTCGCCAATCGCGTACAGACTGAATTATTCACAACGGAGAGTAATTCGGTGCGGGGGCATTATTTCCTAGACTACACCAGTGAAATCGTTTTTAGAGTCGGCGCCGTATCGGAATTCGTATTAGGTATTAGTGATGGTACATATATATATAATAATGCAAAGCTAATTTTGCAAATACCAATAATTAAAATATTTAATTAAGCAGAAAAATTACCATTAAATTGTATGTACATATAGTTTACTTGTCGCAAGAAGTATTAGAGGTTTTTGTATATCATGTAAAGAGAATTTAAATTATTTAATTTTAAGTGAGGTTTATTTTATAGATATGATTGTAAATTGTTTTGTTCACCGGCAGTACCGTGTTGTGCGATACTTGGATGAGGCAATTCGGGACAGTAAACATTAAAGATTGTGTTATAGGCTAGGATGTTTTTTTTTATAGGAAAATTGTGTCATGTTTTTAATATATCTACATATTGCAATTATGTTTTTTTTTTTTTAGCTATTTCTTAGGAAACGAATTAACTCTTACGGCACACGAACACGTATACGACAAACAAGGTTACTTAACTGTCATGTTTTGAATGCAAAATAACGTTAGCACCCCCTACTCTATTGAGATTGCTTAGAAACCTACATAATTAAATTCGTATAAAAACGTGACTGATTGCCATGAAGCTGTAATACGATTTCCTTCCTGTTCTCTTATTATATGACTAGGGTAATTGAGTTTCTATCCATTCACACACAAATCCAAAAAAAACTAGTCTAGCTTCGGCTTATGTACTCTTGGGTTCTGATCCCAGTACAGACAGTTTCATTATTTGATTTTTCAATCTTATAATAAGATTCCATCAGATCATGAAAATATCTCATTATTTGCATGGTATATTTTGTATAGTCACACATTGATTCAGACAATGTATCCGCTGCTGCATTTCAAAGACACCGCTTGAAAAACATTTCTTTGAAAGATCTTTTTATTAACAAATGTATTATCCCTATCAGTAGATTGTGATTTCTTACCGTGAGGAATTAATAAGCTACGCGAATACGAAAACATTCGTCATTTCGCGATTCGAACAATGATTTTTAATTAACCTTGTCAAAAAATGTATATAATGAAATATCCCAGTTGAATATTAAACATGATATTTTGCTAATTGTAGTATTGTCTGTCTTCTAAAATGTTATTTATATATATTATTTATTTTTTAATGCTCCTATTTGAATATTTCAAACACACAATACATATCATTGGTGTGCTACGCAGCTTTTTTAGAGCTGCCTACATTATAAATACCTTTCTTTTAAAAATATCGCCATGCAAACTTTTATTTGTAAATCAATTGACGTTTACTACACAGAAAATTAGTTTTTATCGATTATACATAAAAAAATTATTGACATAACAGAAAATTGCGAGCTCATCGGCTATTTGCAATGTTTTAAATCCCTTCAGATGTATATTTTCGATGTATTCAGCGCTAACTTTGCGGAAATTCATTTTTAATAACTTTAATTAATTTTTAATACTTAATAACTTTGTTACTCCACTTGTTGTGTGATACAATTTTTAGTTTATTTGTAATCCTTGCAATGTAATGTTCGTCTGATTATGTGTCTTAAACAGTCGAAACATGTGTCACAATTTGTATCACAACGATTGGAGTAACGAAGTTACTCTTCAGATATGTCTCCATATTATATTAACTCGAACAGAAAATATATCAAATAATGAATTTTATGAAAACAAAATTAGACACCGATCTTGTCAGGACATTTACCATCAGGACCACGTTGCCTTCTGATTAAACAAAGGTCTTACTGATAGACCGACGTTCAGCTGTAAAAATACACTTCACCGCTGTACAAAAATTAGCCAATATAATAAAATAATTGACTTCTTGTTGTTCCGAATCATACTAATTTAACAATCAAGATCAGTTTTGCTCTACAAATAAATATTATTGCACTTGTGTAGAATTTAAAACAAACAATTGAGTCTCATATTTTGAATTCGATGATTTATCCTAAGAGTTTGTGATTCAGTGTTTTTTCTAGTATAAGACTAGCAGAAGACCAAAAAAGGCCTAGTGATTATTGACGATAATTGCTGGCCTTTGTATTCACTAATATTTACCACAATACACCCAATTTATTTTTATACACAACATTGATGAAAATGTGTGTATTTTATTTGTCGTATCACCATATTAATTTCCACTTCACAAAGGTCCTCGTCACTATCTGTAACATATCTCGGCACATTGAAGTTCGCTTTAACTTTCGACTGCCTCCATCATCTGATTCAGCGATTTTAACAGCAAATAGCATTTTACTGTGTACGAATCAAATTGATTTACTGATATGATAAGTTTATATGACGATATTCTAGTGTAACTAAATGACATTGGGTGATAATCGGATATATTGTTTTGTGCCATGTTAAAAAAAAAAAACTGATAATATTATTACTGTAATTATTATTCAAAAATTTGTACATTCCTGTCAGATATTAGTGCCCCTTTTCGTTATACTTTTTCGTGTTCTCGCTTTGTATGTAGTTTTCTATTGACTTGATATTATATTTTTTGACAGTCTTACGTAGTTGCCGGTCGAATCGCTTAGCCGCAGTTTAAAATTCTGGTACATAACCGTCCTTCGGATTGCAATTTTTTGCAATATTATATCACAACAACTTTTGTACGTACGGTGTTTTAATTAGTTTGTAGTGGTCTATTCTGTCAGTTCTGTAAACTATTGGTAAACGCTCTCGGGATTTGGTTCTACTAGTTCTAGTTGGGCGGTGAAGAGTTTGAATCGTCTGAATTGACACTTCCATAGATTGATTAATGTACTTGTATCCAAGGTGTATTTGTCTGCAAATTTTTCTTTCCTTTTCAAGCATGAACCTTATGCTCAAAATATAATCTGGAGTGAGGGAGAGAGCGATTAGCTAACTGTTCGCCTCCTTTCCCGTTCTAAAAAGAGAGTTCAAAAGACAGACATTCTGTCAATTCTCGTCTATGTTTTACTAGACAATTTATATTCACTACAAACTGTTAGTTAAACTTATCAATGTAAATCGCACATCTTTCGCTAACTTTTGAAACATTTTCACAATAATTTAGCTATGATATTAACGATAGAAGTCAATTTAGTTCTTTAAAATTATGTTGACAATAAAATTCAATTTTAATCGAATCTCGGTAGGTATATCACTCCTTCATTACTTGCTTCAGCCGTGGTACATTCATAGATGGGGTAGTCTATAGTATCATTTAAATCGGACACCAATCAACTGAGCAGTTCTCCAAGATTTACACCAAAAAAGTAAGCAGTAAAAGATGATACCGTCATTTCGTCGGCTACCTTTGATGTCAAACTATTTCAATATCAATTAATTCATATTGCTCGAGATATCCCACTTAACAATTAACAACTCTTACCAATGTTCTTCGTAGCAACATGTTCTCCTTGATATTGGGCACGGTATGCTAAACATACACACTGGAAAGAAAGAAATCTGTTGTAGTAATTCTAATAAACTATTCATTTACTCATGGGGCTTTTTTTTAACGAGACAATTCGTTAATTATAAAGTTACTTTTTTATTTTATTTTATTAACTTGCCAAGGGACTGATGTGTACCAGACATCTTTTAAACAAAAACTAATGTCGCGTGTATAGTTCTTTTTGATAATACGACAGTTTATTTATTTATTTCGTAGCTTCTAAAGCATTATTTGTACAAATTTGAAGAATATATGCACACGCTATGTGTGTTCGCATAAGGCATTGATCTTCGACTGATCCCTCGTAAGATAATATTGCGTAATTCTTTTACGCAGCATGTATTTATAGATATGTACAGCACTACTTATCCAATATATTACCGCGAATATAGAAAAGGTGCAACTCAAAACTATACAAAATTATCAATTGGCACAATTAATTCAGTTTTGTTTTTAACTGAGGTTTATTCGAATGCTTCTTATCATCTATAATAAGTATTATAATATTTTACATGACTTAAATATCTGGACAAATACATTGTCATCTGTTCTGTTTATTTAATATTACTTTTTTATTACCTCAAGTTACCTAAGTATCATTTTTTTTCAATATATTGACATATAACGTCCATCAGGCGAGGTATTATGAATCATATTTGTAATATTCGGGACCCTTCCCTCCGTTTCTCGAGGGAAAAAAATCAAATACACAAAGACACAATAAGAAATCCTGATTCGTTTGGTATATAATCTTAAACCCTAGATCAGTGTTTTATTTTCCTCTTTTACCGCAAATAATTGTTCAAACACCCAATAACGAAATTCATTAATTACTCTGCTATTTATATGTATTTCTTGCCATAGTTTTCTTCAAATGAAGATTGAGAAAGAATACTAAATGCATCATCGCCCACTCGGATTTCAGCAGCTAAAAATGTTGTTAAAAAACACTGCCCTGGTGTGAAAGATTAATTGGGATTTTATGATTTTTCAAAATATTTAATGTTTGATTAATTTTGACACCTCTTTGATTAATTTCGACATTTAAATAATTATTTGACACTCAGATTTTTTTGCATAGTTATTATTCAGCTGTGAGTAAATTTATTAAGACATGTACACATTTTGTGGTATGCGAGTTTTGTTGCATGATGAGCCTTTATTGTGTTTGCCAGGCGTTTTGCTGCCATGCGAACACAGCTAGGCACACTTTTTTAATCATACTACTTAAGCAATTGTCAGTAGCATTACTGATTCCATTACCAATATTCCTCGATGAAGCCAAAAAAACATGCAATTGGTAATTCTGTAAGACGTTACCGTGTGATAAATCTATCGAGTCTTATGTATAGAAAATTGGTGAATAAATTATATTTTGGAAAAAGAATCTATAAATTATGTGAACAGATTATATATGAAGAAATTATTTCGGAAAAGATCAATTTTATTTAATGACCACAACAAGAGGTCGTTTCATATGTTTAAATTACTTTGTCGTGTAACGTATACTTAAAATCCAATGTTGCAGTGATCGAATTGAAATCTTCAGATTTTGTATTGCCGTTGGATAAAATTTACATGCAGCATTGAATTTTGATCTATACTATGTCATGTGCGTGACATATATGAACGATCGAAAAACTAGGTTGATTTTTCTGCTGTGTTACCGAATCAAGCAGCTTTCTGAGAAAAAACAGTGCACAAAACTACAATTAACAAGTTTTTTAACTACACCCTCCAGCTATAATTTAATTAATAATTATGTTTGTTAAACACTAGATTACTGTTAATCGGGGATGGATTTGTTTGATCTAAATGAAGCGATCGTCTCATGTGAAGATAATTTTAATATTTTATTTTATAACTTAAACTGAACCGTGACTTACCGCAAGCTTTCCTACTCGACGAGAGCGATACAAATCTATTTATTGCTTGTGACACTTAATACATTTTAGAAACTACGTATGGTAAAAAATTAAATACCTTGTGTTGCCGCTTAAGTAATGATTTCTTTAATATATTGCTGCATGTTGACACGTACGTCTACACTCAACAGAGAATTGTGTTTTAATTATATTATTACGTCAAACAACTGCCCTGATTAATACAAATTTACTGTACTGATAAATTTCTCAAAATTCATGATATCCCTGCAAAAATACTGTTTTATTTTAACGATTTCTTTGATGCTGTAAAGCTATGATTTTTTTGACTTTCATTAAAGAGTCTTTTCTAGATTGCTTTTGTTTTACAGTGCTACCAATTGTTTTACTATTCGAAACCAGTAAGTCGAAAGCGATATGATTTCTGACTAAACGTATGCAGCTTTTGTTTATATTTTTAGAAACAGTGTTATAAAAACCATCACAATTGTTTGGAAGTGTGAAAAGCGTTATTCGCAGAATTGTGTACCGTAGTGATATCTATCAAGAATAATTGATATACTAAAGTAAGGTTAATAATACTAATTTGTTCTGAAATATCTTTTCGGTGTTAAATCCAATTTTGCCTTGTGTAAAATAGAATTAACAATAATCTAATAATGAAATCGTATATCAATAATTGTATTGTAATTAAAACGTGTACATAGTAACTCGGTAAGGATCTAGATTAATTTGATTTTTACTCACCGATAAGAAATGCTTGTACATTAATTCACAGCCATACTGGACAAAAAATATTTTTGTTGTCATCGGAACGTACTCCTTTTGTACCTAATTATAAAATATGTAATGGATAATATCTTTCATTTTTATTTGTGCACAATCAGAAGGCGTGTTCTATACATTATTCGACAGGTGATAGAGAGTGTGTTGTTGCTAATTTTGTTTAATTAATACGTGTATATTGTATTAATAAAAATGAAAAAACTATCGGTAAATCCTTGTCTTACAAAAAGTCCTGTAATTACATCATTGTGGATGAATCAATGGATATGCTATATCAGTGACTTTTTATCCATTCTCTCCACCTTGATAACTTCAATGAAAGAGAAGGAAGTGGTGGTGACAATAGTGGTTCTTTGTATAAGCGTTTGCGGCTCTTCACACATCAACTCTTGAACTTATCATGTTGTTCACCCTAAAAATACATCTCTATGACTCTCTGATACCTTTGCTATCCTGTTTCCTTGACAACTTGGCTAATCTCACTTGAAAGTGTGCCGACCCCTGCCTAAGGCCTCTTCAAAAATTCTATATACTGCTGCATCAAAGCAACACTAGGACATTGTCAGAGATGACAATTGTTTTATAAATTAAGTATTTCGACTGAGGGTGCTTGATGGAATTTCAATATCAAATTTGAATTGTTTGAATTTTGTACTTTTCCATGAGTTTTGTCGCTATATATAACTCTATATACTGCTTCTTCTAATACTGCTAATTCTATATACTGCTGCATCAAAGCAACACTAGGACATTGTCAGAGATGACAATTGTTTTATAAATTAAGTATTTCGACTGAGGGTGCTTGATGGAATTTCAATATCAAATTTGAATTGTTTGAATTTTGTATTTTTCCATGAGTTTTGTCGCTATTTATAACTTAGTGATCTACTTATATTTTTGTTTATAAACGATACAAACTGTTTACTACGCGTCAGTTCAAGTACATCCGTGCACTTGGAATGCCTGAAGATGCCGAAAGGCGAAACCCAGGTCGTTAGCGACAAAACTCATGGAAAAGTACAAAATTCAAACAATTCAAATTTGTTTTATAAATATTTAATTTGAGCATTCAAACAATGACTAATGATTTTCTTTTAAAAAAGAAACCAGATTGAAACGTTTTTTCTTAAATCTAAAGAGTAGCTAAAACAGTTGTTACCAATAAAAAGGTGATCATTGATTTACTGATACAAGAACTGTTTTCGACGAGAATCGCATTCGGAATCCTCTCAATGATTAGGGAATTAATAAGGTAAACATATCTGAGTTTGATATATCTGAATTAGTTCCGCAAGAATAATATGTATTGGTTGATAACTTCTGACTCCACGCCCTTGTCAGAACTAAATACTTTCATATTTGCATCTTATTAAACTGGAGATTACCAAGTAAATGCCAATTCGATCAATGAAACAGGAATCATTACATCGCATCTATGAATATGGTTAGTGTGAATTTTTTGTTTGATTCGTTATTTATTACTTGTTATACTTCTACCAACATGAAATGGATACGCCTATCATAATTACTGGCTCTACAACCCTGATAGCTTATAAATAGAAGAAAAAAAATACCATTCGCTTCTTACCACAGTCCAATTTTTTTAGTCGATTATTATCAATCCTCAGTAGCCACCCATCTCAGTCTTGGCTGGCCAAGTCTTTTCTATCATGTAATATCTATCCGTATAATAAACTCTCAACATAAAAATTCTTTTTCAAAGAATACATTTACTGTAAACAACATTATTATATCTCTTTAGTCTGTCTTGTACGGGCATAACAGAAAACGTTTCTTTTCTGATAAAATCTGTAGTTTTTAAAGGATCATAGTACATAATCAGTATGATCAGAAATGCAGTTAACGCACATTTCAATATTACTACATTTATCAAAAGGTGAAGGAGGTTTTCGCTTTTTTTCCGTGCTGATATCCGAATGAATTTTTGCGTTCATTGCTCATTACGCTAAAACTTCCACATAATATTTGTATGTGTTATTTGAGGAGCAAACATTCAAAAAGTGTTTTGTCACACAAATACAAAGCTTGGAAAATGATGATTCAAGTGTTGCAAAAGTGACGGTTTGTATGAATGTGTCAACTTTATGATTTAATTTTAATATGAAAAAAAACCTTTTTGAACACTAATTTTGATTTCCATTCATAGGTTTTATTAAGGGCTATCAGAATTGATATAAAACGCCATTTTTCAAAATTTGTGACAAAACACTTTTTGAATGTTTGCTCCTCATTTGTTGGCATCTATTTAAAAGTCACAATATACCTTTTCACTTCTTTGAAACAACACCAGGCTTCCTGGTCATATTCAATCCCAGTTCATAAAAAATCTTTTATTTATTCCACCAACCAAAACTCAATTCATATATTTTAACTCTTAAGGTGGAAACATACTGCCGACACCCGACGCCAAGTAAGCGTGTTGGATGAGATCATAGCTACATATTTGCCATTATATTGTATGGAAAAAGAACGCACTGCCGTCGCATCACGTTGGATGTTGGCAGTGCGTTCCTGTTCCATACAATACAATGGCAAATATGTAACTGTGATCTCATCCAACACGCTTACATGGCGTCGGGTGTCGGCAGTATGTTTCCACCTTTAGATTACTACAAAACACTACCAGTGATGATGATACGTAAAAGATAGGAATCATTCAAAATTGTTTGGAACTTGCTTTTTGAGTAGCAATTATCATTGAATCGAGACATGTTCGATAACTCTATCCACTCTATTCATCTATCGAAAGTGATATAGAAGACACCAGAATATTACCGAATCTGAAATATAACAATAATGCGAACTATTCATGAATCCGTGTATTAATATTATTTATAAGATTACGGAGATATGTTCAGTGTCATGTTTGATTTTTTTTAAGAGCACCTTGCTGTAGATTTTATTATAAAAACTATTATTTTGTTTGATTTTAGTGAATTACATTGCTAATTAGCGTAGATACTCCCAACATTTTAATCATTAGGGGCAGGCGAATGAAATAGTTTCATTTTCATGGTCAGTTTAATGTTATCTCCAGCATTGTACCTAATGAATTGTATAGAATTAGTGAAATATATAATTTTTTATCTTACATTTGTGCTTTATTATTCCTGATGTTATTACCCCACTTCGCATCCAGGTGGGTTATCCAATATCCATGTGCTGCAGCTCCTGAATAAAAATGATGGCAGTCTCTATAAATTAGATATGTCATCGTGGAGAGCTGCCAATTTCACATGGAGCACTAATTTTTTTTTTAAAGTTTCAACAAATTTTTGAAAAATTAAAATCGATAGAATGTAACAAAAGTAATAGTTTAGTTTAGTCGTGGGTTTTTACAATGTATTAACTTATTTATGAAACGGGTTATTTCTATTAAAGAATGATAAAACCAGAGGCTTAGAGATGGAGCAGTGGAGCAAAGGTATTTTGTCTGGAGTAGGAGCGGAGCATGAAAAATTTGCTCCGAATGTATATTTTTTAATATTTCTCTTCAAATACTAAATATAATACTTCTCATAATTTTATCAACATTAAATAAAAAATGTGACACTTTGCAAGATTTCAAAAACAAAACCTTACAACTTCTAAGTGGACAATCTTTCACAAATGAATCGGTGCATCAGAAGATACAGATTTCTCAGAAGATGATGATTTTTAAAAGAGAGCCATTAGAAAGTTATTTATTACATAATTTTATTGAAGAACAGAACGATGAAAAGTATGGGAAGGGTAAAAGTAAAAACTGAACTTAACCCTCCAAGGACGAGAGTGACCATATGGTCACAGTAAACACTGTTGTCTATTGATCCCACTATTCATCCTTTTTCTACCTGAATATCGTTGCTTTCACTCATACTTGGTTAAGAAGGGTATACACTTTAGTTAGTCATCAAAACATCAAATTATTTACAGTTCTTTTGCTGTGAAATTATGAAATTATGTTGATCTAAAGAGGTCAAATTGTAAATATTTAAAAAAAATCACGCTTAGCTATATTTCAACCCTGAATGTTTGCGTGCCCATACGGTCACGCTCGTCCTTACTACTGTCCGTACACAATATTACACGGTAATAAAAGGATGAGCATGACCATATAGTCATACGGAGTTCTATGCAACGACTTTAATATGACTAAAAAAAAAATTTTTTATCGAAAAAAAGCTCTCGTCTCTGGAGGGTTAAAGCTTTTAATTTTATCCACTAAGGCAGTGCTTCCCAACCTGGGGTCCGCAGGTTGGGTCCGCAGGAGGCCGCAAAAATGTAAACTTTCAACTTTGTGATAAAGTATGAAATTTTTTTCATACTTTATCACAAAAAAAATTTTGGTTGTCCGCAGTTTACTGTTTACAGATTTAGGGGTCCGTGACATGAAAAAGGTTGGGAAGCACTGCACTAAGGATTCAAATAGCATATCATAGTGCATCAAGTATCTTTACTACTCAAGCGAGTGTCAAGCAACTATTTTCTGCGCTAAAGTAAATGAGAAAAGACAAATTAAAAATGGTTTGCTTTCATTATTGTAATTTAATAAAGCTTTTTAAAATGTATGCATTTCTATATTTTTAAAGAAAAATTAACATTCGTGCAGATATAATTCGTGTTCATATTTTTATGCCTTGAGTATGCAGTGGAGCTGGAGCAAGTACATTAATACTAAAGCGGAGAAATTCAAAAAATGGTCCGCTCCAAGTCTCTGGATAAAACATATAATCTTGAGATTGAGAATATAGCTTTCAAAACATCTTTTTCCATTGGAAATGTATGCAAAAATTAAAACGCAACAAATAAGATAGATTACCAAACTTAAAAAGAAAAATTTCATTCTTCATATACCTAAATTGTGACTGAAGAACTCAAAATCAATATTAGGCAATTAATCAATTATAATGGATAATATCGTTCACGAATACGATATAATTTGAGTATTGACCGTAAAAGTCTACTCTCCACAAAAACCAATACCCGAGTATTCATTTTAATCAAGTACGTTATGTAGCTAAACGACTAGTTACTTTACATTCTACGTTAATTCAAGTTGAATTATTTAAAGCCATCTGCAAAGAAATAATTAGATAATACTTTCAATTACAACTACCGCAGAATATTCTGAAAATTAAAGCTAATTGTATCATCATTGATATGATGAAAAACTAATTAGTGAGCCATGACATTGAATGTTACCTTTTGATAAACCGAAATGATAATTATAATCATTTTAATGTTAGTAATTAACATACGCACTTCTTGCTTATTAACTATTCATTTTTTATCTTATTTATTTAAACTCGTTATAACAATTCGAATCGTGTAACGAGTATAAAAAATATCGTATCAATAGTGTATGCACTGCATCCCTCCCACCATAGACTAACCTCCCACTTCAATTGAAAGAAGTGCCGAGTCTGTGAAAACAGATGATAATATTTTGTTCGCTTAATCTAAATGTAACAGAAAAATATTTGATAATATAATATTTATTCTAAGGTATATTTTGTCGTTTTGTTACATTTTTAAAGCAGCTTGCGATTCCGTGATAAATTTTAAAAACATATTTTTTAGGTTAGGAAAATGACAGAAGTCAATTTGGCGATGGGGCCTAGAGTAGGCATTACATATCCAGTCAAAGTATTATACTGTGGAAATTGTACAATGCCAATAGAATACTGTGAATTTTATCCGGAATACGAAAAATGCAAACAGTGGCTCGAAAGGAATCTTCCGACCGAATTTGAAAAAGTAAAATTAAGTGAGTACCTAGCAATTTTCGCACACCTGTCTTTCTCGTTGTGGCTGTGAGTCGAATTTTATACTGAAAACTTTGTAGATTAAAAACATATTGCGTATTTAGAATTTGTAAATTTGAAGTTTGTACCACGTCTAAAACATTGTTGCATTACGAGTTCACTGAGCTCAAAATTTAAGTAAATATTGCAATAGCAATTGATTAAGAATAAAATATAATAAATTCTAATTTTAAAATATGATAAAATGTTTTGTTGTGGGACCATAGCTCTAGTTTTAACGTGATAAATGTGTAATTGATCTGTGCAGAAGAATGCCTTTCAAATATTTTTTTTCTTAATTCCAACATCCACTCCAGTGTAGAGCGTGTTAAAACATTCCATCAGTAAGTATATGAATAATGACTGGTTGTATCATTTGCGCACCCTCCCTTTTACAGACGAGAAAGATGAGGTTAGGTCAATGACTGAACAAGCCTATTCTACCATTCATTATCCGGTTATCTTTAAGAACAGCGTCGTGAAGCATTTGACGTTTAAATCAAAATTGGCCAACACAGAAATAAAAAAAAAACATCCGTGAATTATTTTTTTGAATTAATTGTACAAATCTAATAAACGTACTTATATCTGATTACTGTCAGAATAAATTAAACAAGCAAATGAATATTGAACCCTATCTTATCTAAGATGTGTAAGTAGTTACACATAGCTTCCAATATTTTTTATTTTTAATATAATCAATTTTCAATATTCAAAAAAATATATCTGGACCGATTTCGCGGCAAAATCGGTCCAGTTTCTGTTCCACGGTTTCTGTTTTTTTCATTTGACACAACGGTCATCTTAGATTATATGTCAAATGCTTCACGACGCTGTTCTTAAAGATAACCAATTATTCTGTTTTGGGACCTATTCCCAAGAAAGTTGAAATGTTTAAAAAATCATTCATCTATGTCCATACAAATTGAAATCATAATCGAAAAATCAATAATGTTAAAAATCAATTATTCAGGGATTTGAACTGAAGATCACAGAACAAGAATCTATTTCGTTAATTGTCATGTATGGCAATCAGGATAATGCTTTTCCTAAAAAATTATCAAGAAAAACCTGTTCCAAATTCGAATCACTTGAAATTAAATTATACTGGGCCTAACAACTTTATAACAACATAGCATACTTAGAATATTTTGACATGTAAAATATTTTTTAACCTGAAAATGGGCTACATGCCGTTAATAACAATGCAGCTCTGTAGGAAATGTAATAACGTATAGGGAAATTCAAAATTATATGCATGGGAACCAGGGAAACTGATAATTTACGTGAAATACAAATCTAATATCAGTATGAAAAAGCCAACACAACATGTCAAATAGAACTTCTTAGAACAAACCATAGAGTATATTTGAAATATGGTGACGAATTTTCTTGAAAATATTTCGTAATTTGTATGAATTGTCGGTTTCCTTGATTCAAACAATTGTTTTTTTTATATTTAGGATAAACAGCAAAAATCACTAAATTGTTTGTGATTTTTCAACAGATGAAGAGGGTGGT
The DNA here is from genome assembly GCA_030503985.1 of Himalopsyche tibetana. Taxonomy (NCBI): domain Eukaryota; kingdom Metazoa; phylum Arthropoda; class Insecta; order Trichoptera; family Rhyacophilidae; genus Himalopsyche; species Himalopsyche tibetana. Next base: position 18,132,643 of record JAPJYX010000006.1, read on the forward strand.
GGAGGGGAAGAAGAAAAGAAGCGTCAGAAGAGAGGTGGAAAAGGAATGCTCAAAGCCAAAAAGAAGGAAGATGTCCCAAGACTCGTTACCGTTGCTAGAGCACCCCGCGGAAAGAAGAAGTGTGTCACAGTTGTCACCGGCCTCAGCACCTTCGGTTTGATTTATTATACTTAAACTTCGTTTATCTTGCAGAAACTAAAAAACAGTAATTTAATTTTCTTTATAATCGGATTTAGTTTTGTTTACTATTTCATCAACTCTCATATGCTATATTAAAATTTGTGTTGTGAGGCTTGTAACGCAAATCTAGGCATATAAATAAATCAGAGATGTGTGGTGAACCGAGTTGAAAAACCAATACACAATTTTTTAATTATGTCAAAAGTGCATGTATGTGTTAACTTTCATTACCTATTTTTTTTATCCCGTTCGCTCCCATTGTGGAGCATATGGACTCTTAATGATTTTTATTTAAACAGAATTGTTTCTGCAAGAACTACTTCTTACTAAGTTGCTCAATCTTTCTTATTTTAAAGAGAGTAAGGATCATTATTCATATCGAAAGACTAATAACATTTTTAGGGTTTAGGGTTGTCAATACCTGGTGGAAAGGCATTATATTAATAAAAACAAATTTTCCTTCGTACTTTATTTCCACTTTAATTAAAAAGGAGCGAACCGGTCCTGACCTTTTTAAATAAAGTGGAAATAAAGTACAAATGAAAATTGTTTTTTTCGGTCAAATACTATTCTACAAATACGAGCTGCTGCAAATAACTGTATAAAACCAGCTACATTAATACACCACCTTATTACTGTCTACTTTTTTACGAAAAACTTCCATAGCATTTCAAAACAATTTTATGATTTCTTTTTCAGATATTGATTTAAAAGTGGCAGCGAAATTCTTCGGCACAAAATTCGCCTGTGGCTCATCTGTCACTGGCGATGATGAAATTGTTATTCAAGGGGACGTCAAGGATGATCTGTTTGACATTATTCCTGAAAAATGGCCAGAGGTACTAATATCAACATTTTTTCAAATCTATAAGCTTATCATATTGTATTTTTTTTTTGAATCATTCAAACTATGTACATTCTCATAGATTTTGTCACTAACGACCCGGGTTTCGCCTTTCGGCATCTTCAGGCATTCAAGTGCACGGATGAACTTGAACTGACGTTTAGTAAATGAAAGTTTCGTGTTTATATAAGAAATAAATGCATCACTGAGTCCAAACCCATTGCTTGCGAAAAGGATGAGCTCATGGGAATGCCAACAGATTCGAGTATAGATTACAATGCTCTTGTTGTACAAAGTTTTATATCGGCAAAACAGAAAGGACACTGAACATATGGCAGCCTTTAGATTGAAAAAAGACACGTCTAATTTTCCTAATCACTTAATTTCGGAGGGACACGTGTTCAATCAGGAGCAAGGGATAAAAATGTTACACCCAAATATGGACAGTCATAAGCTCTTTTTCCAAGAAATTTTAGAAATCAATAGAGCACAGCTGCAAAGTCTTCCGATTTTGATGAAATATTAAACTTTCCCGCATCTCCACTTCTATACCTTATATAATCATAAAACCTTTGCCGACAAACAAATAATATAATTCTTGAAACTACTTACTACTATTTTTACTGTTTTAAATATTATATTCAAATTTATTACCTAACATTGTAAAAAAAATGTTCACTTGTGCAACTAGACGTGACTTGTGTTACACCTTGAGAAGCATCTGCAGACTTCATGTATTGTGAAAGCATGCTTAAATTCCAATTCCTCAATTGTTGAACATAATAAAATTATAATAGATGTCAATGGCCCCAGTGAAACATTGCTGGTATTCGAACCAATTGCTGAGAGCACTGTAGCACTTATCTGAAAAATTAAGTCGATGCAAGAATTTTTGTTAGTCTTTTAGGTAGATGTTCATTCCGCATGAACAGTGGCGGTTCTAGGTACTGGGCTAGGTGGGCTAAGCCCGACCTGCATTTTTCACCCAAAACTTTAGATGGCTGAATAAAAATGAACAGCAATTCGGCCGCTGAACAAAATAAATACATTTATAAGCGTAACTAACCTTTCCCAAATGAATATAATATCTTTGTTTAAATTTTCCTCTGTCAATATAAGACAATGCCATGTCTACCTACAATAATATTCTCGATTGTTTTGTATTACAATTTTAAGCTGAGCCGGCATAAAAAAAACAATAACCCTATAAATAATTCATAGAGAACATTCAACGTGACGTCAGTCTGGCAACACCTATGTACATGTTATTGGTCAGGGGCTAACGCTTTCCAGCCCGCAACCATAGACAATATTTCTTTACACTGGAACGCAATCTAGCACGATTCGATTTTGTTTGTATTTGTATGTACGGAAACGTCATCAGACGCACAGGACTGTGTTTCAAATTTACTGGCTTCTGTCATTCATTGGGGGCAAAAAACGATTTAGTCCATGGCCCATACACAAATACCAATACACAAATACCAAATCGATGTATTGTATAAAAGTGACAGCTCTGTATTGCTTTTCGTACTTGTTATTTCACTTTGAAAGACAAATTTAAGGTTATTATTTTATTATTTCTTACTTACATTAGTGTTGATTTTATTATATAGTAATTTATGCTTTGCAGTAGTATCGTAGTATTTGTTAATTTGCTTGTAGATTAATGTATAAGATGAAGTGGAAGCATGCAAAATTTCGTAAATAGTATACAATGCTATGCCTTTCTCTAGCCCACCCAAGATTTCAGGTCAGGAACCGCCACTGCCCATAAATGACAAAGAAAATAAAATACATGATTTTCAATCATGCCCACTTCTAATGTGTATGTCTCATAATGGCACATCTCAACAGTAGTTGTTTTACAAGAATTACTTATGTTATGCAGTTGCTAAACATCCCCCTTTTCAACATTTTGGGGCTGGGAAAAGATTAGTTTTTATTTGATTGAATAATACAAATAAATATATATTTATCATAAATTTTTGATGATCGAATAATTTGCATTTGTAAAATTTTCCAGATCGACGAAGACAATATTGAAGATCTAGGAGACCAGAAGAGGTAGTCATAATGAGCTGATAATACAAACACCATACAATAAAAATACTTTTTTTTATAAAACAAATCAATGTGATCTTGTTCTATACCCTTTTGTCTATATCTTGTTCAAATTATTTATATACTAATAAATATTTCTGAATTGTATAAATTTTTTGTAGTTTTTGTTTGCACTATGTGTTAATATGTAAGTACACACAACCCTCATATACCAAGGATCACCATGTTCAAATTACGACATTCCTTTTGTAACTAGGTTTCAATAAAGCACTACTTTATTAACATAGACAAAGATCATATGGCAGAGGTTCTTCCATCAAAGTTTTTGGTTTACTAGTAAAATTATTGTAATAATGAAAATCAAATGAGTATTTAAAAGATTTGTTTATAAATAAACAATGAAGTAAATGCATATTGTTTTATTTTGCAAAACACTAAAAGACGGTTGTTTAAAGAATTTTTTAATCACAACAGAGTTGAGGGATAAATCTTGATTTCAAAGAATTTCCTTTTGCTGGGGATACAGTTTAACCCTAAAATAATGAAGTCAATATTATTTCATGAAAACTATTTTTGGGTTTTGTTTTTACTTTATTTATCCACTTAGATGTCTTCAACATTCCTCACAATCACAATATCAACAGTTAGTTGCAATTGACTCAGTGCATTTTTGCGTTAACAATTTTTTTGAACATCTGTAGACGCAAGTGACAAATGAATTTTTAATAAAATTAAATTAATCCAGATCGCCATCAGCTGGTTTAAATTTAGTTATAATAAATTTCATTCTTATATTTACACAATACAACTATTAACTAAGCATCAGTTCAAGTTGCTAAGAAGGTACCAGAGATAAGAAGGTACTGAAAGGTGAAACCAGATCGTCGGTTAGCAAACGTGTGGAAAAATTTAAATTGTAAATAGTTTGTATACTACTTTTCTGATTGCATTTTCGAATGAGAATTGCATGAATTTAAGCAAAAATTGGACTGTGAATTGCTTAAAAATACTTTTTTATGCAAATATGGGTGTGAGTTGCCAGTCATCACCAGTTGGGAACCTAATCGACCTAATCTTTCAAAAATTGTTTATTCTGCAGCTTCATTTATGTAAGTATGTAGCTTTAATTCTTGCAATGAATTATTAACCGTTTTATTCTACACATTACTGTTTTTTTTTCCAAAGCAGTTTAAAATTCAGTCTTACTTTTCATAAACAATATTAGGGAAGAAGCAAAAGAAGAATGGCCAGCCTAGTTGACAAAAGATAGGGATAATAAAATCAAAGAAATAAGCTTATAGCAGTGATAACTCTGTATTATCTACGAAGAAATTTGAGCATTCTAATGGATGCTGGTTAGTTGTAAGGTAAGGCTCAAAATATGTAAAAAAAAACAATACTAATATTGTCATTATCACTTTGAAGTGAATCAATTGAGAGATATGTAAGCAGCAAATTGAAATAATTATAATATTTAATCATTGTTTATATTTTTCTTCTCAGAACCAATATGTATTGGTTTTTTTTCGAAGGTATAATTTGCCACGATTTTTCACGTCAATACTAAAATTAATTAACTGTCAAATTAGCACAAGCGTAAATTCCCTGTTATTGGCAACAATATTACATTATAAAATGTTAGGTCTGTTCTTATGCGCAAATGTCAAAACCAACATTCCAACCGAATTCCGGCAAACCCAGTTTGCAAGTGAAAGAACAGCACATTTTTGTTGTGCTGCCAGTACAATAAATAATTATATATTGTTTTTTTCAGAGTAGCAATTTCTAGGTCTGTAGCCAGATTTTTACAAGCGGCAAAATCAAAATAATTAACTATCGACGTTCAGTTATTCTGAGTTCAGCTAATACGCCTTGATAAGACTATGGAAAATGTTTGATTGTTCATAAATAACTTATTGTTTTATTTTTTTTCACGATTTTAAAACGTTATTCACCATTTCGAGCATTATCGTATTTGATGAAATACGTCAATGGGAAATACAAATATAATTTTCACTTAATTGGTGTGAAAATTATATTTGTGTGAACCATTTTACGTTAAACTGTACGACAAATACGTACTACAGTTTCAAACGTATCTTGTCATACTGAAACAGCGTAAAATTGTTGTCAAACAAATTAATCATACCTAATTGTAAGCATAACCCTATTTCAATATTATCCAATTTTCTTCGTTTTCATTTCATCTTGTTTCAACGAATACACACTCAAAGATAACAAAATGTTTTTTTGTCAATCATAAATCGTTCTTTTATTCTAATCCATACTCTAAATTTTAAAGTATAGATTAAGAGTATACAACCTTGTCATTTATTGTTGCTGACAGATACAAAAATGAAATTTTCGCTCGAATATCGGTTTTGTGTAATGTCATGTACAAATGTTTCCTATAATTTCGTTTTAAAATGCTCCATGCTTTTCGAGTCAAACAAAATTTTTTTTTCGTATTTCGCCAAATATTTCGACAATTTACCATCATGTTAAATATTTGACTTATAAAACTTTTATGTAATATACATCAGTGACGTATAACTGTCAGTTTGATATTTGGTATTTAGTTGGTTAAGTTGTTGTTTTTAACAAAATTCGCCATTCTGAGGTCGGAGGTTGGTACGCTAAAACATTCAGCGATTTAAAGCATGAACCGTTTCTGACGGTTTGCAAACGGTTGGAATGTGGTTTTGACGCAAAATAACAGAATCAACTGTCAAAATCTCAATCCAAACCTTGTGATCATAGCTTTGAATTAAATTCTAATTCGAAAACAGTTTGCAAACCGACAGCAAACATCAGAAGTACACAAAAGACAGCTTAAATAACAAGTACATAAATACATAAAAACGAATATTTATTTTGTAGTTTTTTGAAAACAGATAATATAGTTGATAAAAACAACAAGGAAAAAAGAAACTTAAAAAAATACATAAAAGTGCCAAAATTGAAGTAAAACATATTTTTTTACAATATTATGAACAAATCAAATAATTTTTAGGTATCGAAAGCTTTAAAATTTAGTTTGATTTCAAAATATTTTTAAATCGATCTTTGAAATCAATATCGTGAAATTGTGTTAGTATTTTAATTTTTTGGAAATGATTTATTATGCGAAACTACTATAATAAGGGAAAAAAAACTAGCAGCACGGTATGTTTCATGGCGATTGACAGTTAGTAGTCTTGTCATTATCTCTGGTCTTGTCCATAAACTGTCTTTCTATGACAGTAGTGGATTAGTGTGTACTTCTGTAGTCTGGCAACTTTCATAAAATACTCTGATACATACCGATATATACCTCGGTCGTGAGTCGTAGCTCGTTCGTTCCTTAAGATAATAACAAATTTGCAGTGAAATGGATAAATGTGCAAAGTGTATACAGTAAATAAAGCCAGTTATAACAAATAATGTATTAGTGAACGGAACAGTGACCATGATGTAGCGCGTTAAGGCTAATCTTTTAATAAATTCTAGTATCGATCAGCTAACAGAGATTGTAATATTATTACCTAGGTTGTCCATTTTTGTGTTATAGTTTTGTTTATTTTCATTATAAAAAATGGAAATTGTGGGTGATTATGAGTATAACAGTAAGGATTTGATCGGGCATGGAGCCTTCGCAGTCGTCTTCAAAGGCAGGCTTCGAAAAGTAAGTAGACGAATCTTCTCCTCTTTCAATCATTACACAGCGTTGAATATGATGTTGACAATGGTTTATGCTTAATTATATACACTCAACGTGTGCGAAATATTGCCATTATTGAACAAAGATATTTTAAAATCATGCGTATGCATGTCAACAAAAACATACACAGAAAGCGCAATGTTCTGCCGTTCCTACATCATCCTTGGTTATTCTCGTCACTCGGATTTTTTACACATCCAATGATTTATTTTGTTGTTTAAAATATGAATTTTCTCTCCTGCTGTACTTGTGTGTAATATTATTGCTAAGTTAACTATGCAATATGCATTTAGGTGTATTATCTTTCTAATGTTACAATAATATTGACTCGACAGGCAACTACAAAAATAATTTAAACCTAACCTATAGTTTTCTCGGTCATTGTATAATCGTTGTCTTATTACTTGTTTAAGATAATCTTGACGCTTCTGTGTTATGTGTTATTTATTTTCGTTTAATATTGATTTAGTTTGTATTTATGTACTTAAGACATTTGAGAATTTGATTGTAAGATATTTATTCGCATTTGCATAAATGATTCCCTTGTTATTTTGACATTTCCTTATTTATATTATTTTTACTTCGTTGTCGCTTTGAAAGAAGGTGATAATTGATAATGGAAAGGTTTCTCGCTTATTCGTAATATTATTACCCAATATATTTGTTTAAATTATTTTTATTTGGTTAAGTTATTGTCAGGTTACTTGCTTTCGATTTGAAATTAATGACGTATCTATTAATTGTATACGTTAAAGATTTTATTCAACGGTTAACTTGATTAATATTTGAATGCGTTATGGTATTAATTGATTACAATTTCGTTGACAGCTTTATTTTATTATACATGAAATAAAGAAAATAACATAATCTCTTATCGTGCACACTTAAGCACTCGATTTTTTTCGTTAAATAAGTGAAGAAATCGATCTAACATCTGTTTCTTTTTTTTAATTCACGATTGACGTGTATTTAGATCCAGTCTATGGATGTTATTATTATTCAACATTAACCCTTCAGGGTCCTTATTGACTTATTATTGGCCTAGTGACACTTAGGGCATCCAATCCCGGGATCCCGTTCAATTTTCTGATCCCGAAATCCCGGGATTGAGATGGCCGCCACCCCGGGATTCCGGTATTGAGAAATTTTGAGGAAATTCCTAAAATTTACACGAAATTGGCAAATTCAAGATTTCAATCCTCGGCGTGCTAAAAAAAAAAAACTAGTTTCTGTGAGATTCTGGGAAAAAGTATACCAAATCGGAGATTTCAAATTCCTCGGTGAGCTAAAAAAAAAACGAGTTTCCGTGAGATTCCGGGAAAAAGTATAGCGAATTGAGGATTTCAAATTCCTCGGTGAGAAAATCTCAATCCCGGGATCCCGGGATTCGAAATAAATCAATCCCGAAATCCCGGGATTGGAAAAAGGCTCCGGGATTGGATACCCTAGGGACACTGCTCCGTACTTCCGTTTTGTTATCCGAGGTATATACGTGATGGACATATTACATGCAGTCAGGGCTTTTTTTTTACCCTGTAACGCGGCGGAACGGCGTTCCGGCACCTTTTTTTCTCGAAATTTTAATAAATGTTCGTAAAATTTTATTTTTTCTATTTTAAAACTTTCGGTTTTTTTCTTGGAAGCCATTGACTGTTAATCCCTTTTGAATATATAGGGTATCATAGGACCCATAAATTAATGTCATGCAAAAGATTATTAGGGACCATTTACCTGACGAAAATTGAGAAAAACTGTGGAAATCATTGTAATTGGAATGTAATTTTGGATAGCGTTTTTAATAAATTACATAATTTTATAATGTTATGTTACATTATGTATGTAATGTTCTTTGTTTAATTTTCATTTGAAATTTCTAAAATAAATATGTATATTTTGTTTTATTTTCTATGCATTATATGAAAAGCCGCCTTTAATTCTATCAAAATGATATTCGAATATATACTAAATAATATACCTTCTTAGAAAATGCTCGAAAAAAGTGCGTTCCGGCACCTTTTTTTTCAACAAAAAAGCACTGCATGCAGTTAGATAAAACGTGGAGTTGGTCATCGAATGTTAACCCAAGATGATCGGTTAACTCCGGATCGAGAACGGATGTTTATAAGTGTTACGTTTTTTTAAAATCTTACTCCTTTCCACCAATAATTGATATATTGTACACCTTAAAAATGACTTGAAGATATATTCCATAATGCTTAATGAAACCTTGTCATCCTTGCACGAATATTATTACATATAATTTGGACAATACGGCCCACGTACGAATGGTCATTTGATTGTTTGCAATAGATTTTAACATTTTATTTAATTGTTTGATTCACGTCAACAATGAGTAGCTTTACGTGAGATTTTCACCGACTTGTACGTTAATTTGCCTATCCACTTAGAGATTTATCGGCAAGCAAAAAGTTATCGGCAATAACCTGATCGAGTTAGCACTTAAAAAGTACAGATTTAAGAGTTCCGTGAGAATTATTCAAAAAGGTTTTTTTCTCATCACGTAAGAACCAGTTATCACAGGGGCTCCCAATCTTATTTGCGTCATTCCCTTCTTTCACTAGTTTTTAGAATATAATTTCTCCCCTACAAAAAAAGTCTACACTCTACGTGGTGTTGAAACCTTTTTATTCATATATATAGGTATGCATTGGGGCCTCCTTCCCGGGATCTTGTCCAATTCTGCGATCCCGAAATCCCTGGATTATGACAGTACTAATTTCGGGATTGAAAAAATTCGAGAAAATTGATCGAGGGGTAAAAAAAAGAAAGTTCGAAACTTTTGTAAGAAATTTTGTGAAATCCGTAAATTCTTAGATTTTTGAAATCGCAAATCTACCAACTACTTCTTTTTTTTTATCCATGTCCCCTCCCAATGTGTAGCATATGGACTCCTAATGGAGGTATCTCAACACATGTTTTTCTACGAGAGTTGTTTGTTATTCAGTCGCTCAACCTTTCTTTTTTATAGAGAATAATTGGGATAGAAGAATACGGCTAAGACAAGAATAGTAGTTTACTAATCGCTCTCGCTACACCCAGTTTTTCAAGGTTCGGAATGGTGGGAGGAAACTTTTAGACATCACAAACACCCATGCCTTCGAACTATGAAATTGCCACTTCTGAAAGTTCGATTGCTAGATTCTTATTTTTTATCGGAAACTTGATTTAAAATTCTACCGGATTGTTTGTTTATTAAAATATGCTTCAGATACCTTACTCTGTTAGTTATTTGTAAGTAAAAAATCATCTCAATATTATGTGTAAAAAATGAAGTGATTTTCAACACAACGTAGACTATCTTATGAAAAATAGTGAGACAGACCAGTGGAGGAAAAAAGGTTGGGAGCCATTGGTCTAGCAGCTTGCTGATATTAACGATTGACTCAGCGAGAATTCACAATCAAATTCCTAGCATTTTTAATCCATTAACAGGATAATATATTTGAATGCTTCACGGAGACAGTGAACGTGTCTTCGGAAAAAAATACCATTTTTAATAGATATATATATAGGTACATACAGCGTCTGAAGACATTTATATTCCCGAGCGCTTGGCAAAAATATTCCTTATTGGAATCCGGAGTACCGAAATACTTGCTTTTGGGAAAAAAGGAGAATGGGAAGTCATGGTGCGATTCCTGTAACTTGGCCGCTCGCCAACATTTCTAAATTATCACTCTTGCCTGGATTCTCGGAATCTGTGGATAATCAAAATAAATATCCCATTTAAGATTGCGTACGGAGAAAATTCTTCTTCATCTATCTTCCGAAATAGTGTACAATATGTCATAGTCAAGGTGCGAAGTATCGTAAATATTTACATTGCGTAGTAGTTTTGTTTGAAGCTTCCATTATCACTAGTCAATGTATGAACATGAACTAACCAGTAAGTGTAATAAACTCAGTGACGAAGACTTGCCGGTTAGAAGGATGGCCGGGGTGAACAATTGAATATGTCAATATTGCTAGGTTTTGAGAAGATAGTTTTATTCTGCGAGGTGAATTTTTTGCTTTTTACATAAGATTTTACCATGAAGAACGTTAAATATGTCACAGAAAATTGCTAGAAAAAACATATTTTGGGTACCCGCTCACATACCTCCATAAAACGTCCATGGGGCCATAATACTGCCAAAGAAGAATAACTGATTGGAAAAGAAATCTATTTTTCTATAGAATAAATTAAACTGCCCGTTCCGGGATTCGAAGCCGTAATCACCGTGACATCAGTCACGACGTTGACCACGGACAAATGAAATTGACAGTCACAATTCAAAAATATTTTTTAATTTTCTATTTAATAATCTAATTTTACTTAATTTAATTATTGTCATTTTGATGGCTTTGAAATTACTATTACCCCGCGATAAGCTTCTTTCGTGTTTGTACCTATTGTGTTATCAAGTATCCCTTGCTCTTATGCTTCGTTACCTTCGTAGTTTAGTTGTTTATGGTCTTTTTACTGCATACTTTGTGTAAATTGTTAAAATTCCTCGCTATCATATGCTTCTGACCTTTGATGTATCGACATTTCTTGATTACTCTCAGCATTCGAACAGTACTAAGGCTCATATACTGACATCGTAAAAATATCAAATGTTTGTTTTTCATTTCAGGTTGGTCATGGTCCTCATGGAAGGCACTATCGTGGAGTGTTATTTTTTGCGCTTCAACAAAAATAAATTCGCAATATGTAACAAAAAAAAATGTCTCGATAGTTGTAGCTTTTTTGTGTTGCTTAAAATTTGCTAATCCCTCACGATTGTGGTTTTAATGTTTTTTTTTATTATTATTATCACATCACAGCATTACTTTCCGTAACAATAAAATCTTGAAATTTTCCTCAATTTACTAAAAAATACCGTTTCTCCATAACGAGTTCAAAAATAGAATACGAACTAATATCATTCAATAAAGTGGCAACACTTAACATACGCTGTTGCACAGCCATAACTGTCACGATGTAAAATATGAACTTGTCATTATTTAAATGGAGATAATCCGCGGTACTTGCGAAGTGGAGGTCAACAATCGATTCGAGTAAATCCACGCCAAAGTTTCTCAAATGAATCCATTGCAATATCTTTTGCACGATTGTCTAGCGCTCGACCACTCGGTTGCCATTCATTTATTTGTATGTATTGCAGATCATTGTAATTATATATCATATGGAAGAGCGGTGTTGCCGCGCCAGCGTGTCTCGTTGCGAACAAAATTGGCTCATGATCGGCCGTGCCCAATCAGAAGTGGCAAAGTCAGCTATGAACCAGATGCCGAGTTATGTAATTTTGTTTCTTTTACAGCGAGTGAACGCTTGAATCATCAAGGCTTACGATGGTTTTGTAATCTAAATTTAATAATACTATACCAAACAGACGTAAGGTACATCTATCATACTAAACTTTCACGTGTTTCGGTCGCTTAGGGAGCATCGTCTGGCACTGCTAAATCGTGGTTTGCTAAAAACAATTTAAATACAGTAATACCTCGCTTAGCGCGACCCCGTTAAGCGCGGTTTCACTATAACGCGAATTTCAAATTTCGCGCTCAAATGTCTCGCAGACTTACGCCCAGAGACTTAAAAGTGTACGTAAAGTTCCTTCCACCAAACACTACGTCAATATTACAACCTATGGACCAGGGAGCAATAGCAAACTTCAAAGCTTTTAGCCAACTAATTCATGAAACTGACAGGGAAGGAAGACAGTCTATGCGAGAGTGGTGGAAGTCATACAACATTATGAAGTCTATTCACAACATATAAGAGGCTTGAAAGGAAGTTAAAATGAGTTGTATGAATAGGGTGTGGCGTAATCTTTGGCCAGATGTAGTGGAAGCACCTAGAAGAATTGTCCAGATGCAGAGACAAGTGCTTGAAGACATTGCTGCAATGATTGAGGGGTCTGAACTTGAAGATGTCACGGTAGAAGATCTCGTAGAACTTGTAGCAACGCACGACAATCCTATCAGCAATGAAGATTTGATCGAGTTACAGAATAATCATATCTATGATGAGGAAGAACAGGTAGAAGAGAGGAAATACAAAATGCACTTTCAAAAATTTATTCAGGTTTGGACATATTTCAGAGTATAGACAATAATGATGACCGTGTCTTGACCGTGTGTCAAACAATTAAAAACAGTGTTGGGTGTTATGAACGTATTTTACAAGAACGTAAACAAAACGCTACCCAAAAGACAATAGATGTATTTTTCCGTAAAAAATAAGAGTATGTATTGCATAAAGTGTTCTTAGAATTAAAGTGATTGATTAAAATGATTTGTATTTTTTTGTATTAAATTTTGACTATGTTTAATCATAAACCTCGATATACGCGGATTTCAGTTAACGCGATTTTTTTCGGAACGTATCCCTCGCGTAAAGCGGGGTATTACTGTAGTTAATAAGTTTTAAAATAATGTTAATTTTCAACAAATGCAGAATGACTAGCGAACAGGCACGAGAGTTAAATGTATAATTGGATTTGTGTGAATATGCCGCAGTGCAAATCATATGTAGAGAACCTCAATTCATAATAAAAGTTATACTTTTTTGTGATATGCTAAGAAAGTTCTTTTTTGCACAATTTAACAGGAGTGCCATAACTTTTATATCTTATAACACATCGATAAAAATACATTTTGTTTTCGTCAAAACATTTCTCATTATACTACAGAATGCAGATTAAAGTTGGTCAAATCCTTAAGTAACCCAACATTTTGTTTTGTATTTGAACTCCCGTTCTTGTATTTAATGCAGGGCTGCGGTGTCGCGGAAAAACCGCGACTTGGACTCTGACATTTATCCCGACTCCTATTTTTAAAAAATGCAAAATTTCATATATCCGTTGGTTTTATGCGAGAAGTCATTAAGTGACATGTCGGTAAAAACTAAATTAGATGTCACAATCTACGTATTTTGTCATGCTTTTTAACCAGTCAATAAGTAATTATGTCGAAAACATGTTTTTTTTAACCTAAAATTGAACAACCTAATAATCACTTTTTTTTTGCAAAAAAGTCAGTATGTGGCGGTATCTTACTGTTGAAAATGTCTCTGGAATAATTATTTGTGAGACATTTAGAAAATTTCAGATTATACAAGACGACTTTGTTTTTATTTAGGTTTGGATATAACTGGTAAAATGTAGTTGATAATTTCATGTCGATCATCTTAGAATCAACATTTTGACACTTAATGACTTCGTGCACCATACCGACAATATAGTATATTTGTACTTATTTTAATTTAATGAAAAGGATTCGATGTTCCCTGTTTTTTTACGACTCGTCTCCACGCTCAACCACCACGATTTACACGAATCATAACGTTTATTTTTTACGAATTACAAAATTGATTCGTTCAGTATAAGTCCACAAGCGTACGACTGTTGTTTGTTGTTACATTCAATGGCGATATCCATGTTTGATCCGCACCGATTCATACTCTTCCATATTCGGCTTAGTGTCTCTCTGTTCAAGCCGCGATTTATTATTGTTCAAACAGACATTGAAAATCTTGATGTGCGGGCTAAGCGCTAAGCAAACGACAATATAAGATGGGCTTGTACGGAAACGTCGATGTGTTTAATGTATATTTGTGCGGTCATAATAATCATTTACTATTTACACTCGCTTATGGAGCGTTGCATTATTTCAACGTACTTTTACGCATTATAGACCGTGTTCTATCTTCTGGTAAATTGGCCGACATGCCGTTAGCCTCGCGTACAACATGGCTGGATACCACTGGACTAATTAAATGCAATCGTGTATGGGGTGGTGAATATATTGATACACCAAACGACAAAATTCATTCGTTTTATTTATTGTTTTGTAGGAACAAAATCTAGAGTGTTTCAAATATTCACTTGGGAAATGCTGTAAAAGTGTACGATGTATTCAATTATCTGTAGGTTATTATGGTAGGGTGGTTATCAACGTAGTTGGGCTATAATACCGAGGTCACGGGTTCTAATACCAGTATGGAAAGTTTTTATATATTTATTTATTAATATATTTATTTTTACCATGTCTGCTCCCAATGTGGAGCATATGTACTCCTAATGGAGTTTATCTCAACAGAAGCGCTTCTACAAGAACTGCTTGTTACTCAACCTCTCTTTTTACAAAGAGAGTAGGAATAGAAGGAAAGGGCTAGAGGAGGACGAGTGGTTAGCTAATCGCTCTCGATACGCCCCGTTCATAGGATGGGATGGGTGGGAGGAGGGAATTCAAGACATCACATACATCCATGCCTTTGAACAGAAATTCATAAATCGATTGAAAAATCAATTTATAAAACTGCCCGTACTGGGATTCGAACCCGTGACCTCCGTAGCGGTAACCAAAGACGTTGACCACTCGACCACACAGGTGACGATATATATATTTATTTAAATATTTCTGTTTGGGTGCATTGACGTATGTCTTGAATTCCATCCTCCCAACCATCATATCTTTAAAAAAAAAAACAGGGCGTTGCGACAGCGATTAGCTAACCACTAATCTTGTCCTAGCCCAATAACCTAGAGCAAGTACTGGCTCCCTGTTCATTTTCACAGATAACTGTCAGTGGAATATAATAATAAGTTGTACTGCGTATTAAATTAAGTTAGATTTTATCAATAACACGAATGCTTATAAATACGTTCACTTAAAAAAGTAGACCGTTGCAGTCACCCTTAACTTGCGAGTGGGAGGCGTTGAATAATTTTACTTGTTAAAAGGGGCGATGTTTTCAAAAAGATTGAGAAACTCTTCTGAGGCTTAATATCTAGTACAGTTGTAGAGTCTCGCATCGTTTAATTAATACATATTATTTTTTCTTTGATTACTCGAGTGATACAAATGAAACTTAATAACGTGTATAATACGTAGGTATAGGTAGGGGATAGGTAATAAGCGTGCCAATGTCACGATGACGCAGGGCTGCGGTGTCGGCTTAAAATCGACTGACTCCAATTTTACCGTCCACTCCAACTTTTAAAGCGATTCATTGAAAAGGTTCAGAATAGCAAAACACAACAGCATAAGTCAAATCTACATTGCCATAACAAATTAGGAAGAAACCTTACAAAAATTCATCAGAAGTCAACTGTTTTTTGTAGTTTTTTTCAGACTTATGACCTCCATCTTAAAAAAATTAAGGTGTTCACTGTCAGTTAGTGCTAGGTGGAAAAGCATTATGTTAAAAAAATAAGCACTCTTGTACTAATATAAAATTTAAAATAACTTTGATTATTCCACGTATTGTGTTACTAACTGTGACACGTATTTCGTGAGAAAAGAAATATTATTCTTAATAGGACAAATTGTTCGCCATTACTTACATTGTTTCCAATAAATAGAGTAATCACCAACCTATCTGATTGATTGCAGCTCATAAGTTTAATAGTTTATAATGTTTAACGTCATTAGAAGTATGATTATATTTGTTTGCTTTGTTTCGATTCTATAACCCCCTCCTTGCTTCCATTAAAAGGAAAAAATCCCAATCTGATTGATTGCAGCTCATTAGTATCATTATTTGTTTGCTTTATTTCGATTATATCACCCCCTCCTTGCTTCCCTTAATAAAAGGAAAAAAACCCAAACTCCATTTTGTAATTTCATAATTTAAAAATGTTAGAATCAATCTTGCTTCATTACTTAAGCAAACTTTGCGATAGTAAGTCTGAAGATGCCTATGAAAGAGACGAAACACGTGTCACAGTTAGTAGCACAATACGTGGAATAATCAAAGTTATTTTTAATTTTATATTAAAATGGACTTCCCCAAAGTTACCATCGAAACTCTTGTACTAATTCCACATTTTTTCATATGATCGGGACCGGTTTCGCTTGCGACGACTATTTTCTACAGATGAGCAAAACCGGTGCCATTTTTTTTTTTGCACGATAGATACGTTCGAGAAAAAACAATTTAAAAAAAGTGATATAATTCGTATAAAAATTGATGTTTGATGTTCTGAATTTTAAAAACCGTGTGTATGTTGATAATGACGACCTATATAGATAATGTATTTTAATTTAGAAAAAAAAATACTATTCATTGGTAATAGATTGTATACGTGGACTTTTAATCGCTTTCATCGCTAGAAATGTCTGACACGTCTAATGTGTTAGAATCTAATGAAGACTTTCGTTTGTTATTTACTGTCTTGTTTTGTTGAATTTATTGTTATGAGTAATTCCGATATCCGTTTCTGTGTTTGAATAAATTGTGTAAAAATAATGTATCCGTTCTTTTTAGTGGACCGAGTTATTTCGCAACTGTGTATACAAAAAGAGTTGGTTGTCAATTTAAACGATTTCGCTTGCTCACCATTGACAGATCAAAGATGTCGACTTATAATTCATGTGCTTGCTGTCTTGCACGCGTTTCTCGTGGCTGCCGTCAATTGAATAATAGCAACTTACATTAATGACAGAAAAAATAGTCTGATGATATCTGGGCAATCTCACTCCGACTCTGCATACATTTACGACTCCGGCTCCAAAGCCCTGCCATATCGTAAACGTGTAGTTAATAATAACGTTCAAGACTGCGAATTATTTATAATAACTTAAATGACCATGCAGTTATAGTCAAACATATCGCAAAAATAATTGCACAATATGCCGATTTGTTTCAAGTTAATGTTACGCGTTTCTGATATCTGATTATGATTATTTAGGTCACTCGCAATTCGATCGAACTTTCTCGCTTTCTGCAGTTTTCAGGATTTTCTTTTCATCAATATTGCTGTACACTAAGTCCTTTAAAGAGATCATATACTATATCTTAACATGAATTATTTGTTCTAACACAATTCTCAGACACGAAGGGGATGACGGATTTTCTAAAAATAAGAAATTCAACAACTCCTGGCATAACAAACGAAAGGCTTTATTGGTTCACATTAGACGTGTCAGACATTTCTAGCGATAAACGTGACATTTCCTGTCCCTCAGTTTATTTGGCTTGTCGCCAATCTGGACAATGTTTGTCACCTTTGACGTTTAATATTAAACGTTAAAAAACAGTCCGGAATTTTCTATGTACAGAAGAATTTTGTGCGCAAGGTTTGGTGTGCGGAAAAATCACGGAACCGTAAAAATACAACATGGACTCTGCTAAGAGCCGTCTGAAGAAATAGGCGATGTTAAATTATCATTATATATTTATGTTCAAGTCGGGTTTTACGTGTGTTTTTTTCGTACCTATAACCAGTTTAAATTGGAACGGCTACACAGTGTAGCGAGTGAGGCTATATAAAAAACGGTATTAGCATATAGTAGTTAAATAAGTTTGATTCGATTTTAGCGGTCAAGTGATTATTCATCTGCTGATGATATTAACGTCCGAGGAACAAGATGTATGTATCACTGTATTTTTTTAGCGCGAACTGTCAAGAGAACTTTTTTTAAATTTAAAATCTTTGTTAGCAATAAGTAGATGCTGAATAAAGTCGGCTCGAATTTAACGGTCAAGATTTTTTAAAACTGAACGCAGATGCTATCGGCGACCGAGGGAGTAGATAAATATTTTGTTAAGAGCGAACTCTGAGAAAAGATTATTTTTTCAATTTTGCATTAACAGATAAATAGGTTTATATTTTTAATAATGAATACTTGTTCCTTTTTATTGTTATAGTATACAACCATTTTTATAACCATGACCGCTCCTAATGTGGAACATATAGACTCTTAATGGAGTTTATCTCAACATAAGTGTTTCTACGAGAAGTGTTTGTTACTTCGTTTGCCAAACCTCTCTTTTTGGAATAAAGTAAGGATAAAAGTATATGAATATAACAGGGATTAGTGGTTAGCTAATTTTGCTATACACCCGTTTTTTTATGATAAGGATGAGTGGGACTGAATACAACCGTCACGTTATTCTTATAAATTCATGATTTTTTTCCCTTGTAATAAAACCGCAAAACGAACAATATTTTTTATGAATATTTCGTCATTACGTTATCGTCAGAACTGCCCACAATATTTAATATTAAATATCAATAGCAAAATTTTGGTAATTAACATTGAAACCAAATTCTGACTAGTACAATGTACAAGTCTTTGGGTTTTTTTTTGTACACCACAGTTTTATCGTCAAATAAAAAGTTTTTTTTTATGCTGAATACCTACCCTAGAATTTCATAAGAACAGTCACATGAAAGCATCAGCGCGTGAACCGTAGTCACAATGCCAAAATGGCGTAATTTTCGTCGGCGCCGTAATAATAGACTGGGTATTTATATCAACTGCCTACGCGCAGGGGAGCATCGTAGCCGTTGATGATATTAACTGCCAATATTTGCCAAGTTCTGTGACAGTATTGACAGATTTTTAATTAGTATTATTAATAATGTAAAACAGTTAATTTACCTTACTAAGTACCCCACCCCACACACTTCTACATGCTTCACTGTGGCTTTTAAAAACGTGATTACATGTTTGTATTTGGTTGTAGGAAGAGCTTTGTGATATTTTCGTATTAATTTATAGAACATTCAGTTGATAATGCTCGTCATGGAACCGCGAAACTGGTCATGATCTTGCTTATATAAAATATAAATAGTGCAAAGGAATATTGTGTGTTTTTTTTTTTTAATATATTGCCTTTCCATCAAGTATTGCCAGTAAACACCCGAAAAGTTAATAATGTTTTGCATTAATTACACAAATTTATAAAATGCTGTGAAATCAGATCACATAAATGTGTTTTATCAATCGATTTACACACTTCAACACGAGTAAAATAATTTAGTAATAGTATAGTCGCCCGCCGTGGTCTAGTTGGTTAGAGCTTGCTCTACCGATCAGGTGGGTCTGGGTTCGATTCCCGGTAAGGTCAATGTCAAATTGGATTTTTTCAATTTTTCAATTGAGATCTAAGACATGGGTGTTTGTGACGTCAATTCTCTTTGAGTTAATCTCATGTGTATATCTCGTATGATCTTTCAACTTAAAAACTTTCAAATATTTGACGCACTGGCGTAAGCTGTAATGTCAAATATTTTTTTTAAAAAAAATATATATATTTACGAGCGAAAACTCGTCTGCAAGACATTATCGTGTCGAATAAAATAAAGCTACTTTTCTAGAATCACCACAAATTAACCGCAGAATCAAAACAAATGAACGTTTATTATTCACTTCGACGAGTGAAGTGTTTTATAAAGCCACCGTTGATTGCACAAGTAATCATAGTAAAGCCAGGATGACATAAGACTGCAGATATTCAAATGACAATAGAAACAATATGTATTTATTACATAACCCGAGTTGTGTGAGCGGGGTACCTAGGTGCGATCCTGATGGCAGTGCGCTGCTTGCCCGTCGGGTCTTGCTCGCCTACGAACATGCTCCGCGTGGGTAAAGTCAACTGGTGTAGTAGCATCATCGCGACGTCTTCGTAAACCAGGGTTCTTATACCCATAGGTCCTCAACTGTGGGGCACAAAAATCTATAATATAAGACAGCTGCTATACAATGTATAATACTAGTTTACTCAGCGATGTATTTAGCTGTAAGTAATAACTCAGCGGGCAGCGTTTGCGATATCTTATTTGAAATATTATTTACTCATGTTTTATTTCTATTGATGTCTATTAATTTCCAAAAACTCTCCCTTTCAGTAAAAAGGAAAAATCCCCGACTTTTGTGTTGTAATTTATAACTTGCAAACCTTGCGATGTTCTCTGTATGATGATCAACGTTCCCTCTAAGCCGAAGGTTTAGATGCGCGGAAATTTCAAAGGCCGCGCGGAGGCTGCGTGGAGGCTGCGCGGACCGATCAAATATCAATTAAGCAACTGTCTTGTAGTGCGCGCCAACCCGGAATGAGTGCGCGGGGACTTCTCAACTGCTGCGCGGCCGCGCACGCGCGCAGCTTAGAGGGAACGTTGATGATGATCCTCCTTGGCGAAATACGCGTCACAATTTGTAATGTAACAGAGTTATCGAATTAAATTTCATATTGGTACAATTCTCTTAGATTGTTTGTTCACTGTCAATACTTGGCAAAAAAATACTCATTAGTACTAGTTACACTTTTATTTAATAAGAGCAGGACCGGTTTCGCTTATGTTGATAATACCCGTCATTTGCGAAGCCGGCCCTGAACTTATAAAATAAAAGTGGAATTACTACAAATGAGTATTTTATTTTTTGATCATAATTCTTGCTGGAAAGGATGCGCTATTCTCGTTCTACGACTTATTACGATAAGGACCGGTTTGGGTCATCACACTCATTGCCAACTGATTCAGCTGTTAATGCCGTTCAAGTTTAGTTGATTGCGTGTCGATTGCTGGTGAAATGTTCGAACACGGTCATTTGTCATGAGCATGAATATTTGTTTATGTCTGAATATTTTTAGTCGCAACACCCGTGAGCTGTGTAAGTCTTCGAAGATGTAAAATTTAGCACTTTCATTTCACAAAAATACGCTAAACGAAGAACGTCTGCATTATCGAATACGTCTTGGTGACTTGAAAATCCCTGCGTACCAATGTGCACATGTAGGTAGGCAGTGTGTATGCACCTTCGCCGTTTTTGCTTCATTTGACCTCATGCGTAGAGGGAATGGTAATGCTACGTAAATACTCTCCATTATCATTTTTATGTCATTAGTTTACTGTTAAAATGTGAAGTCAATTGTTGGTTAGTCGTTTATCTAATAGCAAATAACCATGCTCGTTAAATACACTTAACGAAAGAACAATCAACGCCATTTACGCCTAGGGGTTTTCGGTTTTGAAAACCCGGTTTTCGAGCAAGATTCGTGATATTCGAATGTCGGTTTTTTCAACTTGGTAACCTGGTTTCAAATATTGGAGTTAATATTCTATTCTCATATCGGTAGTATTTTGACTTGAAACTGCCTAACATATTATGTGGTTTAATTGTCTTATTAAAATGGGTTTAAAATTAATGCGCTTAAAATCTTAAATATAGGTTTGACCTGGATACAGTTCTCGAGTACGGGGTAGGTATAATTAGTCGATCGCTGAATTGCAGCGAGAACCAATCTTTCACCTCTATGGACATATGTTTGAAAGGTCTTCCTTTATTCGTTTGCTTTTACTTTACACTCAATCGTTACTTGGTCAATAACCAAGCGAGAATATATGAGGAGCAAACATTCAAAAAGTGTTTTGTCACAAATTTTGAAAAATGGCGTTTTATATCAATTCTGATAGCCCATAATAAAACCTATGAATGGAAATCAAAATTAGTGTCCAAAGAGGTTTTTTTTCATATTAAAATGAAATCATAAAGTTGACTCATTCATACAAACCGTCACTATTGCAACACTTAAATCATCATTTTCCAAGCTTTGTATTTGTGTGACAAAACACTTTTTGAATGTTTGCTCCTCATATATATTTCAAATATTATATAAAAATTGAAACCTTCAGAGGTTTGGATTTGGCATTCCGCTGGATATCTGGGGTGCTTGTTATGACAACGTGTGAAAACTAGTAATAAAATCAGTGGAATAACAAAGTTATCGATGAACCATAAAGTTTGAACTATTTGCAATGCGCGTTTTTAAATAATAAATAATAGATTTGTATTGTCTACCTAGTTTACTTGCTTTTGTTATGTCAGAGGAGAATAAATCGCTAGCTACTTTGCGATGCACATCATAGTTTCTCAAACTTTTTGAGCCCCTGGTCCCCTTGCCCATGCTAATTAGTTTTTCGAGATTCGGGAAAAATTAAACTAAGCAAAACTATATCGACTGTGGGAAGGAAAAAGGGCGTAACCCACACATATCAAATTTTACAGGAGACGCTAAAAACGTGTTTTGATGATTTTGTGACATATGCAAATTACGAATTGAACACAACCTTGAAGTGCACGGAGACTTCTAAACTGGTGTTAAATTGACATAATCTAATATTAATTCAAGAATTTCTCTAGGAAAAACCTTTATTTCAGTCTTTTTTCTTAGTTTTAATTTTTTACAAGATCATGTTTTTCAAACTTAAAAGCTAAATTTAGATACTAATTCGGCATTTTCAGCTTCCATCCTTTTGATAGAATGTGTGTCAAGTCGTATACATTGTGATTATCGAAAAAAACCTGTTTTGGAAAATTGAGGGTTACGTCCTTTTTCCTTTCCACAGTCGATATGGTACTTATACTCACCACAACCCGCTACTAGGGCATCCAATCCCGGATCCTTTTTTTGGCTTCTATCGCTTCAACATTTTATTTCGAATACCAAGTGCGAGAAAACTGGGAAAATTATAGGGTGGCCGAAGCCTCCAAAAGTGTGCCGGGGCTCCCGAGGGGGCCACGTGGACCCCGGTTGAGAAACGCGGATGTACATAATAATTATTATGAAGAAATACATTTTTTTTATTCGTGAGATGCATTTTTTATGTGCAATCAAAAACTTTCTTATGGTAGAAAATTTGTAATATTCCTGAGTAAGCTGTAATAATTTTGTGTTGCCAGTTAATTTTTATTCAGAACAGACCGCACATTATTTTTTCTGCATCATAATAATAAACTGACTATCTAAAAATTACCGGATTTTTAATTTGGCTTTTTTTTTTTAAATCTTGACCTTCCCGATTAGAAATTATTTCGGTTTCCTGTTTACCGAGTAAAATCAGCAAGTATGTATTATGTTATATTATGACGATAATGTTATAATATTCCTAGCGAGCTTAGTAACAATCTGGTTTTACCTATTGCATTATGTAACGGCGCTGACAGGCTGTGAGAAATTACCGCTCGCTTGTTGCACTATTGATAACATTAAACAAATATCGTCCGGCAGATTTACCTGCTCATTTAAAATTGGTAAACCGTGCCCTATTAATTTCTAAAATTTCTTGGAAAAATAGTTTATGTCCACCCGTGTTTGGGTGTAGCATTTTATTACCTATTCATCCGCTCTGAACGAGTGGTTGGTTCTTCGACATCAAGTGTTTGGCAAAAGGCGGTGTGTCTTTTTTTTTAAATCTAAAGGCGGCCATGTGTTCCTACATTCTAGTTTTTAAGGTTCTTTCCGTTTTTCCGATGCAGAAATTTGTGCAACAAATGCACTGCAGTCTATT
The DNA here is from genome assembly GCA_030503985.1 of Himalopsyche tibetana. Classification (NCBI taxonomy): domain Eukaryota; kingdom Metazoa; phylum Arthropoda; class Insecta; order Trichoptera; family Rhyacophilidae; genus Himalopsyche; species Himalopsyche tibetana. The sequence goes on from JAPJYX010000006.1 coordinate 18,156,521, forward strand.
GATCCTGGATTTATTTAAATAAGGCTCGTATTCAACCGGTCAGAATTTTAATTCAGTTTCGGTCATAATTTTTAATACATTTGTCAGAATTTATATTAAATGGTCAGAATTACAGAGGGCGGAAAATTTCTATAAAATAGTTATAATTTAAATAAAATTATATAAAAAAAAACCTAACTTAAAAATAATAAAAATCTGACCGTATAATATTTTTATTCTGACCAAAAATTGAATTTTATTCAGACCAAAAGTTTATTTGAATTATGACCAAAAATTTAGTTTAAATAATGTATTCATATCGACTGTGGAAAGGAAAAAGGACGTAACCCTCAATTTTCCAAAACTGCTTTTTTTCGATAATCACAATGTTTACAACTTGACACACATTCTGTCAAAGGGATGGAAGCTGAAAGTGCCGAATTAGTATCTAAATTTAGCTTTTAGGTTTGAAAAATATGACCTTGTAAAAAAATAAAACCAAGAAAAAACATTGAAATAAAGGTTTTTCCAAGACAATTTCTTTTATTAATATTAGATTATGTCAATTAAACACCAGATTAGAAGTATCCGTGCACTTCAAGGTTGTGTATAATTCATAATTTACATATGTCACAAAATCATCAAAACACGTTTTTAGCGCCTCCTGTAAAATTTGATATGTGTGGGTTACGTCCTTTTTCCTTCCCACAGTCGATATAGACTGCATAGAATCAAAAAACGAGCCAAACGTATTTTCTTATTGAAATATTTACAACCTACTGTTATTATTATGTACACTTTTTAATACATTACAATTTTTTTGTATGTGTAAGTATTAATTTTATAAATAGATATGACAATCATGCGTTTTCCCCTGTCACGTTGTGTCCGGCTACCATAGTTTCTATATACGCACATTCATAACAGATATTACGCTATTTCGCAATTATGCTATTTCATAATATCAACATGATTCGCATGTGCAATAAAATATTTACTCGCTCTGTTTTGACGGCTTTATCAATGTTTACGTATTTTTTCTGAATATCGCGTGAAAGCGGGCTTAGTTTTTCTTTTCATTCACCCAGCTGATGCAACATTGCGAGATTGGCGTATCACGAGAAATTGAAATTTATTGCCAGCATCTAGAAAAGTCAAACTAGTATTTTCCGTTATGAATAATGTTGACGATCGAGTGTTTTCTCGCTTATGCTATCGCATAGCCACTTGCATAATCGATATCAGCACTGTGTTGGGTCATGGCGACTTAGGGGTTCATTCTTAGTTGTTTTTCTTTTATCATAATTATCATTCGAACGTACGGCTTCTTTCCTTTTGCGGTCTGTGATAAAAGATAATTTTCGACCACTGACTGTCTACCGTAAAAAACGTGTAAATTTGGCAAATTTTCGTGATACGAATGTGTTGATGTGCGTATTCTTCCGAACAAGAATACTCCGTACATAGACACTTCCGTACGTAATATAGAATACTCCGAACACAGAATATCCCGTACATTTTGTCATTTTTCAGATTGTAATTATTTTCAAAAAATAAAATATACCTTTGTACTAATTTCCGATTTTATTTATTAAGAACGGGGCCGGTTTTGATAATGCTCATCATGAGCGAAACCGGTCCTGTAATTAATAAATAAAATTTGGAATTAGTACAAGTGTATATGTATTTTTTTAATATAATTCCTTTCCACCGAGTGCAGCGAAACACCCTAAAAGTGATTAAAATTATTGTTCATTCTATATTTAATATCTTATGGCACGGATGCCAAATGTATTTCCAGGTTAATAAATAACAAGCAATAAATTAAATTATAAATGCATTATGAATAATATATGATTTTTTGAAAAAATGAGTTGAATGCCTTATAACAGCGATTTCCAACCTGGGAGGCGTGGACTATTATAGCAAAGGGAGACGCGAACAGCCCAAAATATATATTTCCTTTTAAAACGTGTCTTTATTCCTATATGAAATAAGGGATGGGGAGGCGCGAAGATATTTTTTTCTCCAAAGGGAGGCGCAGTTACATAAAGGTTGGAAACCACTGCCATATAATATTCTACATTTATTAAAGTATCGTAAAAGTGAAATGAGCTCAGTAAATACACAGTCACAGTGCAAATGAGTTATCTCCCGAAAATAAATATATCCACCAAAACATCGAGTAAAGTGGTGATTGTATTTAAAAGTACAAAAGAAAAGTTTTACCATTTTACTAGTTGGCTCAATTAATTAAGGGTTCAATGGTTGAGAACTATTTTGGTTTGTAAATATAATTCGGCTTATAGTATTTGTAGAACTAATTTTTTTAATCCATATCCACTCCCAATGTGGAGCATATGGCATCCTTATGTAGGTATATACAACAGAACTTTTTCTACGATATCTGTTTGTTAAAGAGAGTATTAGGGATAGAAGGATAAGGCCAGGAGAGGACTAGTGGTTAACTAATCGCTCTCGCTACGCCCGGTTATCAAACGATCGGAAAGGGTGGGAGGGAATTTTTGAGATATCACAGAAACCCATGCCCTCGAACAGAAATCGATAAATCAGTCGAAAAAATGCTTTTCGTACTTGGACTCGAAGCCGTGAGATCCGGCACGGAAGCCCGCAGCGTTAACCTCTGCGTCATAGGACCCGACTAAAATACTTTTTTTTTTTTAAATAAGGTCTTTAGATAAGAGTGTTGTGGTGAATTGTCTGCTCGAGTTGATCGTGAGTGATCTTATGGTTTTATTATTCTGTATATAACATTGTATTATCAATGATTATTCTAAAATAGTTGTTTTTTTTAAATCTCTCTATCCCGGTAAGGAATGCATAAATAATATAAGAAGGTACACATCGTTATACATTTTACACTCGCATATTCGCTGTTGGATATATTTGAGGCCAGGCAGGGGTGGGCTCGGAGGGGCTCGCGCCAGCCCCTTGTTAAGTTAAAAGAAAACAATATTCTCTGATCAAATTAATATATAACTGCAATTATTGACTTAGCACATTTACTTAATACGTCTATAGTAAATTGGATATCGTTACATATTATCAAGTCTATTATAGGTAACAATCGATTGCTTATTTAAGCATTGCATATACAGTCGAACTCGGCTATTAAGATCGCGGAAAGAGCGAGCTCTCGGATGCAATAAGGAAACGTTCGTTGACACCTTATAGTTATGGTTTTCTGTATACATTTATTCACTTATATAACGAGCTACTTCTCACCGGGCACACCGAGCAAAAATATCTTCAATGAGAGTGAAAACAATGAAACAAGCGTTAATTTTAAATTTTATAAGAAATGTGGATTGACAGAAAAATGTAATACTATGTGCGTAAATAAATTCTAATTGTGTATTTTTCGTTTGAATTGCGACTTTTCGTGTCATGTGCCCGCTCCAGATACTTCATGCCCTCGTGTGACGGGTATGTTTGTAAGCATTTAAAAATACATATTCTCTGATATAACGAGCAAATTCACAACGGTCACATCTTCCTCGTAATAACTGAGTTCGACTGTATAGGAAGGTGCTATTTGTTATGTTGAACATTTATCACTCGCTTAACTTCTTCGCCGTTGAATATGTTTGAGCCTCGGAAGATAAGTAGAGAATGACAAACATTGATTCCATTCAGTCCTGATAGGTTTATCCTCGGATATTGTTGTTTGGTTGCGGCATGACATTCAAGCATCACCTCTCGAGCAGCGGAGCGGGTACATCGCCCGATACGTTTTTTTCCCGTCCACTATGACTTTGCCAAATTGACTGGAGTGCGGCCGACGGTCATCGCCCTCCGCCGATCGCTCGCTTAGAAAATCTTTTAATGGGTAAAAAAATCCCGAGACGAGATCATATTCGTTGTAAATGAGTGCCATTAGAGTTATTATTAGATTAGGTCAAAACACTGGTGCGCAGGCCGCACGGGGGATATCTAGATAGCAATGTGTCATCGATTGAATTGACATTTAGGGTGTTGGGGTGTTACTTGGTGGAAAGGCATTATATTCAGAAAACATACAAAATGCTACTTTGTAATTATTTTCCACTTTAATTTATCAACATCAGGACCGGTTTCGCTCATAGCGAGCATATTGTCAACTGATTTTTGAAGATTTTGTTTGTGTATAAATGATGGATTTCTCTTCTTCTTCGGGGCCGAGTTAATAATCCTGAAATTCTCATGACTATTAATTTACATGCTCCCAATTTATTCTTACGTGGGCGAAACAATGAGCAAAAACTTTTATTTCTAAAAACTTATACCTCGCTTAGGAGGTATGAGTCACCAGATCCAAGGGCCGTTCGACTAATCAACGCATTGCCTAGAGAAGTGGACATTTTTGGTGATGGTATTTGTGAACTGTTTGATAAATTTTTCTTTTGTATTTCTTGATTTTTTTATGTTGAATTTGATGTACTGTGTATTATTATATTTTTCAAGTGCACGGCGAATTGGCGTCAGCTGTTATGTCATGTACTGTAATTTTAATTTTTAACAATAAATACATAAATTATGACATATTCAAATATTTTTAATGACCTAGGTATGTATTTCTCATTGTATAGTTTAATTAATAAAGGTTACATTTATGTCGCGGATTTCTTGGTTTGATCTTATGGTTTCCTGCACTGTGAATCTTTGTATTTGTAAATATTAACGTTAATAAAATATTTATTCGATTTGCATTGCAATGAGGTGTTAATATGTACGTCGTAAAAATTTACGACGAGATATCAAAATAGTTATCAGCAGTATTTTTTTAAAATTGTTATCAAAATATGTTTCGTTGATTGTCTCGATTGACTGCCTAATTCGCAAGTAATTCCTCGAGTCGCACCATTGTACCCCAAGATTTCACCTTCTAAAAAATTGCATTGTACATGGGCTTGGCACCTGCTATGAATGCTTTTATTTATCCTGAATACCACATCTGTGGATTCCATCGTCCCGGAAGACCATTAGCAGGATGTTCTTGATGGAAGAGTATTCGAAAAAATACTTCAAAATTAGTCCGAAGGTACGAAACAAATGTCATACTTAGTTACACGGCCAGTGGTGTACCAAAGTTATCAATTTAAGAAAATCTTCGTTTCCATTATAAATATATGTAAACGACGTTGTCAAAGATTTGATGTTTTAGATCCGTGTTTCTCAATTGGGTTCTACGTGGTTCTGTGGGGGTCCACAGTTTTAAAAGTGACGGAAACAAAAAATAAAAGTTTCACACTTCTCAATAAAGTAGAAGATGATTGAATGTGATTTTCAGAAGATGGAGTCTTCGATTCGAGAATCTAAAAAAATCGACGAATGTCAGTGATCAATCCCAGGAAGTTGCGGTATTGGATGCCTTACACGCTGACCGGTTTTGAGTAATTTCGCTTCGGCACATATTAGGCGAAAGTATGAAGCCGTACCCGTGCCCGTAGCTGGTTGTGTTTTTTTTTTCTTAATATTTAGGCCATGGAAAAACATGAAAATCTAAAGGGGGCCCACGGGCTCAACGAGGTTGAGAAGCTATGTTTTAGACAATCGTTTATATTATTTTTTCAAAAGACTTCGCGCTACTTGTGTCCGCGAGCGCGTGCATAAATAATTGAGCTTCTGTAAGACACAATAAATTGACAACTACGTATATCGAATTTATCTAGTTAATCTTTCGCTAGAAGGCACTTTCGCTGATTGCGAATTGCGTGTTGTAAAACAATATCTGTGTGTCGACCCGCCCTTACGATCGCTCTTGTCACATTGGTTCTTTGGCATCATGAACTCGCAGCGTTGACATTAATTAATATGTCAGACGCTTCAATATCAAGTCTGATTGGTATACGAAATTTATTTTATTAAATATTCATGAGATGTCGATCACTGGACTTAAAACAGTTCTAAATTATCCTTGACGTGGACATATTCTTTAGTATCACCCAATCATGTCAACGGATATACCATTTTATAATTTATAAATGCAGAAGTAATCAAGATTGTATTGTATCAGAGCATATGTCGATTATAATTGACACAAAATTCACTCTGCGATAGTTTGGGAAAGGGTGCGACCCCAAATGTTGTTTTGTCTTACATCTATTGCTATTCTCATATTTTTTTTTGTTGAATTGTCATTATTTATTCACATATGGATACAAAAAAGCATACGTGTATCTGTGAATTTTGATAGTCAAACTATTTTTTTATTATTTGTTGCAAATGAATAAAATATTTTTTTATAAAGGTTAGAATTTTCACGTAAATCGGTTGCCGTATAAATAATGAGCGTGAAATTCCATTTCGGCAGCGATTATCTTCCTGGAATCAGTTTTGTCAGTAGAGCGCGACATGCCCACTAGGGCAATCCAATCCCGGAGGCTTTTTGTGATCCCGGGATTTCGGAATTGACTCATTTTAAATTCCGGATTAACTTGGAAGAACTCCTTTAAAATTTAGTTAGTGTAAGCTTAAACATAGTTCTGAAGAAGACTTAAAAAGCTATAAACCACGGGTTCCCAACCTGGGGGTCGCCAACTTTTTTTAGATTTTAACAATATAGCAAATTGAGGATTTCAAATTCATCGGTGAGCTAAAAAAAGGAGCTTCGGAGACTATCCGGGCAAAAAGTATAGCAAATCGAGGATTTCATATTCCTCGGTGAGCTAAAAAAAAAAAGGAGCTTCGGAGACAATCCGGGCAAAAAGTAAATCGAGGATTTTAAAATTCCTGGGGGGGGGGGTGTCGCTAGTCACACGGCTTTTATAAAAAGGGGTCGCCACCCGAAAAAGGTTGGGAACCTATGCTATAAACTATACATAAAATAATATTTGTAGAACTAAAATACTTCGTCATTTTTTCACCTCATTACTGAGTATGTATCATCGATTTTATCGTTTTTCATAGCTAAAAGTATTTCGAAATAAGGTCCTCATTATTTGTTACATTCTTTACTAAGCTAGACTCTTATTCTTTACATTTTAAAAAAAAATCATTGATAGATTCGGCGGTATCTTTGTGGATGTTCATTTTTAATATGAAATCCAATTTGATGACTTTGTTTTTCTACTTCTTAGAAAATATAAGTGAAACAACAATGTTATAATTTTTTTTTTTTTTTAAATAAAATGTCTTTTGAACATCATAACATGCGTAAATATTCGCTTTGTAAGAAGCTGTAGTAAAAGTAAGTAAGTATGTAGTAATCCATAGCGACAAAGGTTTTTTTTTCATTTAATCATAGCAGCTATACGCTTGTTGATTTGTATCTTATCGATAACTGTTATCACCAGTTGTCATCAATGAGCTTAAATTTTGAAGTACGCCTGAATTTAATGCTACCACGCTCTATTGACATAAATAAATGCGTCCATCGTTTAGGATTTTATCTCAATGTATATATAGTCTAATCATAGCTTAATAAGCCACAAAACAAACAAAATTATATTTCTAAGATAAAAACACGTCTACACTTTCGAGTCTCCATATATATCTGTGCAGTGTGCACACAAGTAACTTTTGAAATATATGTAGATATAATGTATTTTTAAAGATTAATTAGTAATGTAGTAATTTCTGTGACACAATACGTTTAATCAATATATAATTCCCTTCCGTATATAAACTGAGATAGAAGTTTATGTAATTTGCTGCGTTTTCCTTTTATTGTATGTCTTTTAAAAGGGAATAATTAATCAAGTCGGTTCGACCACCTGTCGGACTCGACGCCAACTTGGTGGCTAATAATTTTAGTAAAATTGCGCCCCTACCCTGTGAAGAGGGAGTAGCGATTAACTTTTAAAACCCAATTTTATAGTGAAATTTTTGCACACCATTGAGCGACATGACTTAGTCAATTGCTCCCGAGACGTCGCGTTAAATGTCTACTAATCCTGGATGTAAAACAAGTATAGTTCTTATTTGTTCTATCGTGTATACTGTAACTGTTTAAAATATACAGTGTATACGTTGAATTAGTGCATACTTTAACTGTAACATGCAGACTCTCGAGAAGCAAGTGTTGAAACTTTTTTATCGGATCTATTTTAGTTTAAATCGCGAGATTTCTCAGTGGTTTTGTGGATTGCTTTTTTTTTTGTATTTTAGGAAGCAAACAGTATGTATTTACTTCGCTCACTTTATTTTATGATATAAGTATGTCATACTTTAAAACGCATCGAACTAAATGATTTTACTAAAATATCACTTGGCTCACTTCACTTATCAGGAGTCCATATATATCGACTTTGGAAAGGAAAAAGGACGTAACCCACAATTTTCCAAAACAGCTTTTTTTCGATAATCACAATTTATACAACTTGTCACATATTCTATCAAAAAGATGGAAGCTGAAAATGCCGAATAAGTATCTAAATTTAGCCTTTAAGTTTGAAAAAGATGAACTTGTAAAAAATTAAAACCAAGAAAAAACACTGAAATAAAGGTTTTTTTGAGACAATATCTTTAATTAATATTAGGTTATGTCAATTAAACACCAGCTTAGAAGTATCCGTGCACTTCAAGGTTGTGTATAATTCATAATTTCCAAACGTCACAAAATCTTCAAAACACGTTTTTAGCGCCTCCTGTAAAATTTGATATGTGTGGGTTACGTCCTTTTTCCTTTCCACAGTCGATATTAACTGTAAAAACAACCTAATCCAAATTCTGAATACATCTTGCCCTTTTTATGTATATTTGTTACATGCAGTGTCCTGCGAAAATCTCTGGAAAACTTCGGTGTGCCGTGGGAGATAAAACGTTGCCATTCACTGCCTTGGAAGACGTCGAATAATAATAAAAAAAAACTATTTACCGTAAAACACAACTGTGCACTTAGGAACGTCTCCATTATCGCTCACGATTTGTAACATGCAATTTTGATAACCTATGACTTTCCCCCTCGTGTTGCGATTTCCTACAAGCTGTTACAAATTATGATTTCTCCATTTTGTCATAATTATACATATATAAATCAAACAAATCTGTACGTGGATATTATCATTAACGGCTCTAATTATCACATATTGCGTGTAATTAAGAGGTAATACGATATCACGTTTCTCCATAAACATTATCAACTGACGTGTAATAAGTATCACTTAGTGTATTTTTATAATAATAACTGTCGACTTAATTATGGAATCTATATTTAATTTGAATCGTTCAAATTATGTATATTCACACAAGTTTTGTCACTAACGACCCGGGTTTCGCCTTTCGGCATCTTCATGCGTTCAAGTGCACGTATGAACTTGAACTGACGCTTAGTAAATACATGTATTACTAAGTTTAAGGCCATTGCTGGCGAAATGCATTAAGCCATATATATGGGTATACCTACAGATTTGAATGGTGAGTAATTTCAAGAATTATATTGTTTTCTTTGTTTGTTGGAAAAAATATGATTATATTTACTTATATATATGATATAAAAGTGGGGAATTTGGCAGATTTACCCGCTCATTCAAAATTGGTAAGCTATTTAACTGTGCCCTATTTATTTCTTAAATTTCCTAGAAAAAAAATGTATGCCCATCTGTGTTTGGGTGTAGCATTTGTTCCGCAAAATTCTATATCGAAGAAACAGAAAGAATATTAAAAACTAGACTTTCGGAACACATGGCCGCTTTTAGATTAAAAAAAGATACGTCGACCTTCGCCAATCACTTGATGTCAGTGAACCACGTGTTCAATGCGGATGAAGGGATTAAAATGATACACACAAATTATACTTACCTTTTGACGTTTTCGTTAAAACTCCACATTGCACGAAAATAAGTTAGTGGTTTTCTAGTGTGTATCTATTTCCCAAATTTCCAATGCGATGATATTTTGACAAACTTTCGCTTAACAATACAGTTATTTTTATTCGAGGTATCAGAGAAAATTCAATTACACGTCCTTCATTGTGACACAAAACGTGCCACTGAACTCTGTCAACAATCATTTCTACTTAAACAATGATAATGTAGATTTAAAATATGACACGTACGTAGACAAAGGCTATGCAATTAATCGAATCAAATGTTATGTTATTTTAGCAACCGTGCGAGGGTCTAAGGAACGTTATGTTATCTCTCTCTCTTTATGCACAACACCCTCAGTGACTAGCATACCTTCTTCTTACTCCTTACTAAGGGTTTCAATATCGGTTTTACCGATACAGGAATCCTCTAATTTATGTCTTCGATAGATTCGGCGGTAAATTTTATGGAAGTTCATTTTTTTTTAAATATTAAACTAGGTGGTTCTCAGCAATCGTTGCAATGCCACTCAAAGAAAGAAAGTGTTTTAATTGTGTTTATTGAAGTGCATGTTCTTTTTCTGTCCGTTTGGTGTTTGCTGCCGATTTCCTATGGTGCGACATACGGGTCACCTACTGTAATTTAATTGTACTAAACCCTTGGCGCAAGTGCAAGCATTCGTTGTAAAAATGAGCTGTATGGCAGACATACAAACATTGATTTTAATATATATATAACCTATTGTAAGTTAGTTTTACTATGGCTTTATAACCTTCCCGGAAGTGCAAGCAAAAAGTTTGACAAAGTGTTATTGCAATCGGATGAGCAGTGTGGCAACGCATAAAATACAAACATTCATTTTTTATTTATTAGAAGATTAAATTTGACAACTTTGTTATTAATTACACTTCGTGTCAGATTATCGAAATGCTTAAGAATTAACTAAAAATTGATTCTTATTCTTTTCTAATGGACGCAGGGTCCTCATTTATGTTTTTTCAATACCGACATACCGGTATTTTGGTATTGTATATTAACCACAGTCAAATATTGATTACATATAAGCTATCACATATTTTAATAAAATTGTTTGCGATGAATAATTGAAACACTTTAAACCTGCTAAAAGTCGTATTAATATTGACGAGTCTTTCAATGTTGTATTATTATTTTAAGAAAGCTATTTATGACAATGACCTGTTCATGATTGTAATATTTATATATTTTTTTTGTAATGGCGTAATTAAATACGAAATATCGATTTTGAATTACTTACCCGGAATATCGATCCCAATTGCCAGACCCGCCTAATTGATAAGAATTCTAGACCACGTAGGTCGTCATTATATGCATATATGACCTTGACTTTAGTGCGCACAATGTAATAACATGTTTTAAATGCAGTTGCGAAATACGTATTTTAGTTTGTTTTTATCTTGTCTGATTCATCTAGGAATATGATAGCGTATTACTAAATTGGTTACGTCGTACATATTAAAATCAATTTATAAATATTTTAATTTTATTACATGTTTTTTTTAGTTTACTGTTTGTAAAGCGAACAATGCCTTGATGCTAACTAGCACAACAGCGAAAATCATCACACAGCAATACAATCATTTTATCAAAACCAAGTTGCAAATTTCGAAGTCCCGGGATAGACCATCCACCATAAATTTGGGATTGCGAAATTTTTGCTTGGCTATTTTGAAATCCTTGGATTTTTCAAAAAAACCAGGAATTTACGGAATTCCCGAAATGAAACGACGCGAAACGCGAATTTTTAAAGCTCTTCTAAGATTTCCAATTTCAAAAACCAAGAAATTTCCGGAATTTACTTAATGTAAAAAAATGGGACCTTTCTTTTGCCCTAGCGCAACTTTCTCAAATTTTCTCAATCCCGAGATTAGTAATACCACTTTCCCGGGATCTGAGATCCCGGTATTGAAAGGCCCAGTTGCAAGTTATAAACATGCAGAAAATTGAATCAATCGAGACGTAGTAATTTGCATGCATAAAAAGGAAAGAACAACAAACATACTTCACGTAGGCAGTGAAATCATTCAAGAGGTCATGTAATAAAAAATAATGTGGACAAACAAAACTATTCATAAGATTCATTTTTAGTATAAAATATAATATATATAAACAAAAAAAGCATTTATTAGTGGCATTGTATTTGTCATATCTATACTTAGCCATGTGAGTGCTGGATTAGGACAAAAGTTACGAAAACTGTGTTACTGTATTTTTAGAGTTCTCTGTTTTCACCAGAGGGCTATAGAGTCGTTCCAAAATAGAAACAAATAATCCTATTACTGTCTTTAATTAGAAGGCGTCTTTTACTATTAATTTTGGTTTAAATTTATCAATCATTCTTTCTTCGTCTAATACGGCAATACTCAACCTTTTTTTCTTCAGGGCCGCATGCCGGTTTTGGTACATTAAGTGGGCCGCAGCATATTAATAGTAATGAGTTGATATACCACATACTATACATAACATAGTAGTATAACACAAATGTAAGTACACAAAAATACAAAAATTCTCATTAGTTTACGTAAATTTTTGCAAACAATTCCTGATGTTTCAATTTGGTGAATATGATTGTTTTGGGCTTCAAAAAAATATGAATGGGCCGCAGGTTAAGTATCGCTGACGAATACACAATGTCATTATTTCACCAATCAATATGATGTACAGTTTTTTTTTCAAATATATTTGGCTTATTATTAATTAATGTACTTACGGATTTCTAGGTGAACAGGGGGGGGGGTTGAATTCCTCATAAAAGTATTTTATCTTATTATCTCTCTTATCCCTTGCATTTTATTGATACAAAATACTCTTTATTTATTGAGTTTAATTGTTTTTCATGTGTTCGGACCTCTAATATTTTTTATACACAAAAAAATCATAAATAAGTCAAGTCAGTAATTTTTTCCGACTCCGATAAAAAAATCTGACTCCAAAGTCCTGGTTTTGACGACGCTTTTCAACTACATTTTCGTCACAAAATGTCTATCAACAATCATAGAGTTAATCCATTCTTATTTTTGTTACATCGTGGCGTGCGTGGCCTTGGAAAATATAGATTACAGAAATCTGTTTTATCACTTCTTTTTTTTTTCATTATATTTTTTAACTTTGTTACTTATCGTCCATTGGTATCTTTCTGCTCGACATAATATTATTAAATAATACTGCATTTTATATCAACATGTTTCGTATCACAAATATAAAATGCTTTATTTTAAATACTGTTTTAATGAACAATAAAAACAAACAAGTTACGTTGTTGATTGTGTTCAATTATAAGTGCAGTCACCTCTTTATGCATTGTGTTGACTTGTATCTTTCAAATGAATTATTTATTAATATATTAATAATAAAGGTAATAATGTATTGATAATGCTTTTTCGTTCACCTTTAATCTGCTTCGACAAAAGTTTGTTTTTCTTTGTCTGTTGTGTGATTTTTGTAACAAGAGCTATTTCACTCATTAAATGTTAATTCAAAGTATTATCAAAACTATTTTCATTAAAAACCTTTGAGTTATTACCAGGGCTGTGGATTCGTGTAAAACAAGACGACGCCGACTCCAGCTTTAAAATAATTAACGACTCCGACTTCAAGGATTTAAAAAAAAAAAAACATTTTTACCTATGTATACCATCAGATCATCTTTAGCCAAGCATGAAATGTCAACACTTTGGACTATTTTGTTTGAATGCACATCTTTAATTTTTTTTTTCAAAAACAATTCGAGCCACTCATTTTTCACGACCCCGACTCCGACTCCGGACGAAATACCGCGACTCTAAATTACAATTACAGCTTAGTTTCTTATTTATATTTTTATAACTAATATCGTCGTTCGGCACTTTTCATTGAGTTTTTCTTATCTCTCACCACTAGAGTGTCACTCGACATGATCTGATATCGAGATATATTTTGATTTGATTATTTTATGAAACGTATTAAAAAAATGCATTCGGTTTAAAATGTGTTAATTTTGCAATACCACTATCAGTTTTGGGCTTCTTTGAAAAGGACTGTCAAAATCATTTGTTAAGGAGATAGTGTAAGTTATTGATTAGGTGCCTAACAGAGACAAATAATGGAAACAAACACAAACGATGAACAAAGCACCACCAGCAAGAGAATTTATTAAGAGAAGTTGCTCGTCGAAAATTGCTCGTTACTCATTCGCTCAATCTCTTGTTTTTGCCGACAGGATGGTACTAGGACAGGACTGGTGGTTAGCGAATCACTCGCCAAATATTAAACTGAAAATGTCATCACTCTATCCGGTAGCCTTCTGATATGGGACTAAAAATCGTATCATACGATGGTAATGGCCTGTGAACTTTGCACTCTTTTTATCAATAATAAACTTTTACATAGTTAGATGCAGATAATTAAAATTTCAGTGTTAAATTTCTCAATTCAACGTTTTTTTTTTGTCGAGAAATCATCCTTGAATAACTCTGATAATATAGATTGTTTTGTAACATGCACCTCTTAAAAATAAGCGCATGACACTTTTGTCTCAATTCACGCTCTCAGCGATCAACCCACGTGATGTTACCTTTATATTACCGTTATTGGGTTCTTGACTGTTAGTTGTTCTTTGTGTTATTATTTGTCTTTGGTATGAAATATACAATAGATAATGGGAATATTGTCGCTCTAATGATAACTTTCGATTGAATCAATTAATTTAATTTCACTGCAAGATAATAATTATACGCATTCCGTGTTATATTTAAATAGTATAATTTAAGAGTGTTTTTTTTTGTTTTATTTATGTGTATTTTATTTATAAAGCGATTATTAATATAAAGTAATTGAAATTGCGCAGAATGTAAAGGTAGATAAGATCTCTTTGTATGAAACGATTTTTTTTGATCTTTGAACTACAGGCTGTTCAATGGTTTCTAATTTAAAAGTTGAAAATTTTGAAAGAAGGGCTCGATGGAATTTTAATATCAAATTTAATCCCTTCAAATTTTAATTAACAAAAAACAACTCCGTTTTAGTAGTTTTACGTTTATTAAGATCTGGACCGATGAGAATATATGTCGGGTTGGAATCCCGGATGTAATAATGGATGTTTGTAAGGTATTAAGATTCCCTGCCACTCTTCTAATCCTAAAATAATGGGACGCAGCGAAAGCGATTAGTTAACCACTAGTCCTGTCCTACTGGTCCTTTTTATACCTACAGTCTTCGAAAAAGTAAGGTCGAGGAACAGATTAACAAGCAAAACAACTTATATTGAGATCCCTCTATTATGAGGTCCTATGCTCCACATTGGGATCGGACATGGATTAATATATAAAAAAAGAATATTTATTAATACAGGTCTATTTATTTTTACTACACGTAAAACTATGAAGGGTGTAATAAACAATCGGTAAAGAAATATGAAAAGAGTGTATAGATAATTATTCATCTAGGTATTGCTTCATTATATATAAATTCTTTTCATATTTTGGCATCCAGAATACGTCGACCCGTAATAGGCAGAACATCGTAACCGACAAACTTTCTCAGGTTTTTTTTAAAAATTAAGTTAAAAAAATAATAATTTTGAGTGCGGTTAATAAACAGTAATGTATGGTCAACGCCTATCGTGCTATTATATTAAAATTGTCTGACTACTTTCAGTTCGTTAGATCAGCGTTTCTAAACCAGGGTCCACGTGGAATAAACTATACCAAGTCAAAACAATAAAATACACAGGAGATAAACGCTCTAAAATTGTTGGCACTGACGCCTTGGGCGATGTTGAAAAATTACTGGCTTAAAACGCAATCTACCTAATTGTTTTGTTTATGTTCTTTTGCCGATTGTGGGACGACATTTTCTGTTCAATGTGGAACACCAAATGGAAAACGCTGCTACAAGAAAGGTTTTTGAGTAAGAAGCGCAAACTGGACTTGCTTTTTGTTTGTCGAAAATAAAAAACAAAGGTTAACGTAAACGAGATGTTTTTTTTTGGCGAATTAGTATTGCGAGATTTAATATCAAGATAGAGCGCTCTGCTCTGCTTTCCTCGTGCATGCAAAAGTTTCTTGTTCTCGTTTTGTTTTATCGGATCATTGTTCTTCCTTCCGTCGCCCTTCGCTGGGCGCGAATCTGGTGAAACTGGCACCTCGTCTGTCGCCGAAAATAGCCTCCAAGTGCTTTTATATTATTACATTGTACATTTCTATTTTTAACAAATCCATGCATTGGTATATATTGTATATAGTATATAATACTAGCATCGAAATAAATCATGAAGGATCCATGTGATTTTTATTTCAAGTAACCCCTGTTCGTATTTTCAATTGTGTTCGCCGAGTGGATATATAATATAAATACATACCATATTTCGTCAATTATACGAATATAAGATAAGGAATGCAAACACCTGTAAACTTTGTAATGGCCGAAAATGCCGGCAAGAAACCCGGTAGATTGGGAAAAACACAAAGTATTAAGAATAACTTTTTTTTTTTTTTTTAATATCAAATTTATAGAGCTTTGAGTATCAGAACGATTTAGCGTCAAAGTTCTTCGAGTCTCCTTCGCCGCTAATGTTTTGGAAACTTGTATTCCCTTACCATCGATGCCGACGGAAGGGCGTGATCGCTACAGAGGTAAGAAATCCTTAGTGATGCCAGTTCACGGGGACTGCATATGCATACATTTGCAAATCACATTACATATGCTTCCCCTCATACTATATCCATACACGCACACACACATGCGCATAAAGTACACAAGGAAGTCAACCAAAGAGTTTCATGCTGATAAGTTCGTTCTTAAATAGTTTATTAAATTTACTTGTTTAAATGATATTTGCCGTCGTGTTTTCACATATTGAAATCCATGAGCACACATAATTGGTGAATTTCGCCTAGTGTCATTTTTTTATAGTTTAAAACGAACGTTTCTAGATGTCACCGGTCTAACTCAAAGACTAATAATGTGTTATAAAATGCTCATGATGAGCGAAACCGACCTTGATCATTTAAAAAAGGAATTAGTATAAATGAGTGTTGTATTTTTTTTAATGTGATGTTTCTCTACCAAGTATTGACGGTGAGATCACCCTAAAAGTGATGAATTATATAGTTTACAATAACTCTTAAAATTACGTATATACTTTATATTGTTAATCGATAACGTCATTGTTAAACAAAGTTTTCTTTATCTTTTTATTATTGGTATTTAAAAACCAGGGTGCGGTTTAAAATCGAAGACATACTGTACGTATATCAAATAATCTTATGAGGTTTTTGAAATAATACAAGCATCTCTACGCAAGCAAGTCTCTACGTTTTCAGTGAATGTTTTGATATAAGCGTATATACATTTTATACTTTTTATTAAAGTGGATGATTTTCAATAATGTACTATTACATATTTTGTCAACTAACTAATAGCCAAGATGCCAGATATTTTAAATTGTGTCCGGTGGAAAAGACACGGGTGCTCAAGATCTTACCGTAATTTGAACTTCGATCATTTGACAACAGTAAGCTCTTTCTTCAGAGGCCGACAGGGGTCATGTCATTCGATTTTGATTTTTTTCATTTCATTAGTCCGATTACACTGTTTTTCTATCGCAGTTAATTGTTTTGTTAAAAACTAAAGCTTTATTCTTCTGTGTTGTTACTCGTAATAATAGCCTTGCAAAAACACACATACACTTCCAACTAGTTGCGAGCGAGTACCTGCGATATAGAATTTCAATCTAATTGTGTTGCAGACTAGTTTCAGAGCAAGGTTGTCCAGTTTCACGTTCGTCTTCCGTTTGATAGCTTTTTTTTTTTACCTTTCTGGTCATCTTTTCTGCTCCTTTGGTGATAGCGCTCTTTTAAAAACTTCCCAACCGCAGTGCTAAATGCTTTTGAATTTCAGCAGCGTAAATCTTACAATTGAGCCCACTGAGGTGAAGTGAGCCAACTATTGATAGTAAAATGGTAAAACTTTTTCTCTTTTTGTCTTTACTTGTTATTTTGGTTGATTGCATATTTATTTTTATTTTACGGAGATAACACTGTTGCAATGTGAATTAACTGAGATTACTTCACTCTTACGACACTTGTAGAATATTACAACGCATTTTTTTTCTTTCTAAATACCACTTGGCTCACTTCACATCGAATGGGCCCAAATGCATCAAGCTCGCAGATTTTGAAAACGCCCAAAAGTGGGGGCCGACGTCCTCGTTAAGAAATGGAATGGCTTTTAAAACATTTATTTGTAATTAACACTTCCCATACGGTGCTAAAAATACTTCCGATATGTTGCTAGGTACCCTTAAAGAATCAAGTGAAAAATCATTTTTTAACACTTACCGCCCTTTGATGGATGGTAAAAACCCATGACATATATTTAAAAAAAAATGTTTTTCACTTGGTTTCTAAAAAGCCAGCAATATATCGGATGTTTTTTTAGCATCGTAGAGGAAGTTTCAAAGACACATTTATCAGATTTAAAACGAATCAGTGGGCCCAAAATGTCTACTAATTGCACATTATCTACTGCTGTATCTTTTAAAGATAATTCTTTTCTGAATTGATCGATGATACTTCACAAATTCACCTATATTGTGAATAGCATTTTATCATCGTCATTTATTTATTGACACGAAATCAGCTGTTTGAATCGATTCGTAAGGTTTTAAACATTCGATAACTTTTAGGGTGTTTACTGTCGGTTCAATACTCGGTGGAAATTGTATTAAGGAAAACACAATATTCCTTTGTACTTATTTACACTTTTATTTATCAAGCTTTATTTATGCACTTCCGTAAATCGATCACTTCGGCTTTTAAGACATACATTCTTTTATCTATCACATCAAAACATTTTTCCAATTCTTTTGATACAAATTCAGCTATAACATCCATATAAATCGATGTATGAAACAAACTTACGTAATTATATATTTTTTTAAATTCGAAACCGCGTAAGTGAGGACCACTGTACCTTCATTATCCAAAAATAACAGACATATATTCTTGCATCTAGTTTAGATTCTCATTCTAGATTACATATTAACATTATTTTTTTTAAACCATTTCGACACACGAGAATATAGATTCCGACCACTAATGGCGTATTTTAACGCACCGATATTTTAGGGATGCAGGATGCAGAGATGGGGGTGCGAAAGGTCTGAACGCAGGTATAAAACAGCAATGATTTAACGAAGGATGACTTTGGAATATTCCAAAATCAATCCATTATTGTTTCGGAAGTGGACAGATAGATAGCTTATCGTAAATCATCTGAGGGTCTATTATTTGTATCGCTTTTACATTGTATTCTCAGTGGAGGGAGAGATCACTTAGCAACGGTGCGGTGGACGATTGCCAAAAACCTTTTGTACACAAGAGCCATTGAAATAACGTATATAGACGCCGCACATTGGGCGTGCGAGCTTAATATTTTTACTTCTACCTGGCCATACGTATTTTCCGCGTCCGTATATTTTTCATTGTTTCGTCACGCAATATTAAGAACCTGGAAATTGAATTGGCAATAAAACAAAGTCTTTTAAAAACTTTTTTCATAATTGATTGAATTGTTAGTTTTTTTAAATTTATGTTTGATAGCTATTTCGGCGTATGCCTTCAGTATAACTATGTTTACTTATATGTACTTAATGGCTTAGAAGAGACACACAATACATCCTCTCATCCATTCTAACATCCTTTTTTTATGTTGCAAAATATGTATAGTATCACATTTAATAAATTTATTTTAGTGTTTCCCTATACCACCAAATGTGAGGTTATTTAAAGCGAGTAAGTTTAAATGTGAGTGATTATTTATAGTTAATTTCGTTTGCATCTTGTATTGGTTTTGCCAACGGTTATAAATTGATATTTGCATTAAAAAACAAAACACTCATTTGTACTAATTCCACTTTTATTTTATATGTTCAGGACCGGGTTTAATATGAAAATTATTAAACTGCACGAAATAAGTGTTTATGCGAAAGATTTTTCTTCGGAAGAATCGCTGTACGCTTTGTTCTTGTGCGGGGTAGTCGTGTTCAGAAGAATCACGGAACCAAAGAAAATTTTACCTATGTCCATAATAATCATAACATCGGACGGACGCTAGAGCATCGAGTAATTTCTCAACTGGATTCCCTCTAGTAAACGACCGTTTCATCATTACGTCATGCTGAGATGAATAAAAAAAAACATACGCGCTTTATCATTATAATCGCTCATACCATCGGATGTACACTGACTTGCGTTTTATATGAATTATTTCGCCAAATATTGAAAAAATAATTACAAATTGTTTTATTTATTTTTGTTGTAGAGTATAGGGGTGGGCAAATCTTATAGCTGTCAAGCCACATTAAAAAACCCGCAAAATTATATAAAAAAAAAACTTTAAATAAAGAAGTCTGGGTCGTTCAATTTGGTTTTCAATGTTTGGCCTGATGAAATTTCATCGCGGGCCGCCATTTGCCAAGGCCCGTTGTAGAGCATGCCCCCTAGTCGAGAAACGATTTTGTTAAATATTTAAAAACAAAGTCTTTATCGATCAACTGTTTTAGTTATTTTCGATGAATTCGACGGTAACTTTGTGCAAATTTATTTTTTCAAATATACAATTAACTATGTACTTAAAGAAACTTATAACAAATAGTAAAGATAAGTTAGCATCATTTTATTAGAGCGGTATCTATCGCCTCATACGAGAATACTGTCAAGCTGCTGGTATACGGAAGACAGGAAGAAATTAAAAAAAAAACACTCAAAATGTTTAAAAAGCAATATTTGTTTCGAGTTACGAATCATTTGATAAAAATTGATGAGAATTTTGAAAAACGATGCAATACCCCATATAGTAAATAATAAACTATTTTGCAATTATTACTATCAATGTTTGTATCTTACCTCCTTCCGGAGTCCAGTAGAAAATAACAAAACCCCGAGTTTTATTTTGTAATTTGTTGCTAAAGAATTGGAATAAATTATTAAACCTCTGCCATCCGATGCTTCTCAAAGAGATGAAACACGTGTCATTTTTTTTAAACACACAGTGTAATTACAAAATTATCAAGTTCCCGCCGAATCCATCGAACATATTTAATAGTTGATTTGAAATTGGTTTGTTTGATCGACGCGACATGTTTGTCAAAAATATTCAAACTGGATAATTCCAACAATGTAAGGTGTAGGAATTGATCCCTGGAAAAATCCCGCACTGTGAGTTCGGATCAAAGTAATTATCTAATTTATACGTTCACGGTTCGCGAATATTTAGCAGCGTTTAGTTGTTTTGTTAGCCTTTGTGATGTTTTGGGCGTGTGGTGTCGCGGTCATTAATCATTATTTATTATTTCTTACATATTTACAATAAATAACATTGGTCCTTCCGAAAATTGTTGGTGCAATCTCTATAATGAAAACCGTTTCTAGGTTTGTTGAAACTGAGTAAAAATATTATTACTTTAATAGTGACCTATTTTCTTTCGCATAAGTGATGCTTTCATCAGATTTCGTTAATGATGATTAACTTGCAACCTTTTTACTGTATTGCAATTATATTTCATTGGTTTTAAGTACATGGCTTAGTTTAATCTATGTCCGCTCCCAATGTGGAGCCTATGGCTTCTAAATAAATGTATTTCATTTAAGATTTCGACTGAAGGTGCTTGGTGGGATTTCAATATTAAATTTGAATCGTTCAATGTTTCACATGTTTTGTCACAAACGACGTGCTTAAACACGATACATTCATTTACTAAGCGTAATTTCAAGTTCATCCGTCCACTTGAACCCGTGAAAATGCCGAAAGGCGAAAGCCGGGTCGATAGTGACAAAACTTGTGGGAATTCGTCGAATAAATCGATTGAAAATATGCCATTCGTACTGCAACTCGAACCCGTGAGGTCCAGCATGGAAGCCAACGACGTTGACCACTCCTCCACAACCCGACATTGTTTGTTTACGTAAATGTTATTGAAGGCAGCGAATTCGGCACGCAATATAAGAAGATCGTTACAAACAAAATTTAGTAAATGTATAGTGATCGCAAATTTTGCAAGGATAGACAGACGCGTAACTGAACACAATACATTAAAATCAATGCGTCTCTGTGATAAATGGTATTCTATTGAATTGCACGTGGCAATCGATTTTCAATACCAAAATTAAGTTAAAAAAAACACAATAATCCTTTGTACTTCATTCCACTTTATTTAATATGTAAGGACCGGTTTCGCTCATTGCGAGCATTGTCAACTGATAAGAAATATAATTTAACAATGCTATTTATACAAAATTGAAAAGTTATACACAACAATTGGCATCGAAAAGAAATTGCCAATTACATTAAAGTGATTCTAAAATAACACAAAATTAAAATGTTCAACACATCTAACATATAATTAAAAAGTCATCCCAGATTAATAAATTCAGAATGGCGATTGAAAGTAATTACAAACATAATTAAAATTTGGGAAATTTTCGACAAAGTGATAAAATGCTACATTAATAAATCTTTTCAATGCTAATTGTTGTGTATAACTTTTCAATTTTGTATAAACAGCATTGTTAAATTATATTTCTCGTCAGTTGACAATGCTCGCAATGAGCGAAACCGGTCCTGACATATTAAATAAAGTGGAATGAAGTACAAAGGATTATTGTGTTTTTATTAATATAATGCCTTTCCACCAAGTATTGAGAGTGAACACCCTAAAAGTGACCAAAATTAAGTATTTTGAATTTTCAGTCGGTATCCCGGTTAAGGTAATAACCAGTATTGAAATACCCAGTCCCCTTGGGATTCTTTATGAGAGTTGTAGTCGTCTCATCTACATAAGTACGTGCGTATGTTTTATAAAAGATCATCAACTATTTCTATTGAATGTGACACGGTGTTGGAGCCAAAAAAGATAAACTTTGTTCGAGGTGAAACTTAAAGTGAGATTTTAGAGTCGATACTCGCACGTTGGATAATGTTGCCAACTTTAGCCGCGTAGCTACATATAATGGAATGTTTGCGATTCCCCGCACTTTCTACGACTGCAAAATGCACAAATCGTGTAATGTCAAATTTTGAAAATATTTATAAGCCATCCAGTTTTTTCGTTTTTATTCCACATGTTCTTCAACAAAGAACATGAGCAGGCATTCATCACGTGCATGATGGTAATTAGAATCTATACGGTGTTGTTTATGTAAAATTGAATTTTCTTAAGTGTTTTATTTTTTAATGTAACGCCGTTCCGCCAAGAATTATCAGGTAACAGATTAATAGTTGTTATTTATATCATGCCACATAATCATTTATACCCTATCTATCTATAATAATTACGCAACATATGTTATTTGAAAAAAAGTCCCTAACATTTTTAATTTATTCTACACAGCACGTAGATAAAATTCGAACGATATTCTTTTGGTTTGCAATAGATAGACGACGTTACCAATCTGAAATGTTTTCTTATCAAATAAATCTTACAAGATTCGTCATCAGTTAAAACGCTTGCAATTAGCGAAAACAGGTTTGGTCATTTATACAATTGGGTCAAGTAGAGGTGAAGTGAGCCAAATAATACAATAATAAAAAATCTTTCTATCACATCTTTACTGGGTGCTTTGGTGGATTGCGTATTTTTATTTTACGGAGATAACACTATTGCGATGTGTATTGACTGAGGTTACTTCACTTTTAAGATACTTTAAGACGTGTAGAATATTACAACGCATCATACTCCCCCCCCCCCCCCAAAAGCCCACTTGGCTCACTTCACCTCTGATAGGCCCAATTGTGAGTTAAAAATAAAAAAAAATGAAATAATCAATTCGCTCGCAGTAGTCTAGTTCAGTGCTTGCCAACCTGGGGTCCGCGAAAAATTTCATTCTTTCAACATTCTTTGTGGTAACGTATGAAAACAATTTTCGGGGGTCCGCATACTATTTTTTTCAGATTTAGGGGTACGTGGAATTAAAAAGGTTGGGAAGCACTGGTCTAGTTGGTTAGAGATTGCCCTACATATAAGATCAATGTCAAATTTAAATTTGAGACCTCAGACGTGTGTGTTTGTGATGTCAATTATTCTCCTCGAGTAGATTGCACAAAATATTATCATCGAGTTTATCTTATATTATTTTTTAAATATTTTGCCTATAAAATCTTTTAAAAAAAGTTAAAGTTATAAAGCTTTTTCACTTTGCGTCAAAACTAAACTAATGCGACAACGATTTTTCTTTCCCCTTTTCTTTAAGTGTTAGACGTTGGCTTTCCGGCCGACATTTTCCAAACCGCTTACACTACCAACGTGCGGCTGGAAGCTGTTGAATTTGACATTAAACAAACGCCACAAAAGTAGATTCATTTTATCGTCTTGGACCTAAGTTATATTAATCTGAATTGGCACAAAGATCGCCACGCTGGCAACACTGATTTTTTTATACCGCATCGTGACCCCGCGTAACTTTTCTACTCACCGAATAGCTAGCGACAATTGGCCACGTGGGCGTGCGACCCGTTTTGGCCACCAACTTCTTCACGTCGCGCGGAATCGCATTGAACTTGAAACGGCCAAGTGTTTAATATTTGATATCGCACTCCGGCAGCCGTGGACTTTTTTTTATTATATTTAATAATGACGACATCAGTAGTTTCTGTTCGCGCTGGTGATTCTGAAACAAATCAATTTTCTACCGCACCGACGCCGCCGAGGAAATCGCCTGTTGTATTAGATTTGCGAATGTAATGCAATATTTTGATGCGGAATTATGTAACTTAGTCACACTCGGGTGCGGTGTGTTTGAAGGTCTCAGTGAGGCGTTGTTTGGTCATTATGTTGCATCAAATAATATATTTTTTTTTATTATAGTTTCTTGAAATTATAAAACATCATTGAAGGCTTATCAAATACATATCGACTGTGGAAAGGAAAAAGAACGTAACACACACATATCAAATTTTACAGGACACAATTTTTTTTTGATGATTTTAGGCTAAAAGCAAATTACGAAATATGCACAACCCCGAAGATCACAGTGACTGATAAACTGGTTTTTGTATTGAGCCTAAATTGTTCACGAAAAACCTTTTTTTATGTCCTTTTTCCTGGTTTCAATTTTTAAAAGCCTTTCTTTTTTCAACATTAAAAGCTAAATTTAGATACTAAATCAGCATTTCCAGCTTCCGTCCTTTTGATAGAACGTGTGCCAAGTTGTATACATTGTGATTATCGAAAAAAGTTGTTTTGGAAAAACTGAGGGTTACGTATGTTTTCCTCTCCACAGTCGATATGTGGTCGTTTCTTCATATTCAAAATTCGACTTTGGTGAATTTCAATACCGATATTTCGGCATTGAGACATGGCAGTCCTTAATCCTGTCGCCTGTACTACATCCTGTTATTAAAGGATCAGAAAGATGGGAGAAGAGGAAATAATTTGAATAGGCATCACAAACACCCAGTCTTCGATCACAACTTTGAATTGAATAATTCTCAAATTCACCGTGATCTTACCGGGAATCGAACTCAGACCTGCGTGATGGGTAGAACAAGCTCTAACCAACTAGACCACAGCGGGCGACATATTAAAAATCGAGTGATAATAAATCTCCTCTGATGTTAAAAACGTCAAATACCTCATATTTTTATGTAAAATGGTTTTAAAATAATTAATCAATAAATAACGAGTGCTCTAATAACATATATTTTGTTCAATATTTTTACTATTATGAATTACC
Source organism: Himalopsyche tibetana (assembly GCA_030503985.1). Taxonomy (NCBI): domain Eukaryota; kingdom Metazoa; phylum Arthropoda; class Insecta; order Trichoptera; family Rhyacophilidae; genus Himalopsyche; species Himalopsyche tibetana. The sequence goes on from JAPJYX010000006.1 coordinate 18,181,998, forward strand.
CGACCTAAAAAATTAGCTGTGTTCCTTTAAAATTTCCAGATTTTCGGAGTGTTCCGTTGCACAATAGGTTTGGGAAACCCTGTTTTAGACTATCATTCCGCCAGAAATGAACAGTCATTCTAGTCAATATGTTATTTGTGTTGTTTAGTACAGTACTTTGAACACAACGGTACAGTCAAACTACTACATAAATCAATTTTGCAAAACATAACGCGAATTAATTATTTGCGTGGCCATAGTTCTTTTGACACGAAAACGGAACAAGATTGAAAAAAACTTATTACTATTTTTAATCGATTTTAAGCATCCAGTGCGTTTCCTCCACCAAAGTTCTTCCATTATTTAAAATGCTGCTATTTGATAGTATACTGCTACTCTTGTCGGGTCCTATGGCGCAGCGATTAGCTTTGTGGGATCCCTATCACACCATAAGAAATACTGATCGTCGATTGATTCTTTCTAGTCAGGTCAATTCATTTAAAAATGTGAGCCATGACACCACACCAATAGTGATTAACATCCAAGTATTTTTTGAAATACTTTTCTTAAAAACATCAAAGATGGACATTATGAGTTTTGATACTAAGCCCTCTGTATGTTGTGTATTCATTCTAGCTAGGACATCCAATCCCGGGATCCCGTTCAATTTTCTGATCTCGAAATCCCGGGATTGACATGGTCGGGATCTCGGTATTGAGAAATTTTGAGCAAATCCCGAAAATTGAAACGATTTTGGAATTGCAAGAGCTAAAACGAAATCTGGTGGAATAGTATAGCGAATTCAGGATTTTAAATTCCTCGCTGAGCTAAAAAAAAAAGAGAAAGAAAACGAGGTTTGGAGATAATCCGGGGAAAAAGTATAGGGAATTGAAGATTTCAAATTTCTCGGTGAGCTAATCCCAATCCCGGAATTCCGGGATTGAAATTAATCAATTCCGGGATTGTAAAAAGGCTCCGGGTTTGGATGCCCTAATTCTAGCGTCATGGCGTGTGTGCTTTGTATGCTCAGACCACGCCGCGAAGAGTGAGCGCCCGTTGTGACGTTTGGCGAATGATTCACGCGCCGAAAATATTGCGCAAAGTGGATTCGTTTTTGAATAAAAACACACCAAACATAATAGCCGCTGTTATTATATCAGAACAATGAAATTTCAACTTTCAGTTTCAGTATTTAGAACATACCAATGTCACTTATTTCACAGATTCTATTTTAGTCAATACTGACGTCCTTTTATTATGTATTATGGGAGTTTTCGAAGAATGTAGTATTTTTTTTTGTTATTTTAAAATGTAACTTAATACTGTTTGCGAAAACTTATGCGTATATCGATTGTCTTATTCAGCTAAGTGCAAAGATATTGTAAGTCTAGTTTTTATCGAAATTGATTGAACACATCGACCCGCAATAGGCTGAAAATAGTAACCGACATTTTGTAAATTTTACAGAAGGTTTTTTTTTTAATTATGTTTGAAAAAGGAATTCCTTAAGTGCGGTAATATTTGATCAATGCCTATCCTGATAGTATAATAAAATTGTATGACTTCTTTCAGTTCTCTAAATCAGCGTTTCTCAACCGGGATCCACGCGGAACAAACGATAACAAGCCAAAAACACTGAAATGCACAAGCTTTAAAAAGGATCAGGCGAATGAGATGGCGCTCTAAAAATTTTGACACTGACGTCTTAGGTGATTTTTGAACAATTATTGGCTTAACACGCAATTTTCCGAATTGTGTCGCTTAAGTTCTATTGCAGATTATTTGTCGATATTATATATAATGTTCGTCTGCATTATATCCTTATGCCGTTAAATTATGGTTTGTTCAAAAAGAGTATTTGAGAAGACATTGTAACATTTAAATACATCATAATGTCCATTTCGCCGATATTTATATTAAAAAAGGTGATGTTTTTAAAACGTGCCAAGTGGACATACAATATATTTGCACTTATCCATCGATATGTGTATTAGAGTCTCAAATTCAATTGCAGAATATACACATTGGTTGTTCTACCACCACCCGCTATGTGTGTGTAGCAACCGCCTTCCATAACCATGGAGAATACCAATGACCAGTGGCGGCCAGTCAATGTTGCATTGGATCCACTCATCCCTTGTATATGCCAAGGGCGGTTATATTTCATGAAATAATATTCAAACATAACATTTATAAAATTCACTCATTTTAAATTCTTCGTACGTATTTATTGTATTTTATTTTTTTTCTTTTCTAAATTTCTAAAATATTTTTCATAGACAATAAATTCATGAAGAATATAAAATGAGTGAATGGTATAAATGTTATGTTTGAATATTGTTTCATGAAATATAACCTCCCCTGCATATACAAGGGGTGCATTGATCCAATGCCACATTGACCGGCCGCCACTGCCAACAACGCAACCATCTTCTTGATTTTATGAGAATTACAAATTAAATTTGCTCACTTAACCGCTTCAGTACCGTAAGGTCACTCACTGGTGGCCGCTACATACGAACGGCTTGAATACCGTAAGGCCACTGAAGACCACGAATGTAACTTGAAAATATTTTACTATAAATATCATTTTATAAGTAAACTTTTAATATTCATAAATTCAGTACTATTTTTTAAAAATATTCGTTAGGTATGTGATTGAATTTTTTTAGCTTAAAACATCACGGTACTGAAAAGGTTAAATTGAACCTTTGGCCTATCAGCTGCCTGCTATCTAATTTAAAACCTATTATCGTAACTCATTTATTTGACATTTCGGTTGTTTGTGATTCTTTTGAAATTTCTATTATATGTATAATCACGTATGTGTCACTTACTTGATTGTTCGTTTTTTGCATCTCCGTTTTCTACACACTCAGTTATATGGGTAGGCATTAGAGGTCTCCACGGGCCGAAATTTTATAATATTACCCGGTCCGAGCCCGAAAAACTCAGGCCCGACCCGGCCCGGGCCCGAGTCTAATACCGCACTTGTTACCCGAACCCGGCCCTAATCCCAGATTTATACTCCTCAGCCCGAAAAAACCCCGTTTTTTTTTACAAATTTACGATTCAATATAGAACTGGTTATAATTAAATACATCATGGCTGACTTAAGACACGAAAGTAGTCTGAAATATTTTTCTGAATAAATAAATTCTTTACCCGGGCCCGGCCCGAGCCCGAATCTCAATTGTGCTTACCCGCCCGAACCCGGCCGGCCGGGCCGGGCCCGTGCAGTCCTCTAGTAGGCATTGAAAATTATTGAAAATAGAAACTACTCAGATTCTTCGTTAACCTTCGCGTTCCTGTGTGGTGTTCCCGTTCAACCATTCGCTAAATATCAATAATATCTAGTTGATACTTATTGTAATCTTCAATGATACCTCAATAAATGTAATGCAAATATTACGCAAATTTGCCTGGGGTCACTGTGTATCCCGTCTCTCCTCGATCATATTTTTGACGTTTAGGTACTCGAGTGTTAAGTATAAACACACAACTACTTTTGGTCTCTTTGTGTTTAAAATCTTTGATACGCTCCCATGTAAAATGTTATTTTTGCAAGTATAGGATTACACGTAGTGTGTGTCGATAATACAAACACTGTTATTGTTGGTGAAATCAGTGAACTCAATATTGAAAATTGTCAAATTGTTGTCTGTGGAAAATGTGTGGATATCTTTTCATATATAGGAACGACAGCTGCACTGCAGATGTTTGAACTCTTTTGTTCACATTTTTGGCTGTTCAATAAAGTCTCTTCGTGATTACACATTTATTAATTAATTCCCATAACGGCCATAATCCCACCGTTCCAGATACATGCGCAAAATTTGCGCGAATCAAAGATTCATTTGCAGTTGGCCATTGGTAGTTGATTATGCAACAACAAAAACGCATCAGTAATGAAACAAAACGAAATTGTTGGAGGTATCCATTAGGGCCTCCGATCCCGGGATTCTGACCTATTTTGCGATCCCGTAATTCCGAGTTGTTTTGGTAATAATTCCGGAGTTTTCGGGATTCACTGCAACACGTGAAAATCCGTTTAATACGTAAAAAGAATCCGCTGGAGTCGCTGGCGGTCGTAACTCTTTGAAAGGATGAAACTTAAAAAAAATGTTTCACATTTTTTAATTATTGTACAAACTGTCAATTCGCATCTTTTGTCAAGTCATCGATTTAAAAATTCTAATTGAAAACTATTATGGAATCTTTCAATTTCTCACTTATTTGTTAGTGATCAATCCCGCGATCCCGAAATCTCGAGATCAAAAAAACTGTCCGGGATTGGATGCCATTTTATAACCCTTATTACCTGCATTTATCGTTCTACCTCGTTAGACTTTCGGATCTTGTTAATTTCCATAAACTTAAGCACACAAGTGGATGTTAATATTTGTAGAAAAAAATCAATTTGACATAAATAAGTAGTCGAAGTCGTGTTTTCTTTTATAGATCTGCTAAAAACATCACGCTTTTACTTTTTCACGATCGGTAATAAATAAGGATATTATATTATAAAGAAATCGTGAAATGCATTTTATTACACCAATCACAAATATAGAAAAAAAAAACTGAATTGGATTTCTATTAATATTATAAAATTTATTCTAAATCACTTTCTCTTAAGTGTTTGCAACGCGGTTATGCTAAATGGGACATAATTCATTTTTGCAGTTTTACAATGACCACAATTTTATCTCTCTCGCCTTTCGTATCATACATTACGTTTTATTGTAATATAATCCGGGCACATGGAACACAAAATGCGTATATCATATTCCGTTTTGGTTGTGGGCTCTTCTGTCAGATAATACTTGGTAAACTTCAGTTATCCAGTCTTGCGACAACATTGAATTGAAGTGTCTCTCTGAGAGTTGTATGCCCTTTGGACGTACTAGATAGTGTGCGGTCACGTCAGTGGTCCTAGAGAAATGATGGTAATAGCTGGGTCACGTGCTGGTGATGCTTCCAACAGAGTGTCAACCCCAGTTGCCTCTTCTAAAGCCGGTGGTATTACGGCTTCCTGGACCTCCGTCGGATACTATATACCAGCGGTGGCCATGACGTCGACCGTGTAACCATTCCAAGTCGCCCTTCTTAGTGCTTTGAAATATTAATTGAGTGTATTTTTTTAATCTATCAATTTTGTTATATTGTCATACAATATATGTTGTGCTTTGAATTACTACTCTTCTTATGACAATTTAGCACATACGATTTAAGTGGACTCAGTATCACTGATTTCTTTAGTTTGAAGTTGCTCGCAGGGGTCAACATAATACCAAACGACTTCTATGTTGTACTCGGCGGAACTGAAGGATGCTGGCATGTCATGGAAGGTAGTATAACAATAAGCGAGTGACTGGAGAATCACAAATGCTCTAAAAAGGGAACAAATATGCCCCAAGACGAATAAATAAGGAGAAGTCATTAAAAAGTATAATATCTATCAATACAAGGCACAGGTTTTAATTAATTTCAGACGCACTGGGTAAGATAACTTGCTGTCGTAGGTAGAATACTAGATTTAACATATTGTTATGTTATTAGTTCTAGTATGAGTAGGTAGGCAATTGTTTACAAAGATGTTACCAAATGACTATTATAGAGACTTCAATGCCAGCCAGTTTTATTTTTTGGTGAGACTTACCGATTTTTAAAATCTTATTTTTATCGAAGTGCCGCGCCCAAACGTTAACGCAACCTGTGATAAATTCACTTATTATTTCTTAATCCTTGTCGCCCCAAAAAACATTTGTTGTTTCACACCATAATAATTGTATTATATATTATTGTAGTGTGTGCACATTTTATTTGTATATGTTTTAAAAGTTAATGCGATCTTTGTCTTTTTGATTGACTGATTAAAAAAAAAATCTGTCCTAAACAGCACAATCGAATCTAAAATTTCATCAGTAAGCCTATTTCTATGAACCGATTTATTATCCGTTATTAAATAAAAGCTTGCTTCTATATTCTATGATTTAAGTGAAAAAAATATGTATTCTAATTTAATTTTGAAAAAAAAAACATTCGAGGACTGCAAACAAACTCAAAGTGAGGCTCGGACAATTTGGACCAGATGCTTAATTTAGGTACCTCAGCAGAAGTCAACCTACAATAACTGCTTGTTATGTATCTGATTAACCCTTCCTTTTCGCAGCGAGTAAGTAAAGAATGATGGGCCGAGAAAAGGACTTTTCCTACGCATTTTTTTTAAAGAATAAGGATAAGTAGTATCCCTGTCATTTTAATATCACGACATCAATGACTTTTGAACAACTGATAATCCTATTGAATCAATTTATAAGTTTCATTTACGGGATGAGAATTCGTGGAAACAGAAGGAGTATGGCGTTAAGCACTCTACCACCTACACACCTGGGAAATACTAAACACATAAATAATAAACGTAGATAACAATCATCAATTGAAAATGCTGGCTTCCATATCGAACACGCTCCTGATAATACTATAAACTTTTGGGATTTCGTTACAGCAAATTTATGGCGTTCTATTTTTGTATGTTCCAATTTCGAACACACTTGCCGTAGAGTGGAGTTTGCATGGACAAACAAAAGTGGGCGAGAGGTATATATAATATATATTATATGTATTTATTTATGAATAATTGACCGCGCGGGGATGTCGCAAGGCAAATCTATACAAAAAAATAGGATTGCGAGTGACCCGGTTCATATTGAATCAGGTACAGTGTGTTCACTACTGCAAGAGTCAGTTAGTTGAACAATCGTCGCGCAGTTACGAAAATACATAACGTGTGCTACAAAGCATAAATCATTTCGCCTGAGGCCAAGTTGCGTTGTATACCTACCTACTGATCAAATTGTAAACTCGATGTTTCTATCAACTAGTTATATATAATAATCAAAATTTATTATTTCTGATTTATTTGCGGTGCCAAAACTGCGATGCGTTTTTCTAAACACTACAACTATCGATCAAACATTATAACTTGGCCGCCGGGAGAATTCAAAACTAAAATTGTCAATCAAGGGGCTTTAAGCTGTCAAACATAAGCCTATAAGTGTCATAATAGATGTTTTTCTTAGTAATACTGTGAAACGAAGTAAGGTGATGTCAAGTGTTCCCAAAAATCGTGGGAATGTGCCGTAAGATATTCTAAAAGTCCAAATGTTCTATAAAGCACTTGAAGATGATGATGAAGACCATGTGACTACCGTTAGTAATAACATGTTTTTTTTTCTAAATAAATATGTATGTAACAGAGTTTTTGATCGTTGGAAATTCATTGTCACACAGTAACACTCGAATCCATTGGTATTGCTATGCATGTTCGTTCTTCCACGCACCCCTTAATAAATTCTTCTGTTCCTAAATGCACGTGCAGTAATGTTGTAATGCGGTAACTAAATTATTTGCTTCCATGAGTATAAATTTTGATGATTGCCACGCTCGCATAGCGATGTATTTTCCCGACTTTCCCTTTCAAATAATAACTAATGGCAACTTAAAGGAAATATAAATTTACTGCGTGGTGCAAGGGTCGGTAAACATTTTTTTACCGAAAGTCGAGAGACAGGGCCGGTTCCGGCGTAAGAGGGAAACACTTCGTTGCTTCTTTTTGGTTATGTATTATCTTAAAGTTAAAAATCGCTTTACAGGTATTCGGAGAGTTCAGCTTTGTACTCGAAAGTAATTTTCTGTTTTTTTTACTCATGTTGACTCTGCTTAACACTAATATTAATCTCCAAGGATATGATCGTGAATGACCACAATCAACATGTTTTTTTTAAAAAATTTATAAGGTTCTAAATGTTGTGCATAACATATACATACCACTAAACCACTTTAAACTTTAATATTTGGCGTTGAGGAAAAAAGACATCACAAACATTCATGTCCAATATGTCATATCTTAATTTGATATGAGCTTAAAACTGTACAGACTCTAACTCATAGGCTCCCAACCTTTTTCGGGTGGCGACCCCCTTTTATAAAAGCCATGTGACCCTCGGCTCCGATGCAATTGAAAATGGCGTTTTTTATCAATAAGAAAATTTTAGTTGAATGTAGTTTTAGTTTTGTTGTTCAAATCCAAAATCGAAAAAAGTTGGCGACCCATAGGTTGGGAGCCCGTGCTCTAACTCTAAAGACTACAGTGGGCGATGCGTTTTCCGCAGCCAAATTACTAATTAAGTAAATAAATACACTAATCATATAAAATCATTCTTTGAAATTGGTTTCATGCCAGATCATTGCGAATTTTCAATTTTACTTTGTCACTGACTTCAGTGACATTTTAATGACTAAATAAATATTAGTCCATCACCGTTACTCATTATAATAAAATAGTGTAACGTTATAGAATTAAGCAATAATAAACTTCCGGTCTTGACCGGATTTTAAAAGTTCAGACTGGACTCCGCCCTGGTTTCATTCGAGACCGGATTATTGTCATTCATAAAATAATATAATTTGCTCAAAATTTTAGGCACCGCACACAATCAGATAAAATTATTTTTCAATTTATTGCTTTTAAATTGTATTTTTCACTATAAATTACGATGTTAGAATAGTTAAGAAGATGGATGTAATGAAATTTTAAACATAGTTATGACGAGGGCGTAAGCCGAAATAGCTTTCAACTGTATATAATATAATATTTGTAGAACTAAAATACTTGGATATTTTTTCATCTTATTGTAAGATTCACTTGTTGAAACTGGCCTTATGTGCAGATCTTGACAATTTTTAAATTTTGAATCCATTCGTTTCCTTTCGAGCCGTTGTTTGCCGACCCCTGGTGTGGCGTGTCGAAGAGCAGTTAGCACATGTGAAAATATGCCTTTGTTACTCCGGCCTATATTCGTTGGAAAAATATTAATGCCACGTTTAAGGAAGTTCGCTCGCAGCTGCAACTGGGTTTCCTGCTCGCGTTAAGTAGCTTATTACGTACTTGAGCGGTGATCAACGTGATGAAGAAATACAAGTTTAATTGGAATTAATGTGTTAAGCTCTATTTGCAAAAGGACAATATATCGATATCCAAGTATAGCACATGCCCTACATGCCATGTTCATTGATATATTCAAATTGAAAGTACTTTTTTGTTTGTATTATTAAAAGTTTTATTCTGCTTTTTTAAACTGTTAAAATCAGGCTTTGGTCCAATGAGCGACGGAGTACAATGTGATCTCGGGTAAATTTGCGTAATATTCCCATTGCATTTATTGAAGTATCATTGAATATTACAATAAATATCTGCTAGACCATAGGTTCCCAACCTTTTTTGGGTGGCGACCCCTTTTTATAAAGGCCATGTGACTAGGCGACCCCCACGAGGAATTTGAAATCCTCGATTTGCTATAATTTTCCCCGGACTGTCTCCGAAACTCCTTTTTTTCAAGCATCGATTTCAAAATCGAAAAAAGTTGGCGACCCCCCCAGAAAACCCATGGCGACCCCCAGGTTGGGAACCCGTGTGCTGTATACTGTAGGTGTGTAGCGAATGGTTGAAATAATAAGAATTTTGCAATGCGATTGGACCCCGCTGGGAACTCGAAAGGTTAACTGAAACTGCGTCCAAGGGGTGGGTACCACGCATGGTGAACGGATTCTCCCGAACAAGAATCTTCCGAACACGATTTCTCCGAACAAGAATACCTGAATTCTTTCTGTAATTTTCTCAATCCCGGATAAGTACTGTCACAATCCCGGGATTGGAGACCCTAGTCACGACACACCGGTTTAAAACACCTTGGAAACATATATAAAAATATCATAGGGTGCGATTGTTAACTGATACTAGGCAATTCAGTATTATGATAAGGTAAAAAATCATCCCAACCGAGTAGTGTTGGATGGTGGATGATCGTTGTTCGAGTTCGTTTCTATAAGGGAAAAAATATCAAATTGTAAATTTAACCCTTTTTACGACAGTGAGACAAAAATAATTACCCTGTGAGTTTTTTTATATTTATTACTTGCAACATATTATTATGTATAAGTACCGCTATTAACTCGGCTCATAAACCTTCATCGTTTTAATAGTGGTGCAGCGGTGCAGGTGAGTGAGACAAACAGCAGCTGTTTGATAATCGTACATATTTTCTTGTAAGAGTATTTCGTACCTTATCGATATTAATGTGCCACATGCTTTATATTTGAGTTTCCCAACTCTGTACTCTTGCATGCGCCCATTAAAAAGCATTTTTAAAGGGACAAATACACAATGCCTTCACATGCCTATTATTGTGTGACGTAACAATTCACAAATGTACACTAAAACTCGGGTATAGTGGTGGTTCAGGATTAACACGAATTCAGGTTTTTTTTTTTTGGGAATTCCGTAAATTCCTTGGTTTTTCAATTTGCAAATACTGGAAGAGCTAAAAAAAAGAAAAGCTCTCACGTCGGGCTCATTTAGGGAAATCTGGGTTTTTGAAATCGATATGAATTTTTTTTTAAAAATCCAAGGATTTCAAAATCACCTAGCAAAAATTTTCTCAATCCTGAATCCCAATTTATACACGATTTTATGTTGAATGTTCAATTCAGGGATTGTTAAATCCCGGGTTCACAAAAAGGGTCTGGGATTGGATACCCTTGTCGTGACACAATAGTGTTGTAAAATACACTATTTAAATTGAAAATATGCTTTTTTTTTTTGGTCTGTCGTGAAATGATAATTAACTAAATTTGACAGTTCACCTGCGGTTTCTAAAAATAACAATTTCCATCAAATGTGTATGTACGTATTGCTGGGATTAAACCTGTTTGAGTTGTGCCGATAAGCCTCCCACATTGAATTAACCGTAAAAAAATATATCAAGTCACTAACGTGAAAACGATGTCTTTGTTGTGTGTTCGATTAAGTTTAGCCGGATTGTTGGTATCATTGATTACCTGCCTGGTCCATCTAATAATTTTGCCCGTGTGGGTGGATGCATATTTCTATTAACCGTTATATTATATCAAGAATACAAACTGTTTACAAAACAAAATCTGTTTGTATTTTTTACGCGGTCAATCCTCCTAGACATCTCTCCGCCTATTTATAAACAATAATGATATGGAAAAACGGCTGCAGTAAAATAATCCGCATTTACATTGTAACTGTATTTGTCGCATTTATTAATGGTAAACTTGAAAGTGTCTGATTCATGACGATATCTGTTTCACAATTATTTATTGTGCTATATATTACACCATGTATCTCGAAAGTGACTTTTTGTTCGAAAATCATTTTGTTTGGGTGATGGTTAATCTTTGGTGGTAATAATTTTATTCTTATCTGGATTCAGTCTTCATTTGAAGATTTGCGAACGATTTGCACCTATAGGGCATTGACCCGGGACCTGTCAATTCGTAACTTTGTCTGAAGAAGGATATTAAGAAAAAAGTCGTGACATTTTTCTATAACTGGAATCTGTCAAATTGTCACTTTTGTGACAATGATCTTAAGTAACCGTAGCATGATATTATGGTGAATGATCAATCTCGGGATTGAAATTTTTTGAATCCCGAAGTATCGCGATCACATAAAGATTGGATGCCCTAATTGCAGCACGTCGCCAGATAACACTTTATGCTAGATTTACGAAAGGATTGACAACACCGGCGGTTTCTCGTGGGCGTTAAAACCTCTTTGATTGTCATTTGATAATGTTCGTCATAAACGAAACCGGTCATGATCATATACATGTAGTATAAGTGGAATAAGTACAATGATCAATGAAATGTCAGATCACAGTGAATTTGAGAATTATTAAATTTAAAATTGTGATCGAAGACTGGGTGTATGTGATGTCAATTCACAACATTTCCTCTCCTCCCATCCTTCTGATCCTTTAATAACTGGGAACTCCACATTAGGAGCGATCATGGATTTAAAAAAATCACAAAAATCGGAGAAATAGTAATAACCAATGAGCATGCGAAACCGGTCATGATCATATACATATAGTATTAGTGAAATAAGTACAATTATCAATGAAATGTCAGATCACAGTGAATTTGAGAATTATTCAATTTAAAGTTGTGGTCGAAGACTGAGTGTATGTGATGTCAATTCACAACATTTCCTCTCCTCCCATCCTTCTGATCCTTTAATAACTGGGAACTCCACATTAGGAGCGATCATGGATTTAAAAAAAATCACAAAAATCGGAGAAATAGTAATAACCAATGAGCATATGCGTGTTTAATATAATATATCAAATCGTCTATGTATAATAAAGTACATACATAGCACTGAATCTATTTTGTGCGCTTTATTTTTAGAGTGGAAATATTTTGCCAGCTGTTTTTGCGTATGATTACTCTATTTTAATTAAGTTCTACGACGTAAATACAACTTCGGTGCAGAGTAATCTCCCTTCTGTCGTATTTTTTTTTATACTGTATGTACCTAAATGCGCTTATTTTGTATCGATACTCGATACGTACAAGAAAAACGTCGACATTTGTGTGTATGAAATTGACAATATCGCTAAATTAATACAATAGTAGGAATCGACAAAAAACATGTTTAATGCTATAATTTAAGATTTCGACTGAAGGTGCTTGGTCGAATTTCAATATTAAATTTGAATCGGTCAAACTATGTACATTCTCACAGATTTTGTCACTAACGACCCGGGTTTCGCCTTTCGGCATCTTCACGCGTTCAAGTGCACGGATGAACTTGAACGGACGCTTAGTAAATGAATGTTTCGTGTTTATATAATAGATAAATGTATCATTGAGTCTAAAGCCATTGCTGGTGACAAAATCTGTGAGAATGTACATAGTTTGAACGATTCAAATTTAATGTTTAATGCTATCAATTTCGTTATCATTATATGTACATATAATGATTAATCGAATACAATGGTAGCATAGTGTTATTTTAAAATACGACCAACACAGATAGCATCTTACAGTGACATTAAGAAAAATAATATCAATATACTATTAATGCAAGGGTAACACAATATACTAATTGATATGAAACCCTATGTCCTAGTAAAGCACTACTTAATATATACGAAAATACAAATCAGAAATTACCAGTACTCTGTATGTAGTAAAAATGTATTAGATTTTGCCAAACATTAAACTATAATTATCTCCAAACTAAAATTGTTGCATTGATGTAGCGATATGTAAGTTCTAAAACAAACTTTTGGCCGTCAAGTCGGAAGTCAACGCTTTTTGGAGTTCGCTCTGTTCCAATGGTTTCCGAATTGTATGTTATTACGCCTCCCTTTGAACAAAATATGTTCGCGCCTCTCCATCCTTTATTTCATATAAAAATGAAGACACGTTTTAAAGGGTTACGAAATATTTCAAACTGTTCGCGCCTCCCAGTTAGGTAAACGCTGCCCTATTCGGTTGCTGTTAATTTGTGGTCAAAGACGAGGGTGTCTTCGATGTTCACTGTGCCCCCTTCCGCCCATTCGACGCTTAAACATGTTTGCTACTAGGCCTTTTACCAGCCCCATAATTTAAACACTACCTTGCCCGATAAAGGAGAGGTTGAACGATTTGATAAAAACAATGCTGCATCAAAAGTTCGTACAATCCACATTGGTTAAATTACTGTTGAAAAAGCGATATGAATTTATCAGTTTTTAATTATTACTTCGAAATGCCTTTCTCAATAATCGTCGATATTTATATCTGACAATCTATATCGCACGTGTGCGGAGTTTGGCTCATATCCATGTTTCGTCAACTTACTTTCAAATAAATTCATTGCCAACAATTCTGCTTAAACACCATGTAATTTAAAATGACGTCAATGATGACCCCACCCTACGTTGTCTCATTCCGTCACAAATCTTTTGCCTCATACATAAAATACGTCACTGATCAGAACTATTAAGGTTATACAGGCATTTAATATATTGTTGGACAACGTATCAAACAGAGGTTACGAGAATATTATGAACCGAAATGAGAAGGGATACGGCATAGCAAATAACAAAATTTGAATTAAATACTTCAATATTAATTAACGTTCAATTTGGTTTCAGAAAAAACTACTTAACGCGAAGATCACCGTTTTTGCACATACAAACTCAATTACTTACCACGGGTTTTTTTTATATCCTGGGCGGGTTGTCCCACATTGCGTTTTTTTTATACTGCCGCATTGCCACGCTTTGATCAAATAATTTAGAACGGTGCTTTGTAACCCTTGAAGCCCAGATGACGTGCACAGCACGCCAAAAACATACTCATTTTTGATGTCCATTTATAATAGCAAACGTTCATGTATTTCATTGTTATAACTTTATTTATTATAGAGATAAGATTGAAGTTTTAGTTTTTGATACCTTTTATCGTATTTTTTTAAATGCAAAACTGTTGACTGTTGAAAAATATTATATTAGTTCATATAAAGTTCTGAAAGATAGTAGAATTTGGATTATTTTTATGAACCTATATGTAAATTATATTTAAAACGGTGAAAATAATTCGATTCTATGATCGGAGATTTTTAATGTTACTACATAGCGCCAATAAAGCACCGGTCTGTGAGTCAACTTAAAATAAAAATAAAATGCGAACCACTCATTTCACTATCGCCATAAATGTGTTTCAAGACGAAAAAACAGTTTTTACATGCTCATTCTGTCATTCATCGGATTAGAGTCTATTTAAGGCATCCGTGCCTAAAGGGTTAATGACGCTAGGATCGCTTTCGCCGCTCGCTTTGAGAAAAAGCTGCCTCTCATTAAGTTATTAATCTTTTATTGAGACTCGTTGGTCTCACCTATCATGGGTTTCATAAATAATTAATACGGTAAAAAATGCATGGAAAGATTTCTGCAATTTTGCAACGGTTTTATAATTGGCATTTCTTAGAATTTTATTCGCTTTCTTAAATGATAATTGGAGTCGACGAAGTATGCTATATAACATATAACTGAGCTTGTTTTTTGTTGTTTATTCTTTTGGGTATTTTCCGTACAAGGATGTGCGGAAATGTGGGCTAGGTTTAAATTATAACTTTGCAGCGTATATATTAATAATTAAAAGTGTGATTGGTTACGGATTGCTCGTGCTAATAGTAGATATTATTAATTTAAAATGTAATCAAGTTACCTGCTCTTTCACTAGAATTTTAGGATTTTTTTACACTAGGTTGCAAATGGCTATTTTCATTCATTGATTATTTAACCGTTTTTTAGATTTGTCGTCAAAGGTGGATCGGGTCGGGTCTGTGGCCAAGTGGTTAACGTCGTTGGCTTCGGTCACGGTGCTCAAGGACTCGAATCCCACTTTTTAGAAGTTGCATTTCTTAAGCCATCAATAGTTTTCTATTCGTATGCATGAATGTTTAAGTGTTTTACCTTCTCTAATATCTCTTAAATATGGTGTTGTGGGAGCGATAAGTTTACCACTAGTCCTGTCTTAGTCCTATGACCCTATCCCTACTTTCTTCAAAAAAGTGAGGTTGAGCAACCGAATCACAAAATTTTATATTAAAACAGAATTTCAAGCCGAAGCCATCGAAAATATAAAATCGTAACAATTAGCTATCGTAGATACAACTTCGATTGACATAGAGATCGTATGCTCCACTTTGGTTTATTACTCCATGTTAAAAATAAAAAAAAACATTGCTACTGAAGCCAAAATCCTTTACCGAAATCCAGCTTTCTTACTTTTGGGAAGTTGGACTGTCAGATTACACAAGCGTCTTGTAAAAGCAAGTCTTGCTCCATTCCAGTCCACATGCTGATGGACTGGGAAAAAAATCTTAAACTGTTTCCATTCATTAATTTATCTCCAGAAAGTTCAGCTCTATAACGTGATCGCTTTGTTAGAATTGGTGATATTGGCACCATTAACCTGATGGAACAAAAGACCGGCGAAGCCTTGTTTTTGCGCCGAAACTCTTGTCTGTGTCTACTATTTGTACTTCTTTGTGTATTTTTAATGGCGACCGGTGAGCCGTGTAATTTTCTTTTTGCGAAAGTAATTATTGGAGTCGATGGACCGGGAGAATCTTAATGTTTTTTTCTGCGGTTTTTTGGTCAACGGTTGTAACTGTGCATCTATATCTATTATTTTCTTGGTCGTTTTTTTTTAGATTAATAACGAAGCTTCGTCAATCTGCTTCCGGATGTACAGACGTTTTCATTTATATGGCGTCTTAATGTAGTTTTGAAAAACAACCGTTACTCATTATACCGAAATTATGTTAGACTATCCGGATTGTACAATCATTAACAATAAATTATTTAATAATTGAAGAGGAAAGCCAGTTTATGGATCACCTTTTTAAGCTTTTGTCGAAGTTCACCTTTTTATTGCACGTTAAATAAAATTTAATAAAAAAATTTGTCTACATTCATATTGCTTTATTGCTTGAATTGACAATTATTCTTGATATAAACATATTTTAATACAATTTTGTTTGAAACTACATTTTAATGATTCAAATTCAAAATTATATGAAAAAATAAAACACTTCGTAATAATTCTACATTATATTAATAAAAACACAATATTCCTTTGTATTTCATTTCACTTTATTTAATAGGTCAGGACCGGTTTGACAATGCTCGCAATGAGCGAAACCGGTCCTGACCTATTAAGTAAAGTGGAATGAAGTACAAAGGAATATTGTGTTTTTATTAATATAATGCCTTTCCACCAAGTATTGACAGTGAAAACCCTAAAAGTAATTTTACATTATTTATTTTTATATCAGGACCGCTTTCGCTCAAGGTAAGCTTTGTCAACTGCTGAAATTTAAAAGAGAAACCCCATTATTTTATATTTCATCAGTTGATAATAATATATTTTTATTTTCGATTGATTCTGCTGTAAATTATTACTCCTAGATATGCTATAATATTATGTTATATGTATCTGATAATATCTTCGATCGAGTCGGCGGTTAGATCGAGAAATACATTAATCTAATTGTACATACAACTTGCCCCCAATAGGCTTTGAATTTTCAACTTCATTTTGAAGTGTTGTATGAAAAGAATGATTAGACCAAATCAATGAAACCCAAGCGTGCAAAATCATTGATTGGGAGCATGGCATATTTCCACCGGACAGGGTTTTTTTTTTGCGATCCTCGCCGATTCGCGACCTACGAGTACATCTTTCAGCGGCTTATAACGGCATCTGGTCAAGCCACTTGGATTACGACCAAAGCCAAATTGAAAAATAACGGTTCACCCGGTGATGCACCGATTAACAGAACTCCGCAATACAAACGTTGGTAAATACATTTTTGTAACCACACGGTGGGTGACCTCTGAGTTATCAAAGACCAAATAAATCATTATTTGTTATTATATTTTTTTTTATCATGTGTTTGGGCCACAAGGAAAAATTACATTAAATTACAGTACACTCAATTCTCTTTTACACGGGAGATAGGTACGTTCTAGGGCATCCAATCCCGGGATCCCGTTCAATTTTCTGATCCCGAAATTCCGGGATTGAGATGGCCGCGATCCCGGGATTTCGGGATTGAGAAATTTTGAGCGAATTCTCGAAATTTATACGAAATTGGCAAATTGAAGATTTCAAATTCCTCGGTGAGCTAAAAAAAAAAAACGAGTTTCCGTGAGATTCCGGGAAAAAGTATAGCAAATTGAGGATTTCAAATTCCTCGGTGAGAAAATCTCAATCCCGAGATTCAAAATAAATCAATCCCGAAATCCCGGGATTGGAAAAAGGCTTCGGGATTGGATACCCTAGTACGTTCCATGTAAAACAGCCGTGCAAAAAATCTGTATGAAAAAGATGAAGTGAATATAGATGCATGAATGATAGGTTCCATTACACTTGACCGTGTTTTTCGAAATCGCGTAAAAAATAAACCGCGCAAAAGGAGGATTATGTGTACGTGTTTAATTTTTTTTTATTATTTTGAAATACTTAGGTATACATGTTTTTTTTATTACAAGTTGGTTGTTGAGTATCCCACCGCCACCCGTTATGTGTATGCAACCGCATTTTCACGGCCGCCTTCCATAACGCAATGCGATCAAGAAAAGAAAAGAATTTACTCTTCATATTATTGGTCCGATACAGAGCTGCACGGGACCTATCTTTTAAACATGCACTGCTGCGCGCAAAAAATAAAGACATTATGAAAAAAGGGAATGTGACTTGCTCAGCCATTTTTTTTATATCATATTAAAAAACTAATGTCATCTTTGTCCTTGTTAATTTTAAGCTAATTCTTTAAAATTCGGTTTAATATTTTTATTATTAAGCCGCACAATTAAATCCAAATTTTTACCAGTAAACCTTTTTCTATGAAACACTTTTTTCTCCTTCAAAAACGAAAAAGCTTAACTAAAAATTTATTAAATTCAATACTTAATTAACTAGAAAAAAATATGCATTAAATTTAATTTTGAAATAAACATTCGAGGGCCACAAAAAATTCAAAACGGGACGCGGATTGTGCATCACTGTTTAAAAGGAACCGGGGTAAGCTAGTCGCTTTACCCATTTTTGAAGGGGTAAAGTAAAGTAAGGGGATTGGAAAAGTATTTATCTAAACGCTCGCTCTTATTAAAATACATTTCCTTTCTGAATGTTGTTATTAAAAAATATATTGAATTTATCCTGTGTTGTTTTTCACATGTCCCATAGTTTGATAACAGAGCAATGCCCTGTTCGAGGACTTAAGATCGATGTGTATGGCTTAAGTCAACTCGGAAGGGCATTGGAAGAGGAAGTTTAATCTAAAGTAGGTGCGAGAGAAGGTGTCGATTGACCTTCCACTCGAGCATCTCCTTAGTTACGTAAAAATTGTTATAATTAGCTAGCTATTGACAATGTGACCGTCATATCGCTCTATCGTAACGTAACTGATTTATCATTGAGTTAGCTTGTTTTATACGCTGATGGTTATAATATATGTATTAAATTGGGCACGTGAGGTCGTTTTTCTTTCGCACTTTGAATGTAATCAGCGCTAGGGCATTCAATCCCGGGATCAGGGATCCCGATCAATTTTGTGATTATGGCGGTATTAGGACGATCCCGGGATTTGGGGATTGAGCATAAGGTGTATAAAAATCAAATAAATAATCTAAATACTTTTCTAAACTAAATACGTTTTTTAAGCTATCTTTTACATATATTATATCTTCAAGGTTGTGGAGATTGTTCGTGTAAAGACATCAATGAGTTTTTTCTGGTTAACCGGTTCTCTGCCACGGACGAGTTTACACACCATACAATTTCGTGCTCGTAGGGCCGACCATACAAAATGTGCGTGTTTACACGCAGTACTTGACACGCGGTTTAAAGGCTACAATAAATGTATTTAATAATTTAAAATATTATGCATATAGTTACATGTCTTGGAAGCATAGTATGATACTTAAACATTAAAGATATTGTTTTGTTATCTATAATACATCGATTTAAAAAAAAATCTTTTTTGTTGTGTTTAAATTTGTTGCTAGCAGGGCGGTAATTTCTGTTTTTTAAACGTTTTTCGATAAATGATATGAGTGTATTTATATAGTAAGTGTTTGTGGTGTACTATTATTATATGTCCAAAAAGTACATATTTATAAGGTTTTATTTTTTGAAAAAAATCACGGCCCTCCGTGCACGGCCATATTAATACCGCACGGCACAGATCAGGTTAAGTTGGAAAATATTAAATACTTTGTTCAAAAAATTGTAGGAGAAAATTACCATTTTTAAATAAATATTATGATATAAAATAACACGAGCAGTCATCCTAACAAAAAAAGTCATTAAATGGCTATGAACATGTTTTTTTCGTAACACCACATATATGTATCAGTCGACAAATATCGTCCTGATCTTAACAAATGAACGTGGATTAGTTCAAAAAGGGTGTTTTTTTTTAAATAAAATGCAGAGGAAGTAAGTTGTCAGTGAAATCCAATAGCCAATCCCTATAGTAATGATCATGATGATAAATTAATTATCGTATAGTAGTAGCGGCATGGTACGCCGAGGAAGTCGTAATACACGTGTTCACCTACGTGTATAGGAAATAGAATCACAACATGACCTTGGACAACACGCTTTAGCGTAAAATAATAATGCGCTGTGCTCGCGCCGAGTGCAGTGACAATGCACATTACACAATGCGCATGCAACGAATTGATTATTCTTCCATTTTATCTGTATGCAAATGAATTAAAATATAATGTTTGACTTACTCGTAATGCAAATATGCTCGATCGAATGTCACCGAATTATTTATTGACATTTACATAATGTTTTAAAAGATCTTATCAATTTATGTGGGCTCCGAAGTCCGATGAGTTGATTTCGAACAAAAAACTATTCGAATTTCTGATTGGTCGCATACATAACCAATAGCTGATTTCGATTGTATCTCCAATAGGAATAACTTAATGGTTTTTACTATAATTTGAAATTTGAACGGTGAGATGATTTCGAACACTAGCATAGAGAATGTATTAACAAACCTTTTTTTTATTTTTGGGTTTAGTGTGTTAATAATTTAAGTGATGTTCTTTTAATGCGGTTCTTTTTCTGTTGGAAGTTTTCGTTTTTTTTTTTTATAAAACGATTGCCACTCTATTTTTTTCACATTAACTCGTAATGGAGCATGTCCATATTATTTTAACGAAGGCTGGATGCAGGCCGTAAGACGCAAGTCGATCGACGTCCGTCTACGGTAGAAACCTTCTTTCTATAGAGTTTCATTTTTCACCAACCTGCCTGAAGATATGGAGTTTATTATTGCTAAAATGTGTCTTAGTATTCGATTTTCAAAATGACTGACAATTTTTAAATTGTATTCTTCTTCTTATGTACCGAACACATTCATTTATTTTTTAAGATGGCGGGTGATGGAACAGCTGATAAGTATTTTGGTTTAAAATGAGAACGTATACGAACAAAGCTTTTCTGAACAATATTCACTCATTTTCATATTATTATTATTATATTATACTAATTATTCAATATTTATGATTATTTTAATGTGCCAAGTTTATCCGTGGCTTGTTACGTGATATTATGTCATTTGAATTTAATTGACAGAATCTGAGAGCATTGAATTAATTTTGTTCGATGGTCAATGGACGGCGCCCATATTTCCGCATTTGTTGTAATATAAAAATATCAACAGCGATCGCTCAGTGCGGACGAGATCCTGGCGACCTTCTATATCTGCTCGACACGTTGACTGTGATTTTGTGGTATCACGACTCCATTCCGTGAAAACTAATTTCGTATTCCACTTGTCGTTTCGTTTGGGATTTCATTGTGTTAAAATTATTATGAACAGACCGCGTGCGTTCACTGAATTGACACGGATAATAATTAACGTTTTTTTTGTTGTTGTATTTAGCTTCTTCTTTGTAATGATATCGACTTTAGAAAGGCAAAATACTGGAGGCACAAAAAATGTTTTTAATGATTTTGGACCAAAATCGAAATATTAAATAGGCGTGTTTGGAGACTGATAAATTGATGTTTTATTCATCTAAATATCTGGCTGCGTTGCCGAGTGGTCGTTGGCTTTTGTTAAGAAGGTAACTGGTTAGAATCCCATTACGTACATTTTTAACTAATTGATTTATGGATTTATGTGATGTCTTGAAATATCTCCCACCTATTCTATCCTCAAAACGGGCGTAGCGAGAGTGATAAGCTAACCACCTGTCATATCCTTTATATCCTGAACTGAATTTGGACTAGCAACTGAGTAACAAGCAGCCCTCGTAGAAACACTTATGTCGAGATGCACTACATTTGGAGTCCATATGCTCCTAATTGGGAGCGGACATGGCTAAAAAACATACTTAATATAAGTTATTAAGTTGTTAAAAAAACACTTCTGTGTAAGTCCTTCTGGTCGCAATTTACTTACACTTAAAAGCTCAATTTAGATAGAATCGGCATTTACAGCTTACATCCTTTTAATTTGACGTGTATTACGTTGTGTGCATAGTGATTATTGAAAAAATCACAGCCTTGCTTCTCAGTGGCTCGTATATTATATGAGAAACCCCATGAATTTCGTCTCTCTGCGCTTATTAAGCTAGCAATATCAAAATCAACAGCCTAAATATTTATTTGTCGGCTCTTACGGCGCGGCGGTCAGCGTTGTGGGCTTCCGTACCGGATCTCACAGTTTCGAGTCATTTTTTCGATCGATTCTGGTCGAAGGCATGGGTGTTTGTGATGTCTAAAAATCTCTCCCACCCTTCCGATCCTCAATAACTGGGCGTAGCGAGAGCGATTAGTTAACCACTAGTCCTGTCTTAGCCTTATCGTTCCATCCGTATTACTCTCTTTGAAGAAGAGAGGTTGAGCGACTGAGTATCAAACAGTTGTCGTAGAAAAAGCTTTGTTGAGATGCCTCCATTAGGAGGCCTTACGCCATTGGTAGCAGATATGGATACAAAAAAATAATATTTATTATTGATCAATTGTTACAATTTTATTTACTGAATAAATATTTATCAGTTGTCAGCCATCATTACGTTGGATGTTCAATGGCTGTAATTTTTACGTGTAAAATGTAATAAAAACAAATTGACATGTACATACGTATGTACGTATTTAATTAGTCTAAAGTGCGAACCTATGCGCTCGGATTGGATCGTTATCACTTTATTCGTGACCTATCTCACTCGGGTCGTTCACCATTATATATCGACTGTGGAAAGGAAAAAGGACGTAACCCACACATATCAAATTTTACAGGTGGCGCTAAAAACGTGTTTTGATGATTTAGTGACATATGCAAATTATGAATTATACACAACCTTGAAGTGCATAGAGACTTATAAACTGGTGTTTAATTGACATAATCTAATATTAATTAAAGAAATTGTCTAGGAAAAACCTTGATTTCAGTCTTTTCAAACTTCAAAGCTAAATTTAGATACTAATTCGGCATTTGCAGCTTGTATCCACGTGTATCAAGTTTGATACATTGTGATTATCGAAAAAAGCCTGTTTTTTAAAAACTGTTGGTTACGTCCTTTCTCCTTTCCACAGTCGATAATTACGATGCCCATTGAGTCCTTATTACCCACATTAATTACATACGCTCATAAAAGTACTTTTATATCAGGACAATAATCAATATTTGTGTTTAAGTGCTTCATTTAATATTACAATTTACAACCACCTGCGGGCTCTCATTTTTTTTTTTTGAATTTTGAGACTTATTAATTCAGGGGATCTCTGTTACTCAGCATGTATTTTGTATATCTGCCATTATTCACGGTTGGTATAACTTAAATGCAGTGCCTTTATTTTTTCTCGTAATTTTTAATGTTTCACATCCAATATTCGCAAAAAATCATTTTTATTTTTCTTTGAAAAATTTTGTTTTTTTTAATGCCAAAAGACGTTTGAAAATATTCTCTTGAATCATGAACTCGCGAAAAATTGAACTATTAGAAAAAAATATTGACCTCCAAAGTCGATTACTATTCGAAAGCGTTGGAATTTGTGATATATATTCCTCCCACTCTTCCAATTCTAAATTTAACAGGTCAAAGCTAGAGCGATTAGTTAACCACTAGTCATGTACCAGTCTTTCTATCCTCACTCTATTTAAAAAGCAGTTTGAGCAACTGACTAACAAGCAGTTCTCGTAAAAAAACTCTCTTGAGATGCCTCCATGAGAAAGCCATATCTTCTACATTGATAACGGACACGAATTAGAAAAAAAAGCAATGCTTAAATGTAATAATTGCAGCTATATTCACTGCTGTTATAGTCGATCTCTTAAACGCCAAACAGATTTTTGTTTTGTACTTTGTTTTTTTTTGTCTGATTAATGCCCACTTCCTTTACGTATTTAGAGTGATTGTAAGGAGATAAATATGCTACTTGATTTGTTGGCGTTTATTTTGAGTTTTTTTTTTAAATAACCTCTATCTAAAGCACTCATTTAATTGGCATGTAACAGCATATTGCCTTAATTATTATATTAAAGTTATACCGGCCGTTAAAACTAAACATAACAATCAAGTTGCCTCTTCACTCATATACGTGCGTTTTGTTCGATTCAACAACACTTGTCAAACGCCGGTTTAGGAGTGCCAAAATTTGATCGAGTGCGTGTTACAGGTGATGGGAGATCCTCTGCTGAGGAAATAGAAACTACTTCTATTCACTCGCTCACTCGAATCACTCATGTGCGTCCGTCCGTTCAGATTGTTTTGTGTTCGGCCGAGTTCACTGTTTCGGTCGCGTAGAGTTGGTCTAAATGAGGTATAAAAGCATCAGCAGAAAAATAAATGATCATACCGTATGACAAACTATTATTGTACCGATGCCTGAGGTTAAATTGTATTTTTTTTTATTTCAGCCAAAATAAAGCTATCAAATCTAGCTTGCTAAGAACTGATGACGATTAATGTTTGTATTCGGGGAATAACTCGCTCGTCTTGCTACACAACCAATTATTTTTGTGTTAAATGAACGTTTCAGGAGCTGATCATATGTTTTCCACCCTGAGACAACTATGACCCAATACGAAAGACGGGCCTCTATCTACCAATAGATATGTGTATACCGACGCTAAAAATATACCTAGCTCCATGTATAATATATACAAAAATAGCCGTAATATTTAGGTCACACTTATCACTGCGTATATGCATATTTATTATGCATTCTAATTCAATAACAGCGTGTGACTCAATGGCCATTTTCAATTGCATATTTCTATAATGTTGCCCTTACACACGACATTAATTATGTTTTTATTGTGCCGTGACCTGTGACAACTAAAACATATATGCAAAATTTAATAGCGATTGTATTTTGATTTACAATTATTTTAACCTATGTACATCATTTGTGATTTGGATTACTTCAATGTGCATTTGAAAAATCAATACTTAACAAATCTTGTTTCTCATGTTACAAAAAAAATGTTTTTAATATCTTGGCCCCAGTCCAAATCAGGTTCACTTTTGATTTTTTTTTATTTTTTTCTTAAAGGCTTACTAAACGTGCTATATCTGTGAAACCACAAAGTCAAATCAAATGAAACCTTTTGTGGTTGTTCGAGAGACTTTAATTGAGGAGCAAACATTCAAAAAGTGTTTTGTCACACAAATACAAAGCTTGGAAAATGATGATTTAAGTGTTGCAAAAGTGACGGTTTGTATGGATGTGTCAACTTTATGATTTCATTTTAATATGAAAAAAAACCTTTTTGAACACTTATTTTGATTTCCATTCATAGGTTTTATTATGGGCTATCAGAATTGATATAAAACGCCATTTTTCAAAATTTGTGACAAAACACTTTTTGAATGTTTGCTCCTCAATTAATCAGGTATTATTGCCAGAATTTTCTGCTATGGAAAGCCATATAACAATGTTTGGATATGTATAATATATGTACAACAATGTATTGTCTTACTCCATTTTTTTCTTGGCGCACACCTTGTAGGTTCTTTTGGGCCTATTTATTTTTTGCTGCTGCTATAAGTAACAACTTATTTTTAGAAATGCCTTTTGACATCTTTTTTACGGAATATCTAAGGTTACAATTGAAAATCATCCCGGTGACTGCACTACCATGTGGTCCAAACGGACGCATCAAATACGTTGTCGTATTCTTAAATTTTGGTTGATAAAATCAGTAATCATTTTTAATAAAAGTAATAATTAAAAGACTGATTTAGAATGATTTCAGTATCTGCTGGCTATCTACCGAGTCTTTAATAAAAAAAAATGTTGCTAAATACCTCAAAGTATGGCTCTACTTGAAAGCATAGTGCATCGCATGAAAACACGGTTCCGAGACTCGACGATCGGCTAGTTTATCACATGAAAAGTCGGCTCCGGGGTCCAATGAGTTAAAAATGCTAAACCCGTTTTTTTTTATTACCAATTGTTTGATAAACCCTTCATAATTTTACTTTGTTCAGTATTAATAGCACTGTAATAGTATGTATTCTTATCAGTTGAAAATGTTTGTTATGAGCGAAATCGATTCTGATCATGTTTAATCAATCGCCTGCCCAGTATTGGTTTCAACCATGTCCAAAATGACCAAAATTGAGTTAGTCTCATATTCAGAATCCTGGCACACGAGTTCACGTTGTCATTTTTTTAGGAGTTTAATTGAGAATTTATTGAGTTATATGCAACCAACGTTTGTATCACGTCCAAAAAAACTAATTTTATAAGTATCGGGTTGAAACAAATTCTCAACCAATTGGAAGTCGGTATTAAATTGACTTAGTGCAAATCAATACGTTAATAACTAATGCAAAATAAATATACAAAAAACACTTTCCATACGATATTAAATCATTTCGATTTTTATAGAAACTAGAGTATCCAATCCCGGGATTTCGGGATTGATTAATTTTCAATCCTCGATTTGGTATACTTTTTCCAGGATTGTCACAGAAGCTCGTTTTCTTTTTTAGCTCACTGAGGAATCTGAAAATCTCGATTTGCCAATTTCGTGTCGATTTTCGGGATTTGCTCAAAATTTCTCAATCCCGAAATCCCGGGATTTCGGGATCAGAAAATTGAACGGGATCCCGGGATTGGATGCCCTAATAGAAACAAATCAAACATAGGCTTTAATTTTTTACAAGTATGCAATCAAATTCAATTAGATCCCAACCCTCCTCAATCGCTATAAATATGGTTCAAAACACATGACCATACTACACGAACTGTTCAGAAAATTGTAGCTAAGGCAATGATGAACACAACATCATATAACGATATCACCGCAATGCTAAAATATGACGGGTTTGGCAATTGAGGCTCACATTCAAGCGTCGTCTACGTAAAGAAAAAGTCAGGCTTTTAAAAACTACCTCTACCATTTTAAAAGTAAAATCAGTTTTTTTTAAATGATACTTATTTTACTATCTGATAAAGGTTTCATTTGAATGGCAAAATCACTAAATACATTCGATTATAATTTTTCACACTATCTGACTAAGAGAAAATATCAAGTGGCTAACTTATTCTGGTAGAGGACTATATAATGGTGACTTGGTTGAAACCAATAATTTACTGGGCAGCCGAATGCAGGTGGGAATTAGTACGAAAGAGTGTTTTATTTTTTGAACTAACTGATATTGTAAAAGGATTAATGAAGTGCCGTTAGGAAAATGTTTAAACCTTTCTATTTAAAGGGAATCTAGTTAACTAAAACGGTTAGCGTGTGCTGGTTTGCATGATTTCACCGCTCGCTACGCCGTTGATTGCACACATTATTCATAATCTTACGATCTAAATTAATGTAATCTTATCTTTCACAATTTTCTATTCGATCGGCAAGTGGCTGTGTTAACAACTATTTTCCATCGGCGCAATTGCCGACGTTATGTATAACATCACCATTAAAAAGCCTAATTTTTTTCTTCGTTTAGTAAAACATTACATAGTATAGATAATTTCACCCGAATCCGATTAACGCGGTATGTGCATTCCGCAGAAACCCGCATTAAAATACGTTTACAAAAATCTATGATGTTTTTTTATTCACATGCCTTGTACATCAGTGATGCACTAACTGCGGCCAAAAATGACATTATTTACACAGTGACTATTTTTCATTATTGGCCAGTGAAGATTTTATTATCGATTGAATGAGCGTTAACCAGGGCTGTGGAGTCGGGTGTTTTTGCCGGAGCCGTGAGTCTAAAAAATCTGAGAAAAATAATTGTAAGATAATGAAAAAATATTGATTTTAATAGTAAAAATTTACGGTTTGTGATGTTCAGACGATTTCTTTGTTTTTCAAAAAGAAATCATTCATTCATCAAAATATGATGATGGGAATGACAACTGTATTTTTCATACTACCTAGGTTTTATCATAATTGGGTATTTTGTTTCCAATTCTAAGTACTCTTCTTAATGCTGGATTTTCACATCAGTTATGTCTTCCAACATCGGCTGAGTTATTAAATGTAGGAAAGCAATTTCTTTTAAATCTGAAAATCTAAAAAAAAATAGCAAATACAGTAAAACCCCCATTTACACTATATTCGGGACCGTGTAATTGGGGGTGTGAATGTCATACAAAATAAGGGATTTGATTTTTTTCCGCGGAAAACGCAAAACTAAGATTTCCCTTAGTTTTACAAAAAAAACTGTATGCGAAGCACAGACGACCGTCTCTTAGTAACGGCAATGGAATGCGAATATTTCAAGCCGGCGCGTAATTCGGGGTAGTGTAATTGGGGGTTCCACTGTATCAACAATTTAGATTTGCCCCCCAAAACATCCAAATTGCCCCGCGTTGAGAAACACTACTATAAAGCTATTTAAATGAACGAGCTGTAAGCCCGTTGCCCCAACGGGAGGATTTTTTCGCATTATAAAAAAAATATAAATTTTTCGACATGAACTATCAAATAGGGCATCCAATCCCGTAATCCCGGGATCCCGTTCAATTTTCTGATCCCGAAATGCCGGGATTGAGATGGCCGCGATCCCGGGATTTCGGGATTGAGAAATTTTGAGGAAATTCTCGAAATTTTGAGGAAATTGGCAAATCGGGGATTTCAAATTCCTCGGTGAGCTAAAAAAAAAAAAAAACGAGTTTCTGTGAGATTCTGGAAAAAAGTCTATCAAATCAGAGATTTCAAATCCTCGGTGAGCTAAAAAAAAAAAAACTAGTTTCCGTGAGATTCCGGGAAAAAGTATAGCAAATTGAGGATTTCAAATTCCTCGGTGAGAAAATCTCAATCCCGGGATCCCGGGATTGGAAAAAGGCTCCGGGATTGGATACCCTACTATCAAACGCATACTTACTTCGGGACATAACTACAGACATACGGACATTATCCGCTATTAATATATAAGATTATATACTATTTATTCATGTACTGATAGTTTTTTTTCAATATTATTTTCAGAATCCGTCCGTGACAGTTGCCATAAAGAGTATCACCAAGAAGTCTCTGGCCAAGTCGCAGAACCTCCTCGGTAAAGAGATAAAGATTCTGAAGGAACTGACAGAGCTTCATCATGACAACGTCGTCGCCCTGTTGGACTGCAAGGAGAGCCCTCTCTACGTCTATCTTGTTATGGAGGTGAGTTTCTTTGCATGTTGATGAATTCGTTTTCAGGATCGGTTTGTGTCTGCGGAGTAGATTGGAAGATACATTTATTATAAATAAAATATATATAATGACTGCAAATAGACAGATCATTAGGGTGGTTAACAATCACTCACTGTTTTTCTTTTGTAATCATTCGACTTTTGCACACTTCTATAAGTTCACGGATGAATTCCCGAAGGTGCCGAAAGGCGACACCGGGTCGCTGTGAAAAAAAAATGTGTGCATATCGAAATTTGTAATTCCTACAAGGAACACTTATGATGGATTCGGCGGTAACTTTGTGGAAATTCATTTTTAATATAAAGTTAAATTTGATAACACAACAAGAGTAATAACAAATTTATCAAATCTAACTTTAGATTTATATCCAAACATGGAACATTAGTTCGATATCTTGAATTAAACAAACTGACTTTTTTACTGCACCAGTGCATGACCTCCTTAGTTTCAAAACCTACCTAAAAGCAAAAACCAAAATTATTGGCAAAGTCCAAAAAACTGCTGTGGGCTTTTTGGATTTCGGTATTAAAAAACACCTTGAATATCGGGATGCCGTTTGCGGGTTAATACCGGTATTGGAATCCCTAACTGTACATACTAAATAACTATTAATCCAGTTTACTCTCGACTGAGTTAGTAGGTAAAAATCTTTTGTTTGTCTTTTCTTCGAAACATTTAGGTTAAATTTAATAATATTGTAACAGTGATTTTGAATTTACAATTCCGTTGGCTCGATTTGAACTTTCGACCGAATCGTGACTAATCAAAAGTAAATAATTTGGATATTACAGTTCACAATGAGCACTTTGACGCGCGCGAAAAGTATGCCGCGCCGGATATGCAGAATTTTTATATTTAGAACGCTTTTCCGAGCGCTCTGGCGGGAATTATTATTACTATTCGGCTACGTAAATAATGTGACGCACTTTACCTCATGTTCGCGATGGATTGTCTGCTTTTTGGGATGCCAATAAAATATGAGAAATTCGCTCACGAGTTTGAGTTGGGCTTTCGTATATCTTCCTAAGCCAGACGCTGATCTGCACAGTGGCGTTCCTAGGCTATGTGCCACCCCTAGGCAGAGTCTTAAAATAGCGTTCATTTTGTATTCACCATTACCTATTAATCTAGGAATACATATACATACAAATATAGAAGGCCGAATCCTTAACTCACCTACGTACTCAAACAAATATTTTGTTTCTTATTCCATTTTGCTCTCAAATGATTTATAATATATATTGACAAAGATCCTCACGAATAAATATGATCCGAAAATTCATATTATTGTTCAATAATTATAACAAAATAACTATTACCTTCACTACGCATCATAAAAAATAATGGAAATTTAAAATGCACTTACGTTATATACAATGAGTATCCGTTCTTATTTTGGTATTTTTTTTTATCAAAGACATTGAGGAATTACATTTATTCTAAGCCAAATTCGTGTAATATTTAGCCATTTAAAAAATCTGTGATTATTTGCCGCTCCCTAGTACTTGCCGCCCATAGGCAACTGCCTACTCGCCTATGTCCTCGGGACGTCCCTGAATCTGCTGCACTCATAGGTCCTGTGATACACCATCCATCCAGCCAAGTCGCGGTCTTTCAACGCTTCGTCTTCCACCAGGGGTAGCAAATGTCGCAAACAAGTATACGAGGCTAAAAACACTGCTTTTTATATCTTAATCTTGTTTCAGTAGGACTTCCAACGTGTGAAGCATCTATTTATTTCCTATAATCCTAATTAATGTTTTAGGAATAAACCCAGATTGTTAATCGTTCTTTGAAAAACTAGAATCACATTTGATAAGTGTACTATTGTAATTATAATTAGGATGTTAGAGTGAATAACTTGATGCATTGTGTATCTCTTCAGAGCCAGTATATATAGCTGAGCAAAATATTAGTTTAAACATAGTTCTGACGATGGCGCAAGCCGAAATAGCTATCAACACATAAAATTATTAAAAACTGTAGAACTAAAATACTTTGTTATTTTTAATCTGTTTGATAAACACCTTTAACTAGAGACATCTAACAGCAAGCTGATAAAAAAAGTTTATACGTTTGCTATGAATGATAAGGAAATGTTTTTTCGGATAAAATATTTTCGTTTTTAATATCTTGTATAGATGTCAATGCTTTACCAATCTTTATTCAGTTATGGCTTATTTGTTAAGGTGTGTATATTTCTATTTTTTGTTGCAAAAGTCTTCCTTTGTCACGAGTGACTCAGAAAAAATAACTTATCAAATACTCACGATTAAAAGATATCGTTGTTCTCATTGTTCATAGTTAATGCTTGTTGTTCACTGCTATGGAGTTCTGCTAAATGACCTTGATTTCCTAAATATCCGTTGAATAACTATACCCTTCCATCTGCTCACATTTCCTTAAAACAGCAATGCACAACTGTCAACATGCGGCCCGTTTTGAATTTATTTGCGGCTGTCGATTTGTTTCCTTCAAATTAAAATAATGTACTTTTTTAAAGTAAATCATTGAACTTCATGCTGTTTCGTTAATGGAACAGAATAAATAGCCTCATGAGGCTATTTATTCTGCTGGGAGTGCCTATGCTGGGAGTCGAACTCGTGAGATCTTTTACGTGAGCCAACGACGTTGACCACTGCGCCACGGACTCTTCATTTTTGTATCCGTGCCCGCTTCCAAGGTGTAGCATATGGCCTCCTGAGGAAGTTTTCAACGAGAGCAGTTTTCTATCAGTCGATCCATCTTTCTTTTCAATGATAGTAGTAGGGATAGAAGGATAAGGCCAGGACAAGACTAGTAGTTAACTAATCGCTCTGGCTACGACCAGTTATTAGCGAATCGAAAACGCTAACCTCTGCGCCATGTGGACCCTTTTTAGGATGAATTTATACATATTCTCGTTTACTTCCCTATCTCATGGTAGAACGCAATATGTCGAAATTAAAGTATTTCTCGACTTACGCGGCTTAAGACTTATGCTGGACACTGACGATCGCGAAAAATGATATTTTCCCATTAAAAGTTCAGTTCATGCTATAAACCAAGACCATTAAAGTCAAAATCGAGTGAATTATGTTCGTTGGTGGACGAAAATCCGATATCCAAACGTTCACAACGACACTAACTCACCTCCAAATTACCCCTTTTTAACTTAATAAGGTCACAAACACAACATAAAATGGTAAAATTACAAAGAAAACAAAACAAATCAAAATGTTTTGCAGAATGACAGGATTTCGAACAGTTCGGAAGTTCGCCACGTCCAAATGTAGGTATATGTATATACTTTTTAAAATTAAATAATGTGTAGTTTGAATTGCAAGTATATTATAAAACAATATTAAATATACAATTCTAGTACTCTATAATCAAGTTCTAGTAAATCTATTCCATCAGAATTGGACGTATATATTATGCAAAAAGATACAATCTCTCGATCATTTGAAGGTTCAACAGTTAGTTAATCTTAAAATAATACTGAACTTTATATTGTGTTACAGTATTGATTTATATTGTCATCAGTTTATAACGTCTGCGATAAACGAAGCCGGTCACAATCGTTATTAAAATAATGTAAAATTAGTACATAAGAGTAATATTTTTCGATATCTAAAATTTCTTCCCCCTGTCCGATCTATAAAGCAACGTGCAGGGAGAGCGATTAGCTTACCGGTAGTTCTGTCTTAGCAAAATCTCTGTACGATTATGTAGACTCGTAATGAAGTTTATTTTAACATTTTTTTTCTACGATTTTTTGATTCATTTACCATTGATACACACAAAAATATATAAAACAAATTGTTCATTGGTCAGTCTGGTAAGAATATGGAATAATATTTCAGGTGGTAAATATTTCTTTTATAATTTTACAATGCAAAATCAAAAATGTAAATATACAAACATATTATAACTTTTCAAAAATTTTCAAGGACCTATTACTTGTAATTTGGGACTAGATCTTTTTTTTCCTTTTTACGGCTACCGATTTTGTACAAATATGTATTAACCTTTTTACAATTTTTTTTTGTTCATTTGCAATAAATAATAAAAATAACGCGATCGTCAAAATTCACAGATACAAATTTTTACCTATTTGTACATTTTTACCTATATGTGAAAAAATAATGACAATTCAATTAAAAGCAAGAGAATAGCAATAAGCATTAAGAGGATATAGTACCTTTACGCCTGAAAACAGAGTAAATCGATCGTTTGCCATCGACGAAATCTCGTGAACCGTTCACTTAAAAAATTTTTTTTTCAAATATTACATTTTCCAAACGCTTTTTTACACTATTACATTTTTTTTTTTCATGAAAATAGTCATATTGAAAAATGCAGATAAAGGTTTGTTTAAGAAAGTGATTTGAGCAGAATTTCCAATTTATGTAATATAATGATTGTACATCTATTTGAAATGTACCATTTTTCCCACTTTTTCTGACTGATTTTTAAAGCATAATTGGATCATAAATACTTCTAAAAAAAATTGGAATAATAAAACATTTTATTGTTTACATTTAAAAGCAAAAAAAAAATTAAAAAATTGTCATACCAATAAATAATAACTATTTTTCGGGGATGTGTTTTTCTTGCCGTAAATTTCGCAGACCCAGTCAGTGTGAGAAAGACGTTCGTACTGAGTGCACGTGCCACATATTACTCTGCATTAACTTAAAACACTGGTCATACAAATGAATCGAAGAAATGTATTTTTTATTTTGCGATAAAAAAGTTGTTGCGCAAAATAGCGGTTAGGGTTAGGGTTGCTCAATGCGCTTACAAATAATATTATTATTTATAATACAATAATGTCTTTTCCAATAGCGATTATTTTAAAGACCAGTATTTAGCTTAATGGATAAGCATTTTGAAATATTTATTTGGCAATGCTTTTAAAAAGAGATTCTATTCAATATAATAGTAGCAGTAGTTGAATAAAAAGATTTTTCACATTAGTAGTTTTGAATCATTTCTATATTTCAAAAGATTTTTGCTAAAAAAACAAAGTTCGTCATCTAAATCGAAAAAAAACTTGAAAATTATTGGATAAGGTAAGATATTAACAGTAAATATTTTTTAAGAATCATTATACAGATGGTAAACCATGTTTTTTTGCAACGTAGAGTTTTTATCAGGAATTTTTTCAATAATTTCATTTTAACTTATATATATGTGTACCATCAGATCATCTTTAGTCAGCCAAGTATGAAATGTTAATTCTTTTGACTATTTTGTTTACATACACATCATTAAATATATTTTTCAAAAAAAAATCGAGCCGCTCATTTTTCACGACTCCGGCCAAAATACCGCGACTCCGACTCCACAGCCCTGGTTTTTTTAATTGAATACATTTTTCTACCGTCAAACTTGTTTTTTTTAAGTTATAATTGAATAAAACAGAATGCTAGAAAATATTCGAAATTGATATATGACAAATATATATACATATGTATGGATACATAATAAACTTGTGAAATATATTAATTCATACATTTAAGTCATTTTTTGTACCACCCAACAAAGTTAGTCCGATGCAGCCGATATAACTTAACGACTTTAATTTATCTATTATATTAAATGATTGAAAACCATATTTTTTCGATAACTTACCAAATTATGTAACAATATTATACCTACAATACATTAATATTCAAATCAATCACATGGTTTGAATTACTTTTAATATTATTAGTATTATGTTTTTTTGTCACAGCCCTGAATGTCGAACTTGTATATTGGCGAGAGAAAAAAAGTTCCCAAACATTATACAAAAATACGAATATATTTATGCAATTGATATGATCTAATCGTTTGCCACTTAGATTTATTATTCTTTGATGATGATTATTCTTTGATGATGATTTTTTAATTGTTATGGGTGTTAAGCATTTTAATTTTGTGTAATTATAATGTAATTTGCTAATCCTTTAAATTGTTAATAGTTGCTTACACCTTTTTATTTCAATTTAAATTTGTATAAATATCACTGTTTATATATTTTTCTTATCAGTTGATAATGCTCGCGATGAGCGAAACCGGTCCTGATCTAATAAATTTTATGTGGAAAAAGTACTAAAAATGTTTTATTATTTTTATTATAATGCCATTCCACCAAGTATTGACAGTGAACACCTTAAAAGTGATATTAGAGAATGTTTGAGAAATTTGTATTGTATGGTTTATCTTGTTTATTTCTTTTATTATTTCGTTTGACAAAACACCGTCTCTGATTTACATTTATTAAATACGATGGCTTACTGTTGCTATCAATAACTCATATGTAGCATTATAAGTCATTTTCACGGTATATATAATTAACGCATTGTTTCAGTTACATATAATTTTTGCAACAGATATTTGGGGAAGTAAATTAGATTGTCAGTCTTTGCTACGAAGATAAAAAAGTACTTACTGATTTTCGTCAATAACAAATTATTTTATATGAAAAACCCTTATTACTGTCTAAATATCCATCCGTGTGTTAGGTGGTATTGCTATTTTTGTAATGAAATATACAAATGTTTTGCTTGTTTTGATACTGTAAAAATACGTATTGTGGTAGTTACTTATTTAAGTCAGTGCAATATTTATGCTGTAGGTCAAATTTAAGTTTTGCAATCCTACTGAGTCGCCTTAAGCACCAACATATTTGTCCGTACGAAGCGGCAATACTCCTCAAAGGGTTAAAAATATACTTACTAATTTTTGTTTTGTACTTCGACATTGTTCACAGCTAATGGTAATAAATTAGTCAAAGTGAACAGTCAGTATAATAAAAATGTATATTTACGAGTTTGCAAAAACCGCGATAAAATCACTTATATTAGTGGTGGCGAAACTTTGAGTCTGAGTGCCATTTTCTTTTCAATTTAATAATATGACGCGCCATGCAAAATCGTCTCGCGTGCCATAGGTTCGCTATCCTGTAATGTACTGGCGTCTCTGATGAAAAAATGTCAATAAACGAATAACACACCTACCGTCAAATAGTGTATGTCTACAAAAAATAAGTATCTAGGGCGGATGAAGTTCTTGGAATGTGAAATTTTTATATTTCGTACTTACATATTTATATGTAAACCGAAAAACAAATACATATTTCAAAAAACGATACATTGAGTAATTATCAATTTTAAGTGTTCAATGTCTCAATTATATTGAAAAATAATAGAACAATTATTTTTTTTATACAATTAATTTATTGCCATCAAGACCAGGAATATGGTATATATTTTTTTCAGTTGAAAATGCTCGTGGTGAAATGTTGAAACCAGTTCTGATTGTGACAAATTAAGCGTAGAATAAGAACAAAAGAGAGATTCATTATTTTTTAGGGTATTTATTTAACTCATACATAATAAAAATCAATAATAATGTCTTATACGCTAATACTTTCGATGGTTTCGGCGGTAACTTTGTGGAAGTTCATTTTAATAGAAATTTTAATTAACTTTGATTATACGTGGAATAATCAAAGTTAATTAAAATTTCTATTATTCTTATGTGCTACTTCGCAAAAACAAATACAGCGCATTTACACTAAAAGCTAGATAAATAGTCTTAAAATAAAAAGATTTTTTGTATATAAAAAATA
The DNA here is from genome assembly GCA_030503985.1 of Himalopsyche tibetana. Classification (NCBI taxonomy): domain Eukaryota; kingdom Metazoa; phylum Arthropoda; class Insecta; order Trichoptera; family Rhyacophilidae; genus Himalopsyche; species Himalopsyche tibetana. The sequence continues at coordinate 18,218,645 of JAPJYX010000006.1, forward strand.
TTAAAACAAATTTGACTCGACACATATATTTCTAAATATTTAATATAACCAATTTTATTTAAGTACACCCCTGGAAGTAAAATCGATGGCGCCATACAATAGCCTATTCACCAAGTCCCCAAAGTGTGTTGACCTTGTCATATAATTAGATGCTTGCTGCATTTTCGCTAATATTTAGGTCGACTGCCGTATGTAATATTTCTTAATTTTTCATTGAACAAAACATTATATACCTCATCGATCAGAGTAGTTTCACATTTGACTTAAATTTGTATTTAAATAAAATCAGAAAAACAGAAATCTGTAATATAATGTTTAATTATGTATATCAATATTTATTTATTTATTTATTCAATTAACATTGTACAAGGTTGACAAATTATAAATTTAAAACTTTTACAATGGAGAAAAAAAAATAGTATAATTTAATATTAAAAGCAGTAAAAAAAAAAGTGGCAAGGAAGTCAACTGAGTAAGATCTGACGAACTCTACTTTAATACATAAAAAATAGTATTCGTCGGAACTCACCCACGTCTACGTGGAATATGTCGACATCCGAAGCAATATTATTGAACACCGTTAAAGCTCTCCCCAGTGGCATCCCCATTGGCAGGCTGGTTCTACACCTTGGGAGAACAAACAATTCATGTCCACGATTTCTCAAAAAATAATCAGGAACATTTAGATTCACATTCTCAAGAATGGTGGAATTCTCATTTTGGCCTCGTATAAGTCGAAAGAAATATATGGCCAGATATATTTCTCTTCGAACGTTCAAGCTATTAAAGTTAAGCATGCCTAAGAGAAAGTCAGTTGGATAAAGCCATGGGTAATATCCATACACCCTCATATAGAGAAGTCTCAAAAATTTCTTCTGAATCCTCTCCACCATAAAGGTATATTTCGAGCATCTTGGGGCTATATATATAATATCGATTTAAAATGAAACGGGAGCTCAAATGCATGAATTTCAAGAGGATTTAGTAACAAAAATGTATTTTTCCAAAGATTTCTGCGAATTTAATAAAAAAAATATTTCCGAGGTCATAATTGCTGTTTGTTTGCAATTGGAAATAATAATCATGACAATATGAAACAATCAATGGAACACTTTTGTACTTATTCCAGATATTTGTAGTTACTGGAGTGCTATATTGCAATTTCTAGTCATTGTATTTAAAATTATAATGAAGTTTTGGGTGTCTCGTGAAATATATTTCAAATAAAACCGCAGCTTTCTCCGACGATGGAAAACATGAAATTGTTTAAGCTTCATTCATAACTAAAATTAGCCAACATGCAGACTACGGCAGTTTACTTATTAAGAGTGTTTTTATTTGGCTACGCGTTGGAATGATGGGTTTCTCTCGTCAATGGCTCGAAAAATCCTGCCATCACCCAAACGATCAATGTCGCATTTAATCGGTTTATTTTCCGACGGTTTTGCATTTCGGAATGATCATGAATGGGGACCCTTACGATGAACTCTTCGGAACGCACCCTCTGCGTAAATATAGTACCCACTAGAGGTCTGCGCGGGCCGAAATTTTACAAAATTACCCGGTCCGAGCCCGAAAGACTCAGGTCCGACCCGGCCCGGGCCTGAGTCCAATACCACATTTCTTGCCCGAACCCGACCCGAAGCCCAGATTTATACTCCTCAGCCCGAAAAAACCGTTTTTTATAAATTTACAACAATTTACGATTATCTATTGAATTGGTCCTAATTAAAATTATGATGGCTGAAATAAATTTCTTACCCGGGCCCGAAACTCAATTGCGCTTACCCGCCCGAACCTGGCCAGTTGGCCGGGCCGGGTAAGAGCCCGAGGGCCTGGCCCGGACCCGTGCTGACCTCTAGTACCCACTGTATTCTTTCACTCAGCAATATGGCGTATATATCTCACCCGCTAGAAGAGTTTGGTAGCAATGCTATCTCTAGCCCAGTTATGTTCATACTTTCGATGGTTTCGGCGGTAACTTTGTGGAAGTTCATTTTAATAGAAAATTTAAATTAACTTTGATTATTCCACGTATTGTGTTACTAACTGAGACACGTGTTTCGCCTCTTTCAGAGGCATCTTCAGACTTACTATCGCAAAGTTTGCTTAAGTAATGAAGATGGATTGATTCTAACATTTTAAAATTATGAAATTACAAAATGGAGTTTGGCTTTTTTTCCTTTTAAGAGGAGCAAGGAGGGGGGTGTATGTTCAGTTATGTTCAGCTCAGTGCGAAATTTCACCCTTTATTCTTCTATGAAAATATAATTTAAGATTCGACTGAAGGTGCTTGGCGTAATTTCAAAATTAAATATGTATCCTTCAAATTATGTAGATTCACACAAATTTTTGCCACAAGTGACCCGGGTTTTTCCTTTCGGCGTCTTCAGGCGTTCAAGTGCACGGATGGACTAACGCTTAGTAAATAAATGTATCGTGTTTATATAAAAAAAAAAGTATTGTATCGCTAAGTTAAAAGCTATCGATGACGACGTGGATTAACTTTACTAATGATTTGATTTTAATGACTATGCATTTAGCTGTAGAAATGTTTACTTATCAAATAGTCTTAGTCTTAGCCGCCTGTGTGGTCAAGTGGTCAACGTCGTTGGCTTCGGTTACGGAGGTCCCGGGTTCGAATCCCAGTACGAACGGCTTTATAAATTGATTTTTCAATCGATTTATGATTTTCTGTTCGAAGGCATGGATGTATGTGATGTCTTAAATTACCCCCTCCCACTCATCCTATCCTATGAACTGGGCGTATTGAGAGCGATTAGCTAACCAATAGCCCTGTCCTAGCCCTATTCTTCTATTCCTACTCTCTTGGGAAAAAGAGAAGTTGAGCAACTGAGTTACAAGCGTTCTCGTAGAAACACTTCTGTTGAGATAAACTTCATATGGAGTCCATACGCTCCACATTGGGAGCGGACATGTTAAAAAAAATATAAAAAATAGTCTTGGTGAGTTTTTTTAAATTAAATGTTATTATCGATAAAATGTTATAACATGGGTATCAGTTACGGCCGGTCAATGTGGCATTCGATCAATGCACCCCTTGTATTTGCAGGGGCGGTTATATTTCATGAAATAATATTCAAACATAACATTTATACCATTCACTCATTTTAAATTCTTCACGTAAATATTTTAGAAAAAAAAAGTTTATTTAATCAAATATTTCATTTTATTGAATTTAAAACGAGGGAATGAATTCAATGTTTTTGTTTGAATATCATTTCATGAAATATAGCCGCCCCTGCATATACAAGGGGTGCATTGATCAAATGCCACATTGACCGGCCGCTACTGGTGGGTATGCCTACAGATTGAATGGCGGCTATTTTAAAGAATTATATTTATTTTAATAGCTGAAGAATTTATGATTATTTTATGAAATTTAATTTTGTCATACTTAATTATAGTATACAAATGTGGGGAGTTCGGAAATTCACCTGTTCATTAAAAATGTACTTGTCTCGATGAAAAACAACATATTTGTAAAAATAAAAGACGATCTTACTCAAAAGACTATCAAGTATCACTTTTAAGGTGTTCACTGTCAATACTTGGTGGAATGGCATTATAATAAAAATAATAAAACATTACTACCGGTCCTGATCTAATAAATTTTATGTGGAAAAAGTACTAAAAATGTTTTATTATTTTTACTATCAAGTATATTTAAAAAAAAAACATAGACGTGATTTCTTTGATAATAATTAAACAAATACCAATTTTACCATGCCACGAATCTCTTCTTCACATCTGGGGCATTTAGTCAACGCGACTCCGCACTTGTCACACGTGGTGACATGACCGCAAGGGATACCGCACATCACCTTTTCGTTTGCATTGCATACATCGCAGTTCAACTTTTCATAAGGAGACGTCTCAGGCTTCGTATCTTGGACAGGTTCTTCTCGGGCTTTTTTTTTTTTAATATTCGTTTCTTGGACAGGTTCTTCTCGGGGTGCTTTTTTTTCATTATTCCCATCTTGGATAGCATTTTCTTGGGATGTTTCTTCTTTAACTTTGATTGCTCGCTCGATATATTCTTCTCCTTTCACCATCAAGACGTACCGACACTCCTTTCCGGTCCTAGCAGCGTGCTCCGTCCACGGATCTTCTTCTTTCCAGTGCATTAGTGACATCCCGCACTGGAAGCAAATAACCTTATCCATATATCCCCTGTAAAAGAATCCGGCGTCGGCCAACTGCGAGGGCGTTTGTTTCTTGTTCTTGTCCCATTTGCTGAAGGATTTCAGTCTACTTTCTTCGGTAGCGTAGTCTTGGAATATTGATTCCTTAACGATGTGATAATTGTTGATGGGCGTAAAGGCGGGCACGTTATTCAAAGCCTGTCTGGTGAGAATTTTACAGACTGGGTGCTTTTTCGCGTGCGATACTATTGGATTTTCACTGCTGTTCCAAAACATGCAGACGAACTGGCAAAAAAAACACACCACAGCTCCGTCTGAACGCAATAGCAATCCCGTTTTGGCCGCTTCATTGATATCGAAAGGAAAATCACCGTCAAATGTTTCACGACGGTCTGATTCGATTCGCATGTCGTTCCTGTTTTTCTTGGCTATTTTACTTGGTACTGCTTCCATGGCGTCTGTATTCGACTGCTTATACCCACACTGATTCCACCTGAAGAAAACATTCATCATTCTTTTAGTCAGGGTTGTGGATTTGGGAGCCGTATATAAAAAATGCCGACTCTCTTTTTTAAAAAAATTGAAATACAAACGGTTATGAATTTTCGTAGATATTTAAAAATACTCCTGCCGCGTTTCTTACGACATCCGGGCCTGCTTTTAGTATTTAAGTAATTTAGTTATCAGTGTCAATTAAGGTATCCAATACCGGAACTTTTTTGTGGTCCCGGGATTCACATTTTTTTGATCATTTACTCTCATATTTTCATATACGGTTTGCGCAATTTTTTTTCGTGCCAGATTCCAGTTTCGCACTGTAAAATGTCCTTTAAGACTTCCCCTACGGTGCTAAAAAAATACTTCCGGAACGTTGCTGGCCCTTAAGTAAAAAAACACTTCTGTTTTTTAAATGTACGTCCTGGGGTTTTACCGTCCACCAGAGGGCGTACTAAGTATTTTTTAGCAACGTAAGGGAAGTGTTAAGAGTACAGATAAATTATATCTTAATTATATATAAATTTGTCTAAGCAATGTATAACACTTCTCAAATATAAATGGTTTTATATTTTCGATGGATTCGTCGGGTCACTTTGTGGAAGTTCATTTTACTAAAAATAACTTAGATTATTCCACGTATTGTGCTACAATCTTTGACACGCGTTTCGCCTCTTTCAGAGGCATCCTCAGACAATCTTACTTCCACAGATAGAATGATTTTAATTCAATAAATAAAAACCGCAGCCAAGGAGGGGACAAACAATAATGATATTACAAATGACTAGTACGTTAATAAATGATCAACTAATGAGTTGCATCAATTAGTAAGGGTTAAACCATTGGAAATAAATTTAGCAGTGGCTAACAACCTGTCCTATTGTGAACGAATGTTTCCTCATTACATCCGAGACCTCGCTATGTCCGTGATTGTAGAAACCGAGTTCGACTGTATATTGAATGCTTCTTATTGAAATCTCTTTACCACTTTTATCCATAGATTATCTTCTGACTTTGGAATCTAATAAAACTATTTTTATAATCATATTATATAAACTACCGTCATAAAAACAAAGGGTGACGCAATTAGATATTAATTGGAATACAAATCTTTAAAGAAAACATGGATTTTTCAATTCCTTTTGAATACACCCTGGATGTTAAAAGTTAAGAATAATTAATTAACAATTGGAAAAAAAACGCATTTTTTGTTAATGAACACAACAATTTGTTTATTTTGCTACCGGGTTACCATCACTACGTTATTGTTCCAAATGTTATCAACTGTAAAAACACTTATGTTTTAGATGTGGGTACATGCTTAGACAAACTGTACTCTCGAAGAACATGTTAAAATACAAAACTGAATTTTCGCAAGGTGCGCGAAACATTCTTGCGCAGACTACCTACCTATGTATTCATATTATATTATAATTTAGGATTTCGACTGAAGGTGCTTGGTGGAATTTCAATATTAAATTTGAATCGTTCAAATTATGTACATTCGCACAAGTTCAAGTTCATCTGTGCACTCGATCGCCTGAAAATGCCGAAAGGCGAAACCCGGGTCGTTAGTGCCAAAACTTGTGTGAATGTACATAATTTAAGCGGTACAAATTTTCTATGTATTTATATCAGGGCTGTGGAGTCGCGTGAAAAAAAGACGACTCCGACTCGAGAGGATATTTTTAATAATTTAATTTTAACTTATATATATGAATACCATCAGATCATCTTTAGTCAGCCAAGCATGAAATGTTAACACTTTTTTGTTTAAATACAAATTAAATATATTTTTCAAAAAAAAATCGAGCCGCTCATTTTTCACAACTCCGACTCCACAGCCCTGGTTTATATTTAAAAAATATGTATCTAATAATAAAAAATCTTCTTTGATGTTGAGCTTTCCGGGATTTTAACGTCGCAATCCTAAATAAGCGAAACACGTGTCGCATTTTGAAACACAAAGTTATCAGAGTTCATTTTAAATTAAAAATTGTCATTCTAAAAAATACAGCCGAATCCATCAAAAATAATAAATTGGAATTTATACTTCCCAAACATATGGGACGTATATAGTGATACGAAATAGATACCGATACAGAAGATAAGATATGAATTTAAAAAGATAAAAATATTGAATTTTTATATTTAATATCTACTATTGATTGATTCAGAGGAATATTGTGTTTTTATTAATATTGATTGATAGTTTATGTGCAAAACCGTTTTCGCTCATGACTAGCATTATCAACTGATAATGCCGGTAGCTATATTTTATTTGTGGCTGCAATATATATATATATATACACAATAAAAGAAATCGACAAAATCGAATAAACAAACAAAATAAATATACTTACTTGATAGACTGGTGTTTGGACCCACGCACAGTATGAAAATGATAAGGAAAAAATATATTTGCCCAGTTGTCAGTTGAGTATTGCTTTCGTAAAATATCTTAACAGCTTAACGACCGTGGACGCGTATTTGAGTCTTTGAAAAACAAAAGGTTGCTAGCCGGTGGACTCATATATGCGTACAAGCGAAGTATCTGGAAGCTAAGAAAATTAAATTTCCTAAAGATATCTCAATTTGCTTACAAATTATAGTGAATTTAGTGAAATTACAATTTTTGTGAATTTTTCGCAAAATTTTATTTGACCAGGTGTAATTTAAAAAAAAAAACGTGCGGTCGTTAAGCTGTCAATTTGAATCCATCCATGAGCTGTGCGGTGTATATAGTAATTCGATTCAATAATGACAGAAAAAATGCTTACTAAATTTACAAATGTTTTTTTTAGGGGGGAAAAGTAGCCGGCTGGTTGTGGTATATTGTAGAAAATTAAAACCTGTATTATTTTAGTTTAAATAAAGTATAATAAGTTTAAAGAGAGTTTGAGTTCAAGTTGAGAGCTTTAAAATTATTGCATTTATAGAATACAAAGAAAATTAAAATTCAACTGGACTTGGGTCCTTGGGGTAGGTTGTTTGTTACACGATGCGGTGTGAAAAGGGACAACTCGCTCACATCAAAACAGCCTACAAGCTGTAAAAAATAATTAAAATAATATTATTATTAAATCTCATAAAAGTATTAACTAAATAGTATAACCTTAATTTTCGCAACTGAACTCATTAATTTGCGACCGATCAGAGATTTTAATCATCACAATTTCAACAATAATACAGCAATATACTTTTTTCTTTTAAAGAATAATTTTTGTAAAAAAATATGTTTTTTTTTAATCTCTGGTAAGACTTGTATTTATTTTGTCTATTTCTAATATTCTTTTTTAATGGCGTGTCGTTCAAAATATGGATTTTTTAATTCGGCTAATTTCTCGTTTTCTGGGGGGAAAAAACTGTAATTAAAGATGCACCTGCAATTGAATCGGCTTCTATTTCGATATTTGCAGTCATTTTATCGTTTTGAATTCCAACAAGTCGTGTCGGTCATTATTGTAATATATATATGTAACCCATATATTTAATTTTCAATAATTATTTTAATTAACTTAAGATTTTGCGACGCTTTATGCTATCCGAAAAACAGCGCCTCCTAATTTTATGACACCTGTGGCTTTTCTCGCGCTCAATCCTACATTGCATCCTGCTTTTTTTCTTTAGGAAATGTTAATTTCCGTTGTTAGTGTAGGAAGTCATCGGATTCATTAAACACATTTAAACATCACATGGGATGATGGCTTTCGTTGAAATACTTTACCTTCCAGTACTCGCTGCTGCAAACTCTGATCTAAAATGCAGTTACTCTGCAAATTTTGACGCATAGCAATCCAATTTTGTAACTGCTCCCATGAAACTCTCAGCAATCAATTGAAATTGCTTAATACTGCTATGTCACGAGATACGTTAATTAATGGCTGAAAATCCGTAACGGATGGTTGTAGAGACAAATTTACCTCGACTACTGCAAAAAAATCTTTATAGTCTGTTTTGTATCGTGGTGTGTAAAGTTTTCAATCTCAGTACGGAAATTTAACAATTGGTTTGTGTCTACATTCCCTCTCACGTCTGCCATTCTAAAAGATGAAGCATCTTCTCTTCGAAGTTTTTCTTGGATAACTTCCATTGAAGGAAGGGTGTCCGGATTTATTTTAGTCTTAACTGTAATAACTAATTTTGCTCTCATACACCATCCAAAAAGGTATTTAATAATTTACTTGCAGGAAAAATGAATAAATATACGAAAAAGGCATTTGCTGTAGCGAAAGATTCCCTTGAAGACCGGAACAAGTAGTCTAAAACTGGTACTTATAGCAACCTTAGTTGGGATGTATCATCAGGGGTCCACATTGGGAACAGATACAATTAAAAGTAATGATATAAAAACCCTCGGGTATATTGAAAAATATATGTTTGAATTTTGCTAATATTGTTCTAAAGATTTTTCTCGGTAATTTAAAGTCACTGCTGCATGCTGAATCTTCGTCAAAATAATCGATTGAATTCAATTAAGAAGGACAATGCGCTACGCGGAGCCTCACGAGCTGCTTAAGGATAAAATAAACCATTACATATTCGTATTTGGGACTCTTTTCTTTATTCAATTGTTTTTTTCTGATGACAAAATCTCAACCAAAAAAATAAATATTATTATGGTATTAATACGTATTATTAATCAAAGTCTTGTCTGCAAAACCTATCTTATCAACACGCATTCAAATTAATGTCGATTTTATCAAAATAATCTAAAATTAGTCACTTGCTGTTCACAATCCTCGTGTAAAATAATTCGACAGTATTCCTTCATTTATAACCAAATAAACATAAATTACATTGTATGAATGACAATTCAATATATATATATATTATTTGGAAGAAAAATATTATCATTTTCTTTATTCTATTTTTGATAATTCACTTGTGCAAGACAAAACATCTTTTCAATCAATTTTTTGACCTATTTTTTTTAACTGTGAAATTTGCGTTGATTATTTTTCTCTCTGGATGCCACATAATATCAAATCAAATCTGTAATTTGGAAGAAAACGTTCAAGACCGAGCTAATGATTATTTATCTGATTTTTATGTTAGATTAATAATTGCACCAGTCATACATCAATAAAAATAAGCTCGAAAGAAAACGCCAAGTAATCTTTTTCGAATGGTAGGATAGTAAAATTATTTTCATTTGTCTTTTTTTTTATTAGATCTCTTTTAGGAATTCAATTGGTGACCAAAATGTTATGGCTATGCTGGAGAATGGTTCTGCAGAGGCATCTCCTCGGGTGGGAGTTCACCGGTCGCCGTTTTCGAAACCCCCACCGTTCCGTTTCCTTCTATATCCCGCCATCGTCCCGTGATTTTTTTCCAGTTCTTCTTGACTACCACGATGACTATGGCGATCAGGATCCCACCTATGATCACGCCGATGACGGTCTTGTTTGAGCTGCCCGTGGTGACGGACGGTGCAGTCGCTCTCATTTCTCTGCCCTCGATTTTCTCGCCGGCGCTGTTCGGCGGCACCGCCGTGGTCTCTGTGTCTTCAGCCATGCTTTCTACAGAAGTTGTGACAGGCTCTGTAACAACGATATAAGTTGATATACAAAAAAATATTTGTCACACCGACTTGGGTGCATTATATGTCAAATTACAAGGCATTTCTTTTCCTTTTCTCCACAAGTCATATTAATTAATGTCTTGAACATTTAGTATTTTTTTAATACAATTAACACGCTTCGGAATAAAGCTTCCAAAAAGGTGTCAAGCCGCAACAGATGGTGGGTATAATATTCGATATACCAGAATATGTGGAAGGAAATTATTCGAAATCTAGTTTTTTTTTTTAATGGTTCTGTTGTGTTTTGAAGTACTTCACTATAATGATCATCTTTCTTACTTGGCGGTGAATCGACCTCGTCATTGAAGACAACTGGAGTTAGTTTCGACGGGCATATGAAAGGTCCATCGTTGCACGGTGTCACACACACCGTCTCCAAAACACCGTGACTCTTGCAAACTTTCGATACAAGTTCTTCGCTCACTCCAGCTGGTAACGTGAGTAACGTCAGGTTGGTGAGGGCTGCAAATAAGCTTCCCGTGATTGGCTGAAACCAGTGACCAGTTTCTGTTAATTATTTTGTTAGTAGTACAAAACAACGAAGAGCGCTAAGATCAAGGATTCTATGCATAATTTTAAATTCCATAGGCAATTAACAGTCATTAGAATTAAGCACTTTTTGTTAATTGTGGTTCGACAGACCGCATTCGTAATGGTTTTTTTCTTGACCACTTTCCCCACTTCAGCAGTAATTTCAAGGGATCTTCAGTAAAACAGTTATTAACTAGAACACTTCCAGGAACAGGATATTTATATACATATCGACTGTGGAAAGGAAAAAGGACGTAGCCCACAGTTTTTTCAAAACAGGTTTTTTTGATAATCATAATGTATCAAACCTAATACACGTTCTATCAAAAGGATGCAAGCTGCAAATGGCGAATAAGTATCTAAATTTAGCTTTTAAGTTTGTAAAAAGTTAAAACCAAGAAAAAAGACTGAAATAAAGGTTTTTCCCAGACAATTTATTTATTTAATATTAGATTATGTCAATTAAACACCAGTTTAGAAGTCTTCGTGCACTTCAAGGTTGTGTATAATTCATAATTTGCATATGGCCCAAAATCATCAAAATACGTCTTTGTGCCTCCTGTAAAATTTGATATGTGTGAGTTACGTCCTTTTTCCTTTCCACAGTCGATATGTATGCTCTGTTCACAGTACAGACCAATAAATTACCCAGGAAATTGACAGAACGATATTTAGTGTTTGTTCGAATTAAAATATGTATTTAAAATGGCTAGTTCAACATTGATCGAGTTTGTTGATCTTTGTAAGAGTTTCTTGCAAATATGAGGATCTCAATTTCAAAACCTACTAAAAGACAATTTTTGTTTTTTTTTTTTAAATTTTGATGTCAACTTGTTCTCTATTTCACTATCCACACAATCAATAAACTTACGATTTCAAAACCTCTCTAATTAAAAAAACCTACTCAAATCCAAAAAGCCCGCAGCAGTTTTTTGCCGACAATTTTGGTTTAGATCAAGATGTACTGTGTTTTAAAAAGAATGTTTTCAAAAAAAAAATGTTATAAACCCAAAAAAAAAACGCTCAAGGTTAGATTCGAACCACCTACTTGCAGATTATCAACCGAGCGATTATCTGCCAATTATCTACCTTTAGGGTACAGAGGAATTTAGAAAATTGTGTAAAATAAAACATATAATATGCATGATTTTGAAACTAAGGCGCTTTATGTCAGTCTGCAGAAAATGCTCCCTCAGATGAAACATTTGCTCGACGAACAACAGTATTGCAAATTCTTTGAGATTCGAATTGTGTAACTCTTGCGTTTCGGTATTGAAAAGGCAGCTGATATACTGGGATTTCAGCAATGCCGGTATTGGAATCCGAGTCGGGTTTAACTACAGTGCAATTTTGGGCTGTTTTGTTCACTCACAGTTTTTTTGTCGATCGGATTATATCCGATGTCAAGTTGCGTGAGTGATGTCATACCGTCGAATACGTTCTCTGGTACTGCTGTCAGACTGCAGTTTGACAGATTAAATTTCTTCATTGCCGGTGCGTTCAGGAACATGCGCCCAATTGGCAACGGCTCCAGAGGATTACAGGAAACATCAAGCTCGCTTAAGAACTCCAGCGATGAGAACACCTCCACGTCGAGTGAAGTGAGACGGTTCGAATCTAAATAAAGTCGCTCCAGTTTTGGTATTTTTTCGAAAACCTGAAATTAAGACAAGAATGTTTTATATGCACGAGCATATTCTGCTCGATTTTATTTACGAGGCACCCAGCAGTAAAAAAACTTCCACGAGTTAGTAGTAGTAACGAGTTGCGGCTCGTCCATACGCACTGCGGAACTGCAGCACCCCCAGGCAAATTGAAAAAATGTAATATTATGTAAATATGTACATAAATTGATATCTTACACCTCAGTTATAATATCAGAAAATGACGCACGTACATTTTGAGCAGTTTTCGATTATAAAATACAATTCAAATGTATTTTTTTTTATTTTTAATCTACCGCAAGCACCCCCAGGTATTTGATCTGCCAGCCGCGCCTGAGTAAAATTGTCATCGATAGATTTTTTTTTTTCATCGCATCGTCTGAAACCATTCTCTCTCCCAATGCAGAGAATATGTAATGCACTCATAAAAGACTTTTTTTTCGATAGAAGTATTTCTGCGACAACTACCCAATGCAACTAACGATATTTCGAAGGTTAGTTGTTAAATGCCGGGCTTCCGTGCCGGATCTCACGGGTTCGAGTCCCAGTACGAACAGCTTTTTTTCAATCGATTTATCGATTTCTGCTCGAAGGCATGTGTGTTTGTGATGTCCCTCCCACCATTTCCGACCCTTAAACAACAGGGCGTAGCGAGAGTTAAACACTAGACCTGTCCTAGTCTTATCTCTCTATCCCTACTACTCTCTTGAACAAAAGAGAGGTTGACCGACTGAGTAACAATAAGTTATCGTAGAAAAATTTCTGTTGAGATACCTCCATTAGTAGGCTACATGCTCCACATTGGGAGCGGACATGGAAAAAAATGCAGGATTAAACATAATTCTGACGATGGCATTAGCCGAAATAACTATAAACTGTTTTTTTTTTGTAGAACTAAATACTTTGATATTTTTTTCCTTATTATATTTATTTCATTTAAGTTCCAACGTTTTCTATAGTAAAAAAATATTCGCTCTCGATTTAATCAGATTATTTTTTAAGTTCTTGAGTTAAATTTAATGGTACATTAAAAAACATTGAAACTCACAGCTCGTTCTATGTCGAAGATATGATTGCTGGCCAAAGATAGTTTCTTTAGGTTCAAGAACTCGACGGGGAAGAGCGCGGACGTGAGCGTTGTGAAATTGTTCCCCTTCATGTTCAAATCCTCGATCGACGGATTCAGATCTTTGGGCACCTCAGTCAGTTTTGCATTAACGCAATTGGCTACGAGCACTCCGATGTCGTCTTCTTCGCTGCTGCACTTCGGCGCACCCTCTTCGACGGACATCATCGTTCGTGTCAATTTTGGGACTTGAGGAGGAGTTTCCGCTTCGGCATCTGCTTTGTCTTCGCCTTCTCCACTCCCTTCTGCCATAATTTTTTCTAAGTCTGCCGACGGTACTTCCGCCGGATGTTCTGGAATGACGTCCATCGGTTTCAATGTCGACAGGAGCTCGTCTGCCTCCATATCATCGAGAGGTATTGCGGCGTCATCTTGTCCGTCGACAAATCCAACTCTGAAATTTAACATTATTCATACAGTAATAGTGTATAGGTTCGAGAGATTGAAGAGGTCCTTCGGTCATATTTTTTTGTGCCAAAAATATTTTTTTCTATTAAAAAAAACACAATATTCATTTGTACTACTTCCACCTCTCTCTCCTCGCTGTTTCTCTCAGGACGAGCATTATAAACTGGTAAGAAAATACGTGTGTGATGTCTTGAATTCCCCCCTCCCACCCATCCTATCCCATGAACGAGGCGTATCGAGAGCGATTAGCTAACCACTAGTCCTGTCTTAGCCCTTTCCTTCTATTCCTACTCTCTTTGAAAAAAGAGAGGTTGAGCAACTGAGTAACAAGCAGTTCTCGTAGAAATATTAATGTTGAGATGAACTCCATTAGGAGTCCATATGTTCCATATTGGGAGCGGACATGGTAAAAAAAAATACATGTTTACAGTACAAAGCAAAATGAAATAAAAAAAGTGTAAAAAAACAATTGGCATTGAAAATAATTTACAAATTACAGTACAAAATATGAATAAGTGACACTAAATTTACTCAAATTAAAATGCTTAATACCTCTAAAGCACGGGTTCCCAACCTATGGGTCGCGACGTGTTTTCTGGGGGTCGCCAACTTTTTTCGATTTTGGATTTGAACAACAAAACTAAAACTACAGTCAACTAAAATTACCTTATTGAAAAAAAAAATGCATTTTTCAGTTGCATCGGGGCCGCGGGTCACACGGTTTTTATAAAAAGGGGTCGCCACCCGAAACAGGTTGGGAACCTATGCTCTAAAGTGTAATTACTGCTTACTGTCAATAACTTAGTGGAAAGGCATAATATTACAAAAATAAAATACTGTTGTACCAATTCCTCAACCTCAGTACCGATTTCGCTCATCATCGGCTTTATTATTCAAAATCAATTTCATCTTTTTAAATGAAACTTTTTAAAAAAAATATATTATTATTCAAGTAATTAATATCTGAGTATATATAAAAAAATAACATCACCTTCGGCTCAATCTTTTGATTATTGATAGTTCAAGAAATAAAATACGCATTTGAACTAATTCTACTTTTATTTAACGTGATCAGGACCGGTTTCGCTCACGAAGAGCATTATCACTATCAACCGGTCCTGATCATATTGAATAATTTTTTGAATTAGTAAAAAAAAGTGTTCCATTTTTTTTAACACAATGCTTTTCAGCCAAAAAGACATTAAAAGTGAACAGGGTTATATTTGTTCAAAACCAAGATTAATAGGCTAAAAATAGCAACGTATTTAGTTCTACAGTTTTTATATTTACTAGTTGACAGCTATTTCGGCTTTCGCCATCGTCAGATCCAGTTCTTTAATAGTTCTGACGATGGCGAAAGCCGAGATAGCTATCAACTAATAAATATAAAAAAAAAACTGTAGAGCTAAATACGTTGCTATTTTTACCCTATTATAATAGAGTTCTACCAAGTAAATGCCAAGTCAATCAATAATAACGACTTGATCAATTTTGGTAATAAAAATATGAAATTAATTTTTATCCACCGAACCGAAAAGCACGATACTTTTGAAAACCGGAGTTCCGATTCCATGCCTTCCTTGATTGAGAATACTGGCAACATTTTTGAAACAATTACGGCGCGCCCGCGCCCACAGTATAGTGCTTCTAACATCCTAAATTTAATTGGCTTAGAGAAGTTAACATCGCGACATATTATCTTTTAACTCTATATTTAGAAATGGCCCACTCGGAATGTTTACTTTGCCAACGGTTTATCAGTGTATCTTTTTTTTTTTTGTTTTTAAATCATAACCAAAAATCGTCGACCGCGAACCCAACATATGAAACAACTCTCCGTGTCCTTATAATATATTATAATATGTATAGGAAAACTGTACCAGTTGCAATTACGTAACAGGCATTTTAAATTTGCCGCCATTGCTAAAAGAGATATGAAGTCGTTTACGCTTAAGTGTAAAATGAATAATGTGCTGTGCTATTTCCACGAGCACACACTTATTTTAAGCGGTCTGAAATACTCAACAACGATGACGTTGACACAATCACGTATTGAGTATTTCAGACACTCCAGAATAAGTGCATGCACGCGGGAATTAGCACCGCGGGATGCGATTTTATTTATTTTACCAATTCGACTATAGCATTTTTTTCTGTTGGGGAAATATGAATCAATCACTGGCTTGAAACGTGATTTTCCATATCTGAAAATATAATAAATTTTACATTTAACACAGTCGATGCTTGTTTCGGTTTGGCGCTGTCGCCACAACAATGTTTCGTCGTTTATGATTGAAACAAAAATCCAAAAGTTTTTTGACACTTCTAAAAAAGAAAAAAAATAAGTGCGTATTCTGCGCACGACTTCACACTAAGTTAAAAAAAATAACTTGTTTGAAAACTCAATATAAGCATACGAAAAAAAACATTTAAAATTTATTAGCAATATATTCATGGATCAAAATATTTTAAATCTTATTGATTCTTGTATCTGGTATACAAAATTGCATTCTGTTTACAATTATTTATCTGATGGTTTATCAGTTCATAATCGTTACTATTCTGTTTTTATTTAAAGATAGAATGCAATATAAACTAGACTCTCAATTTGAAACAAATCATTTTTGCTTAAAATATTAAAACAAACTGTTTGCGCAAATATTGAAAGGTGTGCATATCGCTTTTTGTTACTAAACGCTTTATATAAAAATTTGAGCATCAATATAACCTACAAAGCGACTCCAAACTTATCACCTGTCAAAATAGAATGTGTCGTTACCATTTTTAGCGGTAAGTTAGTCAATGCGTTTCTTTGTTAGCTCTGCAGAAGATGATAAAAACTAAACATAGCATTTTTGTGACCGTTTGAATTAATAACTTGGTCAGGCAATCCACCATGCAGAGGTGGCTATGTGTGGGATATGAGCATTTCAACTGTAAACACTTCAGTTATCGATGGGCGTTGGCTGTGATATAAAATGAGTCCTGTATCCTCACACACCGTTTTTTTAACCGTCAATACTTGAACATACCAAACTATAGCTAAACGCAATGTACTTTTAAACAGAATCCCTAGTTATACAAATCAAGAATCGTTGGATGTTATTTCATATATATTTTCTCCGATTTGGTCTATCAAACATAACTACACTATTTTTGCAAATAATCTGTGGAGTTAACTTTTTTACGTCCCTTTCTTTTTATTCCTAATAATTTGTTTGATTCTACAGTTCAAAAAGCTTCTTAATTGAATTTTTTTAAAGTTGCAGGTTTATATCGTAATAAATTAGGAGTAACGTGTATTATGGTTAACTTCATAGGTTCACTGAAAAGGAATTTGAAAATGACGTAACTCCACCGTTGTTTATTGAACGGTAAAAGAATTAAAACGATTCGTAAAAGCTAGATCACAATAAATTACCAAATGACTTAAGCCTTCTCGATTAAAAGTTTGCTTATTATCTACACGAGCGCTGCTAATAATCATTTTTCGAATAACGTTATATCCACTGTAAAATTTGCATTTGACTTACGTTAACACGGTAATAACAATCACTAGATTATTCAACTGAATAAGCTTCATTTTTTAACGATTTTTTTTGGTTCACTATTTTTCCACCGCTGCCGTAAAACACTTCCCAATGTAGGGTGCGACTAACTAAGGTTACTGAAGCATTTGTAATTCATAAAATGTTGAAATCTTCAACGCCTGTGATAAGAGATAAGGCCTATGATAAAAATAGTCTATTCTCACACTGCGGCCCGTAGATAATGGAAATTTGTGTTTATTTAGATTGTATTTTTTTTTGATTGGCTAAAATTTATAATTCCGATTTTTTGTTCCCTCCGTTGGTTTTAACCAGGGCTGTGAGCTTGGAGTCGTAACAAATTAACGATTTAGATCCGTTTTTTTTATAAATTAAATTGTTGTAAGTAAAAATAGCTAAAAAATACGCAGACTCGTTTTTGTATACTGTAAAACCCCCATTTACGCGAAAGTTTGGACCGCGTAATCGGAATTGCGTAATTGGGGGAGTGAATTTCATTTAAAATTAGGGGCTACGTTTTTTTTCGCAAAAAATGCAAAACTGCCAAAACAAAGAATAAACGAAAGAAATGAATATAATAATGTTTAAATATATGCTCCACATGTATGACAGCCGCCCGGCGGTGTGTGTATAGCCTGGCACGTGCCGAATACACAGACGTTCGCCAACGTTTGACTGTATGCACCATACCGATCGCGCTATTGGGTGATTTTCGGGGCGTAATTCGAGTTAGCGTAATTGGGGGTTTCACTGTATAAACCAGAGCTGTGGAGTCGGAGTCGTGAAAAATGAGCGGCTCAATTTTTTTTGAAAAATATATTTAATGATGTGTATTCGAACAAAATAGTCCAAAGTGTTGACATGTCATGCTTGGCTGACTAAAGATGATCTGATGGTATACATATATATAAGTTAAAATGAAATAATTGAAAAAATTCCTCGGAGTCGGAGTCGTCTTTTATTTACACGACTCCACAGTCCTGGTATAAACTTTTACATTTTTTTGAAATCCTTTAAATTTAATTAAATTTAAACTGTTTGTCACAGTAAATTTTGGGTTTGAGATATTACATTAAATCCCGAAATCCCGGGATCGCGGCCATCTCAATCCCGGAATTTCGAGATCAGAAAATTGAACGGGATCCCGGGATTGGATGCCCTACTAATAACCTTATGGTTAGGAACTTACTGGGCGTATCTACATTTTCGCAGTTTGACTGAGATTGTTGAAAATGAAGTACAAATGTGTATTAATTATTACATAATTTATAACAATCCTATATTTGAGATGTGGATACATGTTTAGTCACATTTGTATTGATATTTATTTTAAAGAACATTTTACAATACAAATCTCTATTTTCACAAGTTGCGCGAAACATTCTCGCGCGGACTGTACATTGCGATAAAACTGCGATATCATCTAGTATCTGCGAAAATCCAGATACGCCCGTTTGTTACGCAGCATGCGATATTATGTAACCAATCTAAAAATCCCTCGTATTGTATTCACATTTTTAATTTAGGGCTTCGACAATATATTTATAGATAGTATGTAGACCGCAGTTAAAGCTGCACTTGGCCACGTTCGATCATATAGTTTTTCAGAAATCAAACTTGGCTCCGAGATTATAAAAATACAATTTAAGATTTCGACTGAAGGTGCTTGGTGGAATTTCAATATTGAATTTGAATCGTTCAAACTATGTACATTCTCACAGATTTCGTCACTAATGACCCGGGTTTCGCCTTTCGGCATCTTCAGGCGTTCGAGTGCACGGATGAACTTGAACTGACGCTTAGTAAATGAATGTTTCGTGTTTATATAAGAAATAAAAGTATCATTGAGTTTGAAGCTATTGCTGGCGAAAAGGATAAGCTCATGGGAATAAAAATACAAATACGAACGAACGGAATACTCTTTTTCTTGGCCCGATTCGACGCTGCGCGGGACATGCACTATTAGAGCCGTCCACTGTGGTCTAATTGGTTAGAGCTTGCTCTACCGACAAGGTTGGTCTGGGATCGATTCCCGGTAAGGTCAATGTCAAATTTAAATTTGAGACTAAGACGTTGGCGTTTGTGATGTCGATTTACCTCGAGTTGATCTCGAGTTACTTACGATAAATTCTCATCGAGTTTTTCTCGTATGATCTTTCAACATTACAATATTTGGAGCATTGGCGTTAGGTGTAATGCTAAAATATATAAAGAAAGGCGTACAAACTGTTGCCGCTTCCTTGACTTCGTGTGTTAAATCAAAAATCGATATTGAAGAAAAAACAGCTCAAATACCGTTACTATTTTCAGTGAATCGGTATTGAAAAAAAAACAGCCAAAATACCGGAATCCCGGTTTCGTTAATGCCGGTTTTGCAATCCCTGTTCTCGAAAAACTTACCGGCTTACCGCTGGTGTTGACCGTAAACCGCTGAAGTCATGATTATGCTATCGGAGATCTTCCAATAATTTGATTGCTCATATTGAAAATGAATTATGCGGTTGTATTTTTGTTTTTAGAAAGATTCAATTGAGTCACATTTATTTATCTGCCGGTAATAAGTCTTCAACGAAAAGGCGTTATCGGTGGATAGTGTGCATCTTGGTATGGTAACGGTCCGGTACTAATATTGTTTCATTGAAGAGGGCCTGTTGTCCGTCAATATTGAATTGAAACAACTATTGGCAGATTGAAAATATTTTATTTCATCGCGAACAATTTTATTGTAATAAGATGTTTTGTATACTTTAAAAATTCGGTTTTGGTTAATTTTTAATACCGTTTTACCTGTATTGTTAAATGTATTTTTATATTAAATAAAAAATATATATTTATACTTTTGCTACAAAAAGGATGACAAAAAATAATAATAGTAATCACTAATGGTCAATTATATGTAGCTTGCTTGATAGTGAAGTGTAAAACTTTTCTAAAAATATAGGCGATTGAAAGATCGCAACTAGGGCATCCAATCCCGGGATCCCGTTCAATTTTCTGATCCCGAAATTCCGGGATTGAGATGGCCGCGATCCCGGGATTTCGGGATTGAGAAATTTTGAGTAAATTCTCGAAATTTACACGAAATTGGCAAATTGAAGATTTCAAATTCCTCGGTGAGCTAAAAAAAAAAAAACGAGTTTCTGTGAGATTCTGGGAAAAAGTATACCAAATCGAAGATTTCAAATTCCTCGGTGAGCTAAAAAAAAAAAAACGAGTTTCTGTGAGATTCCGGGAAAAAGTATACCAAATCGGAGATTTCAAATTCCTCGGTGAGAAAAAATCTCAATCCCGGGATCCCGGGATTCAAAATAAATCAATCCCGAAATCCCGGGATTGGATACCCTAATCGCAACAGAGAAATATATATTCCAAAAAAACCATTTAGTGAATCGATGGAGTTTAGGTATTCTGGTTTATTGAATAAATAAGTTTACATTTGATTTTTCGCACCAGTAAATTCCTGATCTTTGATCATGCAAAAAAGTCCCCCCCCGTTGAGGGCAACGGGCTCACAGCTCGTTATTTTTAATTCACGTAGAAAATTCTATGTAAATATGAGTATGTCTTCATTTTTTTTTTTCGATCGGCAAATTATTACTTCGAAAAGGTTCGTACACAACGCGCAATCTTTGCGATGCGAGAGCGTCCGCAATAGATAAGATAACTTGTGTTGAGTACACAAGATTTTTTTTTATTATATCAATGCTAGCTACTTGACAATTTAAATATGGCAACACACCGCAATGTAGCATTCGCAAATGTATTATATCATTGTGCAACAGGGACGGCTACAGATCTCGTCGTATTGGGCGAAGTGATGATTACTGTGTTATGATAATGATAAGGTTTTCCAGACACAATGTTAACTGGACAACATTTTTGGTTGTTCGTCCTTTAAGGCAGCGCCGTCCACGGACCCTAAAAGCGCACTGCCATAAAACTGAGTTCAGTCCTGTATTAATTATCGTTCCGGTAAACACTCAAAGTGTTTTTTTTTTTTATCTATGTCCACTCCCAATGTGGAGCATATCGATGGCTTAGTGTCAAAATGTTGTATCTACAAAAATGAGTTAACGCAGTCGGCTGTAAAATTTAAAATGTTACATTTTATAATTTAAGATTTCGACTGAAGGTGCTTGGTGGAATTTCAATATTAAATTTGAATCGTTCAAACTATGTACATTCTCACAAATTTTGTCATTAACGACCCGGGTTTCGCCTTTCGGCATCTTCAGGCATTCAAGTGCACGGATGAACTTGACTCAGTGATGCATTTATATCTTTGGACTCAGTGATGCATTTATATCTTATATATAACACGAAACTTTCATTTGCTAAGCGTCAGTTCAAGTTCATCCGTGCACTTGAATGCCTGAAGATGCCGAAAGGCGAAACCCGGGTCGTTAATGACAAAATTTGTGAGAATGTACATAGTTTGAACGATTCAAATTTTTACATTTTATAATTTAAGATTTCGACTGAAGGTGCTTGGTGGAATTTCAATATTAAATTTGAATCGTTCAAGCTATGTACATTCTTGCAGATTTTGTCTCTAACGACCGGGGTTTCGCCTTTCGGCATCTTCGGGCGTTCGAGTGCACGGATGAACTTCAACTGACACTTAGTAAACGAATGTTTCGTGTTTATATAAAATGTAACATTTTACAGCCAACTGCGTTCTTAACTCGTTATCGACATTTTGGTAGTTAAAACATCTTAATTCTTAAAAAAAAATATTAAATCATGTCAATTAAACACAAGTCTTCGTGGACTTCAAGTTTGTGCATACGTATGTTATAATTTGCCTATGGCCAAGAATCATTATAACACGTTTTTGTCCCTCCTGTAAATTTTCGCCGTGAATCGATGATTCACGGCGATTGTGTGTAACTTATTTTAATCATATTTTTTTTATAGTTAAACGATAATTTGTCATTCATACAACATTAGAGATTCTGAATCATGCAATCAATTAAGTAGAAATAGTTAATCCGCGATTGGGACTATCGTAATTTATTGATAATTTGCTACCAAGTATTATTTAAAAATAGCAATCGATTAAAAATATTAAGTTAAGTAAAATACACAATTACGGAGAAGCTCACACATCACGATTAAATTGTCACACGTACTATATGAATAATAATATCTTCTACGAGTTTTTCGACAATCGCATACGAGAAATGAAAATTTCGTACGTGTGTTCTTTACGCATTATCGTCTATTTGTTAGGCAGGGTTTCCCAAACTTTTCCACAATGCAACACTTTGCAAATCTGGATATTTTAACCGAACACAAAATAATTATAATAAAACAATGTTTTAAATGGTGCGGCGTTGAGTCTGTTCGTGCGCTTTGACTATAGCATAAAAAGGAAACCTTGCTTCGTACAAAAAGGTTGTATAAAACGGAAGTAAAACAATAAATACTTGTTTTAACACATTGGGAGAATTGAATTGAGCGTGTTGGTTTTGCTGTTACGGACAATCGATTCCAAGCCGAGGAATCATAATTGTTAGTTTTCGGAAAATATTGAAAAAGAGTGGTTTTTAATTTAATTGTTGGTGTTCGCGGAACCACCTATTTAGGTTCTGTGGAACACCAGCGTTCCGCGTAACATAGTTTGGGAAACCCTGTGTTAGGGAGCGGGTGCGTGCGCGAACTTATTCGGAAGTTAAACTGGTTTCAATTTCCGGGAAGCATTCGATATACATCGTCGGTAAAATTCTTTAAACTCGTATCTCAAAGAGTACGTTTTCAGGAGACACGTAAGTGTACTTTATTCCACCGCTATCGCTCACCACTGGAATGTTTTTGCCCTAGATATCTTTTTGGAAGTCAATAAAATTAAGGAAGGAAAGACGTTTTCGTCCATGCCACCATCATCTTTGTGCCAAACATCATGGTCATTTTATCAGTGTTTTTTTTTTTTTTTTTTAAAAAGGGCTGGAACTCACTTCTTGCCAAGCTTTTTATTAATCCATGTCAGTTTCCAATGTGATGCATATACTTCCTTATGAAGGTAGCTCAACAGAAGTTTACGAGAGCTGCTTGTTATTGAGTTGCTCAACCTATATTTTTTTTTAAAAACAATACATTAAGCATTATACTCCTGATTCTGGTCACAGAGTAAGTTTATGGGCTTGATATTGTTTTGAATTATGAAATAAATAATTTACGGCTCTCGGTAATTTCATTTAAAATGATCCCAAGACTGTGACAAACAGCTAAAACAGTTTAAACTGCGAATATTGAATTTAAATATTGAAAATGCTGAGAAAGGGGTGCCGGAACGCCATTCCACCCGCGTTACATGGGAAAAAAGGCCTGGGTTAAAAAAACAGCACGATTTTTTCGGGATACGAGTAAAGGTGTGTGTTGAAATTCTGAATTCATTACATCAAACAACTCAAAACCGACAAAAGTTGAGATACGTGCCTATAAAAAATTATCGACGATTAAAGATTAAATAAGGTACATGTGTACCTAATCTTTAAACATGTAGGTATTAACTCTGAGGAGTGGCCATTTTTTTTATTATTTAATACGGCTTTTTCGTATATTTTGTTTATGCGGAACACACACAAATATTTTTTAAAAAATTAGTCATACTCGTGGATCTGTCTGGGAAGAATTCAATTATTATTTTCGATTTGACAAAACGGCTAGTTACTTATTTGTGTAAAAGTTTGAGTAACTTTTTAATAAATTTCGACAACCGTAGCAGCTAAAAAATATCCTAGAAAGTAGAAGACTACCTTTTATTATTATACTAAGCCGTTGACGACTTGAACTTGACCTGGCGTTGGAAATAATTGACGTCGCATTTCCTTCCGGCGACGATTCTGACGCGGTTCAACAGTATTTTATCACCTCATTTGCACACAAAGGCTAGATTTTTTTTTACTATCGAATCACTTATTGCATTATGTTTGGCGAATCTTTGACCATGAAAAAATCAAGAATGTAATATATTTTTATTTACAATGTTATTGATGTGTTAACACCATTACAGTTAGATTGTAATCAGGGCTAAGTCCCAGTCGTTAAATAATAGGTGAATCCTTTTTTTAAATTGACGACTGATTAGCTAACCACTAGTCCAGCCGTAGCCCTATCTTTATATTCTAGAGCAGTGGCTCTTAACCTTTTCGAAGTCACGGTGCACTTTTGATCATGGGAAAAAGTGGCGGTGCACCAGAATAAAGAGGTCGAAAAAAATATGTGGACCTAAGTTTTTTTTGACTTTTTCGGATTTTTCGGTTTTTACTATTCTGCGGATTTTTTCGTTTTTACCATTTTTTCACGGTGCACCGGTTAAGAACCACTGTTCTAGAGCATTGGTTCCCAACCTTTTCGGCTGGCGACCCCTTATAAAAGCCATGTGACCCGTGACCTTGATGCAATTAAAAAAGGCATTTTTAATAAGGTAATTTTAGTTGACTGTATAAGTTGGCGACCCCACAAAAAACCTGTTGCGGCCCATAGATTGGGAACCCGTGTTCTAAAGGATGATTGGTTAAGACACGGTTTCATAAATTGATTTTTCAATCTTTGCACTGCACACGATCCTGAAAACAGGGTGTAGTGAGAGTGATTAGCTAACCACTAGTCCTGCCATAGTCCTATACTAATATCCTTACACTCTTCTAAAAAGAGAGAGGATGAGTGACTGAATAACAAGCAGTTCTCATAGAAAAACTTCTGTTGAGGTTGCCATCATTGAAGTCTATCTTATTTCAGGTATATTTAACCTTTTGACCGCGGCTCGGATCCAAATCGGTTCAGATTGGGCTGCTATAGCAGTCAACCGCGGTCAAAGGGTTAATTGAAGTTTTTTAAATTAAAACTTAAGACGAATAGAATACTCGCTTACTATGTAATGATTACCCACGAGCAATCCTAAGGAATATTTGCTGCAATGGCGCTGAAGTAATTTCTAAATATGAACTTAAATTTGTCAATGCATTTATATGGTTCCCTGAAAAATAAAAGTAACTTAGTGTTGCATACTTTCACTTTTTTAATTGCAATTTTTTGTCCTTCAGTACTGCAATGGCGGTGACTTGGCGGATTACCTGGGTGCGATGGGCACCCTCAGCGAGGACACGATTCGGCTGTTTGTAAGGCAGCTGGCCGGGGCCATGAGAGCGCTGCACGCCAAAGGGGTGGTGCACCGTGACCTCAAACCGCAGAACATCTTGCTGGCTCATGCGGCCAGTGCGAGGCATCATCCGCAGCCCAGCGAGATCCGGCTGAAAATCGGTGAGCACTAGTGTGATCCCTGTTTTTACGCATTTCATAATATTAACAACAGATTAAAATAACAAAGTATTTTAGCTCTACAGTTTTTAATAATTTTATTCGTTGATAGCTATTTCGGCTTGCGCCATCGTCGGAACTATGTTTAAACTAATATTTTGCTCAGCTATATATACTGGCTCTGAAGAGATACACAATGCATCAAGTTATTCGCTCTATAGCGATATAGCTCTATAGCTCTATAGTTATAAGAGCGAATAACTTGATGCATTGTGTATCTCTTCAGAGCCAGTATATATAGCTGAGCAAAATATTAGTTTAAACATAGTTCTGACGATGGCGCAAGCCGAAATAGCTATCAACGAATAAAATTATTAAAAACTGTAGAGCTAAAATACTTTGTTATTTTAATCTGTTATAAATGGAGTTCTACCAAGTAAATGCCAAATCAATTAATAAATTTCATAATATTATTTGTTTTACTGTTCTTTACATAGGATATTACAATTTACCTTGAGTTTTTTCTCGTATAATCTTTCAACTTTAAAATATTAGGCGCAGTGGCATTAGCCGTAATGTTTTTATAGCTATATGTGCCTATGATTCATTGTTAATCTCACTTAAATTATGGATTGCAATACCTAGATATATAATTTCTGGGAATTAGAAAATTGGATAAAAATTAATTGAATATTGTATTTATATATAATATATCAATACTACTTGGAACATAAAATTGTTCAATATAATATGACAAAATTATTAAATAATTTTGGAGTTTAACGTTAATATAATAACATTGACACAGTGCCAGGTCCATGGCACAGTGATCAACGTCGCTGGCTTCCGTGCTGGACCTCACAGGTTCGAATCCCAGTACGAACAGCATTTTTTTTCCGTTTGTTATAGCGATCGATGTACACGCTTTTATGTTAAAAGCATACTAAAATTATATTTATTTTATTCTTCAGCTGATTTTGGTTTTGCAAGATTCCTTCAGGATGGAGTCATGGCAGCCACCCTATGCGGATCTCCGATGTATATGGTAAGCTCTACACATTACTATAAAGATATTATCGATTACTGTATAATGTCCACTCCGAATGTGGGTTGATCCGATCCCCTGTTACTTAACCTTTTTGAACCATACCCCAAGTTAAGGTAATAGTTTTGGTTAAACTTATTTTGATATTAACAGAATTATGAACCATGAGTCAAAAATTGGGTGTTTTGAATTATGAATGTAGAAAAAATATTTTTTTATCATACTGTATCATCTGAAAAAACAACCTCATTCATTCCCTCCTGGCGTCCAGTAGAAAACGACAAACCCCGACTTTTATTTTGTGATTTCTAACATAAGAATTATAATCAATTTTTAGTTTATTCTTAAACCTTGCGATGATCTTTTGATGCTTCTCAGAGAGACGAAACACATGTCCCATTTTGTAACAAAACAAGTGGGATAACAAAGTTATCAAATTAAATTTTATATTGTGTTTGTTTTTCAATCGTCACAGGCACCCGAGGTTATAATGTCCATTCAGTACGATGCCAAGGCCGATCTGTGGAGCTTGGGAACTATAATCTTTCAGTGTCTCACCAGCAAGGCTCCGTTCCAAGCGCATACTCCCCAAGCGCTCAAGATGTTCTATGAAAAGAATGCAAACCTCTCACCAAAGTAAGGACATCTTTATTACTAATAGAAACACCTTATGTGCATCCATGTTTGATATTATAATAAATGAATATTTTATTTCATTGGTGCAGTTTTAATCAGAAAGTATTTTAAACTCAGCGTAGGTACGCCTTTTTTCTACCATGCAAAATGAGTGATTAATCCACTCACTGGTCACTCAACTCGAGCAGTGCAGCTTCAATGGCGTAAAGAAAAAAGCCTATACTCAAGCTATTCACTGGATATAATATGAGACAATGCTGTGTAATTTTAATAGATGTTATGCTGCTCCAAAATACATTATTAAATTTACAAAAATATTGATTTATTTTTCAGGATACCTGCCGGTACTAGTCCGGAGCTGACTGATCTTCTGATGGGACTTCTTCGAAGGAATGCACGAGACAGGATGCCGTTCGATGTATTCTTCATTCATCCTTTTTTACAAAGACCCAGATCCCCACCCGTAAATAGTGAGTAATTTTAATTACACAGTAAATTATGCTGATCGTCACAGGATAAATATCTCAGGTTTCCAATCGTATGATGTTTCTCGATAAATGGTTTGAATCTTACCGAGTCCGCTATTCGATGGTTTGCTTTTTCTCTAAAGATTGGGCTAGGGTAGGACTAGTGGCAACATAATCATTCCTGCTGTGCAAATATTCATATAGTTGCAGTAGAATTCGAAAATGTCAGATTAGTTTTGAAGTCTCAAACAGCTTTCCTTGCGTCGAGAATAAGTCAAGAATGATCATGATATAAAATGCAATTTACATTGTTCACGCAGTAATTTAATGATTGACTAATGTGCAACTTTTCAGTTGAACTCCCTCAGCTGAGTCCGCCGGTGCCTCACTCCATTCCTCGGGATATTTCCGCAGCCACCGCCGGAGGGGTTAAGACCTCGCCCTTTCCCACCGGAAACCGATCACCTCGTGGTTAGTACTTCAAACTTTTTTTCTTTCACAATAGGATGTAATCGAACAACAGTAATATTTTACAATTTGAAATTGTATTTTTGAACAATTGTCATTTATTATATTATTGTTGAATTTTTTATTTCAAATTGATAGTTTTGAGTAAACAGTAAATGAAAAATTTGAGCTTTTAGGATAAAGCTTCTAGCATTGATATTTTATGTTACGTGCATAGATAATTATTATATAATAAGATATAGATGCATTTATGCCGATCTGACACTTATAAAGTTAGGAATTAACAATAGGACAGAAACAAAATGCCTGCCTTTAAATCTGCATTAATATCAATTCCCGAAGAAAAAAAATATGATTTATTTGTCAAACTTTGGCTATATTTATTTGTCCAAGAATCTGACTGTTTACGTACCTCATTTTTGTTAATTTTGTTACTTACCGACTTCTGCCAGAACATGACGATACGTTTTATCTTTCTAGAATATTCGAAAGTATCACTAGAGAAACTTTTGTTTACTGAATCATTTTTTTCTTATTGTTTTTCATTTGCATACACAAATATTATAATTGTATCGAATAATTATTATCGAAACAGTGATTCATTCACCTCCGACAATCTTAATTGTTATATTAATGCGCTTAATTTTTTCACACTTTATTTTCGTTATATTTATTTGAATTGTGTTGAAGTACCTGATTATCAGTGAACTCTTGAACTTTTCTATGTTTACAACTTCATTGTTAACGTTAAATGTTTAGCGTTCTTAATTTTTTTATCTGACAGATACATTATTAATTTTAATTTGTTTGTGCAGTATTCCAATGAATTATTGTGATGGAGTCATTGTTTATAAGCTGTACAATTCATCTTATTTCAATGGTATGTCTGTGTTTTAAAGACACTGTTGGATCTCGTGGAATAAAATTGAATACGAGACGTGGATATTGTGGAAATGTGTGTGAAATTATCAATCAAATTAGTTAAGCAGTGTGACGGTCACTACTCATTCCAACTGTGTGGTATTAGTGATAACTTAACATAAATTTTTAAAAGTACACTCAACTCCATTAAACACTGTATAAAATATCTGCGTAAAAAATAATAGAATACATAGATTGGTTCTCTAAATTTAATAAACTGTGTTTTTTGAAAAAAAAGAAAATATTGTAGTATAGAGAATCGTGTAAAAAGAAAGGTAATAATGAAAACTTGATAAAAAATAAATATATTATTCGTACATATGTATTTCATTAAAAAAAAATATACAATATTCATTTGTACTACTTCCACTATTATTTAAAAAGATTAGTACCGTCCTGATCTTTTTAAATAAAAGTGGAAGTAGTACAAATGATTGATGTATTTTTTTTTAATGTAATGCCTTTCCAAGTATTGACAGTGAACATCCTAAAAGTGACATATGTATTTCATTTAAGAAAAAATCATTGCTACTTGATAACATACGCGCACGCTTATGTGGGACTAGACGAAAATCACTTTCATCACTAGAAATGTCTGACAAATATAATGTGCTAGAATTTAATGAATACTTTTGTTTATTATTATTGTCTTGTATTGTTGAATCTGTTAATTGCTTCTTTTTTTCTGGTAATTATGTTAGCACAAATAATTTGTGTAAAAATATAGTGTTCAATTCTTTTTAGTGGACACTGTGTAAAAAAAAGAGTTGAATTAATAATCTCTTTGCAAAAAACTGTTTTATACTATGTTTTTTTATATCTTTGTGACAGCTAAGTTGAACTGACTTTTTCTAAATGATTAGTTTTCTCCCATTAAACATTTTGTCTCTTACTTCTAGACATCTTGTGACAGTGAATTAAAACACTCTCATTATTTCTGCCCTTGAAAATCCAAATCTTTCTAGGATCATCTGTGTTGACTGATCACTTGACAGTCCACTTCATTATTTATATATTTTACAATGGGCTGACCAGTTGGAGGCAATCGTACAATCTTCTCTTTTTCAGAGAAAATAAGGGATTGAACGATGAGGTTAGGAGAGCGCTGGTTTCAGTTATGAATAGTTAGAATAGTAAAGAGTAAAATGCATGCGCCAGTATCCTGCAAATTCAATATTTATAAAAACGTCTGCTTGAAGATTTTATTCCTGAGTTAAAGAGTGTTGAAAATAAATATAGCTTAAATAAAGTTAATTTATACACCTCATAATATATTTTCTATTTAAATTCATAATATTATTGATTTTTTTCACTAGTCTTACATAAAGATATAAAAAAATTATCCAATACAAGAAACACATCGTAACGTCTTTCACTAAGTCAATACTTAGTTCTCTGGCATCTCGCGGAGACATCTGGTCGACTATTGAATAATTGGCTGCGTGACAAAAACACAATGCTCACCTTGAACTCCAAGACCGAAGGTGTTTGGCAAACACCTCACGACATATTTGCCGCCCACCTTCCAGTATGTTCCACAGTTCTCTCTGAGAATAATGGCTATTTTAGTTTCTGTTTATTATTATATCTATTTTGAACGTTTCGGTTATGAAAATATATTTTATGCGCCCCATCATTGTTGTTGGTATTGATATTAAAAAGTCACCTTCTCAAACCGAGCCATGGCTTCCTCTGAAGTCATCCTACAAACAATCCTTGCCATCCAATAGGTCTCTTTCTCTTGTGATTTATTACATACTAATTCATACCTTTTATGGCACTATTTTTGAATATGGTATTTCTTCGCAAATACTTTTTTTTAATTAATTAATATGCAATATTTATGTATCAATCTTATGCAATTAAAAAATATCTTCATATCAAATAAATGTTTGATTATTTTAGTTAATTGTAAGTTGCATACTATTTGCATGTCTGAATGTATTTCCAGATGAGTTCAAAAAGGGGATTGTATTCTTTTAAACAACTCAAAATGTGAGGACACTATGTACTTTACTTCCCCATAGATTGTGCCACCATCCTTTAGTTCGACAGAGGATATATGCATTTGATTGTATGTACAATTTTAAACCGTCCCAGAATCCTACTGATGATAAGCGGAGGGATTTTAGTACTAACTAGCGAGCTACATAAGTGTTTTCATCATTTCAATTACAATGTCATCGAGACGGTCAAAAAATATCAATTATATCTTTCAATATGTAACGTTTGACTGCCGAATTTACTTTTTGCTGTTTTGATTTGGGTGTTCTCCGCAACTGTCTTCGTATCTTTAAAAACAAAGTTGTGTAACTTATGCCGCAAGCGAACCACAATAGCTTGCCAAAATATCATCTGAGTACGCAGGCACTGTTTGTCTTTTGCTATTGGGCTTGCAGCATCATTATTTTTTTTTATACAGTGTCATTTGTAAAAGATTACATTTAATTATAGTTTCTTAAGACATTCCATTTTAGTGAAACTCAAGACTGATTAAAAAATTTAAATAATAAATAAAATAAATAAATAAAAAATAATTTAAAATTGTGATATTCGTCATTGTGTTTTTTTTTTAAGTAAACCTCGTGTTAAGTGTGTGTGCAACTATGAATCGGATCTTTGAATTGTCAGACGGCTTCGTAATGTTTTTGAGTATTTTAGGTAATATATATATACACTTATTTGTGTTTTATTCCGCTTATTTTTTTTTGTTAATTTGGTAACCACTGTGCTACTATATCAGAAAAAAGACTATAATATTTTAGATGTCAAAGAAACACACGTTTTAAGAATATTAAGTTAAGTTGAGTTAATATTATATTAAGTTATGTTTAAGAATACATTAGGAACGAACGTGGATTAAAAAAAATAATCTTATAACAATGTAAATAAGATTTAAATTGTTTCTTTGCAGCCGCTGACTCCCCCGAAGGCACGTCGTCCAGTCCAGAGGATGACTTTGAGCTGGTCCCCGCGAACCTTCCTTGCGATCTAATGGCCGGTGTAGAAATACTCCCTCCCTCGCCTCCGCCCCACAGCAATGCCCAACCGGTGCACCCCCATTTACCCCCATCCCTGCAGGTGAACATGAACATTCCCGGGGACGCTGTGCACGGGGGCAGACCGTCTACTCTCCACATCTCGGAAGCCCTGCCTGTTCCCACTCAGAGGCTGCACACTAAGGTATTTTAGATAATATGATATTTGAAGGTATTATTTGCAAACATGGCTCATTACGAAATGGTTAAAAAATAAAACTTGAATTTCATTTTGAAAAACAATGTACATTTTTAAAGTATGTTTAGTTTTATATTACTTTGGAATGATATTTCAAATATCAAATCAAGTCTTTGATATTTGTATCTATGATTGAAAAAGTAGTTAGAAGAGAAATGAGATTTATATAAAATTTAATTTAGCTTACGCTTAGAAGCGAAACGTGTCACACTTTGTAACACGACAAGTGAAATAACAAAATTATCAAATTTGCATTCATATTAAAAATGAACTTCCACAAAGTTACCATTGAACCCATCGAAAATAGAAATGAATTTCATGATGGTTGAAGATGATTTTTGTATTAAAAAAAACTCACGATTGCAGGTCCCTTCAAACAATGCAAACGCTGTGGGCGGTAGCACCATTCCTCGATCTCAACCAATCACAATGAAGAGGTCGGACCAACATCGCTCCACACAGCCCGACATCAGCTCTCTTTCGCCACCTTCTGTAAGAATAATTCAATGTCCACCAATGTTGGCTCTATTTGTTTGCTATTCAATGGAAAAATAATAAGTTGCTCCAATTGTTAGTACGAAGAAAAATTAAGGTTATTGAGTCGGAGACGTTGAAAGGTAGAGATTCTCCTAGAAGTCGCTAATGTCACGGGTATCGGCGATTTCATGCGAACAAGATAAATAACTCAAATATTTTGTATCGTTAACTGGCTAGTAACTTTTAGTAGTTTTTTCAGGACATGGTTGCATCGCTGCCAAGTTCTTGACCAGATAGACTCTGGCGCTTACATATTGTCTTATCATGAATAATAAACGGGAGGAATTAATTAAATCAGTTTTTAAGATGTTGAGGTAATGACATATTGACCACCGAATCTTTATGGACACACAGCCCTAGTTGGGCATATACCGTAACATAGCAGTATTAAGCGCTTTCAAATGATTGCGAGGAGTTTTCAAAGAGTAGTTATCCAAGTCTTGGCTCATAAGCACTGAAGTGTGCTGATCAAAGACAGTTTGTAGTTGGAAAGCTTCTATGAGTTAGCGTACAGTAATATACTGCTACACTTTCAATACTTCGGATTACTCGAAACAGCTAAGCTGAATGGCTTTCGGAAGTTGTATCCAGCTATGAAATTGGTTAATAATATTTTTCTGATGCCAAAGCACTGTTGCTTCACTGCGAATTAATATCACATAAAGCTATGTATGATTCTAATCAACATTTGTGTTTTAGGTGCAATTCATAATGGGCACCCCTCCGTCCGGACGTCGCCGGAGTGCTTCCGGAGGCTCACCTCCGACCACTTGGCAAGTTTCTCCCACCAATGCGAGTCCACTTCGCAGATCAGGTAATCCTATTCAACTCTTTATGTAATCATAAACATTTGAATTGATAATGTAGAGGAAAATAAAGCTTCTACCAATATTAGAGCAGGAACACGGTTCATGGATTATAAATAGGTTTTAAATTAAATAGACACATTCTCAAGACTAATCTTCACAATAACACACCATGCCGTTTTGTATATAAGCAATTTTTGATAATCATTTTAGATTTAAATGCATTGTTATTTTTTACTAAGTCTATCTATAAGGTGAATAAAGTTGTTGCCAGGAAGAAATGAAAATATTCAGAATATTCTCAGAAATAATCATATAATTCAAATCGGTGACCGCCAAATCCTGCATTTGTCAATCCATTATCTAATATGTTTTTAGGAACATCTCCACCTGTGGTATTGGCTGCTCTGCGAGGTGTGTCCGACAACAACAACCAGCCTCACCGAGCTAGCACTCTACCCAACATTTCAGACTCCTTCCATGCCCTGTTCCCGCACCCACTAACTTTCGTGCCACCGGATCTACCTCAAGAAACTCTACTTGATGTAAGCTTTAATATTCACATTGTATCTATAAAGTTAAGGCTTTCTCATTTACAAAGAACTAAATAAAACAGAATAGTCTGAGATTTACATAAATAGATTAATAAGATATCTATATTGTATTCATTTAAAAAATATACGTAATTGACTATGGCATCAGCCATATTTTGTTATGTTCTTAATTATAAAAAAAATATTAACTTTTCAGAGGGAACATAATGAGACCTTGGCAAAGCTGAACTTTGTTCTTGCACTGAGCGAGTGCGTCTTAGAACTTGCCGCCTCCAGGG
Source organism: Himalopsyche tibetana (assembly GCA_030503985.1). NCBI lineage: Eukaryota > Metazoa > Arthropoda > Insecta > Trichoptera > Rhyacophilidae > Himalopsyche > Himalopsyche tibetana. Next base: position 18,253,378 of record JAPJYX010000006.1, read on the forward strand.
GAGCCCCACTTGCTGCACTTCTGGATAGTGCCTCTCCGCAAAGTAAATCAATTTACTATTTTCACATATTTTAATTACATGCACTATTTCACATAGTTTTATTTATTTTTTATTTGGCGGAAATAAAAATTATCAAGTCTACATGGCAGAGATGTGTTTTTGATTTCATTTCAGTATCATTCGCCAAGGAATTAGATCCGTTGTTATATCTGTGTTTTGTACTTTTTTCAGGTGTTGAATCTGAATTGGGCGGGCTCGGTTCTGAAGGTGGGGGGGAGAGATTAGTTCTCTTAGTTCGAGCTCTTCACTTACTCGGAGCCGGTCTCGCTTTAGCAGCCAAACACCTTAAGATGCGCACACTGCATCCCTCCTCGACTGTCAAGAGTGGTAAGGAATATAATCACACCAATCGGTGTGTCGTGTATTACATCAATTGTATGATTTCGATGTCTTACTGCGATTGCATCAGTTGGAATCTTTTTTCTATCCTGCCATTGTAACGATGCTAACAGAAATTTTATATTCAATAATTGATGTGTATTATTTTCAGTACTGTCGGTGATGAACAATAAATACAGATCGACTCTTGCCGAATCCAAAAGGCTTAATGGACTCGGACTGAAGAAAGCTTGTCCCGCAACGGCTGATAAAATCCTCTACAATCACGCCATAAAAATGGTGAGAAAATAATAATAGCAATAATAAACTGCTTAATTTACTTTAGACGAAAATCAAAACTGGTTTCACTGGCCCCAGGCGCTTGGAAGCTATGTTTTTCGAATTACTAAAACGCTCCAAGCGCCCGCCTCATGCGCTTATGGGGCAATCCGCCACTGATAATACTGGTTTGAATTCAGTCATCTTATACATGAAGATTTTAGATCTATCAATGTTGTTTTATATATGTGAACAATTATCGTTTAATTTGACAGTGCCAATCGGCTGCTTTGGAGGAATTGTTTGGAGATCCGGGAGTGTGCTTCCAACGTTATCAGACTGCCCAGATTCTGTTGCATTCGCTCGCTCAGCACGTCACGCACCATCACGACAGGAGTCTTCTTACTAAGTGTTAGTATTTTATCTTAATTGTATGGCGACTTAATAACTTACTTGTTAAATATGAAGGCAACAATTGAAGCAAATTAAATGTCGATGGTAATTCAAGCCGTCATTCGTTCTTCATGATCTCATTTGGCTTAAAATCACATTTTTATTTTATGGGTGTCCTTTCAGTATTTAAAGCAGAATTGGCTTAGTTGAAGGAATTATTGAAATATTGCCTTATTTGGCTCAAAACATTTTAACCCTTTGAGGAGTATCGCCGTACCTGTACAGCAAGGTATTTCTTCAGATAGTACCACTACACTCCTTAGTAACCTTAGTAACCAAGTAATATTGAGTGTTAAATTCCATTTCTGGTTGATTCCCTTCCTGGAATCGACATCAATAGAGAGCCACATGCTCACAGATGAAAACAAAAAAAGATATATATATATATAATTGAATATACAGATTATCATGCTCAATTGATATAATTGTAGGTGTTTATATTATATTTTTTTTTTTTTTACAGATAAAGATGCAGTCGAAAAACGTCTCTACCTGCTGCAGCAGAAGGGATACATTTACACAACCGATCTCACGTAATATTACTTTACGCGGCCCCCCTCTCTGGCACGCCTTTTATGTTGGAATCCTTGAAGAATTTTTTGTTTCGCATTTCGATTCCTCTCTCCGACCCGAGCCGCAATTTTGTTGACGACCGTTGCCGCGTTCCGCGAGCAGGGCCGGGTCGGGCGGATTCCAAACTCGTCTAAGTTTTCTTTGCTTCCGCACAAGTAATCGCCGGGGGGGGCCAATACGTCAAAAAATAACACTCTTTATTTTTGTTTTAAACACGAAAATTTTCAACAGCATACTGTATCTCGTCATTTGAATTGAGATTTTATATAGTTTTCATATTGGAAACGCTTTGGATGTCGGAGGTAGTATTATGAAAATAGAAATATTATTATTATTATTATATTACAATTATTAACACACCTGTAGTGGAATAGTGGAATAGTGAGTTAGTACCAAATACCTGTACCTTAACTTCCTTAAATTTACGAGTATATTTTAGTATTAAAAATGTCTTAAAAATACTGTAAAAAAATATATTTATTTCATAGTAAGTCGAGAATATTAATATTATAAATTTTTCTATGATAAAAATACATCAATTCAACGCTAACTCGCAAGCTACCGGTAGCCGGTAACTCAATTTTTACTCGTGAGCTACTGATACCTTGTGTTGTGAAAATTAGAAGAAAAGTGAATTTTAAAATGGAAATTAAAAATATTTTTAGTTTAATTTTCATCCGTTTGGTCTTCAGCTTCATTTGAAATAAATTATCAACGTAAGGAATTTATCTCACAAGCCACCGGTAGCTCTCATCGGTTACTCAATTGTTCCTTGTGAGCTACCGTAGTAGTATCGACAAGATGCTATCAATTTAAAATAGCCATATTCCAGGATGAGAAAAGTCCCGGATGTCACAACTGTCTTGATCAACGGAAAGATTGAAATATGATTCAAAACTTCTTCACTCAGTGTTGTATTGATGTATCAGCATATTATCTATCCTATAAATTTAAAAAAACACCTCACTAAGGAATATTTACCCTCTTATTAATTGAAACTATGCTTAAATTTCGTTAATTGTTTTTTTTACGTTTTCTACAAAATCAGTCCATAAATATTATAATACATTAGTAATGTTATTAATAAGGATTGGTTGCTTTTTTTTTCTAATGACATGTAATAATTAATATTGTAATAAACGTAAAATCTGTCGTCATGTTGATATTGCTTTGTACATAAGCAACATAAATTAAAGTGCAAATGATATAAATTAGTCCTGCACGCATTCTAATAATTGTTATATTTAATCGTTTCAATACATTATATTTTTTGAGCTAAGTGCAATTCTGTCTTTTTTTTTTTTGACGGGCGTCCAGCACAATTTACACTAGTCCAGTTTTTGTTCTCTTCTTTCAACCTACTTTCCAAACAAGCACCTGGTACTTCCAAACAAAAGTAAAATAAAATATCTGTTATTGTTTTTTTTTAAATTGAAATATGATTCTCATAAACAGTGTTTGTTTTCCCGCTTGTCTCGATATGATTGAACAATTATTTTCTGAATTAATATTAAACAGAAATACAAATCATATTTACACAATATTGGAGAAAAGTTTAACATTTCCTTATATTTATTTACGTACAATAATTTGATAACTAAAATTATCATTTAAACTACAATATATTAAAAGAATGTTTTCAATCAATTACTATTTTCCTTGTACTTGTGCAAGTTGTGCCTTAAAGCCCTCGTTGATCACTGCAATTTTTCCCACACTTTTATTCTATACAATGTAAATTATAGTATATTTTCTTGATAATTCTAAGTAAAAATTAAATTTCCTGAACAGGAAAAATGGGCTTTAGCTCATTGGTTCAATAATTACCAAATTTAAAACTGTATTTCCAGACATTAAATTGTACAATCCGACTGTTTTATTTGTATATTTTTTTATAAATCGTTGAAGACTTTTTTAACCTACATACTATTTAACCTACCACCCGATGTGCTTTAAAACGAGAAAGAAATCTTTTCTAAACACCTTTTTTCTCATTTTAAAACATACACACCACCTATTTGAACATGAAATCGCCTGTTTGTCAAGCGGACCATTAAACCATACTACCACAAATTGGTTTTCAAATACCCACATCTGAAAAATGAATCACTTCACATGTAACCCAGTGATTACACAAGGTACATTGGACATTACTAATATTTTATCGGTATAATACTTTTTATGGAACAGAAACCAAACACAAAGACGTATGTAACACAATGAGTAATAAATGTTCTATCGGTCTAGTTGTCTCTAAAATCTATTGAAAAATTATGCCTTATCAATCTGCACAGAGACATTTTCAGTCAGTCGGTTTGTGTGAATTGTTTACATATTGATAGTTTTCGTGGGAATTTTGAATGTGGTTTTAATGCTGTCCTCCATTAGTGAATCCGGTTTGGCTTGAAACCTCATCATAGATCATTCTGACTCGGGATACCTTTCTGATCAAACTACGAGCGGAATCGCTCTCGGAATCATTGCAATACAGAAGCTTCTCCACCACGGCAAAGTACAGATCCAGGCGATCGGAAGTGGTGAAAATATTTATAATGAATTTATTGTGAAAATAATTATAATTAAATAGAATTTACGGCTTTTACAATTTGATTTTGTAAATGAACAATCTTTATCGCTGTCCTTGTTGAATTTGTAATCACAATATTAGGTTCGTGTTTTTCCCATTTGGAATTATCGATAATCACTGTAAGGTTAGTATGTATAATATTATATAAAAAATTTCTGTTAAATATATAATTATTTGGTCATTACTTGTATGAATACTGTGTGATTCTGTAATAGATTGTATTTAAAGTGTCCGTATGATATAGGGTATTGAATAAATTAAAATTGAATCGTTTCAAAGTTCAGTCAAAAATAGTCAAGTATGTTTATTTATCATTATGCTCCGATCCGGCCGGAAGAATTTGAACCTCGATCTCACTGAAGAGATTGCGACAATATAATATAATGAAACTTCTTTAAGTATACATACATTTTATTGATGATGATTGTGATAGTTTGGTGTTTTTATGTATATTTCAACGCTTGCCAGTTGATTTTTCTTACGAAATGAGTGTCTTGGTACTTATGTAAGTCAATTATCCACGTTAGAAGGACTCGCAGTGAAGGTTCTCTACACAGATTCAAATTAATCAGACAATGTTTAATTATGTCAAAAACATAACTATTCAGTTATATTTACTACAAAATACTGAATCGTTCTATGACTTAATTAAATATAATTTCCAAACAAAATCCAATTTACCTATGAAAATTATTACCCATCTCTGAAAGCTTTTTTTATTGAATGCATAAAAGGCATTATAAATTGTCATATAGCAACACATGTTTGTCTTATCAATGATCATGTCCATCTTTTTCATTGATTCAAGTATGATTTGCTAGTATTTTCATCTCTAAATAAATATTCAAAATGGCAACTAAATGGTAATATTCTATATTTAAAATTTAATTGACATATTATCATTTCTGTCTCTACTTTGTTCAATGTGGAGAATCCTTCTGTGTGCAGAATTGTTATTTCAAAATAATGTGAAATTTTGTTATTTTAAAGCTACATTTTATGCAATTTATCTTGTTTAAATAATTTCATTTTAATGATCAACTTGATTAAATAAAGAAAGAATATGCCCATAATTAAATTCATATATTATTCAATGATTCCCGTGATCAATTTGTTTGTGTTGAATTAATAAATATTTTTTTTAATTTCTTCAATTATTTTTGTTTGAAAATACAAAAAAACAACTCATTTACTAAAAATAAAATACAATAACTATTAGAGATTATTAATCTTTACAATAAGTTGTTATCAGTAACAAGAAAAATAAAATTTATCCAACATTCTGGTTTCATTTTATTTTTGGAACCCCTAATGTTATTTATGTGTAATATTGTGTAAGATGCAATTGTAACTTGTAAGTAATTTTGTGATTTAATAATAATATGTATAGAAAAATATAAAATGAATCAAAAACATTACACCACGTTTTCTTCTTTATTATAACATTTTCAACAAATTGATTTGACCCTTTTCTTGCCTATTTACGAAACTGGAATTACGCTCTCAAACCGCAGATTTCATAAATTAAGTAGATATTGATTGACCACTAACCACTGGCATAATTTTGAACTAATAGTTGTCATACATAAGTGTTGTAATTTTTTTAAATAATAATACTGTCAAATGCAAAGATAAAAATATGTCAAATGCTTTCAAACAGTTTGTAACAATGCACAGATACTTATTCTTAGAGTGTCAGTTCTGTGAAGAGGAAAAGAATACAACCAATAACGTTATAGTTATTGTGGCAGCCATGACAATAAAGTAGTGAGGCAACATTCCTCGCTAAACAGTTGATCTATATTAGAGTTGAAATATAATATATTTCATTAATTGTTTTCTATTAAAAATTTTACCGACAAGTTAACAAAGCATTTTTGGTATAATACTTTACACCTAGTGATACATTTATTTCTTATTTAGACACGATACACTCATTTGCTAAGCGTCAGTTCAAGTTCATCCGTGCACTTGAACGCCTGAAGATGCCGAAAGGCGAAACCCGGGTCGTTAGTGGCAAAACTTGTGTTTATGTACATAATTTGAATGATTCAAAATTATTATTCAGCAGCATTTTAATAGAAATGATAGAGGACTTAAAGCGAAGATTATAATATTCTTTTTTTATAGTAATATAATTTAACATATTTTAAAATATCGATATTAACATAGGATAAAATTACACTAAATCGTTTTAGGAAAGGACATAAAATTGGCAAGGTTTTTGAAAATGATAGAATCGAATTACAATTTTTGTGTATTATAACTCTGACATTGGGTCTTAATTGAAATGTGTATAAAAAGAAAATGCACCGATATAATATTTGACCTGTTTCAATCATGCTTATTTGAATTAGAGCTTTCACCAGTAAATGGCATTCATAGCAATCACCGATTGATTGAATTGACATCTACTTGGTAGAACTTCGTTATAATATAGCAAAGTATTTAGATCCCCAAGAATTGTAAGATATCTTTTTTTGTATCCATTCTCCTAATATCCAGCATATGGACTTCTAATGAAGCTTACCTCCACAGAAATTGTTCTATGAGAACTGCTTGTTACTTAGTCTTATCTTTTTCAGAGAGACTAAGGTTTAAAGTGTAGGGGTTAGATCAGGGGTGGGGAACCTATTCTTCTCTAAAGGCCGCATTCATTGTTCTGATTCGACATAAGGCCGCAGTAAACATTGATTATGGAATCTTTGGCCGGAAACAGGAATTTACGGTCAGAATATGTCGGGAATTTACGAATTTACATACACTTTTAAGGTGTTCACTGTCAATACTTGGTGGAATGGCATTATAATAAAAATAATAAAACATTTTTAGTACTTTTTCCACATAAAATTTATTAGATCAGGACCGGTTTCGCTCATCGCGAGCATCAGTTGATAATGCTCGCGATGAGCGAAACCGGTCCTGATCTAATAAATTTTATGTGGAAAAAGTACTAAAAATGTTTTAGAATTTACATACATTTACAGAATCACAGAAGGCCGCACCAGAGTAGCCAAAAGGCTGCAGGTTCCCCACGCCTGGGTTAGATAATTCCTCTTACTATGTATGGTTGATGGCTATTTCGTCATCACTTCCTTGTGCAAAACAATCGATACTAAATATTTTGCTATTTTCACATTGTAATTTTACTTGATTCCTAAATGCTTCTTAAAATATGAATATTCTCAAGTATGCCAGCAGATAAGCACACAGATTACAACAATTGAAGTAAAATAAGAGTTTACTGTTGTTTTTGATGATTGACTACTTAATGTAAATGGGTGAAAAAAATCACTAGGTAAATTTATTTTAAAGCTCGGCCCTTTAGCATATTCGACAGCCTCCGGCGTCGTAACGTCGTAGAACATTGAGCTTACCGACAGCATCGTGAATATTTCGCTTTCTCTTATATCAAATGCCACCTCATGATCAGTGACATAACTCACCCGAGAGCCAACAATATTCATTTGATTTACCCGAGTCGATTGATCATTGACAACGTATGCAAACTCGTATTTTAATTTTCTTATTAAGTATTTACAAAACAGTGTATTGTTAAATTCATCGAAGACACCTTCAACTTTATTTCGCTGCATATCGCGTATCATTTCTATCCATGTTTTGGGATCATTTCTGGGATTCCCCGTCCAGGATAAGTATATTGAAGAAGTATTCTCCATTAAAGTGTTGTGAGCCGTTATTTTATTTTGCAAACTCACGCATGCAGTGCTTCCGTTTGATTTTAATATGAACTCTGATACGTTCATCATAATTTTACATTTAAATTCCATATTTTCTCCAAAGTTAATCTCACTATATGTTACATTTGAATAAACACAAAGTCCGTTAATATTTTTCGGAAGAGAAAGAACATTTCTTAGTGGAAAAGAATTATTATGCTTAAAGTAATCGAACATAGTTATTATTTCTGAACTGTTCGTTTCGCTGTGTGTGACCACTCTTGATATAATTACAGGTTTCCCGACTAAATATCCAGGATTTCCACTTAAAGGTACGGGGGAATCCGATGAATTCTTGCTGATCCAAAAATGGGTGACCTCAAATTTTTGCTCAATTAAGTTTGCGGTCACAAAAATGTCTGAAAGACCAAAGAAAATGCTCGCATTGGTGAAACCCGACGTTCCATTGCTGTACAGATGATATTTTATAGACGTGATCATGTTTCGACAAAAGTTGTTTTCGCAAGATGGCGCAAAATTTTCTTCAGTTATGTTCAGCGGTGTACAATTCTTGAAAGTACACACGTAGGCAGTCATCGGTATACATACGTTCTTCGGGCATTCCTGAAAGCAGATACATGTAATAAGTCTAACATTTTGTTTTATTACACCTGGCTGATAACTTATGGACGAGGATCTTAGATATCCAAGTGTTCGCAATCCGATATCTCCAGTTACGCTATTTATCAAATAAGGAAATGAATACATCTACTAATGAAACGACCTGCTTAGAATGAATAGCCTTTAATATTAATTTCTACAATAATAATCATCATCTGATATCGAAAATTTATGTATTAGTAAAAATTTGTCAACAAAAAGGATACAAGTGTCCACATATTTATGGCAAAAGTAGCTTTAAAATTATCTTATTTTGCAATACTTTCAATTCAAAGCAGCATTACAAATAACAAAAATTAATTATTATCAGATTTTTTTCAGACAATTTTGAAACGTTATCTTGACACTTTGTGACAAACTTTTTAAGTTTCAGGTATTTTTTAAAAAGATAAGCAGATATTTGAAAATGATGTTATCGCAATCAAAGTTGGTTTCACTAAATTATGGTTGACACATCATTTTCGAAACAGATAACCATTCTTTGATAAAACTATTTTCATAAAATTGATAAGACAGATTGCCAACATTTTTATTTACCGATGTCGTTGCATACAAAAAATACATAAAGCAACAATTTTGCGTAATCAACATGAATAGTTATTTTTGTACAGCCTTTGACAATCTTCCTTCGTCTTGAATTGCAAAATACCCAGACCCCAAGAATTAATTCATATTTAAACATGGTTAGGGTTGCCAGGACAACGAGTATTTAAAAAAATACTAATATTGATTTTTTAATTTAATTCAAGTAACAAAAAGAATTATTTCACTTATTTTTACATTGAGTGCAAAGAAAACTTTCATCTTTCAAAATAACACCTCTTGTCATGGACTGTTGAATTGGTCTTATTAGCTGTATCAGGTTTCCAATGATGGGAATCATAGATTTCTTAAATTTATATTGATTCGGAATCCCACGAATAGTTTGAATGAAAAACACATTAAAAACAAGTTCTAGAATATAAATGCTTCTAAACAATTTTAAAACAGTTCAATTTTTCGTTTGATGTAAATAAATTATCAAACAATGTAATGTTTTACCTGAATATTCCCAATCCATGTTTCGTTCACGTCAACTGGAGATGATATAAGATGAATACTGCGGTGCATCAGGTAAATATTAAATGTGTCAGAATTTTGTAGGGCGCTATAGCATCGTGATTTATAGTTGACGAGGTATTTTAAATTTTTCCTAGCCGTGCACATGATGTTTAAATATGACGTTGGGATATCTGAATGAACAAAATGTATCGATACAGAAAGTTATTATAACAAAAAAATGTATCTTACTGATGTACTATTTTTTCCGAATCAATCTTTTCTTTACACTGTCGGCTTTGATTAACAAAACCATGAAATCATTTTTTTCTTCCATTCATAGTGTATTATCCAGTGTTCTATTAGGGGGGGGGGGTGCATAAGGTTGGCGCTCCCACACTTTTTCTGTTTTTTAATTTGTTTTAACTGTTTTTATTAGAGAACATTAAAATATTATAATTAATCAGCGCTCCCAGACTTTTTTTTAGTTAGCACTACACCACTGGTATTATCCTATCTTATTAAATTTAAATATTAATTTTGTAACATTCATTGACTTTAAATATCCCTTTAAAGGTGTTCAGCGATATAATAATCAGAACCGGTTTTGCTCGTGATGAGCATTATCAACTGATGCTGCATTCTGATACCGGTTCCAATCATATTGAATAAAAGTGGAATAAGTGCAAATGAGTGTTTTATTCTTTGAAGACCCAGCATATGTTGAAAACTATCTTACCTAGAGTCGTTAGGGTAGAATTAACAAATATCCAGATGTCATCATTGTGAGAATACGGTTTATTATTATCAAACAATATCCTCCGTAAATATTGCCAGTCTGGCCATGAAAAATATTGCTTTGCAACCTTTTGGAGCTCTTCATTAGTTGTGATAATCTGAAAAGAATTGTAAAAATATACAAAACCGCAATAAACTCAGTTGAGGTGAATGCCAGAAGATAAATAAGTTTGCAATCATGAAAGAGTTGATCTGTATTGTTAGGTGTATACATACATATTTAAATATTCTAAAGAATTCAAAGTAAAAGTGAAAAGGAAAACTTTCTTCAATGTAAAAAAACAACTTCCCAAGCGCTTAAATATACTATGAATATACTGGTCAGTGTTAATTTATCACCTTATTCCTTTTCTTTTTTAGCTTTGGCGGTAGATTCTCTTTATAGACACAAAACAAGCTGCTGGATTGTTTTTCCAATAACCACGGTGAGGTGTCTTTATAATCTAGGTCTTTTGCGCTGCAGTAATTCCATTGTCTACTCTCTTTCACATGATCTGTGCATGTACTGAAAACAGATTTATCCGAATCGGAACAATCTGAATCACAGCAGCAGTTGACATCACAGGAATATTTCTGAAATATTGAAATACTAAGAAAATAAATCTGCAAATATTGCTCTTTGCTGATATACATATTACATAGATACATATTGATATACAATAGGTAGGCAGCTGTCCACGGTAAAAATCGAATGTCAATTATTCAATTCTTTCATTTTGTTAGTCTTGCAGCAATAGCAGTAAATCATGGCACCTGATGAAGACTCACAAAAACCGTATACTGAGCATCGGGAATAGATGCTAGCATTAAAATTGAGGGTGATGAAATTTGATCAGCGCACTGTTATGTCAGTGGTACAGTGGTATTGGAGAAATGTAGGAACTGACTGGGTCACAAGCGGCAGATGCCTCCAGGAAGCATTGATCCTGCATGGCTTGTCTTTTGAACAGTGGGTTTCTAGCGTACTCGACTACCGCCTGGAACTATCCACAGGATGTACTCGGCAAAACTGTTTGCTGGTAAATCACGGAGGTAAGCAAAGCAATTGGCAAATGACAGACTCCGTGTGACATCACCGAGTAGCAGGTACGATAGAAGAAGTGAGATGAAAGTATACAATTTACTTACAGTCAAATCACAATAGCACACACTATCCTTTGATTTTCTTGACTTAGATCTCTTCCAAATAGTGGGTCTTGCAGTAGTAGGAGGCAATGTGGAGGTGGATATGGAAGTATTCACGGTCGTGGAAACGTTTATAAACTCTGTAGAGTTTTCAAAGCCTATATCGGAGAGTTCTGTCACGTTGGACATCAAAGTAGTCGTCTCATTTTCAGATTCAGTCGTGTATTCCGTGTTTCCGATATCCTCATTGGAACTCTCCGAGACAGTTTCGAATAGATCGTTCAAATTTGTTTGTCGAGTTTTTAACAAAGACGTTTTGTACTTTTCATTAACGTCAATATTTGATTGATTCATGTCTGGCTTTGCGGGCGACACTTTTTCATTTTTGTCGGTGAAACTATAAACGGGCCCGTGCTTAGAATCATTCAATATTAAACTGTTATTCAAGAGTGATATCGTAAATGAAGAATTAAACAGAGAGTCTTTTGTCGTAAAGTTCTGTTCCAAATATATTCCTTTTGAAACAAAGTCACCGAGCTTATGTCTAAAATTATTTTCTATAATTGTGGTGTTATCAATTGAAGATATCTTGTTGTTTTTTTCAGTATTTGATAAGCATACCACGCTTAAGACTATTATAATAAATGTTGTAAATGTCTTCATTTTGTCATTTGTATTCAACTCCAAATTTATTAAAATCTTTGAATAAAATTTCCAACTGCAGTTTCACTTCACCCGCTGATTGGGTTTTTAATTTGTATCTGAAAAAGTAAAAAAAAATATTCATCAGTGTTTAACGATAACAAATATCTTTACTTCTACGATTTACAGTTTACATTATTTTTTTAATATCAAAAGTGTTGTAACTATAACAACGTTCGAAATACAGACCGCCCTCGTCTTTCACTTGTAAATGTAAATGGTTTTAAAATATTTATTTATCAATTTTAAAATTATCAACATTACAATTTATCACAATTTATATTTTTAAAACTAAATTTGAAATCTGACAAGTATCTAAAAATATACGATAAATTCAAAATTCAATAGTTTTATTTGATAAAAAAAGTACCATTAAAAGTATTCACCGGTGAAACTTAAATTTTATCAATATAGAACTATATTTATTTGAATAAAATCGGTGAACTATTGTCAAAATAAGGCACTTTTTCGCATACAGAGCACGCCTGGAAACAGTTGAGATTTTCATAATTTGCACGTAAAACGGGCTCGAAAGGTTAAAGTATCCTAGTAAACATTCTGTTACATAATAAATACAAATAAGTTATATTTTTTCACACTTTTAGACTTTTCTTCTGAACAGTATTACAATAATTTACCTATCTTTGCCTGAATACAATGCATCCGGGGTCAAAAGTTGGGGTGAGCCACCTAAAAAATATTGGGATATCCTATCTTTGACAGTAGTGGCACTCGGAATCCAGCTAGAGGTTTTTATAACGTGCAGACCAGGTGAGCAAGGAACGCCCACAATACAATATCCCTTCAACCAGGAGCGGCCGATAGAATCTAAGCAGTGAATTTGTAATTGTATCTTGGGCCACCCTGGAATATGAAACAACATTAATTTTACATTATTTCAATAAAATATTTCACAGAGAAGCTAAAACCAATATTCTTACCAAGCTTATAATTAATATAAAAAAGTAAAGTAAAAAAAGTATTGGGCGTAGACACAGTCTAACTGAATGATATGAATGGACAATGTGATATATATTATATAAACCATAATTCCTTTCTCAGAAACCCTGAATAAATAATATTTTAAGTTAAAATTGAATTAAAACCCTCCGGTACCTGGATTGTTTTTATAACAATACTTTCATTTGGTTTTGGATTAAAAAAATGTAAATTCAATTTTCTTTTCTACCATCTACCTTATTTAGTCATTGTTCTGATAGAAGGTAGTAAGTAACAAAACTGTCAAAAATGATTTAAGCATACAAAGAGATTCTTTGTCTAGAATAACTCAGTTAGTGCATTAATTATACAAGTTTGCCAAAAAAAGCATTTATTTTTATCGACAATTAGTATTAATGTCGATTTAAAGCCCCAACAGCTAATTAATTTTAATGTGGACACTGCCACTCTGTGGATAAAAAGTGCCATTATGCAAAGTTATATGTTTGCGTTCTTATAACAGTGTATCGAAATTTCAGTTCAGCTCCACAAATTCACCTCAGTCTAAGTAATAAAAGATTAAGTGTTATGATAACAATATTTTATGACCACCTAGTATTCCTTTTGCAGCATAGTGGATATCGATGGGATGCGACCAAACAACGGGGCCTTCATACAGCGGTGAGTCAGCGATAGTTTGCCCTTCTGAGTTCCCAGAAACAACTCTCCAATTTGGCCCTATAAAATAATTCATAAACATTTATTATTCATGATTTTTTATAATTAATTCAACAAAGCAAAGCGTGAGTCTTATTTATCGTACTTTTGTACTGTAAATAATAAGCATTAAAATATATTAAAAGAAATAGCTTGCATTCTGTTTGATGTTATTGTATAGCAGTTGCCAAGTACTTATTATTAAAGTAAAAAATAATTAAGTCTGATTATAAAAAGTACAAATAAATAAATGAACATTTTTCTGACCAGCCTGTATACTGTATCTGCAAAACAAAGAAGTATCACCAAACCCTGTAGCCCCAGATATTTCTCCAATAATGTGCAATTCTGCCATTCCCTCTGAAATACAATGGTTTGAAGTGTATTTTTTTAATTATTTTGAATTTGTTGCTATGACTACAGTAACAGGTTAACCAACCTATTGAAATAGTAATTTTCCAAATAACTTTGCTTGTGGTTCTACACACAGAAAAAATGTATGAATCGAGCAAATGATAACAGGTAACACTGTCACCTAGGGGAGGATCGTGTGTGATATTACTAGTTTACTTTTAATGTGCTGCGTGTAATATTTTTAATGAAAAGGTATGTATTAGATTAAAAAATAAAACAACTTTTTTTCCGTCCAAATTTTACACTAATGTTCTAAAGCCACACTTAATTTTACTCAATAAGCCACCCAGCTGGAATTCATCTTTTATCAGTGAATAATACTTGTGCAAGCAAAGCCAATTCTAATTTTCATTGAGACTATTGGAATGGAATTTGACAAAAAAAGCTTGTAATTTATTTTTCAATATTACTGGTAAATGAAAACATTAATTGTTAAAACAGGTTTTATGGTGTATGATTTTTTTTATATTAAGTTAAGTAAGTACACTTTTTTTGCTTTTTTAAAGCAAAATTATTGTTGTTGACTTTAGTAAATATTTTTGTTAAGTTGGCGTCGGAATATTCATGTTTGCCGCTCATTTGATATCTGAAAAGCTGTCACAAATTATAAAAATAAAAAACTGTCAAACGACAGACACTATAGGAAGCGATGTTGTTGTTTATTTTTAATCATCTAAGAATTAACGTATGATTGCGCATGTTTGAATTGCAATAAAACATGTAAGATGTCGTTGGATAAGACATTGAATGATGTTTATGCTGGATTATTGTCGGATCGCGTTACAGAACGCCGCAAAAATGGTGAATTACTGAAAGAACTTTTAGGAGGTTCTGGTACACCGCATTTGCTCTCTGAAAATCACCGCAATACCTCCGGATTAAGCTGGAAAGACTTTCTGTTCAGAGTTCACGAATTAATTCTGAAGGTAAGTCGCGGCATATTCTATTCATTTTAAGTTAATAAAGTGTGGTTAACATAAGAAGTGCAGATTGTAGTGCATTTGACGATCCAAAAATCGTTTGTTATTATTTATGTAGGTATGTCATGTCAATTAAAAACAGAAAAATAAATAAGCTCGAGAGAAAAGATATTTACCAATTGTCTTATAAATGGATAGCTTCTTCTGTGTTAATGATTGTGAGTATGCTATTGTTTTTCTGTAAAACACCATGTTTTCGTCTTCCACCAAGTGTCATTCTCTTATTAATAAATGTGAATATAATAAGTACTTTTTAAAGCTGACGAAAAGGGTCTTAATAATTGGTTTTCACCGTAAATATTATACATGAGGTCTTTGAGGGTCACCCCATTTAAAAAATAAAAACTTAACTAAAGACAATAACATAATATAAAAAAATAATAAATAGTCTTTAAAGATGTAACTTTTTAGCAGCCAATTCACGAATTCTAAGGGTACCATGGCAACTGTCCGACTTTTCCCTCACACTGCTGACACAAATACATGTGTAAATGTCCTCTGCATATGTTAAACATAATAAATTAACAGGAGCATCTCGATAAAAGTTTTTCTACAAGAACCGCTTATTATTCATAGATTCAAAATCCTTTTCTGAAGAAAGTGCCTAAGACAGGACTAGTAGCTAATCCATTACTTTTATGATTGGATATAGTCATATAACATCATCCATTAATCTAATGAAAAATTGGGATTCCGACCCGCGAATAACACAACCCTCAAGGACAACGTTACACTAAATATGGCCAAAAACCTTCTATCTTTTACACTGTAATATGTGTTTACATTATATATGGTATCTGTTTTATTTATAGGAATCTGAAAAATTTGATTCTGGACGAACGAGCACACACGATAATGTGAAATCCCATTGTTCTTCATTGCTCATTAATGTAATTTCAGGAGCTAATAAGAGTAAGTTCATATAACAATAAAATTGATAAATTTATTATTTTAATTGTTGTATAACTGTGAGATGAGTTTTTTCATTTCTTTGACCAATTAACCCTTCAGACACCTTTCCCAGATTATTCATATCCAATGAAAAGCAGAATAAAACCCATTTTTGCCCAGTGTTCCAATATTGGTATATTTAGTATTTTTACTTCCACTCCATCATGCAATAAATGTTGAGATTGCATCAGTCCACACCTAGCAAGCGTGGGGATCGTTTCGTGTAGTATGTTTTCAGGTTTGCACCTGTCGGAGTGAGTAATGTTTTTTTATTTGTATTACGGGCAAAAATGGGTTAATGTTATTATTCACAGGCGCTTGCACTTGCGAAAGCATACACTTAGAAAAACACATTTATTTTTAGATTAAAAAAAATATTTGACTTTACAGCCTACGCCAATGCATCAAATATTTTGAAGTTGAAAGATCATACGAGATATACTTGATAAAAAAAATTGAAAGTCACACGAGATTAACTCAAGGAGAATTGTCTCAAACACCCATGTCTTAGATCTCAAATTAAAATTGAAAAAATCCAATTTTGACATTGGCCTTACCGGGAATCGAACCCAGACCCACCTGATCGGTAGAGCAAGCTCTAACCAACGACCACAGCGGGCGGCATTATATGATAACGCCAAAAAGCTCTGATCATAGTATTAAATATATATTTTTTTCACCATTTTAAATAATGTTATGGTATTCAGTTTTATAAAAATTATTCCTTACGTGCTTGAATTGTGTCAAATTTGAAAATTCTACTGTCACGCCAAAGTACATTTGGATTTTTTTAAAAAAGTGTTTATATCAGTATAAGGTGGATTTTTATGTTAGGTGTGCTGTATATGAAAAATTAAAATACCAAGTGACCTGTTAATTAGGAATAATGTATTAAAAAAGCAGAGCAAATACTTATGACTCTTAGTTAAGATATAATATTGCTTTTGTCAAATGACATTTTTGTTTATTTCAGACAACTGTTTTATAAACTGTGATAAAATTCTCGAAATCTGCACTGAAGTATTGAAAAGTGCTCGTCTATCGAAGGCTTTTGGTGAAGCTTACGTCACCTTACTTAACAAACATGTTCTACCGGTGCAGCATTACCTCGAAAATCTTACTCCGTATCAATGGGCTGGTAAGATGTCTTCAAACTATGTCCAATACTAAACTCGATAATATTACATTGTTTTGTTTTTCATAGTTTTTTTGGCAACAAACAAAACAAAAAAAGTTATTAAACGATAAGTAATAGCTAAAATGCATAAATGGAGATGTCAAAATCTCATGATTGTCGAAAATGACTATTATCTCAAAATAAGGTTTTTCGACTTGTCGCCTTCTGGCTTAGAAGGTATACACAATACATTGTGTATAGGGTCCATAGTACAGTGGTCAACGTCGTAAGCTTCTGTGAAGGATTTCACGAGCTTAAATCCCATAACAAACAGCATTTTTCAATTGATTTCTGTTCAAAGTCATGGATGTTTGTGATGTCTATGAATTCCCTCCTACCTTTCCAATCCAGAAATAATAGGGCAATGCGAGAGTTATTAGTTAATCACTAATCCTGTCCTAGTTCTATCTTTTCTGTCCCTATTCTCTTAAGAAAAAAAAGGTTGAACAACTGAGTAACAAGCAGTTTGTAGAAAAACTTCTGTCGAGATATCTCCATTATAACACCATTTGCTCCAAATTGGGAGCGGACATGGATTTAAAAAAAACAAAAATTAGTTGTTAATATAATAGTATTTCACCATGATTATTTTGTGTCGTTTAGATTTACTGGAACTGGCGACTGAATTGTGTTCTTCGTATGCAATCGACAGATCCATCACCGTGCGAATGGTTCTGGAAGTGATGAAGAATGGTTCTCCGAGGTGTCACCTGATCCTTCCCATAAGAGATAGCCTGACTTCCATTACATCATTGTTTATAACCGACAACAATGAGAGGCAGCATCATTTGCAAGAGAATCTTCTTGAGATAGCTATTTTGGTATTGGAGAACGTAAGTTCAATATTTTAGGATTCTCTATAACCCGTCAATCGCTTTACTTGCCGTCATGTATGCCAGCACACTTCATTCTCGCTTGGTATAGCCTTTAGATAGTTACTGGATGGTCGTCTAGGAAGCCAGAACTCCGGTTGTAAGAGGCAACAGGTTTAAGCAACCACTTCATATCCTCCGAGTTCCTCGCGAAATCAAACAATCTCACTCCCAATATCCAACACAAATATCCATTTGTGAAGCTCAGTACACTTTTTTCTGTGTACTCATCAGGAGCCATGATTCGCTACTGTTAAGCAGCACTGGTAGAATTCAAGCATTTAACAAATAGCATTTGACTTGAGCTATTTTATATGAATAAAGGTTTTTTTTACCATTTGATCTGAGAAGTAAATTTTTGGTGAAAAGTGGTTCCACATCCACGGCAAGAGAAATATCCACTCGTCTCATAGTCAAAGTGAATTATGTCCAGATTTTCTTGCATTGAGTGTGGAAATTTACCATCTGGTAGGTATTTTAATTTGCGTTCAATCAATATACTTATTTGGACACATTATAGAAATAATAGTTATTTACATTAAAAGTTTAACCTTACCTCTGTCTAAGATAAACTTAAGGCGACTCAGTAAAAATGCAAATCAAATATTTATTATTTTTCAAAGACTTATCTATAAACTTTTACTTTCAATATAGTAGATCTTTATCGAGTTTGGTTGCCCGTTGCGTGATCAGTGCCATTGGTTTGTTTATGGAGGTCACGGGTTTGAATCCCAGTACAGGCAGTCTATAAATTGATTTTTAATCGATGGATTTCTGTCCGAAAGTATAGATGTCTTAATTTTCCTCCTTCCCTTCCTATCCTCAACACTGGTGTAGAAAGTGTGATTAGCTAAACATTACTCCTGTCTTGGCCATATCCTTCTATCCCTACTCTCTTTGAAAAAAGAGAAGTGGAGCAACTGGGTAAGAAGCAGTCCATTACTCCACATTGGGAGAGGGCATTTTTTTTTATCGAGTTTACCTGCAAACTTGTGGTTCTCTATTGACATTGGTTCCAGCAATAGAATTGACTAGAAATGGAATAAATATTAGAGTTGACTACAGATTTGTTTCCAAATATCAAAAAAATACGACAATGATATGAAAGTAATAAAAATATAACAATGTTAGCAGATAATAAACAATGCAACACTTTCTTTTACCCTTTGACCAGCATTGCCACAACCCTGTGTAAATCTTACAACTTTATCATTGAAAAATGAAATCTTTGTGTAACTTAGATCGTTCATCTTTTGTCTATCGTTTGTTTTCTTTTTGGAACACTAGTTAATACATTTTATCCCAATTTCAGGTGGCATCGGAAAGCCGTCTAGCGCTGTGTGTATTCACTGAAAATATAATACCCCATGCTATGAAATTTTACGACCAAACATCGGATGCGTTCAAAAATAAAAAGGTAATTTACGTGGATTGAACTCTATGCTATATTTCGTCGCTTTTCTAGCAGAAGTTGGTAACCAATGAAACTGATAAAAATGAGTTGAGTATACAAAGAGATTCTTTGTCTGGAATAACTCGGTTGGTGCATTGATTACACCTGTTTGCCAAGAAAGCTTTTATTTTTAAAGGCAATTATTATCAATGCTGGTTATCATTAAGAGGAGTGAATAGATCTATACTGATCTTACTTTACTTTACATGCTTTTTTAACATGACAATTGTGTGACTTTTTTCCAATGAGTTTATGTAACTCATACTTAAAGCATATATTTATATGCTAACAGACAGACACTACTGTGTTGAATTAAAAGTACGTCTGTAATCCTTTACTCCATACTTCTATAAAGTTTAAAGGCAGACAATTGTCTCTGTCTATTAATTTCAATCTCTTATTTGTGCCAGATCGGCATAAATGCATCAACATTGTGATGTTATAATTATCTATGTAACATAAAATATCAATGCTAGCTGACGAAGAATTCCTTCCCACCCAGACAGTCCTAAAATAACAGGGCGTGTCCATGCTCTATCTTGTCTATCCCTACTCTCTTCGGAAAAAAAGAGAGATTGAGCAACTGAGTAACAAGTAGTTCTCGTAGAAAAAAATCTGTTAGGATACCACCATTAAAAGGCCTCATTCTCCACATTGTAAACGGAGGTGGATTAAAAAAAAGATACATTTTTGTTTCAGAAACTACTATTTCGACTATTGTACCTTTCGATGTTAATCCACCATCCCGGAGGGCGCGTCGGTAAAGAATCTGGATGCTTGGCTAAGGACTGGACAGCGTGGGGCGCATGTTTAATTTCCATAGACCAACTAGTGATGGGCGAAGCGGCCTTCTTGAAACACATCCACGGCAAGAGAAATATCCACTCGTCTCATAGTCAAAGTGAATTATGTCCAGATTTTCTTGCATTGAGTGTGGAAATTTACCATCTGGTAGGTATTTTAATTTGCGTTCAATCAATATACTTATTTGGACACATTATAGAAATAATAGTTATTTACATTAAAAGTTTAACCTTACCTCTGTCTAAGATAAACTTAAGGCGACTCAGTAGGAATGCAAAACTTTAATTTGACCTACAGCATAAATATTGCACTGACTTAAATAAGTAACCACCACAATACGTATTTTTACAGTATCAAAACAAGCAAAACATTTTTCTATTTCATTACAAAAATAACAATACCACCTAACACACGAATGGGTATTTAGACAGTTATAAAGGTTTTTCATATAAAACAATTTGTATTAATATTAGATATCGACGAAAATCAATAAGTATTTATTTATCTTCATAGCCAAGACTGACAATCTACTTTACTTCCCCAAATATCTGTTGCAACAATTATATGTAACTGAAACTATACGTTAATTATATATTCCTTGAAAATGCTTCATATGAGATATTGCTACATGTAAGCAACAGTAAGCTATCGTACTAATAAATTAAATCATGAGACGGCTTTTGCTAATGGTAACAAGAGACGCTAAACAAACCATACAATACAAATTTCTCAAACTTTCTCTTATATATTGAATTAGTTTTTATTTTTAATTTTGTATAACCTATTTTTTATGATATTGATTTGTTATGATATTGATGAATACAGTTTTGAAAAATAATTTTGTTGCATAAAAAAGTTTAAAACATAAAAAATATTGACATAATAAGATTAAAATAGAAAAGTATTTAGTTCTAAAAGAATTATAAGTTGCAATTGATAGTTATTTCTGGTTCGCGCTATAGTTGACCATGAATTTAATCCGAAAATTATCTTAACTATGTCTTATCGTGTGAGACAAAAAACTTCGATATTTTTAAATTATTATATGTTAAGTAATCGTTCTTAACAAATCGATTGAACATGTCGCACAGTGACTTCTTTACATTTTTTATTAATAGCATCTAAAATGTATTGCGGATTCTATTATATATTTCTATTGACCTTTTGAATCTAAGATCCAAAATCTCAGGATGATACATTAGTTCCAGAAAGTGGCGCGTAAAAAAAAGCTCATTTCATATAATTTGATAAATCGGTTTCAAATCCGTGTAAAAAAAGTACCAAAAATGTATGAAAAAACGTAACGGTTTATCCAAAATAATCGAGTAAAAAAAGTATTGGGTGTATAGTTTACTGAATGCAAATAGTTTTACTTCAATATTCTATAGTCTAACTCAATAAGGAAGAAACTAAATGAATATTAGACCAGATCAAAAGTAGTCATTCAAATAATTTATATTGAATGCATAGATATATTTGTATTTCTTTATATAATGTTTGAGAACTTTCTTTACTGGCAATTTGCATGTTCGACGACATGCAGGGTTGTGACATATTAACATATTTTCCAATATTTTTTTGTTTCTAATAATAATGTGTTTTTTTTACGTTTAAACGACGAACTTTGTTTTTTTAGCGAAAATCTTCCCCATCTGTAAGCGGCATAAAACTTTTGAAACATAGAAATGATTCATAAATACTAATGTAAAAATGCTTTTATTCATCTATTATTACTATTAGATTCAAATATCTGTAGATAGAATCTCTGTTTAAAAGCATTGCCAAATAATTATTTTAAAATACTTATCCATTAAGCCAGTAGTTTCCAACTTTTGTGTTAAAGCGCTTCCCTTTGAAAAAAAATATCTTCGCGCCTCCCCATGCTTTATTTTCATATAGTAACAAAGACACGTTTTAAAGGGTAAATAAATATTTTGGACTGTTCGTGCTTCTTTTTACAATAGTCCACGCTTCCAAGGTTGGAAATCGCTGCATTAAAGGGTGCAAGGGTGTCCAACCTTTTTTTTTTCTTAAGATCGACTTTTCAATCTTAAGTTTTCTCGCGATCGACTTCTACCATGATTCTTGTAACAATTTTTATTTAGTAGGGTTTTTCCCTTCTTCAATCTTAGAAATGTTTATTTTAAATGCGAAATACATACAATTAGATATATATTAGGTATATGCTTACAAATTATTCAATTTTTGTATATTTTATATTTAAATTGTATATTTTTTCCAAATTCACGGAAGCTTTCGGGATCAAACAAATCATGCTTTGGAGTCGACCGGTCGATCGCGATCGACCGGTTGGACATCCATAAGCTAAAGTAATACTGGTCTTTAGAAGCATCGCTAATGAAAAATACATTATTGTATTATAAATAATAATATTATTTGTCAGCGCTTTGGGCAACCCTAACCCCAACCGATATAGCACGTTTTTTTTGGCAGAATAAAAAAACATTGCTTTGATTACCTCTAATATTCGTTGACCAGTGATTTAATATTTTTTAATAAAACATTGAACGCGTCCACTCCATACCACGTACGATCTCAGACTGAAGCTCAAACTGAAGCATAGTAGGTAAGAAAAGGCATCTCCGAAAAATGGTTACCATTTATTGGTATTATCATTATTATTTATTTTTTTTTGCTTTTAATGTAAACAATAAAATGGTTTTTTATTTCAATTTTTTTTAGAAGTATATATGATACAATTATGCTTTAAAAATCAGTCAGAAAAAGTGGGAAAAATGGTACATTTCAAATGGCTGTATAATCATTATATACGATAAATTAGAAATTCTGCTCAAATCACTTTCTTAAACCAATCTTTATCTGTATTTCTTTCTAAGACTTCAAACTTCGGTATCTTATAATAAACTTCAAAACGATCTTCGCGTAAAGTAGTTGAAAAAAATCCAAGTCAATGTTTTACCGTGTAATCTTGACATTTTTACTATTTTCATAAAAAAAAAAATGCAATAGTGTAAAAAAGCGTTTGGAAAATGTAATTATTGAAAAAAAAATTTTTTTAAGTGAACGGTTCACGAGATTTCGTCGATGGCAAACGATCGATTTACTCTGTTTTCAGGCGTAAAGGTACTATATCCTCTTAACAATGAAATATTGTTTTCAGTTCTTCAAAGGATTTGTACCCAATCAAATGGAATCAAATAATGTTGAAGGGAATCCCCCTAAACGTTCCAGGATAGACCGAAATGAAATACATTCCATGCAGCAGCTGTTGATCTACATCCCGGAAAACTTTTTTCCATGGTATGTAGATATTCTTACTAAAAAAATGTGTATTTTTTGTCTACTAAATACAATATCTCCAAACAGCCTATAAATTTATAATGTTATAAACGGCTTTTTTGACCGTGACTGTTCCATACACTAATATAGTCACTGATACTTACTGACTGCTGTCAATCTTCCAAGTTATGTCAGCATCACATTGCTCCGCCAGGTAGTCCTAAAGATGTAAATCAGCGTTTTTCCCGGTTGATGGAATTAATCCGTTTGCCAGAAGAGACACGATCCCCTTTTACATTCAGATCAGGCTCATTGGTAACAGTTAGTAAACAAGACCTCACTTTGAGTCATTTCACCAACTGTTCTTTTTCAGGGAGATCTATGGAAAATACTTGGAGGATAAGAAGGCTGTATCTTCCAGTGGTTCCTAAACGACATTAAAAGAACTACCACTGGACTAGTCATACAGTACAGTTTTTTGGTAGCAGAATATCAGTAGACCTAGCGAAATGTTTTCAAGATATAATGCTTCAGAAGACTGATTCAGTTTTTCTTTTTTAGGCTTTCTTTTCTTGGATCTTATGTGACGAAGTATGGACACACGATTTCTGTAGCTGAGAAATTAGAGATATTTAAAACTCTGGGATTACTTATTGTGTCGGAGAAATCTGATCCTATGTGCTTGGCCGCCTTGAAGACCATATCAGCATTATTAGATGTCATCAATTTTGTTGGATGGAGTGATATTTATTTCGAAGCGTCTGAATTCATTTGGAAAACATGTGTCAGGTAAAGAATTTGTTTTCGGTTCGTCTTCTGTGTTTTAGACAATTTTGTAATTGAATATTGAATATTTTAGACGTAGAGATTAAAAATAAAATATAAACTTAAAAGCAGGTATTGTGTTATAAAATGGAGCAGGACACCAGAAATTGCATGGGAAAAATGTAAATTCCAGGCAAATCGGGGATTCACCGTACGTTTCTTTCAAGTACACTGTGCACGAACTCTCAGCACAAAAAATTCCCCTGACTGATTATTCCTTGTTTATATTCCACAACATTAAATAAGTAGAATATGAACCCTCGAGAAATGAAGTGAGCCAAGTAGTAAATTCGTAAAACTTTTAACTTAACAGCTTAACGACCGTGGACGCGTATTTGAGTCTTTGAAAAACAAAGGTTGCTGGCCGGCGGACACATATGCGTATAGGCGAAGTATCTAGAAGCTAAGAAAATTGAATTTTGTAAAGATATCTTAATTTGCTTACAAATTATATTGAATTTAGTAAAATTATAATGTTTGCGAATTTTTCGCAAAATTTTATTTCGCCAGGTGAAATTTTATAAAAAAAACGTGCGGTCGTTAAGCTGTTAAGTACAATCACGTCATTACTTGGTGTTTTGCATGTTTTTTTAGAGAGATTGCACTTTTGTATTGTCTATTTACTGAGCTTATTTCACTTTTACGATACTTTACGACATGTAGAATATCATAACGCACCTAATTTTTTCCCTAAAATACCACTTGGCTAACTTCACCTCTCAGGTACTAGTATCTTATCTCGTGCTTCCTTGGTATATTGAATAGCATTGTGGGCTTGTTCGTATAATCCCATGGTTTAAGTCATGTCGTTAAAGAAACTCTAATTGTTAAATCAGGCCAATGTGACTTATGCACTTTCGGTGTTTTTTGCTGTGTTGCAATACTCGTGCTGATGAGAGTTAGTGGTGTTGTTCTATCGTGCTTTCTTATTTCAGCAATAAATTATAATTTTCATAACACTATTTTGATGTTAAATATAAACAGGATTATTCATTGTGCAGACAATTAGTGCACAGAAGAGTCCATTCACCACATAAATAAAAGACTATTTTTTTTCCAGAAAGGTATCTACGAGCAGTACAGTATTCGACCAGTGTCATAATGTAATTCAATCACTTCTAAGAATAGACGGTTTCGACGGACCCGTTAACAGCCTCGTCAAATTGTACTCCGAAAGAACAATGCCACATTCGTATGAGAGTCTTTTTACTCTGATGTTAATATTAACGAAATTCAACAATACTATCATAGATACCAACACGAGAATTCAAATATGCAATTGGGTTTTTGTGGCTTATAGAAATAATTACGCCCAACGTGTAGTGGCATCCGTGCTGTTTCAGATTTGCATTATGGAAAACGTAAATTTTATGCCTGAGAAATTGCAACGGGAGAAATCGTTTTTGAATAGTTTGTTTGATTCACACGAAGCTGTTATGCTTGTCAGTGACTTCGAAAGTGGACTATTAGTGGATAATAATGGAAGTAAAGAAGAAAAACTTATTGAAAAGCAATCGCTCACCACTTGGGATAAGTCTTGCCAACAAATCGTAGAATTTCTATATACGAAGATAAAAACAGATGAAAATAATAGTCTCCGTGAATTGATTCCATCCATCATAATTGACTGTGATATTATATTAAGATTCGTTAGTTATTTTATTAAATACAATATTGTCGAATCGGCACCTTGTGTACCCATTCTTAAATCCAACGTATATGAAACATTTGATAAGATAGCAGCATATTTACCTGACCATTTCAAGAGTCTATCTGGAGCCTCCAATACTAAACATATCACGTTAAAAAACAGCAAATGGTTGTTTGTTACGGATCATTACAGCTCTGATATTGCTTTGATGGTTCGCGAAAAGACTCCTAAGGAATTGGTTGAGTCTTTTTGTTCATTGGCCAATGAAAGCAATGACTCGATGCAAGTTGACGGATTTGACTTCATGGGGATGAACAATGGCGCCGTGATGGCTGAGAATCTTACCAAAATGGCTGCAGTCGAAGTTCTGGTGAACTATTCGATGTTGGAGTCAAATTTTAGGATCGACGCACTTCAGTATATTCTATCACCTGATATGTACGACTTTCAAATTAAAAATGACTTTCAAATTGCTAGGAACGCCATATATTCAATATTGTCTAAAAACAAGCATGATGCGCCAATCAGTGAGTATTTTTTTTGTTACTATCTAAAATATCTGTTAATTTTCATACGGTGGGTTTTTAAATCATAGACTCTTCCACAAACTGTTACATTTTATTATGTTTGTTTTTATGAATAAAGATTTTTAAAAAAAAATGGGTAAATATGCTTTACCTGGGTTCTAACATTTTTCTGCTGTTAATGCTTTTAAAAACAACATTATAATTTAGAAACATTTATACATACAATAAACATACTTTCTTACAAAAAAACTGGTAAATTTTGCGAAATATGAAATGTAATTTTAGTATGCCAATGTCACCATCATGTTTCCAATATTAAAAAAATGAAACTAATATAATTATTAATATTAGGTTCACTGTTGATCTCGGAATAAAGGAACAAACCATAGAAAAAAAATTGAAGTATGGCGACGTTTTAGTGTGTGATTTATTGCCAAAATCAAATCCGCAATAAAAGTGTATAAATAATAGCGTTCTTTTTTAATAACATAAAGTAATATAAAATTGAATTTAATAACTTTGTTATTCCGTTATAATACGACATGCGTTTTGCTTCTTTGGGAAGCATGATCGGACACAACATCGTAAGGTTTATGAATAAATTAAAAATTGATTTGAATTGTTTGAATTTTGTACTTTTCCATGAGTTTTGTCGCTAACGACCCAGGTTCCGCCTTTCGGCATCTTCAGGCATTCCTAGTGCACAGATGTACTTGAACTGACAGACTTGATGTCTATTTAATTATTGTATCTTCTATTTAATTTTTTCATAAATCCGCAATGCTTTATTTGTAATTGCATTAGTATCAATTGGCATCCGTTTTTGAGTTTGGTCCTCTATCCAAATCATTAATGCCTTCTCCATGTTTTCCATTGCAATATCTCTGATATATGAAGTTGTGCTCGTACTCGTAGTGCCAGCTGCTACACTCTTTCTAATTCAAGTATTCATTTTTTCTAATGGTTCTTATTGTAGCTTCATTCATGCTATATAATCTAGCAACATCTATTACTCTTTCTCTGTTTTGTAAAAGATCCAATCTTTTTATTTTTTTGCTAACGAAATAACTTTTCTTTTTACTTCTTTCGACATAGTAAGGCTACAAATATTATTCAAGATATAAAACACGCAATTAAAAATTATTTACTCGTTTTTTACTTACGAATATGAAGAATTAAAATTTTCAAGTTAACTTTTTTAAACAGTGTAAAAGCGAAAACGTGTAAAAAAAAGTACCGTGTAAATCGCGGGATAGGTGTATTTGTATGACCGGCATACCGTCCGCAGACAATTGTGCGCCTTAAGATGCTTATGGCAGTTAAAAGGTTCAGTTAAAAAATACAAAATAAAAGTCGGGGTTTTGTCCTTTTCTACTGGATGCAGGGAAGGGGTAAAATACAGACAATAATAGTACTGAATAATTCCCTTCACCACCCGCCATGGCCATACTTCTATGTCCAACACATGTCTGTGGTGTAATGAACTTTATGCATTGTTCAGTTTTATGCTATTTAAATGTTGAGCATGAAGTTTGGGAACCAATGCAAACTAGAACATTAATACTTGGTCATGGACGAATCGAATCGTATAATTATGACTTGTGAATTTATTTATCATTTATTTTTTTAGGTCTAATTCTGCGTCTCATGCAAGTTATGTGCCGCCAGCTTTTCCGCGATGGCGAAGCAACATCTCAAATCTTAACGCTGCTCTATGACCTTTTGGAACCAGTTGTTCGCTCTTGCGATACCGTGTCCCGAGAAAACTGCCTCATAATCCTTCGCAGCTATCTTCAGCGCTGCAAATCGCATTATTACTCTCCGAAAGTGATGGGCCAAGTCTTCAAGTGTATACTGTGGATGCAGACCAAATCGAACGTCAGAAATTGGGGTGGGGAACTCGACGACACATTCACGGATGGCCTTTCGAGTAGTCTTCATTGCCTCAGGTTGTACTCGTGCTATTGCATCGGCCACATCATGAGGGATACTTCAATTGAGCAATACAATGAGCTGATCGATGTTCTGTTAGAGACATTCAAAGTTGATGTAAGAAATAATTAATTAATTAATTATATGAACACTTAAAACAGCCATTAATTTTAATTGATTAGATATTTAATGCTTTAATTAATTCAGAATTGTTTTAAAATATTTGGTGGATTCACGACATAAAAATTTGAACTTTGCTTAACCTTTATCCGCGCGCACGCTTTGGGCATTAGGAGTAGGTCACTGCCCAAGTACTTTTTTGCAAAATTAATTTTGCAATTGGTCAGTCACAAAAATAACTATCTAAATTGAATTCACTACTTATTTAATTTAATATCTATAGTTTGTATATTGCTATTGTAAATCATTGTAATCATGTCGCGAAACTCGCCATACTTGCTGGTCCTTCTAGGGACCACTGGGCAGCAAACGACAAAAATCCGAAATAGCTTCGAATTTATTGTGACCACTCCAAATCGATTGTTCTTTGATTCTATTTGTTAAGAGGTAATAAACATTTGAATTATAGTCAATTAAGTGTCACTCATTCTCATATCTGTTAATTTCTTTCGTATTTCTATCACCAATTGTTTGTTACACCCTTAATAGTTTAACTTGTTCAGTGTAAATAGCCCTGTGTAATGTGTATTTTTATCAGTTGTCAATGCTCTCCGTGAGTGAAATCTGTCCTGATCATATTGAAGAAATGTGGAATTGGTAGTGTTTCATTTTATATTCATTGTAATTTATCCAATAGTCAAAAACATACATTATTTTCCAGGCTGCTGACCTAACAGACAATGTCATATCAGATGAAGGCGTCAACAGAACTTCAACAGTCTTCCACTGTCTTGCGAGCGTTGCCGTATCGAGTCCAGTATGGGACAAATCGTCTCTTTTCACCATTCTAAAAATCGCTCACGAAAAGAACATAAGTCCGAGACTCCTGAAGAGTGTTTTCCAGCACATATCGCAGCACTTGAAGATATCGTCGATTGAAAAATTAATATCGTACAACATGGACTTGTTGATATGTTCGTGGCTCAAAAACAGACTACCGCTCGACAAATTCCCGTATTTATTGGTCGATTGCGACTCGAAAGATGTGTTTTACTCTGCATACAGAGAGACTATTGTACCTCTGGATATGTATTGGTCTCACGATGGTAAAATGAGTCCCATTATGGAACAGCTGTCGCATACAATCAATCAATCCAACAATGATATTATTACGGTAAGGATGTCTTATTTTACAATTAACCACTCAACCGCTAACAACACAGTGTCATGTCCCCACGACTAGGGATTCTGAAATCGCTCCGAGACCCTAGTACCCTAGTAGTCTCGCGTCGTTTTATTTAAATGTCTCAGAAACCAAGACTGGCGAAAACCGTCAATTTCCCGGGAAATTGTTTCTCGGAGTGGATTGACACAGAATCCATGAGTCAAATAAGAAACTAGGTTTTGTTACAAATTCATTACTTATAAAATATTCATTAAACCTGTTGTTTTGATTTCAGTCCTGTCTTCCGCAACTCCTCGCTCTGGCCTTGCCATTAATAGCCGTAGACAATAAGCGTGGTCTGGATGGTTTGCTCCCAACCAAAGCTGAAATAGTTTCTGCCAAGAATCTATACACCACCGTCTGCAACCAGCTCGGCGACACAATGAAAACGCTAATAACCCAAGATATTGTGAAGATAATCTTTTTAGTTTTAAAGGGTGTTTGTGACCCGAAATACATCAAGATTGACTTGGGATGGAGCGGTGCTTTACCGTTTGGAATGCAACTCAATAAAGATAGTTATACTGATATTATCATGTATTTAAATGTATGTATGCAATTTCGAAACCAGTGTAACAATTAAAGCCTTTATTCCAAAAACTGATTATGCCATCGAAATCAAATTTTACAGAAAAGACTGCTACAAACCATAGAGCGAGAGTGAAACAATCAATGTGTGATAGGAATTCTTGAGAATATGAATAATCTTGTTGATACTAGATATACATTTGAAACCAGAGCCATGAAAAATAAATGTGTCGGAGTTGGGTCTTTCCTGACATTACCAGTTTTGTTTTTGTCTTGTGACATACATCCATAACGAGAGATATGCTCAGTTTTAGTAAATTTAAAATATATAGTTCTGTAGTTTACTTAATTGACCAACAGATGGCGTACATAACTCACTTCTCGATCTGGACTGGTGTAGCTAGATTTTGGAAAAAAGATTTCAATTTTTATGGGGGTAACGTGAATATAATAGGCCACCACAGAAGCTCCCAAACTGTTGTCAATCTCTGTCATTTAAAGTATTATATATGCAATTTATTACAGATTCAGATTAGTAAAAATAACCCTTTCTTAGAGTACCCCTGTTAGATTCAGTTGGATCCATGTCGGCGTTTGTGGTCTAGTGAAAACCCCTTACCCCTGCAATCATATGGTTCCTGGTTCAGGCATGACCAAATTTAGATTTTTTCTATTCGGGATGACCGTTTGTGATGTTTTTTTCTCCTTAAATGACAATGAAATTTGTAATAATCATTATATCAATAGAGGATAAGGTTGGTTAGTTTGATAGAATTGATGGGGCTTGGTTCGATTCCCGTTCTGTTTATTATAGATTGATCATTATAAGTTGTCTGTTAAGAAAATTCACTAGTGCCAGGGGAGCAATGCTGTCATACTTATTGATTGGAATCATCAATTCAGGACTGTTGGACTTTTATATTAAACTGCTCTTCATTCTCACCGATGGCTTTCGAAACACTTGACATTGCTTATCTTATGTTTCCACAGCATTGTAATAAAAAAAAACTCGTGAGCTTACGTTTGACAGCTGCAAGCCGTTGATTGAAAATTTTAGTTCCGACTTCTGCCAACAGCCAACCTATTGTAGAACAATATTTGATTATTTGTTTCAGGCTACCCTAGATATCGACATAATGTTTCATCTGTGCCTTAACAATCCTGCCGGTATCCAAGAAATGCTTCAGATGCTCTGGGGAGAGATTATATCACAAATTACGCTAGAAAGAAAACTGTTAAGTCTAGAACAATACTGGACATTCTGTCAGATGCTTCCGCAACGGAATTCACTGAATCCTTTCATATATTCCTTTATCATCCGGAATATGTTACATTTGATAAACACATATAAAAAACAGAGCAATTATTCTTATATCAGTGTCGCCGCATGTTGGATGCTTAAGTCTATATTTCAAAAGGTTTTGAGCACTGAAGAATTTTCTAGTATCGTGTCGCCGCATCTTCCATTAATTGTTTATACGATTTCTCAAATTGCGACCGTGGAGATAGTCGGTAAAGAAATATCTTTGGAGATATTAAACTTTCTGCTCGTCGATATGCAACATCATTTTGGGATTGTGATGAAGACGCTGGATCCTCTGCCAAAGTTTGAATTGTTTGAGAATATTAACAAAAACATTGAAAATGTCTTTTCGAAACCTGGCGATTCGCTATACAAGCATATTGATAATTTTCTCAATGGAGGTGTACTAGGAAGGTGATTTTTTTTGCTTTGTATCATTTTTACTGAATGTTATGATTTTTTCACTAGGGCCAACATAGTTGTAATATTTCAGGTTTCTGCTGTGTTATTCCTGCGCTTATACACTCATTTTAAACAGTCTGAAATACTCGCACGTGATTGTGTTGAGTATTTTAGATCGTATTATGAATGTGAGAATAGTACCGCTGGCTAATCATGTGTGTGTGGTGATTTGTCAAAGAATTTGTATCTAAGAAAGTTGGGCTTTTTCGACTGTTCTTCGGTCACTCATTACTTAAAGAAATAGAGCAATAAGAATCAACCCTAATATCCATATTGACTGTGGAAAGGAAAAAGGATGTAACCTATACATTACAGGAGGCACAAACTAATATGAAATATACACATCCTCGAGTGCACGGAGATTGATAAACTGGTTTTTAATATCAATTTAATAAATTGTTCAAGAAAAACCGTTTTTAAGTCCTTTTTCTTGCTCGCAATTTTCGCAGGCCCATCGTTTTTCACACTTACACCATTTTGGCATTTTCAGCTTACACCATTTTGGTAGAATGTGTATTAAGTTGTATATATTCTGATTATCAAAAAAAGCTGTTTTGAAAAATCTGTGGGTTACATCCTTTTGCCTTTCCACAGTCGATATCTAATTATTCATACCTTCGAAAGAACTCTTATTAATCCATATTAATGAAAACTTACTTTCTACATCAATATGCTCAATGCGATAATGGATATGATTTCTAAATAACAATTAAACATCAAATTGTAAGATGCTCATATATTCACCATTCATTTCAAAGAAGATTGGTACGGGAAGGAAGACATATTCCTAAATTTTGTATTAATTAAAATTTGTTTTTACCTAGATTTGAAGGGCTCAAATTACTACATCGTAAATTTAACTCTTCGAAAGAGGAATTGGCAGCGTTATTCGAAAAATTGAAAGACTCACGAGGGTTTTCCGAAGATTGTGAAAATAGCTTGCTGCACAGGTTGGCCAGCAATTTACTTCAAATAGCTTCAGAGAAAAACGACAAAGAAGTAAGTAGTCTTGTTGATATGTCGACACTCTATTTTCTGACTCAGCATCTCTAGGTTAATACACTCTCATCTAATGAGTGAAACACTGTCAGACTCAAAGCTTCAATCTTTAATCTTAACAGCTTACCGCCCGCATGTTTTCTATAGAATTTGACCTGGCGGCCGGGCGATTTTGCGAAAAATTCGCAAAAAACTGCCAACCTACTAAATTCACCATAATTTGTAAACCAATTGAGATATCTTCACAAAATTTGATTTGATAGCTTCCAGATACTTTGGCGCATAAATCAATGCCACTTGAGCAATGGTTATATATCTGTGGGTTGCATACTTATGTGGTGTAGTCAAAAAAACTTAAATCTACTATAAGGTTTTTTTTTAAATATGTAAAATCTACTTTTTTATATTGTTTTCTTTGTTTTTATGTTCATATATATTGAAAACTTCATTGGATATATTATTTATAAGTTATCATCGAAAAATCGTAAAAAAAAGTACGTTTTATGGATAATAACATATTCAATACAAATATCTATTATTTAAGAATTGAGAACCTCTGCCACTGAGTTTGAATAGGTCGCAATATTATCAACCACCCGATTCAAATTTCAAAAATTGTTTTCGACTGCCATAATGACACTTGCTCCATAGAATTGCAGCATGAAACGCCGCCCACCCTAGCAATAAATCACAAGGCAATTCGTTGTAAAAAAATACTACGATACGTGTGTTCACACCTCTAAGAGGCCCTACAAGAGCATCTGGGCATCATGTTACCCTGCTAATATTACGTATGTATTTCGTCACTAATCAGAGAAACAAACCAGAAACGATTTAAACATAAAACTTTTACCAGAACGTAAAATAATACTATGAAAAATCACACCTGAAAAAAATAAAAGTCTACCATCGTAGGGGTATTTTTACGAAATATTTTGCTATAAATGCTACCATCTCTCGTTAACATTTGAAATCAAACTCGATCCTAACCAAGTGATTTTTCAATAGAATAGAGTGTATGACGTAGGACTCGTATATGCATCCACGGCCCGCAACCGTTGGATTTCAAAGACTTAAATACGCGTCCACGGTCGTTAAGCTGTTAATACCCACACATATAGGACATCTGTGGAAGGGAAATCCCGTGTTGTTAATTCAGATATTGTCATGCCTCTATTCTAGTACTGCAGGCGGAGAATGGCCAGTGTATTTGACCACGAGCCGGCCCTGATTGTAAATCAAAGTAATCCTGTCGCAAAACTCGCTATATTCGCTGGTCTTGGCCTAACTTGAGACGACCAATTTCTTACAACCATTTCTTTTTAAATACCTGTTTCTTCACTTATTTAATTTAATGCAATAAAATCAAGAACTGCTCAAATCCAATCATCAAAGATAATGGCTATAAAAACAAATTCTTTAATTTTAAATGTTTATAATAATCTACTGAAAACTCTTAATAGTATGCGTATCGATTCTCATTTTGAATATTTCAGTCTAGCCTGCAGGCTTGCCGTTGCTTGGGAGAATTGGGAGTTTCAGATTATCAAACAATAGTCCTTCAGCCTCCGTTTACGCCCAATCTCATCATCGAAAAGCATCCAATACAATACTTGGCGTATTTGGCTCTCAGTCAAATCAAGGATTTGGTGTTTGACTCGGATCCAAAAGTTATTGCCGCAGCTTCAGAAGCCCTAAAGTCTCTTCTTCTCTTCAAAGAAGGATTCGCTGCCCTTGGTAAGCGTATTTTAATATATACATTATTGTACTGACGAATCAATGGTCAGAAGAAGAGGCAATCGAGATTGATGCTCTTTTCAAATTATTATTTCAGAAATTCTCATGGAGGAATCAGACAAAAGTGTGAGAGACTTATTGATTCCATTCATGTCGCAGAAGAAAACATTTTCTACAGCTAAAGTGAAGATAGCGAGTCAAGCGTTTGAAATATTGGCCAAAAATACGGATCTCTGGTTCGTGTCCGCTGATAAACGACATTCAGATTGGGTTGTGGACTTGACGACAGGCATTCTAGATGTGTTCGCAACGCAGAATTGTTTCTTGCACAGTCTTGTCGGAGTTTGTAAACTTAAGGTAAATACATATTATATAGTGCCTCCATGATTCTCTAGTTACCAGGTTTCTGTCATTCATCCAAACTCAACTTTCCGTAACTTCACCAAATATAAATATATGGTTGGTTTACTAGTCTCCTTCCAAAGTGTTCAGTTGATTTAGTTGTTTTGAAGGATTTAGAAGGAATTTCTTCAACTCGTAATGCTACAAAGAATGGTAGACAGCATGGCGTATGTAGAAAGAGAGTCCTTAACCTTTGCCGAGTGGCCAATATTGTTGACTTTGGTTCTGGAGTTTGCGGGTTTGAATCCCAGTACAGACAGTTTCATAATTTTGTTTTTAAATCCGTTAATAGATTTTTGCTCCGAGCTCTAACCAACTAGACCAGTGCTTCCCAAAAAATTTCATACCACGGCCCCCTAAATCTGATAAAAATTATCCGCGGCCCCCCTCAATACAAAACGTGTTCTGCGGCGGCCCCCGGAAAAAACCTGCGGCCCCCAATTTGGGAAGCACTGAACTAGACTGAATAAGTACAGTTCTAAATGTGACTGTTGACAATTTTACCGTTATAAGGAATAACACACGAGCAACTGTACGTGGTTAAGTACCAGGCGGCTAGTTATATATATTGAATATTTCAGCCAAGATTTGCCCAACAACTACTCCCGCCATTGGTAGGCTTAATTCATTTGACCAACAACAGCCACGTTTCGATGATGCAGCGCCAAGTGAAAAACTTCTTCAAGCGTTATTACGAAGCCACATTCGTTTCGTCATCTGGCAACGACGCACTTGCAACGCAGACTATGCCAAATGGAATGCCGATGCAAAACGGGGATCAGGCGAGAGCCATTGGAAAAATTGAAACCGAAAGCGTGAAATGCATGCTGGAGCTGGTGCAATTTATCATGCTGCAAAAGACGCATTATCCCTCAAATAAGTATGTAGTATTCTTTTTAATGTCAACACCCAATCGTATCTTATATTCTCTTTCACGAAAGCATGTGATTCTTTACCCTTGCTATCATATGCGATGCGATATTTGTATTACAGCAATGGATGACAAATGAGCAACGCATTGATGCTCACAAGACGCCGAGTGGATTGCTCTTTGTTATATTGCCACACGTCAGATTCGTAGTGCAGTGGACAGCAATGTTGGCATACGTGACAGAGCTCCAGTATTTTTTCAATTGATTTATGAATACGATATATATATACGAATATGATATATATCTTGCATGTAGAATTTTTCACCTAGCACTTGGGTGAAAGGTGACATAACCCAATCTACACCTGAAAATGCGAGAGCATCCGCACAAATATTTGGAATACAGTAGAATGCCTGTGCAAAGATGATTTTCCATTATTATGTTGTCGCTGTAAGCACTGATACTATGACAAGCCGAGCACTTGCGAAACAAGTGAGCCAGAGCATGTGTCTATTTTCAGTCACCCATCATTAAAAATCCATTCCACTGTTGGTATATCTGCTGAAGCTCAATCGATCAATTTATGTTATTATTTTCAGTAAGTCGTGGATGAGTGACGACGGTGATACTCTGGATTATCTGACAATTGCTTGGGCGGCTTGTTCTACCGGATCGTACTTTGCAGCCATTTACTACGGAGAGTTGTGGTGCTCGTCTCAGCTACACGAATCGCCCCCTTCTAACCCTGAAAAGATATCAAACTTGCCCCGTGGTGAAAATATGCTATCAATTTTGAGAAAGGTTCGTCAATGAAGATTTTGAGATAAATAACCACTTGAAAGAAATTATACACGGCAGATCTCTCATGCGCTATTCCTCTGTCAATTTTTTAGCTTTGAAAGCTTGTCTCACTTAGGCCCTTTATAAATGTTATTTTGACAATATCTTTCAGAGTTATTTGGCAATTGGAGACGGGGACGCCATCAACGGTTGCGGTTCTGCACATCTTCTAGACCCGGCTGAGAGAAGGAAGCATTACATGAGAAATGGTTCATTCACCGACGCCCTGCTGATGCATGACTTGCTGTCTGCACGGGAGAAAAATAATCTTGACCAAAGTGTGGTTTTAGAAAACGAGGATGCTTTTGCCAGTTCTTACAACAGCAGTAATTCAAGTTGTAAGTATACTGTTTGCTATGCCAAAAGAGTAAAAATACTGCAATCCAATAGGATGAATGTCTAAGAGCATTAACCAGTCGCTTTCAGAAAGACTAAATCTCATATTGCTTCTTTTCATAAGCGGGATCACACACAGTAAAAGCAATCTGCGAAATACGATATCACCTTCCATGAAAGCATGTGTTATTTTATCCACACGTGTCACGCAACAAGATAGCAATATCATATTGCAAAAGTAACACAGTTTTGCTAACAAGAAGTTAGCATAGAATGTTAACCATATCTAATATTATTTTGTGCAGGAGGTTGAAAATCCATTGAGAAGACACCATGAGCAAATAATTTCTCGGTAGGATATTCAAATAATGTCTTGTTACAGCTCTGTCATCGGACCGAAATATCATGTCAGAGAGAAGTTTCGCACAGTCACTACAGATGTCTCACCTGTATCACTTGGCAGGAAAATACATGGACGCGTGCGGTTCATCAAGGATGCTCGATGAAATGAAATATGAAAGCTTCTGGCGACTAGGTGTGGCACAATTCTTTTTTTTTTCAATAATAAATTTAAAATTTTGACTGAAGGTGCTCTCTAGAATTTCAATATTTAATTTGAATCATTCAAATTTTTTACGTTGGCACAAGTGTTGTCCCTAATGACCTGGGTTTCGCCTTTCGGCATCTAGATTGAAGTTCCACTGTACCTGTTTTATGTTAAGGTAACTGACCAAAAATTATCTACAATATGACGTTTTAATTAGCCTTTTAGCTGCCATAGAAAAAAGTACGTTTGTACCTAGCGCGCTGGCTATAATTTTCAATTATTAATTTAATTAGTTAACAATCTTTGATTCAAACTTCTAGGTCATGGGTGGGGAACCTTTTCATTTCTAAAGGCCACATTCATTTATCTAATTCAACATAAGGCTGCACCAAAGAAAACGTTGACACCTCCCCCCTTTTTTTTCAACTGTCAAACATAATGGGTTGATTACGCTCTTTTTCCAAACGCTTGCGTATAATTTTTTGATCAAAGCGAATATTTTGATCAAGTCAAAAGGCTGCATCAGAGTAGCCAAGAGGCCGCAGGTTCCCCTCCACTGTTCTAGGTCCTTTATTTTGCTAAGTCACTTTGAAGAGTTGTTTTTTAATCAATCAATATTTGATAAATTGTCTGTCTTACCTATTATTATGTTTGATTTATCAGGTAACTGGAGCCTTATTGGCAATACATCTTATC
This sequence comes from Himalopsyche tibetana, assembly GCA_030503985.1. NCBI lineage: Eukaryota > Metazoa > Arthropoda > Insecta > Trichoptera > Rhyacophilidae > Himalopsyche > Himalopsyche tibetana. The sequence goes on from JAPJYX010000006.1 coordinate 18,292,242, forward strand.
TAAAAACAAAAAATTGCAGCGCCAATGATAATAATGGCCTATCGAAATTAGAAAACTGCTGGCCGGGTTACCAGTATGTCTGCCTGAAGAAAGTGCTGACTCAAAATATCCAGGAAAATGATGCGGGGCTCCAGGAGTCTTTGAGAGACGCTCGGGAGTACATCACAGTCAACTTCATTCAGAAAAGCATCGAGAGTTGTCAGAGCTTCTATGAACTTACGACAAAGCTTCAGACGCTTGAAGAAATTGAATATTATGCAAAGGTTATTATCATTTCTTGTACTCCTATTTCAACACTAGTTTATTATTGATTTTGCTTACCGACGGGGTTCAGTGATAATGTACGTGCTCTTCTGTTGTGGGGGTACAGAACTCGAATCCAATCCATATTTATATAATATAATAATTTGATTTTTTTTTTCTCAGGCCAACACTGAAAAGAAAAGAGGCAGCATGGCGTATTCAAATTATTTCAACAATCTCTTTGTTTCCTGGTCGGTGAATAATATTTTACCATTCAACAATTTTAAGCACATTGAACCGATACTGGCTCAGAGAATCGTGATGCTGAAGCATTTATCCAATGAAGTGGGCGATACCAATTCCAAAATTTCCTGTGCCGAGCTTCAATTGGACTATGCAGGTATATTAACGATTTCCCGACAATTTGAACATTTTGATGCTAAGTCATCGATATCGTGAAGTTTTATCAAGTAAATGTCAATCCAATGAATATTTAGTGCGGCTCCCAGTGTGGAGCATGTCGCACCCCTTACCCAGACCCAGATGAAAACCCGCCAATAAGTAAATATTGGTTTGGGTTTAGTGTTCCCTCTAAGCTGTGCGCGTTTGCGCGCGCACGTGCATTAGAACAGAGCGCACAAAAGTTAAACCAGCTATGCCACCACCAGAATAAATTAATTGTCATTATATAGTGTTGTTAAATATTGTCATTTAAAAAAATTGCCACTTCGTTAAGTAGGTCTTAATACGGTTATGCGGCGCACAATTTTTTTAATTTCCTTTCAAAGTTGCACAGCCAATGTATTTTGCGCACACAACCGTCGAAAAATTAGAGGGAACATTGTTTGGGTTCCCTATTGAATTTGTGTCAATAAAGGCCAGTAATTATTGGAGCATCTCAGAAGAGATTGTTTTTAAGATAACCAATTGTTATTCAGTTACTCAACCTTTTTTTTGAAGATGTTTGGCAGTGGCGGATTATCCTATATGCAAATGAGGCATGCGCTTCGAGCCTCCGAATCTTAGGGGTCTTAAAAATAGCCTATATCATATAACCCACATACTTATTGTTCAGATTTTTAATATTTTTTAGGGCCTCCAAATTTAATTGCATCTGGAGCCTCACTTAAAAATAGACCTAGGAAAAGACTAGTGGTTTTGTAATAAAAATTAATTTCCACATGGTTTCTGCCGAATCCACTAAATATATCATTTAATTATTATTCTAGAATTCGCACTATCGAATGACTGTATTCAAGCCGGAACAAGATGGATAGACAGTGCCTCTTGCGCTACCGAAGCCTTGCTTAAATCCCACCGGGGCAATGCTGAACATCTGCCTGACAGTGTGTCCAAGCTAGTTGGACTCGTCCGTCTTGCTGAGGGTAAAGCGGCTTGGAAGGGCGGCCATTCCGATGTCGCTTTGCATTTGGTCAAAAGCTTGATTACTAGCGGGAATAATATTGATAACGTCCTTCATGCTAACGCTCTCAGGTAGGTTAACCATTGTAATATTATACTTATTCATTTATGATGATAATGCCTCCTCAGCAATATTGAGCTGACTATTCAAAAAAATTAAAATCCTGCAGATGTGTCAAATTGATGATGATATTAATTTCAGGCAGTACGGATCATGGATGGTGGAAACTCGCAGTGAAAGTGCATTAGACATTGTGAATAATTACTTGCAACGCTCTTTGGATTTACTCGGAATCGAAAGAAATAACAATGCTAGCGTAGACGCTTACCTGTCCATTGCTCGTTTCACAGATGAGGAGTATAAACAGGTAAATAAGTTTTGGAACACATGGCCGCCATTAGATCAAAAAAATACTTCCGACTTTTGTCAACTGCTTGATGCCAGAGAACCACTTGTTCAACGCTGATAAAGGGTTTTATGAAGAAAAATTTAACATCAAAACGCGGGTGTACATAAGTTGTTTTACCTAGACATTTTAGAAATTAATAGGGCACGGCTTGCCAATTTTAAATAACCAGGTGAATCTTCCAAATTTTCAATCGCTTTATCCTATATATAAGTGAATCTAATTAAATTTTGTTAAACAATTTTCAGAATTAAATTAGGTTAGAGGTTGGAGGAATAATCACATGATTATTCCTCCAACTAAATTGATCGTCATTTAAATTGAAATCATTAGTCAAATTAACCCATATTTCCATCAATAGCTTTTAGCTTAGTGATGCTTAACCATGCATCAGTTCAAGTTCGTCCGTGCACTTGAACACCCGAAGATGACGAAAGACGAAACCTGAGTCGTTACTGACAAAATATATGGGAATGTACAAAATTTGAATGATTCAAATTTAATCCTATTATACATTTCCGATCCATCGATGCTTCTCCACTTTGGACGTGATTTGATAAGCCCTAAATCATGTACAAAGTGAAAAAGCGATGATGGACCTGGCTTGAACATGTGCTGTGGATGCCTCAAGACAGCCTCAATTCTGCCTGTCTCTTTTACCAACCGGATGGATTACGCCATCGTGGAAGGCCACTGATGACCATACATGGGATGTACTCAGCAGAGCTACTGGACGCTGGGATGACATGGGAGGAAACAAGAAGATTGGCGGGAGACAGAGAATTTTAGAGGAACCATGTGTTGGCCATGTGCTCCGACTAGGAAGTGGATGTGGTGGGAAAAAATACATTTCCAATTTGTGATCAACACATTGTATGCGGGAAGTGTGCTGTGGTCGACATAGAAAACAGGAGACGGTCATTGCAATGTAGCAGAATCTACTTGCTGACGGTGTGAAACATTGTTTTTTCAATGTGGTGTTTGTGTATTTTGCACACTGCAATAAATTCGTAATCATTTTCTTTTTCATCATTTCTTGGAAATTTCTCGATCTCAATAATATATCATAACACTCATCTGGAATTATTTTAATGCTGACTATTAATCGCTCGGTATTGTGACCGCTGAATTTTTTACAGCAATCGTAAGAGGCCATCGATTATAAGACGCATAACAAAGTCAGAGACATCAAAATGGAAGTAAACATAATTCTTATGATCAAAAAAAATACGGTATTAATCTGTTTATAAAATGTTCAGGTGGATTCATATATAAAATCGGCAGCCTTCGTAAACAAAGTGAAATGTATGGAGAGATGTAAAGTCAGGGCTGACGGACTGAAGGAAATGAAGCAAAACCTTTCAGTGTAAGTGTTTGTGCTTGAATTATAATAAAACATTTCAAAATAAGAGGGCGTAATGAAAGTGATTAACTAAAACCTAGTCCCGTCCTAGCCCTATCTTTTCTATCTCGACTCTCTCAAAAAAGAGTGGTTGAGCATCTGAGTAACAAGCGTTTTCGTAGAAAAACTTCTGCTTAGATAGTTCAATTAGGAAGACATGCTTAGCATTGGGAGCGGAAATAGATTACAAATAATATATAATTTTGATACTTTTTAGGGATGAGAAGAAGGCTTTGTTTCACACCGACGGCCAAAGTAATATTGACGAAGTTGAAATCAAGAATTCGCATTCTGAACGAGAACAATTTTTGCAGTTGGCAATTAGGTATGATAATATTTATACATGGAGTAATCTTAAGCTCTTGTTGGATCGATAAAATTCACGGAATATTGATCAATAAATCACTTTTTACTGTCTACAATTTTTGACCTGAATTATTTATTGCCTACGTTATCGCATTTAGGATGAAAGAAAAACAATGTGACAAACGGTGCAAGTGAGTGCAATAACTTAAAACATTTCAGATATTACTTGTGCACTCTATGCATCAGCGAGGAACACAATTTGTGCGTGTTCCGCGTAATATCGCTCTGGCTGAATAACCGCTCGCTGGAGCTGGACAGCGAATCTGAAAAGACCCTCTACGAGTATTTGGATGCGATACCTTCGAGAAAATTCCTGCCACTCGTTCCGCAGCTTACTCCGAGGATGAGCCAAATACACGGTGACCCGTTCCAGGAGAAGCTCTATACTCTTATAGGTAAATTTATTGTTTTGAATAGAGTAGTAGTTAAACCATGAGGTTACTAATCATGTACTGTGGGACTGCCCCGAGATGAACAGAGCTGTTTGCTGCGGTTCATTTTATATAGGCCTAATAAGCCCCTTCTTCATATAATCTCAACTAAGCTTTCAATAAATTTGCCATATCTTTTTGGAAATAGGATATCCTTGATTCTTCGTTAGATTCATTTTCTTCATCACTTCGGAGTAGATTAAACTCCACTGCCACAGCGGATTATCAGGATACTTATTATCACTAAGAGGCTGAGCAAGTCACTGTGGTCACAAGTCACAAGTGGACAGCCAATTTGTGTAATCTATTAAATAATAAATAGATAAGTAATAAATAAATCATTTTGTTTATCTTGGGGGGTTGATTTACTGGCTGTTGCTCCTAAGACACTCCCAGTCAAAGGAAAAAAACTGTAGATACTCTTAACGGTTGTAACGCTAGTGGATACTGTGGATAGGACATCATTGGTGGGTGTAGGAGGACAATTGAGTCAATAAAGAAGAAAGTTATTTTTGTAACCTCACTGCTATTTTATGGCAAATGCTGAGATGATATTTATCCCAGAATTTATTCTGTAAATAGATGTGTCGATGACATTCATATCGTCTGTCAGTGGCGGTTCTACGTAATGGGCTAGGTGGGCTCAGCCCGACCTGAAATTTTCAGCCAAAAAGTGTAAAAAAAGTATTCTTAAGCAGACTTCATTAAAACAAACATCAATTCGGACATACAATGTAACACAAATCTATCACAAATTCATACAATATCTTAGGTCTGATTCTCTTCTATCAATTTAGGAGCATCTCTCTGATTATTGAATTATCTTGTGCATGCATATTAAGAATAAGAGGTTAGGCTGGGCTAGTTTGAAATTAGTCCCGAGTAAAACAAAAGCAAACAATTTCAAAGGGCTACATGCGGCCTGGAGACCTTAGCCAATTGCGAAGTGGAAACATTCACAAATTCGTAGATTTTATGTATACAATGCTAAACTTTTTTTTAGCCCACCCAAAGTTATAGGTCACCAGCCGCCACTGTCGTCTGTGAAAAGGAAAAAGGACGTAACCCACATTTTTTTTGATAATCAAAATGTATCCAACTTGATACACGTTCTATCAAAAGCATGTAAGCTGCAATGCCAAATTAGTATCTAAATTTAACTTTTAAGTTTGAAAAAAATGGGTCTGCTAAAATTACAAACAGGAAAAAAGACTTAGGAAAAGAAGACGGTTAATCTTAAATAATGTATTAAATTTATATTAGATTATGTCAATTAGACACCGGTTTAGAAGTCTCCGTGCACTTTAAGGTTGTGTTTATTTCATAATTTGCATATGGCAGAAAATCATCAAAACACGTTTTTGTGCCTCCTGTAAAATTTACTATGTGTGGGTTACGTCCTTTTTCCTTTTCACAGTCGATATGGTCCAAGCACCAAAATGGAAATCTGTATTATTGGCGGAGAGAATTAGAGGAATAACACCAATACTAAATAATTATTTTTTCTGTCTTAGAAAGATGCGTTGTCGATCATCCTCATCACACTCTGCCAGTGTTACTCGCTATCAAAAACTCAAATAAAGATAAAGAAATACAAGAGAAAACACAATCTTCTTCACAATCCTCAACAAAAGGTAATACAGCTGTTATTGATTAAATTAGAATCTATTGCTAGAATTCTCATATGAGTAATATTGCTGTAGGAATAAAGCACAGTTCAGTTACAGCCAGTGCTGTAGTGAAGGGTATACATTGTATACACTCTGTCACATTTGTAGAAATAACATAACCCTCTGATTAACCTTTCAAGCACACTTTTTTTGAGCACCTAAGACAATGAGTCGGCGACCGGAGCTTTTTAGAGTTACCGGTTAAACCAGTGGAGCGGAAGCTGTGGCCTTTTGGCTACTCTGATGCTGCCTTTTGACTTGATCAAAATATTCACTTTGATCAAAAAATTATACGCAAGAGTTTGGAAAAAGAGCATAATCAACTCATTTTATTTTCGACACTCAAAAAAAAGGGGAAGGGGGTGTCAATGTTTTCTTAACTGCGGCCTTATGTTGAATCAGATAAATGAATGTGGCCTTTAGAAATGATAAAGTTCCCCACCCCTAAGTTAGACTGTCTGAATGATATTTTAAATAGAAAAATACTTGACAACCACTGGTGTCAAACAGTGGCTGGATCAACAGATATGATTTTAAAACAAAACAATCCATTTATCTATTAATTAATGTGTGTTGAAGCTTGGCGCATTATGTTTTTGATTGAAATTTAGCTCTCGAAGTGTTAATTGAATAAAATTGTATTATTAACCCTTTGAGGTGTATCGCCGCATACGTGCGGTCGAATGTTGTGTTGTCTAATATTCATTGGCATTCTCATGCTTTTAATTGAATTGTCATTATTTCTTTACAGACGGATAAAGAGCATATATATCTATGACTTTAGGCAGTCTCATTATTTTTATTATTGGTTGCAAATGAGCAAAACAATTTTGTAAAAAGGTGAATATTTGTACACAGATCGGTAGCCGTACAAAACTGAGCATAAAATTACTTTTCGGCGCGATTCCTTTCCTGGAATTAATGTCGGTAGAGCAGGTTATGTTTACAGAAAGAAGCAAAAAAAGATCTAGACCCAAATTGGAAGTAATAGCTTCTTGAAAATTATTGAAAAGTAAAAATTAGTTTGTAAATTTATATTTCTAATTATGCGTTGTAAAATTATAAAAAAAGATTTACCACCTAAAATATTATTCAATATTCTTCCCAGACTGACCGATAAACAAAAAAAGTGTTTTTATATTTTTGTGTGTATCAATGGTAACTAATCAAAATATACAAAAAAGCCTAATTTAGTAAAAATTAACTCACCGCTCAAAGGGTTAAACATAGTAATAATAATGTAATATTAATATCAACTTTACCGCTGTCTCTGTAAATAAATATATGTTACGTACTGGGACTGAAAATCGATTTCAGGTTGCGCCGAGCCTGAAAGGTTTAATTGAAATATTCAATCATCAGACAAATAAATGTTTGTAGTAATATTGTGTACACATCGATAATGTCCCTTCACACACAGGTAGCATTTGCATTCAAGTGGCATTGTTTCGGTCACAAATTAAGCATTGTTTATAAAATATTTGGCACTACAGTTAACAGCCAAGGCATCAGATATGCTTAAATTTTAAATCACACAATCAAACTCAAATAAGAAGTCAATTGAGAGGAAAAGACATCACATACACCCATGTCAAAGATGTCAAATTCAAATTGAAAAAATTCATATTTGATATTGACCTTACCAAAACATGAACCCTGGTATATTTGATTGCTAGGGTATGGCTCTTACCACTAGACTACAGAGGCTGAAAATTGCAAACTGAAAACTGTGCGGTTGACTCAAACAGGTTGCACTTAATGATCTACGATACGATAAAGTTCAATATGGGAATATATTCTTGCTTAAATATAGAGTATACAATAGGTCTCCTATATATATATACATTCTGTCAAGTTTAAGACTACAGCACTGGGAAAAGCATCTGCGACAATTCGGAGAGGGCTTAATAAATGTTTATCTTTTATTTCAGATGAAGGTACCTCGCCGGAAGAACCATATGTTGCCGTAGCAAGAAAAATGCTTCACTCCCTATCTAGGCGTGACGACGCTCAACTTTCAAACATAATAAAGCAGACAGAACTTGTGAGTCTAGGTATGTAGTGGTATTAACACCTATACCATCAATAATATCTTATATACTCTTCCCATTGGTGAAATTATGACTATTTGTACATGATAATGGTACTTCAGAGAGGAAAGAAATTCAGTTTTAAATTGCGAGGCCAGCCAGAGTAATTAAGTAACATGGAATTTAAGGTTGGTAAGCTTTAAAGCAACTCTTTACAAACATACATTTAAGGTTATATCATAGTTATATCCAGACCCTATCAGAGGGTGGAGAGGGTAAAAGAGTCTATTCGCTCGGACCTTAATTTTGATTTAACTTGAATGAGCGCTTTGGAATACCTTGTAAGCAATGTTCCTTCTAATTTTCCAAAGGTTATGTGCGCAAAATACATTAGCTGTGCAACTTTGAAAGGAAATTAAAAATTTGTGCGCCACTTAAGGTATTTAGACCTACTAAACGAAATGGTTATTTTTTTATAATGACAATAATTAACAACACTATATAAAAAAGAAAAAATATTCCGGTGGTGGTATAGTTGGTGTAACTATTGTGCGCTCTGTTCTAATGCAAGTGCGCGCGTTCAGCGAGGTGTGTGCGCGCGCACAGCTTAGTGGGAACACTGCTTGTAAGCATGTAATAAATCAAACATTTCCATGTATTTTACTATCAAGAAAGCTTGCAAATAATAGGATTCGATCTTGAACAGTCCTTGGACAGAGAAAGATTAAATGGACTGGTAATGCTGAATATAGATTACCATAAAACTTGTTAATCAAATAATTTTGATAATATTTGAATTTGTATTAGTGCTAGTTTTGAATTTCAATGTCAGCTAACACTAACATTTCATTTAACATTTTCAGCCATGATCAGCTTGGCAAATCTCAAATTGAAGGGTGCCAAAACGATCCAGCAGATAATTCCTCGAACGGAGCCGCTCAGAAATATAAAACAACAATCCCACGTTTTGGTCCCCACCCTCACATTGCCTGTGAGATATGATACCAATTATCAAAACATCCCAAGTAGGATATAACATTTATCAATTAATCGTAAGCAATTATACTTATCCATGCCGTTTTAACTGTGTTCCAAATTTACCCTTCAAATGGCACTGTTTTTAAACCATCGAAAATGCTATTTTACAGACCTGAAAATCAGTGTTTACATTGCTTTTTATTAATTTTTTTAGATTGAAAATAAATATTGGTATTTTCCTGTTATATGGACACATCATTTAAATCAGTGATCGCCAAACGGTCGCTCGCCAGATACTGGTAGCTTGCGGCAGAATTTTCGGTAGCTCTCTTAGGATATTTATAAATTTGGCCTATTTATGTGAATCAACGCTTTGGTGGTGGTTAAAAGTAAATTTAGAAATATACTCACAGATGTTCATCTTGATAATTGCAATCGGATGGGATTAACAAGATACTCACCGAGAATTGGAAAAATTGTTAATATTACATACAATGTGTATTTTAATTATTTATTTATAAACAAAATACTATTACACTAATAAATGTAATATTTTCTAGACGTTGTAAGTTTTTCTGAAAACTTTTTTCTGGTTGGCGGTGTGAACATGCCTAAGAAACTATTCTGCCGTGGATCTGATGGAATCAATCGACCGATGCTGCTGAAGGTATCTATTTCATATTGAGATTCAAATGTGCTGCGATGCATAATGAGCGTCGCGATCCTGCATGCCTTTTCATTACATTTGAATCGTTCAAATTATGTACATTCGCACAGATATTGAAATTTCACTAAAGCACCTTCAGTCAAAATCTTATATTAAAGTATTCATTACAATTACGAGATACACTTGTGATATCCTGAAGCGGAGTTTTCAACGTAGAAACAACACAGTTTCAAATAAAAAAAATAGTACAACTAACCAACAGTTCACAAATTTTGTGGCTGAAAATGTCCACTTCTCTAGGCAATGCTATGATCAGTTGAACAGCCCTTGATACTTCTGGCTCGTATGACCTAGGCGAAGAACAAGTTTTAAGAAAGAAAATTGTTTGGTTATAGTTTCGGCCACATAGGAATAAAATTGGGAGCCCGTAAGTTAACAGACATGAGTATTTCAGGATTATTAACCTGGCCTTGAAGAAGAAGAGAAAAATGGTTTAGTGTATTATTTAGGTAGTATTCCTTTAAGGATTGTGATTTGAATGTCTTTTTTCTTGTAGGGTGAAGATGATATCCGTCAAGACGCAGTGATGCAGCAAGTCTTTGTGATAGTGAATCATCTTCTGAGCCGTAATCAACACACCAGGCACCGACGCCTCATCATACGCACGTACAAGGTAGCGTTATTACTACCATTTCATCCAAAAGTATATTCATGCTACATTTCATGAAACGTTTCCATGGCTTCCGCAACACACTCACATCCCATTCGAAAGCGGTGTCTATTAATCCGTCATGTTTGTGTTGGATCACCATTAATCCATGTAAAGGTCTTTCAATAGGGAGCTCAATCATGAAGAATTTCCAACGTGGCATGTGCTGTGTGCCACATGCTATCGGTATTCATATCATAGTTTAGGCCATGAGAAGTTGCTTATCATCAATCTGTAGGTTCACCGTCGGCGGTTATGGCAGTGTCAGTTTTGTTTTGGAAGAAGTACGGACCGATGATTCTGCCAGATCAAAATTTGCACCAAACAGTGACTTTCTCGAGATGCATTTAATGCTGGTGTATCTCGTATGAATTGGTATCGCCCTAAATCTGACCATTTTGCTTGTTCACATATCAATTCATCTAAAAATGGGCCTTTTAAATTTGGGTCAACTACCAACTGCAACGTTCATTTTAAATAATGCCAATTTCCTTCAATTTTAAATAAATTCAACATCTCCATGTCATCAAAACGATAAAATAATTATAGTATTTTGGAATATCATTTTATATTATCTGAAAGACAACTGAGTTCCTTTTGTATAATTTGCTTATTAACACTCTCAAACTAAGTGATACTTCGCACTAAACTTCATCACCGTTTAATAACAAATCATCCACTACATAAAGGCAAACCAAAAGAATATTTTGAGGTGATACAAAATAACTAAAAAAAACAATCGAAAAGGCTGAAGAAATTTCATCCGTGCATCAGTTTGAAAGTGCCTGCTCACTCATTCCGAGTTGGCGCTCACTCCAATAGGGCTTGTCGGTTTTCAAAAACCGACAACCGTTTTTTTTGGATAAATTTGTGACATTTGAAAACCGGGTTTTCAAGTTTGTAACCGGTTGTGTCGAATTTTCCATAAACGAGTATAAACAAAAAATGGGGTGTGGCTGTGTCATGGACACGGCTGTGTGTTGTACGTGAATACTCTGTAATAGGAGATATTACGCCCCATTTTTACGTTGCCGGCACTGCTTGACTTGGTCATATGATGTTTTAATGGTACCATTCGATTGCTCTTGAGAAGCCCTTTCCAACTGTATACGATCTCTGTATTTCGATTTGGCTTTTTGACGTGTATAGCTCGACATTATATATTTTTGATTTATTTTTAACACCTAATTATAGTCACACTAATGTTTTATCTATAATCGATAGATTTTGTCAAGAGCTAACGATTGAAACTTGAACGAACATCGTAACTTCTCCGAGTCAAAAGTTATACGAAATAGAAATCAAAATGGCGGCGCTTTCCCCTCCGCCCCGCGCGATGTATCACAGTCATTACATAGCCCAATAAATTCTTTGATTCTTTAGCTTTCCAGTGGTGCAATTAAATTTTAGATAGCGATGACAGATATGAAGCTGCAACACCAAACTGTATCCCCCGATTTTGTTATCATTCGTTTTTTTGAATTGCCTCCATAGGGAGGCAAAAAAAATTGCTTCTATAGAGAAGCAATTTTAAAAACGTATTCACGTTAAAATGACAGAAAATTTGGAACTTTTATTTGATGGACTAAAGACCATATGCGCCACATTACCCAGCGAAAGGGTAATTTCGATATCAAGAAATTTTGTTACAAAAAGCTTGTGTTTTCTTAAATCATATTTTCGGAAGAGTAACACCAAATAATTTCTTGTTGTGCATTATTATGCATATACCATAAACAACATAAAAAAAATTGAACTTTTTAATTACTCGTTATTTTAATTGAATTATCCATTTTTTGTAAAACAATATTGACATTCGACAACCGGTTTTTTCAAAAGTCGGTTTTTGTATAAGCCCTACACTCCAATACTATTCAAATTGTATATTTTTTCAAATTGTAATAACTTACATAATTCATTGGGTAATTTAGAGAATTTAACTAAAATTCAATTTTTCTTTTATTAGAACAAGAAATTGGTTTTAATGGAGTATATCATAAACATTTACTAGCGACTAATAGTTTGATGGCCAATTTCTGATCAATTTTTCCAATCCGAAGGTAGTGGCACTCTCCCGGCGGAGCGGAGTCATCGAATGGTGTGACGGGACTGACTCCCTGGGCCGTTTACTGACAGGCGCCGACGGAACAAAAGGCTATCACGCTAAAATTCGACCAAATGACATATTGTCGAAGACAGCTCGGGATTTGATGGGCTCCAAACGCACGGCTACGAATGAGGAAAAATTAAAAGTCTTCAAAAAGATTCTCGCCAAGTTTAAGCCGGTGTTTCACCACTTCTTCACGGAAAATTTTCTCATGCCAGCTGTTTGGTATGAAAGAAAGTTGGCTTACACCCACAGGTAAGTTATGCTACTCCCTTTTAGACTCGTTTACAGAAGTCCATTGCTTCTACTATCTGCTAGATATAAAATTGTAAAAAACAATACAATGGCACAGAGATTTAATAACAAATTTGTACCATAAAACAATTGAGGGTATTACTTGCAAACCCGGCTCATTCCTAAATTGTCGGACCATGAACCATGAATGTTATTTAGTGGATAAAAATAAATTTTGAAAGTATTTTTAGAAATCAGTCTCAAACATGGTTTGACAACATCCAAAATATCATTCCAAACTAATGTAAGACTAAAAATACTTTCAAAACGAAATTCAAGATTAATTTTTTAACCATTTTGAAATAAGCTGTGTTAGCAAGCAATACCCTCAATTTTTCTTCCCTGACTGACTGGTGTCTTTCATCGTTTTACAGAGAGAAGACCTCTTGCTCTATTTCTCTTTCTTCTCATATACAATGATGTTATCTTAAATAATTTGTTGAAAACTTTAAATGTGTCATGCACACCTTATCTCATACCATACCTCGATTTACGCGGGACTCGTTTTACACTGTTTCACTTTATCGCTCCGAGAAAAATATATTTTTTTAAATAATAATTGAATATAACGCAAAAATCAACAACAGATTACTAAGCAAGGCTTAACCCAGAAGACTGCTGCTAGTTATGGCTTTACTATGATAAAAATGATTTTGAACCAATTCTAAGGAAACGACTGGTTATATTTTCAGTGTTGCCACATCATCAATGATTGGATACATCCTGGGATTGGGCGATCGGCATGTACAAAACATTCTCATTGATACGTCGACGGCAGAAGTTATTCACATTGATTTGGGTAAAATGTTATTTTTATTTAATACTAACCGGTACCCGGCAAGCGTTGCAATGGCACTCGAAGAAAGAAAGTGTTTGTGTTTTAATTGTGTTTATTGAAGTGCATGCTTTCTTTTTGTTTGCTTGACGTTTGCTGCCGATTGTCTATGGTACGACACACGCGCCGCCTACTGTAATTTAATTGTAATACGCCTATAATCTTTGCTCAAGTTGCATGAACGGTATGGCACACATACAAACATTGATTTTTATATAAAATACCAGCTAACTTTAATATGCCTATAACCTTCCCGGAAGTGCAAGCTAAAAGGTTGTCGAAGTTTTATTGCAATCGGATCAGCAGTTTTTGAATGTATAAAGGCCGAAAATGAAGCAAACAAACAAACATTGATTTTTATATATATATTATAGATATAACAATTTGTCATCACATAAAACTTCAAATATGACTCGTGTGCTGAATGTCAAATAAAAGTCTACCGTTGCATCGTCAGACAAATGGCGGGAGTAATAAGCATACATTAATGGACAATTTTTTTTATTGCAGGTATTGCTTTCGAACAAGGAAGAGTACAGCCAACCCCTGAAACTGTACCGTTCCGTTTGACTCAAGATATGGTCGCCGGATTTGGTTCGGCAGGAATTGAAGGTGTCTTTGGCAGGTATATATTTTTTAATAGTTTTCTATTAAGTAATAAGTAAAGTAAGAGGCTGTTGAAAAATCAATGAAAGTTTCAGGAAAATACAATAGTTTAATAACTTTTAGAGCAGTGCTCCGCAACCGGTGTGCTGCGGCACACTGGTGTACCGTGAGCCGGATACAGGTGTGCCGCGGTCAAATACATAGTGAAAAATTATTTGAATTGAATTATTATTAAAACCTCTGTGTTCATTGAAAGAATCGCAGGTATCACATTAATTAGTTATTACTTTATAATAATTATTAAGATTGCATAAAAGTTAATATATTATAGTTTTATGTATGTATACTTTTCAAATAAAAAACGAAAATTTATTGTAAAGTTTGTGTATCAATTTAATACCTATATATTTTTGATTTTGGTGTGACGCGGAATTTTAGGAAGAGTTTTGGTGTGTCGTAGGTCAGAAAAGGTTGCAGAGCACTGCTTTAGAGGAGTATGGGGAATTAGTACAAATGAGTACTCTAATTTTTTAACTTTTCCAAATCTATTGTCTCTAATAATTGGAAACACAATGTTAACTTTACACATCTTTATTTTCCATTTAGTATTTGTAAGTGATGGATAATATTGTTTCAGATCCTGCGAAAAGACAATGGATGTCCTGAAAGGAAACCAGGAGACTCTTTTGACAATCTTAGAAGTTCTGCTATGCGACCCTCTGTACATGTGGACAGTTATTCCTCAGAAGTCTTATCAGAAACAGAACGGTGAAGAGCCTTCGATTGCCTCTTCATCCGTTGCCGTCACACAAACTGCCGGTAATTATTGAGTAAATTAAATGACAATCAAACTATCTGGTGCAGTGATAATATTTATCTAGTACTGCCGTGTCAAAGTAATCGTTGTAAGGTATTTACTGAGGGCCTTTTGAACCTCACCAGGCTGTTGCCCCCAATCTGAAGCTATACTCGAGTATACCATCTTTACTCAAAGAAAAAGTGTGGCCTTCCCTGGTATAGAAGGATGTGGTTAGGGCAGGACTAGTGGCTAGGTAATCAATCTCACTGCGTTGTTTTGAGACCAGGTGGTACCATAGACCTCTTTTTTTTAAAATCTATGTATGCTTCCAATGTGGAGCATATGGCCTCCTAATGGAGGTATCTCGACAGAAGGTTTTTTTCTACGAGAACTGCTTGTTACTCAGTCGCTCAACCTCACTTTTTTTCAAAGTGAGTAGTAGGGAAAAAATGTTAAGGCTAGAACAGGCCTAGTGGTTGACTAATCGCTATTGCTACACCCAGTTATTAAAGGATCAGAAGGATGGGAGGAGAGGAAATGATGTGAATTGATATCACAAACATCCAGTCTTCGATCACAACTTCGAATTGAATAATTCACCGTGATCTTACCGGGAATCGAACCCAGACCTGCGTGATCAGTAGAGAGAGCTCTAACCAACTGAGCCAAAGCAGGCGACAGTCACCTCTTTACCTCTAATAAAAATCTATCAATCAACAAATAAAAAAGTCAGTATTTAGTCGGGATTGGATGCCCTGCACATAGTGTTGTCAGTCACTCAAATGCTCAGCTGTGCTCAAACAATCACGCAGTTGTAGTGTTTAATGTCGGCAATGCAATCATAGTAATAGAATCTACTTATGTATCTGATACTCAAACCGCCAGAAGTGCAGAGAAGAATACACATTATATTACCTTTCATTTCATTATTTTTTATTATGTAGATACACATAGTTTTGGAAGCGAAGCAGAAAGAGCCCTATTGCGGATTCAAAACAAGCTGAAAGGTTCGGAATTCGGCTGCGCCCTGGCTACACCGGGGCAAGTATCGAGACTCATCCAGCAGGCGACCGACATAAACAATTTGTCTCGCCTCTTTGTCGGATGGCAACCCTATCTCTAAAATATGATCTAACACAGAACAAACTGTCAGTTTTCTGAAGACTGATAAAAAATACTTTAAGCGTAATATTGATTAACCATTTAAGTGCAGGTGCATTTTTTAATATATAACTAAAGTAATTTATTGAATTTTGTAATTTTTAATCTCAAACAAATTAATGTTCGTTAGATAGTTTAACAAATACGTGAATAAAAAAGCTAGAACACATGTCATTCTCACAATTGATCATCAACTCAGGTTAAACTAACACCTCCAGTGGGGCAATTCTTGAATGGAATCTCATTTTTACAATGTTTGTATAAAGCATTTTTGCTTCTTAACAACTAATATTTAGTGTTACTACCAATGACAATTATTCACTACACGACAAGTTATTTTTCTTCTAAATATATCGCTGGATTTATCATAAGATACGCATGTACGGAATCACTGCAATCTAAGAATTGCTTTGTTTGAGCCAGCGGTACACATACTGATATGCACATTATTACTTTTTAATTTATAAGTTTTGATTATTTTGAATGTCACAATAAAACTTTCCAGTCATTTTTTATTTTTTTATGTACCTACGTGTTCAAATATTTTGCTGAAATATGTATGGATCAGTCTATGGAAAAATGCAAATGGAAAGTATTCCGAAACTGAAATAGTTCAACTTTCCATTTCGGTTGAATGATGGTGTTCACAGTTGTGGTAACTGATTACGCATAAAATGATAATAATAATCTCTCGTGTGCCTTATATATTATATCATGATACTAATTTAAATGCTATTGAATTGCCCGAGTGCCTTATTTGATTTTAATTTGTTTAATTCGATAGTAAGATGCTGGGTTCTCGGTATAAAAATATTATTAACTTGATTTAATTAATGCTTGTGATTTAACAGAAATTCGTATTGTTTGTCGGTCTAATTTCTTAAGGTTTCATCTGATTTTTCCATGTGTTGTTTCACTTATAATGTATTCATATGTAATTCATATATGCTGTAATTATGTCATATTTTTGTTATTTATTATAATATAATAACGATAAAATAATGCAAATAAAACTCTTGGTATTTTTTTAGGTTTTGTTTTATTTTTTAGATCACATTTCTACAAACTTATCGAAATAAAGGTATAAAAATAATGACAAACTTAATGAGCGGACTTCACATTTCAAATTCGATAATAGCTTAAAATTCACAAAAAAAAAATATACAATGGCAATTCATTTTAATCATGTGACTAAATTTTTCTATTGAAAAGCAGCAATACTTTTCCATTGCAACTTATTTATTAACACTGGACAGAGTACTTTTTTTTTTACTTAATTATAACACTTAACAGATGACAATAATTAGTATTTTTTTCTGTAAAAAAATGAGTAAGTATCACAATAGCGAACTATTAAAATTTACATAAGATAGCGTTGCCAATAAAAATAGATATTTTGGACATTTATATATATATATAAAAATACTTTTTGTATACATATAACATTATGCTCAGCATTAAATGCAATAAATTCGTAAAATGTTCTCAACAGCTATGCATAATAATATTATTCATCAGAATTTAAAACTGTAGCCCTAATTATTTCACATAGACAAAAATATAGATTTTCTTCATGTTTGGTGAGGAAAATATGCTTGATGATATTCTAATTTTAAAGTGAATATCATTTCCAAACAGATGGTAAAAGAAAAACATTCATATTTATTAAACAATGTTAGATATATTGGGGTTTTCAAGGTATCTGAAAGGAAATTCAATTCTACAATAACAGACTGAATATTTAATATGATGTAAATCCTATAATTGTTTATGGCTAAAATTAAGGATACTATTATTATTTATGGATACATTTTATTGGTATCTGTCATAATTTGAATTTATTTGAAAATTTTACCAGGCACTTGTGTTCTAGGTCTACAATTTTGTTGAATGTCTGTTAAAAGCCTCAAAAGTTTAAAGCAATTTAATAAATTTCGCGTGTGAATTCAATTAAAAAATGTGAAAGTTTTTGCTAAATTATTATCAATAACCTAATAGTATAATATAATAATAATGCAGACAAATCACAATAGCATAATATATAAATTATTGAACACTTATTTTCCAATAAAAATAATTGTTCAATTATAGAACATATATATTTCCAAAAAAGGAATCATCCAATTTTCAGCAGTTTCAAGGGATAATAATAATTGTACAAATGAAATGAACTTAATGAATTGTGAAAATATAAAAGTAAAAAATAATTGATAAATACAATAAGATAATGCCTTAATATTTAATTTATTTCACACCGAAATATTTACATCAAGATGAAATCAATCTTTTGATATAATTGATACTCAATTCTTCTTGAATCTCAATTATATCATTTCAGGTTCATATTTTAATCTACGGCAGGTGCTCTGAAACATTTGAAAGGCCTTTGCAATATCTTTTTATATAATATGAATACTTCAACAGATAGATCCATGTCCACTGCTGCACTGAGAAACAAATTAGTATTGCCATAACCAATTTAGAATTTTAGCTCATAGACAGTGGTTAATACTAGCATTCTATGATGTAAAATGTGCATAACCATATTATAAACTCACTTGTTGGTATGATAATAATTAGTAGCAGGACTCTTTTAGTGTCAAAGCTCAATTTGTCTCTTATATTTTGCTATAATTAGATTTAATGTCAATTCTAGCTGAATGCTATATTATTTTTCTTATGCAGCAGTGAACACAGCTTCACAATAATATTTTATATAATATATATATACTCTGAGGCGTTCAACAAAAAATATCACAAATAACATTTGTCAAAAGTACATAACTTTACCACGTGACATAATTTGATGGGCGTACGGAGGCAGATGTAAATACATAAACTTTTTAACATGATAAAAGTTTACTTGAAATTGATGAGGCCTCCTGCTTTGCCGAGAAGGCTGCTTGCTCCTTCTGATCCCGCATCGGTGGCTTTGTGTGTAGCGGCAGTTACTCCGGAAACCAACTAAAAGAAAATGTTTTAAATTTAAGAAATTTAAATGTCAACATTTTTGTTTTTTAGTTAAAACATTGATAAGGAATAATTATTAACATCAATAATAAGTTAAAGGGAATATGTGAGTGTCTGAAGATGGCATGATGCCGAAATAGCTGTCAAAAATTTTACATTCATTATTTTTGTATAACTTCATTCTTTGCTTTCTGCATGGTGTCTTTGATTTTTCTCTTACAACTCAAATACCACCCTATAGCGAGTTGATGAAATAAAGTTTGCAATGTACTTTTTCTATTAAATGTTTGGTATTTTATTATTTTACTCTCTGCATTTGAGGGTGCCACTTCATGATTTTTCAGCCTTTTATTGAATGATGCTGGTGTGTGCTTCTATGATGTTGAGTAAAAATGATAAGTAAAAATTTGTTTTTTTTTTATCTCGTATGATAACTATATTTAAGTATGCAGTAGGAAAAAAAATGCATTTATATTTATAAGGCAGATTTTAAATAAGTGATTTTGTGATAATAATTGAGCTTCCATAACGACATAAAAATAACTGAATCATACCTGTTCTCTCTTTTCGTCAGCATATTTCTCAGCTTGCTTGAGGTGTGAGTCGGCAAATTCTCCGGCACTTTTGAGACCAGCATCAGCTGCATTTTCAACTCTCTTTAATCCCTGGTCGATTGCCCCACTTACGGCATTACTGGCTTCTTCGGCTGCCTTTGTTGCTGCTTTCTTTCCTTCCTCGACAGCATTATCTGATGAAAAAAATAGATATTATCAATTCATTGTCATCAACATAAGAAAAGTTAGTTTGGAAAATCAGTAGGCATATATGTTTTTTCTTGAAAAATTGATCCAGATTATTCAAGCAGTGGGAATCACTTAACCAACGTTATAAAAATGTTACAGTTTTAATTGTGGACAGATCATCCATGAGAGTTGAATAGAGATCACCACAAATAACTCCATGGATTATACAATTTGTAATTAATTCTACTTGCAAATAAACAACCTGGCTATTTTATAAGGAAAATGTTTAAAAACACTTCCTCAAGCTAAAGTCAATAACCAATAAGGAAAACATGACAAAATGTCAACATAATAGATTTGGGTCACCACAACAAGAAATGTTTAGCAATTAATAAGTCTGATAAGGTAACTATGTTTTAAATATTGATTGTTTAATGTAAATTGATAAAAACATCAATTGGGAATGGAATTGAAGTAGTATTATTTAATGTTTAAAGAGAATAAATAAATCTAAAGAAGTTGTCATATTATCATTGTCATATTATAATTCCTGATAAAGTGGATGGAAACGTATGGTACAGTAATTTCATGATAAGAATTTCATTGTTTTTAAAATATGACAAGAGTGAAAAATTCTTGAATCGCAAAAGATTCAAATATTTTAACATGGTTAAGAACATTACAAATCTAATGCTTTTTTGTATTATTTGAAGAGTTACTGCATTATCGTTTTTTTTTATTACAGTCCCTTGAAAAACATAGAAAATCAGGGTTTCACTTTTCGAAATTGTGTAAAAAAAGAGTTGACTGTATGACATTTACTCAATAAGGAATGTTTTTATAAAAATCTGTAAAGAATTTGCCGTGCTCGTTTTGAAAATACTTACTGGCTGCCTGTTTGGCCTGGTTGGCGGCTGCTTCGGCAGCTCTCTGTGCTTCAACCTTAGCGGCTTCGGCTGCTCTCATAGCGCTGTTTTTAACTTCTTCGGCTGCCTTTCTCGCTTCTTCTGCGGCATGTTTTGTCTGGTCTACTGTCTGGTTGATTGTATCTTAAAAATAAAAATAAACATCCTCTTTATTTTCATCCATATCCATTAATTTTTATTTAATGCCGATTGTGACATATGTGAAAATACGTTATCTTCTGTTTTTGCTACATTTAAACTAAGTCAACTTTTAGACTGGAATGCTTTCAAACATACTTTTGGTATCGTCAACGGCTTTGCGTGTGCTATCAACAGCTGCTGATGCTGCTTGCCTGGTGTTGTCAAGGGCGTGTTTTCCATCATCAAAAGCCTGTAATCAATAATTGAAAAAAATTAATATACAAAGATATTGTAGCCGGTCAGACTGGTCTAAGTAGAAGGGTTGGAAAAAAAGTAGCATATAGTGGATGAATACAATGCTATGTACGAGTAGAGTGATATAGATTTGGTCAGTTGCTACAATAACCATTGATAGATTTTAATTTTGTGATAATTCAATTGAAATTAAAGCTGTTACAATTTGAGGCTTTCAGGAAAAAAGAATATATTAATCGATTTGTAAAACAAAAATATGTATTGTGATGAAGGTTCTAGTGTCCTTAAATTGTATTACATACCAAAATCATTTGAAAGGGCTAAATCAAACAATTCATACACCTTTTTGAAGAACAGAATATTACGTGTCATTTGTTTGCATCATTCAATTGCACGTAGAAACAAGAGCACTCGAAATTCCCAGAGGCGATTTACGAAAAATATTTATTTTATATGTAGAGAATGACTAAATTTATCAATATACCTTCGCTGTTGCGTTCTTGGCATCGCCAGCGGCCACACTCACTTTTCCGAACTCTTTGTCGAGAGCATCGATTGCAGAATGTCTCGAATCTGCAGCTGTAAGACAAAAATAAAAAATCTCTTCATATTCATTTATCTCAATAAGTTTTATTAAATGTTTAAAAATCTTTTAGATTTTGGCTTTGAGCCAGATGCAATATGACGGAAGACCGATCTTTCATACGAAATCTGACAGAAGACGATACAAGAGGATATTATAATTTTACAAAAGATATGTTTTCATTTAATATTGAAAACTTTTATTGCCATACCAATATAAAACTGGATTAATTACGTATAAGTAGTAATTAATATTGTCTTAAATTATAAAATCACTCTATTATACACTTGACAAAAAAGATTACACAAGATACAAATAGAAGAAATGAACTTATGAATAATAGGAAGAAGAAATAAGTAAAACTGACCTCAATTTCTATTGTCCATTATTAAACAAAAATATAACTACTAAGTAAAAAAAAAATGGAGAAATCTCAGTATGTAAGTGATCCATGCTACATCCATCAAAAACACTTATTATTACAAGCTTTCAAAATGGATCCACAACAACATTCTTTCACTTAGTCCTTCCCATTATAATCCTACAAATAGAGGACTTAGGATCGCGGGGGTATATATACAAAAACGTAGTTTTAAGTATACTAAGGTAAAGTGATTTACCTTTGTGCTTTTATCATTATAATTTCATTTGTAGATATACCCAACCGTATCTTGTATGTATGGTTTTATGTACGAGATATAGCTTTGTTTCAATATGATTATGGCATTGCCAAAGCCGAGCATAACTAAAAACACAGATTTTTTAGTTAGGCTCTGTGATCCTAAACCCTCGAAATGATACGAGAATAATGTTTAACAGCAATTTTATCATTTTTTTACTGGTAATTTTGACAAATACATCCATAAAATTTTTATGATAATGATAATATTAGCTAATGTAAAAGTTGGCAAAAGGAATACAAAAAATACGTGTTTATTAAATTCTCGATTTACGTAACATTACATCATCAAAGATATGAGATTAACATTTAAGAGTTTTTATTGCACATCTTTCTTCGAGTTTTATTTTTTGGCACAGGCATTTTCGGTAAAAGACGACGATAAGAAAAAATGTGTCAAAGTATACTTCTACCATAAACCAGATGTGTCCCATATTATTTATAAGATTGTCAATAGTTAAGAAGTTATTCGTACTGAGTTGTCAAATAATATTATAGTTTTGTGTAATTATTAAAATAAGCACTAAAATTAGATTATTATATAAATTTCTATGGTCAATTATTGATAATATGAAAAACACATTTCCTACACTTAAAATATGCTGGCATTTACAGTCTGCCAATAACATGTTTAAACAGATTGTAAATTACGACATTTCTCAAAAGACTTCAGATTACAACTCATAAAAAATAAAGGAAATAAACTTATGTCACCATCTTATGCTCTTTTTATTTATATATCATTTATTCAATAACAAAGTGATGAGTCTTATGGATATAATTTCATGCTTTTATATCTTTTAATAAGATTTTACTATAATATTTTTTAGTGTGTTTAAATGCATGTTCTATGGAGGGCATAAACCACTCACAGACCTTGATAGTGGTTACGGATTGGAAAACATATCACTTATGCCGTAGATCTAATATGTTTCAGGCCTTGGTTAATTCATTATGAAGTAAAAACATTACAAGTACAGTAAAACCTTTACAACAGACCGTGGGCAATGAATTGTCAGCTATATAATAATGAAAGTTTTTCAAAAACGTTTTTTTGGTATACGATATACAGACTTCCGACTTTTTCTTTCATGTTATATTCATTCTTTTCCGTTTGTCCATTTACAAATAGCCATAATATCCCTCCCCTACCTTCGTGTTATGGATCAGGAAGGTAGGGAGGGGTATTATGGATATTTGTAATTCTGAATAAACAAATTCAATACACACAGATGGAACTAGCTATGTTGACATCAAATCATCCGTCAGCATTTGTTTAAGCTACTGTACATGTGTTATCAAATACTTATTATTTGCAGAATATGGCTAGAGAAAAGATTATTGGATAACAAAACGGATAAAAAATATTTCTAAGAATAAAACTCATTTTTTCAAAGTTCACGATGCCTGAATATTAAATAAAATTGTAAAATAAATAAAACAGTGTTTTATTTTTATAAATATAATGCTTTTAAACCAAGTATTCGCAGTTAACACAGTAAAAGTGACTAATATTTTGAACAATCAAGATTTTGTGCTATATCAGAACCTAGGTTTTAACTGTGAATTGATAATTGCCACACATCGGATGCCCACCAAATGCAATTAGAGTTTATTGGGTTTAGATATCTTGAATTTACTATGAATATACTATGTACACATATTTAAAGAAATATGTTTGATCTCTTCAATTTAATAGAAATACTAACCAGATGTAGCTGCACCAACAACTGCGTTTTCAGCATCGCTTTTTGAAGACTGAATCATATCTCCGGTTTTCTTTGCTTGTCCTTCGATGATTGAAGAAGCCTCTTGGACCTTTTCGTTGGCCATGTCTGTTGCATCTTTTTTCTTCCTTTCGAAGAGGGAAGCTGTCTTCTCGCCAAAGCTTTTGAAAGCACCTACAACAAAATACAACAACAAATGAGTGAAAATGTTAGTTAATCTAATTTTTAATTTATTGTATATTTAACTACAAAATTAAGCTAATTATTTCAGTGCTTTTAATTTTGATAAATTCAATTTTTCCCATCTGAAGTTTAAAAGATCACTAAATTTTGTTTCACAAAAATCTGTCGATTTGAAAAATACAGAGAAAATATTTCAACTCTTACACTGACTTTACGAATCCTTTTTTTGCAATTTGTGATAGATTATCTAACTATTTTCTCTCACATTATTTGAAGTTTTTTTTTTCAAAAAATGACAATTACTGCCATCTTTGGAAAGGATGTTAAAAAGTATTGCTTTTACTTTTGAAAAATAGATGGCAGGCTAAAGTTGTTTAGACAATTGAGGGGGCTGCGGATTTTTTTTTAGTTTTAGGGGGCCGTGGAACGAAAAAGGTTGGGAAGCACTGCGCTAGGGGACTGCGGGTCCCAGCTTAAAGGCCACTGCTATAGAAGGAGGAATGAGATAATGGCGAACTTGCCCTGTTCTGTTAAAATCACGACACGGATCGTTTTCAATATTTTGTAGTTACTTCCAGTGCGTCGCCACACTGCAGTCACTGAAGTTATGTATGTTGCTTTATTTACCTATCTAAAAATATACCCAAGGGTCACCAAACTCTGCAGAAAAATCTTTCGTAACCGTAAATTGGCCTCTCAGGTGGTAGACTCCAATAAACTTTATTGGAATATTATTTTATTTATCTTGGATAAAGTGTTTATGTTCATTGTTTGTGGTTTAATGATCACATTTAAAACTGGTTTGATTCCCCCATCAAAGGAGTGTTTCGTTACACAACATTATAGATAGACGAGCAGTGCGTTTTTTACGACCGAAATCAATTTTTATTTACAGACCAATCGATAGGTTTGCACTAATCGAATAAGCATAAAAGGCAAATGAGTAAAGCTGTTAAAAATAATAAAACTAAAAGCTGTTGATTAACTTCATACACCGGTGCATTACATAATTTTATATACCTATAACTTAATTCATTCAGGCAAATAATACACAATATTGACGAATTTTAAATTTAAGGAATAATTTAAAGTTTTTTCATTCGACAGAAAAAAAAGGAAATTGAAAAGCGGTAAACACGGATGATGAATATAGCTAAAAAAACAACAACACAAAATTTGGACTGTTAAAACTAGGGAATCTTTTTCCGAACACTCAAAATCAAATCACGGCTCCGATCGACGGTTTTGCTGATTTAAAACGTCACTTAGAGAAAATAAATTCAGCCGAAGAGAATTTTATATCGATAATATTACAAGACACTGTAAAGTTCTAAAACGTATGTCAAATAGGAAATATGAATTACGGATTAGACCCAGGCGGAGGCCGAGGCTCCTGATTACCACGTGGGGGTTATTTCTATCGCTACGCTTTATGGGGGCGAAATGTTAGTTGTGCTTTGTGTCATGTCGCCACAAGAATGAATGAATTCATTACTACTGAATTATGAGTTCATATACTAAACTTGACACTACGTATTATTTCTTATACATCCGATTCATATATAAAGCACATGGTTGACATACGGGCCATGGCAGAATCCGTAAGTTCCACAGCTAATGGAACAAATCCCATCAATCTTAAGAGCTTAATTTATTATATGGTGCATCCACAATTATTTTCCTCTTCAGGCTGGACTCAAAATGGAAAAATTTACGAACCAAAACGGATGATTTTTTATTATGTATTATTTTTTAAGATACAGTGAGTTTAACTTCGTAGAATTCACGAATCCGCGCGTCGACCCGGTGTTCTCCGATCGGACTCAACCCTATTGTCAGGCTCACCGCAGCCACATCAATTTAAACGGAATTTAGAGACACCTGCTCTGTTTCTTAATCTCCAATTTATCAAGAAATCAATAAACCTTTCTCCAAATATTCGACACAAATAGCTGCTCTCGAAGTTTAGTATTATTTGCGCCTTCGTCAGCGTAATTGTATCACTACCGTAAAGCAGCGCTACCTACGGCGAGCATTGACATAATGGCATTTAGTTTTAACTTAGTATAACCGCGTATCCCAAACGGTCCGCATGGGGTCAAGGGTGGCGCCAGCTATTTCTTGTATAGGCGAATAGACCTTTCTTCACGTAGGGACTGCCAAGATACTGAGTATCTAAAGCATTTCGGATGATGTTACTCACGATAGCCAACGCCCATTGACTACAAACAGTGCTGCAGTGGAGGGTATACGGGTAATACACTATGTCAAGGGTGCGCAACCGGTCGATCGCAAAGCAAAATTCGGTCGATCTCCTTAAACTATTATTTTCTCGATCCATCAAAAATAAGTTGTTAAAAAATAAATAATATATTAAAATAATACGAAAATACTTAAATCGAATAATTTTGTAAACACATATCGAATGTGGAAAGGAAAAAGGACGTAACCCACAGGTTTTTTTCGATTATCACAATGTATCAAACTTGATACACGTTCTATCAAAAGGATGCAAGCTGCAAATGCCGAATTGGTATCTAAATTTATCTTTCAAGTTTGAAAAAGACGAGCTAGTAAATAATTAAAGCCTAGAAAAAAGACTGAAATAAAGGTTTTTCCTGGATAATTTCTTTAATTAATATTAGGTTATGTCAATTAAACACCAGCTTAGAAGTTTCCGTGCACTTCAAGGTTGTGTATAATTCATAATTTGCATATGGCCCCAAATCATCAAAACACGTTTTTTGCGCCTCCTGTAAAATTTGGTATGTGAAGGTCCCTTTTCCTTTCCACAGTCGATATGTAATGATATTTCGCATTTAAAATAAACATTTTTAAGTTTCAAGTGGGGGAAAAAACCTAAGGTAAAATTTCTTATGAAAATCATGTTCGGAGAAAACTTTGAGAGAGAAGATTGAAAAGTAGATCCCAGTGCAAAAAAGGTTGCGCACCTTTAATAGCGTATTGAAACACACTGGTGAAATCAAAATATTCTACCAACGGAAACAAATTAAATTCTTTATTGTCATTGTTTTGATCACGTCACAATTTTTTTCGAGAAAGGGTACGATATTTTTTTCAAAAACATTAGGGGCCGGACCAAAAGTATTCTTATTGGATTCATACTAAACAAATTATAAAATTAATATTTCGTTTAAATATAAAACATTGTGGGTTTGCTAACAGCATTGATACGCGAAAAAAACAGTAACGGCGGATTCGCAGGAATGAATGATTGAAATATATATATTATTAATAAACATTATCTTAATTAATCATAGGCGACGTCAATATGTAAAACCATTTATCAGAAATATGAGTATAACTAAATAGTAGAAAAAAATATTAAATTTTGAGTACATATGTTATTATTGTTACTCTTATGTCTTCACATTTATTACCATGCAAATCCCAGATAATTAAGACTTGATATAACAAATTTCATTTAATACAATCATTTTTGTATGATGGTATAATTTAGCGTAATATACTAAAAAGTGGTACACGAGTCAAAAAAGGTTGGGGAATCCTGCCATAGACTGGACTTTGTGGTCTGTCAGTATTTCTATGGATTTGGACGTTTAAATAAATATTTCTGGGGTTTCAGTTGAAGTTGTAGATAGCATATTATTTATATTTATTTTATCAGCCACCTTTATCAGCGTGAAAAATACAACATGTTATAAATTATTATTAAAAGCAACTTAACGTATCTCACGTCAGTTTGGCGGCATGATCATAAATGTGATATCCAGTTAAAGAAGGAATGTGAAACGTAGGCGGGATACTGGTGCCGTTCCCAATTCATCAACGGAATTCTAAAATTGTTTCAACATGAGAAACACTAATAAAAATCTTAGACGAGTCAAAACTTTATATATAGTTTTATGGACACTAATTTACTCCTATTTGCATAATAATAAGGTTCGCGTACTGCGTTTACCGGAAATTCAATATTCTATAAATGGCGTGATGAATAGAATAATCATCAGCCAGGCGATCATTGTAAATGATCATAATATGAATTCCATACACGTCACACATTGTCATTAAATCATTTACAATTCACAAGTTGACGAAAGATTCCTAAGCATATGGATTACTCAATAAAAAAAAGCATACGATTGTGTGACACGAAGTATTAAAGTGTGACATCTCCATCATTAGACAAAGCGAATTATGAATGTAGTCTTGTAGAATATAAAATTATTAAAAACACGGCATCGAGTAGCGTATTCTGTATTTTTTTAAATCACGAATATACCTATTACTTTGCCTAGTTACATTTTACCACTCATGTGAATATTTTTTGTTGTCTATGGACTGGGAATCTAACTAGACAAAAAGTAAAATGAAAATGAGAACAAGCAGTTTTCAGCAAGGCTACATCGAAGTTTTTTTAGTGGCCTTGTGTTTTCATGGGTCATAGACACCATTCTCACTATTGTTTTACCTGCTCACGAAAACAGGTACGATGTATCCAACAGATTCACGATGCTATCTCGATCCAGCAAATTAAATTACTTACAAATTATAATGTCGTCATAAAAGTTACTGCTTGAATATCTCTATAAAATACCACGGATAAATCTGACACTAATAAATATCATTTATCGAAGTATTATTCTATCTACGAGTATGAAATAATACAAATAGTCAAAAATGAGGAAACTCCATTTCAAGGACGTATAGCTCATGTCGCAATAAAATTGAATAACATTAAATTCCACAATGCTCATAGACTACGCATAACGGCATATTCGTTAACAAATGAGATTCTATTATTTGTGGTTTAAGTTTTGTTTTTTTGGTCTATCTATAATATGTACATACTTTACACAATAATTCGTTGTTAATATAGCTTTTGTTCCACATTATTTTATTCGTCGAGGGGGGTGTACGTTTCTCGAGTAGTCAGTTAACAATAAGAACGTATTTAAAAATATAAAAAACAAATGTACAAAAGCACATGTTCTATGTAGCTATTATTAAAAAAAAAACATTCACAACCATAAATAAAATATGCACAACGCGAATTGTCTACGGCATATATGGGCAACCAACGGCCCGCCGAGCTATTTTGTCCGGCCCTGATTCATCTCGGTGAATTAATAAAAATTAAAAGCTCCAATTAGGGATTAAATAATGGAGATTACACGGGCGCTTGCAGTGGCTCCATTCTACTAGTTCATGATCACCACCAGATAAGAAATAGCAACCTGTTTTATTTAATTTAATATTACATAATTATGTTTAATAATTTGGTCCGGCTCTTGACTCGGAGACAGAATGATAATTTGGCCCCAGACCAAGGAAAGGTTGCCCATGCCTGGTCTACGGTTAAAAGAAATGTATTTTCATTTCTGTTAACAATGTCATAATCTTTTAGTCTTAATTCCCAATTGTGTTTTGTATACATTTTATAAGACAATGCCAAATATAATTGATTTGTAAAGATAAAGTAAATATTTGATCAAAATTTTACCTTGGGCTAATTTTCGAAATATTTTTATAGCTTTTAGAAATCATAATATTTTGATTAGTAATAGATTAACATGATAAAGACGAGGAGCATTTAAACTAAACTACGGTTTGTATTTTTAGACATATTCGTGTTTGTATTGGTTTTCGATGCGTTGTTTACTTAAATGGTTTCCAAAACTTCCAACTGATGTGTGGAATTTCATCTAACACACATATGTATATATATATATTTAGAAATCGTAAGTATATGTTAATATTTTAAAAAATGGGAAAGTACATTTTTGTGATTGAAAAATTCTTTGTGTACAATAAAATGAGAAGCACAAATGACGGTGTTGTTGACGATAACTCGGTAACAAAATGGAACGAACGAAGATAAGGAAGGACTTTATATAAAATTAGAGAAATACTTATTCAGGAAAACAAATTTACTACTGTAACAGTCGTAGGATCGAGCTCTTCTAGTCGTTTGCCCTCTACGATTCAAAACTAAGACTCTCGTAACAAAACTAAGACTCTTGATTGGATAAATCGCGAATTAATTGTTTTCTCACACTGCCTTCTATTGAAGATACAGCGCTTGAATAGGAAAACAAAAGACTCGCAATTGATTTCACATTGGGTTCCCTTCGTAAGATTCCAATATTTTCATAAAGACGAAAGAGTGACTATCTCGTTCATAATAAAGACGAGGTTTTTTGGATTCATTAGCCCGCGATCGATACATGGCTACAAAGCGTCTAGCGAAGCGTCGACAGCGGCTCTGGGGCAGCGAAGAAGGCATCTTAAGTCCAGATTGTCTCAGTTCAATGCCCTATTAGGCAAATATTCATATTTAATTTCCAATTTATATGCAAATGCGTTTGGAGACTGAGAAAATCTTTTTAATTGGTATGTGCTGGTTTCGTAATCGTTATCACATTTACTATTTGAAAATAAATAAACACTGGAAAGCTTTATAATATAATATAAAACCAATTTACACATACTAAAACATGATAAATACATATTTTTTCATTGGACTACTACTTATTCGGGTTCATGGCATAGCGGTCAACGCCGTTGGCTTACGTGAAGGATCTCACGAGTTCGAGTCCCAGTACGAACTATCTGTCGATTTCTTTTCGAATGCATGGGTGTTTGTGATGTCTAAAAAATCCCTTCCCCTTCTATTCCAATCCTAAACGTAGCGAGAGGGATTAGTTAACCACTTGTCCTGTCCTAGCTCTATCCCTACTCCTCTCTTCGAAAATGGGAGGTTGAGAAACTAAGTAACAAACAATTCTCGTTAAAAAGATTTTGTTGAGATATTTTCATTGCGAGACAATAAGCTCCGCATTGATTGGGAGCGGACATGGATAAAAAACTCTTTAATTAATGTAATAATACCGATATTTATTTCGATTTCCCAACGTCGTATGCACAATACAATATGTCGACAGTATATAAAACAAAAATAAAGGTTTACTACTCATAAACTATTTTTCAAATTATTCCGTGTTATTTTTCTTGTAAATTTAGAATTTACTTTAAATATGAATGGATACAAAGTAGCTACAAACATTATACAATAGATTCACTTTTTTACAGTGGATACGTACACGGAATACCGTGTAAAAAGCGTTAAAAAAGTATGCTAAACTTTAAAATAATGGTGGATAGCTTTCCTTGTATAAAAATCAATTCAGGGTATTTTGCTTTTCAAAAACGATTGTATGATTGAACGCGAAACGTTATCTTTATAACGTAATCATCATTGTCTTAAAATATACGAAACGAGATGATTAGTTAAGTCTTGTGAGTGATGGATGAGGTAACATGGCATATCTAGGACAAGGACTCAGTCGGCCGACAAACTCTGGCCACTAACAGGTAGATGCTTTGTCGATTATATCAGACCGCGGTGATGATGATGATGATGATGATAATAATCCGTGAATCATCATTTTACAAAGATGACTGAAAAAGTTCTCAATTCATTCATTTCGAGTAAAGTAAATTATTGTATTCTTCTACTTGGAATCGATTGACTTCACATATTATATAGGTACTAATAATAACGACTACATTTATATCAAGTATTTTTTTTCTCAATGGTATGACAAGTATTTTTAATAAATATGTCAAATTAAATTTTGATGCCATTGATTTAAACTGCTGTCAAAATTTGAAATTGTGAACATGACTCTTTCTGTTTCCTAATTTAAATTTGTTAGGCTTAAATCTTTCAATTGACTTAATTCTAAATTTAAATTACAATTAACGAGGAAATAGTTATATAAATAAGAAGCATATTATTACATCCGGCCAGGAATGGAATTATATTCAGTGTCGTAGGAAAATTACAATAAATTTATAAACGTAATTTTATTTTAAAAATAATACGAATTAATAAACGGTGGCTATAGAGAATTCACAATTATGAAGTGATGGTATGATTACTGTCAAAGATTGAACTTTCTTAGCAATAACATGATATTTGGCAATTCTAAGTTTAAATTCGCGCCTTCCATCTTGAACAATTCATCAGGCCTACAATAATTCATAAAAACCTACCTACATGCATACATAAATGCATCTGAGAGACAGAGATTTTAAACTGTCCGCGAAGAACCATGGCGATGAATGATAATAAACTTGACGAAGTTTTCTCCGCTTTCTTTTTTAAATTTTGCATTATTTTATAAATGATAGCTGGCTGGTTCGTTTCAGTACAATTGAAAACAACCAGTTATCGTACAACTTCGGTTATGTTCAGCGGTGGGCTGCCAATACGTTAACAAGGGGCTCGCTTAATCTCAAAGCAATTCTCGGTGCTCTGGGGAGGAGTGAATTTTTTTATCACTCCTATGCAATTATATGCAATACTTAAATAAGCAATCGATTGTTACTTAATACACTTGTAATATGTAACAATATACAATTAACCGTCAATTTATCAATCTAAATGACTAAAAATGTACTACTGTGTATACTGAAGCTGCCTTAAATAATATATAAGTCAGAAATTGTAGTTATATCTGAGAATATTGTTTTCTTTTAAATTAACAAGGGGCTCGCCGGCCTTAGTAAATTTTAACAAGGGGCTCGCGCTAGCCCCTCCGAGCCCCCTCCAGCCCATCCCTGGTTATTTTGTGCCATTAAGGAATAGATTATATTCTACACTGCGAGCGAAAATAATTGGAAAAAAAACTACTCGAATCAAATTTCAGGTTAATAAATCAAAAATATAATACAATGACATAAAAGAAACTAAATAACATTATTTCAAAACATTTTTACAGTAAAAGTTGCAATCTGTGGTGTCGACAATATTATTGTTGGACAGTGTGTTTTGTTTCGAACATCCACGGTCTTCCAAACAATTCAAAACAATTATTGGCATGCTGCCATCTTTAATATCAATACACGATCATCAATATCTAATCAAGTACATACATAATAATAAATGATCTTTTACCATGCACTGTTTATACTTTTAAAATTTGTTATGGATCCATACCACTATGTTTTTGGTCAACTTACAAGATTTTTTTTCCTATAAACCTTCTACGCTAATGATTCCTAAGATATCTATGGTTCAAAAGGATACTCATAGATATTTATTTATGTTAGGGGGAGAATATCTACTATCGTAATAAATTAATTGTCGAGAAGCCAATTGGTCGACAGAGCTAATTAATTGAAAGAATAAATGATTGAGTAATGTGTTGTTTATTTTAAGAAAGCATGGCTGCCATTAAGATATATTTATAACACAAACTTTTTATAACTACGTCTATGTAATATTATTTTCTTTAAAAGTCAACATCTGTTTTATTGTGGATGGCAATACCGTATTGTATCTAAAGCTCTGTTCTTCTGTGTACTTCTGACGGTTTGCTGATGGTTTGCAAACTGATTTCGAGTTAGAACCTAAAAGCATCGAACTAGATTCTAATTCGAAAACAGTTTGAAAACCGTCAGCAAACCATCAGAATTACACAAAAGAACAGAGCTAATTTCGTTCGAATGTGGATTATCAAAAGGTTTGACGTTTCGAAAACAAAATAAAAACATTTGACATTAGAATTGATTGATTAATTCCATAAGTGGCATTCAAAGTACCCCGTGCGCATCACTGATTTAGAATTTAAGTTAAAATTGAATAGCTGAAAAATCAGTCACAAAAAGCTTGCTCATATTTAATAATTTGGTTAGAAATATGTGCTATATTTTAATTTTAAGATGAATCATTAAATGGCCACCAATAAGATGTCCACAGGTTATGCATCATTCACTGTGTTATGGCTTTACGGATGAGATTTAGCGAGCACCGTGTTGACATATTGGCAGCCCACCGCTGGATGTACCTACGTACACTGGGAATAATTTTGTACTCATGAATATTTATTTAAAAATAGTTTTATCACAGTAGCGTACAATATATTACGTAATCGCTTTAGATAAGACAGTAAAAAATATTACCACTATACGATGACATCACTCATTAAAACTGTTACCTACAAATAATATTCAATATGGAGTAACCTTTTATGACTTTTTAGTCTCGTTGATTAAATACTAGCGATAATTTCATAATGAAACAACGGGACAAAATTAAAAGTTGCTAGAACTATAAAGAACATTGTAAGAATGGAACATTTATTTTAAAATTTCAACGTTTGCCAAGAATTTCGAAGACATAAGGGACATTAGTTAATTTCAAGAAAGTTTAATTGTAGGTGTTGTTTGTGTCAGGAATAAAATGGTATCATGAAATCTGGTGACAATGGTGACATTATTATACTTTCTTAACCCTTTGCCCGCGTCACCAAATTTAGCGAACATGCCCTGTACGCGGCTGCCTTTTTGCGGATTTTGTTATCGCGTTTCCGACTATAAATATAGGTTGTAATATTTTTTTAACTAATCAAATATGTTAATTGCCACCCAAAGTAACTTTTTCAATAATAAAATACAATATATTTATTGTATTTTCGGTTTAATTCAACAATAATCATTCTTCATACAATTGCGGCGTGACGTCGCCATATTGTAAAATACCGCCACGCGCGACCGAGAAGACTGCGCCACCACCATACCATGCGTATAATATTAAATTCTCGGAACAATTACAATTTCACCCGCACTCGATACCTTATTTACATTATCCCAAATAATGTAATGATATATGCATATTTTGTTAATACGTGGAGCACAATTCTTACGAGAAACGCCATGAATCAACAGCGGCCATCTTGCATTGGTGACGTATTTTCACGGCGTGTTCCATAAATAAATTATTTTAGCCTATATTGAATCTTTTTTGACTAATGTCATCTATTGAATTTGGTAAAATATACATTTAGTAATATTTTCAACTAAGTTATATAATTTTAACACAATAGGATTTGAACTTATATAAGGTTTGAAATTTCCATGACATCTATACGTGTCACGCGCGCTGAGGGCATGTTTGCTACGACATGCATAGCGGTCATACGTGGTGGAAAGGTTAAATAACTAACAATCATTTAAACATGGGTTCCACTGTAACTTTATACATTTATTTGCACCGGTCTGACAATTAATTGACCATAAACAATTAAACAAACGACAAAATTCTTATTGCAGATGGGTATTTTATTTGGATGCAAACACACAACATATTATACTTCGCATACAACATTTTATTTGAATACATATTATGAATAATAACTTCGTTGTGCCAACCGGTCTAGTGATAAATATTTTTTTGTTATTTAAATGTTGATAATAATGTTCGCACGATTTTAAAGTCTATTAGACATTTTTTTTTTTACATAACAATATAATGCAATGACAGCTAGCACTCGTCGGATAAAAATATGGATAAGTACTTAAGGTACATGTTTGTAGTCGTATAATTATAATAATGGTTAGCTACTTAGTTTTTCAATTATTTTGTAGGGTACTTATATACTTGACTAATAATTTGACTCATGTTTATTTTTATTGCATAGGTATTTCGATTAAAGACTAAGAGAAAATAAGCGTGAAATATAATTAAACTTAATTTTTAGTTACATGTCTTCAATAATTACCATTAAAAATTCGCCGTTTTTCAAAACTAACAAAAACAATGAATTCATGGGATAATATTTTACTAAAATTAAAATATTGGAAATGTAGGTAGGTAAAAGAAACCGGGCTTTTGATTAAATTTTGAATGTAATACTATTGATATGTGCGTATGCTATTACGCAATATTAATATCCAAAAATAGTAACGAAGCATTCAATTCACCGATATATAATTTTAATGTGACTAATTATTTTAAAATTTCGTTTTGAACTTACTTTTTTTATGTATCTTAAAGACAAATAGAAAGTTTATTGACGTAACCGGCTGAAAATGGTAACAACGCTTACTTATATCGTACTATCCCATTGTATTATATTTAAAATACGTTGTCAGTGTTGGCAGCCTATGGCATAAATAAATTACCTCACACACATTAACACATTCACGCTGGATTCCAATAAGATTCCTCAGTGCACGTGCACTTGCAAAGGTCACATTAGTACTTTTACGAACACATTTTTGTTGCTGCTTAGAATATTTTTCTAGAAAATACGAATCAATATTTTCATATCGACACAACTCATAGGATTATTCATGTGCGATTATTCCTATGATATATTTTACAAAATTATGTCACAATTCATATTATAATAAATCAATAATAAAAAAAATTAGTACATTCGTGTAAATAATTACTTACTGTGATTAACAGTGATACTCTTCTTATCTTATACATTCTTTCTATTATGATTTTGTTTTTCATTAACTCAGTTAGCCTGAACAAAAAAAAACTATAAATAACTAAAATTGATTACATATAGGTAGTTGATATAAAAAAATAAGATATTCCCAAAAATAGGCGAAGTGTGTAATTAAAATTCCCATAAGTATAGTTTTTATTAAAAAAATGGAATAGCTAAATATACATAATTATCAGTGTTAACCGGTTGTGTGCCACGAACGGTTGTGTGCCGTAAGCGCAGTGCCGGCCATAGAAAAAGCCCGTATATATACGGTCCACTTTACACCCACTAATACCGGAGAAGATCGACGATTTTAATAATTCAAACATTTTATATACATAGCTCATAACTCTAAAAATCACAGTGTTATACTTACAATTGACATTTTGTATAATAATCAATGTAATATCGATTTTTAAAAAAAGCAGTCTTGTATTAACGAAACGCGTCGCTAACAGTATTTATACTGATTTTTTTAGAAACATGGCGGCGCAAATGACACATGTATCTATGTGGTAAGTCTATACGATATACTATTAATGTACTGCCAAAAGTGTGTATTTATTAGGTTTTATTATCTAAATTTTCATTATTATTTTTATTTTATTTATTATTTATTTAAATCGCGGCCCTAGGTGCACGACCATCTTAATAACTACCGGCATATAATGGGTTAATCATGACTAGAGTATCCAATCCCGGAGCCTTTTTCCAATCCCGGGATTTCGGGATTGATTAATTTTGAATCCCGGGATTCCGGGATTGAGATTTTCTCATCGAGGAATTTGAAATCCTCAATTCGCTATACTTTTTCCTAGGATTCTCACGGAAACTCGTTTTTTTTTTTAGCTCACCGAGGAATTTGAAATCTCCGATTTGGTATACTTTTTCCCGGAATCTCACGGAAACTCGTTTTTTTTTTTTTTAGCTCGCCGAGGAATTTGAATTCATGAATTTGCCAATTTCGTGTAAATTTTCTAGATTTCTTTAAAATTTCTCAATCCCAAAATCCCGGGATCGCGGCCATCTCAATCCCGGGATTTCGGGATCAGAAAATTGAACGGGATCCCGGGATTGGATGCCCTAATCATGACAGCGTTATCTATTTTGAGTAATGTCAACATCATATATTGAGGAAGTAAAAATCAATGTTCACTCTGGAGCCCATACATAAAAATTATCGGTAAAGAAAGTTAACAGGAATCAAGTTAATGTAGGTGGAAAGAATGTGAAAATCGGAAAACCTAGGTTGGAGTTTTACTGTTATAAAAACCGATACAAGTGTAAACAGAAACAGGGACACGAGACTTTATTTAATCATATTTTAAGTGAGGTCTGAGTCGTCAGAAATCGGTGCACATTGGCTTATTTTAATTAACCCTTTGAGGATTTTAGGACACATAATATCGACTGTGGAAAGGAAAAAGGACATAGCCCACAGTTTTTCAAAACAGCTTTTTTCGATAATCACAATATATCAAACTTGATACACGTTCTATAAAAAGGATGCAAGCTGCAAATGCCGAATTAGTATCTAAATTTAGCTTTTAAGTTTGAAAAGATGACCTTGTAATTAATTAAAACCAAGAAAAAAGACTGAAATAAAGGTTTTTTTCTCGACAATTTCTTTAATTAATATTGGGTTATGTCAATTAAACACCAGTTTAGAAGTCCCCGTGCACTTCAAGGTTGTGTATAATTCATAATTTGCATATGGCCCAAAATCATCAAAACACGTTTTTTGCGCCTCCTGTAAAATTTGATATGTGTGGGTTACGTCCCTTTTCCTTTCCACAGTCGATATATGTCTGTGATTTTTGGCAGGCATATTATTTGTTGCAAATAAACAAAAGAATTTTGTAAAAAGCTATAGTTTGGTGACCACTATTTTAGACGGTCGAAAATATTTTCCAATATTTTTTACAAAAAAAAAGCAATAATTTCTTGCCACAAACTATATTTGGCAACGCTGTTTCAGATGAAGCTGTCGTTAACAATCGTTTTCATCCTGTTGTTATCGCTTACCTATCTATATTTATTATAGGTATGAAATGGTCAAAGCTAACACACCCGTACCCCGGTATTGCCAGTCTCATAAATAATTTGAAACATCAGAATTTTATCTAGTATGAAAAAGCCGTCACGGAAATTAGAATGAGTTTTTATACGTGTGAGTAATTCAACTTAAATATGGTGAAGCGAAATCTATGCCATATTATGTCTTTGTTCGTCGGATGACAAATGAATGTTGATAGTGTTGATACCTCTCGGCCTACGCATACAGGAAGACATTGAACACACGGCAGGTAGGCATGTAATTATGACCCAGCTCATGGACATTTTACATCGATTCTTTGCTATTACTTCATATTAGAATTTGTAGGTTCAACCTTGTGGTGAGTTAGTAATCTGTTTTGATAAAAAAGACCGACATCCCACTAGGAATATAATACACAAGCACACACAGGGCTGGCCCCACCATACAGGCGAAATAGGCAACCGCTTAGTGCGCAAACCATTAGGGAGCGCATAAATGGAGTATAAAAAATATTTTATAAACTCTAATAATAATAAATAATAGTAGGTTATATTTTATTTTGACATTTGTATTTGTTCGTTGTAATTATGTATCGTATTACACATGATTCGAAAAAAAGAGAGGTTGAGTGACTGAGTAACAAACAGTTACTATACTATACTCAATATACGTAGACAATATATATTGAGATACCTTCATAAGGAGGTTATATGCTCCACATTGGGAGCGGACATGGATTTATATAAATATTTTTTTATAATGATATTGAATTGTTTTTTTTTTCATTATTTCGAAAAAATGGGATGGGAAAAGATTAGCTAAAAAGTGGGGCGCGTCAATAACCGTTGCCTAGGGCGCAAAATAACCTCGCGCCGGCACTGACCGCACATACAATCATTGAAACATCTATTGTCTTCATTCAACGGACAAATACGAAAAAAAGGAATTGTAGTTAAATTTTTAACTATGTATGTTTGCGCTCAATCGAGTCCAAAATCAGGTAATTAGAAAATGACAACAATTTTTTTTTTATTGCATATTAACTTCTTAGGAATTTAACGAAATGTTGGAAATGTCTGGGTCATTACACGAATATATCTATTGCTGCTGACAGTGCTGACCCCGACTTTAGTAACTAACTGTAAACATCTGTTGATTTAATGTATAATGGTGACCAAATGAATACAATCTTTTCCCATTATACTAAAACATGTTGTTTGGGCATGTCCGACTAATGAAAAGGACATCGAAATATTATGCGAGCACATAACTTGACAGTGCGTACAAAAATGTGTTTTTTTTAAGTGTCAAAATTATAATGAAACTAGGAAATAATTCTAGAGCAACGGTCGCCGACCTTTCGGGCGACATGAATCAATTATCTCACATTTATAAATCCCGCATGTATAAAATAACGATCTTTAAGACTTCATTTTTTTTCATTATCAGTTGAATTTCAGTTGCCGCATGTTTTGACAGAGTTTACGGATTGGTGGCTTCAGTGACGTTACTGCAACAACTCCGCGCACCACCAAAAAAACTTCGCAGACCACCAGTGGTCCGTGACCACTATTCTAGAGCAAACTAGGAATTCAGTTGTTTTTGCAGTACGTGTCAACGAAAAATAGTAAGAACCTTGCATACGTCAAGCCATGGTGAAATGATAGCAATATTTGGGTGCACATATTGTAATTCTTTTCTTTTTTCACAAATCTTGATTTTTCAAAATATGTATGTACATATTTTTAAACCACATTTCAAGAGTCAAAAGAGATTTTAAATACAAACACAAACGAAAAATAATACACATCAGAATTTACATCTTTTTGTACATAGAAAATCGCAAGATTCAGCTATTTTTCATTCAATTTAATAAGTGTACATTGATCATGTTTTTTTAAAATACATACATGTATACGGTCCTGTTAGATATGATACC
Organism: Himalopsyche tibetana; assembly: GCA_030503985.1. Taxonomy (NCBI): domain Eukaryota; kingdom Metazoa; phylum Arthropoda; class Insecta; order Trichoptera; family Rhyacophilidae; genus Himalopsyche; species Himalopsyche tibetana. The sequence goes on from JAPJYX010000006.1 coordinate 18,332,804, forward strand.
GTTAAACATGGAAGCATATTATTTAAAGGCAATTCGATCGACACAAGATGGCGGCCATTATTTTTAATAACAGTTTTATAACATTTGGCCGCGGGAGCATTCGAAGACTGTAGATTAGAATTCTTTGAACGGCCAGAATAATTATTTTATAAGCCATAAAAACGCTGCGCGTTTGTTTCGAGCAGATGTTTGTGGGAGTCCTTCAAATCTTCAGTCACCGTGCAAAGCAAAACTAAACTTGTGTATGGATGGATAATAAAAAACGAACATGTTGAATGTTTGATTTTACAATACGGCCGTTTAGACAAATCTTGTAAATAGCCACTAATAGTCTTGATTTTTAAAATAATATTATAAATAGGTGCATGGTGCATGTATACTTAATTTTCTTTTTTAGCTAACGAACATAACACATAAGTTTCACTAATGTGATAAACTTTGGGTAAAAATTCACTTCCAATTATTATATTATATAATACCACTAACCAGTAACGTAGCAAGGGGGGGTGCGGTAGAGGCGGACCGCCCCGGGCTGCACATTTTTGGAGGCGGCATTTTCAAAAATAAATACAATATTTTCGAGAAATTATATTCATACATAAAAGAAATTAAGCTAGCTGTAGTAAAAACTCCGAGTTCATAGATAAAAAAATAGTAGAAGTGATTGAAAAACAAAATTATAGGAAATATTGGGGGCTGCAAATTCAAGGAACGACCCGGGTGGCAGGATCCCTTCCTATACCACTGTTACTAACTTTATACAACCCAGCTTCGTCCAGGATACATTCAAACTCATTATTTATCTATTGCAAGTATATACAACGTTAACTTTCTAACCAAATCACAAACAAGTTACTCTTTAATAGAATACGACAGAGTATATAATATATAATCCAAGCTTCTCTAAATATAAATTGAATAAGTATGTATAGTACCCAGCTTCGCCGTGGTAGTATTGAACTTCCAAAAAAAAATATTTGCGCCTGTGTTTTTATGGCGATATTTTTATTTTAGCCAATGTTAATGTTAAATGTTGTTTATGTTAAATAAATAAAGGAAGTCCATTCATTATTTTTTTTAAAAAATAGCACAGGTGACGAGTCATGGAAGTCAGAATCATCGCTTCTGTTCACCGTTAGGGTGGAATCTTGTGACAGACAGACCTGCTTTTTCTGTAGTACTTGAACGATAAGTTTATATTTAATATATCGTATTTTCATAATATCTTAACATGTATTGTATTGATAGCAACACTTTACAGTAAACAAATGTGATGTAAATTGTGAATATTATATTATTATACGCAGTTTCGTGTATAAATATTATGTTTTTAATTTTACTCAGATATTGAACGGCAGGTAAGTGTGACCTCAAAGGTTAATTAAATATTTATAATTATACAAAATACACAAACATCATTCGTATTTTAAAATCATTTAGTCATATGTATTCCGCAAAATTGTTTTGCGTGCTGCTAATGATTAAAAATAATAATATTTTTAAATATTTTACTAATAACGTAATACAAAATGATAACATAAAATGATAATTATTTTGACAAAAAGTTCCAATGGTCCAAATCAATACTCTTGCTAATAAAAGTAACCAGAATAGGTTTAAAATTTTTAGTTAGCCCGAAAAGTTTGCGACCACAGGGTGACACAGCTTTCATAACATCTCACTTTTCAAGAGAACACGTACTATTTTTCCGCATATTTCGTTCTCGTTCATATAAATACGGTATAGTGACTCAGGAATCAAAACGGTACTGCCGATGAATGACTATCTACGTCATAATATGAAAACCATCACTTGGTTGGCGGTAGGCTGCCAATATCTTAAAACGACCGTGGACGCGTATTTGAGTCTTTGAAAAACAAAGGTTGCTGGCCGGCGGACTCATTTATGCGTGTATGCGAAGTATCTGGAAGCTGAGAAAATTAAATTTTGTAAAGATATCTCATTTGTTTTACAATTTATAGTAAATTAAGTAAAATTACAATTTTTGCGAATTTTTCGCAAAATTTTATTTCGCCACGTGAAGTTTTATAAAAAAAAACGTGCGGTCGTTAAGCTGTTAACAGCTTAACGACGAAGGGGCTCGGTAAATCTTATCCATCTCCGCCCCCAATGTCGAGCATATGGCCTACTAATGAAGGTATCTTAACAAAAAAAAAATCTACGAGACCTGTTTGTAACTTAGTCGCTCAACTTCTCTTTTCCAAAGAGAGTAGTAGGGATATAATGATTAACTAATCCGTCACGTAACGCCCAGTTGAATTGAAGGATCGGAAGAGTGGTAGGGAATTTTAAGACATCACAAACACCCATGCCTTTGAACAGAAAATCGATCGAAAAAGTGCTGTTTCGTACTGGGACTCGAACCCGCGAGGTCCGGCGCGGAAGCCCACAACGATTAATGAAAAAATGAAGGGGCAACTGAATCTTGTTTCTTATAAAATTTAACCATCTACAGAAATTGCGTTTATGTGCTGATTTGATCTAAGACGAATTATTTTCTTAACTTAACAAGGGGCTCGCTGACCGTGCCGAAATTGATCAAGGGGCTCGCGAGAGCCTCCTCCAGCCCACCCATGCTTGGTTTACTTCACAAGTCTATCATAGAGTTGAAATTAAACTAGTCTTTTTCACGAAACATTGCATTTTGCAATATGAAATAGTTAGCTAAAATTAATAGTAATATAAAAAAGCTTACTTTCCTTCTGTTATGTCCAAGGGTTCAAGATCACGCTAATATATCGACTGAGGAAAGGAAAAAGGACGTAACCCACACATATCAAATTTTACAGGAGGCGCTAAAAAGCGTGTTCTGATGATTTTGTGACATATGCAAATTATGAATTATACACAACCTTGAAGTGCATGGACACTTCTAAACTGGTTTTTAATTGACATAACCAAATATTAATTAAAGAAATTGTCTCGGAAAAACCTTAATTTCAATGTTTTTTCTTGGTTTTAATTTGTTACAATGTCATCTTTTTCAAACTCAAAAGCTAAATTTAGATACTTATTCGGCATTTTCAGTTTCCATCCTTTTGATAGAATGTGTGTCAAGTTATATACATTGTGATTATCGAAAAAAAGCTTGGAGGAAAAAAGGAAAATTGAGGGTTACGTCCTTTTTCCTTTCCACAGTCGATATTATTACAAGGGCGTTCATGCTCGAAAGAGGGCAGTTAACAATGCAACAATAACTATCACTGCGCAGGATGCTCTAATAACTAAATAGTATTATTGCGATATTATGAACGCGTTGTATTTATTCTAATAACCTACGCATTAACTATCCTTTACTAGCCTTTTAATTGTGCTGATTTGATAAAATACCAATAATTAGGTACCGTTTTTTGACATTTAACAATTGTTCGTTTTTCATTTGCCTGACTTTGCGTCACAGTCAAATTGGTTCGTCATTCTCTTCAAATCTCAGTTGATAAAAGAAGCCAAGAAAGGAGCATTGATGTGCTCATGATTATCGATCAAAGTAGTTTTTTTGTTCCTTTTTAATTATTGGCTTAGAAACAAATAAATAAACTACGTCAAAATATAATATATATCGATGGCCATAAGTTAATAGCACGTAACCGACATTTGTTAAATTTTATAGGAGAGCCAAAAAACTGTATAAATTAATAAGTATTTGGAAATCGATGAAAATGAAAGACACTTTGGAGTAAAATAATTATTATGTATATTTAAAATAATCTGTTGACATATAAAAAATGTTTAACCCTGCAGAGACGAGAGCTTTATTCCGATACAAAAAATATTTTCTACGCCATATTGAAGTCACGGATAACTTTTATTCCTATCGAAAATTAAAAAAAAAAAAACGCTAAGTTGTTGTATATAAACCCCGCATTACTATATGGTCATGCTCATCCTTTTATTACCGTGTAATATTGAGTACGGACAGTAGTAAAGACAAAAGTGACCGTATGGGCTCGCTAACATTCGGGGTTGAAATATAGCTAAATGTGATTTTTTTTTAAATATTTACAATTTGACCTCTTTAGATCAACATAATTTCAATACAAATATATTAGCAAAATAACTGTAAATAATTTGATGTTTTTGTAAAAAAAAAAAACTAACAGTTTCAAAAAGTAAATAAAAAAAAAACGGAAATTCAAAAAATCACATGTGCTTTTGGAGGCCGCTTCTATCCCCACGGCTGATGACTAACTGTAGTCTGTACCCTTTTTAACCAGTGGCGGATTAAGCAAACGAGAGGCCCCAAGCGCAATAAAAAAATTAAACCCTGTTTTTCTAATAAGATAACAAAATCAAAATAGTTTATGTAAAATAATAAATATATATTAAAATCTGAACAAAGAGTATATTGGTTTTATAATTTAAGCCATTTTTGAGGCCCCTAAGATTCGGAGGCCCCAAGCAGGCGCCTCATGCGCTTATAGGATAATCCGCCACTGTTCTTAACCAAATATGAGCGAAAGCAACGATATTCAGGTAGAAAAAGGATGAATAGTGGGATCAATAGACAACGGTGTTTACTGTGAACATATGGTGACGCTCGTCCTTGGAGGGATAACTCAACAATCTCATCATATTATATATGAGTTAAAAGTTTAAACTTGTGCGACATGAACTAAATATACCCGATTGAGTTAATTGGCGTAATAATTATGTATTGCAAAATTACGTAATTACAACAGTTTATTATTCAATAAATACTTTGTAACGAGGTGTCATAGCGGTCAATCATACTATATAATATGTCACTTTTTAAGTAGAAAAATACACTAAAAGGATGTATAATGAATCACTTCCGAGAGTGTCATTAATGTTATGCAATATGATAAGTTATAAGCGCAAGAATATTCTTGAACAAATCAGCTGCTAAAAATGCGGTAGCCATTTTGTATTACGTCATTGCGTCATCGATGCAATCAGTTTTTTTTTACGTTTTTGTGTCATGCGCATAATATTATTATCATGTAGGTAGTGCATGTTTTGTATGAGCATCAAACGCAGATATCGACATAGCACACAAAATAAGATTAGGATCATTCATAAGAAAAATCTTTAACTTTGACCGTGAACATAGAATTTATATCACGGGTTCCCAACCTGGGGGTCGCCAACTTTTTTCGATTTTGGATTTGAACAACAAAATAACGAAAACGTATAGCAAATCGAGGATTTCAAATTCCTCGGACGGTCGCCTAGTCACATGGCTTTATAAAAAGGGGTCGCCACCCGAAAAAGGTTGGGAACTTATGATTTATATCAACGAGTTGTACCACCGCATGGTTGAGACCCTCGAGATATCATTGAAAATGTTTATCAAAATCGAGTACAGTAATAGAAGACAAAAACTATTTATCGACAAAACTAATACATATTTCATCAGATTCAAGCATGCAGAATCATAATCAGGGATCTCCAGTGAGTTGTTGCCTATAGACAAGTCGTAGGGAACGGCAAATGATCACAGGATACATATTTATGACACGATTTAGATTTAAAATAAACATGAAAATATATTTTCGCTAGCAATAATAGTTGTCGCTCTGAGAAAATGATTCTGACGTATCTTTACTATTTAATAGAAGTTTCCCCAAGTTGTGTTGTTTTAGCACCTTGCGATGTTGTCTGATGATGCTTCTTAAAGAGGCGAAACACGTTTCACAATTTGTTACACAATAAGTGTAAGTTTCTAAGGTATTCACTCATTTTTTTTATTACAGCCTGTAACAAAAAAATAATATGGTGTTGTAAAAGGAATAGTTGGATCTTACTCTGCATTTTGTTTTTAGTATCTTATAGGAAGAGTTGAAAGCGATGAAAATATTATGTACATACATTCACACATTGGAATAAAAATTTATAAATGTGTCTTTTTAGTGATTTGAATCATGCTAAGATTACCAATCACCCACTCGGTTATGAAGGAAGAAAGTTCATAAATAAATAACCACGTCATGAAGTTTCGTTTATCTTCTGAATTAAGCATGCGAGATCATCACATATTAGCATACTATGATAGATCAATATTTATTTTTCTCTCACTCAAGATATTATAAAAATGTAATTATAAAATGAAAGTCATAATTTGGATTGATTACATTGATAAAGATTGACAGTCTGTGTCATTCGACCACACCGCACATAATTATGTTATGTTCTGACCATAGGTCAATATAAAATAAATGATTTCTCTATTTTGTATACAAACATTTATTGAAATGTGGATTAATGTGCCATTTTCAATGCCTTGCCCTATACCGACGACACTTTTCGTCAAGCACAAGCACCGTAGTAAATTTGTTTGACGTTAAGGGTTAGGTATTAATAACAAAACAAATCGAAATGCAATACTAACTGTTTAAAAAGGCGAATTGAAAACAAAACAATTATGTAGCTGACTTTGCATTCCTCAGAATGCATTGTCTGGCGTCTCAATGCATTTAATAATAGGTAACCTGATCCTAAACTAAAGGTATGTACGACGAAAGCATTTTTAGTACAGGTGTAGTGTACATCAGTGGCGAATTAAGCACTTTGGAGGCCCCAGGCGCAATAAGTTTTGGAGGCCCTGTTTTTTTAACAACATAAAAATCCTACAAAACTCTTGGTAGAATAATAATGAATATTGAAAACTGAAATTAAAATATAAGGTTTTATTTACTTTATGCTATTTTTGAGACTCCTAAGATTTGGAGGCCCCAAGCGCGCGCCTCTTGCGCTTATGGGATAATCCGCCACTGGTGTACATGCAGAAAACTAACGACGCAGAATATTATGGCATATATCTAGTTTAATAATTTGTTTCCTTGTTTTATTGTTCTTAAGACTTCTTCCTAAATCATAAATGTTCTCACCATTTGAAACGGTATCTGTTTTTCGGATAACACGAAAACGCCAGAAAATTCCACGTTAAATAATAAAAATATATTAAAACAAAATATATTTGACTAATATAATATAAGCTATTTTTGAGGGCCCTAAAATTCCGAGGCTCGGGCGCACACCTCATTCGCGTATAAGTTAATCCGCCACTGTGTACACAGATTTGAAGTTATACTTAAAATTGCCATATCTTAGTAATTTACAAATCTGGAATATGTTAGATATTATAATATGCTTAAATTTGGGGCGGACATAGTGACACTAAACAACATATTTCTGGAAATATTTGTACGGAATTGAAAATAAACATTGTCAGTACGGAGGAGATTGATTTTTTATGTTTTTTTAAATGCTGATAGAATTTCGCATTTGCTTATAATATCGACTGTGGAAAGGAAAAAGGACGTAACCCACACATATAAAATTTTACAGGGGGCGCTAAAAACGTGTTTTGATGATTTTGTGACATACGCAAATTATGAATTATACACAACCTTGAAGTGCACGGAGACTTCTAAACGGGTGTTTAATTGACATAACCTAATATTAATTAAAGAAATTGTCTCGGAAAAACCTTTATGTCAGTGTTTTTTTTCTTGGTTTTAATTTATTAGTAGGTCATCCTTTTCAAACTTAAAAGCTAAATTTAGATACTTGTTCGGCATTTTCAGCTTCCATCCTTTTGATAGAATGTGTGTCAAGTTATATACATTGTGATTATCGAAAAAAACTGTTGTGGAAAATTGAGGGTTACGTCCTTTTTCCTTTCCACAGTCGATACATTAAATTATTATAATACAAACATGTACATACATAGATGACCTTCGTCATTTTATGCATGGCAACATTTTTTTCAAACCAACGGCATTGCGGTCGGCTTGAACAATAACAGAGGTAATAAAAATGGTAAAGTCTTTTTTCGATTCATATTTGATCCAATTTTCCAGCAACGGGTGCAATAAAATATCGTAATGAGTTTAGAGCACGCCAACTGGAAAATCGACTGATACCATATTGTTTCAAGCGCAACGGAGTTTAATATAAAAAATAGCTTTGAGCCATTATTGTTTCACCAACGAAACATTGTGTTGTAAGTCAAACAGTTTATGTGAATAATGGAAAGGTATTTTGGGAAACGTACGCTAATGTAAATTTCGCGTGTTCAGGGGCGGATATGCTCAGAGAAATACCGGGAATATCCCGGTTTTCCTTTGAGCAGAAGTTACAAATGCTCAACCGTAGCCAATATTATGTATAATATGAACGAGGATTTGCCGAAGGCGCCTAGAGATGTATCATTTTAACTTGACTGTGGCAGAACTCAGAACTAAAATTGTCGCCCTAGGACGTGTTGACTATGGCAACGTTAATGATGCGATGGTGGCGCCCTCGCGGGCAGTCAAGTTACGCTGGTACATCTATATAAGCCAGGGCTTTGGAGCCAGGTTAAAAAAAAATACTCCGACTCCAAAGAAATGTATCAATCATTTCATTTTAACGTATATATATGTATACCATCAGATCATCTTTAGTCAGACTAGCATGCAGTGGCAGCCCTGCGGACTGTTTGTTACTCAGTCGCTCAACCTCTCTTTGTCAAAGAGAGTAGTAGGGATAGAATGATAGGGCTAGGAAATGAATATTGGTTAACTAATCGCTCTCGCTCTCGCTACACCCAGTTATTGAAGGATCGGAAAGGGTGGGAGAGAATTTTTAGATATCACAACCACCCAAGTCTTCGAAAGTTGTTTGAATACGTTTTATTAATTTTGGTCCGAGGCGTAAAATTTTTCCGACTCCAACTCCGACTCTGGACAAAACCCCTGACTCCCGACCCCGACTCCGCCTCCACAGTCCTACTATGAACTATAACTAAATGAGTGAATGGTACTAATATCTCAGTGGAGCGCCTGTGCGTCTATGTATATGCGCGCTGCACTTTTACACAAGCCGCGAGCCATATTTTTTGTATTAAGCTATCGATTAAGGCAGCGATTTCCAACCTAGGAAGCGTGGACTATTGCAAAGGGAGGCGTGAACAGTCCAAAATATTTATTTACCCTTTAAAACGTGTTTTTTTTACCATGTGAAATAAAAGATAGGGAGGCGCGAAGATATGTTTTTCTTCAAAGAGAGGCGCAGTAACATAAAGGTTGAAAACCATTGGATTAAGGTGATCCACAACCTTTAATTGCGCATTTTCATTTTGTGTCTAGTACTACATTAATTTGTACTGTCCACCAAAAAATTGAAATTCTTATGTTATAAATGTTCAACGACTTATATTTACTTGGTAAGTATTTTATGAAACAAATTTTCAGTATAAATATAATTAATATTTGGTCAGGATTAACATAAAAAGGTCAGTTTTTTTTCTAATTTTGTCAAAAGCTATGATTATAAAAATGTTAGGTTTGGTTGTCAACATAAATCTTCCCTTGAGATAAAATTAATGCCCATTAACAGTAAGCCCGATATTTGAACCCGGAATGTTATGATCGCTGAGATGCTGCGCTATTGAGACTGGCTAGTATTTAATTGAATTATGCCGAAGGGGGATCATTGCACTTTACACCCCTTGACCTATTTTGCGGGCACTCCACTGGCCAGACAGGCGCCAGACGGCGAGTCTACACAAGGACGCCCGCGGATCAATGGAGGAAAACACGGTTACTGCATCACACGACAAAGTGCCTACTTGCCGCAGTACTAAAATTGCGTAACAATCAGATTAATACTAAATACTGACCAGCTTTGGAAGCTAAAACTATTGATGGACATAATATAATATAAGCTAATTTTGTTTAGAAGTATTAATAGTTTTTCTTCGAATATCGTAGGTTGAATGAAAAAATCTCCCAATTCCACTATGAACCTATTAGTTTAATACAGGGCTTTGAAGTCGTTTCAATAATTTCATTTTAACTTATTTATATGTATGCTATTAGATCATCTTTAGTCAGCCAAGCATACGATGTCAACACTTTGGACTATTTTATTTGAATACACATCATTAAACATATTTTCCCAAAAAACATTGAGCCGCTCGTTTTTCACGACTCCGACTCCGACTCCACAGCACTGGCCAAAACGTTTAATCTTCTTTATGAGATGTCATTACAAAAATGTTACCAACATTTACTTGACTATTTTTAATATTTAAAAATAAATATTTTTCAAAATTGGAACATGTCCATGCGAACATCGTTTTTTAGCAGACTAAAAAAAATGAATGGGAGATTGATAGATCGCAGTTCCACTATATAGCAATAGACAATGAAAAAAGATTCGTTTATGAATGCAAACCGTTCCCGGGTATAGTATGTTCAAAAAGAAGAATATCCTAGAAGTTATCAAAACAATCTTGCGGTTTCCGGCTGATGACCTAACCAAATACGGTAATCTTATTCCAGATGCATTGAAATAATTAAAATATGTTTCTAATTCAAACGTTTGGCGTCACGTCGAAACCGCTGCTATTCATATTCTTATGCCATTCGAAGTAAGCATTTAGAGATAACAATTAGAAGGAATATTGCAACTAAGCCATTACAGTTTTTGCGGAACATGGTCCGGAAAACTATGGGCAGGGCTGGCTTGAGGATTTCTGCGCTTGCGTGCGAGGCGTCTCGAAAAACTTGATCTAAATTAGTAGTGTTGAAATTTTAGCCTGTGTGCCCCGCACTCTTCGTACACCCCGTGAGCCTGTCCTGACCATGGCCATAAAAACAGCTTACTCGTAGCCCTCTCCTTAGATCCATTATGGGATTCAAAAATTCGTAATCATCTTACTGAAATACAGTTCGTTGGAATTCTCTATAAGAAGTTCATACATACATATTTGTCATTTGATACAAAAAAATCAGGGCAGTTTGAAGTAATTCCAAGATGAATTTTATAGTGTCAGTACATGGTGCATTAATTTCTAATTTGTCTACATTTTTTAGATTTCTCACGTTGGACTGTTGTAAAAATATCCAGATAAACCACCATAACATTATATGTATATGAGACGAAGCCAACCGAGAAATATAGCTTACCTATAGTAGCTCTCAAGGCCACATAGTTGCGATTATTTTTGTAAAAACATGTTCAAATTCACAATTTAAGACTTCCATTTAACGTACCGGTAGGTGCCGGCATATCCATATGCTTTAACGCAAAATAATAAAATAAAATCGCCGACATTAGAGGTCGTTGTAGACAGGTCATCTGAGACGTCGAAGTATTAATTATTTTTTTTACCCACACATTTTTACCAATAATGTTACCATACGATAAAAATATTCGAAATACAAATATTTTTCAATCCAAATGCGTAGTACCTAGCTAATAATGGAAATAGATTTTCAAATAAAGAACTTTTTTACTCACCTTTATCTGAAAGGTTCAGATGTGGTAAGCATGAAAAATTAACAGTTTTGTTCGATTAGTGACAGTAAAAATTTCATGCTTTTTTCAACTACTAATAATATAAATATTGTCAGTGTCATTGGAAATGACTCTAAAATATTAAACTAATAAACAAAATAAATACGGCGGGAGAACCAATGAAGCAGCATGATGATAAATCAATTTTACAATGTCTACTTGAATATACAAAAAACATTACCTAGGAGGAAAATTAATAAAGCGAACGTATCTTACACACTTTACATCGTTCAATTGCATCGATCCTAATAATACAATTAGGCATTGCACACTACTACTACTACTACGTATATTTAAATGTCTATGGTTATGTTATTGCATGATTAAATAAATGAACATAAATAATACACAAATGTAATGTTGTTTAATACCACTAAGCAAAAATAATGATTATTGTCACCTGAATTTTGAAATGATATTAAGTATGATATCCAAGAATTGGTTGATTTATGGATGTTTTATACACAAATAAAACAAATCACATTAAAAAAATATTACGTTATTGTATGGCAGATGTAATTTATTGAACATGCAAATATGTACTTATTACGGTTAGGAGCTTTATACTGATAAAGGGTAAAACTAAATAAGAACAACAACTGTTTTGGAAGACAATGGCAAGTTAGAATTCACAAACGTTCCGGGCACGTAATTTTGTTTTATTTATGTGTAAAATACTGCCTGATCGGTTGCTGATTGTAACGTATAAACGGCTTTTAAGTCGGCCAGATGATAATGATTAATATTGCAATTATTTAAATAACATCAGTTCGAGTTTTTGCATATTCGCAGCATCGTCAGTACTGATAATATAAGGTTGAAAATAAATGATATTAACTGTGCTCAAACTGATAGACGAAGATTTTAATCAAAACGCTTCATAACTGCATTATAATAGAAAGCAACGAAAACTCGACTCATTAAACTTCCGTTGTTCCTAAATCCATCGAGTTCAACTAAGGTATTTGATACATAACTATTGTCAACTTCCCATAGAAAAGGGCACAAAGTGGAAGTAATATATGTTTTAAAGCTTCGAATTTATTGATAACTGATAAATATATCGAGATACATTATTTCCTATTTTGAATATTACCACAGCAATTATTTTGAGTCAATTGATTTGATAAATATGTAAAATATTTTTGGGACAAATGAAATGGTGCCACATTTAATATCGTTTATCTCCGTCTATATTTAGAAAGTATCCATGTACACATTGACAAACTTCTCGTGATGATGAACTCAGTATTTCTTCATTATAATGTGATAAATAGAGATAATGTCATCAGATTTCCGATTATAACTCAATCCCATTATTCTAAATATGTGTTTTCAAATTAGTTGCATTATCGTAAAATAGTTGCAGTATCGTATAAGTTTGTTGACCTTTTTGTTAATTTAGTTAAAAAATATAAACGGTTTAAAGAGCAAGCCGCAACTGTTTTCTGCATTAATTCATAATCGTCATAAATAACACATTAATTTGATGAATGATTCATATGTATTGAACTGACTAAACATGCAATCTAATATATTATCATTGCATTCTTATTGAACTACATCATGTGCGCCATTTATTGCTAAATACATTTTTTTCTCAGGTAAAACATTCAACAGTATTTTTATGATGTCACTTTTTCGAATGCTGTCATTTCTATGTATCTAACTTGTACAGAAGCATTACAAAAATCGATGATCGTTTCTAATTTCAAACGAGGGCAAATATGCTTGAGCTACTTGCCGAGTGGCGCTAGTCTCAATTTTATATTACCAAAACCCTACGCAGCAATGTTTAAATCTACTACAAAATAATTACGGGTCAATGTCATTTTTTTTTTTTGCGTTTCCGTGTGTATATGGTAATTTACTACTCCGAATGAAGAGTAAAACGCTCTGAAAATAAATAATGGACCGAGGCCATAGAAAAAATGACCAATATTCTAAATATAAATGGGAACTGTAAAAACATGTCAAGTTGATTAATTTATACTGTCAATATTAATGCAGCACCTGTCGCGCGTTGATGTCACATGTCGATAATATTATATTTTGATAATTCATAAAAATGTATAGATTTAATCCTCAAATAGGGGTTTCAAAGAAAACATCTGTTTTATGATTTTGATATAATAAAGCGTTTTACAAGTAGGAATAAGCACGTCGTGGTAGAATATTTGCATTTGATCAAAACGCTCTTCAAGTAATTATTAAGACAAATTTACTTTTTTTTTGTCATAAAAATATCAAAGAAAGATACTTTTATCGTATATTTATTGAATACACTAATGGCAGCGTATCCATGCATTTTTATGTGTAGGCAATAAAATAATGCCCTAAATCACCAACTGAGAAAATTTATCAACTGACAAGATGAGATTAAAAAATATTTTCATGGCGGCCGTCGTCTTTTAGAAGCTTTTGTTTCAATTATATTTCTATCGGCCAATTAAATAAAATGAATTTATACACGATGATTTGATTCGCGTCAGATATTCCGTCGACCGGTTACAGTTCCTGAATAAAATTATAAATTATAACCACACTATAATAGTGATGGCGCAACGGAATCAAAATGATGTCATCGGCAGACAGACAAGGACAACACCTCGAAACCGATCATAGACAAACCCATAACAACATTACATTCCTCCTCGTACAAATAATAGCTGCTAAGTGAAGCTAATTTCTTCGCAGTTTCTTTAGGCGAGCTAAATATTCAGTCGCAATTTCCAATGTTCATTATTAGAATATAAATCAGAAAACTAAAATCTTACTACAACACAAGTAATTCGATATAATGGAACAAATAAACGTAGCGCTAGTATATTCTAAGAAATCAATAATATTCAATAACACGAGTTGTTGAAATATGAGATATCTTTACAAAACCATGTAGTGGCATTTTATAATATGTAACTAAAAACTGTATTACATATAAATTTATATATAAACAACGATATATCATGGTCCTCATAACTATGCTAACAGGGCTGCCAAATTTTGAAAACGGCATATCGGGATTTTACAATATTGCGTCATAAGTTTTTTTACAAAATGTTTCCAAGCCCACGAATATTTTCTCTAGCTTCTTTTTTCAAATTATTTTATGTGCGAGCAATCTGTATGAATTTCATTTTCCAACGTATTCAACCTACTTTTAGCAGCAATATTCTGCTTCTTTTCGCTATGTTATTTCATATTTTTACTGAATAAATAATTGACATTTATAGGTATATGACCAAATATGTAATGGTAATTTATTAACTGCCGATAGTGGTGATGATAACTAGATAAATTAGTATAAATTACACTGAAGCTTAATCCGCAGCGTACAATAAAACTGTTATTAAATATAAATATGCGATTAAACGTAATTGTCATTTAGCCATGTACTCATACATAGTGTTTAAGTGTAGAAATATGTAATTTAAATTATTATCTCGACAATCTTATGAATACAATTATAAATTTTAGGCGAAGCAAGAAAGATAAACGGCACTTTTCATAATTGCTCAGAATAAATTTTGCAGATATCTCTGTTGCAAAAAAATCCAATTGGTATCTCATTGGTATATTGAATGCGCAAAAACGTCCGCATAATGCTTGATACCATTTTTCTGGTTTCCTAAAGGTGCGCTTTACAGTTGGTAGTTAATATATTAAAAAAAAGAATATTTATTGTAAGATGACGAATGTAAAGCATGAAAAAGCAGTGTCCTCTACTCCTCTACAACTAAATGGCGATTGGCTAACAATATACGCACTTTAAAAATAGTATAAGAGAACAAGAGAACTTTTGTTTTATTCGATCATCAATTCAACTCACCGAAGTCTCTTAATCAAAGTACAGTGGAGATTCAAAGATACATAAATAGATACCAGAATAAATATCTAACAGGCTATTTTAATACCAACTATATATTCAAGCATATATTTAGCTACCGCCAATAGATTAAATTTAAATAAATAAGTTAACATTCGAATAATAAAATTATACATTTGCGCATACATATTTAAAAGTATACCAAGTTTCTTTTATTAACTCAATTGTTTATTAAATAAGTTTAAAAACATTAATACAATTGTTTGTATCCCTATGCGGAATAATTGAAAAGTTTGTATAATTTACTTACAAATAAGGTAAAGTATTGCGTATATCCGGAAAAACTTTGAATACTTTTAAAAATATTTATTTTTTAGATGCATGTTAAATTTTGGAAAGTAAAACGAATATTTTAAATACTTTTTCAACATACCTGAGATTCCGCTGAACATATTGATGGTTATTTAATCTTTCCCAGTTCACAAAAATTAACACAAAATTCTTTGTCGGTCGCACGGCGATCACTATCCACAACTGCGCACTAGCACTGACTGGGCAACTGGATGTGGAAATAACATTTCTTTTACAAAATCAGACATACGCGGCGCCTCGCCCAGATGCTTTGCGCATGCACGCTTTTTTTGTCCTGCACCAATAACTACGTCTTTTTGTTATAACGAAAGGGCTAACCCTGACCCACGCACCCTAGTGACCTATATTACTTATTTATCATTTCCATTCGTGCCGTAGATATTGCATTCGTAAGGGTTGAAAAATGACTCATTACTATCATGTTTACTACAATGTTTGGTAATAGAAAACTAAATGAAGCAATCGTTTGAAACTGTAATATATATATATATATGCTTAATATGTTACTTGTGCACAAACAGAGGCTTATCCTCTTCATCACAGAGTCATGCAAGCATGAAACACTTCTGACAGGACAGGGGGGCCCGAATTTCTACATATTCAATATAACGAATTGCGTGTGGGGCCTTATGTGACGTTAGCACAAGGGCCCCAAATTTCCAGCTACGCCGTTGAGCATGTACAATTGTTTGAGCTTGTTAGATATAAAGTATGAATTCGCATATGTCTTATGCTTCATGTCATAGTTTAGTAAAAATCGTAATAGTTCAACATATTTGGGAATTAATCAATCTTTGGGGTAAACAATTGAAAATATTCATTCTTTAGATAAGTAGTAGTTTATGGTTATATTGTATTAGCTTATGATATTATCGAGACATTTCCATGATGAAATAATAATACAATAACTTTTTAAAAACACACTTTTTAAATAGAAGCGGTAAATTAATTATAGGTTGGCTACATGCACTGTTTGATAGCATAGATAGACTAACATAACAATGCAACACATACAACTCATTTTCGTAGGATAATACAAAGTTTTTTTTTAATATAAATTATAAACAAATATTTTCTTATGTTAAATATTTTTTTACATTAGTTAAATTATTTTTTTATTAGAAATTAACGAACTATAGACAACTTTTCTTATTTAGCTTGGTTACTACGTTTCTATAGAAATATGTCTATTGCTATGCTTTTCTACTTATTTCATAGATAATATACTGATCATAGACAATATACTAGAATAATGATACTAATGCATAATACGACATATACTAGTCCTGGATTTCCCAAACTTTTTCTGCGACTTTTTCGTAAATCCAGAAATTTTAGCGGAACACTTGGCTTATTTATTAGGTCGGGTAATTCAAAACAGTATTTCATTTATTTTTAAATAGTGTGACGTCGAGCCTGTTCCTGCACTTTGACTTCATTGCAGCTTAAAAAATAAATTCCGCTTCGCATACATAGGCTGTATAAACCGAAGTAAAACAATAATAAATTGTTTTAATACATTGGGAAACTCTTCTGACAAACTCGCCAAGAAAGTATTTGATGACATTTATATCAGAACCACTGGTAAAATCAGTCAGATTTTCATAATTTGTCGCGTTTAATTAAGCATGCTGGTTTTGGTGTTACAGAAAATGGATTCCAAGCCAAGGAATCATAATTGCTAGTTTTTGGAAAACGTTGAAAAATAACTTCTTTTAAGTTATGTGGATGTTCGCGGAACAACTATTCAGGTTCTGTGGAACACCAGTGTTCCGCGCAACATAGTTTGGGAAGCCTTGTACTAGTCTATGGCATAAACGTCAAAATCGGACCCGTACATAATAATATAATAATGATTTTCTTATTTCACAATATTCCAACATATTGAAGTATCCTGCCAAGTGCTTCTGGAGAAATAATTAAGGTAAACAGTACTTTTTTCCTATTGTGGAATGTTCAAACGTTATATTAGACTTTTAATTAAAACAAATGATTAAAATATGAATCCATTGAAACTACGTGTCATAATACCATTATCATAATTGTTGTATTCTTTTATCAATTGAATTTTATTTAAATTGTGTTTCGTCTTTTAACTATTTTTAAAAGCCATTGTGTGTCATAGACTCTTTAACTATATTTTATGTGACACTTAGTAGTTAATAATATAATAATCATAATACATATTATTTAAGATTTCGACCGAGTTGCTCGGTGGAAATTCAATATTAGATTTGAATTAAAATCGTTGATCGTCATTTTTGAGGTCCCTAAAATTTGAAAGCCCTCAAGCGCTTGCCTCATGCACTTGTAAAGTAATCCGCCACTGCTTTTTTATATTAATATATATTTGTATTTTGCGTAAATTATAAGTTTCCCTGATTCCCATGTATGATAACTTGCCATTTTTCTATCTTTATTTAATTTTTTTTTTAATCAATTCCTGTGTAGAACAAGTTATGCATACTTATCATACATAATATTTATAAAGTGCTGCACAATATAGGAAATGTGATTCAGTACATTACATAGTAAGATTTGCCCATTCTCAATAATACCATATGAAATCTTACGGATCCTGTTTACAGGCAAACTGTAATTTGAGCCAAGTGACCTAAAAATTGATAGCGCTTATTGTTTTATTTCCAGTGCCGCCAATATAAATAACCAGCTGTGGCGGGTCAAGGGACCAGCAAGATGAGGCGTGCAAACAACTACGACTATACGCCACTAACTCAAAACCCAAATGATGCTTTGGAGGCGGAAAACGACCGGATGGCGGAGGAGCTCAGTGGCAAAATAGGAGCCCTCAAGTCTCTGTCCATAGACATCGGACACGAAGTGAGGAGTCAAGACAGACTGTTGAGAGGAATCGACGATGACATGGATCGTACTGGAGGATTCCTCGGGAACACTATGAATAGGGTCCTACGAATGGGAAAAGCCGGACACAACTATTACATTTTTTATCTTTTTCTGTTCTCAATATTTGTTTTCTTTATTTTGTATATTGTTTTAAAATTCAGATGAGAATAAATTGTTTTGCATTCTTTATTGTTGTATTAACTCATTTTTTTTTAATGGGCTATTTTATAAATCAAAAGAATTGAGACATGTGTAAGCTAGTCCCAAAATTCATAAAACCTTTTTTTTTTTCATTCAAACATTATTTAAATTGTGTCAATACGTTCACCAAAATTCTATATGAGGGTATTACTTGCAAACTCGGATCATTCCAAAGTTGTTGAAACATAAACCATGAACGTTATTTTGTAGATAAAAATAAAATTTGAAAGTATTTTTAGAAATCAGTCTCAAACATGGCTTGAAAACATCCAAAATATCATTCCAAAGTAATGTAAGACTAAAAATACTTTTGAAATGTACATTTTTTTTCAAAATAAAATTCAAGTTTTATTTTCATAACCATTTTGGAATAAGCAGTGTTTGCAAGTAATACCCTCATATTATCTACTTACAATCATATTTACACATTATTTTGTTTATAAATCTGAAAAGCGGCATAGCTTTATTTTAATTATTTGATGTAACGTCTTAATTCATTGATGCACAACCTTTTCAGCAGAAGGGCCACTTTATCAATTTTCAGATTATTCATGGGCCGCATGGGTAAAAGTAATAAAAAATAACGATACCATTATATAAAGGGTGTTTTCTTAGAAGTTTTTTTCCTTTTCCAGCGACAGCCAATACGACAGCTGACAGGTCATTTGTGCTCAGTTTGGTTTTCCATTTCACCATTAATAGACTAACGCCAGAACAACGCTTCAAAAATATGAAAATTCCTGTTTTCTTCCTGATATATATTTTTGATGAGAAGTACTTGGGCCGTATGAAATATCATTTAGGGCCACATGCGGCCCGTGGGCCATAGTCTGTCAATAACTGGCTTAATGTTTTTGGATCTAAATATGATATGTCTCGCATATTCTTGTTATATTATTTTTAAATAAAAATGTTTGGGTATTCTTAATATGCTTACTTTTTTAGAACAGTGTTAAAGAGTAATGGCATATTATCACAAGTATCAAGATTTTAAGGTTTCCGGAATGAATATCCGTTTAAAATTTAAAATTGTGTGCGTTAAAAACAAGGTAATATATTTTTTTTAACAAAAATAAAATAAACCTTTTTTCTGATTTTATTTTACACAAATTCTCTCAAAATTATTTAAATGTTGCTACCGAAAGTTAATTAATTACATGCAGAATTTGCAATTTTAAAGATTTACACCGCTGAAGAAATTGAGATGATCTAATTTTATCAAAAAAGAAAAAAATATCTTTTTTGCCGATATTGTTTGGCATCCAAAGAATCTATACATTGATGATATTTTTGCAGTAATCCAACAAAATATAGATTGTAAAATTTTGAACATGTCTACATTTACAGGCATTTTTTCAATTGGCTTTTTCCATAAATTATGTTTTAATCTCTACAAACTACGACAGATTATAAATAAAATTGCTCGCCAAATGATCACGGTCAGTGAAGTATTTCGAGTCACTAATATATTTTTTCAATAATTGTTTTGAGGAATTAAAATCTTGACATTTATGTTTTTCACAGCAATTAGATATATAAAATCATGAACCTATGTTGCCATTTATCTTTAAGTTTTTTGTTGAAAATTTATGTGTTGCCTTTTAAGTGCTCTATTTATCATGAAATTAAATTATTTTACTTATAAATATTATGTATTATACTAATTGTTAGAAATATAAATTTTATATCATTCCACAATATTTATTATTTGTGTGATTCCCAAGTCCATTTCGTCCTCTTGGGTTTTTTGATTGATATCTATACATCAAATTCCGGGGCTGGTGGAGCCGAGCTCCAATTTCCCTTTTATCTGGTGTATTTTGATGTTACTTTTCCTGAGTAGCGTCCTGGATTTACCTGGGCGTAGGCAAGTTTGTGGTCTTTAGTTTTTGTGGTGGTATTAGTTCTCATTCGTAGACAATACAGGTGACCAATGGCAGCCGGTCAATGTAGCATTGGATTAATACACCCCTTATATATGCAGGGGCGGTTATATTTAATGAAATAATATTCTAACATAACCTAATAATATTGACCAGCCGCCACTGCACGTGACACTGGTGGTTGATTCAGTAACCTCAAGCTGGGTACACCTAATCGATAGTAATAACAGTGTAGCAAAAGCAATTGGTTTATTACTAACCCTACCATAATTTTATATTTACCCTCTGCATAGTAGAAAAAGAGGTTGATCATTTTGAAATCATTATTATAACAAAGTTTTAACCTTGCCGAGATTCAGTATCTGATTATTTTGAAAAATATACTGTCATCTGTATTCCTTGCCATTGAGATTATAAGTGTAGAATGTATTTTCTATGAGAAACTGACATCCTTCCTGCTTTTTTCTACATCTGGAGATCGTTGATTGCTGCATTGCTATGCGCGCTCACACAACTCGCCGAGCACGCACACATGCATTAGAACAGGGCGCACAAAAGTTACACCAGTTATACCACCAGAATAAATTAATGGTCATTATTTAGTGTTGCTAATTATTGTCATGAAAAATAACCATTTCGTTAAGTGGGTCTAAATACCGTGATGTGGCGCACAAAATTTTTAATTTCCTTTGAAAATTGCACAGCCAATGTATTTTGCGCACATAACCTGCGGACAATTAGAGGGGACATTGACTGTATGTAATTCTGAGACATTTAACCTTCTCACCGCGTACGACATCTATGCATGTCCTAGCGAACATGCCCTCAGCGCGCGTGACACGTATAGATGTCATGGAAATTTCAAACCCTATATAAGAGCTATCTATTGTGTTAAAATTCTATAACTTGGTTGAAAATATTACTCAATGTATATTTTAACAAATTCAATAGATGGCGTTAGTCAAAAAAGATTCAATATAGACTAAAATAATTTATTTCTGGAACACGCCGTGAACATACATCACCAATGCAAGATTTTCGATAATGTAAATAAGCGATCGAGTGCGGGTGAAATTGAAATTGTTCTGAGAATTTAATATTATAAGTATGGTATGGGGGTGGCGCAGTGTTCTCGGTCGCGCGTGGCAGTATTTTGCAATATGGCGACGTCACGCCGCAATTGTATGAAGAATGATTATTGTTGAATTAAACCGAAAATACATGAAATATATTGTATTTTATTATTGAAAAAGTTACTTTGGGTAGCAATTAACATATTTGATAAGTTGAAAAAATATTACAACCTATATTTACAGTCGAAAACGCGATAACAAAATCCGCAAAAAAGCAGCCGCGTACAGGGCATGCTCGCTAAATTTGGTGACGCGGGCAAAGGGTTAAATAAGAGAAAAATGAAGTCTTATAATAATAGAGGAAATATACTTTTATAAATATCTCGCAGTCTGTATCGCAGTGGTCAAAGTTGTTGGCTTCCGTGATGGATCTTACTGGTTTGAATCCCAGTACGAAAAGCATTTTCTCTATCAATTTATGTTCGATTGCATTGATGGTTCATGTCTGAAAAATTTCTCACACCTTTCCAAGCCTAAAATAACATGATGTAGTATAATTAGCTAAACACTAGTCTTTTCTAACCCTAATTATTAAAAAGAGAGGTTGAGCATCAAACAGTTCCTGTAGAAAAACTACTGTTGAGATACCTCCATTAGAAGGCCATACACGCTTCACATTGGGAGCGGAGACATATCGCAACCCAAGTACTACAAGGTTCTATGTGAAAATTTTTGACGAAACAAAAATAACAATAATGGTACTAGGAAGACTGTCACATTGTTTCGTCAAAAGTTTTCACATAGAACCTTAGTAGTACTCAGGTCGCGATATGTAGATTAAAAAAAACTCACGATAACATTTGCATAAATCTAATCTAATAAATGAGAGGGAGAAAATTCTTTCAGATGAAACAGAACCGACTAAAAATAACATAGTTATTAAACTTAATTTAGACAAAATTAGCATTAAAATTCAAAAATACGACTAAAACTAATTATACCAACGACGGCGTCCAGTACCTATAAAAAAAGAAAAGAATAAAAACACAATTTTAGGTTGTTTTAAATATTTATTAACTCAAATGAAATACAAGATCATTCATTATATATTTTTATATTATAATTATATACACAGTCATACATGCAAGTGATCTTAAAATGAACAACGAAAAGGTTGTCTTATTTTTAAAGTCTCACATTGATAGAAATATTTTTAACATACTTTATACATATTGGTCTCAAAAAAATAAATGGTACGTCAGCTTTGAGATTTCACGGGGCAATAGATACACTGCCGCGAGGTTGACATCACTCAGGATTAATTTACATAGGGATTTACAATTTCAATATCTATCATACAAGGATAAATTATGTCAGATTTTTGCTCTTCAAAAACCTGATGTATGTATAATAAAACTAACCTTTTGAGGATAACTAATCAATTTGCTGATTTTTTAAACTATTAACATTTTGTAAATACAAAAACACTAGAGTAGGCAGTGATAAACAGCGCAAGATACGTGGGTTACATGCAACTCAAAATGAAAAATAGTTTACTACCGTGTTTCAATGAACATGAAAAAAAAATCAGTTTGGTATATATCGTATATTTGATGCAAGAAGTCATTTTCGCAAGAATGACGTAAGCTTGTTAATGATGTGTTTCATTTTGACATGTACATGCAATAAAACACAATAATTTGTCATTTGACAAAATTAGTTGATGTTAAGATACAAAGTGACTTTTTTAATTAATGTAAACTGAAAAAATAAACACTTTTGTTAATATAACTCTGTCAATGACTTCTTGTAGCAAACTGAACGATATGAACAAATTATCCAGTAACAAAGAAATAAATAACACCTTACAACATTTTTAGTAGACCCGATGGTTTCTCATAATCACATTTAGATTTCTGTTTGGAAATATTTACAAATTTTTCAATAATTTGCCAATCATTCAGAGCGAATGGAGTATCTGAAACTACCAAATTTAAAATAATAAAATGTTTGCCTAGCTAGTTCAGTATTTTCCAATCAACTGCGAACCGTGAGCAATTAGAAAATGGATAATTGAAACTTCTGTCAAATATGATGAACACTACTAATATGAATATTGCAAATAAAAAAAATACAAAATCAACACTTTCAAATGCAAGATTTCTATGTTTGAAAGGAAGTGACATAGCATTCTTTATAGATAAGATGGCAAGTATTTGCAGATTTAGTGTATATTAACTAAGAAATTGATTATGAAATGGTCCAACATTAAAAACTGAAAATGAGTCATTTACTCACTTTTTTGTATAGATAATCCAATGCTTGGGTTACACAGATACAATGATCAAAAATATATTTCTACGCAATTATTATTAAAAACTTGATTTTGTATGCGGTTAGTATCACTTGAGTTACATATTTATATCAGCATTATCGACTAGAATAAGATATATTTTGTTTTATTTGATTGATCGATGAGGGGAAACCATACATCAAAGTAAACTTAAAAACACATTTACATGCTAAATAAAACATGGCATGAGCACATGCTGTGGATGACTACGGAGCTTAGGCATCACCATTCACTTCCTACAACAAACTGGAATGATCACCGATGACCACATACAGAATACATTCAGCAGTTACGGGATTGAGCGGAAACAGGAAGACAGAAAAGATACGGAGAATCTTGGAGGTACCGTGTGTTGACATATGGTTCAGATAATAAGCAAATTTAAAAGTAGAAACACCAGTATGGCGTAATTTTTACAGGCAGCAATACTGCCACCATATGAAAAGAAAGCTGACTACGTATTTCGAGCAATGAATCATAGACTGTGATTTCAATCATAATTATTTGTTTTGATCTATAATAATCTAGCAAACTAAATCAATTCAAAGATGAAATTTTAAATAAAGTTACGTATTTTGTCATCCTTTTTTTTATTGATTATAATTATAATTATTATTATTTCATCAGATATGAATACAACACACATCTATCAGTGATTTTCGGCAGTCACATAATTTTTGTTTTTCGTTACAAATATACAAAATAATTTTGTGTAAAAAAAATCGGTAGCCAAATAATGTTCTGTCCAGATTGATCCATAACCAAACAATTTTTCTTCATTTGTGTGCAGTAATAATGAAAATAATCGAAATATACAAAAAGAAAAAACCAAATTTAATAAAAAATGCCTCACTAAAAAAAAATATTTTCGTTAACAGATGAGTAAAAAAATGTGAGAAAAAAACATATTTTTTTTGTGCAATAAATGCAAAAAGGAATTAGGGGCAGCAGTGTCTAGCTTGCTTTCAATATTTGAGTAACAACTGGCTCACAAACAATAAAATTTTAAGCCACTCGTTTTAGGGTAATATTATAAACATACAAATTGATTAGTATTATTTGACATAATTGAACGACATAATCTTTAGCCTTGTAAATGATAGACAGGAAATCGAATCCTTAAAACAATTTTCTTCTCGACACCCTTTACAAAAGTAACTGAAAATAACTAGTCATAATAAAATTATCTTACAAAAGTACAATAATAATTGTAAAGCGCGGGGAAGGGGCGAACAATATTAATAATAAGAAAGCGATAATAAAAAGTAATTTTTGGTAAATATTTACAATGCAATGTCGTCGCAGTCTCTCGATCGTGATTCTGGGAGATTTCAAAATTCAAGATTTCGAAGCCAAACCTGTCGACGCGGTAACGAAACCTGTACACAAGAAGCGCTGGAAACACATGATTACGTACATATATTTTTTTACTTTAAATGCATCCCTACCACGACAGTGGGCACACGTAAAAATAACACAGTACTATTGCGAATGATTAACATATACAGACATATTGATCTTCATTAGGAAAAATGGCACCGACAAAAGCCCAATTAAACATAACATGCTTATTAAAATAAATTCACCAACTTCATACAGAGAAATGCCCGCAATATAATAAAAACATAGAAATACCGTAACATTCCGAAAGTGAGGTTTTTTCAATATTTTAAAAAAATTACACAAGCGTTAAAATTTATTTTCAGGTAATCTATTTAATTTATCATTCCGTCGGTATACTGCCAGAAAAAGCCATGTTTTTAGATAATCGACATTTTCGAATATCATGAAGTGAACTGAAATATATCGTGACCGGTATAAGACTAATCGTCGGTAATTTTCTACAATCTCAGATCAGTACAAAATATCAGGAGACACACAAATGTACTTTATTCTACCGCTTTCTATCGATATAAAACACCATTGGAATGGTTATGTCCTCAATATCGTTGAGGAAGTTAATAAGGAATGGAAGCAAACACGTATCCATTCATGCCACCTTCTCCTTCACGCTAAACATAGCACACGACCGTATTATTTTTTTTGTCAACGTTTTTGTATTAGGTTAAATAAAGGGTGAAATAGTTATTTTTTTTGGATGCTATTCAAAGGAATATGTGTGTATTGAAATTCTAAATTAATTACATCAAAAACTCAAAACTGACGAAACTGTGTTTGTAGAAAATTAACGATGAAATAAATAAACAACAATTTACTATTGTATAACTATTTATTTGAAAAATAGATGGGTAAATGTTGATTTGTATTATGCTGTACTATCACATCTCGGATGTATTAGATTAAATCATAGATACATCCATGCCTTGAGGCTTCGAGTCAGACTGGAGAGTCACACCGGTTCGTCAAGTCCTTGGAGGGTAGCGCGCCGTCTCGTAAAAAATAAAATGTCCATTCCAATTCATAAACTATCTAAAATACATAACGTTGTATTCAATTATAATTATTTATGAAAAAATTATTAACATAAGTTTAAATTGCACGATTGAAATTTTCCATTTTAAGCCTCCATATATAGATATAACATCATGAACTAGTGCACAAAGCCCTGAACTCATAAAATATCAATAATTTAATATGTAAATTGAGGAAAAATTTAATTTTCGAGATAAGCAATTTGCGTTTTATTTAATACAGTGAAAAATGATATTCTTGAATTACCGTTTACATGAAGAAATACGATACAGTAAGCTACTCGTTAGTGACTAAAAAAGTGTATGACGCGTTCTTCAATAATGTTGTACTTTATGGAGTTATGAGCTTTGTATGCATAGGCTGATGAATGATAGCTAAATCTAATTTAAGATTTCGACTGAAGGTGCTTGGTGGAATTTCAATATTAAATTTGAATCGTTCAAACTAAGTACATTCTCACAGATTAGTGACAAAGATTAGTCGGTTAGTGACAAAATCTGTGAGAATGTGCATAGTTTGAACGATTCAAATTTAATAGCTAAATCTGTTAGTCATATAGATATGTATGCATCAAACAACAATTTTCATCTTCCGAGATTAGAATTCGACACAAAAGAACAAAAAACGCCTATACATTATTAGCTATATAAACCCTTCACCTTATATCCGGAATAGTACGGCAAAAAAAAATCTGGGAGGAAGGCAATATAAGTATAAAATGCTAAAATGCTAACTGTACAAATGCATCATAGAATGGAGAGTTCTATAAAATTAAAATTGTTGTCATAACTGATTCAAAAGATAGGACGGGAGACGATCACCTCGGACGACGTGTCGTGCTACATTTTGCGTTAGGTCAAATGTGCACAGGGACGTGCAGAAGCAACTGCTCGTGCAGAGGGAAAGCCTGGGAGCACATTTCGCAGCGAAACGGCCCGCCTTCCGCCGCCTGAATCGAAGCGGAGGCGATGACATCGTCCAGTTCGGCTTTAATGGCGAGCGAAGAATCGTGCAGGTCGTCCAGCCGCGCCGTTGAAGAAGTCACATGCGGTTCTCGTTTGATTTTCTCACGCCGAGACGGAGTGGACTGCGGCGCCCTTTGAATGGCTCGCAAGTCGGCCGCGATGTCCGTTTCGGGTTCGGGTTTGACGGAAGCGGGAAAAGTAGCAGGGGGCGGGCGGCCGGGTTCGTGATATCGAACGTTTTTGGTTCGCGGACGGATTCTGTCTTCCGTCTGAGGAGCGGGGGCCAGCGTGGGAGCGCACGGGGTGACAAGGGTGGCGGCCGCGGGTCCGCGTCCTCTTCTTTTAACCGGACCGTCTCCGTCTTTAATTTTCTGCGTGTGAATCATCTTAGGTCTGGCGGGAGGGTCGCTGTTGCCTCGTTTGCCTTTAGATTTCCCTTTTGTTCTAGCGCTGCCGCCTGCTGTCGTATCGAAAGTCACGCTCATAGCGGGCGGAGTGACATCCATTAAGCTCTCTATTTCCAGAGGGGGGGCCCGCCCCTTTGCTCTTTTTGCCTTTTTGGTCTGCGGGGTTCTCCTCTTGACGGGCGGCGGGGGACGAACGACTTCCTCCATTTCAGGTTCGCTGCGGTCTGAATCGTCTTTGTCGGGTCGGTTGGAGAGGTCTACTAACTCGTGAGGTTTTAACTTGCGCCGTCGCTTGTATTTTCGGGGACCCACCTGTTACATACGAATAAAATTTCAATGTCATCATAAATTTAATTAGACTTTGTTCTTTGATATAAGCATGTTTGTCATTATTTCATTAACCTTTCAAGCCTGAACGACAAACAAAAAAAATGCTTTCTTTTGATGTCCATTTATAATAGCAAAAGTTCTTTTAAATAACTTGATTTCTTATAAAAATTTGATTGAAGTTTTGTTGTTAAAACTTTATATCGTATTTTTTATATCCAAAAAAACTAAACACTTAAAAGATGACTGTTATGAATCTATATATATATATATCCGAGTGTCATTTAAAATGGTAAAAATAATTCCATACTACGGTCAGAGCTTTTTAGTGATATCATATATGTAGCGCCAGTCTGCGAGTTATAACTTTAAATAAAAAAATTTCCAACCGCTGGTTTCAAAATTATTTGCCAAGAATGTCAGCAGAATTGTTTTTCTCATTCAGTTATTCATTGAGTATTAATCGGCCGCTATTCAAAATCTATTTAATAGGTTTATGACAAAAAATTATGCAACACAGCTTGCTTAAAAAAATAAAAAAATCATATTGTGTTTTAAATATCATAATATACTATAACATAACTATGACACCTATAAGCTTTAAACAGTTACCTGAGGTTGTCTCTTCATTGCTGTATTAGCATCACAGTGCTGGATGAGATGCTGAACTAGATCACTGGAAGTGTGAAGCAGTCGACTGCACACCGCACACCAAAATGGAGAAGCTCCTATGCAAGAAAAAAAAACAAATCCATCTTTGTATAATAATTTCAAAAATAAAAAACGTTACCATTTTGCGGGGACATAGTTACAACACATTTGGGTAAAGTTCAAAACGCACAGTTGCCTTTTCCACGCTACTTCCATCACTATGTAGTAACTAGGGATTCTGTGTCGAGACAACCGAGGAATAAACTCCTGGGTAGTTTAACTAATTGTTAATACTGTCCGAATAATAAACGCAGTTCTATATTATTATTAACATTGTGCGTATTACAATTTGAATTTAGTTTACCTGTTCCTCTTCTCGCATCTGGCGCCGAATGGTGCGATCGAACGTGCTCACGCAACACGACACGTTGATTGAATGCCCTCGGACATACGGCACAGGCATACGGTTTCTCTCCTAAAAAATATACAATTAATTTTTTTAACAGAACTCACTAAAAGCTTTTGACTACTCAGCTAATAATGTACCGAGTATCAACATTCAGATAGATCTTAGAAGAAGATAGATCAGGGAACGGACCAGGAAGTGATCTGTTATGTTAATAGTCACGGAGAGATGTAGGGACTGACTGAATTCATTTCCTCAATGTATAAACCATACAATGCTATTTAAATCGCTTGAATGATTTAAAAACTACAGAATTGAATTCCGATTGCGCAAGGATTGATTGAATAATAAATGAAAGGAGGAATCGTATACCTGTATGAATACGTTCGTGTTTACGTAACGTTCCTCCGTCTGCGAAGGCCTTCCAGCAGAAACGACACGCGTATGGCCTCTCCCCTGTATGTATTCTTATATGAATCTGCTGAGAACTGCGAGATCCGAAAGTCTTGCCTGTCAACAACATATTAAAGACGCAATTAATCAACTGTGAAGAGCCCAGTATTGACCGATAAGACAATGATCAGTTTGCGATCGAGTCACACACAGTTTGCAGTGGTAAAAATTGTTACTGACCGCACTCTCTGCAGGGGAATTGCCTGGCAGGTGTGCCGGAATGTGAATGTCTATGGTTCATGAGAGAGCGACCGTCTGAGAATTGCTCCCCGCACACGTTGCAAGTCACAGCCTTGTCCCGGTGAGAAGCCATGTGACGTTTTAACCTGTTAAAATAAACATACACACCCTGAATGCTAAATTTATTTGTAATTTAATTTACATCTTTGGTATAATTTAATTTAAGATTTCGACTGAAGGTGCTTGGTGGAATTTCAATATTAAATTTGAATCGTTCAAACTATGTATATTCTCACAAATTTTGTCAAAATGTATGACAAAATTTGTGAGAATGTACATAGTTTGAACGATTCAAATTTATTACATCTTTGGATTAAAAATTACCAACTCAAAGAGACCATATTGAATGTAATAATAGATGACAAAATGTCTTAAAAATAAGGTTTCAAATGTATTATATTTGAGTAAGTATACCTGGCTTTGTTGTGGAAACTTTTACCGCACTTGGAGCAGAACAGCGTATGAGATTGGGCATCATGCTGCGCCGCAGAATGTTTCAAGAGCGCTCTCCTATCGCGGCATATTCTGCCACACAGCGCGCACACGTGTGAGAGGATAGGTCCGTGAACTCTCGTCACGTGATCTGCTACGCTCGCCTCATCTTCAAACTGCTCCCCGCATTGCATACACCTAAATGCGCCATCAATAATTTCGTCAATGAAATAGCTTAAATTGACTGTACGAAGATAGTCTTGAAAACAATGTTTGAATTCAGTACCTATTTTGCGGGAGGAAATGAAGAGGTGAAATCCTGTGAAAATCTATTTATCTTGACCCTGGTGATTGCGGATTTGTTGTATCGAGATCTTTTTCAATATCTTTGATGTAATGAAAGACAACAGATCATCGAAAGCGTGGAATGAAATCGCCCAGTCGTGTATCAATGGTATTTAGAAAAGATTATTCAGAGAAATCGGAGAAGATCACGTGATAAATGTAGACATTCTATACAAGAGAAACTAGATCTTTTCGTGAAACACACATCATGTTTATGCTACATATGACATTTATTTTATTGATAGTGTTATATTTTAAAATGATCTTTTTGAAATCCTTTGTTGATTGCAAAATTTCACTTACTGCAACAATGCTCAGAATGTATCCCCATGATCAACCTGAACATGGGTAGTAAGCTCAATTAAAACATGTAATTAATTTTGATTTACATATACTACAGGTATTTTTGAAATAAGAAAACTTATTATTTAAGCGACAAAACAATAAGACGGGTAACGAGTTGCAAGACCTGTTGTTTCTGCTTCTAGCGTGACTCTCTGCATGCGCCAAAAGTTCGAGAGCGTCTCGGAAACCTTCACCGCACACACTGCAATTGTGTTCCGCGTTTCCCCACGGATCGGAATCCATGTCGGTGTGATCTTCCATATTGTCATTGTCGTGCTTATCCACCATATCGGGGGGCTCTAATTTATAACTGAAACCAAAATAGACGTCATTTGTTTACTTAATGTTTTATTCAAATATAATGAAAGATTTCACTTTATGGCCAACATTCAGAACCTCGTATTTAGGTTGTTCAACGAGGTAATAATGTATTAAATTTAAAAAAAAATATATAGTATATTGTAAATAAATATAATCCAATTGGTAACCTATGTGCTGCACGGATGTGTCTCCTGAGAAGGTCAGCTCTTTGGAAACCGGCACCGCAATCTCTACAAGTCAGCTCGGGTCCTCTCACATCAAACAAATTATCATTCACAGATGAATCCGATAGTGTATCTGTAAAAATGAATTATCTACTAGGAACGATTGATTGCGTAACAAACATATTTTAGTGCAGTTCAATTATGATTGGAAGACCGTATTGGTTAGTCTATTAACTAACTGTACAGACCATCAGTCGGTGAATTATATTGTATATAATAAATTTGTGGAAGGATAAACCACACACTTAACCCATTAAGAATCCTGGGAAGATAAGCCATCGGGTTATACACAGAGGGTGCTAAAATGATTTCATTATTGTAGTTCATTTCCCTGCAGGTAAATTCTAATGTAGAAGGACGCTTCTCAAATATGTATTATAATTTATTTGAAAAGGTAGACAAAGAGTCTTGGACTCTTACCATCGTTACCATTGAGCTGCGGCGAGGATATTTGGGGAGGTCGGTGAGGATGCTTGGAACGGCAGTGTGCCGCCAGCTGCTCTCGACTCCAGCACAATTCCCCACACACGTTGCACTCTATCGGAGAATCATCTCCGTGAATCTATAGTGAAGAAAAAGATTTAAGAAGATTCAAACAGGGTCAGGTGGCTGTCAGTGTTTAAATTACATGCTCTGATAGTACTTACTTTTATGCGGTTTGAAATAAATGGAATTAACAAAATATTTAAAATTAAAAATATTTACATGAATAAAAAATGTAACTATCCGACAGCATTGGCACAATTCAGATTCTTTTTAAGCGATACGATTAAGCTGTACGTAAACCTTGGGATAAGGGAGGTATTATTGTGTATGTCAGCAGTGGCCAAGACTTCAACCGAGTAGCTATTCCAAGTCGCCCGCCTGATGCTTCGATACAAGAATTGAGTGTGTCTTTTATTATCTATCCATTTTGTTTGCCTTTCATGTACATAATATTGTGCTTTGAATTACTTTACTTTTAATGACAACTTAGCAAATAAGGTGTGAGTGGACCGCTACGACTGATTTCAGTATGAGGTCAAAAGTTTGGCCACCCATAAAATATACATATTAGAACACGGATGCAATGTTAATAATGTTATCTTAATGCAATGGTGTTCTCACAAGTAAAAGCCAATTCAATCAATGTAATTTTCACAATCGAGGATAAGTGAACACAATAATAAAATGTTGTAATACCCTTGAATGCGACGCAAGTGCCTTCTCTCTGGCAAAGCCAACGCCGCAGTGTTGACAAACGAATGGCCTTCGAGGGTCGGTGGCCTCGAACTTGACGCGAATAGTTGCCTGGTGGGCATTGCTATTGCTGCCTGTCGCCGTGCTGCCCGATCCTCCGTACAGCTGCGTTCGGGCGGCCACTTGCGTTGTCTCATTTTCCGTTGAGTACGAGAATGATCCGCCGTTCTGAAAATAAAGATAATAAAAATGTAACAGAAGTAAAAACAAGACATTCATTTATGCATTTTTATATTATTGTCACAAAAACATCACACTTGCTTTTGATACCTTCAGACATTCACTCTTTTTGGTACACTAATCAAATATGCTATATATAGAATAAATACTATGCGAAAAGGTTCATTAAAAGTATTTTAACCATAGAAATAACAATTAATTATTAATTTTATATTTAAATTATTATCCATCAAAAACATAGAAGGCAAAAAAGACACTTATATATTGTAGTATGGAGTTGATTCTCAAAGAAACAAAACAACCAAAGAATATTAAAGTTATCAGCTTTGATTTTATATTTTATGATACATATCTGCTAAGCTCATTCTGAGGGCAACAAGTTAACATCTTATTAATTAAATTTGCCATATTGTGTATGTGCCATAGAAGGCTATTAGATTTCAGTACTGAAAGTTATATAAGTGAATATTTCAAATTATTAGCCTCATTAATACACAGTAGACATGTGTTATTTGTCAATAAAACAATTCTCAGACAATCTAATCATTATAATGTACAAGATTTATTCAATTGCCACAGTGGGTATAGAAATTTTCGCTAAAACATTTGCTTTCACATTCTAAGTGACGGTAAACATAGTGTATTTCTCTACGCACGTAGCAAGTTGCGCATTGTCGAGGCACAGGTGTTGCCCACTTGCACTCTTAACAGTTTATCTCTCACTCACGAATATGCGTGTCTAACACGCGAGTAAAGGTTATCAGATGGCTGCGTCTTGTAACCACGTGATTGTCAGCGTTGGTGGCTGTATTTTGTTTAAGGAGGTTACTATTAGCAAACACATCTCGATCCAAAAAAACATATTTCACGGCAAAATGCAAAGACAAAGTGACCCGACTACTCAATTTCCCAGTGTCTATAATTATATCTTACCTCAGATGATTGTGGCGATCGTCGTCTGCCAGGTTTGCGCTTTGGTACCTCTGGCAAAAATGAATCTGAAAGGAAATATTGATTGTTCATTTATATCGGTAATTGACTATTGAAGCAGGATTATATTGACATTTCTAATACAATTTTAAACTAAACAAATAATCTCTGTGCCATTTTTTTTTATAAGATTAGTCACCAGAGAATACAGGCCGAGGTTCAAGATTTCATCTCAGAGTGAACTTATTGAGTTAATACAGTATACAATTTTGGATCTTAATCCCATAGTTGGGTGTCTGAATTTAAATCTTGATAGCTTATAAATTTATTCAAATTATAGCAATAGTTCATACCTTCGTCTCCATCGTCAGGCACGTAAGCGTGAACCTTGAGATGGTTGAGCAAATCATTGCGGCGAACGTACCGCGCCCCGCACAGGTTACATCCGAAGGGCCGGTCGTTCTGATGGGCCACCATGTGGTTAACTAGGTTGGCCTTTTTGCGGAAGCGACGGGAACAGAAATCGCACGGATACGGCCGCATAGCTGTGTACTCATCCTTTAAAACAGACATTCAAAATTATCAATTAAATTTTCAACAGTTTCCTGGACAATAAACATTTCGAATGCTCTAAGAAAATATTTCAAACCTGATCCGTCGGAAGAGGAACATCGATGTCATTCTCTTCAGTGTGTTGCTCTATAACTGCCATTGTCATCTGATCCAAAGGCACTTCCACCCTATAAATGAATACAATAATTAGAAGTAACAACAATTAATAAAATCTTAATGTGAATTGAATGTCACGTTCAGTAATACAAAAAAATGTTCTAGGCCAGGCGTGGGGAACATGCGGCCTTCTGGCCAATTCTGTAATTTTTTGTAAATTTGTAAATATCTGAGATTTTGGATTTGAAAATTTCTGGAAAACCTAAAAAAAAGGTGCCACGCTGCTAATTTGGGCAAATCCACAAATTTCACTGGGTTTTAGAAATTGGCATGGAATTGTATTGTTTCCGGCCAAAGATTCCCCATTCAATGTTTACTGCGGCCTTATGTCGAATCAGAAAAATTAATGCAGCCTTTAGATAAGAAAAAGGTTCCCCACCCCTATTCTAGACAATTATTATTGACCATCATTAAAAGATCTTATGGAGCTATTGAAAAAAACACTAAAGCAGTGTCAATGATTGATTAAATTATTTTTTTCTTCATTAGTGTCTATTGAAATTCCATAATGGTCAAGACTTCCATTGGCTGATAGTGTGCATAAACTTAAAAAGGTTATTGAAGAGTTTCTACGAATTGTTATCAATTCGCATGCCATAGGAAAGTTGTGAACTCTTTGAATGCCTTGCAATTTGCCTCATATGAATCCGAGAGTACGACAATAGAGCAGACAATTGCGACTGACATACTATTGTGGGAAAATTTTACCATTTGGTGCCCATTGTCTTCGATAAATAATACATATGATCAACGTTCCCTCTAAGCCGAAGGTTTAGATGCGCGGAAATTTCAAAGGCTGCGCGGAGGCTGCGTGGAGGCTGCGCGGACCGATCAAATATCAATTGAGCAACTGTCTTGTAATGCGCGCCAACCCGGAATGAGTGCGCGGGGACTTATCAACTGCTGCGCGGCCGCTCACGCGCGCAGCTTAGAGGGAACGTTGCATATGATATATGTTTCGTAATAACATACATGTGGAATTACTAAAATTCCACAATTTTTATACTAGGGAATATGACTGTAAGAAAGTGATTAAATATCACGGTCGTGGAGACAGCAGTCGTAATTCTTTTCATACAATACCAACCATCTCAGAGCAATGTCAATAGGTATTTATTTAAGGTAATCATACATAAATAAGATAAAGGTGGAAAGATGGAATCTTTTTGTTACAGGCATTAAAAAATCAAGCACAAGTAAGAATTTGTCAATCATCAATTCAAGTCAAAATGTTGATAAAACAATTAATACAGCAAATCGTACCTTTCTTGCCCACAAGGCTGAACCCAATCATCGGTGATAACTTCTTCCGTGATCTGGCATTCAACCTCATCATTATCAATCTCAACATGTTCAACAGTGAAGCTGTCGGAGCGATATTGCATAGGTTCTCCGTAATTGCCGACCATATCCTGCGCCAGGAAGATGAGATTCTCAGCGGCTATTTGGTCAGTGTCGGCGATAATGCTGTCTCCACCCTGTAATACAAAACGTTTGAGATTTAAAAAAAATGGCCATACTTAGAGAATTCCTATTATTAAATGTACAATAGTAAAATATAACTATAAAATGGGTTTCTATAGTTCTCCTATGATATAATTACGATCAACATAAGTCGATCTGTCATCAATAATTTAATCAATTACATCACATGTTAATCATGGGCAGAACGAAGATTGATTGAAAGAGGGAACTATTGGATTTGAAAGTGTAATATTGATAGAATATTTTTACA
The DNA here is from genome assembly GCA_030503985.1 of Himalopsyche tibetana. Taxonomy (NCBI): domain Eukaryota; kingdom Metazoa; phylum Arthropoda; class Insecta; order Trichoptera; family Rhyacophilidae; genus Himalopsyche; species Himalopsyche tibetana. The sequence goes on from JAPJYX010000006.1 coordinate 18,369,067, forward strand.
GTGTGCACATTTGATCAGAAATTTTGTCTGCTAAATGAGGCTTTACGTGTTACATTTGATCCCCTGAGAGATGAAGTAAGCCAAGTAGTATTTTAGGAAAAAAAAATGAATTACATGTGTTATACTATTCTAGATGTATCGTAAATGATTTGAGCTCAGTAAATGCACTCTACAATGGTGTTATCTTACTAAAATAAAAATATGCAATCCACTACAACACCAAGTAAAGACCCGATCCAATAGAAAAGTTTTACCATTTTACTACTTGACTCACTGCACCTCTTGAGGGCTCATTTAACCTTTTCCCTGTTGAACCATCCGATGCCATTCATCCTCTCATTCCCGAAATTTCAACGATTAATTAGTCGGTGATAACATTAAAACGGTACAAAATATTATTTGAATATTCATTTATATACCGAATATCAGGTGATATACATAGGTTGGTGCGTGGGGTCCATTCTAGATCTTATATGCATACCGAATGGGCAGTAAACAAGTTAATAAATGTGAGCATTTCAGCGAAATATATTAATGTTGCCTGGAAAAGTCTAAGAATATTCTATTATATACCATTCAATATTGTGTAGAAAAATTGTTTATGCAGCAGTTTTTTAAGCAATGAAATAATTATCAATAAACGATTCTTATGTAATTAGATTAAGGGTGGTTCTTTTACAGTGACAGTATTCGTAACATAAGGTATAAAGGCAATTAATATACCAGATGCGAGGAGTGAGAGTCCATGGAGGTGTAGTGTTGATTTTGAACAGTCTCCATTCCACATATTACTTCTTCGGAGACCACTCCGCCACTCTGTACCTGCCGAAGCAGATAATTCATGATAATATTGTGCCAAAACTGATCCACACACAACAGAATAGCGCTTTGATTAAAGAGTTAAGAAAATTAAGATGCTGAAGAAAACTTACAGGCGTTTATTTAACGTTTATATTAAGTTTTTCAAGTCATTTAACTCTAGAATAAAGGAAAGAGAAGGCAGATCACCAAGCCTTTCGAAAATTTGCAGAGAACAAGCAGACCTCAAATCATGAAAGCTTTTTATTTACCTAAAGAGATTAATTCTTTGCACTTATAAGCAATGTTTCCGCTAAGGTGTGTGCGTGCGCACACCTCCCAAAATGTGCCCGCACACACTTTTTCATCCCCACACAGAAATATTGTAAAAATAAGTTATTTTCACAAAATTTTTATACTTGCGCACACTTTTTATTTTGCTGAAAATTTACTGCTTACAGAAGTTGATGGTCCGCACACACAATAGAAAAATTAGAGGGAACGTTGCTCATAAGTGCATAAGCCAATTGCTACAGCACTGGATACTGCCATATGAAATTAATGGATAGGAAAGCAGTGGTCGGTGGAGGAGGACAACTACAGTGTGACCATTGAATCAATAGCAAAACACTTGAATTAGATTAGGTGATCACGCAAATGTTAAATTTAAGCACTGTCCACTTAGCAAGGAAATTTTTCTGCAAGAACCTCTTGATATTCAGTCACTCTTTAATTCAGAGAGAAATGATAGAAGGATGGGGCTAGAGTAGGAGTAGAAGCTATCTAATCTATCTTGGTTCTTCGTGTATTCAGAATCAGATGGACGAGAGGGGATTTACATCACAGATATCTATAGATTTCTTTGAAAACAAATCCATAAATCTATCAGTAAATGCGAGTGTTTATACCGGGATTTGAGCCAGTGGATACAACTTTCGACGTTGTTGACAACTCAGCTGTGTCAAATAATGAATATTAATTAAAAATTGTAACTAAGATAAATAAGTTTGGGGATTTGAATGCTCGACCACGCAATATTTCTCCGGTACTACTGTGCCATTTCAATCGAACAAATTTTGATGTTTGACTCACGCGGGGGTCTTCGTCCCACCGCAGCGTAAAGGTGCCACCATCCATGGCGCCCACTATTAAGTCCAGGGTGGCATAAACCTAAAAGTCAACATAATATTTTGATTACTACCCTTTTCAAAGTACTTCAACCTTAACATATATTTTAATTCAGATTATATTCTGCAATAGGAAATATATACAGACAAAAATGATGTTTATTTTAGGAAATGTATAGGAAGGTCTATAACTGATAACTTTGTTTTAAAATACAGAAACATTTATAGAAGTGGTACTATGTAATCTGCAATGATCAATACAATGTTAAACGTAGTAAATTTCAAATATAATAATGGCATTTAAAAATACAATCTTCTAGAAACATCCATCTCAACTGAATGGTTTTTGTCATAACGTAAGTTTAGGGTTGCCAACATTATGTTAACGCTCACCAGGAGAAAAAAAAGAGATCTATTTCTACAATATTTTCACATTATCAATAAAACAGTGTAAATTTAGATTCAATGCAAGGAAGTAAGTATTGTACATATTGTGTTGTCCCACCATGAGTGATCGAATTGATCAACTGACCCGATTTTTCAACGACAACGAAGAATGATCGTTAAGCTCATACTCTCCTGATCAAAATAGTCATGCTGGCAACCCTAGGTAAGTTTCTACAATGCTGTTGATTTCGTATGTTGTAGCTTATTCAACCAATGATTACTACACTTAATCATTAATGGCTCTTCGTTAATTTTAAGATAGTTAAAAGAGTAGTCTGTTTTAAATACAATAACTTTTATTGAAATACGCTCGATGTAGAAACAATATAAAATAATTTAATGAAAAAGTTGATACAATCAATACAGAAAAGTTTTTTTGTTTCCGATAGGTTTTGCTGATACTTTTTTTAGCCAGAACAGCAGCGGTTATTATATGTAAGCGATTATTAAATCATCGATATGACAAGGAAAAGTGTACTTTTTAGAGACTTGTTCAAATATGTTGCTTTGACAGTTCTATTGTCTTACACTGATATTTATTTTGTAGGAATTATTATGTTTATGAAATTGGACAACTTATAAAAAAGAATCGAAAAATGGTTGATGGCAGACATTTCTTTGTATACTACCTCGATATGAGGATTTGTCAACAAATAGTAAGAAAAAGATCCACTGAAAATGCAATGTCAACAATGAATTTTTAATCAGTGAAACGGCCTTTAAATATAAAATCAGGTACATTATATGGATTCGCTGTTAAAATAAGTAAAAAAAAACATTTTAATCCGGTGTAGTAGCAAGTTTTGTGTGTTCAATAATACACTAAAACTGACATGTGAGGTTATGGGTAAGACTGAAAGGTTAGCATTGAAATGTCAAATAATTTACATAGAGATACACAAACAAATAATTTTACTTGTCACTCCGTTTAAAATGATAACTGTTAACTTTTTAAATATTCTGTTTTACGAAATGTATTGATAGCGACAGTAAAAATAAACGATTGAGTTAAGTTTACAAGCAATTATTCGATTCGGGCGTAACAATTACATTACGCAATATTGTATATTCTACACGTCGAAACAACGAAAAACTTGTTTAACCAGACTAACAATGATGTGGGACACTTATTTAGAAGTATAAATCTTACACTAGTCAGCAAATTTTATTTGTTTCTTGAAAAAAGTTAACCTAACCAATACGGTATTAAATGAAGCTTCGTCTTTTACTATTTTTTGTTTAGTGGTGGACACGTTCACATACGCTTCTGATAAAAGTCACCGCAGCAAACGCAACCACGATAAATATTTTGAGGAATTTTGCCACGGAATTTAATTTATCAATTTATCAAGATTAATAATTTATGATTCGTTAAAGCGAAATTAAAATTAAATTTACAATCTCCATAAAAAAAATGTCAAAAATATTTTACCAAATAAATAGTTTATGGACGTTAACAAATTATTTATTGAAAAAAACAATAGTAGTTGAATTATTTTTATTCATTAATTAACTAATGACAATAATTATCAAAATCTCTTAATCAGTCTAAATGAATAAAGACTAAGCAAACTTATGAAGATTGTTTGAAAAAGTTCATATCTATAGTTAGGAAACAGATAAAAATAATTTAGAATAATACAATGAAAAGAATATATACAGCAATATATTTGAGTATGAATAATATATTTATTGTGTATTTTATCAATTTATTTACTTAACTGCATAATTCTTGAATTATATGCATATGCACATAGTTGGATTAGCCCTCTAGCGAATCACAAATAAACTACACTTAGATGCTGTTTTCTGTTAATTCTCAGGATTCTCAGTCTACTTTTACCAACTTTTGATTTCAGTGTCTGATTGTGATGAACGTCTTCTTAGTGTACTTTCATTTGTGTAGTTTTTATTTTTAATAAATTTATATTGAATAGATGTAACATCGACAGTTAAAGAGCAGGTTAGTTTCCACATAAAAGCATCCACACTTTTAATCGTTCGGCATTGTTTAATCGAGGTTAAGTTAGCAATCTTATGTCAGACGTGTTTGTAAACATAACTTGGTTTTTTTTTCTTAGTATACGAATTCAAGTGTTTTATTAGACTATAAGTGTACCAAATAAACAATCGTACACTTCTGATAAACAATAAGTATTAATGTTTTACTTTTTATTTATAAAATACAATAAATGCTAACATCTACTTAGTGCATAAGTAATGATGTCACCATATAAAACTGAATTATTAAGGTTAACTTTCTAGGTAAAATACATCGGTAGTAGTTCTTTTCATTTTACATGACTCATATTTTTTTTTGTGTGAAAGCAGCTTATTCATTGGTATTTTTAGTGATATATTTCTAATGTCTACGTCTATTTTATAAAACTAAAAACTTTCGTGCTATGTCACTTTCGTCAGCTTTTTATGATACAACTTATCAGCTATTGATAACCGTTGATGATAACGATCTTCATTTATTGAATTTGATACATTAAAATTTATAAAAAAAACAAGTTAAATCAAATTTATGATTTTGAATAAAAAAAACTTTAATCTTTCAAGTCTCAAATGTCATATTATGCCTTAATTTATTTGATATGTTACTTGATGATATTTGAATAGTTTATTGTTATTGTTTAACATGAAAATTATAGTGTTTAGTGACAGTAAAGTTTACAGATCTGAGTGTGATAAATAAGTTCTAAAATATTTTTATAACTTTATTTTTTACAGAGAAACCTGATTCCTGCAAAAGTTAAAAATGGCTACGACAACTATGATCGAGACTGTCACAATTACAAGACCTTTGAAGGTAAGATTATTTATACTCTACTCATTATAGATTTTTCGACCCAAGACTATGCACCCAAAATTGGCCTTTTGATTCATAACTGGAAACAATTCCAGTAAGGTTTGTTAAAATTTTTATTATCTATATCCACTCCCTGCCTATTCGGTTGGTTAAAGATATAGTCATGGTTCAGACTCCCTCGGGATGTCCACAGCACATATCCAAGCCAGGTCGATCGTTTAGCCCGGGCTATTTAAGTCTTGGTAGTTAAATGAAAATCATAATCAGCTAATATAGCTGATTTGACTCTTATTATATTTTTAAATTTATGTTTGGCTGCTTACCTCGAAATTTGTAGTTCACTATTGGGGATGTTTGAATATTTATTAAAAAAAATATTTTATTTTATTGCTGTTTTATAATAATTGATTTTACGGTTGTATTTTGAAAACAAATAAATATATGTCATTCTGTGAAAATAGTTAATGATCTAGCCAAATTTATTGTCTTAAGCTTAGTTCAATATATGTTAACAAAAATATTATAATGCAGATAAATTAAATTAAGAATTAATTATTACCTAATGAAATATATATTTTTTAACAAATTAAAGCAATTTATTGTTTTCTTAACCTAAATTACAGATTAAAAAAAATGTTGTAGTGGAGATTTTGTACAATGTGTACTGAAACATCGAAAATGGGATAAAGGAGCGACAGGGTACAAAGTGACCCCAGACAAATTTGAGTTATTTGAGTAAATTTGAGTAATTTGAGTAATGTTTGTATTATATTTATTGAGGTGTCATTAAAGATTATAATAAATATCAGCTAGATATTATTGGGTATTCAGCGAATGGTTGAAATAAGAACTCCCCACTCGGAACTCATAGGTTAAGAGTAGTAATGATGAAATCAACCACTCCACATTTAGCATTATGTATCTGAGAAAATTATATGTATCGTTTCAAAATGTATAGATCCTTTACAAGTGATGAATTACGTTAAAGCTTATATTCTGCTGAGTTTCACAGCCCCAATGCTTAAATGCGTGAATGAACATAAGTTTTCAATTGATGCCCCTGATGTTTAAATATCTCCACACCTGTTTATAAGCATAAAGAGAGCTATACGGATGCTATTCAATTTGAAAATATAGATCCTACATAATAAAATGAGAAATTTTAGTACAACGATAATTTAATACATCGATTTTATTGAAGTATTAATTAAGTGTATGGTTTTCCTTACTAGAATAAAGCACTCGTGAAAAATTTAGAAACAAAAACAATTTTAGCCGAGAGTGCAGTACCTTTGAAACTGTTGGACACACGATGATTGCTTCTTGGGTGGTGGTCATGACCATCCTCCTGGATTCGCCAATGTGACTTAACTGTTATTTTTATTCTAACCTCATCGTTCTTTCCTTATCCACGCTAAAGGGAAGTTGAGCGAGTGACTTACAAATCAGTTCTCATTGACCAATTTCTGTTTGGAAAATATTAAAAAATCCATGAACATCCATAATGACTATATGAAATATTTTTTATTTCAAAATCTTTTAAAGGTTGAAAAATATATTTCTTATTTGATTACTTAATATGTCTTATCATAGCTAGATAGGTGTTATCTTATCTTATCTTATCTTATACCTTAATCAGGTACAGGATATCAGTTTTCTTTTTAATATGGGTTAGGTTATGAAAATAAATGTGCATTCACATATTTCATTTCCTTAGCTTCACGATACATAAAGCAAATTTATCAAAGTGGATTTCAAATGATAAGGAAATACACTGGTTTCAAAAAATATGCAACGTTTTCTTCTATGAAATTAATTGGTTGGATAATAATGTATGAAATCCGACCAAGTACATTTGTCACTTTTAAGGTGTTCACTGTCAATACTTGGTGGAATGGCATTATAATAAAAATAATTAAACATTTTTAGTATTTGGTTGACAGACATTAAGATTTATTTATTTTATACACTAATTGTTGGTTTTTACTTTGGTAATGATAATTCATACCTAATTGGTTTTTGTCATAATAGTTTCATTGCTAAGTGGTCTTCAACTTTTTATTTATAGTTTATTTTCCTTGTATTTTGCTTCAATTCTTTTGCTAAGTTGTAATACCAATTGTTTGTCATACCTTGTTTTTATCACTTAACTTTTGTATAAATATCACCGTTTTATTGTTTTTCTTATCAGTTGACAATGCTCATCATGAGCGAAACCGGTCCTGATCTAATAAATTTTATGTGGAAAAAGTACTAAAAATGTTTTATTATTTTTATTTTTAAGTACATTTGTGGTTGACAAACAGCAGAAGCATCTAAAATTGTATGCACCGCTGCAGTGATGCAGTTGCAACCCTAGCAGAGGGTAAACCTATATGTATGTTCCTATATACATATGTGTCGCCTGCTGTGGCCCACTTGGTAAGAGTTTGCTCTACCAATCACGCAGGTCTGGGTTTAATTCCCGGTAAGATCACAGTGAATTTGAGAATTATTCAATTCAAAGTTGCAATTGAAGGTGTTTGTGATGTCAATTCACATTATTTCCTTTCCTCCCATCCTTCTGTTCCTGTAACAACTGGGTGTAGCAATAGCGATTTGTTAACCACTAGTCCTGTCATCCACTTATCCTTCTTTCCCTACTACTCACTCTGAAAAGTGAGGTTGAGCGACTGAGTAACAAACAGTTATTGTAGAAAAAAATACTGTTAAGATTCCTCCATTAGGAGGCCATGTGCTCCACATTGAGAGCGGACATGGATGAAAAAAAAAATTATTGTCGCATTTTATTTATATACAAAATTAAAAATTCATCACTTATGTTTCAAATACCACAATATAGGCCAAGACAGTCGATATTAATTTCATTTAACAATATTTTATTTGTAATTATAATTACATAATATTGTTATTACTATGGAGGTATTTCAGCAACTTTGAATTAGTTGGTTTTTCGTTCACATGTTCGGTTTGTTGGTAAAGTATCAGATTAGTAAATTTGAATTCGCCCTATTGGGTTTTTTGATACTAATTATTCTAAGGTCGATGGAGCGTATTATTTGGTTCGTCCATGGGAAAGGCCAACCGAGTCAACGTACATATGTAGATTATTTTCAAAAAAAATATTACAATCTTTTGTACTAATTCCACTTGAAAAATAAATACAATACTCCTTCGTACTTATCTCCACATTAATTTACAAATATCAGGACCGGTTTCGCTCATGGTTAGTATTGTCAACTGAAACCGGTCCTGATATTGGTAAATAAAAGAGGAAAAAAGTACAAAGGAATATTGTGTTTGTCTTAACATAGTGTCTTCCCACCAAGTATTGACAGTGAACACCCTAAAAAAAAAACACTTTTATTTAATATAATCAGGAGCGGTTTCGTTCATGACGAGCATTTTCAATTGATATGAAAATACAGTGATATTTATACAAGCAAGTGTTTTATTTGTTGAATATAATGCCGTTCCACCATTGACAGTGAACACCTTAAATGTGATCAACGTAGATTATAAAAATAAATTCGATTGCATTATTAATCATTTTTTTATTATTTGACGGGTCCATAGCGCAGTGGTCTACGTCGTTGGCTTCCGTCACAGATCTCATCGGTTCGAATCCCAGGACGAACAGCATTTTTTCATATATTTATGATTAAAGGCATAAATCGATATTTGGTCAAATGTTTTCGTAAATAAATTGATTATGGCGCGAGCTGTGTGGCATATTGCGCCGTCTTGTTGAAACCATAGATAATAATCGATGCCATTTAATTTAGGAACGAAAATGTCAGTAACCATGGATCCATAGCGCTCTGCATTTACTGTTACGTTTTGGCCGGCACCATGTTCGAAGAATTTAATTTGTACCAGTGTTGTCCTGGCGTAAGTCTATTCATGTTGAAGTGGCAAACAAATCAGCTGTCAAATTGACTGTCGCTGGAAAAAGTGTTGCTAATTTGAAAGCCAAACATCTAAACAAACACCCGTTACTTATAATGAGTGCTATCTTGACCTTTCTTTCCCAGTATGCGTTGTGCGTTAGGAAACCTTAGGAAGATGTAAAATTCGAGTACATACATAGCAGGTATTTAATGTTTCCGTGAATATTCACGAGGATGTTTCCGATTAATTAAGCATTATTGGCTTCGTTACGGGGCTGGTGAGTGTTTACCTGCTTTGCATTCTCACAAATATGTTATATTGATATTATACATATCTTATTATGTAGAAACAGCAGCAACACTAGTTTAAAACATTTCTTTTATTGAGGTTGAGAAACAAGTACATAATCAAACATGATTCCCATCGGCCGCTCATTGTTTGTTGAAATTTACTTAATTGAGCTTGATACATAGTAATTCAAGAGTAAGGTGTTGGTCGCTAACCAAACACAACATTCTTCATTCTATTTTTAAAGGTTAATTCACTATGTGAAGTACTTGTCATCAATGCTTTGCCCAGATTATCGGGTTAATCGGGTTTTTTATCCATGTCCGCTCCCATTGAGGTGTCTCAACAGAGGTTTTTCTACAAGAACTGTTACTCAGTCGCTCAACCTCTCTTTTTCCAAAGACAGTGGTAGGAATAGAAGGATAAGGCTGGGACAAAACTAGTGGTTAACTAATCGCTCACGCTACGCCCATTTCTTGAAGGATGGGAGTGAAATTAAGGCATCGCAAACACACATGCCAACAGAAAACGATAAATCGATCGAAAAAATCTGTCCGTACTGCGGCTCGAACCCGTGAGATCCGGCACGAAAGCCGACAACGCTAACCGTTGCGCCAAAGGACCCGACAATTATGGCTTTATAGTATCCGAAAGTCAATACCACTCGGCGAGATTTCGAAACATAATTACGGATTTCTGATACTTGACTCGATGTTTATTTCATTCATCTGGAGTTTGGCGATTTTTAAAATTGCTAAAAATTCAATTTAGGCTAATTCTAGAACATCATAAGTTGTCCAAATTCATATCCAAGGGCACCAATTAGTTGGCTAGAATCCTTTCTCCCAATTTCCACTCTTATCGAGATGTTTTATAAGGGAGGGGTCGTTTTTTTTAGTTTTAGATTACGTTCTGTTGTGCCAATTTGAAAACAAACTTATTAAATGAATGTTTAAATACATCTATTGTACATATTTTTTTTTACGGAAAGGGGTGAATCTACAAAATAGGTGATGAAATATTCTGTTGTTATGGCTAGAACACTTCAACAGGTTGTATTTTTTCGCTACACGGATGATGACCATGTGCTGTATTTACTATGAATCAGTGGCGTGCGGTGGCATTCCATTACAATTAAAAATAAATGCAGTATTTGAAAGTATACAATCCTCGGTGTATTAATATTGTAAGTGTATATCTCAATCTATTGCTTGATGAACACCCTCATGTACTCACTCGGTCGGAAGTTGGTCACAATATTGATGAAATAAGATGTATTTAAACACATATAGAAATAGTCCATTTATTAAATAATTAAGGGTTGGGAATGAACAGCTTAGAGATAACTGATTGCTTTCAGTTGCTCAACTTATCATTTCCGAAGAGTGTAGGAATAGAAGGATAAGCAGCTACATCAGGACTAGTGGTTAGTTATTCGTTTTATGATTGGAATGGTGGGAGGGACTGTCCTTACTGTGATCCGAACACGTGAACATCGTAACCGAAGTCAACGAAGTTAACTCGTAAGCAAGTGATATGCTACATGTTTCAGACTCGAATCTCCCATCCGGACATTTCTATATTCTTAGTAAGGGTGTCGAACCCAACAAGCAGAACATGTCGGTTAATATATCGACTGGAAAGCAAAAAGGACTTAACCCTCAATTTTCCAAAACAGCTTTTTTTCGATAATCACAATGTATACAACTTGACACACATTCTATCAAAAGGATGTAAGCTGAAAATGCCGAATAAGTATCTAAATTTAGCTTTTAAGTTTGAAAAAGATGACCTTGTAAAAAATTAAAACCAAGAAAAAAACACTGAAATAAAGGTTTTTCCGAGACAATTTCTTTAATAATTAATATTAGGTTATGTCAATTTAACACCAGTTTAGAAGTATCCGTGCACTTCAAGGTTGTGTATAATTCATAATTTGCATATGTCACAAAATCATCAAAACACGTTTTTAGCGCCTCCTGTAAAATTTGATATGTGTGGGTTACGTCCTTTTTCCTTTCCACAGTCGATATGATGATCTGTGTACGTGAAATTTGCAGCAGGTTTTCGTCATCGATTATAATAATTTGTTATAAAAATCATTAAGTATGGAGTGAATGGGTTGACGAATAAAAAACGAAGACATAGCGAAGACATTGAAACATTGTAAAATTATTTCGATTTCGGTATTTCTTTTCTGGGTGCTTTAGTTTATGGGACAGTTACCGACTGTTGTTCTGCGAGGTGTACGCCTTTGCCATGTATTATGGAAAGCATTCGTTGGCATCGTATGCGAAACCCCAAAAGTTTACTTGCAAGTAATAATTAAACCAAAATCAATATGATTTATCAGATACTTGTTGCGAACGTTTCAGGGATTTTACCTTGCAATGTAAATTATTATCAGTTTGAAACTGATGCCTTCCGATGAAGTTGTCTTCAGCTGGACAGTCATGTAATCCTTCGTTTATATTTACTGGCACTATCGTTATCCAAGAGTGACATGTCTAAATTATGATTGTGCATAAAAAATGCAAACCTCAGTCCGATTCTAGTGAATGTGTTCTGATGATCATTTGAAAAGTTAAAAAGTCCATTACCTACGATGGCGAAGAAGATATTCCGAACGGATAAATTGGAGCAAGTCAAAGAGCGAACCACTAACATGTTCCAGCAGTGTGGTGGCTCGTTCGAGGGGCGTGGAAATGAAGACCCTGTTGGCGTCCACGCGGAACCGCCTTACCAGTATCCACCTAGACCTGCTGAACTCAAAATATGCACGCTGGAAAGTGCGTATCGTCGACCCATGGAAGCTATCGGTGCCAGACGCTTCGTCAGTGACTCTGACATATTTAGATACCGAGATCAAGATTGGTATAGAGAGCCTAAATATTTGGACCCGAACGCTATTTACTCGGCTCCGCTCAAATTTGAAATGAATTCGGCCAGATATCCTTCGGCTGATATATGTGACGTTGAAAACGTCTCTGCTGCTGTAGCAACTGAAAGAAATGTGTTTGTTAGGTTTAGGTCATTTTTGGGAATAGACGGCAGCACACAACGAGTTGACGTGTATACTGGTACTGCGGACTATTATCCCGAGGAACCGTTCCCGAACGATGAAGGAGGAATTGTCCGGATGAAGACATTGTTTGGTAGAAAGAGTACTTCAAGTGCTGGATCATTTCAACGAGATCAAGCAACAGACAATCCACGAAAGATAGACCGTTTTAAGAATCTTTTCTCTACCAAAAGATCAAAGAAGAAAGATACTAACACGTCAACTGAACCAGAAATGGAGGGAAACAAAATTATACGCATAAAGAATTTCTTTGTTAATAAAAATAGCCGACCTGATATTGAAGCTGACAAGCCTGAAAGTAATGTATTTCGTTTAAAAACAATGTTTAGAAGAAACGCTAAAAGTGATTCAGTAGTACCTTCTTCAGATGAAACTCCTCGCGTAATGTATACGGAAACTGATATTCCTGATAGTGCTACGGTACGTTTTAAAAAACTCTTCAGAGCACAATCGGCAGAAGTTGAAAAAAATGTTCCCCAAGTAGAGACAGATGAAAGACAAGTGTTCAGCCGGCAGTCTAGTATTCCTACGCGAGTGGAAGAAGACGAGCCCAGACCGGTCTGCGTCCAGACCGTGATGCAGAGAATCCGTGCTGCGTTGTCCGGTGTTGGACCCGATCATGTAGAAATAGCACAACCTAAACCGGAGACACTTTCGCTTGAGCAAGATAGTAGAAGAAGACGATTCGGCAGCACTGCTCGTAAGCGATACGGCTGTGAAGAGGAAAAACGACCGCCGGGGTGCAGGCTATTCTTCTCTAGCTGTCAAGATGTTCGTCAAACGTTTTGCCCGAGTGCCCGAGAGGCGGCGGCGCAAGATTATCCAGCGCCGTTCACCCAGGTCAGATTCTGGTTTCAGGAATATTCGGAAATATTCCTGCTATTTTTTATTCAGATCTGCTGTTAATAATCTTTTAGTTCTGTTAGCTTAGTTGCAGGTTTGGCTTGCTATTGAAAAACAGAAAAATTCAGACGAGTGGTTCTTCTAATTGAGTATAACATAGAAATTAGCTCAGCCAGTCGTGTAGGTAGAATTTGTAACCGTATACTGAGAAATATATTAGCACATGTGGTTTAGTGGTCAATGTTTATATTACCGTAGCGAACAGATGGGTCTGGGTTCATATCCCGGTAAGGTAAATATTAAATTTTAAAATTGTATATCTGTGATTTAGAGCGTGCGTGCGTGTGGTGTCTCTTATAGATTTGATCTTATGTGATTTATAATAAAATTAAATTATCTGGCACCTCATGCCAATTTAAAAAATATTTGTAATGTGGTATATTATAAAAAAATGCTTTATTATAAACATCACAATTTTCTCATTTATTATTTCAAATAACAGTGACCGAAGGGTCAAAATCTAAGACTAAGCTTTCCTAATATGTCTTTGCTATTGACCAAAAGTTCGAATACACGGATACACACTTACCTTATTAAAATCGATTTATGAATGTGTATCCAAAGTTAGGAGTGCCCGATATCGTACCGTGACCAACGTTTCCTCTAAGCTACGCGCGCGCGCAGCCGAGTAGTAGTTTGAAAGACCCCGCACACTCAATCTGGGTTGGCACGCACTCCAATACAACTGTGCAAATAAAACATAATGATATAATAACCTATTGAGCGAAATAAATGATAAATTAAAAATTTTGATAATTTATATATAATTAAATTCTTACCTTTTATAAGAATAAGAAATCGGTCTTAATCGAGTATTAGTTGTAAGTAATGATCGAACTAGTTAAAAAAATTGTAAATAAATTTATAAAATATTTTATTTATTGGCGACCGATTATTTGTTTTATTCTGCTTATTTTATAATTTTTAAAATAATTTTTCTAATTAATAAAATATGACAAATTATGCCACGCATTTGTTCGATTGGCCCGCGCAGCCTTTGAATTTTCCGCGCAACTAACATCTTGTCTTTGAGGGAAGGATCATTTCCCGTGACATTCTTTTAACGCGATCAAAATGTAAGCGAGAGAGAGGTCATATCTGAAAGTGAGATTGAACCTCTGAATGACTCACAACACGACAACAAACGAGTCTCACTAAACAAAAATGTTGAATATTGAATCGAAGGGTGTATGAAACATTATTATTTTCGCCGTCGGAAGAATTAATATTCAGCGGGTTTCAATGCGTTCTCTTCCAGCATTAAATGATGACACGAGTCTTTGTCTAAATCAGTTTTTACTCGAAAATGTATTAATATAATATGAAGAAATTTTCGATTATTTGGTTTTGTTTGAGAATTGGGCCAAAGTAACCTTAAAAAGCGTGCCAAATAATACAAAATCGTTCAATTCCAAACGACATAAACCTCATTAGATATTATTTATTCGCCTATTGTATTTATTATGCCTTTGTTAGTTCTGTGGCTACCTTTTTGTATTACCTCCGATCCCGCTATACAATATTGATTTTCTCGAATGCTAATGGTTCAATTTAACGAGTGTATGCGGTTTCGTGGTTTACCGGACAAATCCATTGACTGTAAAACCAATTACCTAATATGGCTGCTAAGCCAATGTCGTTAGTGTGCCGAGAATAATATTACATTTGATACTTTGAATATTATCTTGTAAAGAAGGAATTTAATATAATATTACTGATTTGTTAATCCGCTACGGAAAGACTCGCTTTTTTAGTTACTGTGAGAGTGTTTCGCGCATTTGAAAATTATCTTCTATGTCAATCATAATTTAAAAAATAATCGTTTTTTTATTCAATTTTAAATGAAATTCTTAATGATGATAGTCAATGGATCCATGCTTCCTCCAACCTCCTCTGATTTATAACGATATTTCAAGTTTAATCTCATATCCAACATGTTCGCTCCTAGACCGAAACATAACGACTCTCAATGGAGTACCTCTAGCGGGGACGGGTATTATGCTAGTCGCCTAAAATGTCTAGAAGGAGAAGAAATCATTTCATAGAAATAGGCTTTATTGATGAAAATTTGGATTCAATTAATTTTTCAATAATTAGCTTAAAATTAACAAGGATAAAGATCGTATAATTTTTTGAATTATATATAAATAAAACATGTATACCCAAGTATTTCAAAATGAAACATTTTTTTATAAACACGAACACATAATCCTCTTTTTGTCCGGCTTTCTTTCTATACGATTTAGAAAAAACACGGTCAAATGTAACGGAACATATCATTCATATGTCTTGATTAACGTTATCTTTTCATACGATTTTTATGCACGGCTATTTTACATGGACCGCATCCCCTGTATAAAAGAGAATTTCTTCTTCCGCCGCCACGCGGCACCTCCATGTTTCCCTGTCTCCCGCCAATAGCTTTGCTTCCTCCCATGACATGCCAGCATCCCTCAGTTCCGCCGAGTACATCCTATGGATGGTACCCGACGGACGTCCAGGACGCCGGAATCCCACCGGTCGAAAAAAGAGGCAGGCAGGATTGAGGCTTTCTGGAGGCATCCGCAGCACGTGACCCAGCCAGTTCCAACGTCTCTCCATAACCACTGACGTGATGGGACGCTACGCTCCCTTATCTCTGAATTCCTCACAAAATCAGACCACCTCACCCCCATTATCCGACGCAAGCATCTGTTCTCGAAGCTCAGTATACGGTTTTTATGAGTCTTCGTCAGGTGCCATGATTCGCAACCGTAAAGCATTACCGGCAGAATGCAAGCGGAAAGAGAATTTAGTGTACTTTAATTTTTCCGTGCGGCCATAACTAATGATAGTGTATTTTTATGCGGCCCACTAGAAAAAGTAGGTTTTGCATGTCTGTCTAAGAATGACAGTAAGATAAGTATGAAAGAATTAAGTGTAAAACAAATACTACATATACTTTAAAAATATAATATGTAGCCATAAAAACATCCCAGACAAATATATCGGTTTAGCAAAAGACGACAATCGCACGATTGATTGTCGTCTTTTGCTAAACCGATATATTTGATCGACATCTTGATATCTGTCTCCTTACATTTTTTGCTTACACCCAAGATTGAACCGTCCACCAGTATACGAAATTAAAACAACCCACAAAGAGACAGTATCAGTAGACTTGCTGTCACACTGTATTGCAATAATGTATTATAGGCCTATTTTATGGGGTTGGCGGTTGATAGCGCCATAGAGTGAAACGGGGCCTCGTCGTTCTCCCCCGCAGCGACGTCTCAATCATGGGGTTCTCAGACATTATAAGAGATCTCAGACACCCTCGGTTCGTTAAACTCCCTAGCAATCCCCCCCCCCCCTCCCTTACACGGCTAGTGCAATATTACATGTCGCTCAAATAGTGCAGATAGTATTGATGTCAGTTTTTTGTTTGTAATGAACAAGATCAGTTTCATCAGTTGAAAATGTCCACGAAGAGCGAAATTGGTCGTGATCATTTTACAACATTGTAGAATTAGTTTTACTTTTACACGTGAAATGCCTTTCTATCAAGAATTGACAGTTAACATATTGTAATCATCAATGATACCTCAATAAATGCAATGCAAATTTGTCTGGGTTCACTTTGTACCCCGCCGATCCAATTTGCGACGTTTCGGTACTTTAGTGTTTGAAACCATGTATCCAATAATGAATCATTCCAACAAGTATATGACGAGGAATGGCTGTAAGTTAGTCAACCTCTCTTTACTGGTAGGCTGATCGCATTAAAAAAAACACTACTTTGTCATCATGTGTACTGTGTAACGCAGTTGTGGCAAATCTTTTTACGTGCGCGTGTCAAAAATCACAAATATCAAGATAACAAGCAAAAAATATGCTCACCAAATTTAATACATCCGTGACATCATATAGTAGTCCCGAATTTTTTTTAATATTGAAAAAACTAGCTTTTTATTTATTAAATAAATGTAAAAAATCTTTCTTTAAATGAATATATTTTTATGTTTATAATAAAATTTGTAAATCGCTCACGCGCCAGCAAAATTATCGAAATGCCAACTCGGGCACTCGTGCCCTCGGTTTGCCATCATTGGTGTTTGGTGTGAAAGTAAACGTTTGCTACGTGTGTAGAGCGTGTGTACTTGTAACAGAGAATTCCAACAGAAGTTGACTTTAGCGAGAACTGCCTGAGTAGGCAAGGGTAGGGGGGTGTTATTATAAAAACACAGACTGCCGCGGATTGACTTAAAAAATCAATGTATCCTATCAAAGTGTTTATTCGGAGACTCGATCGCTTGAGCTTGAGAATATTTCCAATGATTTGAAAAAAAATGTGATGTTCAAAAGACAATCGCGCAAAATATAGGAATTAAACAATTCCAACGGAAGATATTCTTCCCTCGACTAAATACCATTTTGATAGTTGTTCATTTTTATTTATACCACGTATGGTAGGTATGACGTACGCTCAATTTGGTTATATTAACCTTTGCTATGAAGTGTCGCGTGGCGAAACAAAAATTCGTTAACCCAAAAGTGCCAAACGGGGTTGAAACAATCCGATGCCACGCTCTCAAACGTCAGAGAGGAAAAAAACGCTCAAGTGTCCATACGTGCAAAATCAGTTTTATTATATAATATTACAGGCGTTTCATTTAACTATGTGCGAGAGTGTTCGTAAACCCTGTGCTATACTGCAGGGCGGCTTAGCTGAGGCATTAAGGGCGGTGGTGATATCGTCACAGCGGTGTAATTTATGTCTTATCGTGTCGACAATGGTGTTTGCTATTTACTAAATACCCTCAACTCTTTTTTTACACTGCTTCTTTACACGATTTGGAAATACAGTAAAACCCCCATTTACGCGAAATTTGAGACCGCGTTATTGGGAGTCGCGTAATTGGGGGTGTGGATCTCAAACAAAAATTACTGGTTACGTTTTTTAATGCGAAGAATGCAAAACTGCCAAAAATAAGAATAAATGAAAAAAATATATGGACAAAATATTTAGTTACTAGGTGGTAAAATGCATAGCGCTTGCCAACGTATGGCCGTGCGCACCGCACAGACAGCCGCCCGGCTGTGTACAGCAGCAACGACAATGGAATGCGACCGCGCAATTGGGGGGAGTTGCGGCTAATATTTCGTTTCGGCGCGTTATTCGAGGTAGCGTAATTGGGGGGACCCACTCTTACACTGTTCACCTAAAAGAACAAATACAATATTTTTACACGAACACGATACCTAGACACAGAAAATACGGAAACCAATAACGGATTTCCGTATAATAAGTCATTCAACAACACAAGACTGTTAAAACAAACAGGAGGCTTCATTAGATCTTAACACATTAGACGTGTCAGACATTTCTAGCGATGAAAGCGATTTATGTCTAGTTCCTCATAAAAGTCCCCGTATACAATCAAGTAGCGGTGAATAGTATTATTTTTCTTAAATAAAATATATATTTTAAAATTTACCTTTTATATCCATGTACTCTCCCAATGTGGAGCATATGGCCTCGTAATGGCGGTATCTCAACAGAATTTTTACACAAGAACTGTTTGTTAATCAGTCGCTCAACCTCTCTTTTTCAAAGAGGGTAGTAGGATAATACTAGAAAAGGACTAGTGTTTAACTAATCGCTCTCACTACGCCCAGTTGTTAAGGATCGGAGAGGGTTGGAGGGAATTTATTGTTACTTTTTTTACACGATTTTCCATACCAAAACGTCTAGCAGTTCTAACATGTAATTAAATTGATGATTTTTTAATTACATTTTAATTTGTGTTATTTTAGAGTCGATTATTGATAATTTCTACTGCAATTTGTAAATTCTTTTCCATGCCAATTGCTTATTACACCTTTTCATTTTAATTTGCTTTTGCATAAATAGAATTGCTAAATTTTATTACTGATAAGTTGACAATGCTCACCACAAGCGAAAACGGTCCTGATATTGATAAATATAAGTGGAAATTGAGTACAGAGGAAAAGTGTGTTTTTATGAATATTTATTAAATTCGAATCGTTCAAATTATGTACACTCACACAGATTTTGTCACTAACGACCCGGGTCTCGCCTTTCGGCATCTTCAGTTGTTCGAGTGCACGGATGAACTTGAACTGAATATTTATTAGTTTCCAATACCATGAGATTGATTGGCCCTCCATCTCTCAACCATGTCTCGCTTATCCGTTACCCACTGCAAAGCCTACCGCGGTCGTCATATTGTGCAATACCAAATCATCTTGATTGTTGTTGACTCACGAATCACCTTGACCACTGAGCTGCTACGACTGTCACAAGTCACAACAATGTTGTATGTTGTATAAAGATTCGATTCGCGAACAGGTGTTCCGCGGTTAGTTTGTAGGTCAGTTCATAAATGCGATGGTAAAAATAAATAAAAAAGATATCTACTTACGAAAGTAATTGCATTCCGCGATATGTTTTGGAATAATATTTGCACTGTTGGACTGAGTCACCCAATATCAAACAAAATTTCATTTTAATAACTACAATTCAATATTTGTTTCAGTTTCAAAATCGTGCTAAAAGTGTATGCAAATTGACTTAAAAATAATGATGTTACTATCAAAAGTGTCAAAGTCAAAGACATCTTGTTATCACACTTAGAAAGTCATTGAAAGGTAACCAGCGTCAATTTTACGCAAGGATTTGTTAAAGCACATTATTAAAAAGAGAGTCGTTGAAAAAAATATTAAAAATATAACTAATACAGTATCAGCCCTTTCACTTGTTATTAGTATGCGTGTGATATTCGGGGCCTTGTCAAATTATAATACAGCAATGAATTATTATGTACTGAGCTTCATACCTTTCTTCCTCCTCTCACGTGTTTGGGTAAAGTGACGGCCGTTGCCTATTCATTTTGGGTGTATCGTTCTTCTACACCAGCGGAGGGGTACCTGCGGCCTCTTGGCTACTCTGATGCGGCTTTTTGACTTGATCAAAAAATTATACGCAAGCGTTTGGCAAAAGAGCGTAACCAACCAATTATATGTTCGACAGTCAAAAAAAAGTGTGGGGGGGGGTGTCAAAGTTTTCTTTACTGCGGCCTAATGTGGAATCAGATAAATGAATGTGGCCTTTATAAATGAAAAGGTTCCCCACCTCTGTTCTACACCCGTCTCACAATTATGTATCTATATAATTTTCTTAATAAAAACACAATAATCCTTTGTACTTCATTCCACTTTATTTAATATGTCAGGACCGGTTTCGCTCATTGCGAGCATTGTCAACTGATGACAACAAACGGATTAAATAAAGTGGAATGAAGTACAAAGGATTATTGTGTTTTTATTAATATAATGCCTTTCCACCAAGTATTGACAGTGAACACCCTAAAAGTGATATATAATTTTCACCGGCCATCTGGCGAAACTAATCGCACTTAGATAATAACAGATCATTGTGTTTTGTTTTGTGTATAAGAAATGTTATCAATTTAAAAAAAATATTTTCATAGGTGTACCCTAATCTGAATAATAGATTATCATTTATATGCATATAAAAAAAATGCAATGCATGCATACTGATTGATGTAAATGTAACCAAACTCCATAAGAAACGGTGACTCGACTGGTATCGTATGGTGGACATTTATGAGATTTACTTTGTTTTAGGCTTGCTTAAAGATGACGTATCAAAATCTCGTTGTTGTGATGGTAGCGTTTCTCCTTAAGGGCGGGAGTGCAAGTGGGGGTTGTATTTTAGGGCGGCAGTTGCTAACGGGCAGTCGCGTCGCGAGTACGCCCCCGACGTGTGCGCCTACCTTATTCCAAAATCCGCCCTGAAAAACAAAAAAAAAACAAAATCCCAGAAAAATCACCACTCATTTGTGTACGTTCTATATTACATCAAAACAACGACCGTAACGACCTTAAACGATAACAAATTTGTAGTGATAAAGGTTCTATGTGTTTATTTTGATTGTTTTAGGTGCTGTCTGTGATTTTCCAATGTCTGTTTGTTGTATTGGAGAAAAATGCAGCATGGTTCTTTGTACACATAATTTTTAATGTTTTTTTTAATGCCACCTCACGTGAAACGTCACAAGACTATTGTTTTAATGTAATATTCGTATCTGACAAAGCAAATATGTATTTATAATGTTAAAATTTTAATAGTTTTGCAGACAATTATGCGTTTCTATGTCACGTCTTAGATTTTGTTAGGATTGTACCATTGTGCGGACCCAGACGAACGGAAAGATACTTGAGTATTTTATCATAACAATGATTTTATTGTTGATAATTGTGTTTCTATCAGTGAACATTGCGCAGGATTTTTATTTAAATATTTCTATTGTTATTTGACTGCAGAAAAATTTGAATTACAATAGTGAAAGAATTTTGTCTTAATGTGCTTGGTTAAAATGTGCCTTTAAATTTCAGATCAATTAATCATTGTCATTAAATAAGAAGGTATTTTCGCGGGAGATTTTTATAATTTAATACAAGCGAAAGATTTGTATTTAAATGTTTTATTTTTGATTTAGTGAACTCAATTGTTTAATTACTTGGTTACTATTTTTGGGAATGATGAAGAATTTGTTCTGAGCGTGACTTAGTTCGAAGAAAAAAGCATTTATGCCCGAAATTGATAATTATAATTTGTATTTTAAAATATCTCAGATGTCGTGTTTTTTAACGCCTAGAATAAACGTTGGGTAAGTCCACCTAAATTCTGAGAATGCGTTTGTTTCATTTTTATTTTTGTACAATTCTTGTTACACATATTTTAGAATATATCCTAATGTGTTCTGTCACATACAGTTGACGAAATTATCATTACGTACTAATAAGTGTCTGCTACTGTCGTATTGAGTAGATAAAAGTCGAGCGATAATAGCGTAATTTTCAAAGCTTTCGTGCATCAACTGTGTGATTCCTTATAGACAGGCTTAAGAACTAAATATTAAAAAAATATGAGAACTTGAGATAAGAAATCGCAGTTTTAGTATATTTGCAAATGAAGAAGACCCTATTTTGTTATAATTGAGATTATAAAATTTACATTACAATAGTATTAATATTATTCATAATACTAATGATAGTCCTCACTTTCATAATATCAATAGCTAATTAGTATCAATACAGACAGTAAATCAATTTTACGATGCAGTCGTGAGTATACCTTTCGAAACACGTGTAACTAATTTAGCAACACAAATGGTGGTATTTTCAAAGATGTTTTTTGTCCGGGCGGTTCGCGTTGTAAGTGGGAAATAATGTAGAAATTTTCGGTGGGCACGGAAAATGAGAATTTTAAATCGAACTGTGGAAAATTTTATGACGGCTCTAAAGAAAATTCGACGTCCTTTATCTTTATCGGTTTTCTCTGAGGCGCTGTAAGAACTGAAAAGTCTCGTTTGCAGAAATACGTGTTTTCATTATGGCGGTGCTGAAAATTTAGATAGTGTCTGTTTTTTTTATGCAACGCGTTCAGAAAGTTTTCCTTTGAAAAAAGTTGAAACGTTTTCTTTATTTTTTGTTTCGTTTTTCTGATTATATACCTCGTCTTGATTATTCATTGTTACAATTATTAATTTTCTTTTATATCAAAATTCAAAAGGTAAACTTATGATCAAATATAATGTATTCTTCATTACTACTATATTTTGTTTCTACTGAATAGTCTTTGATGTAGATGCTGGTTATTATAACAATAAAATAAAGGGTAGTTGTGATTTGTATTAGGCTGTAACTGATAAGGGGTCTACAGTCAAATAATAAAACCCTTCTTTTAAATCGTGATATATTGTTGAATGAAAAAAACAAAAATCCAATAACTGCCATGTGAATACAGTAAAACCCCGATTCTACGTTTTGCAAGGGACCCTAATAAAACAAGAAATCTTCAAACCAATTATTTAACTTTTTTTTAATAAAGAATTTATATATATATTTTTTAAATAGCTTTATTAAGACCTATTTGCGGTTTGTCACTTAAATTTTAACAGACGTTCGCGTTACATGAGAAAAAAGCCATGAGTTTTTAAAGTTTATGTTAATATATATATTTTTTAATCCATGCCCGCTTCCAATGTGGAGCATATGGCATCCTAATGGAGGTATCTTGACAGTATTTTTTTCTTCGAGAACTGTTTGTTACTCAGTCGCTCAACCTCACTTTTCTCAAAGTGAGTAGTAGGGAGAGAAGGATAAGTGGATAACATGACCAGTAGTTAATTAATCGCTATTGCTGCACCCAGTTGTTAAAGGAACAGAAGGATGGGAGGAAAGGAAATGATGTGAATTGACATCACAAACACCCAGTCTTCGATCACAACTTTGAATCGAATAATTCTTAAATTCAATTTGATCCGACCGGGAATCGAATCCAGACCTGCGTGATCAGTAGAGCAAGCTCTAACCAACTGGGCTACAGCAGGCGATATGATAACAACGTTGTTTATAAACGTTTATGTTAGTAATCAACTTTTTAGTTGAAACCGACTAGTAAATAGACAGTGTGTACAAAAATGATTAGGGGATACGCCAAGATTGTAAACAGTGAGTGCTAACAGGTTATATCAAAAAAATGCCGTGGTGTGAGTAATCGATATGTTATTCTAGTCGAATGTTGTCTAAATAAATATTTGTCCGAGTTAATGATGGGAGACATGATAATCGAGTCAAAGCACGCCCCCACTTAGACACGTCGTCACGTCTTTATAAATCAAAGAGTTGTACCCGACGGATTTAATTTGATTACGTTCTCTGCTTGTTATCACTGCGAAACTATTTTCGGCCGCTGCGGCGTAGTGGTAAGCGCTACGCTTAGGCAATGTGTCTCCTGTTTGGTTCCGAACGCGTTGGTGTTTCTGATGTCATTTTCCTCGCATGAGGATTGAAATATTCTAATGACACGTCTGCGATTTCTGCATTGTTTTTTCGTTCATAACGTATCCATTCTATAGAAACGACTCCATGTCGAGCATTTCGGAGCAACACTGCCCAAAATTACAAGCATTCCACTTTTAGGGAGCCGGTAAATTGCTCGAATTACAAATTATTCGAATTGCTTGGTTATTTAAACGATTTTTCACGACTTTTTCTACGAATTTCATTTTTATCTTGTGCGACACTTGTTTAGAGAGTGAAATATAAAAATAATTTTCGCAAGTATTTATTTTAACCGTGTTCGCTCCAAATGTGGAACATATGATCTTTTAATGGAGTTTATCTCAACAGAAGTGTTTCAGACGAAAACTGCTTATTAATTATTTACTCAAACTGTTTCTATATATTTCCAGAAAACATAGAAGACTAGGGCTAAGACAGAACAAACGGACAGAACAAACGGAAACGAATTAATTATCTTGTTATTCGAGCAATTTACCGGGAACCCCACTTTTAGGGTGTTCACTGTCAATACTTGGTGGAACGGCCATTTTATTAATAAAAGCACAATATTATTTTGTACTTATTTCTCCACTTTTATTTACCAATATCAGAACCGGTTTCGCTCATGGCGAGCGTTTAGAAATATAATTCAACAGTGATAATTTGTTTTTGTCTAAATATCACTGTTAAATTAGTTAATAAAGTTGATAATGCTCGCCATGGGCGAAACCGGTCCTGATCTTGGTAAGTAAAAGTGGAGAAATAAGTACAAAATAATATTGTGCTTTTCTTAATATAATGCCTTTCCACCATGTATTGACAGTGAACACCCTAAAAGTGGTTGAGTTGTTTATATATTTCTGCCAGTAATAACTGCTAACAACATTGACGTATTACTTCTGCGTGGGACGTTTTTTTTTTTAGATCTTCCAAAAATTTTCGAATCCAAAATCACAGGAATTGACGGATTTACTAAGAATAACAGCGCGACATCTTTTTAAGCTCTTTTGTTTTAAATTTCGTCACTCGGAATTGGTACTCTCGCAATCCCGGGATTTCGGGATCACAGAATTGGACGGTATACCGGGATTCGATACCCTAGTTGCGAATGTTACCGTCCGAATTTTTCGTTTCCACTCTCGATATAATTTTTTGTGATTTTCATTTCTATCTTTCTTTTATATTTATTATGATAATTTTGGCAGCGATATTAAGTATATAACGGCTAAGATTCCCCTGCATCCAACAACACGTTTGGCGGTCTTCAAAGTTTAACTGTTAAATATTAAAAACATATTTGAACTTACAAGACGTTCACCCACCCCTTCCTTAAAGGACAAAGGGTTGATAGAGACAGAGAGTTAGATAGACGCTTGTAAAAGCCAATATGAATGTTGTCAGTTAGTGAGCGCTGTCTGTTTACATTTAATTATTGTGAAGATTCGAGATTCGCTATCTCAACTTTGCTGCATTTAATTTTACAAGCCAATCTAGTTGGCATTTAATACGGTGATAACGTTAGCCGACAATCGTTAACACTTCGCGAAACCACAGCTGGATTATTCGTGTCACCGCGCGAGACACTGCCGACGGACCTGTGAGTCGGCAGCAAAGTGTGTTTATTTTAATCTCCGAAAACGTGTATGATAATTGTTCAATGCACCTTTGAACGGAATGCATCTACGTAATGAAAGATATCACTTATCTTGTGTTATTTCATATAAAATGGATTTTGTATACAAATTAACGTTTCATAAATTATTTATCAGCTTCCATATTTGGTATCTTATCTTACCTTACAGCCGCCTTCTAATGAAGGTTGGTTGACTTAAAATTGAATGATTATTGCCAGTGGTTTCACGTTTTATTTCTTATCGTTTCTTACGTTATCAACACTGCAGGATTTTATCATAGTTGATCCAATTACGCTTGTGTCTTTCTGGGTTTAAGAACGTCTCGCTTTATTTGGCGAAGATTTGGATAGTTTATTGAAAAAAAAAGCTTTACTTCATTAATATCCATGGAATCATGAAACTAGTCGGTCCCGAAGCAAAATATTTTACAGACAGAAACGCATACAAATTATTGTCTGATAAACTATACCAGGGATGGCGAACAAGGGACCCGCGGGTCACTGGGTGACCCGCGTGAGAAAATATCTAACCGACATGATTTTATTTAATTTTTTTAAATCAAATTTGACCCACTTGCGAAAAATAACCGAACTATACCATCGACTATTTTTAATTTGAATAGAAAATGGACGAAAAATGCGAAAAATAACGAAAAATAACTGAACTATACCATCGACTATTTTTAATTTGAATAGAAAATGGACCTAGTATATGTGTTCCTTTTTTTTACATAGGACGTCACGGATTTAATAAAAACATGGCTATTTGATGTCATGACGCGCCGTCCCTGATACAATTATTGCATTTATAGTACATATGAGACCTCGATAAGTGAAGTGAGGATATGTAGTAATTTTTTTAAAAAAAATATTCGACTTTTAAGTACAATCACGTCTTGACTAGGTTCTTTGGTGCATGGCGTATTTTTATAACACTACTGCAGTGTGTTTTCACTGGAATCACTTCACTTTTACAATACTGTAAGGCAGCGGTCGGCAAACTGCGGCTCGCGAGCCACACTAGGCTCTACTACAAAATACCACATACAGTGCGATTGGAACTTCTTCGTGACCCGCGCGCAGAAGTTGATTTTCGGTCTATAAATTTAGAGTTGGAAGGGGCGATCTCAGCGAACATACCTCAATCAAATTGAGCACCTTTTAAGCAAAAGCTAGCATATGAGTACTATCACTTGGCTCACTTCACCTTTAAGGGACTCGTTTATTTAAAGTCGTACCTTACTGAATTGTACTCAGGACTAATAATTATTTTTGTTACCGTTGATGTAACGCAGTGTCTGCCAAACTTTTTACTTCGCGGCACACTGGTGAATGGGATTTGTTCCCGCGGCACACCAAATAAAAATGCGTTAAAAAGGAAATGTAGAAAATGTGCAGAGTCGACTACTATAATACAAATATGCGAACGCGACACATATTTATTTGAATACGTAGATGTTGAATTTATTTAAAATTGCAGAAAGTTTAAAATACGCATTATTTAAAATGAAAAAGTTTGAGGCGTCTTCCTATGGGGCACACCTGAGACCACTTGCGGCACACAGTTTGACAGACACTGATTTAACGTCTACATGAAGTACGTTTTCCAATATCTTTAAAATATTTTGCACAGAGTCAGTTGACAGTAGCGCATTTGGTGATCTGTTCAGAATTGATACAGTCGGCACTTGCAGTGTGAAATGCTCTCGAAAACTTTCAATGCGGCTTTAAATAATTCCGTAAAAATATATTAACGTTATGTTACATTATTTATCATTGTTCGAAGGAATCGCGATGCCTTCGGGGCTCCCTTTATTTGCACAATTAAATTATTGTTATTGAAATAATTTTTCCGTTCCCGCCGTTCGACGTGTCATTATTTTCCGTTTCGGCGAACCGAAACTCGCGCCAGCGGGTACAACGCAGGGCCGGGGCAGGCGATCGATATGCCGCCCCCCGAAACCACCCCCGACTCCCGCGCACATGTCTCCACGATTCGGTGCTTTCTTCGTCCCTGCTTTGCCACCCTCTTGTGTTTGAAGTTCCTTTACAGCGTCTGCTGGTATTCCGAAGAGTCTTGCGTGAGCGTTCCGTAGGAGAGAGTGATTTCGCGCTCCAAAAAAAACTGTAAAATACGTCTTTGGCATGTTGGTTAGTTGTAACTTTATAATAACCGAGCCCTTGTGTACGTTAAAGTATTGATTCCAGTGCTCTCGCATATTAATACTGATTGTAAATTTAACTTCAGGTATTTAATAAATATAATAAACAATTGTGTGAAAACACGCAAAAGATGTTTTTTGATTACTTTTTATTACATATTTACTTGCAAAAGTTTCATTGTTAGTACCCAATTTAATGCAGAATCCGTCTGTGAATGGTCTACGTCGTTGGCTTTAGGTGCGGACGTCGCATGTTCGAATACATGTCGAAACAGTGGTGGATTAAGCACACGAGAGACCCTAGGCGCAATAAGTTTTGGAGGCCCTGTAACATAAAAATGTCAAAAAATTGTATGTAAAATAGTAAAAATATATATAAATCTGTACAAAAATTATATGGGTTATAAAATGTAAGATTCGGAGGCCTAAAGTGTGCGCCTCATTTGCTTGTAGGATAATCCGCTACTGTGTCGAGAAATTCCCTCCCAAGAGAGAATAGCCAACCACTGGCCCTAGCCATACACTTCTATCGCAACTATCTTCGAAGAGAGAAGTTGAGCAATTGGTTATCAAAAAGTTCTCATAGAAAAACATCTGTCGAGATAAAATCCCAAATAAGTCCATACGCCTCTATTGGGAACGGGCATGTCTTAAAAAATCAAATTTCAATGAAATTAAGACCATGTAGTACAAACATAATTTTATTGTCACACTGTTAAAATTAAAATTAATTAAAAATTGGACCCTTGAAGTTTTAAATTTTAATACAATAAGAAGATTTTTTTAAACTGGCACTCAAAATTTTGTCTGCGATTATGTCAGTATGGGGTAGATCACTTGAATATTTTCATTCATGATCAGTTATTGGAAATCTTTTTGCCGCGACAGGCACCGTCATTAGACCTGGGCACCTAAAATGAACATATCGGACTCTTTAGCGCAGTAAAGGATGCCGACTTCTAGTTCACATACTTGTTGAATGAGATTAATTATATCGACTGTGGAAAGGTAAAAGGACGTGACCCACACATATCAAATTTTACAGGAGGCACAAAAAACGTGTTTTGATGATTTTGTAACATATGTAAATTATGAATTATACACAACCTTGAAGTGCACGGATACTTCTAAACTGGTGTTTAATTGACACAAACTAATAATAAATGAAGAAATTGTCTCGGAAAAACCTTTATTTCAGTGTTTTTTCTTGGTTTTGATTTTTTACAAGGTCATCTTTTTCAAACTTAAAAGCTAAATTTAGATCCTTTTTCTGCATTTTCAGCTTCCATCCTTTTGATAGAATATGTGCCAAGTTGTATACATTGTGATTATCGAAAAAAAACTGTTTTGGAAAATTGAGGGTTACGTCCTTTTTCCTTTCCACAGACGATATGTAAATTATGAATTATACACAACCTTGAAGTGCACGGATACTTCTAAACTGGTGTTTAATTGACACAACCTAATAATAAATGAAGAAATTGTCTCGGAAAAACCTTTATTTCAGTGTTTTTTCTTGGTTTTGATTTTTTACAAGGTCATCTTTTTCAAAATTAAAAGCTAAATTTAGATCCTTTTTCGGCATTTTCAGCTTCCATCCTTTTGATAGAATATGTGCCAAGTTGTATACATTGTGATTATCGAAAAAAAACTGTTTTGGAAAATTGAGGGTTACGTCCTTTTCCCTTTCCACAGTCGATATGGATTCAAAGCTTTTTATTATATTTCAGATAAGTGTGTTCGAAATTTTATTTCTGCCCACAATATACACAGACATCACTAACCTCTCGCAACTTGCCGTATATAACCCTAGGAATAGTCAGACAGAGAGGGAGAGTCATCCCTTAACATTCCACCCCTAATAGAGTAGCAAAACATTCCATAGTTGGTACCACGTTTATTTACTTACTAAGTCGGGACGGATATGACTTATGCATACGCATATATATTTTATCTACCGTCCACTCTCAACAACAATAATTGCTTTAGGCGCGTAGATCGTTCCGTGATCTGAATTTTGATATGTACAGTTATTGGCGGAAACTAATAAGCATGTGGTTATACGCTCTATCGGGTTTGCATATGTTATCATGACTACGATGGTCGTATTTTAATGCAAGTCGGATGCAATGATAATTATAGTGAACGTAGTAATTCTTCGTCATACTGCGAGAAAAAGTTTGGTCGAAAGCTATCGACTTTTCCGAAAATCTTGAAGTGAACTCCTAATTGAGCATGGCCGTAGACATAACGTAAGAAATATGTGCTTTGTATAGGGTAAAAATAGCAACATATTTAGTTCTACAGTTTTTATAATATCAGTTGATAGCTATTTCGACGTTCGCCATTGTCAGAACTATGTTTAAAATTATATTTTGTTAAGCTATACATACTGGCTCCAAAGAGATGCACAATACATATTGTTATTCACTCGTAACATCCTAATTCATATTACGAAGAACGATAAGCAATATGGGTTTTTTTCAAGGTAAATTGGGATAAATTAAACTAGTATTTATTATTAATTACGTTGAATTACGTCCAGTTTACAACAATTTATTTACTATATAATTGAAGATTTCGACTGAAGGTGCTTGGTGAAATTTCAATATTATATTCTGCCATTAATAACTGCCAACAAAATTTACTTACATTGTATTACTTCTTTTTAATATCGAAATACATAAATTTAATGTGGGTGAGCTGGTTCTTTCAAACGATAGAACGTGTTTAAATCTGCATTCATAACTCAAAACACCCAATTTTTTACTTAACGTTTTCTGGCAGTATACCGACGATATTGTCAATGCGAAAATATATATTTATGTTTGTTGATTGCTTAAATGACACAAACTCCGCTATTTTCTCGTGTAGTAATTAACATTGACTTGCCTTAAGTCCAATATGACGTATTTAACAATAATTTTATTGTGATTTTGTATGATAGCTTCTTCACTATATTCGCTGCACCACGGACAAGGGCAAGCAAGACATACCGCCACTTTCCCACGTTCATTGCAAACGGTCCGAAATTATGCAACGAGATTCCTACGGCATGGTATGCAAATCGTAGGTGTTGGCAGTGTTGGATAGTGAAACCACAACAATTGAATTCTGGGGGCTGATGGAAAAGTGAGTGACGCACTCTCACGCGGCATTCTCGAGACTAAGCTAATATATTTTTTTTGTGTTTTGAGCAATACCTTCTAATATATTTTAAAATAACGTTCTATCATTTTGGCTGCCTCGAAATTGGTATGAACAATTTACAAACACAAATTTGGAACAACAAGAGAGTTCAAATCGGCAAGGGGCATCAAAAAAAAGATTAATAATAAAAGCTTTTAAAGAAAATCGTTATGAAATAATTTAAAAAATCTTTACCCCTAAATAATGTCACATACAACCGTTTGTATACACTAGGGCAGGGTATCTCAACCCGTAGGGAATTCCTCCCTGAGGAGGAATTTCAGTGTTTCAGGGAAGGAATCGTTGAAAAATATTATTTTAAAGGCGACATGACACGTTCATCACGATTTTTTGGAAAACTGTTCTTATTTTATGTGTGGAACGATATTATTCGTTTTTATTTTCACTTGATTACATTATTTTGGTAACTTTTTTATAAAATACCAATAGAAAAAGCATATATTCATCAATTCAATATGTCTTTCGAAAAAACACCCGTCCTTTAACTGGCCGACTACTGGAACAATTGCCCTATATATTTTCACACACGATAAAAAAAAAACACGAGCGACTCCTTTTACCAGAAACATACGAAATAAACGGTTCCATGAATAAACAGAAAACAGATCATGAGAACATAGAACATAGACAATTCAGAACACAATCAATTTTTAGTTGAATGATAACTGTTTCTCCTTAACTATTTATTGGAAAAATATTATAGATTAACAGGTAATAATTTCAGAACAGTGTGTTGTAACGTGCGCTTTACTTTATTAGTCAATGGCGACTATTATAATCGTCGAATATAAGTGTATTTACGACAATTTCAGTTTGAAAGTGTTATTGATATGCAAGATTGCTGTTTTATTTATTGTATCTAATACGACATTGAGATTACTAATTGATTGTAAAACATATAAATACTAGTGTTTTCTAAAGATATATTGTACGTTTTGTGATGTTCTGTTTTATCCGGTTACCGAAATAAACAGTGTCTTACTTACTCTAAACCGTAACTCTGTTCAATATCACTAACGATATCGGTCGAATAAAACCACGGTTTATCGGCGTTTTATATTATAGCTATCTAAAATACCCAATAAAACATTCTCCCTGCTGCTCGCGGTGTTGCCCGTGTAAAAGGAACACCGTAAAAATAACCGACGCAGATTTATATGGAGTTTTATGGATTAGTTTAGATTTTCTATATGTTTACAGTTTAAATGCGGATCGAAACGGCTGCGCGTCGTTAAATTCAGTAAATAAACACGGCAATCTGAAAGCTTTCACAGATAGTTTTATTACGTCGCTACGGAAAGTACAACATATGTAAGTGTGCACGTCGCATCTTTAAACATATCTCTGGGAAGATCCATACTGGTCCAGCAGGGGTGATTTATAAGTAATAAAAAAAATAACTAGTAATTTCGATGCAATTCAACGGTTTTTCTGTTTGAAAGTAAAACATAAACTACAGTCTAACTTGGTTATTTCGATGATGGTTAATTTGCTCGCTATAATTATTACTCGTTATATCAGAGAATAGGTATTTTTTTTAACCAGTTCAGTGCCTTGCACGCACGGGTATGTACTAGAATGAATTCTTAAAAATGTTTTCCGATTTCTCATATAATTATTAAATTGACGATCCGTGTTTTCCCGAAGATAATAGGCGTGAGAATAATTGGGGAAAAATACAGGAATTCAAACATTTATATCTGGTCGGTGTATTTCTTAGTTGTTGAGTCTTTTATTTTTTTTCAAATATTCAACATTATAATTGCCTGACCTATGTATACGTCCGAACAATTTTAGCAAGCCTGTTAAAATAAATGTTTGTCCATGAAACGTAATACGTGTGACATAACGTCATACAGCAGTTCTATTATAATTTATTTATCATTGTTCTATATTAAAATTTGATCCTCAATGTAATACTTCCTTTCTTCTGTTTTTAACACAGACAACTCGAATATTTAAATATAACACCTTAAATTGTCGCTTATTAAGTATTTTCGTCATAAATTGTTTTCATTTTTCAGGTATCCATCTATCTCCACGCGCTTGCTTCTGTTCGCTTGTGAACAAGTTGCTAATTAACTGAACACCTGATTAATTAAGAAACTTCGTAAGTAATTAGTTGGCTATGTGCCGATTATGTTACTCTCTCAACGTGGACCTTATAACTACCTAAACGCTTCACGATCGTTCAAATAAGCGATAACTATCTATTTTTACGACGTGTCAGCAGTCTTCATAATTGATTGAAATGACGACAAAAACTTAATTGAAATAATGTGTGTTGAAATAATAGAAAACATATTTTTGAAGTTTAGATTTCTTGGAATAACTTAACAAAGTCATTCGTCATCAGATCGGCGAAAAACACACAAGGGGTGAAATAATTTCACATTTTTTTGTTTATCGCTCGCGAGAATATTGTTATATTTCGAGTGCTGTGACTAGGGCTTCCAATTAACCGGATTTTCAACTAACCGGTTTTCGGTTTTTTTCTGGAAATAAAACCGGTTAACCGGTTTAAACCGAAATATAACGTATTTTTATTAGGTAGGTAGGTATGCAAAAAAAAATTTTTTTGTAGGTTTTTTTTAAATATTTGTCATAAATGCTCCAATTTTAATTGAAAATCGATATTTATCTTATATATGGAATACAGAAGGTATAATATATATATATACAACAATGACAATTAAATGTGGAAAAATATTTTATGGTAAAATGTCAAATAAAAAAATAGAGCTTGATAATAAAACTCATAATTGAGAATAACAAGCACTTTGATAATTATATTTATGTACTATAAAAAATATTAAATTATTTGAAAAGAGATTCCTGTTCTCAACATGGACAACTTTGACACAAGTAGATTTTTTTTATAAAATTTATATGCATGTTTCTTTTGTTATGTAAATTGTTTCTGCTTCTAGGCAGTAAATTCATTGTAAAAGATATTTCTTTTTGAAAAAAAAATGAAAAATAAGAAAAAGTAATTTTGATAAAACGCGGTTAACCGAGTGAAATAAACCGGTTTTCGGCTTTTTTCAAAACATGCGATAAACCGGTTAACCGGTTTCGGTTTAAACCGGTTTGGAAGCCCTAGCTGTGACTGTATAATATGTACTGCATTTTTTTCTAATATGAGTTTATAGCTATTTCGGCGAGCTCCATCGTCAATCTTTAAAATTGCACATACTCAGCTATATACCGTCTTAGAAGAGATGCACAATACATCTTGTTATTTGCTCTAACATCCTAATTAATATTTTACAATTATTACATTTATTAATCATGACTTAAGTGTTTCTAAGAACGATAACAAGTATGGAGTTATTAAAGGTAAATGTAATATAAATTAGGATGTTAGAGCATATAACAATATGTATTGTGTATTTCTTCTAAGGTAGTATATGCAAGTTTAAACATAGTTCTAACGATGGCGCATGCCGAAATAGCTTATAAACTTATATTATTAAAAAAATGTAGAACTAAATACGTTGATATTTTTTACCTTTTTACAGTGGAGTTCTACCAAGTAAATGTCAATTTAATCAATAATGTGTAATATTCTTTAAATATTTAGTATATGGACAACAATCGGGAAAAAATGCTGTAGACCAGTGGTTTCCAACCTTTATGTTACTACGTCTCCCTTTGAAGAAAAAAAATATCTTCGCACCTCCCCATCCTTTTTTTCATATCGTAATAAAGACACGTTTTAGAGTAAATAAATATTTTTGACTGTTCGCGCCTCCACGAAACCACTATCAGACAGATATTGTCCGTTGGTACATTATTTTGTGAATTTATGAAAATAATGAATTGAAAAAAATGTTTGAACTTGATAACCAAAAATTTGTGATTGCAAACATCTTTACCCCCACCTCTGTTCTAGAATGTAGATATTAAAAATACAATTTTAAATATTTACATTTAATATTGATTTAAACCAGTAAACTTATGGTCGATAAGCGAAAGTAAACCTTTAAGCTACTTAGGTGGATAATCAAGTACAGCTTCTTAGCGAATATGCTCTGTTTATTCTTAATTAATTTGTATAACATCTATAGTTTCTGTTAGCTTTGCATATAATAGGCATCGTAACCGCTAGGCTTAATCCTCCACTCAGCCGAATTTCATATCGATGGCCTAATGCCAATAAGCTCTAAGGGGTTAAGTTCCCCTAACCCACTTCCCCCCGCCCCATTAAATTCGGCCCTGCCAACGATATAGATAGATGTTTATTGTTCGCCAGTGACAAGTGTATCAAATAATTTAATTACACATTTCTCCTTCGTTTACGGGAATTTTATCGTTTGTGTGTCTTCTACGGCCGGTAATCTCCGATAGTGACTTTGTTATTCGATAAGGGCTAGATTACCTTGCGGGCCAACCCCCCGAGCTGCTATTGTGTTAAATTTAGCGTGTGAAAGCACAGTGTTGCGAAAAACAATGGCCGGCGATACTTAATCATCTCGTAATGTAGCTTTATGTTGATAAAAATGCAGTTAATATGACAGCATGCCGCCTAAACGACCGCTTTAAGCGATAGTTAACACGTTTTTATCCAGAATGTTAACGCGAATTTTAGTTACCTAGTGCCTATTCAGTTTTCAGTTCGTGCTTAAAATAAAGGATCGTTAAAAGTAGTTGGATGTCGTTATGAAGACTTGATTTTTAATTTGCTTCATGTGCAGGGCGCCACAGTTACGGTACCGTCGACTTTTCTTGCGGAATATATATCAGATTTTTATTATTTTTAGGAGTGTGTTAAATGCAGGGCTGTGGAGTGGAATGTTATGTTTGAATATTATTTTATGAAATATAACCGCCCCTGCATATACAAGGGGTGCGTTGATCAAATGCCACATTGACCGGCCGTTACTGGTGGATAAGCATTATATAATATTAAGAAGAAATAAACGCAATATTGCTTTGTACTACTTTCATTTTAATTTAGCAAGATCAGGACCGGGTTCGCTCATGACGAACATTATCAAGGAAAACATTGCTTAACATTTTTTTAATTCATGGTTTATTTGATCGGATCTTTGTTGCTTCAATCAACCATGACATGACACTCCTCAACGCACCGCTGGCCATTTTGTTTAAATGGTATTTGTTATTTGTTATTAATTTGCACGCTTTATTGGATATGTTGCTATTGAGAATTATGTAGATAGGTACCACAATGAATGTTTGACTCGTTCCTATGGCTGGCGCTACATTTAATGTAACCCGTCTGTTTACCATACATACAAACCAATTGTTTCGTTTAATTTTGAATCGTTTACTTTACCTACAAACCAATTATCTCGTGTAAAATTTGAAACTACTTGAAAAACTTATGTTTTAGATGTGGGTACATGCTTAGACAAATTTGAAATGATATTTATAAAGATATAATTGACCTGTACTCTTAAACGACATTTTAACTCTCGCGGCTCGGAGACTAGAAAAATACTTCTCTGCCGATGGGGTCGTTCAGGGACCACAGTGGTTTCCTCATTATTGGCCTTATTCTTATGAATTTTAAAAAAAAATAGTCTAAGGGCTTTAAAATATCTCACTGCATCATTCCTCATACATTTTTTTTTATAAAAATCCGTGGTTTTTTAATAAATAATCATATTTTAAGTTGCGCGTAACAAAGACGTCATCCCACCACACATATCGCTTATTGCCTCATCGCGTTATCGCGTATTTATATGAACTACAAAAGGTTCAAAAAACTATCATATAAGAATACCCTAATTATAAACATTGTGTCACCCATATTAAAATAGATATTTAAGAAAATGTGGGTATTGGGGTCGCATTTCTTGAGCTTAGAACCGGAAAAGTTAAAATACAAAACTGAATTTTCGTAAGATACGCGAAACATTCTTGCGCAGACTGTATATTCAATCAATGCTCCCTCTCGAACAAGAGGTTATTGGCCGCGCGGAAAATTCAAAGATTGCGCTGGCCAATCCAACAAATGCGCGGCATAATTTGTCGTATTTGATATAAAAAAATATGTTTTTTTTTTGTTTTGGTTTTTGCTAAATAAATAAGTTTCTAGTAATAATTGTATTAAATAATAAATAACAACTCATTTTATCTTTTTATAAAATAAAATCAAACACAAATTAAGAAAATAAGCATAATAAAACAGATAATCTGTCACTAATAAATGTATGAACATATTTTTACGTTGTTCCTTAAAATTAATCCTTATATAAGATAATACTACATTAAGATCAATTTATTGGTCTATAAAAGATATAAAAACAATTCTAGTTGAATTATCTTAATTTTCAATTTCATTTATTTCGGTCAAGTAGGGTTATTCCAATTTAAAAAAAAAGCTTATTGGACTGCACGTCATGCGCGAATGAGTGCGCGGGGGCTTTCAAAATGCTGCGCGGCCGCGCGCACGCATTTTCTACTGAAGCCGTCAATACATAGTTAAACAATATTAAATTCATATCCTTGTTTGAATTTTCATCAGTTACAAATGTTCACTTCCAAAATAAAACCGATGTCACGTGTTTCTATTGAAATATGGTACATTTATGTCATAAAAACATATGGCATAAAATAATTGTTTTTTTCATCCTTGTATTGCATATTTTTGTTAATTTAATACACAATACGTTTAACGATACAATTATTTCTCGTTTTGTAGTATACCAGATTCTTTGCAATATTATATCGGTTGCACAAAAAAGCGCTTAAAATATAGTGCTTCCGAAACAACCATCGAAACAGTCAGTGAAAGTAGACTTCGCTGCATATTTCCTTTGTTGCCGTGCTCTATAATTAAACTGCATTCGATGTGCGGAAATATTACTTTTCGTTTATTTAACACCGCCATTGTTACTGCGATCGGATGAAACTGAAAAAAAAATGTGGGGCAATCAAGAAGAGCTCACTGAAACGTATCAAGTGTAAAATTGGCCACTTGTTTGTATTGCTATATTTTTATGTTAGGCACACTTATATGTATATAAATACTATTTGAGAAATTGATACAGTTATATATTTCAATGTTTTAATGCACCCACATACAAGTTGTGCAGCTAACTTGATGTAAATGTAATATCTATCAATAGTTTTTTTTTTAATTTTTGATTTCGACTGAAAGTGCTTGGTGGAATTTCATTATTAAATTTCGAAGTTTTCATATTATTTTTACAACTTAAATTTCTAGTAATAAATCTGTATTTTGTTTTTTTGGTTTTTTCAAACCTTCCTTACCTTCCGCCTACAATACAGTCTTGAAAATTGTGATAGTAATGGTTGGCTGATAATTACGCTCTTAATTTCAAACCGTGAAAAAAAATGCGGAAATCACTTACAACCAACGTTCCCTTTAAGCTGCGCGCGCAACAGTTGGGGAGCCTCCGGTCACTCATTCCGGGTTCTCGCATATTTTACCGGTCCGCACAGCCTTTAAAATTTCCGCGCAGCTAACCTCTTGTCTAAGGGGGAGCATTGCTTACAACACGTTAGGGTAAAAAACCTAGCTAATAATGTTAAAATAACCCACGAAAAATCCAAATTTGGTAGCGGACATGATATCAAAAGGTGATGGTAAAATAATTTTGTGCAGAGTTCTTTGTATCCGGCTCGGCTTATAAATCACTTGTCAAACTGTCCAGTCGTGAATGATAAAAGAAAACAGTGTGGCAGAGGTCTTTTATAAATTCGGCACAAGTGCCGTTTTTGTGCTCCGTGCCGTATCGGATTTAATGATAATGTAATAAATATCCCGTCCTTACTTCGCAAAACTAAACTTCTCCCTTTGTATTTATTTATTGTTTTATTTATTATTTCATGCTGCCGCTCGCGAAACTTTTCGGATCATTCAGACGGAGACGCGCAGCGCCGCAGGAAAAGTTGGACGCGATGAGTATCTTTAGAGAACTTTTGCAATGCCCTAATCCGTTTTTGATCAATACAACAAACGCAATTCAATAGAACCTTTATCAATTACAAAGAAGACGACTTTTTCTATAAAGTTACACGACTCCTAATTGAATTTAATGTTAACGGACGGTAATATCTATTGAGATATTTTTTTTCGTGTTCAGTGAAAATAAGTGACAGTGGAAGAATGAATTGAAATTCTTTTCTGTTTCTTCAAAGTGAATTTGTGTGCATTGAGTGTTTTAAGTTTATTTATTCATAATCTATTCATTTCTGTTGTATTTTAAATAATGTATTATAATTGATATAAATGTATTTTTGAACTAGCTCATATTTAATTAATTTATTAAGGGCAGTTATAAAAATAATATTGATCACAATAAAACCAATTGATAGTTGATTGAGCAAAGCAGATTAAATAAAAATATTAACGTTTCTTAATTAAAAAATCAGGTAAATTTTTTTACATCAGTAAGTTGCAGTCATATTAAGGCAATAAATAGAAATTAAAACAAATTTAAAGCAAGAAATTTGAACCTGCAATTTTCGTCGTGGACTGTGATATTTCGTGACCCCTTGTCTTATTGACTCGCGAAGAATATTCCCTTCGGACCTGAACTTCGAGTGTTTACTTCCTTGGGCGGATG
Source organism: Himalopsyche tibetana (assembly GCA_030503985.1). Lineage (NCBI taxonomy): Eukaryota > Metazoa > Arthropoda > Insecta > Trichoptera > Rhyacophilidae > Himalopsyche > Himalopsyche tibetana. The sequence continues at coordinate 18,408,859 of JAPJYX010000006.1, forward strand.
CTCTATGCATCAGGTCCTCAGTTGAGTGGGCGGGTGCGGTCGCTGGCTGAGCTGGCTGTCAGATGAACGGCGGGACGCGGCGTCCGCTTGCGCCCGCGCCCGCCGCCCTCCTGCCGCCGACGCCCCCGCAGAGACACTACCGGCAGCACCAGCACCACCACCAGCAGGCGCAAGCGCACCACAACGCACCCCAGCCCGAAATGCCGGCCAACCAGATCGCGCAGGTCTGGATGTTTGATGTTAAACGTAGTATTGTCAACAATAGAAATGCACCAATGCCATCAATCCATTGCAACATTATTTCGTATTATTTGTAGTGTTGCATCTCATGATTTGATCAGCCTGGTTGGGCTAATTCACGTTTAGACGTTACGGTAAACATTGACTGTATAATAATTGTTCTAGTGCATGTTTGTCGTTAAGGCTGGTCTCCATCCTCGGCTACGCCTTGTTCAACATATGTTTCAGATCTTGGGGCATAGTTTGTCCACAATAATATGCAACCCAGACGTTCTATGATACACCAACTCTTCTTTTTAATCCGAAAGACTCGTAGAAAGTGGCATGGCAGTAGAAGATAAAGGATTCTTTTGTCACACGGGCTTTCAGGTGTCAATACCGATTTAGACTTAGTTACATCCAGTATAGTGGTGCTTCTGAAGAGGGGTGTTTTTGAATTTGGATACGATGATGTAAACAGCCATCTCTACCAATCTTTTTCAGACTGTCATATATTTTTTAAAGAAATTCATGGCATGCTTTATTAATTAATAAACAGTAGTGTTATTTTGAATTTCGCTTTTACTTGGGGGAATGGCGACAGTTTCAATGTGACTAAGAAACACATGCATACAGAGAAAGTAATGCAATCTAAAAAAATACGAGCTTAGACCTAATCGCTATCCTTATGATGCTGGAATATTTCGATAGCACTTTTTTTACATACATTTTCATCCACATCTACCGCCTTTTCTGATCCCGAAAACGAGGTATAAATTGAGAAATTTACTACTTGTAATTTTCTTATCCGATCTCTCTTTACATTGTCATTCTAAATATTGACAGTTGACAATATTTCTTTTATAAAACCTTAACCTTTAGAGCAGTGCTCCGCAACCGGTGTGCCGTGAGCCAGATGCAGGTGTGCCGCGGTCAAACAAAAAAAGAAAAAATATTTTGACCAAGAACTTCGGGTTGTGCTTTCAAATATAAAGCTGAATATAAAAAAATGTGTTCATTGAATCAAGCGCGCAGGTATCACATTTATTAGTTTTTAAATTTATAATAATTATTAAGATTGCATAATAGTAAATATATTATAGTTTCATGTATGTATACTTTTCAAATAAAAAACGATCAATTTAATACCTATATAGTTTTGCTTTTGGTGTGCCGTGGGATTCTAGGAAGAATTTTGGTGTGTCGTAGGTGAGAAAAGGTTGCGGAGCACTGCTTTAGAGGAGTGTGGACGTACGTCGGTGTCATTTTTCTGTAAAGGAGTATGGACATACTTTTAACTTAACACATGAGTGTCTTTCTGTGAGCATATACATATCGACTGTGGAAAGGAAAAAGGACTTAACCCACACATATCAAATTTTACAGGAGGCTCTAAAAACGTGTTTTGATGATTTTGTGACATATGCAAATTATGAATTATACACAACCTTGAAGTGCACTGATACTTCTAAACGGGTGTTTAATTGACATAACCTAATGTTAATTAAAGAAATTGTCTCGGAAAAGCCTTTATTTCAGTGTTTTTTCTTGGTTTTAATTTTTTGCAAGGTCATCTTTTTCAAACTTAAAAGCTAAATTTAGATAATTATTCGGCATTTTCAGCTTCCATCCTTTTGATAGAATGTGTGTCAAGTTGTATACATTGTGATTATCGAAAAAAAAAAGCTGTTTTGGAAAATTGAGGGTTACGTCCTTTTTCCTTTCCACAGTCGATATGCTATACGTATGAATTACATATGTTCATTTGAAAAAAGTCACACAATTGACCTGTTACGAAAAGTCAGTAAAGTAAAGTGAGATCAGTGTAGGTCTATTTACTCCTCTAAAGGTTAAGACGAAATTCTTTAAGTAGACTATAATATGAGATGACTATAATATATCTAAATGAATAGGAAGTAAGGACAAAACGATACGATAATTGTAGGCAATATACCTATGAAGAAAAGCTGCTAATAAATACGAATGGCGAAGTTTCACTGTTCAAGAGTGCCAAACGATTGCTTGAACGGCAATACGATTTCAGGTCGTGTAGCTGATTGCTAATTAGAAAACAAATGAGAGCAACAATGCTCTTCTAAACGCTCTTTTTTATTGCCTTCTTTTGTTTCCCAGCAGCTCTCGTTTGTTTCCTTACTTTCCCACAATGTTATTTTTAAATTTATATCGGACGTGAGTTGCCCGAAGTTAATTAATCATCCATATCAATTAGATTGGCAATAAGAATGAGGTCACTTAATTAATACTTTCACCAATTAATTAGTTTATTTTCTCAATTACATTATTATATCTGTTTTTTTTGTAAAATCTTTTAGCAAAAGCTTTGGAGTGTGTTAACAGATAACTACTGTTTAGTTTCTACGAAGCTTTAGTCGAGTGTTAAAATGAGTTTTATTCGGTATTCAAATCCGCGAATGGACACTCGTATACTAATTTGTGTCCGGAGACATGGATGTATTACGTGGAATTCATTTATCGTGTCATGTTTACTGTAGACATTCTTATTTCGCAATGATGTATATGATAATCTTTACATAATCATTCTCCAGTTCTTGCCAAGATTTTTTTTTCTAATCCATGTCCGTTCTCAATGTGGAGCACATGGCTTTCTAATGGAAGTTTTCTTACGAGAACTGCTTGTTACGCACCCCCTCTTTTAAAAACAATATATCAAGCATAAGACCCTTTGTACTGGTCACAGGGTAGGTCCGTAGACCTGATATTGTTTTTTTTTTATCATGTACTAACTTAATTTAAGATTTCGACTGAAGGTGCTTAGTGGAATTTCAATATTAAGTCTCAAGAAGGCCCAAAATCGTCATAATACGTTTTTTGTGCCTCCTGTAAAATTGGCTATGTGTGGGTTACGTCCCTTTTCTTTTCCACAGTCGATATTCATGTATTAAATATCAATTACTACTTATTCAGACGTTAATATTTCAAAGACAATTCAGTAAATAAATTGGTTTTGTAGAATGACAAAATTATCGCTACATCTTTCTTCTACCGTTAAATTCAGACTGTAAAACAATTATTATCGAATATCTTATACATATATGAAAGTAATTGCAGAATTAGCTTGACCTATACGATGACACGCTGACATTATTCCTTCATATTCAAGCGCACAGTGGAGTTACAATTGTCATATATTGCGACCTCTATGACCCACTCGTTGACCTCTGCCACGTCAATTTCAATGGCTCGTAATACACTTGTCTCAGCGTTGCTAACACTGTAAAACTACCTCTTTAAATAATAATCTATTACGCATAGTAAATTGGCGAACTATCATTGATACAGAATAATGTAAATGTATTGACCGTGGTCGACTGGGAAGATGATTGTCTGCAGGATTGTCATGGAAAAAAGAATCTACAGTTGTACGTTAATACGGCTAAAAATATCAATTAGTTCTACATTTTTTTTTAACTTTTCCGGTTCTAAGCTCAAGAAATGCGACCCCAATACCCACATTTTTTCTTAAATATCTATTTTAATATGGGTGAAACAATGTTTATAATTAAAGTATTCTTATATCATAGTTTTTTGGAACTTTTGTAGTTTATATAAATACGCGATAGCGCGATAACGCGATAAGCGATCGTTCGTAAGATAGCTGGTCTAAACTCGTCAGTTTCAATTTAATATGTGTGCTGGGACGACGTCTTTTTTACGCGCAACTTATTAAAATATGATTATTTATTTAAAAAAAACACGGATTTTTATAAAAAAAAATGTATGAGGAATGATGCAGAGAGATATTTTAAAGCCCTTAGACTATTTTGTTTTGAAATTCATAAGAATAAGGCCAAAAATGAGGAAACCACTGGGGGTCACTAAATGACCCCCATCGGCAGAGAAGTATTTATTTAGTCTCTGAGCCGCGAGAGTTAAATCAGTTTATAGCTATTTTGGCTTATGCCATCATCAGAACTATGTTTAAACCTACATTTGCTCAGCTATATATACTGGTTTAGAAGAGATACACAATACATCTTGATATTTTGCTATAACATCTTAATTTATATTACATTTATTAAACATGACTTTAGTCTTTCTTAGAACGATATATGGAATACAAATATGGCATTATTAAAGGTAAATTAAAGATTTCGACTGAAGGTGCTTTGTGGAATTTAAAAATTAAATTTGAATCGTTCAAATTATGTACATTCACACAAGTTTTGTCACTAGCGGCCCGGGTTTCGGCCATTCGGCGGCATCTTCAGGCGTTCAAGTGCACGGATGAACTCAAACTAACGCTTAGTAAATGCGTGTATCGTCGATTCAAATTTAAAGGTAAATTAGTTTAAATTCAACTGATATTTATTATTAGTTACATTAGGGTTTTTTTGTAGCGGTGATGGATTGATAATTGTTTTTTCATTTAAGATGTCATTGGTTTGATTATGCCTATTGATTTCTAATTTCTCAAGTGCATTTAGCTTCAGGCCTTTGCTGCAAAGATGTTAACAGATTGACGCTGAATTCAAATTTATGTCATGAGATTCTGTAATAAAATGGTTTGCGAATTGTGAGTCTGATTTTTTATTGTTAAACGAACTTATATGCTCTTAGCTCGAGTCGATATATGTACTCCTGCCTGCCTGTCCTGTGTATATCGAATTACACGAGCCGCAGGACATTTTATATATCCCGCTTCTGTCAATTTTGTTAATTTTATCTTTACTATTTTTGAGATGCGTTCCAAAATTGTTATTAACCTTAAATGCCACATTAACCGAATGTTTAATTCAGGGCCGTGGAGTCTTGTTAACTTATATATATTCCATAAGATCATCTTTAGTCAGCCAAGCATGCAGTGTCGATACTTTAGACCAGGCGTGGGGAACCTGCGGCCCTCTGCCCAATTCTGTAAATTTATGTAAATTCGTATATTCCTGATATATTCTGACCGTAAATTCCAAAGATTCCCTGCTCAATGTTTACTGCGGCCTTATGTCGAATCAGAAAAATTAATGCGGTCTTTAGAGAAGAAAAGGTTCCCCACCCTGCTTTAGACTATTGTGGTTTGGATACACATCATTAAATATATATTTTTAAAATGTATCGAGCCGCTTGTTTTTAACGTCTCCCGACTCCGGCCAAAACACCGCGACTCTGACTCCACAGCCCTGGTTTAGTTTATTGATGTATTTTTTTCTAATTCTCCAAAGGGTAGTCAATTGATCTAAATAACTGCCTCGTGATGCACCTCTTCAAAGCGCATTTAATAACAGCTATAATGCAATCATCTTTACCTTCTGATTTTGTAACTAAAGATTGTTTATTATTCATCACTTTAAAGGTGTTCACAGTCACTGCTCGGTAGAAAAACATTATGTTAAAACATAGTAAAACGCTCTTGTATTTTTTTAATTTAAGATTTCGTCTGAAGGTGTTCGGTGGAATTTAAATATTAAATTTGAATCGTTCAAATTATGTGCATGCGCACAAGTTTTGTCACTAACGACTCAGTTCAAGTTCATCCGTGCACTTGAACGCCCGAAGATGTCGAAAGGCGAAACCCGGGTCGTTAGTGACAAAACTTGTGTGAATGCACATAATTTGAACGTTTCAAGCTCTTGTATTTATTCCACAATTATTTGTTAGGATCGTGACCGAACTATTTTTTACTTCTCACTTCTGGCTAAGAGGGTCTTAGCCAGATATGGTGGTCTTCTGTGATCCTTATCGTCTGAAACCAAAAATAAATCGCTTTAGTTTCTATTGTATATTTCAGTGCTTCCCAGCCTGGGGTCCGCGAAAATTTTCATTCTTTCAACATCCTTTGTGATAAAATATGAACATGTGAAATCAAAAAAACATTCGGGGGTCCGCAAATTATTGTTTTCAGATTTGGGGGTCCGTGGCACGAAAAGGGTTGGGAAGCACTGGTATATTTGATATCTTAGTCAACTTTGCTGTTATAAAGATATTCACGTGTGACATAATATGTAGCAGCTGCCTTGTCTAATTCAATGTACATATTATATTATTTAGATGTGTAGGCCCGTCCTATCCCACGGTTTTGTCGATTGTCCGTTGACTCGTAAATAAAATCTTCCAAAAGAAATAATACTAGTGTTATTGGAATAATTACAAATAGTAAATATCAGCTGTTGATACGATAGATCCAGTGGCTTGTTTGATTCTAGCGGTTGGGGGGTACTAGATATTAATATTTTTAAGTGAGATATGAAATTATGTGATAATGAATAAGAAAAAGAAACTTTGAAAGCTAAATTATTTAATTGTAACATTTTATTTAACTGTAAAAAACGACGCAACTTGTATCACCATTTCTTAATTTTTGACCGACACGTAGTAAAATATTCATGGTGCTATGATATTTTACTTCGAATGATATAAAAAACCGTTTCAAAAATTTAATATTAAACTTTTGTGTGACTGACTGGTTCGAACGAAGGTCGAACATATTGAGTATGAAGTAGTCCCACTACACAGTCCACACACTGTTAATCACACAATCGAACAAACGTTGAAGATTTTAAGTTTATAAATCAACACCTCGGTCGAGTAAATTAACTTGTTATTCAAATCGGGAAACTTTGGTTTGAGTGTGGTCTTCCGTACATTCTCGAATACTTTGTTAAATTATATATATTAAAATATAGGGATTTCAATACAGTTCATACAAAAAAGTAAACTATTACATCATAAAGCTGATTCAATTTATTGTTTCTTTGAATTAAACTTCGGCCTTAAAAATACTAGTTAACCTATCGAATCGATCTTACTGCGAAGTCACTGCAAACACGATTTGAACGCGGTTTAAAGCGAATCAAAAAATCAAATAAACTGATTTTTGTCACGTAGTACATATAACTATCGCGGCGGATACCTTTTAATATTTTTGTGCCGCACCGAGTCGCTTTGCATTCGCTTTGATTTCGTCCACGAAAGACGTACAGTTAGACGGATTTTCGTGAAAATAAAATAAGTACAATTTCAGAAAGGTCTTCTGATATTCAATAAATATTTGCTACATTTTTATTTCTCAAAACATGTTCGTCAAATACATTTCGAATTTATTTTTTAATACCGCAATACCGGTTTCGAAAATTCAAAGTACCGATGGTAAAAAAAACCTAAACGCCGGTATTCTGGTTGGCTATCTGTTATCTATAATAATAGCGTGCATTTTTTAATATATTTTTTTCTGATAGGGAATTAGATTTTTTTTAATGTGATGCCGTTACGGTACGTACACCACTGTTGATAAACATTTAATATTTATGTTTTGACTTGACATATTTATGTTTGGTAGTTTTTTTTATATAATGCCTTGGTTCATGCTTTGGCATATAGGGGCTCGGATTATAGCCCCCTTATAATTAGAATGTAGATTTATAATCGCCTTCTGAATCTACGCCTGTACAGAAATTGTGCTAGTGTAGTTGTGAGGCTGGGCTTAAATCCGGTCTTGCCAGTAGCGGGGACTAATCACGCGTGTACGTATTACGGGCATTCGCTCCTGAGACATTCGTAGCGAAAGAAAACTGCGACAGCGTAGCGAAAACATCGTTGAATATTCGCGGAATTGTGGAGCTATTTTTTATTAAATCTTATGAATAATGACTTCCTCATCATTGCAATCTATCGACTATAACATGTCGTCGAAAGAATCATTAATTATCACTTTTAGGGTGTTCACTGTCAATACTTGGTGGAAAGGCATTATATTAATAAAAACACAATAATCCTTTGTACTTCATTCCACTTTATTTAATATGTCAGGACCGGTTTCGCTCATTGCGAGCATTGTCAACTGATAAGAAATATAATTTAACAATGCTATTTATACAAAATTGAAAAGTTATACACGACAATTGGCATTGAAAAGAAATTGCCAATTACATTAAAGTGATTCTAAAATAACACAAAATTAAAATGTTCAACACATCTAACATATAATTAAAAAGTCATCCCAGATTAATAAATTCAGAATGCGATTGAAAGTAATTACAAACATAATTAAAATTTGGGAAATTTTTGACAAAGTGATAAAATGCTACATTAATAAAGTGAATATGCTTAATGATTTTTATTAATCATTAATTAATTGTAACAACAAATAATCACACAATTTTCGTTTTGTATTCGATGAGAGCGTGTCAATTTGAGCAATAGTTTTTTTTCCAATCGATCATCAAAACCGTTAGTATGTCCTACGTAGGGATTTAAATACTAATAATGTCGAAACCGGAAACCCGGTATTCATTGTGTTTTTCAATACCGATACCGACAGGCATTAATAATTTAAAAATGCCGTTTTTTTCGGTATTCAATTTTCAACCAACGCCGAATTTTAAATGTACATTTTTTTTATAAAAATTTTCGCGATGAATTACCTCATAGTTTCTCAACCTTTTTGGACCCGTGTGACAGTTATTTTTTTTCTATTCTCGAGACACGATTACTTTGGGAAAAAAAGTGAGAAATTGAAACATTTATTTATAATTATTTTCAACTCTTTGAAAATTTTTCCCAGGAATTTACGGATTTCCCACATTAAAATAATGTAGGATTTTTATGAGATCTTTCACGGAGTTCAAGAAACCAAAAATATCGCTGTCAGATTTTAAAACCTGGTAATTTATTGATTTGTGTGGCCCCTCAAAAATATGGTGTTGCTCCCCTTTTTTTTTTTTCTCTGTGGCTTAGGAACGCTGAATATAAATAACTACATATTTTTAATCCGACAATTGTTTTATCCAGCTTCCAAAATTAGTCAGCCTTTCAATAATGTAAAATTGTTTTACCGAAACCGTTAAGTTATTTGTGAAAATCATCCGTTTATGATTGTGATTTATTTTTTAATGACAGTATTTCAAATGAAATATCGAAATAAGTAACGATTTTCATTTACTCGCCCGGTATTGCAGTTTCAGTTGGTTGTCTTTTTTTTGTTGATTTTTTTGATACCGATACCGGTATTGATTTATTTTTCCGGTTTTGCAATCCCTGGTCCAAAGTGAATAATTTTCTGTCGTACATTAACTTAGCCGCTTGTGTGGCTGAAATTTCGTTAAAATTGGCTCTTGAAATATACTAAAACCACGTATAAGCTTATCACGCAATAATACGTTCGTCATATTCCTGATTATTAAAAAACAAAAATGTTAAATGACATCATTGACATCCAACCGACAGGTGTCACTTGACTTTGTTCCCCCATCCCACTCCCTATCCTCATCCGCTGTTAATGCTGAAGGTGTCCCCTCGAAATTCGATTATCTCCGCTTGTCTATCAAATTGACTTACACGCCTCTTCACTATTCGCAGTGAAGAATAAGAGAGCAGAATAGAGGGTGGATGGGACCTTAAGGAGTGTAACGCAATATTCCCGATTCTCCTATCGTTTGTTTGTATGTATAAATGTATTTACACCATGCCCGCTGCCTATGTGGTATATACTATATAATCATGAAAATCTAATGGTATGTTTAAAGAATTGATAGATTAAAACTGAAAAGTATTCTTACCCAATCTCCTTTTTTAAAAACATGATTAGTTACCATGTTCGCTCATAACGTGGTGCATATTAACTCGTGTGAACTGAACCTAACTGAGCTTATATCAACGGAAGTTTTACTTGAAAAACGGCTTATTACGCAGTCTTTTAACCCTTTTTCTGAGAGTTAAATAAACATGTGTGAAGGTTATTTTGAAAAAATATTAAATTGGTTTTTCATTATTACTTTTTATTCACGAGTTTCTACAACACTATATTGTGTTTTTTTTTCTTCAAATAAATTCAAATAACACGGTTTTTAAATTTAAAGATTTATTTACCGTGAAAAAAGTGTACTTAGCCGACTATAAAACAAAATAGCACAAAAACTTACTTAAAAAATATTTGAATGTGAATTTCGATCGTAACAGCTATAAAAATACTGTTTTTTTTCACTAATAAACATAGTGTACGAATAATAAACTGCCTAAGGTCACCTTCGCGAATTCCCCAAATATCTTGAATTGTCTGCCTTTCTTTTGTTTTCTTCGTAGCTACGACGTGCTTGGGTAAAAAATATGCGTGTATCAGTGGCCCAAATAATAGGCGCAAATTTCTTTTTGTGTACATACTACATACAAATATTTTGAAACAATGTCAGTTTTCTGCATATTCATGAACTCAATAAGAAGTTGTTGTATTTTCATTTTTCAAATATTTGGTTTTATTGTATACGTAAGTGTGCAATGGAATTATTCACCTAGGCAAGTATTGCGTAATTAATTATTTTGGTGACACGATGATATTTTCGCCCTGTTCTTTTGCCTAGTAGTAAAAACTAAGCGATCACTAGTTTTGAAGAAGTACCAAATATTTTAAAAAATCTGTGATGATAACGAAGCGACTGTGACCTGTATTTTTTTTTAAAAAAATTCTGTTGAGATGCTTCACCTGGAGTCCACATGCTCCACACTGGAATCGGTGGAATGTTTATATGAGTCGTCTGGTATCAAAAGCAGAACTGTTCCATACATGATGTATGGAACAGTAATGCTTTTGATACCATACGACTCATATAAGACGGTACCCAGCTACTAGGGAATCAATCCCGGACCCTTTTTGTGATCCCGGTATTGACAAATTGGGATTAAAGATTTAGAGCAATTTTAAAATCCTGAGATTTTTCAAACAATTTCATGTAGATTTCATAAACCCAGGAATTTACGGATTTCACAAAAAAATACCAAAATTTCGAACCTTCTTATTTTTCACCTCGCTCAACTTTCTCTAATTTTCTCAATCCCAAAATCCCGAAATTAGTACTGTCACAATCTCGGTATTTTGGGATCACTGAATTGGATGGGATCCTGGGATTGGAGGCCTTACCAAATACGTCAATTGTCAAAGCATTTTTTTTTAATCTCTTTTTATTAAAAGTATGCCTTAGTTCAAGTTCATCCGTGCACTTGATTGCCTGAAGATGCCGAAAGGCGAAACCCGGGTCGTTAGTGACAAAATCTGTGAGAATGTACATAGTTTGAACGATTCAAATTTAAAAGTTTGCCAGTGACTAAATATTGCAGTCCTAAAGACGTTTTTTGAAACTCCATAATTTCAAAAAATCTGAATCCCGCAATTGGTACTAAGACGATGCCGGGATTGCGGGGTCGCTGATTCCGTGATTGGAAGCCCTAGTCGTGGTTGATTTACATATATGTTTGATCATTGTTTTGAAAAAAAGCGAAATATGCGAATCAACCACAGCAGTACATTATTCGTTCTCTATTGCACATGTTTCGCATTGGGAACATTAGTAATACAAGGCATATTATATCGGTCCGCCTTCTATATAACATACGTAAGCATAAATTTTAGCGGATTTAAATAAAGCGTTATGCGATTCCTCTTTAAGCGTATTAAATTCAGTTTGACAGGATCATTGAGTGCGTTCGCGAAAGCACTCGTTTATTTATATTCGCAACGTCAGTTCATTTGCGTACAGCGGATGTACCTTTTAAGAGGAGAGGAGAAAAATCTCACTCAGCAGAAGAAGGTCTATAAGAAGATTCTCCCCTTTCAAGTAATAATAATTTTATCTCTGCGGTCTTTCATGAATAGACATTTAAGAAAAAAAATCCGCTCTGAAAATAACCATCTCAGCTATTTTAGCTATAAATGATATCGTATTTTTTTAAACTATGTCCGATAAAAATGGAGAACATATAGACTCGTAACTAGGGTATCCAATCCCGGAGCCTTTTTCCAATCCCGGGATTTCGGGATTGATCCCCTTTTTTTCGGGTTCCCGGGATTGGGGTTTCGGGATCCCGGGCTTGTGATTTTTTTACCGAGAAATTTGAAATCCTCAATTCGTTATACTTTTTCCCAGAATATCGCAAAACTCGTTTTTTTTTTTTTTTTAGCTCACCGAGGAAATTGAAATCTCCGATTTGGTATACTTTTTCCCAGAATCTCACAGAAACTCGTTTTTTTTTTTTTAGCTCACCGAGGAATTTGAAATCTTCAATTTGCCAAATTCGTGTAAATTTCGCGAATTTGCTCAAAAATCAATCCCGAAATCCCGGGATCGCGGCCATCTCAATCCCGGGATTTCGGGATCAGAAAATTGAACGGGATCCCGGGATTGGATGCCCTACTCGTAACGGAGTTGATTTTATCGTAAGTTTTTATACGAGAACTGCTTGTAACTCAAGCCGTTGAAAATTCTGTTCTAACATTAATACATATATGTGGAATCAGTAGAATTTTTTTAATCGTTTAAAAGGGATCGTCGGGTCCTATGGCGCAGCGGTTAGCGCTGTTGGCTTCCTTGTCGGATCTCACGGGTTCGAATCCCAGTACGAACAGAATTTTATAAATTGATTTATCGATTTCTGTTAGAGGGCATGGGTTTTTGTGATGTACAAAAACTCCCTACCCTTACTTCCAATCCTTCAATAACTGGGTGTAGCGAGTGAGATTAGTTACCCACTAGTCTTATCCTAGACTTATCCTTCTATCCCTACTACTCTCTTAGGAAAAGAGAGGTTGAGCGGCTGTGTAACAAACAGTTCTCGTAGAAAAACTCCTGTTGAGATACCTCCATATGCTCCACATTGTGAGCGGACATGGATAAAAAAGAATTGCCTTAGTAGCCATGTCGGCTACTTTCAATTTATTGATTGAATTGGCATTTACTTGGTAGAACTAAATTGTAATACGGTAAAAAATATAAAAAGTATTTATATCATCATTTTGCTTTTTAATATAATGACTTTCCAACATTTGTTGGTAGTGAACACTTCAATAGTGAATATTTATTTAATGTATCTGTTTCCAAGTGAATGCATACTCGTACAATTTACACATCTATATTGTTTTTATTAATTGATTTGGCATTTACTTGGTAGAACTCCATTATAACAAATTAAAAATATCAACTAAGCTAGTTCTAACTAGTTCTGACGATGGCGAAAGCCGAAATAGCTATCAACGCATAAAATTATCAAAAACTGTAGAACTAAAATACTTTGATATTTTTAATCTGATATATTGTTTTTTGTCTATTGCTCTGGGAAAAACGGTATGTTAACAGTTAGCGACTGTTTTCACTTTTATGAATATACCAATGTGATGACAATGTCAAAAAAAGTAGGCCAGCGGAGGAAACTGCAAGTTTGGTCATATTTTTGTAGGTTCACCATGGCTCGCTGCTTTGTTCATTCAATCAACAATTTTCAGATAGCGTGATAATTCGAGCATGATCATTTAGTGAGAAAAATATATTCGTTCAATTTAATTGTAATTTGAATGTGAATGATTCTCGACATATTCAACTTGAGTCCCATATAGGAGAAATTTGCACATATAGGAAAACTTCCTTCACTTCCTTGAGCGTAGTCAGCATTGGTTTCTAGCTATGGAGTGAATACTCTTCACGAAATTGGTTCTATGGATAATAATTGCCGACACAGTTCCGGTGTGCATTGTTAGTACAGAAATAGCATCATTTCCTCTCGAGTGCTGTTTATATTTGTCTCTGACATTTATGATATGCGAGAGCGCGTTTTCAGCATTTTGATACTAAAGCAAATGCAAGAATATATCACCACTGTTCTGGCGAAAGTTGGTAAGTAAACAGCAAATGAAAATTTTCAACTTTTAGGATAAAGCTTCTAGCATCAATGTCTTATATTAATAAAAACACAATAATCCCTTGTACTTTATTCCACTTTATTTAATATGTCAGGACCGGTTTCGCTCATTGCGAGCATTGTCAACTGATAAGAAATATAATTTAACAATGCTATTTATACAAAATTGAAAAGTTATACACAACAATTGGCATTGAAAAGAAATTGCCAATTACATTAAAGTGATTCTAAAATAACACAAAATTAAAATGTTCAACACATCTAACATATAATTAAAAAGTCATCCCAGCTTAATAAATTCAGAATGGCGATTGAAAGTAATTACAAACATAATTAAAATTTGGGAAATTTTTGACAAAGTGATAAAAAGCTACATTAATAAAGTGAATATGCTTAATGATAGTTTTATGTTTTCCCCGCTTCCAAGTAGTTGGTGTGTTCATAACATAAACAAAATCGACAGCCAGGAAGATTCTCAAAAACAAATTTTTCAAAGACCATATCAATTCTAACAAAAGAAATCTTTATTTATTTATTTATTTTTTTAATTTATATAAAAGAATAGTCAACAAGGGCTAATGCAACGGATAAAGTTGAAAAATCTTATCAGTTGACAATGCTCGCAATGAGCGAAACCGGTCCTGACATATTAAATAAAGTGGAATGAAGTACAAGGGATTATTGTGTTTTTATTAATATAATGCCTTTCCACCAAGTATTGACAGTGAACACCCTAAAAGTGATCAATGTCTTATGTTGGATATATAATTATAATATCAAAATATAGAAGTATTAATATGGATGTGACTCATAGCTTAAAATTAAAAGACAGGGACAATTGCCTGCTTTTGGACTAGCATTAATAATAATCTAATCTAATATATAATAATGAATGTTTGTTTGATCGTACTTTATGCGTTGACACACCGCTCATCCGATTGCAATAAAACTTTGACAAACTTTTTGCTTGCACCTCCGGGAAGGTTATAGGCATAGTAAAATTAACTTACAGTTGGTCTTATATATAAAAATCCCAGGATCCTGTCCAATTTTGTGATCTTGAAATCCCGGGTCGCGCATCGTTTCATTTTAGGAATTCGAATATTGGAAGAGCTAAAAATAACAGTCTCGCGTCTTTTCATTTCACGCAATCCGTTAATTCCCAGAATTTTAAAATTGCCGAGAAAAAAATTCTCAATCCAGAATTTTTACACGATTTTATTGTGAATGTACAATCCTGGGATCACGTGTGTCAATGCACTGAGTTATTCCATACAAAGTATTTATATCAATATTATCCCTTTGTGTACTTATCTTATTTTTGTCAGTATCGTTACTTATCAACTTGGAAAGAAACGTGGCAAATGCTTGCTTTGCATCAAATATCTATTAGATTTAAGATTTATTTTAATAATGTCTTGCAAAAATCTTCATCTTGCGGACTGTTTATTTTTATTTCGACATTTTTTTTGCAAACGTTTTTCCATTCATACCGAAATTGAATGAATATTTCAAAGATGCCGGAAATAGTATGCATGATATTTCGGTTGGGTACTTATTTAAATATTTCAATGGAGCCGGCGAATGATTTATCAACTTTACTTTCGCCCGTGTGTCTCAATAATGTTACCACTGTGAGTGTTGTCGGTTTGAAGTGGGATAATTTGATCCGCTAACACTTTGGTAGTGTGGGCCGCATATCCCTATAAATATTAACTATTTTTTTTTTTGTACAGAAAATTTATTCGTATTACAGTGACAAAAAGATTACCTTGAGGTAGCTTCAATATTCCTTAAAATCTGTGCCACAATTACTAGGTTTTCCAATCCCGGGATCCCGTGCAAAATTTTGTGATACCGTATGAGATTTTGACATTCTTGGAAGACCTAAATGAAAAAAAAAACGAGTCACGCTGACATTTTCGGCAAATCAGCAAATTCCTGGGTTTTTGAAATTGGAAATTCTATGAAATTTATACACTATTTCAAATTGACTGTTCAATCCCGACATTCCGGGATCACTAAAAGGCTCCGGGATTGGATACCTTAACAATTACTTCACCTGAGACATCGAATGTCAGCAAAATATACAGCTTCTTATAATACACCTTACATAAATTGAACTGTATTTTATTTTTAATAAAAAAAACAAAAACGTCGCGGGTTAAGACAAAAATAAAATACATATTTTTTTATCGTTTCGCTCATAACAAGCATTGTCACCTGGTCAGTCGAAATTCACCAGTTGATAATGTTGGTGATGCGAAACCGGTTCTGACCTTAGTCGCAAAATGTAATATTAGTAAAAAGAACTTTTTTAATATAAGTCTTACTTTCCACCATGAATTGGCATTGAATACCTTAAAATTGACACTGTAAATCGAATATATTCCAAAAATATATTTTTTCAAAAAACTGTTCTGGTTAGTTTAGTCAATGAGTTGTTCATAAATAGTTAAATACTCGATACATTATTTTTCTTTCTATCTTATACAATCTTCCCATTTTTTTTATTCAACTCTTTTTTTGTAAATACAAATTTATACCATTTTGAATCAACTCAAGGACAGTTTTAACAATCTATATATTAATAGTCGATAAGGTCTGTCCGTTTGTTTGTTCGTTTGTATGAGTGTATGAAGGATGTCCCAGATTTCCCCTCCCCCTCCTCCTCCCCAGCCTCGCTGTCGCCATTTTTTTATTCATACTAAAGACATATTTTTCCAATACACTGTTATTTATGATTTTCCTCGATTAACTGATTAAATTTAAACTGCGTAAACAGGAAAACAGTGGATATGTTATCAGAGGATGACAAATGTGCATAAAACAATATAAGTTGTCATCAAACGGAAATACGTGATAAATGGTCCGCTGACGCACAATTTCTACGTCACCGGGAACAGTTGTTTGGAGAGAATTGACTTTTCTAAATAAACGTTTTATTATACATAAAAAAACATGAATGTGTTAATATATATTTATAATAAAAATACAAACTTCAATCGTTAGGTACTAGGGCATCCAATCCCGGCCCCTTTTTGTATTCCCGGGATTTCGGAATTTACAGTTCTTCCAATCCCGGGATCCAGAGATTGAAAATTCACCATAAAATCGTGTAGAAATTCGGGATAGAGAAATTTTCGCTCGGTGATTTTGAAATCCTGGGAATTTACGGATTTCCTAAAATGAAACAATGTGAAAAATTTGTTTTAGCTCTTCCAAGATTTTAAATTTTAAAAACTGAGGAATTTGCGCGAATGCCAAAATGAAATAGTTTGGGAGTTCTTTTTAGCTCTCGCGCGAATTTCTGAAATTTTCTCTGTTTCTCTGGTTTCAACAACTTTTCTAGAATTTCGCACTTCTTGTCCTCAATCCCAAAATTTCGTGATTAGTATCACAATTCCGGTATTAGGTACCTACTTAAATTATTGTTTAAAAACTTAGATTTTTAATTAGCCTAGTTATTTCTTAATGGCTTAGCTTCGTGAACAGCAACGGAACGGCTGGTACTATCATAGCAGTATTTTCGCCAACTCGTTTGTCTGTTCAAATATTTTTCTTTTCTTGAATTTGCATAAAAGCTTGTTCGCATTTGTCTTTTGTGAATTTATCGCTGGCGTATTTTTCGCGACGACATTTTTTAAAACTGTTAACACGCCGCGATGGCAGGACTGCATTACTACTAGCGATGCAGTTTGCACATTTTCTCTGCCTGCACAATATACTGACGTGCACCGCGGATGAAAAGTAACGACTCGATAAAAAAAAACTAGGTTTTGAACACGTATGCAGATTGTTTTAAACTTTAGCTTTAAATGTATATAAACAAATTTACTATAAATTACCACCTTCAGATGTTTTATATTCCCAGCAACCGGAGTCCACAGTATGTTCAAAAGGAGCGGGCACCCTTGGTAAATGAGCTAAACAAAAAGTCTCACATTTTTTACAAACTATTAATTTGCATTTTTTTGGACGAACGAGGTCCCACATTTTTTCATTTAAGAAAATCCGTGATTTACCAGGTAAAAATCATTTTTAAAATTAGCCAGCGAGCAAAAAGCTAAATAAAGTAGACAGCTTTTATGAATTTAGATCAACTCGCTTCCTATTTGACACCGTGAATTATTTGAATATCTTGTACTTTTGCATACGTGCAGCCAAGTCGGCATTAACAACAACAGTGCCAAAATAATCTGATAGTTGTATCGGCTAGATCTTGAATCATATTGCTGCATATAAATATTGAACTATCCACTAACCGGTCATGGTGGTAGAGCATGGCATTACAGGCACCCGTTCGGCTATAAATTGACTGATCCAGAAATCAGACCATTCTCTTTGTTAGGTTTTTACGTGTACTGTTTATCGCTTTCATTTCTAAGGCAAAAAAATAACCAAAATTTAAGTTCTTTTTTTAATTCTGAAATAAATGAAAAGTCAATTTTATTACCAACTATTTTCTGCTTAATTTTTTCCCAACTTCCCAATTCTTGTCGTCGAATGATTCGTATGTTTGTATTCATTTCGCTCTTGACAAGTATTTTTATTATGATGTTTTCTTTGACAATGTATCGCTTACAACATATTCCTCCTAAAAAAAATTCACGCATGAGTGATTTTTCATGGATGATTACGATATACCGCTATTCAAAAACAAACTGCTCTGTTATAACATTGACCAACATTTTGCGGCCTTGCTGTACATTATTATTTCCGTGTTTGAAAGTAAAACGAACTAGACTGCTCGCTCCACCGAAACAAGGCCTTTAAAATAACTGAAAAATCCGCCCCCCGCTGGGAGCTTTTCGGGTGACGTCATCCGTAGTGGAGATGACGTTAAACTTGTAACACAATCAGAAATAGTCGTGTCGTATTTGTATCATAATATACACTCTACTCTTTTTTTGCATAATATATACGTTCCACAAAAAAATCGTCTTATAGTGATAGAATTCATAGAAATGTTGAAGATTGGTTCACTAAATTTTAATAAAATCCGTGTGATTTGAATAAAAAACAATAACATTGTGGTATAGAGTGATAAAAAGGTAATAATGAAGCTCATTAGTAAATTACACAGAATATTACTCATAATAATTATATGTATTTTAATTAAGGGATATTTAATTAGGGACTGGACATAAATCGTTTTTATCGCAACAAATGTCTTGACACAACTCATGAATATTTTGTTTTTAGAAAATCCGCTTTTCTCTTCTGTGTTTTTTGTTTTTGAGAATCATGTTAGAACAGATATAGTGTTCGTTCTTTTGATTGGACCGTGTAAAATAATAGTTGAGTGTATATATTTTTGTATGAAGATTCATTAGTGTATCGAGAGGCCATTAAGTTAAGTATTGTATATGAAGTGTTTCCGGAAAATTCGGTGTTATTGTTTGATGGAGTCTATTTGGAATATATTTGTTTTGAAATCTACAATACAAAAACATCTATGTATTAACGCATGCTTTTGCTATTCATGACATTTTAAGTCTCGTGCCAAATAGATTTTTTTAGATTATAAATAAATTGCTCCGTTTCCTCTAAATCTCTAAATATACATAGACAGCCGCTTATTAATATTGCTACTATATCAGGCACATCTTTCGGCTAGCACGACGACTGTTTTAAATATGAAAGAAAACTCTGATAGATATCTTGAATGCCAGGTCATCTTTCCCTCTCAAAGATACAGGAAAGATACAGATACTTTGACTCTCAAACAATAATTATAGATGTTAAAAAATTTCAGGATTGAATTTTATATCGAAAATAAGACCAAATCCAAACATACATTGTTCCGAGACGCAAATTATTTTAGATTATTGTTCAATAGTAAAAAATCGTTTAATAAAAAATTGTCGAGTCTAAAATTAACCCTTAACTTTGAATGCTGTGCGGATGCTTTCCCGCCAGTCGTAGCACGTGACGGCTGAATAATAAAGATGCTTCTTTCGATTGAGTTTTCCGCCTCTTTCAGCAAGAAATTCAACGTTAAAGCACGCTTCAAAACCCAACTTTTGCCTGCAACGCTTTATGAAATATGTATACAGTTTACTTTTGAGAAATTTGCCAGTCGTCAATGACATTGTGGAAATTCTATTGAACGAAGTATGTCTGCCCCCGTTCGCCTTTTATGGACGCTCTTGGACGTGGGAACGAAACCGTGTGGTGTGTATTTGAATTTTATATTCAATGCTTTTTAACATCGATTTACTCGCTCTCCGTGTGTGTGTGTGAAGCGGTTGCGAATCGGCTGTACAAGTAGGCCGACCTTGAAAGGTTAAGTTTTATTTGTATTTATTTAATATACACAAATGCTGCACCGGTTTGTAAATATCAGATATTTTATCAAAAAAAAAATATTATAATTAGTTCTGACAAAAACATTTCGTATTTTGAATTACTTTTGGAATGCTCTGTTTGTCAAGTTGAATTTATTTTTTAAATCAATACACACACTTTAATATAGACGTGCAGAAATAACATATTTAAAGTCAAATAAATATGTTTTTCACAAGCGTTCATTTCTCGACAGTTACTGTTGTTTCTACGAAATTTAAGTAATATTTTTCTGTCAATATGTACGATTTGCTCGATATTGCCGACCTAGCATTATTTTCCGAAATTGATAATAAATGCTATATTGACATTAACTGCACTCATAAATATTTTCCAGCTTGTAAATAATATGGAAAGTAGCATCAGTATTTGTTAAAAAATTGCCATAGTATATTTACAAAAAAATACAATTCCAAAATAATATTAAATACATTTAATATTTCGCTATCGCAAAATGAGGATCAATTAGAAATCTTTTTTTTTTATTTTCCAAATCTACCGGAAAAAATACAATAAATATCGCCACACTGGATACATAACTGATAAATAAAAAAATATATTGTAATCTAAGGCTTGCATGATGCATAAATTCAAGTTTTTATTTGACCACTGTATAGAGAAACTAGTGAAAGAATGCTGAATTGGTTTTATGAGTGTATGAGATTCCTTTATCATCCAGTTCTATATAATAAAAATAATAAAACATTTTTAGTACTTTTTCCCACATAAAATTTATTAGATCAGGACCGGTTTCGCTCATCGCGAGCATTATCAACTGATAAGAAAAATACATAAACAGTGATATTTATACAAATTTAAATTGAAATAAAAAGGTGTAAGCAACTATTAACAATTTAAAGGATTAGCAGATGCTCGCGATGAGCGAAACCGGTCCTGATCTAATAAATTTTATGTGGAAAAAGTACTAAAAATGTTTTATTATTTTTATTATAATGCCATTCCACCAAGTATTGACAGTGAACACCTTAAAAGTGACCAGTTCTATATATTTTATTATTATTACGATGACGTACGTAAGTCGGTTTCGTGGGTTTTTTTTATTATTTTTTCAACTATTGGAGACAGAACTTAATTGGACGCATAGCTCACATCCCCAATGGGACATTGTCGTAAACCGTAACAGACATCTTCCCACGCGTGTGCAAGTAAGCAATAAATATGGCATGTATATTCAATTGTATTTATAAAAAATAACATTTCTTAGAATAGAAGATTAAACAAATAATTTTAACATTCTCATCCCTCGGTTTTTCTACCCGTGTAACATAGTGTAGACGTGCACGCATTTAAGGTTTTCTTACACACGTTTAATTTATAACATATTAACGCTTCTTACTTTTAAAACCGCATATGTGTTATATCATGCACTTAAAACCCCCGAATAACACGTTTTCAATAAACACTTTTTTCGGATAACACGTCAAAAATATTCGATTAGCACGCCTAAATTACATTAACACTTATGTCAAAAAAAATCACTTTTTGGTTGTTCACTTTCAATAATCGGTGGAAAGGCATTATTAAATTTGAATCGTTCAAATTATGTGCATTCACACAAGTTTTGTCACCAACGACCAATGCCTCCCTCTAAGACGAGAGATTAACTGCGCGGAAAATTCAAAGGCTGCGCGGACCGATTAAATATTAATTGAATAACTGTCTTGTAGTCCGCGCCAGCGCAGAATGAGTGCGCGGGAGCTTCCCAACTGCTGCGCGGCCGCGCACGCGCGCAGCTTAGTGGGAACGTTTCTATCAACCCGGGTTTCGTCTTTCTGCATCCTCAGGCGTTCAAGTTCACTGATTAACTTGAACTGACGTTTAGTAAATAAATGTATCGCCAAGTTTAATACCATTGCTGGGGAAATAGAAATTTGAATGGTGAATAATTTCAAGAATTATATTTAGTTTGTTTGCTGGAAAAATTATAATTTTATTTAAATCAAATGTATAGAGAATACGGGGAGTGAAAGGCATTGTATTAAAATAAAATATTTGTATAGATCAGGACCGGTTTCGCTCATGACGAGCATTATCGATTTGGCAATGCTTTTCATGAGCGAAATATTTATGTTGGCATATTTATTTTATTCCCTATGATCCTTCAATAATGGGATAAAATTTAATATCCGCCATCATGAAAAGAAGCTCATACATTTTATTCATATGACTGTATGAATTTAGAATGTGCCAGTGATATCGTTCAGAAGAAAGCAGAATAAATTGTGTGGGTGGGAAATGCTTACCTATTTTCCGAGATGAAACCATACATTTTATATCGTTGCATTATAAACCTTAAATGTAGTATGTTGTCATTCGAAAATTATACGACCCCTATTGTGATGGGCGAAAGAAAGCATTATAGATTGTCATCTCAGATAAGGGGGCGATAGGGGAACGGTGTAGCATTGTCTCGGAGGCGTAGTGTAATGTGTTTTCCTATCGCCGCTCAGATTTCCCGATAGCGGAGCGCGCCCATTACGCCTAGGTATTTTCTTCGGCGGCAGTTTGGCCACGTAAACCCATCAGTGTTATGGAGAAATAACGAAAAATGGTAATGTCTTCTCCGCCATAGCAATAAAGACACACGTGGTGGTGGGTTTCGCTGGGCAGGGGTGGCGATAGAAATCCCGACAAACTAGACAATTCAAAAAGCCGATAATTTGTAATTTCGGTTATAGAACTCTATTCCGTGTTGAAAATTAAATATTGATTGCCGAAACTCTTTAGCCGGTTCTCTGCCACCGACGTGTTAACACGCCATACAATTTCGTGCTCGTAGGGCCGGCCATACAAAATGTGCGTGTTTACACGCACTTAAGACGCGGTTTAAAGACCGCAAGAAACGTATTTAATAATTTCATGCGTATAGTAACATCTCTTGGAATCATAGTGTGATACTTAAACTTTAAAGATATTGTTTTGTAATCGATAATACATCGATTTAAAAAAAAAATCTTTTTTGCTGTGTTCAAATTTGTTACTAGCAGGGCAGGGCTATGCTAACGTGGCGGTAATTTCCGTTTTGAAACGTTTTTGGATAAATGATAGCGGAAATGACCCATCGTGTATTTATATGGTAAGTGTTTGTGGTGTACTATTATTATATGTCCAAAAAGTACATATTTATTAGGTTTTATATTTTGAAAGAAAACCACGGCCCTCCATCACGGCCATATTAATAGCGCACGGCACATAACAGGTTAAACTCGTCTGGTCCTATGGCGCAGCGTGTAGCGTTGCGGGCTTCCGTGCCGGATTTTACGGGTTCGAATCCCAGTACAAACAGCATTTTTTTCGATCGATTTATGTTCGAAAGCATGGGTGTTTTCGATGTCTTAAATTCACTCCCACCCTTTCTATCCTTCAATAACTGGGCGTAGCGAGAGCGATTAGTTAACCACTAGGCCTGCCCTAGCCTTATTCGTCTATCCCTACTACTTACTCTCTTTGGAAAAGAGAGGTTGAGCGACTGACTAAAAAACAGTTCGTGGAAAAAATCTGTTGAGATGCCTACATGCTCTTGAGTGCTATGGGGAAAATCATTGTTTGGAATCAATTAATGTAATCTGCAATAATTCAAAGATGTTCATTTAAAATCTTAAATAATTATTAGATTTTATTAATACATACTGTGGCGATTTTTTATAAAAACCAGATTCGCGTCAAAATTGTAATTTGATGTCCAAGATTTACTCACTTACATTATAATAGGAGTACCGGGAAAATGACGTCTTTTAAATGAAACAATTTGATACGGCTAAAATATTTATTTAAAAAAATACCTTATTGAGAACAGATTCATTGTTTAAGAAATATAAAATCTCCAATTATTAAAAGTTAATTGTCATTATTTGACAATCGATGTATAATAGTGTTATGTCTCACTTACTGACTGGATCATTGAATATCCGATGCCTTTGCAACTTTGCCGGGACTTTAAATTCTCGAAACTTTGAGTAGACGGGATTACCACCCTGCCATCTCATGTAGACACTATAAATAGAAACGCGTGTATTATGCACAATAAGGTTCCCGCTAGTTTACTTTCGGGGGACTTAAGCCAATGAGCTCCTGTTCAAAATGATAGTTATCTATGATTATATAACGTAGTCCTAGTCCTAAATATGTATATATATTACATAAGAGAATATCGCAACTTAATGAGTATATAATCTTCTAATATATAAAAATGAATGTTTGCTTGTTCGTACTGTATGCGTTGCCACATCGCTCATCCGATTGCAATACAACTTTAACAAACTTTTTGCTTGCACTTCCTGGAAGGTTATCTAGGCAAAGTAAAATTAACTTACAGTATATCTTAAATATAAAAAAAACAATTTTTGTCTGTCTGCCATACAGTTCATTTTGATAACGTATGCCTGCACTTGCGCGAAGATTACAGTACAATTAACTTACAGTAGGTGACGCGTGTGTCGTACGATAGACAGTCGGCAGCAAACGTCAAACAGACAGAAAAAGGAAACATGCACTGCAATAAACACATTTTCTTTCTTTGGGTGGCATTGCAACGGTTGCCAGGAACAGGCTAGTTAGTATCTTATAAAATATTATATTTTATTAGATAAACAAAAAAATACTACCCTGTAAGTATTATTCTTTATCTCTACGTAAGCTATTTACGTTTTTATACAAGTGCACATTTATTTTAACGAATGGTGTTTTTATTTGTTTTTGAGGGTTGATAATTCCGGTTACAGAGGACCTAAATGTTAAGTATATTTAGATCCACTTTGATAAACTTTGTTTACTTTTCGACGGTCGAATAGACGGCCTTCGCGAACTGTCGTCATGCTTCTTAATAATTATTGTCGTTGAGTGATTCAAAAATAAATAACACTATTAATAAATGTAATATTGTTTCATCTGAATCGTTGATGGACGAAAAATAAAACGAACAATATTGTGTTGTGAGCTTTTTTAGTTTCTTATTATTTTATTATCAGAGTCGAAGTGAGTTTATTGAATACCAATATAGTACAATATATATGTTAAGACACGAAATACACAATTCGCAAATTGATGACAAATCTATTTTATTTTTATGAAGGCGGAGAAAATTGAAAATATTTTTTCAAATTAATTCAGTTTTATATTAGTTATTGAATGAGCATAAAACATGTTTATTTTTTAGCAATCGAAAAACTTTTTTTCGCTTAAGTTTTTTTATTCTTTCACTATAATGCGAAAATAAAAAATAATTATGGAAACTTTTCGGGGTAATGGTGATTTTTGACGTTGTTCCCAATTTAGCGACAAATACGTTTATTTTTACATTGTGGTTATTTTATGTGTACATTTATTTTAACGTATCTTTTGAGATAGTTGTTCCAAGTGGCAAGGTGAAAATCCGACGAGAATGTTTCGTAAAATAAGATCCCTTTTTTGAGCTGTCAATATTTTGTTGATTTTTATTTATGTATTAAGCGTGTGTAACAGAAATATACGTAAAATATCTCTTGGGGAAGTCAACTCGGCTATGCTAGAAACGTCCGCTATCAAAGTTTGTTTTCAAATGGCTCGGAAAATATGCATAAGTTTTGCTAGCCAGTAAAAATTACACTTTTGTGTATTGTACATATATGAAAAGCTCACAATAATCTTTACGCTGTTTTTTACGTTTTTACGCTGTTTCATTTTACACGGTTTCAAAACAACACGTTGCATTTGTTTACTACACAGTACTATGCGCATATATGTAGGTTTATATTCCTGTAAACCCGAATTTTTAAAAATAAATATTAGGTACACACAGGCTCTGGATATCTCAAGTAATGAAAGCGATGTCGTACCAAATGTACGTAAACGTGTTCGGCTATTGCCTGACGGTGAATAATCTTTGTTACGGTTTGTTTATATTATATGGGCCCATTAGACGTAAAGTGAGCCAAGTGGTATTTTATAAAAAAAATAAGTATGGTGCGTTGTAATATTATGCAAGTATCGTAAAAGTGAAGTAACCTCAGTAAATACACATTGCAATCTTCGTAAAATAAAAATATGCTATCCAACATAACACCAAAGAAAGATGTGGTTGTACTTAAAAGTCAAAGAAAAATGTTTTACCATTTTACTAGTTGGCTCACTACGCCTCTCGAGGGCTCATATACTATCTTTTTTTTTTTTTAAATAAAATTCAGGTACAATAAAAAAATATTATTACATATCGTGGATAGATTTTTATAATACAGAAAAAATATCCACAATTTTTTGCATACTTTTTTTTACACGGTATTCCATGGAATGTATACGCCGTGTTAAAAAAAAAGGTAGTCCAGTGTATTTATAGCGATAAACAAAAGAAGAAGACTCCTTCTTGAGAGATTCATCTTGTCTACGTTTGGCGTATAAGATACGGCGTAAGATTTATTTATACGTTACGCGTTCAAACCGGGCCGAGTCGCAGCGGTGTTTCGCAGCTGCGGCGGGACTCCCCCAGCTCCGCCCGCCACCCCTTCATCAGGCCGTGCTATTGATTTTCCCGCGCGAACCTGCGCCCCGACCCCACTCCCGCCCCGCACCACCCCACGGCGACCGCGTGCTGTGTACGAATTTCCCCACCCCCTCGCGCCCTGCTCTCGCTGGTCAGGGCGGATCAGCGGTAATTGCGCCGATTCTGCATTTTTATTTTGACATTCCCTTTGTGACGAACACAGGTGAGCGTCGTATGAAAATATATAATACACTTTGTTCGCGGGCGGGTAGACAAAGAACGCTTTGTGAATGTTTTTTTTTTTTATTTGATTTTCATGTAGAATCATCTCGATAAACATTTTGCTGAATTGACTCTTTTTTATGTACATTTTTTTGACAATTTCCAAAATGATTGATATGGCTTTGGTGTCGTGCGTTAAAATCGTACAATTGTACGTGTTTTTTTTTTATTATTTTTAATATTAATCCCTATTTCTGTCACGCATGACGATTTAGAAAAAAGCAGTCGGGGAATGCCTAAGAAACACTTATTGTCATTATTTCAGTTTTAAAACTATCAAGCACCTCAATATGTATGTAATATAGTCTATCGCTATTTATTTTTTATTATTATTATAATAATATCGTGTTCCTCTAACTTGGTAAAGTAAATTAAAAAGATTGTTATTCCCTTTCAATTTATATTGAAAATTCATCAAATATGTATATAAAAAAAAAACAATTAGTTGTACGTACTCCAAAATTTTGCCATGTGAAAATCATTGGCTTCACTGAGGTATGTATTGACAAATTAAAATTCACGGAAAGGTACAATTTAACAATATAAACATACAAATTATTTTTTATCGATCAGATGATATTTAAAAAAATGTATTCTGAGTGGTCGTGAATATTGACACTGTAGTTGAGTGGTACTTCGTATCAAAAATTTAAAAACTAACAAATATATAACATACAAATGATTCTATTTAAAACATCAGTATAGAAAAATAAATAACATATTCTAAAAAAAATATAACGTACATCTGCATTACAATTGAATTAATTAATTTATTTATCATTTTTAATGTGTTCGATGTCAATATTTGCTGGAGCGGCGTTATATTAAAAAAAAAAAAGACACTCATTTGTACTAATTCCTCTTTTATTGTATTGTATATTACAGTGGAACCTCAATTCTACGTTTTTCAAGGGACCGTAATAAATGAACGAATAATGCGGAAAACCTTCAAATAATATTTTTTTAAATGTTTAATTTTCAAAAAACTTATTTATTTATGTAACTAAATGCAATGTAAAACTATTTGAGCGAAAAAAAATATTCTTCAAAAACGGTCAATCGGGATAATAATTGGGACGGGACGATAATATTTAGATGATTGATCGAGGAAATCAGTAAATCAGGGAATGATAAACGTAGAATTGTTAAATATCGTTATGACGGGGTCTTGATAGAACGGTAGATCGGGGTTCCACTGAAAAAAATGCGAGGCAAAACTATTTATGAAACATATTCGACGAAAACGGTCAATCGGGATAATATTCGTGGCGGGACCGAAATATTTAACCGATAGATCGAGGAAAACGCGGTAAATCGGGGAACGATCAATGCGGGACTATTTTACATTGTTCTTATGGGTGTTTGGCCGGGACTATGAAAAATAAACGATCCATGCGGGAAAACGAACAATCCGAGAACGGTAGGACGGAGTTTCACGGTTTCAGAACCGGTTTCGCTTACGATGAGTATAATGAACTTCAGTTGCGAATCCAGTCCTGATTATATAAAATAAAAGTGAAATCAATACAAATGAGTGTTTTATTTTTTGAAAATAA
Organism: Himalopsyche tibetana; assembly: GCA_030503985.1. NCBI lineage: Eukaryota > Metazoa > Arthropoda > Insecta > Trichoptera > Rhyacophilidae > Himalopsyche > Himalopsyche tibetana. Next base: position 18,437,392 of record JAPJYX010000006.1, read on the forward strand.
ACTTATCTTAACCTTTTCAGTACCGCGATGTTTTAAGCTAAAAAACATTCACTCACATACCTACCGCATGTTTTTAATAATTTTTGAATAGTTTTAAAAAATAGGAATGAATTTATGAATATTTAAAGTTTACTTATAAAATGATATGTATAGTTTAATATTTTCAAGTTACATTCGTGGCCTTCAGTGGCCTTACAGTATTCACGCCGTTCGTATGTAGCGCCCACCAAGTGGCCTTACGGTACTGAAGTCGTGGAGCGCTGTGTGGCATCCCTATCCTGCGACGTCCCTATCCTGTGACGACCCTTAAAACGCAGTGTCGAATTGTAAAGACACGTCCCGGTGTTTGGCGTTCACCGTAATAACACTTACCCGTCATGCGGCATCGTCTATTGAAGCGGAGAGACATAAGCATCAGCTTTGAGAATTCAACCAACATAAGCCAAAGATTAACACCGCTGTTAATTCACTTAAGCCGCTCTCCTGTCTTTGCATCATACGTTACATTCAATTAAGAAATCTGTGAATTCCAACCGGGATTGTTTGCGCCCGACTTACTATTAACTGTGCCAACTCTTCCATTGTGTTTGCCTCGCCGTGTATATATCCCAGTTGACACACACTGTCATCCACTGTGTTAAAACGCGATAACTCTGTCTATTTTGTACTCGATTATACAATAATAGAACACGATATAAATATCTTTTGGGAGATATGCGAGGCTTATAATTAAATGCTAATATTTATTCCGGAAGACAGCTGTATTATATTATTTATTTATCTGATATTGAAAATAAAACATTTTTAATTGGTAAAAATAGCAACGTATTTAGTTCTACAGTTTTTATATTTATTAGTTGATGGCTATTTTGGCTTTAGCCATCGTTAGAACTATGATTAAACTTACATTTTTCTCAGCTCTCCGAAGAGATACAAAATGCATCATGTTATTCACTCTAACATTCTAATTCAAATTACAATTATAAAATTACACTTATCCAGGGCTTTTTTTACCCTGTAACGCGGCGGAACGGCGTTCCGGCACCTTTTTTTCTCGAAGTTTTAATAAATGTTCGTATAATTTAATTTTACAGTTTTGTCACTTTTCTTTATTAAACTCACCGGACCACCTTTAATACTTTCTGATCCTTCAAAATACGTTGATCAATGGTTACTAAGAGGAAGACATTCGGTCACAGACACAAACACAAAAAAATAAATAGGGACCATTTACCGGACGAAAATTGAGAAAAACTGTGGAAATCATTGTAATTGGAATGTAAATTACATATTTTTTAAATGTTACGTTACATAATGTATGTAATGTTCTTTGTTTAATTTTCATTTGAAATTTCTAAAATAAATATAAAAACATGTATATTTTGTTTTATTTTCCATGCATTATATCAAAATGATATTCGAATATATAATAAATAATATACCTTCTTAGAAAATGTTCGAAAAAAGTGCGTTCCGGCACCTTCTTTTTTTTAAAAAAAAGCACTGCACTTATCAAATATGACTAGTGTTTCAAAGAACGATAAGCAATCTGGAAGTTTTTTTATGATGTTAGAGTGAATAACATGCATTTTATATCTCTTCGGAGCCCGTAGCTGAGAAAAATGTAAGTTTAATCTTAGTTCTGGCGATGGCGAAAGCCGAAATTACTATCAACTAATAATATATGTAAAAACTGTAGAACTAAATACGTTGCTATTTTTACCATATTATAATGGAGTTCTAAAGAGTAAAAATGCCAAGCCAGTCAATAAATTGTACAATTGGCTTGGACTATGGGATATTATTACCTCTTAAAAGTTGAGCAAAATCGAAGCTATGCAAGAAATGGTATTTTATTTTTATATATCGTCACCTTTCGTCATCGTAACAGAACTGGGAAAAATAAGTAAAGTACACAAAAAGATTCTTTGATATAAATTATTCTTTGTCTGGAATATCTCGGTTTGTGCATTAACTATACCAGTTTGTAAAAAAAAAAAACATTTATTTTTTAAAGCAATTATTATTAATGCTGATGAAATTGTCTCTTATTTGTGTCAGATCGGTGTTAATGCATATATTATAATTATCTATTTAACATACAATATCGATGTTAGAGACTGGATCATAAAAGCTGTATTTTTTTAATTTGCAGTTTACTCAGAACTATCAATCTGTTACTTACCAAATTCCACCATAATATTATAATATGCTTTTCTACAATAATTGACAGTAAATACATTTCAAGTAGTCTATTTCGTTGTTTTCCCGCCGTCCGCACTATACCAGGACATTCCGGGAAAACGTCACCCTAGTGAGCATGTATGTAATTGAAGTAAATTTGATAGGGTGATAGTTTTTAATGTTTCACGCTGTCCTAAAGAAGGTGTATGTATTACATACAATTTATCAGCTGTAAATTACATATCTGAAGACGAAAACATCTCCGTGTTTCTAATTTAATAGAACGACATTTAATCAACGATGGGAGATTGACATTAAGCTAGTTTGGTATATGGCTGAACTGTATTACTGGCTTTTTGACTAATACTCTTCTCTTCTCTATCTCGAGTCGAGAAAAGATAGTAAACATCTGCTCCGTTATAATTTTTAGTACAAAGCTTTCGTATAATACACTTTTCATATATTTGAATCGCGTATAATCCAGAAACAAAATTATTCAGAATTGATTTCTGAACATTTTGTTCTGTCGGGTGATAGAAAATAATAGTGACGTAATCATTTGATATATAGCTCTTAAATTCCCCTGAATGTTAGACACACTTTTCTATCGCTGAGCTACAGGGGTTGAAAATATAAATATGCATTGTGAACAGGTTGTCGTTCAACCGAAAGACATTTCTCCCCTTCTTTCACGATACCTAAAATTGGGCCAACATTCAGATCCTTCTCTATAATACATACTTCGACCTGCCGTCAAGAGTAATATTTCAGCATGAACTTTGGATTAACGGGCAGCTTCTGTCGCTGACGGAATAATACTCGATCATGACCCTACCCTAAGCCCGTTCATCCCCCGCCCCTACCACATAGAAGGGTTTCCATAGATATTATAGATTCGTTTATTTACACTAAGGTAAGCTTTCCATTTGTCGTGTAAGTAGGGTTTTAAGTATTGCGTTTGCAGAGAGGAAATATTAAAACTTTCTAGTTGCCAAATGTAATATCTTTTTACGGAAAGAATACCTGACTTGCACCGGTGTAAAAAAAACTGGTTGTAATATTCGCTGGTGATGTTTGTCCGTACTGGGATTTGAACCCGTGACCTCCGTGCCAACGCAGACTGAAACACAAATAAACAGCATTTTTTTTCATTACTTTCAAATAGGTAAATGACCTATTTCATAACATTATTCGTGGAAACTGGTACTTCGAGGAATTTGTATTCAGGTAATTGATTTTTCTGAGAATTTATTATTCGAACAATTGCTATTCAAGAAATTCGCTTCCAGAAACTAACATTCGAGAAATTTACCTAGAATCGATAAAAGGTGCTCCCCAATAAATAAATGACTATATATGGTTATAAAAACAAATATAAATGAAATATTTGTCTACTTTTAGGGTGCTTGTTCATTGTCAATGCTCGGTGGAAAGGCATTATATTTATATAAAAAAAAAAACAAAATATTCCTTTGTACTTAATTTCCACTTTGATTTATCAAGATCAGGACCAGTTTCGCTTATGGCGAGCGTTATCAACTGTTATCAACAAGCGTTATTTTACCAATAAATCTTAGAGATTAATCGAGCTCAGCTCAACAGTTTGCCAATTTTAAACGAGCAATTTTATCTACCAAATTCTCCATTGTTGTACCCCTTTTAAATAATTGTCATTTTATTAATAATTCAAGCACTTCCTAACATTAAATATTAATTCAAAGGCTTAAAAACAAATCAACTCATTAATAATAGGTCGGATAAAACCCTAGATTTATTTTAAACATTCCTATGTTATTATCTGGTCATTAATATTTTCAAAAAATCCCCATAATTATAACAAACCCACTTAATTCATTGAAAATTGTATACATTCAATTTTCGCTAATTTACATTTTAATAGCCTTTTTAACTTAGTGATCTACTTATATTTTTGTATATAAACGATACAAACTGTTTACTACGCGTCAGTTCAAGTACATCCGTGCACTTGGAATGCCTGAAGATGCCGAAAGGCGAAACCCGGGTCATTAGCGACAAAACTCATGGAAAAGTACAAAATTCAAACAATTCAAATTTGTTATCAACTGATAAAAAATATAATTAAACAGTGATATTTATACAAAAAACAAATTTAAATGAAATGGTGTCACACACAACTGACATTTAAGAAAGAATTTATAAATTACATTGGAAAATATCAATAAGTGTCTCTAAAATAATAAATTAAAATGTTTAACACCTCTAACGTGTAGTTAAAAAATCATCACAGTTATAAAGTTAAAGTGGTGACTAATGGTAATTACAAACAAATGATTCATTACTTAAGTTGAAAATGAATTTATTTATTTCTTATCAGTTGACAATACTCGCCATGAGCGAAACCGATACATAAAAGTGAAAATTAAATACTAAGGAATATTGTGTTTTTCCTTAATTGAAATATTTGTGTTTTTATAAGCATATTTAGTTTTCCGTTTTACCCGTGTTTCTTCTCTATTACATGGTTAATTTATTGTTCCATTCGTATATAAATAGATCTGAGTTTATTTAATACACTGTTCAACGTTCCACATTTGTCTGCTACACCGTAGAGCCCCGGCGTAGACCTTCGTAGATGTCCATCCTGTGCCATATTTATTGTTCACTATATGATATTAGCAAATCGGTAGGATGGATGATTATGAAGTACAAAATTTATTGTCTGTTGTACACTTTACTAGTTTATTTCCTTATGATATTTTTTCTCTCTTTTTTTTTCATTACAATAAATACACAACATTTTATGAATCGGTTTTTCGTTTTCTCTCATTGACGGACGATATAGTAAAATGACAAATTGCCATCAGAAGTTCTCTTCAAACCCACAAAGGGTGTATTTTTTTTTATTATTATTTCGCCGGGCGATTGTGGTGAAAAACATGTACCACCAGACACACCATTTTGATTTATGAGCTATTTACCAATATTGAAACCGGGGGGACAGGATAATCTTTTTCGATTCCACTTTCTCCGCATTTATATATGATTATTAGCTAGTCTAGACCTCACTATCATACATTTGTTGATATTGCTCGCGGTAAGCGAACCGGTTCTTGGTCTTTATTATTATAAACTGTGGAATTAGTGCAAAAAAAGTATTTTTTTATTCATTACTAAAGCGTTGCAATGCCGCTCAAAGAAAGAAAGTGATTGTGTTTATTGAAGTGCATGTTTTCTTTTTCTACCTGTTTGATGTTTGCTGCCGATTGTCTATGGTACGTCCCACACGCCACCTACTATAAGTTAATTGTACTGTAACCTTCGCGGAAGTGCAAGCATACGTTGTCAAAATGAACTGTATGGCAGACATACAAACATTGATTTTTATATATAAGACATACATTAAGTTCATTTTTCTATTCCTATAACCTTTCCGAAAGTGCAAGTAAAAAGTTTGTCAAAGTTTTATTGCAATCGGATGAGCGGTGTGGGAACGTATAAAGTACGAACAAACAAACATTCATTTTTATATATTAGATTATTAATGGGATCGTCGTTCTTCATCCATGCGCGAATAATTAAATTTATCCCCTTTTCAGCTTGTAAAACATATCTTCCTCTATGAATTCACAAACTTGTTAATCCTAGTAAATGCTTATCTTAGATAAGATATCTTTCCTTTGAAATTGAATGTCAAAAGAGTTTTGCGAAAGAAAAATACGACTACCTCGTTAAAATGTCTTATTTTTTTAATATTCCGTGCGCAGAGCAGATATGACTAAAAGAATAATATCGCTGGTCCAATTAAAAGGCAGAAAATATATTTCACTTTCTCAAGTACCTGATTGGCTATTCAAATTTCTACCGGGTGGCTCGGTATGATCGGAGCTAACGGAACGACCACTCGAAGCAACATTGACAAATGCACCAAATTGAAATTGTGGAGATCCAATTAGTCCGCAGGTGGAATTGAATTCTTAGGCGGCGGCAAATTTACGAGGAAAGTCGATCGATTGTGCTACCATCATTTGTTAGAGAAAGGGATACGGCATAAGTTATATTCAGTGGGTACTTAACGAAGGTAAACCATTGTCGTTAAGTATTACAAGAGATTAGGACAGTGTACAGGGGGAGATTTTCGAGAGTTCAAAAGCAACCCCCTCTTTTCCTTTGCGGGTAGGTGAGCCAAAAATACTATCGGAACTATAGTCGAACTTGGTTATTACGAGGGAGGTGGGACCGACTGAATTTTGTAGAGATGTACCATTTTAACTTGACTGTGGCAGAACTCAGAACTAAAATTGTCGCCATAGGACGTGTTGACTATGGCAATGTTAATGATGCGATGGTGGCGCCCTCGCGGGCAGTCAAGTTAGGCTGGTACATCTATAGTTACAAGCATTACTCGTTATATCAGAGAATATGCATTTTTAAATGCTAACAAACATACCCATCACATGAAGACGTGAATTATATGGAGAGGTCACATAACACAAAAAGACGCTGGTGGAAAGATGCGATTTCAATCATATGCGTGGGTACTTTTTCAATGTTGTCGGCGAAAACACCAATTAGGCACTTAGACACTTAACTAGTTTCATATAGATAATCCGATCCTGGCGGCATCGGTCTAGTTAACTGCCCGGTTGGATTTTATTGCTTAGGGTCGAAAATGTTGTTTTTAAACAGTTTTAAGAAAAAAATTGACGATATTTTTGCTCGGTATGCCCGAAAAGTAGCTCTTTATAAAAGTGAACAAATGTATGGGGAAAACCATAAACTAAAATGTCAACGAATGTTTCCTCATTTCATCTGAGATCTCGCTATTTCCGTGATCGTAATAACAGAGTTCGATTATATTTCGTTAAATACAATAAGAAATAGTTTTGAGGTAAAATTAAAACAAAAAAAAATTCACCTCTATTATAATATTATAATCTCAAAACAAAAAATATTCAATCTTATCGAATTTAATTAGAGACGTCAGAAACAAAACAAGGCGCTTATAGAAATTAATGAACTCTTTATTAAACCCGGCAAGTTAAAACAGCATTATAATTTTATTAATATCCGAAATGTCAGATGCCCAGTTACTCTTTAAAATAACCGCAATTTTCGTTTTAGCAGTGCTTATTCTTCTAAATCGCAGATTTACAACTGAATCCCGATTACATCAGGAACATTTACGTGGCGAGGTTTTCTAAATATAATATACTATATTTATTCCCGTGACTACGTCCAGTGTGCCATGTGTTTTCTGTTAAATCTCGAGAAATCGCGATAGTGTGAGATTCCCGAGCCGGCATGGGATTTTTACCAGATATGCCAGACGTTATTGTAACAAATTTACGAAATTCATAATTGAATAAACAACAATGGAAAATTAAAGGACAGGAAATTTCATAAGCGTACAACGAAAACCCATTAACTGGTATATTTTCTATTCGAATTATTTCAAAAAATACTTAGGGACGTGTCTAGAGATGAAATAGACTTTTGATTAAACTCTACTGGATTTTCCAAACTCAATTTTGGTTGACAGACATTAAGATTTATTTATTATATACACTAATTGTTGGTTTTTACTTTGTTAATGATAATTCATACCTAATTGGTTTTTGCTGTAATAGTTTTCATTGCTAAGTGGTCTTCAACTTTTTATTTATAGTTTATTTTCCTTGTATTTTGCTTCAATTCTTTTGCTAGGTTGTAATACCAATTGTTTGTCATACCTTGTTTTTATCACTTAACTTTTGTATAAATATCACTGTTTTATTGTTTTTCTTATCAGTTGACAATGCTCATCATGAGCGAAACCGGTCCTGATCTAATGAATTTTATGTGGAAAAAGTACTAAAAATGTTTTATTATTTTTATTGAATAGACTTTTGGTTGAGTAGCGAATACATAATATAAATATGAAGAAAATTATACCATAGTTCCATATGGATCAATAAAGAAAAAGAAAATGTATACAATACCGTAATAATTGGATTGATCTCTCATCGTTTAATCGGAGAATCTTTATTAAATCGGAATTCTTTACTAAAAGTGTGATATTAGTTCAAATTTTTTATTTTAATCATCGGTGAAAAAGAATTTATATTAATAATTCATTAAAAAGACAAATAATAATGACCACTTTTTTACAACTCAAATTAGACGCATCAAAACTTTGGTCAGCCACATCTCAAAATTAAAGCATTCTAATTTGAATTGTTTGAATTTTGTACTTTTCCATGAGTTTTGTCGCTAACGACCCGGGTTTCGCCTTTCGGCATCTTCAGGCATTCCAAGTGCACGGATGTACTTGAACTGACGCGTAGTAAACAGTTTGTATCGTTTATAAACAAAAATATAAGTAGATCACTAAGTTAAAAGGCTATTAAAATGTAAATTAGCGAAAATTGAATGTATACAATTCTCAATGAATTAAGTGGGTTTGTTATAATTATGGGGATTTTTTGAAAATATTAATGACCAGATAATAGCACAGGAATGTTTAAAATAAATCTAGTGTTTTATCCGACCTATTATTAATGAGTTGATTTGTTTTTAAGCCTTTGAATTAATATTTAATGATAGCAAGTGCTTGAATTATTAATAAAATGACAAGGCGAAACCCGGGTCGTTAGCGACAAAACTCATGGAAAAGTACAAAATTAAAACAATTCAAATTTGATATTGAAATTCCATCAAGCACCCTCAGTCGAAATACTTAATTATAAAGCATTCTAGTTGTAAGCACTATGGAAACAAGCCATCGATATGCAGACCTTCTGCGCCAAAAAGCTAACGCAAGCAGTGATAATTTATTCTAATTTTTCAACTTTAAATGGCAGTGCAGCTAATGATGATGATGAGCATTCACCTCTTTATAGGTCAACTGCCAGCAGGTCGAATAACAAAGAAAAGCGATTAACAAAAATGCATTGTTACCGCTTTAATAATATCGCCATACATGATAAGTAAAGCATTTACAACCGAGCAGGAAAAAATCCACACAATAGGCAGAGCGATAGTGAAATGGTTACAAAAACAAAGAAACATATTTTTGTTTTTATTCACATAGTGCATACATATTAATTACAAGTAAGTGCAGTGGGTATGGCCGCTTAAAATAAAATGTTGAATTATCAAACGCAATTATGAAATGAAATGTTCAAACCAACATTTATTAAATAACGGATCACTAAAGAGGAATAAACTAAATAAACGCATCCGGGTGTACAAAGTAATTCTTAATTACTAAAACCAATAACAAAATTATTATAGCGGTAATGATGCAGCTAAAACATTTTAAATGTCTTTTATAAGCAGTTGGAAACGAGTAATATTAAACTATGTTACAGCAGGGGTGGGATGGAGGGGACTCGGATGGGTTCGAGCGAGCCCCTTGCTAATTTAAGAAAAAACAATATTCTTAGATCAAATAAGTATATAACTGCAATTTCTAGCATATCTACGACAGCTTCAGTATACACAATATTACATTTTTAGCCATTTACATTGAATAGTTTACGGTAAATTTCATATTGTTACATAATATAAGTGTATTAATTAAGTAACAATCGATTGCTTATTTTAGTATTGCATATAATTCCATAGGAGTGATAAAAAAATTACTCCGTCCCCAGAAAAAAGAGAATTACTTTGAGATTAAGCGAGCCACTTGTTAACGTATTGGCAGCCTACCGCTGTGTTACAGTAAATGTCTGTCTCGCACTTGCTTAAAATTCAAACACGGTTATTGTATTCAACACGAAAGTTTAACAAGCCTTCAAATAGAGAGTTCAGTAAATCACATTACTTTTAAGATGATTATTATTAAGTAATTTATTTTAATTCAAATCAAATTTGTTACATCGTCGACTATACAGTAAAACTGTATTTAGAATTGTATTTATTTATATGTAACTGAGAGAAGATTGTTTATATTTCTTTATTTTTATTTTCAAACATCTGCTTAGCGAGAGAAAACTAGTGACTATTGTGAATTCACAGAAGAGAGGTATTCAAATATAACTTGAAACATCATTTTTTTACTTATCGTTCTATGGAACTAGGCCATCGATATGTATCAACCAGTAAAAAACCCACTTAGAAAACAAAATGTTCTAAGTGCCTGGTGGTCAATATATTGTTTTTTATGTTAGTTAAAATTTTAATTAGAATACTATTTTTGGACTAAGATCTTATATAATACATAGCATAAAATATCATATAGGCTCGTAGTGAAGTATTTTTGATTTTTTTTTAATGTTTGTCAATTTATAAGTCTCTTCTTATAATTTAGACTATGATATGAGGTCTTGTTAGAAGCCAATAGCTCAGATATGTCCCAGTTTAAAGGAATGGGTAGACCATAAGAAAAGTCACATGCTCCAGCGTAATTAGATTCAAATTGATATATTTATTATAAAAACAACGTTTGTAAAATCTTCGTCAGGTCAGCGTTAATTGTAAATAATTAAACAGATCATGACGTAAATCAGTTAAATTGGTATTTTTGTTTTATATGAAATTTTTATATTAAATATTTAAGTAATGCTTGTTTTTTTCTGAAATAATTGATCTGTGATAACAGACTATGAAATTGATAGCATAAAATTTTACCAAGTCGTTTTTCTTACGAAAACAACCCCCGATACGATAAGTGGTCGAAACATGAATAGGTAAACACAGGCGTATGAAGAAAGCGCCCTAATGGCACTAATTACCCAAAAAATCAATTCAATTTGATTAAAGAGTCGGCTAATTTTGCGATCGCGTGTTTCGTTTTATTGCTTCACAAATAATACCCAATTCACAATAATATTACCGCGATACGGAACCTCTTATACTGAAGAATTTTTACGAGAAGCGTCCGAATGGCGATATGATTTATGATGCACAATATTGCGTCGGTTTTATATCACAACCTTCCACTCCACGGTAGGCTCAGGTGTCTTGTTTATAGTCTGATAGTATCTATATATTAATAGCCGATAATGTCCGTTTGTAAGGTGTCCCCGATTTCACACCTTCAAGTCTCCACTTTTTTAAATAAAATAAAATCTATTAATAGTCGATAATGTCATATAAAATAATATAAAATAATATAAAATAAAATAAAATCAAATAAAATTAAACACAATGCAACAAAAATCTCACGTTGCTGGGCAACGGGCTTACAGCTAGTTGTATATATTATTACGGAAATAAATTTACAAATATAATTTAAATTGACTTGTTTAGTATACTAGTAGGCTTTATGTACATGCGATTGGTTAGTTGCGTATGCTTTAAAACCAAAAAAGGTGTGTAATCGACGTGCAGAAGAGTTTTTTTCGTCTTAAATAACAGACGCTACATAAGGTAATACTGGGTAATGTGTAACTAAAACGGAAAAAAAACTCTGAACCAACGTTCCCTCTAATTTTTCTATTGTGTGTGCGGACCATCAACTTCAGTGAGCAGTAAATTTTCAGCAAAATAAAAATGTGCGCAAATATAAATATTTGGTGAAACAACCTTATTTTTACAATATTTCTGTGTGCGGGCTTGTGCGAGGATAGAAAAATGTGTGCGGGCACATTTTGGGAAGTGTGCGCGCGCACACCTTAGCGGGAACATTGCTCTGAACACGTTTCGTTTGAATAAATTTTCACATATTTTAAAGCATACAGTTTACTCAAACGCAAAGTGAAATCATCTGTGTGTAAAACCGGCTATTATTGTAAAACAGTCAATATTCTGGAAGAAGTTAATTGACCACGTTATGAAGTAACTTGCAATGAAATCAACTCGAAGAAAATGTATCGCAGACTTTTTTTCGTTTCTGGTCAAAATATACATGATGTATATATAGTCTTTTATTAACGCGCACCCAATGCAAAACAACTATAACTGAGAAAAAAAAATCAACCAAACTATTGTTGATAACTTTGTTATTCCACTGGTTGCGGTATTAACTGCGACACGTGTTTCACCTCTTTGATAAGAATATTCAGACTAACTCTATCGTAAGGTTGTAAAAGTTAAATCTAATGCTTAACTTATAACTTGCATATTGAAGGTTGGGATAATTTTCTTATGGACGCAAGGAATAGATACAAAAAAATCCCTTGGTTATTTCTAAGTTAATAAACATTTAATCTATAAATTAATAACATTAGTCATTTATCAATTTTATATTAAACCTTTTGTGTTTTTTTAAATATACATACCATACAACTTTTTTTGAATTGTTTACATTGGAAGTGATTATTATTGAATTTAAAATAGACAATAAAGAGATTTTTGCGTTTATTAGTTTTGCACCAAATATACGTTGCTTTATCTTTTAGTATCTAGGACACGGGTTCCCAACCTTGGGGTCGCCAACTTTTTTCGATTTTTGAATCGAGGATTTCAAATTCCCCGGTGAGCTAAAAAAATGGAGTTTCGGGGACAATCCGGGGAAAAAGTATAGCAAATCGAGGATTTCAAATTCCTCGGGGGGGGTCGCCTAGTCACATGGCTTTTATAAAAAGGGGTCGCCACCCGAAAAAGGTTGGGCACCTATGATCTAGGGTATCAATCCCGGAGCCTTTTTGTGATCCCGGGATTTCGGGATTGATTAATTTTCAATCTCGGGATCCCAGGATTGGGCACTCAACATGAAATTGTGTATAATTTAAGAAAAGTTTTGGTGTCTTATTTTTCCTTTTTCATTATTTCATTTCAAATTTCCAAAATGTCACCGTGGCTCGTTTTTTTTCTCCCTGGATTTGCTAAAAAATTCTCAATCCCGGGATTGGAAAGCCTAGTTGTATCGTATAACTATTAATCAATTTATAACTTGTGCGCAATATTTCGTGTCGTGTAGAATGTGTTTTTCACGCCCCGCGCCGAAAAATATTGTGTACAACTTTATTGATTCATTAAAACATGCTGTTGTTTTAATCTTTTGATGGATTGCTTCTTTTTGTTTGGCGTTGATTAGTTTCACTATGAAACCAGAGTGCCCGTGCCAGGTTATGGACACACAATCAAAACTATAATTAATATTCATCCAAAATCATCCAAGATTGTTGAAAAGAGAGCTGTTGGCTGTTATTATATAATTGTAAATGTGTACAACTTATTTAGTATTGCTGGAATATTTAACATTTTGATCACCAAATGCTCTTAGGCATATCATTCTAATACTTGCCACTCTTCCAGAAAGTATATTGAAGTTTTTCATTATACATAATGTACAGCAGTGCTTACCAACCTGTGGGCCGCGAAATTCAGTAGAAAGTACAAAAATCTATATATTTAAGTATAGCAAATCGAGGATTTCGAATTCGTCGGTGAGCTAAAAAAAAAACGAGTTACGGAGACAATCGAGGAGGGCCGCGGATTTTTTTTTTTAGATTTAGTGGGCCGTGGAAAGAAAAAGGTTGGGAAGCATTGCTGTACAGTACCCCCCCCCCCCCCTATAGAGTAGTTTCCTATATGGTATGCGGCAATACCCCGTATAGCGATCCCTCCTATAGCGTATTTTTTTACAAAACTTTTAATTTTCATAAATATATTATATTATAAATACATGTGTTGTATACGTGCATTGAACAATATTATTCAGTAACTGATTGACGTATACTGTGACAGGCAAAATGAAAAGGTGAATGACGGGAAAAGTGTTTGATTTTCTTATTTAGTTAAATTTTAAAAAAGTTCAATTGAAAGAACCTAACCTCAAATATTGTATGGATTAGGGCATCCAATCCCGGGATTGAGATGGCCGCGATCCCGGGATTTCGGGATTGAGAAATTTCTAGCAAATTCTCGAAATTTATACGAAATTGGCAAATCGGGGATTTCAAATTCCTCGGTGAGCTAAAAAAAAAAAAAAAAAAACGAGTTTCTGTGAGATTCTGGGAAAAAGTATACCAAATGGGAGATTTCAAATTCCTCGGTGAGCTAAAAAAAAAAAAAAACGAGTTTTTGTGAGATTCTGGGAAAAAGTATACCAAATCGGAGATTTCAAATTCCTCGGTGAGCTAAAAAAAAAAACGAGTTTTTGTGAGATTCTGGGAAAAAGTATACCAAATCGGAGATTTCAAATTCCTCGGTGAGCTAAAAAAAAAAAACGAGTTTCTGTGAGATTCTGGAAAAAAGTATAGCAAATTGAGGATTTCAAATTCCTCGGTGAGAAAATCTCAATCCCGGGATCCCGGGATCCCGGGATTCAAAATAATTCAATCCCGAAATCCCGGGATTGGAAAAAGGCTTCGGGATTGGATACCCTAGTATGGATGCTTAGTTAAGTTTCCTCTAAGCTACGCGCGCGCGCGGCCGCACAGCAGCTGGGAAGCCCCCGCACACTCATTTCGGGTGGGCGCGCACCACGAGACAGTTATTCAATTAATATTTGATTGGTCCGCGCAGCCTTTGAAATTTCCGCGCAGCTAACCTCTTGTCTAAGAGGGAGCATTGGTGCTTAGTCCCCTATAACGTAGTATTCCTATAGTGTAGTCCCAATCTCTACGCTGATGTAGTTAACCCTCCAAGGACGAGCGTCACCATATCGACTGTGGAAAGGAAAAAGGACGTAACCCACACATATGAAATTTTACAGGAGGCGCTAAAAACGTGTTTTGATGATTTTGTGACATATGCAAATTATGAATTATACACAACCTTGCAAGTGCACGGAAACTTCTAAACTGGTGTTAAATTGATATGACATAATATAAATTAAAGAAATTGTCTCAGAAAAACCTATATTTCAGTGTTTTTTCTTGGTTTTAATTTTTTACAAGGTCATCTTTGTCAAACTTAAAAGCTAAATTTAGATACTTATTCGGCATTTTCAGCTTCCATCCTTTTGATAGAATGTGTGTCAAGTTGTATACATTGTAATTATCGAAAAAAAGCTGTTTTAGAAAATTGAGGGTTACGTCCTTTTTCCTTTCCACAGTCGATATGGTCACACAAAACACCGTTGTCTATTGATCCCACTATTTATACTTTTTCTACCTGAATATCGTTGCTTTCGCTCATATTTGGTTAAGAAGGGTACGGACTACAGTTAGTCATCAGCCGTGGGAACAGGAACGGTCTCTAAAAGCACATGTGATTTTTTGAATTTCCATTTTTTTTAATTTACTTTTTGAAACTGTTAGATATTTTTTTATAAAAACATAAAATTATTTACAGTTATTTTGCTAATATATTTGTTTTGAAATTATGTTGATCTAAAGAGGTCAAATTGTAAATATTTAAAAAAAAATCACGTTTAGCTATATTTCAACCCCGAATGTTTGCAAGCCCATACGGTCACTTTTGTACTTACTACTGTCCGTACTCAATATTACACGGTAATAAAAGGATGAGCATGACCATATAGCCATGCGGAGTTTCTATACAACGACTTTGCGTTTTTTTTTTTTTAATTTTGGATAGGAATAAAAGTTATCTGTGACTTCAATATGGCTTAGAAAATATTTTTTTTATCGGAAAAAAGCTCTCGTCTCTGGAGGAGTAGCCATTCAATTTTCTAAAAAACCAAACCTTATATTTCGATTATTATTGTATTATATTATATTGCAAATAAGTGCATTTCTATATTTCAAAAAAAATATTCAATTTAATTTTTCTATTTTCCCATTAGGTGATCGCGCTGATATGCGGCATCCTGGTGATAGTACTGATGGCATTAGGCCTGGGCAGCGCCGACTGGCTGATGGCCGCCGGCTGGAGGCAGGGTCTCTTCAATCACTGCATAGAGCCCTTCGCTCCGACGCCGCTGCCCTTCAACCTCAACGAGGAACCAGGATGCTACAGCTCCAGGGAAGTCGGTATGTATTTTTATCTGATCGATTTGTCACATTGCTCCTATTACTTAACATATTTTCGCAGCAGAATCGCAATTTGACATTTGTAATAAGACATTTCTTGATAAGAAATCTATTGTGGTTATAAATAATAATGCAATAAACAACTCTATTGACAATATAGTTGGCGCCATCGCTTAGATAAGCTTGATTGGGGACAAATAAGTACCAAGTAACGATGGAGAATTCCTGCAAATTTATATTTGTTCAAAATATTTATTTTAGGAATTATAATTAAATTTTTCTGATGTGTCGCATGCCTGGTCGAGTGGTTAACGTTAACAACCTTATTTTTAAAAACAATATAAAGACTTGTTTTTTCAAATCGTAACAGACCATGATTTTTATGAAAGCGTGGGTGGGGAAAACGTTCAATATGTTTACAAAATAGAAATTAAACCGTGTGAATATAATAGTAAATACTTTTTGCTTTCAGGGTACATCCGCGGTGCAGCCGCGCTTTGTATCGTGACGCTGATTGCCGACATCATTGGTGTGCTCCTTACGGCCATGGGGTTGCGCGCCACTGAGCATCGCGTCAAATACAAATTCTATCGATTCGCTGTCCTCGCCATGGCGTTAGCGTGTAAGTATTTCGGATTTTTACTTATGATGAGATCTGGTGATGAGAGTAGACAACCGTCTTGTCCTGTGACCAATGATGGGGTTTTAAAAGTAATCAATAAGCAAAAAGAATTGATAGCAGGCAAATGCAGAAAAGCACCACAATTCAGACACATTTTCAGCAATTAAAAATGTCGTCAGAATTAAAGAAGCTGTATTCCTTGTCTAGGAAATCTCTTATGTTAAACGCTTGGTGCGATCCTCTCAAACATTTGATAGAAAATAATATCATAAATGCATTAGATTTCATAATTATCAACGACCCCTATCATCATTTAGAACCTTTGACCTGATTTTGTGGACCATATATAAATGATCCACAATAACTAGTTGTGGGCTTGCATGCCAGAACATACAAACAGCATTTTTTCGATCGATCTATCAATTTCTGTTCTAAGGCATGGGTGTTTGTGATGTCTAAAATTTCCCTCCCACCCTTTCCGATCATTAATAACTGCGCGGAGAGAGAGCGATTAGTTAACCACTAGTCCTGTCCTAGCCTTATTTTTCTATCCCTACTATTCTCTTTGAAAAAGAGAGGTTGATCGATTGGGTAACAAACGGTTCTCGTAGAAAAACTTCTGTTGAGATACCTCCAATATGGAGGCCATATGCTCTCTTTGACTCTTTTAATCGTCCTATTATGCATAATGAAATTCCTTCAGCCTATAATATGGTATAAAATGTTTATATTCGCCTTTTCAGTGATTGCCATCCTGATTGCCTTGGTTATCTATCCAGTATGCTTCGCAGCTGAACTTAATCTCGGTAAGTTAACCTTCCATGAATATATTAATAATATTTTATGTAGAAATACCGATTAAATAGATTAATTAGTTAGATTAGATTAAATAGTCAAAAAAAATAAAAATATTTTGTATAGTATAATGTTAAAACTTGAGTGGAGTATGCAGGCAAAGCACTTAATTAGTTTACTTATCAAACTGGTAAAGCACAAGCAAAAACCAACTAACAGTTATAAAAGACCTAGAAATAAAACATGCCCGTTTTATGGGTCACAAAAAAAATAAAAGCAATTTGTTGAATAATGGAAAAACACAACTGTAGAACTTACTTCATTGCATAAATAATAAACTATTACTATTAGTGGTGGTAGATCCCCCATCAACAATATTTTAACCCTTTGAGCGGTGAGCTAATTTTTACTAAATTAGGTTTTTTCTTATATTTTGATTAGTTGTGGTATTGCCGCACACAAACATATAAAAACCTTTTTTTGGATACGGACCAATCTGGGAAGAATATTAGTTATTATTTCAAGAAATAAATATTTTTTTTAAATTGTAAAACTTATAGTTAAAAATGTAAAGTAAACTAGTTCTTTATTACTTTTGAATATTTTTCTAGAAGCTATTACTTTGCTTTTGCGTCAAGATCTTTTTTGCTCTCGTGTGCCGCTCTACAGACGTCGATTCCAGGAAGGAATCGATCCCAAATAGAATTTTACGCTCAATATTATATGGCTACCGATTTGTTTACAAATGTTACCCTTTATTAAAAAACCTTTTCTTCATTTGCAACACACAATAAAAATAATGTGGCGTCCAAAAGTCACTGGTGGATGTGTCAAGTAACCATATCTGTAGAAATAACAAAAATTCAATAAAAAATATGAGAATGGCTATAGATAATAGATGACAAGCTATGCCCGCCGTACAGTAAGAGTTAAAAACAAATAATTTCTTACTGGTGGTGCTTTGTCAAACTTTTGTGTCCTTTTCCATTATTTTTCTCTGACAGGTTCCTAATCAATAACTTATACTATCTACATGACAAATGATTTTTGCGATTCGACTAGTCTTTTGCTGAAGTCTTTCTATTCCTTGTCAATTGAGCCCAAAACACTCACTGGTATTGCAATGTAATAAATTTTGTACCGATTTCATTGTTTTAATTATGGTTTTCAGGCAACCGCACAGTGTGGGAATTCGGCTGGGCGTACGGAGTGGGATGGGGGGCGGCCATCTTCCTGTTCGGCGCGGTGATCCTTCTGATGTGCGACAAGGAGAGCGAGGAGATCTATTACAAGGAGCGCAAGGTGGAGCGGGAGCCTCCCGGGGGAGTCGGCGGCGGGGGAGCCTAGGGCCGAAGCCGCCTGCCCGATCTCGTGCCCTAGAGCGCCCCCACGCCCGACGCACGCCCACCGCTCCAAGTCTATCGGTTTCTTTATTCGCCGCCATCTCGGCCACTCCACCTTTTTTTCTTCGTTCACTCTCATCTTCTGACTATCATCGCTATGCTTTCTCATGTCTGTCGTCATCTTTCGATTTTTCTTCGCATTCATTCTGATTTACTTTTTATCTTCAGTCACTCTGTTGATTCGTTCCGACGTTGCGAAACAATATTTTGTATTTTGACGACACGATTGTCAGTGAAATGAATTTTATCATTTATATCGCATTTTTATTTTTATGCAATTTTTAAAAAATGTATTATTGAAACTAATTTTAACAGTACTAACGTATCAACTGCCGTGTCGATATACAATATATGTAACTGAAAAATACACTCACATTCTCATAGCGAACATGAAGTGAACTTACATCTTTAATAAATATCGACTGCGTCAAACGTTTGATCTAAATAACAAAAGAAAAGGGTGAAAATCATAGATACATGTAACATTATATTTCATTGTAAATAGGACATTTAAACTGTAAATCCAATGATTTGCTAAATATATTCATTAAAGTAAATGGTGAGAAATGTCTCTATAATTTGTAGCACAGATGTCTTGCGTAAATTAACAAAATGTTTCTTACGTCTCTGTGGATTCATCCCTTCAATATGAGAACATAATTTTTATATTGTGCTTAGGTATTATTTTGCTTGCTTGAACTCTGTCTCCTTTCTTTCTATTGACTACATATTTCTCTCTCGCTACATTTTTTTTTATGTTTTTGTATATTGATTTTTAATGTAAATAATATTCATTCCATATCATTGTCATAATAATAGCATTTTATTTTCATGTCAGTCCAAAGCAGTTTTTTAAATTATTTTTAAGTTCACCGATTACGAAACAAAAAATGATTTAGTTCGTAATAATTATGGTAAATCATATTTTTAAGTTATTTTATAGTATTATTTTATTATTTAAATTCAATCCTTTTTCCACCAGTATTTTGAAGATTTTTTCGATAGTGTATGTTGTATCTAAATTGACGGAATAGCGTAAGTTTGATTGATTCACTCGATTCTTATAATATTTTTAAATAATCTACGACATTTACAAGGTATAATTAAATATTCCACCGTATTTTTCGAGATGCATCGTTTTACACACTCCTTTACAAGATGACAATATTTTTTATGACAGCCCCCACTCACCAGGGAACAAATTGTTCCAGAACATGTCCCGGGACATAAAATTTACATGTTCACGACATATCGTGGAACATTTCACCTGACCCGAGATAGGTTCACACGTTCACGGTCTGAGAGCGAACGCCTACAGAACATGCGATGCGCTTGCAGCTATAGGCGAACTGTCAAAGTCATATTATTCTATTTCATCATGGCATGCCTATGTATATATACGTAGGCAGCACTGATCATAATAAGCTCATCGGGCGTCATTTTAGAAATTAATATTCAGCTTTGAAATGTCTCCTTCTGGTGACAGTTGTCAAAATAAACGCCTTCGCATAAGTTATATTACTCTATGGCTGTTAGTATATCGTCTATGGTGTATAAGCTGTCATCGTGAATGATTAAATAATTGTATTTTCATTGTAGGAAGCTTATAAACATTAGTAATTAACTTTACTCGCATTGTTTGCATCCGATAAAATCAAATAATGTTCGTTATTCGTAACACTGACCGACATAACCTCAACGGGTGACGTTTCTGTGACCCCTCGTGTGTTCGAGAAAATGTTCTAGGACATTTGTTCCCAGGTGAATGGCCATCTTCAACGTAAACAAACATTCATGGTGTAAATTTTACAGTTTAAATTAACCAATTAACGCAATTGAATGACGATTTACTTACTGTTTACTTTTGTGAAATATGTGCAGTTGATAAATAAGTACCTTCTCTATTTGATATTGGTGAATCAAAGAAACTTAGGTCCGCAATTTTATAGAGTAGAAAAATGACTACTTAAAATTTAAAAAAAATATATGTAAAGCAACATATTAATTGTTGTATATTTGATGTGTACTCGGTGTTTAGAGCAGTTGAAATTTAAAAAAAAAAAACCATCTTGAGTCATTCGCAAATATAAATAAAAAGAATAATATTTAACGATAAATCTTATATGGGGAGACATACAGACAATGTGCCGATTAAGTGTTTTGATTATTATTTCACTTTGTTTATGACCCGTTTTCTTTATTTTTGGTTCACAAGCTCGTATAACTTTGTTTTCGGATCGGCCGGTCGCGAATCCATAATTTCAAGACTTGAATTGATACGACGGCAATATTTAAGCGGTATCAGTTTTTTATGTCGATGAGGCATAACGCGTGTTGAAATTTGTATCACAATAAATGAGTTTCCACAGAAATATCGCTGATTCCATTATAAATATTCATCAGTTTTATTGGTGTTCATTGATAATTAGACAACTTTTCGTGGCATGAAATACGTTAAATACTTTTGTACTCTTTTCACTGCCATATTAAATATAGCTTACATTTTATCTATGCAGATTAACGGCTACAAAGTTGTACGAGTGTTGCATAATACTTACAAGATCCGAAATCGTTTATAATTTGAAATATTATCGCCTGTTCTGTTTTGATTTGCATCGCACATTCCTTCATCCCCTCCCAAATGGTTATTTTATTTCTCGCAAACATTTATTCAAAGAGTGAGAACAAATTCGGTCAGCGCAAGCTCGGTCCCATTTAAAAGTGTCGCAAAAAAGAATATAATTATTTTACTGTAAACGACGACATGTAATTTAAATACATATACTGGTGAAATACTTTATTTAGACACTGTCATACAGTAATGCTGCAGTTGAACCGTTTCCGTATTGGATTATTTCAGTAATGCTAAATTTGAATTTCTCGAATAGATCGTGTCGGTTTTACTCGAGCGCTTTCGCTGACCGAGTTTGTTGAGGAGCGAACGTTATCGCTATGCGACGGTGGCAAGTGCGAGAGGGATGAAGATAGTTTGCCGGGCAGGCGAACCCCACCGCCCCCCCCCTTAAACAATAACAACACTGTGAACGTTCAGTTGATCGCGTTGAGCTTTCGTAAGCAAATATATCCGATGTAACGCGTCATTATCAGTGGACAAAACGCATGTGAAACAGAACAAAATGGCTAACAAATTAGACGAGCAAATAGTGTCTTAAGATTGAGTGCGTAAAATTATAATATAAACAAAGTGAATAAATATTAAGAATTATGTGCGATGTTTGTATCTTAATGTTTGCTATTTTTGGCGACAATGAATTAATAGGCTTTATTGTGTCTCGATTCGAACAGTATTTCTGAGAATAAACCTGCGGGGAGAACACTTTATATTTAAGGATGTATTGATTTTAATGAATTGAATATATATATATTATTATTAATGTGCCATTAACAGGTATTATTATTGGAGTGTAATAATAGATATTTTATAAACTAACAAGAAAATGATTATTCGCTGTTTGACTTATTTCCGGAGGCGTAACTTTTGACGGCTTCGTTTACGAGTAGGGTCTGCGGAGGAATTATGATATTGTGATTATTATTATTAACGTGAACGCTAAACTGATGAGATTATCTGAAGTATTAATTACAAAACAATCAGCTAAATTGTTTGAAACACTGCCATAATGTCTCAAATGTTTGGATATTAATACTGAACGTCGGTTATTTGACGAAATGTTATACCGCAGCTCGTCAGTGCGGATTGACTATTAAAAAAAAGTCTGTTTGAGTAAGTAATCTTTACGTTGCAGCGGAATTCGACGCGCCCTATCGATCGCTCACTGTGGGCTATTTTAAAATTCAGTTCAATACAGTAGTACTCGTTTTTATTGTCAGGTGCAAAGCTACATACTAACTGACAGATATGTCATATAGATATTTTATGTCAGTCTACCGTGCCATAAGAATTTTACTGGCCAGGAGAGAAGACGAGCGCAGTTGAGATTTTCACTGCAGGATTTGCAGTGCAGGTCCTCACCAGCTGTGACGTCTCTCAGTTTTTCTAATTCCTTATTCATTCCACTGTGAAGTTAGATGAATTAGAATAAAAGTTTTTTTTTTGCAGTAAATAAACATCTCTCTTTGAACATGTCTCTCACTTTAGTGACAGTGAAACATTGATTGGCGCGCGTCTCTCCGCTGCTCGTGAGTGCCGATGAATTCGATCAAATTATAACAAAGACTTGTATTATTATATTATGTATAGGTTTAGTTGACAAATTATAGATGATAAACAATGTTATATCAGTAGACGTTAAGGAAAACGGACGGGGAAAGCTTTGCGAGAAGCCGTCGCTTGCATTTCTTTGGGGTGCGAATAGATCGCTACCCGATAAAGTAAATTATTCTAATATTATTAATGACAAATTACCGCTAGTAACTTACCCCCTATTACTAATTAATTATTATAAAAATAATAAGATATATTGTCTGAAATTATTTCAATATAAATTTGCTTTTGAAGTTTTAAAGTGATCGTAGCTGACGATTAATTTCTTTGTATCAATTTCAGAAAGTTGAATATTTTTCCACAGTAGCTAAGTCATCACACATATCAATGATATCTCAATATGTATTGCAAATTTCATTTATAACTTTCTCCGAAAGCAATTTGATTTGATTTCAATCATTTTCTTAGTAAAGTCTTAATATTTTATTTGTTTTTTGACACAATTACCTTCTCGAGAACAGTATTTCTATCAAAACGACACAACTTTATTAATGTGCATTCATTATTGTATTAAAAATCTTGAATTAATTAATGTCGCTCTTCTTCAGTTTAACAACTGTCGTTAACAGATACCTGAATAGATACGAATTGTTCTCGGTTTGCGGTTTGTTTGTACCGCGAGCTTTCGCCGTATCTACTGGATGCATTTTGATACTGCGAATATTTTATTGATTATTTTACGCGGAATGTTTTTATTGTATCATTCCAGCTCGTTACGATTCGTGAAAGTGTGTGTTGAAATCGCTATTTGAATTGTGATTACGTCATGAATTTAATTGCCGCATATATGTGACGGACGTTCAAGGGTATTTGATTCTATTAATCACTCAGTTTAAATCTGTAACTTAATTAACATATTGACGGACACGTGCAGCTAAAGATTTTACTTTATTGGTAATTATGTACAGAATCGGAATTATTTGTATTATTTAGCCGATAGACGTAACAGAAACTTACAAAATATGAACTGTTCTAAGATTAAACAAATTATTTCACTATACATCGGATGCTTTGTGCGTACTGATGAAAAGTTTTTATTTTGTTACGTTAGTAATGTGCTAGAGGTGTCTTTCTAATAGCCATATTGTCAGCTATATTTCACAGTAGATTTAACTGAGAAAATTTTAAACATCGCCACCGAATCTGACTTCTGCACAATTCCATCCACCACAAGCATACATCTGTGTCCAACAGACATTTCCCGTGGCGTATTGAAGAGATATTGAGAGTTTCTGACATTTTTGAAACCTAAAAACATTGACCATTATTTAGTCTCTCATTTAAAATCTCTCATTGACCATTAAATAGTCTATTATAAAATCTCTCTTTATATGAGGGTATTATTTGCAAACCAGGCTCGTTCCAAAATTGATGAAAGGTGAACGATGAATGTTTTTTAGTAAATAAAAATACATTTTAAAAGTATTTTTAGAAGGTAATCTTTAAACTGGCTTGATAACATACAAAATATCATTTCAAAGTAATTTAAAACTAAAAAGTTTCATTTTTCATCCATTTTGGAATAGCCTCATATATATGTTATATCATACTCTACGTTTTAGCCGGTTTTGAAAGTAAACGCTTCGTGTTAACAGAATTCACAGTTAACTCGAAAACATCTAAACTTTTGGCAGTGACTTGTCTATATATTTTATAAAAGAAACATTACCAACGATGAAAACGAGTTCGGTCATATAGTTTTCACCGTGTTTACATGTACAATACATATTGTCCAATGGTGAATCTGAATGTTAGTAGTCATCGATTACAATTGTACAGTCTACTGTGAGGTATATCTTTCTTCCTGATACAAAGTATATAGTAAATATTACTGTATCGTAATACTTAGCTGTCCATTGAGAATTATTATAAACGTGGAATAGTTTTTCATACAGTAAAATAGAGAATATAATTACTATTGTACGTCGAGAGTATTTAGAAAACTGCTCAATTTGATAAATGTCGGCTAAGCCAATGTTGCGGACGTTGTCTGACTGTAAAACGTTACCACATAACTAAAGATGTAAGGTATGCAAAGGATATTGACGAATATGTAAATAACTCGAAACACCTTACGGCATTTTATCAACATATTGACCCAATCTCGATTATGACATTACTACGTTGGTATAATCCTTCGTGTTCAACGTATTTTCTTCACGTGCAAATCACACTAGAGAAATATTAAAATTATCTGATTCCAGATATTCATATTACGAAATATTGGTCGCATTTATTAGCATATTAACTCAGTTCGAAGAACCTTATTTTGACTCAGCACACGTTGAAGACCCACGAAAACATGTCCGAGTCAGTAGCATAGCTTGACGTTTGGGACTCTAATGTAAGGCAATTCATTTCATTGATTATGTACATATTTGGGCCCCCCTTTTCGCTAGGCTCTCATGCATTGCACGACTTTGCTATGAGGTGACTACGCCGCTGGTATCTTAATCAAAAATCAAAGGTTACATTGAAAAAAAAACAAACATTTGATATTTGACAATGCCAGCAGTCGAGTCTAAAACATTTAGGTGTTACAGTGTCCAATATAAGGTTCATTGTTGTGTATAAAATATTGCATCTAAGGCGGCATGTTGATCATCACTATTTGGTGTGTAAAGAAAGGGAAATAGTTTATTATTATGTATATCAAAATCAATTGAGAAAATTGTATTGCGTGTCCGAGGTGAAAAAAAACATTATCGCGGATGATTGGGTCAAAATGGTGATAATTGTGCTCTAAAGATCTACACTTAAGAATTAATTATCCCCTTTGTAATAAATATTATAATTGATATTTGTCACCCTCCATTAAAGTGTCGGTTGTTAATTTTTATAAAAGATACAAACCGAGAACTAATACTGTAGCTCTGAATCAATCTGGGTGTGTTACTCGGTTACATAGTGAAAAATAAAGTAATTAAATATCCTGCCGATTGACAAAGTTACTCACATTGATAATTGACAATTATTCTTGTTTTGATTCTGAATATATTTTATTGTACACAACATTTGTCAAACACGCATGGATTCAATTCACGAATCGAGGTTAGAATATTTTATATTTATAACATCTAACACAACACAAAGGGTATTTGTTATAAGATAGTTACGTTTTTAAAGCATTCAGAAAATTCACTGTATGAAAATATTTCATCTATAATATATTGTAAGTTAATGTATATTGGTTCTCTTCCGCATCTTCCGTATTATTAATGGGTAATTACTTTCCTGGCTGAATTATTGATTTGTGTCAACGATTGAGAAGAAATGAAAATTCCCAATAAGTGCTACACTATAAAACGTGTCTGTCTCAGTGGAATTGAAATTTAATTAAAATCAATTTATATTTTATTGAACGTTTCTTCGGTTCCGAAGGTCTGACGCAGATCAGTATTTTTTCAGATTGTAATATGTTATATCTATTCAGCTTCCATTGTAATATGTACGAGAGATGATTTTGTAAATCTTTTAGGCTGAGCAACATTGATAAAGTTTACTGAAGCGATTTATTCGTATACTTTTAAATCGCCGTTAAAACTGTGTTTCAATATCCCATAGACAATTATACATTGTTTTTCATTTAATATATGTACGCAGGATTAAGATTTTATAAGTCGGTAGTGATATGAATAATATGTATGTTGAAAAATAATCTGTGTAAATACTGTCAGCTTACTTTGTGTAAACCCTTTTTTGGAATGTTCAGAGCGTCTCTGGCGTAGATATCAATATTTTCTTTACCAGAGCGTTAAAATTATATAATGATAATTTAGATAGTGCATCAAATCCGTTATGACTTTTCGAATATTTGGTTTACATCCCATCGCCTTCTTTCATTTACTACAATCGATATACAAATTAATTCATTTTTAGTTAATATAATAAGAACTATTGTATATATAATTCTTACTACAGTAATCAATCACTTAAAATTACATTATTTTTCGACAGTTGTTACATCTCGTATATGAAACAGTCTAGATGGCGATTTGATGTACTGTCTTAATTGTACAAGAAAAGTAAGTTGACAATATTCATATACTTGTCAAAAGGCAATGATCGAAACGTTCGTTTCAATTCGAAAAGAGAATATGTCACTTGAATATTCGGGTATAATATGTCTTCACATTTCGCATTGTTTCTCTTCGATCGAATTGAAACGAAGGCGATATTTACTTGTCACCATTTCGCTGGATTGTTAAGATTTTATGAAGTGTTAGAAAAACAATGTTAGCGTTACGCCGATTCATACAGCAATGGGCCAAACAAGTTTACAATAATTTACATACGGTTTGTTTGATTTCTGCTATTGTTCAAATCAATTTTAAATGCATATCTAAATCTAAGCGACCGGTCGTACGTACGTTTAAAATAATCACAATCGATCGACACTACCGTTGGATTAAAAATTAAGAAAAATGAATTGATGAAATTGCGGTTATTGATTTTTTCAATCGTTCAAAAGATATTTCATAGATTTTAAGCTACATGTTTTTGCATGACTCGATCCTGGACCAAAATTTCAACAGCTCAAAATTTAAAAAATTCATTTTCCATATCAATTCTATATTAACGTATTTTTTCATAGATATATTTATACAATTAAAAATTATTACCCTTAGTTCCTAGGAATGTCTCTTATAAGCAGCTGACTTTTTTTTAATTTTAGTAATATTGTGTATGAATTTTATTTATTTTTCTAATGTTCACTTCCACACTCTTTTTATCTCTTGTTGTACGATAATTATTTAGTGTGATTTATTTATATCTGTATTAGAAATACTAAACTTAAATAAAAACTTGCTGGTAACCTATAAGTTTTTTTTAATTTCAATCCATATTCCCAATACTCACTTTCTTCTCAATAGTATTTTCTGATAATGAATGATCCCGGGTAGACGAAATCTTCAACACTCAAAGGCAGTCCAGAGTATGCAGCAAAGTTGGATGTTTTCCTTTAGACATTTATGCCCATACATCGTGAATTAGTTCTATGAAGGGGCATCATCTGCACTAATGACGGATGCTAACATTTAAGTCATTAACATAAGTCATAATGAGTAATTTCGCTTAATAGGTTTTCATATATTTAATAAATGTTATTGGGTTACAACATAACTCAAATGAAATAATAAACACAACAGGTAGTGATATATACTTTTTATTTTTACTCATATACTTGCATACAAATAACTGTGACAAATTAAAAACATAAAAAAAACATTGACTAGATACAAAACAGTATATTTATAAGTGCATCTCTTCGATGCCGAATCGTTCCTTTTTCGACTTGAACAAAACATCTAAAAATAATCATTTCTCGATTAGACCAAAATAATCTTAAGTACAATCGCAAATTACAAATTGCATACAATGTTATATTTTTGGCAATTGTTTTTGTAAATTTTACGCAAGTGTATTTTTTATTCATGGAACATTACAAGGCGGTCCATATATATCTAACTTTTTCTATTATTCAACTTTGTATACAGCGTAACGGCATGTATAGTTTGATTCGAGTCTCATGTCAGTTATAGAGAAAGCTATTGTAATGTTAATTTATCCTACAATGTCATGGAATGAACAATATTATAATAATGCAAATATTGTTCACAATGGTGATATTTTACTTACATAAAATTTGTTCCATGAATAAATGTTATAAAACCAGAATACTCAATTTCGAAACAATTTTCAACAAAAGTATGCACATTTGCAATTGTTATTTTAATTCAATAAAATTAAGTTTACATAATGTTTCCTAGACTCAAAAACCAACCGATGAAATACGTAAAAAAAATAATCCATCCGAGATGAAGCCATAATTTGAGATCACAGAATATTTGAATTATAATTTTTGTAATCTTCAATCCTCTATCGCGATTGCAGCCGTAATGTTATAATATAATTTATATTTAAAAATAGTTTCATTCAGATATGATGTAATAATAATTTAATTTTGAATAAAATTCTAAAACTACGTCTCGCATCGGCGAGGAGAGTGCTGTATCCGGGGGACTTATTTTTCCTCTCCGGCAATATTGTCATCTCCTAAATTTACGATAGTAAGTAATTCATATTGAATCAGTAATGTAAAATATCTTCAGGCAAAAGTAAATACGAGATAAATAGCCTCCTTGGTGAAATAAATTCCGCATAATTATAATAACCTATGTTCAGTATTTTTTTTATTAAGTCCACTTAAACTATACTGTCAACCGCCGTAGTAAAAAACATGTTTTTCAACAAACTTCATGTTAACTTTATTGCTATTATATTTCTCAGATAATTCAATCATTTACGTTATTTATCCGACTTACCTGTAAAAACAAATCTCGTGAAAATAAACACCTTCAGGAAGGAAACAATAGGACAATAGATTTATAGGTTATAAAATGAACTCTTTTTCCATCGGGCCTAAATTATGTTTTGATAGCCACGTTTTCCTCTGGAGTTTAATCATTCGGTTTATATTGCAACATAATAATGGACTCGATAAGAAAAATACTGGCACAACGACAGGAAGCTTTAACACCTTCTGTTTAAAAATTGTGTAACTCATTCCCGTAGATCTATTATTATATTTGCCACACGTACGCTTCTTATGGCAGTTTGAATACGCTATGTTGAGTAAGTGTTTACTTAGATACAAAAAAAACAATTAAAGTAAAAGTAACGAGTGCAGGCAAAGTGAATCAGACCTCGCAGATCGTTGTTGTTTTGAGACTGTGCCTGACTAGAGTCGAACATCGCCGGTTTTATTAAAACCGCGTAAACATTCGAGTGAAAAACAAACGTATGTACATAAACCCTTTGCAAGAATTTACCAATTTTATACTGACAACAATGGGGTGAACGGCAGTCTTTTCGAAAAGAAAATTTGTTTGAGAACTTGAAAAACATCCACTGGGTCTCAAAAAAAAAAATATTTAATTTATTTCATCGAGCCTTTTCATTACTAATTAAATGTTTCATTATGTTGGTATTTGAATTATATACAGTGTTACTTTAGCTGAATCAATGTGCAAAGGGTTAATATTTTGTGTTTCACTCGAAAATAATTATATTTGACTTACATTTAGTAAACGCATCTACTGGTACACAATTTTAACATATCAGTTTTAATTGAAAACTGTTAAACATGCCTATATACATATTTGTACAAGATACCAAAAAAAGAAAATCAGATAAAGCGTAGATTTATATATGTGAAATTTAAATATTTGCAAAAATTCATCGTGGAAGAATACAGTTGGCAATGAAGATACTTATTTGAGCTATAATATAATATTTCTTTTGTCTTGACATATTTGGTAAGGAACCAGGACGAATGTTCGCTAGTAGAAATTGTCTACCTATTTTGAAAATCTAAGTCAAAACGTGATCAATTAAAATAAGATGAGTGGAATCATTTACATTAGATTGATTGGCCCTGTTTTATTTTGATTAAAATACACCTGAGCCCCGATTTACACGGTGGATGAGGTCCAAAAGAATCCACGTAAATAGAAACCGAAGATGTCAAATGAAATATGAGTTTATACAAAATTGTTCCACGAATTATATGATTCATAGAAAATTATGAAAAATGCTCCAGAAAAAACACGTAAAATTATAAATCATAATGGAAACATAGAAAATTTGGACGAATAGGTATTTATTGTTTTTACACGCGACATTTAAAAAACAAAATATTTTTCAATTGTCCTTCTCTCTTTTCAAGTAACAATTTTGTTTCCTGATTGTGTTAATTTTACTGGTTATTTTAATGGTTCATTATTTGTGAAACACTCACCAATCTTCTTAATTATTTTTTGTTTACAGGTGTTATTCAGAATGAGCATTGATCCATGTTAATCATATCTTGTGTAAACCAGGGTTTTGGTGTAAGCGGATTGATAGTTAAACCAAGATATGTTGCAAATAGGTGTTTAAGAAATTCATTAAAAACACAAATAAATTTTCAAACCAGTACACGTTTGCATGTAAAACTATTTCATTTACAAACAATGCACATTCCACAACATTTTTGACAGCTAATAAACATTGAGTTTTGTTTACAATAAAGACACATTTATATTGTTGCTTCTCACAGATAAGGTCTGGCCGAATCCGCAATTCGATCTAAATATCTAGATATATGGAATAAGAAAAACGTGTATGTTGAAAATTAGTACATTATTTAACCTCTTGTTTTTAAAATCATTTAATACAATTTCGTAGCCCTACAGCAAACATTTAACAATGTATATGCACAACTAATGACGTAAATATAGAAACGTTGGATTATTGGGGAAATAATGACATTGAATTACATGAAAGACCTCTATACAAAAAGAAGTGCACTTGTTGAAACGTTTAATAACTTAATTTTTAATTCATATGCTCTGTCAAATTTGCTTTTGTTTTTAAAATATTCCCAATACGAATGATGATTCACATTCTTACTGTTTACATAGAAATTTAGAATGATGTTTTCTACATTTTATATTTGGTTTGATTGCATACGGCTCATTATTATAATGGATGAATTTTGATCTGTTTTGAATGATTTTCTAACATTTACGGCATTGGGTTTGAATTTGCTGTCGAGACTAAGCATTTATTTGAAGTCAACTCAACTCTTTTTTTACACGGTTTTAAAATAGCACAATCCACTAAGCAAACCAATACTATATTTTTTGACATGAATTATTTGTTCTAGCACGATTGCCAGAAACAAACAATTGAAGTATTTTCGATGTCCATTGGCACACAAAGACATAATCAAGTCTTCATTAGATTCTACCACACAAGAAGAGTCAAAAACTTCAAGCGATGCTAGTGATTTATGTCTAGTCCATGTTGGAATAATATTTTTTAAAAAATCATTGGGTTTTAGTTATTATCTTTTTTTATACGATTTTCACGATACAATACTGTTCTTTTCCCAAATAACACGGTTATATTAATTTAGGCAACCAATCTTCTATCGAGTCATTGACAAGTGAAGTGAGCCATGAAGCAAATTGGTGAAACATTTCTATTGCACTTTTAAGTACAGACAAGTCTTTACTTAGTGTTTTTGTGGATCGGAACATATATTATTATTCTAGGGAGAAAGCAATATTTCAGTGTGTATTTACTAAGCTCACTTCACTTCTACAATACTTTAAGGCAGTGGTTTCCAACCTTTATGTTACTACGGCTCCCTTTGAAGAAAAAAATATCTACGCACCTCCCCATCCTTTATTTAATACAGTAATAAAGATACGTTTTAAAGGGTAAATACATATTTTGGACTGTTCGCACCTCGCTTTGCAATAGTCCACGCCTGCCAGGTTGGAAATCACTGCTTTAAGGCACGTAGAATACTTTTAATACACGGAGTGTATCTATCGTGTAAAAAAACAGTTGAGTATATATGCACAATGTTATAATTTGGCAAACGCACTAGTTAAAGTAAGGTTCCATCAATATATATACTAAAAATTGATTACAATTTACTACATATTTGTAAACCAAAAGTGTTGTACATGTTATGCTGTCATAAAACACATGAAGTAATATTCTGTCTGTTTTTGTTATTGCAACGAATCGTGTAGTGTTAATTTTAGTAAGATAATCGAAACAGATATTATAATATTGACTGTTGAATTGAACGAAAATTCTAATACAGTGCACGACACAATGTCCAACGTACGCTCAACGAGTGGTCGCTTGTCGAGTTTAAGTATTTATTCCATCTTCAGTCTTGTGGAGATTTATACGCTCAATCAGTCTTATAGGAACACTCTCAAATTTAACTAATTTAAGCGTTTCAATATCATACGCAGACAATATTTCAACGACAGATTGACCGATATCAAAAGTTATACATCTAACGAGTCAGCAAATTGAATAAATTTCAAAACTTATCCCTACATCAATGCAATACTAGATATTTTAAAACAAGTGTCTATGGTGTTATGAGTTCGTGAACACTTTTTCCGTAGTCAGGACAAAGGTCTAAGTACCCGAAAGGTATTAAATAGGATATCGGCAGCGTATGAATGTACGAGTCAAAGATTTAAAGATTTTTAGATACATCAATATAGTACTACACAATGGAGATCATTAAAAAGATTTCAGAACCTGCCGATAAGTCATCAGGACTGGAGAGCTTTATCTCAATGAGCCAAATGTAAAAGTGTTTCGGTAATCTTATACAACTCTGCCGTCATAAGTAAAAATACATAATTCTGAGCAATGTAAAATGAACATCGCAATTCGTTTGCGTATCTTTTATAGCACTAAATATCTGTTCAACGTTTGGATTCTACCAGTGCTGCCGTATGGTTGTGAATTATGGCACCTAACGAAGACTCGTATACTGAGCTTTGAAAACAGATGCTTGTGTCGGATTATCAGGGTGAGGTGGTTTGATTTCGTGATGAACTCGGAGATTAAGGATCGTACACATCAGTGATCATCTAGGGACGTTGGAACTGGCTGGGCGACGTGCTGCAGATGCCGTGGGATTTTGGCTTTCTGGACAGCCGTCGGGTACTATCCATAGGATGTACTCGGTGGAACTGAAGGATGCTTGCATGTCACGGGAGGAAGCAGCAAAGCAATTGGCGAGAGACAGGGAAATATGGGGGCGCCGCGTGGCGGCCAAATTCTCCGCATAGGGAATGAGTATGGTCAAAGAGAAATATCTGTTATTCGGTTATACAGACATACTTTAATTTGGCCACTAATCTTTCATAAAAGATTCATTTAAAATCATCCCATGACAATTTCAATCATTAATTTTGCTATATATTTTAGCTTTGCATTAATTTAATGTAAGGGAATTCTAAAAATTATTCTCAATATTTATAGTTGGATGCCATTATTATGTATCCCATGTAATCCAACATCACAATTCTATTGTAAAACATATTGACAGCACTCGATTAAAATAAATGGCATTATTTGCAGAGCTGTGATTATAAACATCATTACTTAACAATAATGCATTGTAAAATTATAAAAGAGAGTGTGATTTGTTTCAACATTAAAAACAAACGGGAAGAATTTTTCCCGTCTTTCAATCTGATGGATTATGCAACTTCTTTATCACTTGATGAGGAAAAAGTAACTGAACACACAATCGCAAAAGAGAAAACTGTAAATGAGATATTATATTTTAAATTTTAGAATCGAGGTATAGAAATAATTTTCTATGGTTAGTCTGTTTACCAACGGTGTCGTGCCTGAGACAGTTAATCTACAATCAGAAATTAAATTGGACTTCTCCGTGTATATATTTTTAATACACTTTATATACAAATATTTCTTTTATGTCATGTCTGTTTTAAATGTGAAGTGTATGGCTCACAATACAGTACATTCGACAGTAGTTTTCAAGCGAGGAATGAATATGTATCACTCGCTCAACCTCTTCGTTTTTATAGAAGGAAAATTTAGAAAGATGTTAATTAATCATTAGCTCAAGGGGTATAAAAGGTTATAAACATCGAATACACCAATGCCCTTGTATAAAAATTAATGTAGCTATAATACATTCAGATGTGGCTTCGGACAATTGATTTAAGAACGGTAGTAGAGTACCACAGCGGTCGGCAGCGAACGAATCATATTAAAAAGCCTCTTGGAATATTTAGGTAAACGCAGTATTCCATATTTCTTTCTGTATATCCCTTATGGTAGCAATTCGCCGATATAAAACAAATTATCAAACCGTGTTCGACAATATGACCGCATTGAAAAACACTCCACGATTGAAAATATCGTAAGAATAACATCACGACAATTTCATCGCGATTAAGTAAAATACAAGAGAGTCTAACGCAGAGTGTTCACCAGTAGCGATATTTCCTCACGCAATCGCCGGCCAGGTCGGTGACGGCGACATTGCAATCTGGAAGTATGGCGACGGCCCCAGGTCTCCGATGACGGGCGGACAGAGTGGAAGACGCGAGGCTGTCTCCGTTGCTGAGGGAAATTACAGACAGTTTTGATTTGCCCTTTTCCCAGCGCAGCGCTACGATCCGGCCGCTGCTGTCGATATCGATGCCTCCGTAGGACCCTTTACCTGAAACACAAATAACACGACGAGGTGAATTTATAATACTATTACTTCACGCCACCCGTAGCTGAATTGCACGCATTTAAGCAGAAAACGTCCAAGCCGCAATTTTTCAAACTAAGAAAAACACATTTGAAATACTTACATGGCATATAGAGCAATTTAACTTGATTAATAGATTATTACAAAACGTACTACTTAAACCAGACATGTACAACCTTTATCTTCTAGCGAGCCGCATAAATACAAAGTGTCATGGTTTCGGGCCACAAAAAAAAATACACAACATACATTCAATCCTCTTTTACACGGGGGATACGTTTCATGTAAAACAGCCGTGTAAAAAATCTTAAGTGAATTTAGATAAATGAATGATAGGTTCCATTTTGGGTATCCAATCCCGGAGCTTTTTTGTGATCCCAGGATTGAACACTTAACATTCTGGAGGTATTCTGTCAATATTAAAATCATGGTTTTGCGATATTGTAATAGAAAAACAGAGAAGGAATGGACCATATAAAGTTTTATATAAAATTTACTTATTTAACAAGCTAAATTGTTGTAGGTTACCTTTTATCATCTGTCCATAAGTGGCAATAGGGTCTCCCTTGGCGCTGAAGACATGAAGAGCTGTGTCGGCGACAACCAATTCACCTCCG
This sequence comes from Himalopsyche tibetana, assembly GCA_030503985.1. NCBI lineage: Eukaryota > Metazoa > Arthropoda > Insecta > Trichoptera > Rhyacophilidae > Himalopsyche > Himalopsyche tibetana. The sequence goes on from JAPJYX010000006.1 coordinate 18,473,152, forward strand.
CCAGATGCAACGCATAAACCGCCCACCAGACCCAATTCTGTCGATCCACCACCCACCTTTAACATAAAAAAGAGGTAACATTGTGGTTGTCTTTTCATTTTTATTTTGTTTATTTTCTGCCCAATAAGACCAATTAATGTTGAAGTAACTCATATTTTGAAGAGTATGGTTTTGATGAAATACATTTTGAAGATAGTAGTCTAAATCAGCCATCACCAAACTATAGCCCGCGAGCCGGATCCGGCCCTCCAGACTTCTCAACATTTTCGAAAAAATTATTTGGCCCGTGTCTCAAAAAGTTTGGTGATCCTTGTTCTAAATAGTAAAATATTTGGGAGTAAAGGCAGTGTTTTACTTATTGATGGATGTTTTTTTTTTTTTTTTAATCAATATATTTAGTGTAGTTATTTTTTAACAGATGTCGTTAGTTGCAACTAAAAAAGCACATGTAAAATAAATTATTTATTTTTTAAATATAACATTAACATTGTCATATGTTGATCCTTCTTTGGTCTCAAAGAATATGATGAATGGGTTTTCTTACATATGTAGGAAGTCCGCAACCCATTGTTACGACTTTGGCGGGCTAAAACCATCTGACTCTCCAATGAGGATCCCCATGATTGAGATACTTTACAACCAATGCTCCAATAGGAAGCAATAACTTAAGAACTTTGATTTATAAGATCTTGCAATTAGAGCATCAGGTTACCCAACTGTCGCTAGCTCTCCACAGTAAACATCTTAAAGCACCTTAGTCATTTAAACCTTCGAGCATTCACATTGCAAAATCTTCTTATTCAATAAATACATCTACCTATTATACAAATTTGCCTGGGATTACTTTTTGTACCTTTTTTGTAAAAGAAAAATCTTATTTTTACAATTATTGAAATTGTCCTAAGACTGACTTCATAGCATCAGGGAGATTAGTAATCAACTAGATTCAAATAATAGTATACAAAAAGGTCACTAATATCTTTTGTCATAAACAGTAAAAGAAACTAAATAAAATCATAATCATCAACTAACTACCTGGATATTTAAAAAGTACAACACAAACCTTAACCCTTATAACTCCTATGTCGAGCTGGACTTGACATTATAGATTTGGCAATATTTTTTAATTTACTGAATTAATAATAAAGTTTTTTCATCCAAATATTACCAATACGCGTTGTGTGAAATATAAATTTTGCTATACTGAAACATTCAAAATGTTTTTTGTTATAATTACCTATATGGTTAAAAAATATTTAAGACTAATTTGGGTGTTAAAATATTTCAATTGAAGAGTGCTAAGGGTTAAAGTTCAATTATCTCGAAACTAGTCTTTTCGATTTGTCTCACTGTTGCTTTAGGATAGCAATATACAAAATGTAATAACTGCAAATAGGCTAATTATAAAGAACTTGAAAAAATACATATTCTAAGTTTCACAGTAAGAAATAAGTTTTTTAAGAACAATTTTTTTTTGGTATATTTGAAGCTTTCATTATTGCCTGCATTATTGGTTTTTTTTTTATTAGGGTCCCTTGGAAAATGTAGAAGCGGGGTTTCACTGTAATAAATATCTATATATTAAAGGTCTGCACGGGTTGAAATTTACTTTGAATTGGTGCCTGAATCAGACCTACTCTTAGATCGACTGATTATGCATAATTTCCTTTTCTTCAGAGGCTGTACAGTAACACTAGTGTCTTAAAAATAAAATAAAATACCTGGAATAAGAATTTCCCATCGGCGTCAAAAACAAACACAGTCCTGGCACCATTGTCTGCGACCAAGATGTGTCCGTAAGTCGGATCGACGGCAATCGCAACGGGTTCTACGAAAGCATCGTGGCCCCAACACCGAATGGTCTCGCCTCTCGTCGACAACTCTGTCACTCTCCTCGTCCGCCAGTTAACTACCACTAAGCCCCGCTGAGTAACGGCGAGGCCTGTGCAACTTCGCCCGGCCAAGCCTGAAAAAATATCAATCCTATTTATACAAGTTTTATTTATAGTTAATTTATGTCCAAAATAAGTCTACATTTTTGTGATTTGTTGGTTTTGTAATTTTACGAATTCAAAGAATATTAGTATAAATTATTTCTGGTCAGAGTCAACGTTCCCTCTATGCTGGCTGCGCAGCAGTTTGAAAGCCCCCGTGCGCTCATTTCTGGTTAGCGCACTCCAATACAACTATTCAAAAAATATTAAAAAAAATAAAAATAACCCTAATTGACCAAAATAAATTAGAAACTGAGCACTTAGAAAATTCAACTAGAATTAAATTCTAATCTTTTATAAGACCAAGAAATTGATCTCAATGGAGTATATAATATAAGAGTTAGTCGTAAAAGTTTTGTAAATAAATTTACTAGCGACTGATTATTTGTTTCCTTAATTTGTCCTTGATTTTATTTTTTGTAAAAAAATTATAATGAATTCTGTTATTTCTTATTGACTATGCTTATTAGTAAAAAAATATTTATTTACACAAAAAAACACTATTTTTATATCAAATATAACAAATTATGCCGCACATTTGTTGGGTTGGCCCGCGCAGCCTTTGAATTTAGAAGGAGTATTGGCCAGGGTTTGATAGGGAAGACTTGATCAATGCAGAGAGGTTGTTTTGGATATTCTTTTAGTCGTTTATTGAAATATAAAATTATACGATTTAAACAAAAAAGTAAAATAAAAATCAACATACGCCAACCTTCGTTTTCAATGTACCCCCGAGATGTCATATTCTCGTCAAGCAGGTGCACTCTTGAATTGCCAGCGTCCAGCAAGTAGAGAGTGGCCTGCGTCCGACAGTAAGCTACGGCCGCCGGCTGAATGCATTGGTCCCGGCTGGATCCTCGCCCTCCCCACCGGCTCACGGCCTCGCTGGAAGGGGATGCTGTCGCAAACAGTGCACCCCCTCGAATGGCACGACCGACCACACTCAGAGAGATGGATATTCGGCCGGACTTCGAGGGTCGGAAAGTTATTCTGAAATCATTCAGCAAAATATTGATAAACGTGCTTATTCAAATTGTGACGGTGGAGATATGTGGATGGTTAATTGACAATGTATCCGGGGTCTAATAACTTCAAATCCTTCTATAAAAATGTGTATTCAAATTGCTATTGTCATAAGTGGCGCCACTGCGTGCTACTAAACCTAAAAAAATAGATTAAGTAGTGTTTTAAGCTATGGTTAAATCAGCAATCGGGTCTTATTTTTTCACCTGGTAAAATTTTGAATTGACATAATACAAAAAACTACTCAAGAAAATTGATGTGGAAGACTTTTTGTTACAGTTAGAATGAAGAAAATTACAAATAATACATATTATGTTAGCTTGAAAGAGTCAATCAAAGTTAAGCCATACTAGAAAACTGTGATCAATAAATTGCACCCTAACCTATAAGTTCCATCATCGAGATCTTCCGTACGGCAATTGACAACTTCTGAAGCGCTCTCCTCGTAGTGAGCGGAGACTGTGACCGGATCACCGCCAGAGCTGCGAGGTTCTCCGTGGTAGTCCACCGTTCGCAGCAATACTTGAGCCTCTAGTCCCGCCACTACTGTGCCGTCTGCAAGAAACAAACGATAATAACCATTTAACTAAACCAAAATATACCAGAATTATTCATCACCCTTTTTGTCTGCAAAGCGTTACATTTGGCGGGAGAGGAAAAAAATGATTGTATTCTACACTTGCTGCCATCAGGGTAATTTCGTACACGTGGTACAATATGAATTTATTGTCGTCAAACATAACCATCACATTAAGACACAATATAATATAATATGGTCGCCTGCTGTGGTCTAGTTGGTTAGAGCTTGCTCTGCCGATCACGTGGGTCTTGGTTCGATTCCCGCTAAGGTCAATGTCAAATTGGATTTTTTCAATTTAAATTTGAGATCTAAGGCAATGGGTGTTTGTGACGTCAATTCTCCTTGAGTTAATCTCATGTGACTTAAAAATATTCTCGTCGAGTATATCTCGTATGATCTTTCAACTTCAAAATATTTGACGCATTAGTGTAAGCTGTAATGTCAAATATTTTTTTTAAATAAATTTAAAATTTAAAAAAAATAAATAATTATTGTTGGAAATCTTTCTTAAATAATTATTTTTTAATGTGATATTACAAATTATAAACATTTATTTGTAAGAAGTCTAAAACATTTTAATTACTATAGTCATTTTAGTGTCACTTATTCATATTTTATATCATTATCTAATAATTATATTACCAATTGTTTGTTACAACCTTACATGGTTAAATATAATATAAATAACCTGTTTAAAACACTCTTAGACTAGACTTAACCCAACGCTTAAAATAATTACAAACCTAACGCTGCAGTACAGAGTGGCGGGTATGTGGTAGTGGTCCTTACTCTTCCTAAATTTGGCAGGGCGGAGAGTAATGTTTGCAGTGCATCGTTGTGTGTGAACTCCAACGCGAGAAATGCGTTCTCTCTCGGTTCGGCTAGAGCGGCCGCACCTGCAAGACGCTCTCCCAGGGCGGCGATTCGAGCCGACATGTCGCGGGCTTCTACTTGGCTTTGGAGACCACAGCATTCTTGCTCCACCTGAAAACGGAAGAAAATAATGAAGACTAAAGTTTTTCATTCGATAAATAGAAACTGTAAAATTCTTATTTTATTTGCATCTCACAATCGCCAACAAAAACCACATTAATTACTATTTGAATGTGAAAAAAATTCATCTATGATTAGAAAATTATTCGTATGACAAAAGTTTTATATCATTCAGAGAGAGTACATAAATGATTGGGTATCATTTATTATATTTAATCTTTTTCCTGGCAGTGTACACATAATTTTTTCAATTTTTCTCCGCATAAAGTGTGTGAATGTGATTTAGCTTACTGATTTTGAAAAAGAAAGACTCATTACGTTGCAACATGATTGACAATCAATTTTTTAGGATTTGAAATTATAAAAAGAGCAAAATTAGACTGTGATATGGCACAGTAAATGTATTCAACCATTTAGAGAAAATAGTCGATCAATCGGGACGAAATACACATACTGTGCTTAGAATTGGATAAAATATCAATTATTATTACCTTTGTTCTTTCTGCATCTATGAGAGCGAGTTGTTCTTCCAGCAGTCGTCGTTTGTGAGCTGCAGCTGCTGAAAGAGCAGCGAGCAGTTCTTGATGCCTCAACTCGACGGCAGCCTGAAGTTCTCTGGCTTGAGAACCGGCTGCCTCCGCACCTACTTCTCTCGCCGATTCTAATCTTCTAAGTTCACCAGACACTCCGTCTCGGGCTGAGCTTAACTGGAAAAGTTTTTCGAAACGGTAAAATATTTTGTATAAGGTATTTAAGACTTATATTTGCCAAAATGTCTAGTTAACTCAATAGCTGCCACAGACGATATAACTCGTAAAAAATTTCAAGCTCAACACGTCAGTTACGAGTTAACTCATCAATGACTAAGGCGTGCTAGGTAATTACGTACTGTTTTCAACAGCAGCTAAAAGGTTAATGTAATTGATCAAAAAATGTTTTATGCGAACACAGAACGTGTCCAGATACTTACTTTAGAGAGACATTCGTTTGCTTTGTAAAGAAGGATTTCCGACATTCGTTTGATGGCGATGGAGAATGGAATGATGGTGTGGTCGCACGGAGAATCGCTGTGTGGTCCCCCCGTGCACAGAGCGCAGAAAACGCAGTCGCACGTCTCACAGAAAAGCAGCTCCTACACATACATGTTTAGCACATTAAATGGATTGTTTCAAATCCTTCAACGGCTTTATTTTACAATGTGACAAAAGAAAGTACTTCTTGAATGGAATATATTGGTATGGATTTTAGGATCCAATATTTAAAAGAATCATTTATTTTCAAAATATTTTTATAGGAATTATAGGTATCTTTGTGATAAAAACAAATATGTACATAAATAATCTCCAAACTCAATGAATACAAGAGTTAACGTAGTTTGAAAATTTCAATGCTTTGTGGCTTCACACAATATATTGTATATAAATAATAACCTAGAAACGAAAATAGAAGAGCAAAGTTGTTAGATTGAAAAATAAAATTATTTTCAAGTAAAATATATTGTATGGTCGTCATACAATGTACATATAATATTATGTTAATTGTTATTTATCTCTTACTTTATATTAGATGCAGGCGATTTCTCTAGTGTTTTGAAAGCAATTGGAAGTTTGTCTACAAATCAGTATATGTAAGTGATACGACTCTTGTGGCATATTTCCTAGAGTAGACACGGCTTAAATTCTTTCATTTAAGCTACTGAAAATATCACTGCAAGCTACCGGTAGATCGCAAGCATTATCAAATATGTAAATACATTTAATTCTAAAGTGTGTTATATAACAGTCCTGAAAAAAGAAACCATTATACAGTTCATCCCATACATAAATATCATAAATAAAAACACATGATAATCTCCATAGTTTTTAAAGTGTTCTTTGATAAATAAAATAAAAATCACCTGATTTGTGTGAGTGCTGCACTTGGGTACTACTTCCCTCCGCTGCCGTGACATGAGATCGAGGAGTTGATTGACGAGGAAGGAGGGTGGCAAGGCCGCAACGCCTCCCCGGGGGATCGTAATCAGCTCACGGCATATCGGACATCTGAAGTGAAATAATGATTAGCATGATCAATTTTCACACATAATTACAGTTCGAAGCGAAAGATATTACAACTATCTTCGTTAAAGATAGGATGAGCAGATGAGTAACATGTAGTGTAGAAATAATTCAGTTTAGATAAACTCCATTAAGAGTCCAAATGTTCCGCATTAGGAGCGAACATGTTTGTTATTTTAAAGTTTATTCGAGTTAAGTGCAAAACTTCATAACCAAATCAAAGGATATGTTATGTATACACAACATTATAGCATAGAGTGCCATGTTAAATTATCTATGACAACTTATTGTAACAATAAACCTATATCGATATCCAATTCCTTCTCCCCAAATCTAGCCAGTTCAAACCGAGAGTTCAAATCGCAATGCTTTACAACGAAGTAGAGACGCCTCGATACTCATATCGTATCATTAGATTAACCCTCCAAGGACGAGCGTCACCATATGGTCACAGAAAACACCGTTGTCTATTGATCCCACTATTCATCCTTTTTCTACCTGAATATCGTTGCTTTCGCTCATGTTTGGTTAAGAAGGGTACAGACTACAGTTAGTCATCAGCCGTGGGGACAGAAACAGCCTCCAAAAGCACATGCGATTTTTTGAATTTCCGTTTTTTTTAATTTACTTTTTGAAACTGTTAGTTATTTTTTTATAAAAACATCAAATTATTTACAGTTATTTTGCTAATATAATTGTATTGAAATTATGTTGATCTAAAGAGGTCAAATTGTAAATATTTAAAAAAACACGTTTAGCTATATTTCAACCCCGAATGTTTGCGAGCCCATACGGTCACTTTTGTCCTTACTACTGTCCGTACTCAATATTACACGGTGATAAAAGGATGAGCATGACCATATAGTCATGCGGGGTTTCTATACAATGACTTTGCGTTTTTTTTTTTTTAAATTTTGGATAGGAATAAAAGTTATCCGTGACTTCAATATGGCTTAGAAAATATTATTTTTATCGGAAAAAAGCTCTCGTCTCTGGAGGGTTAATAAGATTAAGTGATTTATTTTAAAGTGTAAATTATATATGGAATAAAGTTGAACCAACATTGAAAAAGTGTTTTAGTAAAAATATATCCATAACAGATAAAATAATGCTGTCAGCAGCATTCTACAGTTGGTGATAGTGATGCTGTATTGATCAAATTGACATTCCACTAGGTAGAACTCCATCGATTAAGGGAAAAAAGCAAAGCATATTTAGTTGAACAAGAATTATGTAATTAACTGGATGACTGCCACAGATGGAATATCTTATCAATATCTAATTAAATTAATAATTGCAAGTTATAGCCGGCGTGCTAGGTACAGATGCACTTTTTTCTACAGCAGCCAAAATGTTAAGATACTGATTTCATCTGCCTCAACTCATAAATGGGGAATGGAAATTTGTAGCATTCATTTGAATTTGCCAAGCAACAAGCCGGGTAACTTTCAGAGTTTTTGTGTGACGGATAGATTTGAATATTTTCTGTTTCAATGATGGTTTGGTAATTTTATAATATAATTCGATTTATAAAGGTTTCATAATAATGTGATAAAATAATTTTGTGAGTGTGCTTACCGAAAACTACCGACATCTCTGGTATGTGCTGCGGCGATTCTTCCGAGGCAGTGGAGGCATACGGAGTGGGAGCAGGGCAGTAGCTTTGGTGTGTGCTCGCTTCCATCGTATGTGCCTGCAAGGAGAGAACAATCACATTTTAGTCAACAACAAGATCAGTGTATGCTATTTGACTGCTGTTACATATTATCGTTGACATATTTCACGTTGGCGTGAGTGAGTTTAGGTCAGAGCTTACTCATTTGACTTCCTTACCAATTTCAAATGCTCAAATTGTTTTTGTACTATTTGTTTCAAAATATTCCGTTATATCTTGCAAAAGTAATAAATAAATAATTTGTAATTCTTTTGTAATGTGTAAACTGTGATATTTTGTCGTATGATAACTTAACATTGATATTTTGAATTTTTGATTGATGTTGGTTTTAAGTATAATTGCAATTGTATTTTAGGAAAAATGAGTTACATGCCTTATATTTTTTTAAAAGACTTAAAGCAGTGGAAATTAACCTTTTTAGTGATCCACACCCCCTAGAATCTGAAAATATATTTTCGCATCCTCTTTTAATCCAAATTTTAATGACTAGGCCAGGGGTGGGGAAGCTTTTCTTCTCCAAAGGCCGCATTCATTTTTCTGATTCGACATAAGGCCGCAGTAAACATTAACTAGGGAATCTTTGGCCGGAAACAATTTCATGCCAATTTATAAAGCCAAGTCTTCCAAGGATTTTGACATCGAAAATCCTAAGAATTTACGGATTTGCCCAAACCGTGGCACCTTTTCCAGGAATTTTCTAATCCAAAATTTTAGGCATTTACGAATTGATAAAAATTTTCAGAATTACAGAATTGGCCAGAAGGCCGCAGGTTCCCCACGCCTGGACTAGGCTATTTAGTAATACATTTTTTTATATATATATATGTCAAAATATAATAGAAACTTCTCATGCACCCCCTGAAATGCTTTCTCGCACCCCTGGTTAAGAACCACTGTCCTAAGTGTGAAGTGAGCTCAGTAAATACACACAGCAATAGTTTTTCGAAAAATAAAATATAAATTTGTACTTATTCCCCACTTCTATTTATTATGATCAGTACCGGTTTCGCTCACGAGGAACATTATCAACTGGTAGGATAATAAAATACAAGTTTTATTTATGTTTCATTTTGATTTTTATAAATAACACTGTCACATTTGCCACCCCAGGTATAGTGTGTATTCTTATCAGTTGAGAGTATTCGTCATGAGCGAAACCGACTCTGATCATATTGAATTAATGTAAAATTAGTACGTTCAAATGAGTGTTTTATTTTTTTAACATCTTTCCAGCGAGCATTGTCATTGAACACTTAAAAAGTGGCAATTGTTTTGTCCATAGAAAAGTTTCACCATTTTGCTACATGGCTCTCACTTCATCTCTCAAGAGGTCAATTGTAGTCACGCCACCGTACCAGGCTGTGCGTCGGTGTTTATTTGTCTCGAAATAAGTTTACACGATTAATGTCCAACGAGTGCGCTATGAATGCCCCAAGAGCTGAAGAAATTGTGCACCACATATGAAATTACATCGACTGCACTTCACGCGTTCGCCAGTCGTGGTAAACCTGTTTTTTAACTACCGCTTACAATTAAGGAAATGTCGCGTTTGTGAGGCAATGTCGTAACTATTACGATTTGCAGAAAAATGCAGCCAGCGATAAATTTATTCATAATTCGTGACCGGCGCTCTCATTTACGAGTTTATCGCGCAAAGTTTTATCAGCAGTGATTTATGGGTAAAACATTACTGCATTGTAATATGATCACAGCTATGTATCATAGAAAAATGATAAAATATAATATGAGGAACTTGTCATCAAAAATTACCAGATCCACTTTTTTTTCTGAACGGAGAAAAACACACTTAATTGCATTTTTAGCGACGTTAAAAATTTAATTCTGTAAAAAAATGAATCAGTACTCCAATATTTTAACAATATCCATTTTTTTTCTCAAAATTGGATTCGGGCGTGTTTGTTACAGGAATGATCAGGTTTTAATCATAACCAACGTTCCCTCTAAGCCGAAGGGTTAGCTGCGCGGAAATTTCAAAGTCTGCGCGGAGGCTGCGCGGGCCGATAAAATATAAATTGAGCACCTGTCTTGTAGTGCGCGCCAACCTGGAATGAGTGCGCGGGGGCTTCCCAACTGCTGCGCGGCCGCGCACGCGCGCAGCTTAGAGGGAACGTTGATCATAACAAGAGGTTTTATTAACTTCCTCTCGTAAAAATTTCGCGAAAATAATCCCTCAATGCGGTTGTTACCAGTATTTGGTCAATTAAAGCAGTGGTTCCCAAATTTTTTCATACCCCACCCCCCTCTGAATACAAAACATGTTGTGCGGCGCCCCCCAGTTTGGCAAGTACTGAATAAAAGTTCTTGTTGCGAGATTATTAACAACCTTCTCCAGGAAAATTGATAAAGTGTCGCTTACGCTTTTCTGCCTATTACGGGTCGATATGGAGATCCATTTTCACGTGTCAAAAGTATCCGGACAGTTAGTTCGGCACGACGGTATCGGCACTTTTAGAGACCGGATACTTTTTAGACGTAAGAATGGAACACATGGTTTAATTTTGGCGAAGATCTTAACCCTTCCCTTACTATGCAAAAAAAAAGCACAAGCTCCTGAGCTGTGTATCCGTTGCACACCAGGCAAACGGGAGTGAATCATGACAATTATGTGTAGTACTGCTGTCGTAGTGTTATATAATTGTCATGATTCACTCCCGTTTGCCTGATGTGTAACGGATACACAGCTCAGGATATTGTGCTTTTTTTGCATAGTAAGGGAAAGGTTAAGTAAGAAACACTAAACTTTAAAATTGTTTTTCAACAATATAACTGGAACGAGCGTCACGTGGTATATATACTTTTTTTTTTTTTAACCATGTCCGCTCCCAATGTGGAGCATATGGACTCCTAATGGAGTTTATCTCAACAGAAGTGTTTCTACGAGAACTGCTTGTTACTCAGTTGCTCAACCTCTCTTTTTCCAAAGAGAGTAGGGATAGAAGGATAGGGTTGAGGGGGGAATTCAAGACATCACATACATCCATGCCTTTGAACAGAAATTCATAAATCGATTGACAAATCAATTTATTAAACTGTCCGTACCGGGATTTGAACCCGGGCCCTCTGTAGCCGAAGCCAACACCGTTGACCACTCGACCACACAGGCGACAAAATTTGGTCAAAATTGACATAGTATATAGTTTACCTCTCATGCACGGAAATATATTATTGTCTGTTTGTGAAAAAAATCACAAATTTTATACTTTTGTTTGATTAAAATATAGATAACTATAACTTAAATACAAAATACGTATGCGTCAATGTGAGAAATCGGTTATGGTGTATCTAGATCAGTGTCTGTCAAACTGTGTGCCGCAAGAAGTCTCAGGTGTGCCGCGAAGGAAGACGCCTCAAACTTTTTCATTTTAAAAAATGCCTTTTTTTTAATTTTCTTCAATTTTAAACAAATTCAACATCTACGTATTCAAATAAATATTTGTCACGTTCGCATATACATCGATTCGACACATTTTCCACATTTCCTTTTTAAACGCATTTTTATTTGGCGTGCCGCGGAACAAATCCGATTTACCAGTGTGCCGCGAAGTAACAAAGTTTGGCAGACACTGATCTAGATGATAATGGTTGCGAATCACTGCTGCATGGACGGGTAATAGGATATCTGGCATGGCGATACAATAAAAGGCGATGGTAGACTAAAGAAGGCTAACGCAACGAGATTGGGAGTGCGGTATCGACTTACGTACTCTATGGATAACCAGTATACGTACATATTACACAGATGACAAATACCTAGATACACTCCGAAGTAAACATACTTAGTCACTCACGAAAGTTATTAAAGAATGGACAAGGCAAGTAGTAATCACTTTTCGTCTATGATTAATTGACCAAAAAATCGTGATAATAATTGAGCGAACCTGCAATCTTGACAGTCAATATACGAAAGGGGTTTTTTTAAACTGTACAGTAAAAAAAATACAAAGTCTTCAGCTGTCGTAAATGAACATATTTTATAAATTTATTCAAAAATTTGTAGTTTTTCACGTCGTTCTTTGCAACCTATCCTTATATTATGTATGTATATACTAAATTTAGAATATTTAGATCAATTCCCTATCCTGTTAATAGTTCATAATTTAATTCTAGTTTAATTTTCTAATTGTTCCAATTCTAAATTATTTCGGCCATTAGGGTTATTTCAATTAAAAAATATATTATTTGAACAGGTATTAAATACGCAGAGATTTTCAAACTGCTACGCGGCCGCGCTCGAACAGCTTAGAGCAGCGATGTCCAACCTGGGAGGCGTGGACTACTCCAAAGGGAGGCGCGAACAGTCCAAAATATTTATTTACTCTTTAAAATGTGTCTTTATTACTATATGAAATAAAGTATGGGGAGGCGTGAAGATATTTTTTTCTCCAAAGGGAGGCGCAATAACATAAAGGTTGGAAACCACTGGCTAAGAGGGAACATTGCCTGAGACCAGGGTTACCAGGCGTCCCTATTTGAGCGGGACTGTCCCGAGCTCAATCGACAAATCCCGAGTCCCGCATTGCAAGTCCCTCTATAATCCCGACGTATACATGTATAAAAGTCTTCGAAATTGTGAATGTCCCGATCTGTGTTTTTAGAAATCTGGCAACCCTGCCTGAGACCCACAATGGACCCATGCAAACGACGCTAGTCGATCGTAGGAGGTGAGCTTCTTGTGGAAAGGGCATTGCGACAAAAGTTTGATCTGTATATAACTCAAATGATGCCCATCATCTTGATCAACATTGGTATTCATTGAAACTTGCGTACCTAATGGCTTTCTCTCCCACCAGTCTTAGATTAGTCACTTATATTTAGTCATAGATTTAGTGTAGAAAACTCAAAGAGCATGGCGACGTATAAGCAGAATTTGACTTAACGGGCACTCCTGAAAACAAAAATACGATAAGGAGCATGAGCGGGCGTAGAGCAGACTTGGAGGAAGATTTTTCCGGATTGGGATGAGGCGCAGAGTAGAAAAAAGGCACTATAAATGCGTATCTTTATAAAGTAATCTATGCGCTAGCTAGGGAGTGGCTAAATTAAGTACGAAAAATTTCATTTACGTCCTTGAAAACGAAGTCCATTGACCTCAACTGTACAGTCTCAAAATAAAACAGAACGATCGCCGAGCGAATTTCTTGGACAAGCTATATTTAGGCAAAAAAAAACACATTGTATTGTAACGTTATTTGTAATTTACAATCCAAAAAATAGCAACACAATGTTACTTTTCGCTGCTCTGAACATAGGAATGCGCCGAAAAAATGGCGGTGCCGTATTCGAAATTCGAACGAAAGAACTGAAATGTCAAAAATAATAACGTGATTTAGCGGCGTAACCACCATACAACGGGACGCGCATGCGACGCATAAAGGCCATTGGTCGCAGGAGCCCCAAATTTGTGTATTTTAATTTTCAAAAAAAAATTATTGCAGAATAAATTCTATGGGTCAAACACAAGGAATTACCGAACTCGCAATTGAATTAGCAATAGAACACGAAGAGGCACAAAAATGACGTTAAAAGATGAAATTTCAGAGTTTGCTAATTTAATGACGAGAACGATCCCTGATTTAAAATTTCTAAGTAAATTTTGTTTGTTTATAATTTTATTGGTATAAACCTGATCTTGCAAGACCGTTCAATTTACTTATTTATATGCATAAACTTTATTGTCATAACAAAAAAATTAGGGGCCATTCAAAAACTTTTGCAAATGGGTGCACATTTTCTAGTTATGCCACTGTGCCTGACTAATAACACGCATCATAAATTCTAAAGAATGTCAACACAAATAGAGTCCGCCACCGCCGTAAAATTCGGAAGTAACTTTCTTTCTTTTTGATAACCTTCAATGGAATGTAACGTTATTTGTAATTTACAATCCAAAAAGTAGCAACACTGTGTTACTAACACGCTACTCCGAATAAAATGGCGGTGCTGCATTCGAAATTCGAACGAATGAACTGAAATGTCAAAAATAATAAAATCTAGCGGCCGGAGACTAGAGTATTATTACGTATATAGAAAAAACGTAAACAAAGAAATGGCCGCCATCAAATGATTCAGAAACAGTGTCTTTCTTTTCGTTTAACTTTATTGGAATTTAATTCAACATAATAATATAAAAACTATCTTAGCCATTGACCTGTTCCAAGGCAAACGAATACGATTGTAAATATGTTTGCATGACATAAATAAGTTTGCAAATAAGATTGTAAATATGCAAAGCCGCAAAAATAGTACTTTTTCCGCATTATTTTAACACTTAGATGATAATTAGTCCGCTATAATGTGTTGTTAAAGTATTTACGATTCTAAAATTGACCTGGACATTCACAATTTACGCAATCGATGGCCGTATTTGGCCATACAAATTGAAAGTAAAAATTTAGCAACATTTTGTTTTTCAACGTGATGATTTTTTATAACGATAACAAAACAAACAATGCTACTTACTGTACGTTGTTCATATTATTTCTTTCGTTACAAAATTTTTGGTGTAAATGTATTATTTCTATGAAAATTAACCACAATTGTGTTATACTAATTTCACATTTTTTTGAAAATATCAGGTTCGGTATGGTTTCTTCAATTGCGAGAATTTTCAACGTATACAAAATGAACAGAGTTATTCAAAAAATATGAACTTCGACTAGTGAGAAGTGTACACAAAAAAAAAATATTTATTGGTACATATATGAGTTATTCAAAATTATAAAAATAATAATTTATCTTAATTACGTTTCTAAGTTCAGAACCACAATTCAAAATAGCTCTACTCAATCCATTCTTCGTAGGATAGTAAAATTCATCAAAATGTTAGGGATACATATTATTTATGTAAGTTTCATATCAAATTTTCTTACAACTGACTGATACATAGCCTCGTGTCGTCGTATGTACTCAAGTGGTAAGAACAGTACCTCAACGATCAGATGAATCTGGGTTTAAGCCCCGGCGAGAACATTACTATATCGATTGTGGAAAGGAAAAAGGACGTAACCCACACATGTCAAATTTTACAGCCATATGCAGATTATGAATTATACACAACCCTCAAGTGCACGGAGACTTCTAAAGTGGCGTTCAATTGACATAACCTAATATTAATTAAAGAAATTATCCAGGGAAAACCTTTATTTCAGTCTTTTTTCTTGATTTTATTTTTTTATAAGGTCATATTTTTCAAACTTAAAAGCTAAATTTAGATACTAATTCAACATTTGCAGCTTGCATCCTTTTGATAGAACGTGTATCAAGTTTGACACATTGTGATAATCGAAAAAACCTGTTTTGGAAAAACTGTGGGTTACGTCCTTTTTCCTTTCCACAGTCGATATTGAGATTTGAATCTGAATTGAATTTAACATTTAAAATTTCGGGCATGAGAGTTTCTGATGACCTTTTTTCTTCGATTCGATCTCGAGTGATATTTATAATTCACACGTGACATATTTTTCATGGCTTTTTGTAATAATGAAAGTGATTTCAATCCATTGTAGGAATCGGGTCCATGGCACAGTGGTCAATGTTGGTTTCCATGCCAGACCTCACGGGTGCAAATCTCAGTAAGAACAGCATTTTTTAAATACATTTTTAGATTTCTGTTCGAAGGCAAGGACGTGTGTGATGTCTAAAAAGTCCCCCCCCTCCACCATTTCAATCTTAAAATAAAAAGGTGTACCCAACTATAAGTCCTGCCCAGTCCTTTCTATCCCTACTCTTCGAAAAAGAGAGGTTGATCGACTGAGTAACAAGCAGTTCTCGTAGAAAAACTCCTGTTGAAATACCTCTAATAAAAGGCCATGAACTCACCATTGGGAGCGGACATGGATTAAAATAAAATCAATACGCTTTACGTTTATGCGTTTCTTTGGCTACCAGTAAATTGATTTTGCTCGGTTGCAGAATGTCGTGAAAATACTTACAGAGGCAGGTTCCGCATGTGAGAAAGCTCTCGTTGAAGTCTTCATAGTTGATGGAGACTGTTTCGACAAGAGTTGAGCTCATGCCGGCCATGCCTCCACCACCCAGCCGCGCCCTACAAATAAAGAAAAAATATATATCAGTAAAACAATTAATGAATAAACGTAAGAATCGGTAATATGATAGAAGGCACAAAGTAAATTCTGATGGATTTGCCCAGTTTTTATTAAATTAAAATGCAATGACCTAAAAGGCCACAGGTTCCCAACTTCTGGCACAGTCGATCGCATTGACGATTCGATCAACATTGGCTCCCATTCAGAACGCATACATCAAATGACACACCCAAATGATGTGATATGCATGTTTCGAAATGTAACAACCATAATTGCACGCCGACCTATATCTCGACAGCCGAAGGTGTGCTCAGAAACTAAAATATTCGAAGAATGCATAATATGTACAGTTTACAGTGTTTACACCAACGGTTATCAAGTGTTTTCGGAATTTCTGCTGATTTTATGACAAAATCAAAGTAAAATAATGTTAATTTAAGCACATACATTTATTGCATGCCCAAATATGATAAGTTGGAAACATGTGAGATCATTACATGTGTTAGGACGGGAGTCGGCAGCCTTTCAATCGGGAAGAACCGAGTTTTCAAGAAAACGGGATAGCAAAGGTATCACAGAACCATACATATACAGTGGAACCCCCAATTACACTACCCCGAATTTCGCGCTGGCTTGAAATATTCGCCGCAGATCCCCCAATTGCACGGTTGCATTCCATTGTCGTTACTACGAGACGGTCGTCTGCGCCCTTTGCATTTTATCACTTGGTAACTAAATATTTCGTCAATATTTTTTTTCTGCAAAACTAAGGGAAATCTTAGTTTTTTTTTTGTATGAGATTCACACCCCCAATTACACTACCCCAAATTAGACTGTCCCGACTTGAATTATTCCAAACAAGAATCTTTCGATCATGATTTCTCCGAACAAAATACTTCGTACACAGATTCCTCCGAACAAGAATCTTTCGTACACAGAAATTTCCGTACATAGAATATCCCGTACATTTAAATATTTTCCATATTAAAATTATTGTTTTATTCTATATTCAATATCTTATGTCACGAACGCTTAATATTTTTCATTTTAACAACAAGCAAAAGTTTCAATTATAAATGTATTATGAATAATATATAATTTCTGCAAATAATTATTAAATGATATGCACAAAAACGGTCCGGGATTGGATTCCCTATTATGCACGTTAAACCGGCTTGAAGAGTTAAGAATAATTAAAAGTGCATATGTACTGCAATTTTTACTACTAGTTGCATTTCATTTTTTAGTTAAAAACCGGGGCTGTGGAGTCGGAGTTGGAGCCGTGGAGTCGTGTAAAATGAGCGGAACGATTTTTTTTAAAAAATATTTTTAATGATTTGTATTCAAAAAAAAAAGTCCAAAGTGTTGACGTTGCATGCTTGGCTGACTAAAGATGATCTGACGAAATACATATATATGTACATAATTCTCGGAGTCGGAGTCGCCGTTTTTTTACACGACTCCACAGCCCTGATAAAAAACATACGCAATATAAATAATTTGACATGCCTGTACAACGCAACGTCTTATAAATAAAAACAATACGTGAATGTATGTAGCAAAATTATTTTTAATGGGTATAATTATTTCGCTGTTATTATAATTATTGACAATAAGACAATGCTAATTGAAAAGTTATGTTATAATTGATCATAATTGGATTAAATCACAGGCTCCATTTTGATGTGAGCGTTTGCTAGCAACTAGCCAGTGTCGTACGGCCTCTTTTATTTATTGTTAAACATTAAAATTACAGTACATGACAAAACAGCTGACGCCAATTCGCCATGCACTTGAAAAATATAATAAGACGAAACATAAAATAAAAAAAAACAGTACATCAAATTCAACATAAAAAATAAAGAAATACAATAGAAAAATTTATCAAACAGTTCACAAATACCATCACTTAAAATGTCTTCTTTTAAGCTATCTAAAATATGTTAAACTATGCAATTAAAAATACGCACAGTGGAGCCTCGATTTAAAATTCATTTTTCCCCGCTGTTTGAATGCGAATTCTGCAGTCCCGTTTTATTCAAGTACATACAATAAATACCTGCTCTGGTAATTTGCTTGTAAAATATTCAAAATTCAACAACAATTATGTACGTTTTAAACATGCGTCATTTTTTTTATTTTATTATTTTGTTATCGTTGGTAATAACGGCATTAAATGACTTCATCGGTCACGAGCAAAACCGGTCCTGATAATGTTAACTAAATGTGCAATCAGTTTTTATAAATTGATATATGAATTTATGTCCAAATGATGTATGCGATTAGGGCATCCAATCCCGGGATCCCGTTCAATTTTCTGATCCCGAAATGCCGGGATTGAGATGGTCGCGATCCCGGGATTTCGGGATTGAGAAATTTTGAGGAAATTCTCGAAATTTACCCGAAATTGGCAAATCGGAGATTTCAAATTCCTCGGTGAGCTAAAAAAAACGAGTTTCCGTGAGATTCCGAGAAAAAGTATAGCAAATTGAGGATTTCAAATTCCTCGGTGAGAAAATCTCAATCCTGTAATCCCGGGATTGGAAAAGGCTCCGGGATTGGATACCCTATATGCGATGTCTTGAATTCCCTCCCACCCGAATAATCCTATCCTATCTCCTATCCCTTCTCTCTTTGAAAAAGAGAGGTCGAGCGATCGAGCAACAAACGTTTCACCAAAGATACCCACATTACAGACATGGATTAAAAAAAGAAAGAATTATATAATATTATATAGTATCTTGGCACACGCCACTGCCACTTATACTAACCACTTCCATTGACGGAATGGGTTATTATTATTAATTTAATATTGTTGAGATTTCAATTATGTAACGCAATTTCCGCATCACTAGTAAATTGTAATTCTCGACTCAAACAAAGCTACGCGGTTGACCGATACGATACGTCTTTTGAATTATTGTCTATGAACTCGCACGTAAAATTTAAAAAATACATTATTCGTTATCTGCTATGATGCTAAGGGAATCGATAGAGGATTTGGGTATACATAAACGCTAGCAATTCACATAACTGTCATTCTCAAGGGGCGTGTGCTGAGTGCATTATCATCATTATCATCATTGTCACCATCACTTACTATAGTCATCAAATCCATCTGCTATTTGCTGATAAAAAAAACTATTCCGTGAGACACTTGCAATATGATGTTTTTTAAATTATTACTTTATTGCTTTTGGAATGTGAAGAGTGACATTGAAAAGACTCACTCACATCCACGCGAAACATGCCGATATTTGAAGAAACACAGTTGACTATTTTTAAGTTCATAAAATTTATATTTTTTGATCTTAATACCATAAGTTTTGTGGTGGATAAAATATCGTAGATCTTACTTTGCATTTTTGGGACATATTTTGGTTAGAAATATTTGTTTTACACGGGGTATCCCCCGTTCAATGTAAAACTGCAGTGTAAAAAAAATGCAACGAATATAGG
Source organism: Himalopsyche tibetana (assembly GCA_030503985.1). NCBI lineage: Eukaryota > Metazoa > Arthropoda > Insecta > Trichoptera > Rhyacophilidae > Himalopsyche > Himalopsyche tibetana. The sequence continues at coordinate 18,492,999 of JAPJYX010000006.1, forward strand.
TAAATGAAAGATAGGTTTCATTAAATTTGACCGTGTTGTATCGAAACAATGCAGAAAGTGACGATTGTTTAATAGTTAAATATTTAATGCATTTTTTGTCGTTGTAAATTTGAGACTATTTTTAAAAAAAATATATTTAATATGTGTAGTAACTACAAAATTGAACCCAAATTTTTACCAGCAAGCCTATTTCTATCAACCAATTTATTCTGCTTCTTCAACGAAAAAACTTGCTTATATTTGTTAAATTCAAAGATTTACTTTTAAAAATATGCACTGAATTAAAATTTTAAAACGAAATGCGGCGGTTTGTGCATCCCTGCTGTCAAGTTTGTGCAACAGGCTCCGGTCAATACTTGAGCGATATAATTACTTCAGTACCACTGTCTATTAAAAATGTTTAGTAACATTCTCGTATACACCAAAAACAACTTTCATTGTAAAATCAATATAATGAATTTTTATAATGCTATTTTTGTTTTTATATCGTTGCCTAACACAATCGACCCAAAATACCCGCGCGCGATTAATTATTTGACACAATCGATAAAACTTATCGATTTTGTCTGCAGCCCCCCCTCCAAGCGATTAATTACAGTGCTATCTGCCCACTCTCCACAATACATCCAATACTAATTAATGTCAAATTAACACATTTACAAACGCATCAAGGCGCAAATACACGTACTGATTAGATAAAGGATGAAGGCAGCTAATCATCAAATTAATGCAAAATGTTGTTTTTTTTTTCAGTTTTGTGATAAAAAAAAAAACGAGCGTGGCTGTCTAAACTGAAGCTCGCGACTTGGTTTTGTGCGACCCGCGGTACATTTAGACACTTCACTGTCACTCGTTCATAATTTCTAGTGTAATTTGTAAATTCTTTTCAATGCCAATTGTTTTTTACATACACCATTTCATTTCTATTTGTTTTTGTATATAAATAGGACAGTTAAATGATATTTCTTATCAGTTGATAATACTCGCCATGAGCGACACCGGTCCTGATCTCGATAAATAAAAGTGGAAATAAGTACAAAATAATATTAAATTTGAATCGTTCAAATTATGTACATTCACACTTCAATTCTGCCACTAACGACTCGGGTTTCGTCTTTCCGCATCTTCAGGCATTCAAGTGCACGGATGAACCTGAACTGACGCTTAGTAAATGAATGCATCGTGCTTATATAAGAAACAAATGTATAATTAAGTTTAAAGCCATTGCTGGCCAAAAGGATTAACTCATGAGAATGCCCACAAATTTGAATGGTGAGTAGTTTTAAGAATTATATTTATTTTTGTTTGTTGGAAAAGGTTTTACGATTATATTTACTTACATATAGGGTATAAAAGTGGAGAATCACAAAAGAATATTGTGTTTTCTTAAGCAAATTTATTGTTTCAAAAATTATGCCGATCAGAACGTGACAATCAACGGAGAGCGCTACAGATCCATGATTACTGACACTTTTGCCCCCCAATTGAATGGTTTTAATGTGGAAAGCTGTGGTTTCACCAAGACGGTGGACGCCAAAATAACACCTTTATTCGCAATTAATTACGTGAGTAATTGTGTGCCAAATTTGATGAGGCAACACAAGTCTCGGCCAAGGGCGCAGAGGTGCGGTCGTAACAATTTCGCTCAGCGACGTAATCAGTGAAAGCATTAACGCCCGCGACGATGGCGTGCGGGTAAACAAACCGAATCTTTTAATTATAATGACGCAATGGCGTGGAACAAAACATCAATCATCCCCCGTGGACAACCCCTTTGAATAATTGCGAATTCACATTGCGGGCATGTTTAATTTTGATTGGTCACTCATTTGTGATTGAAGTGTGTGTGTGTGCCTCAGTGTTTATAAAACTAAACTAATGAACTTTGATAGATATGTATGACAAATAAGGTCCAGTGGCGGATTATACCATAAGTGCAAGAGGCGCGTACTTGGGGCTTCCGAATCTTAGGGGCCTCAAAAATAGCATATATTATGAAAAAAAATGATTTCAATATTTATTTTTATTTTAAGTAGAATTTTGCAACGCTTTTTATGTTGTTCGAGTAACAGGGCCTCTGAATTTTATTGCGTCTGGGGCTTTAAGTGCGTAATTCACCACTAGTTAAGTCCATATATGTCAAACGATAAAATTTTATAAATAATCCTTTCGATGTTTTGAGCGACATGTCCGCTCCCGATGTGGAGTATATGGACTTCTAATGGAGTTTATCTGAGCGAAAGTTTTTTACGAGAACTGAATGTTACTGACTAAACTCTTTTTTTAAAGAGATCATGGATATAAATACGAATGGTTTTTTTAGCTCTTGCAGAATTTCCAATTATATATTAATTAGTTCTCGCTTAATATTTTGTTGCACTATAAAGAGCAGTACTTCTTGTGATGGCAAAGATTTTACGAGTTTTCGAAAAAATATTTTACTCCTCCATTTAAATCCGCCCTCTTATGGTTTGCGCTCTAGGAAGTTGCATATTTCACCTGTACGGTGGCGCCGGCCCTGCCGGGAACCCAGACCCATTTTATCTCTAAGGTTTAGCTTTTACCATTCGGCGACAGAGGTCGACATAATCATTAATAATATTGAAAACTAAATTGAGTAATAATACATACGTTTTGATTGAAAGGCGTGAGAAGTTTAAATAGTGCAAGAAATTAATCATTAGAGGTGGGCCACCCTAACCGTTATGCAATATTGCAGACAGGCACGCAACAAAGGGAAAATTTTCACCCCTACCCCTAGCTTAAAGCTATGACGTCTGTGTTAAAATATATATACTGATAGCAATAAGGGGAATTACTTTTATAGCAACGGAATTTTTGAATTAAGAACTGTCCTATGTAAAATACAATTTTCCGAATAAATATGAAGCTTCGAATATAATATTTATGTATTAGGTTTACAACTTTACTTCCGCCGTTTTTTTTTTCCAAAATTCGAGGCATTTATGATTGAAAGTATTGTCCATCGCTGGTCACTACTTTCTCCCATCTTTCGGGCAGCGTAAGAATCCCGTGTCCATCATCATCATATTTGAAGCGATCCACGAATCGATCTCAATTTCTTACTTCTTCATAAGACCGGAAGTGCTGGTCAGCCAGGCCGTGTGCCATTGATCGAAATAAGTGATAGTCAGAGGTAGCAGTTAGGGCATCCAATCCCGGGATCCCTTTCAATTTTCTGATCCCGAAATTCCGGGATTGAGATGGCCGCGATCCCGAGATTGAGAAATTTTGAGGAAAACCCGATAATTTACACGAAATTGGTAAATCGGTGAGCTAAAAAAAAAACGAGGTTTTGCGAGATTCTGGGGAAAAAAGCATACCAAATCGAAGATTTAAAATTTCTAGGTGAGCCAAAAAAAAAAAACGAGTTTCGGCGAGATTCTGGGAAATAGAGGATTTCAAATTTCTCGGTAAGAAAATCACAATCCCGGGATCCCGAAAAAAAGGGGATCAATCCCGAAATCCCGGGATTGGAAAAAGGCTCCGGGATTGGATACCCTAGTAGCAGTACAGCGGGTGGGGTAGGACTCCCCATTTCAACGTTTCCATGTATTATATGTCTTGACCACTTTCGCAACATGTGGTCGAGCATTGTCATGCTGCGAAATCACTTGATCGTGTCTTTAACGGAACTGTTGTTCAATGTAAATAAATATGTACACAATTGAAAATTCCTCCTTTCAAAAACCAATTGTCTTCCATATTGATCGATGTTCGCGGTTTTGAATTAAACGTCATTTTTGAGGGTCCAATCAATCGTGTAAATCGAGTAATAGGTGTACAATGCACATACAATTTTCCATCATAAAAAACAGGAGGTGTCCAAGGGGACACAAGCTGCTCACATCCTTGATCACTAATAATAAAACCCGGGGTGCGACACTCGTATCATGTTACACGTTGTTTTTTTGTTATTATTTTACTGTGTTGCGCACTGAAAAATCAACGGACTAATTAAAAACGAAATGCCGCGGAGGAAGGCGTCATCAAATGAAAATTCAGCCGCACCCTAGGGGTTGAAAATGAATATTTTCACAGAACGTTGGCAATTTTATTATCATTGCACCATAAATGTAATACTAGTATTTTTTTGGATAATAAACTATGTTTTACAAGCTTCTATTATTTTGTACGTCTACCTGTATACATTAAAATAATTAAGCATTTATATAATCAGGTCATTGGAAAGAATAACAAATCCGACTCTAATCTTTTTGTGTATAGGCTTAAAAAATATTAGAGTTCCGTACTCGTTAAAAAAACATTATTTTGTATTTTGAAAAATTACAAAAAAATAGGGAAGGATTTCTCAACTTTTCATTGAGTTAATACTGATACACACCGTTCATCTAGGACAGGGTTTCCGCGGAAAACTGAAGTTCCGTGGGACCTAAATAGGTGTTCGGCGAAAATTTGGAATGGTCATCTACGCTGCAACACATTTAAACATCTTCTACTTCACATCAATATCGAGTGATGATAAATCTCCATTGATGTTTAAAACCTCAAATATTTAAGTACAGGCAGAGATTTTAAATCACTAAGAGCTTTATTTATTGATATTTGTTTGCAACATGTTTTACTATTATGAATTACCGACCTTAAAAAAAAGCTGTGTTCCGGATTTTTACAGATTTGCGAAGTGTTCCATTGCACGATAAGTTTGGGAAACCTTGATCTAGGAAGTTGAGATCCGTAAATGTGTAAGTAAAATTTTAGTAAGCCGAATATGTTAGGAAATTAGCCTATTAATCGTATTGATTGGTGAAATAATGCCTTTGTGTATATTAAGAAATAGAAATGATTATAAAAATTGTTTTTTTTCACTATTTTTTGATGAGACAGCGCCGTAATCTTACTCGTGTTTCAAGTTTAAGTCGTTTAATTGCTTAACGACTTCACGAGCCTGTTTATAATATTTGAGAATTCAGTCAATCAGTATTCTTAAGGGTTTTTTCTAAATTGTTTCACCACGCGAAAGAAATGTTGTATAAATACGTAGTCTATTACCAATTGGAGATAGAAATCGTCTAGGAAACTGAGAAACAAATTTAATCAATACGTAAAACGAGACAGGAGAAAAACTAACTTTGCCAAAAAATTAAAATAATATTGAAACAATTTTTAAAAGTAATACCTACTTTGACCTTTGAAAAAAACTACTTATTTATGTAAGTAAACTTATGAAATTTATAAAGGTTACTTACCTTTGAAAAAAAAACAATATTCGCCCTCATGCCGTGTTTCGCCCCCTCTCAAATAAGCGTAAAAAGTAACAACGATGATTAGTCAATTTTGTGATGTAAAATTTGCTCGTTTATCGTAACTTGCGTGAGCGTATAAATCTAACAAATTTCATTTTATTGTTAACATTTTGCGAACTCTCCTGTGTATAGTAGCAAAAACTGGATTACCATAGAGGTAGGCTTACCCATCGTTCTCCCATTCATCGTTTTACCACATCCATCCTTTTCGTTTTGGAGGACGTCTTTTAAAAGCGATTAATCGGGGTTCCTACACTATATAAAATATTCGTCCTACAATACAAAGAGACCAAGCGCGTTTTCCAATAAATGAAGTAAATAATTATTTGACTCATTACGAAAACAATAATTGTCAGGAATAAAAATCAACATATCTAGGGATTGTAATTACGGTATGTGTTTTTTTTTCAAGACTGAAATACCGGTCATGAAAATACAAAAATACCATTATGTATTTCGGTATTGAAAGGTCAGAAAAATTGAATTTGTTGAAGGTTTCTTCACATGTTTTATTAAAATTGTTCGCGAATAATTTTATTATCATTAACACTTCCCTTACGGTGTTAGCAAGACTTCCAATACGTTGCTGGCCCATTAGGAAACAAGTGAAAAATATGTTTTTTTTTTTAATATACGTCCTAGGTTATTACCGTTTTTAAGGAGAAGTATTAAGGAGAAGTATTATTTAAGTTATAATTTAAGATTTCGACTGAAGGTGCTTGGTGGAATTTCAATATTAAATTTGAATCGTTCAAACTATGTACATTCTCACAGATTTTGTCACTAACGACCCGGGTTTCGCCTTTCGGCATCTTCAGGCATTCAAGTCCACGGATGAATTTGAACTGACGCTAGTAAATAAAAGTTTCGTGTTTATATAAGAAATAAATGCATCACTGAGTCCAAAGCCATTGCTGGCGAAAAGGATAAGCTCATGGGAATGCCAACAGATTTGAGTAGTAAGTAGTTTCAAGAATTATATTATTTGTTTTTCGGCAAAGGTTTTATGATTATATGATTATATAGGGTATAGAAGTGGAGATGCCGGAAGGTTTAATATTTCATTTAAAATCGGAAGACTATGCAGCTGTGCTCTATTTATTTCAGAAATTTCCTGGAAAAAGAGCTTATGACTGTCCGTATTTGGGTGTAACATTTTTATCCCTTGTTCCTGATTGAACACGTGTCCTTCCGAAATTAAGTAATTAGCAAAATTAGACGTGTCTTTTTTCAATCTAAAGGCTGCTATATGTTCTAAAACTCGGATTTCCAGTGTCATTTCTGTTTTGCCGATATAAAACATTGTACAACAAGAGCATTGCAATCTATAAATCCCGGATTTATTTAAGTAATGTATTTTATCTTTATTATTAACTAATAATTTGCCTAAAGAGTTTTTACAGTAAAAAGCTGGTCTAACACTATCAGCTAGCTGTTTTTTTTAATTTTAAGACTTGTATTTCCTATTTCCTTATTATTTAAGTTGATTGTAATCGTGATGAGCAAAACCGGTCCAGATCATACAAAATAAATATGCAATTAATACAAAAGAGTGTTTTATTTTTTTAATAGAATGCCTTTCCACAAAGAATTGACTATTGACAGTGAACGCATTAAAAGTTAATTATATTTCACACATACATTTGACCATGTTTGGTGTTGGCGATATACTAAACATTTAGATTCGATAAAAATGGATTTACGAGTTTTGCGAGTGTGTGCACACGTTACCGTAGGCCAGGCACTGTGGGTGGTACGACAGTTTACCTGTAACCCAATCTCGATCACGGCAAAACATACAATAGCCATTGCGTTGAGCATTCCCCCAATGACGGACAATTTTTACGCGCCGTGTTAGCCGTCATTTCAAATCGGATCGTGTGGGGCGGCCCGCCTGTCAAAACTAGACAACCTTTAGCATTGTTCATGAAACATGGCGATTGGGATGTATCGAAAGTGGACTGTCATTTTTCGTCTGTTCTACCCCCTTCCCTCCGCCCGGGCACAGTTTCACAACATTTCGAGAGGACGCATTAGGGCTTATACAAAAACCGACATTTGAAGAAACCGGTTTTTCAATTCCAATATTTTCTTTAACTCGGTTTAAATTTAGTTTATTTCTTAGTACTGTTAGTAAAAACACTGAAATTCTATTCGGTGTTCCTATTAGGCGGTTGACTTAGTATGCACCAGGGGTGAGAAACCGTTTTTCTCTAAAGGCCGCATTCATTTATCTGATTCAACACAAGGCCGCAGTTGACATTGACAGGAAATTGACTAGGGAATATTTGGCCAGAAACAGTTTCATGCCAATTTGCAAAGCCCAGAAATTTGCGAATTTCCAAAAAATTACCAGCTTTTTTTATAGGTCTTCCAAGGATTTTGACATCCAAAATCTCAGGAATTTAAGAATTTACAAATTTTTTCAGAATTGTCAAAGGGTCGCACCAGAGTAGCCAAAAGGCCGCAGGTTCCTCACGGCTGGTATGCACACTTATCTCGTACTTAAGTGCACAACAAACATGTTTTCAAAATTAACTTAGATATAATATTTTCGACGTATTTATGTATACATAATATAATGCTAAACTACATAATTTATCTAGTTTAAATACTTTCGATGGATTCGGCGGTAACTTTGTGGAAGTTCATTATAATATAAAATTAAAAATAACATAGATTATTCCACATATTGTGCTACTAACTGTGACACGTGTTTCGCCTCTTTCAGATGCATCTTCAGACAATCTTACTTTCACAAAGCTTGTTAAAGTACGAATGATTATTTTACTATCCCAATATGTACATATATTATAAAAATTAAATAAAAACAAGAGGGAGGCAAGGAGCTTTTAGCAATCAGCAATTAGTTAATCATTTCTTAACGTAAATGTCATTTGTATTAGCAATATTGATTGTTTGTTTTTCTATCATCTTCTCCTTGCCACCTATTTTAATTTTATTTTAAGTAAAAATATACACGTTTTTGATGTAATAATAACAAAATATTGATACCGGTTTTTTTTACCTATATCCGCATGTGGAGCATATGGCCTTTTAATGGAGGTACATCAATCAGAAGATTTTCTATGAAAACTGTTTGATACTCAGTTGCCAAACTTATATTTTTCGAAGAGAGAAATGGGATGTAAGGATAGGGAAAGGATATGACAAGTGGATAGCTAATCACTTTCGCTACGTCCGCTTTGAGGACAGGTTGGAAGGGAATTTGAGAGAATTCAATTTACCAAGTTGTAAGCACCGGCTTCCGAAAATAGCAATATTATCTAAAAATCGGGTTTTCAAATCGTTTTTTTGACAAACCGACAAAATCCAGTGTTTTTAGAAACCTTTTTTGGCCCTGCTTATTCGCTCTTACTCTACGAAAAATGGAGACTAAACGCCTGTTTAGTGAAATATTTTCCGTTGGAATGTTCGTAACAGAAGAACACATTTTGTTTCACATTTGGAGATGATATAGCTGAAAAACTACATGTTTATACCATCGATAAAAAAACAAATCTTAAGGATTTATATGTAAGCACCTATCCATTGATATTGATTGTCCGCCAATCAGGTGTAAACAAAGGTGTTCAGGAGAAACATACATTCCCAGCTGTTAATACAAAAACAGAATGCTAATTTAAGCGATGCGTCATTTCGGATCAAAACAATCGACGCAGGTGAGGTCAATGATGTAATTGATTATTCCTGATAACAATTGAATTCCGCGCTTATATATATACGGTGTTTATTGAAATTGCGATACTGTGAATTAAACATGTATTCAATTGACTACCGACTTAAGTCGCACACGCCGTCATGTCTTTGTACTTCTTTGATGGTGTCGCAACTTGGAGTCAGACCTTGGCTTCCTTCTCTTCTTCACTCTCTTCAGTCTTCTCCACTCCACTCGGTCGGTATACCAATCGCTGATGTCCAGTACTGTGTCACCCAGCGAAGTCGCGGTCTTGCTTAAGGAGTAGCGAATGTAAGACGTAGTGCAGTGGTCAACGTCGTTGGCTTCCGTGATGGATCTCACGGATTTGAATTCAAGTACGAGCAGAATTTTTTCGTGTCATCCGAAAAAGTGTGACGTAACGAGATTGATTAGCTAACCACTAGTCCTGTCTTAGTCCTATCATTTCTATCAATACCGTCTTCAGAAAAAATATAGTTTAAGCAACTGAGTAACAAGCGGTTCTTGTAGAAAAACTTCTGTTGAGATACCTCTATATTAGGAGGTCACAATATGCTCCACATTGAAAGTGGACATGGATTTAAAAATAATAACAATATCTACACATCAATTTTAAATAACTACGTGTCCCTAAATCTAAATCGTTTAATCTTAATCATCAGGGCTGTGGAGTCGTGTAAAAAAAGACGACTCCGACTCCAGATTTAAAATAATTAACGACTCCGAGGAGATTTTTTAATAATTTCATTTTAACTTATATATATGTATTCCACCAGATAATCTTTAGTCAGTAAAGCATGAAATGTCAACACTTGGCTTATTTTGTTTGATTACACATTTTTCAAAACAAATTCGAGCCGTTCATTTTTTACGACTCCGACTCCGGCCAAAATACCTCGACTCCGCGACTCCAACTCCGACTCCACAGCCCTGCTATTTTGTTTGAATACACATCGTTTAATATATTTTTCAAAAAAATAATCAAGCCGCTCGTTTTTCACGACTCCGACTCCAAAGCCCTGTTAAATGTCGTAAAAATTTCCCTTTTTTTTCTCTAAAAATCCGAATGTATTAAAACAATAATGCAAACAAACGCACACCGATTTGGCAAATGCACGTACGAAGTTCATGAGACTGCATTATTTGAATTACGAGAAAGCCGAGTACGAGAACAATGCAACCAATATATGCAACGAACGCAGCGGTAGAAATTCATAATAATCTGTAAAGTTAAAGTTGACAGTGGAGCATAATACATGAATGGGTCGTAAACTTGGAAACATTAATACGCTTTTACGACGGAGAAAGTAACATGAATTCAATTGTGAGAAAATATGAAAAATGGCAGCATTTTCACATACAGATTTTATAGCATAAGCTTTTATGTGCCGGCGCAAGAGTTGAATGCCCAGTATGAGAATAATGCAAATAATGCAAATAAGGGGTAAAACAGAGATTTCCAACCATATAAAAATATACTAGTCTGCTGCCTATTGTATATGGTACGACACACGCGCCACCTACTATAAGTTAATTGTACTATAAACTTCGCGGAAGTGCAAGCATACGTTGTCAAAATGAACTGTATGGCAGACATACAAACATTGTTTTTTTTTTTATATAAAACCTACTGTAAGTTAATTTTACTATGCCTGTAACCTTCCGGGAAGTGCAAGAAAAAAGTTTGTCAAACTTTTATCCCCAATGCGCCCCGACAGCCAAAAGATTTTCCCACTCCGGTTCTACAGTGATGGAATATAATAATTCAACAACGGCCATCAGCCGTATAAGTGACATTCTAACAACTTAATATGCAAATATATGGCTAAATGCTAGAAAATTGTGTGCGCTTTATGGCTTATGAGTGCGTTTCCGCGTTCTCTTCACATATATTATTTATTACTATGTATTTATGCAGCGAGAAATATTTCTTTATATCTCGCGTTTGTACTTCTACGTCCTTAACAGGTTGAAGTCAGAGTTTCTTAAACTTACAATTTTTTGTATTATTTCATATCACGTAAAATTAAATTTCTTCTGACATTTTCATGATACCAAAAAGTACAGTTATTACAAACCATAGAGTTTTTGTATGTAGCAATTAATACAAATTATTTTGTAACATAGAATCTTATATATTAAAAAAAAATATATATTTTCAAAATTCGTGACATATTATCTTGAAAACAAGGTAAGAAAGAAGCATATTATTCGTTGAAGATGTCAAATGCGAACAGAAATTTTACATGGATTTTTTTTATCATTGTTTTCTGCGATGGTTGAACCCGAACATGACAATACTTGGTGGAAATACATTATACTGATTCAGTTGATAATGATCGTCGTAAGAAAAACCGGTCCCGATTATATTAAATAAAAGTGAAATTAGCACAAATGAGTGTTATATTTTTTAAATATTTGTAAGGGGTTTTAAATATTTCAATTATAGTCTTCTTCGATTCTTTTCATATTTCGATTACAAATTGTTTGCAACACCCTTATTTGTATAGATTAGTTCATTGGTGGGGAACTTGCGTCCTCTTGGCTACTCTTATGCGGCCTTTTGACTTGTACAATTTTTTTTTAAAAATAAATCTGGATATTTTTTTAATAAATACACAATTTTATCATGTAATATAATCACTTTGATAAAAAAATTATACGCAAGCCTATGAAAAAAGAGCGTAATCAACCCATTAGATGTTAGACGGTCTAAAAAAAAGGGGGGATGTCAAGGTTTTCTTCACTGCGGCCTTATGTTGAGTCAGATAAATTAATGTGGCCTTTAGACATGAAAAGGTTCTCCACCCATAAAGTATCAATAAACGTAAAATATTCTTATCAGATGAAAATGCTCGCGATGAACGAAACCGGTCCTGATCCCGATAAATGAAAAATAAGTGTTTTTTTTTTTTAAATAAAATACCCTAAAGCGATCAGCTTCAGTAACTGAAACATTAGGTCTACAGTTTGGAAAGCGTATAAAACAGAACAGGCGACGATGCACACACCTACAAGGCAAAGGTAGGGTACCCCTCGAATCAAAGCGATGTCTCACGTTTCGTTCACAAACAATTAGCATGTTAACAAGGTTTGTTTAGGACGACCGGTTCCTCTAGTCTCGATTCCCGTGTTTGTTCTGTGACAGTAAACAACCTTACAGCAGGTTAAACACGAGGAGAAGCGGGGACGGGCGATCCGGTGTCAAGTTCAAAGTCCTTTTATCGCGCGTCTTCCTTTGAATTGGTTCGCGTCATAGAAAAATTTCTCTAAGCTTGGCATTCGAGTAGGTTACTCTTACTGGCAGACTCTGTCCGTGCATGAATGCTTCTATTGCATAGTCGTCGCTATATCGTATAGTCGTTTTGTATTTTAAAGCTGGAGTCGGAGTCGTCTTTTTTGTACACGACTCCACAGCCCTGGCGTTAACACATACACACTGCAACTGTAGCGTTTTCAAATATAATAATAATAAAAAAATGAAAATCAAACGAAGGGTGTTTATAAAAATGGTAAAACTTTTGGATTAGCTATCATCAAATAAGCTGCCAGAGTAGAGTGTACGGATTCGTTATAAAGTAGTTAAAGTCTTACAAGGACTAACTGTAAGCCAATGCATTATATTAATAAAAACACAACAATCCTTTGTGCTTCATTCAACTTTATTTAATATGTCAGGACCGGTTTCGCTCATTGCGAGCATTGCCAACTGATAATAAATATAATTTAACAATGCTATTTATACAAAATTGAAAAGTTATACACAACAATTGGCATTGAAAAGAAATTGCCAATTACATTAAAGTGATTCTAAAATAACACAAAATTAAAATGTTCAACACATCTAACATATAATTAAAAAGTCATCCCAAATTAATAAATTCAGAATGGCGATTGAAAGGCGAGTAAAGTAAGTAAAGTACAAAGGATTATTGTGTTTTTATTAATATAATGCCTTTCCACCAAGTATTGACAGTGAACACCCTAAAAAATGCATTATATGGTATACACCCAATCCTTTTTTACGCGATACATAAAACCTATATAGCTAAGATGTATGAAAAAACAAAATTCGTTCTTCAAATTCGCGCATTTTTTTTACATATAAAATTTAATTTCTTTACTTATTATAAAAATACAATGGCAAACATATACATAATTTGTTTACATGCAAATCGCAATATACAGCATTACAGAGCAGAACTGCATTACATGATTTTGCGCAGGGTCATTACATCTTTAAACGCAGGGTCATTATTTCTCATGCAAAAAAATAAGTAACAGTGCCGTCCGAAAAAATCGCGTAAAAAAAGGACTGGGTGTATAATCCTTTAGCTACAATTTCGTGTGACCCCGCTGCTATTAAATGCAAGATAATTCGCCCTTTTTGCAACCAACTCTCCAGTCCGAAAGTCGAAACCAGCTCCGTTGAGATGACGTGACGTGAATGCTCCTATAACACAGTTCAATTTTTCAAAGCCAGTTCACGATTTCCACGTGACATTTTTAACGGCCATCGTCGAACATGTTCCCTATTAGGGGTGGCAGGGTTCGCGTGGCGTGGCGTGGGACACGAGCGATTCGTGCGGCCGCCGAACGTGATCGAAATTCCAATGGCAGTTCCATGCGAACGCGCCTGCCGAGAAAGCGCTACGCTAATTTATCCCTTCTGGATTCACCAGGTTTATTGCAGCGTTTAAGTATAATATAAGTAAATATAACATACCATTGCAAGTCCCTTGTTACGAGATTGCATGAGAATTGTTTCAATCAAGAGTTAAAAAAATCATATTTCTCCATGTCACTGCATCAATGCAACAGAACAATGACAAACACCTTTTTTTATACAGTCGAACTTGGTTATTGTGAGGAAGATGGGACCGACTAAATTGCTCGTTATAAACATTACTTGTTATATCAGAGAAAAAATATTTTTAAATCCTTACAAACATACCCATCACATTAAGACACAATATAATATAATATGGTCGCCTGCTGTGGTCTAGTTGGTTAGAGCTTGCTCTGCCGACCAGGTGGGTCTGGGTTCGATTCCCGGTAAGGTCAATGTCAAAATTGGATTTTTTTCAATTTTAATTTGAGATCTAAGACATGGGTGTTTGTGAAGTCAATTCTCATTGAGTTAATCTCGTGTGACTTTCTAAAATTCTTATCGAGTATATCTCGTATGATCTTTCAACTTAAAAATATTTGACGCATTGGCGTAAGCTGTAATGTTTTAAAAAAAAAATAAAAAAAAAAGTTATCTGGAACGGTCACATCAGTGGCGGTTCTAGGTACTGGGCTAGGTGGGCTAAGCCCGACCTGCATTTTTCACCCAAAACTTTAGATGGCTGAATAAAAATGAACAGCAATTCGGCCGCTGAACAAAATAAATACATTTATAAGCGTAACTAACCTTCCCCAAATGAATATAATATCTTTGTTTAAATTTTCCTCTATCAATATAAGACAATGCCATGTCTACCTACAATAATATTTTCGATTGTTTTTTATTACAATTTTAAGCTGAGCCGGCATAAAAAAAACAATAACCCTATAAATAATTCATAGAGAACATTCAACGTGACGTCAGTCTGGCAACACCTATGTACATGCTATTGGTCAGGGGCTAAAAGCTTCCAGCCCAAAACCATAGACAATATTTTTTTACACTGGAACGCAATCTAGCACGATTCGATTTTGTTTGTATTTGTATGTACGGAAACGTCATCAAACACACAGGACTGTATTTCAAATTTACTGGCTTCTGTCATTCATCGGGGGCTAAATTGGGATTAGTCCGTGGCCCATACAAACATACCAGTATCTTTGTATTTTATGAAAGTGACAGGTATCGAATCTCAGTGACAGTTCTGTATTGCTTTTTTTACTTGTTATTTCACTTTGAAAGAGACAAATTTAAGGTCACGTATTATTATTTCTTACTTACATTAGCATTGATTGTATTATATAGTAATTTATGCTTTGCAGTAGTGTCGTAGTATTTGTTAATTTGCTTGTAGATTAATGTATAAGATGAAGTGGAAGCATGCAAAATTTCGTAAATAGTATACAATGCTATGCTTTTCTCTAGCCCACCCAAGATTTCAGGTCAGGAACCGCCACTGGGTCACATAACACAAAAATACACAATTCGAAATTATTTACACTCCCGTTACACACATATTACATTTTTTTGTCAATCCACCTTTCTTGTAAAATTTAAAATTGATGATTGTTTCATTTTTTTCACTATTTTTTTAATATTTTTGCTCGGTATGCCCGAGAAGTAGCCCGTTATAAAAGTTAATAAATGTATGGAGAAAGCCATAAACTAAAATGTCAAGAAATGTTTCCTCGTTAAATCCGACATCTCGCTATTTCCGTGATCGTAATGACGGAGTTCTACTGTATATGAATTTCGTTTAACACTTGAGTACCGAAACGTCGAAAATAGAATCGAGGACCGACGGGGTACAAAGTGACCCCCGAAATATTTACGTAATATTAGGTATCGTTGAAGACTACAATAAAAATTAGCTAGATATTATTAGTATTCAGCGAATGGTTTAAATAAGAAGAATTTTGCAATGTGTATGACCTCACTAGGAACTTAAAGGTTAAGCAGGCTGCTATTCCGACTCCAGAATTTATAAACGGTCCGACTCCGATTTTGTCAAAATTGATGTAAAATTTTATATTGAAAAAAAGAGGGCTTTTGCATATTTTAAAATCTCTACTAAAATAAAAATAAAAAAATAAGTAGTCTGAGTCGACTGTTTTTTTACGATTTCAAATCAACGGTCATGGATTCAATTTTAGGAGAAAAAACACAATGACGAATCCAACGCAACTTTATGCCACCATGTAACTTTAAACTACGAAACATATACATAATTTTCATGACATTACTGTACAGAGACACTAAAAATATATTAATATACAGTATAAAGCAGCGATTTATCTTGCCCAGAGATTACGTTTTCCCACCATTTGAGTACAATATCTGTAGTCCTATATTATCTAATACCCGAGTTCACAATTTTATTTCTCGTAATTCACGTATAATTAAAATTACAGACACTACAAAGTAAACTGAAGTAATTTGAAGTTATTTTCCAGCTCTGATGACGTACACCACCAAATCTTCAAATCAAATTTATTTAGCCGAAAGAATTGTATACAATCAACAAACAAAAAAAGCTATGACTCCAATTTGCATTTTACCACTGTTTTCATTTTTTGTCGGTCCCTACAGTTTTTGCATTGTTTTTAATTCAAGTTCTGGTGCAGTAATTAGAGTAGCAGACAGAAATAGTCATCACTATTAATCTGTATGATGAATATGTATTTATAAAAAAAATGTGACACACAAAACTGTCACCGTCTCGAAACTCAAGATTATCAAAAACAAACATAGTGTCGAATGTTCATTCATACTAATATTATGAACATCGTAATCATGTCTACGGTATCACATTATAAAATTTAAAATGTGGCTAGTGTGTAATTTAGCAATTAATTTCATTGCGCACACGTTCTTGTGTGGCACACGAGGTGGCCATGTGTGCGACCCCTGCATAGTTTGCTAAATATAATGTAACGTCAATGAATGCAAGAGATCTTTAAGTTAATGATGTTCAAGTCGCCCTATGAGACTATAATTAATTCGGAATTTCCGTATCGTATAATCATATTTAAAAAAAACCCGAAATAATTGTTCAGATTAAAATAAGTTATCGATTTCAAATAATCCAGCAACCAATCGACTTCTTTGCAAAATCCACTATCAATAACTACGCAAAGTGTTGTGAGCCTCCATATCAATATGGATACAATTAAGGATTCCGGCTGAAGGTACTCGATGGTTTTTTTTAAATCCATGTAGATTGAAAAATCTAAGATTCGAAGACTTGAAAGAGTAGAGCGAAAGCGTCTATTGTTCGGTTACGGGACTGCTAAATCTATACTTTTTTTATTTATTTATTTTTCGGCCTGAAACACGACATTACACTTGTGAACGATCCAGAGTAAAAACTTTTGGGATTCTGGATTGAGGAAGTTTTTGCTCATCGATTTTTAAATCCTGGGATTTTTCAAACAATTTAATTTTAAAAAGCTTAGGACTTTGCGGATTTCCCAAAATGAACAGCGTGAGACCTTTTTTTATTTTAACCTCTTCCAAGTTTAATTATATGTATTTTTTTCAATCGCGAAGTCCCGGGATCGGTATTGTCACAATCCAGGAATTTCGGGATTGGATACCCTACTCGTGAGTGAGCGAATTTTGACATGCGAAAATTCCATTAATTAATTGTGGAAAAAAATCTACAATTAATTAAGAGAAAAAGTTTTAAGAAAGTTGTCGTAATTATCAAATATTTTACGTGTTCAAATACTATCGAATAAATTTCCGACGCTTATTACTGTTTTATTATTATAATTAAAAAAATCCACGGAAAGCGACGTCATATCTAGTCACGGATGCAACACCGAAGATGCTGATGGTAAAAATACGCTGCATGTTATTAATAATTGAAAAGCATCCAAGACACAACAAAATACCAAATAAAAATTATCCCAGACTAAAACAGAGGCACATTAATTTTAATTTACCGTCCCTTTGCAATGAGTACGTGACCACACTGTAGCCGTTCCACGAATTTATTACATATACATTCTGATTGATTAAATTTCAAATAATACATTATACACGATGTAATAAACTTTAGAGCATTGTCCATAATTATGAAATGACTCAACTAAAATAAATTTACAAAAATGAAATTGAATTTTATGAATACTGAATAGAGTTAAATTCGATTTTTATTTAAAATTTAGGCCCTGAGAGGTGAAGTGAGCCAATGGGAAAAAAATGAGTTGGATGCGTTATAATATTCTACATGTCTCAATTAAAGTGTCACTTTTAGGATGTTCACTGTCAATACTTGGTGGAAAGGCATTATATTAAGAAACACATAATATTCCCTTGTACTCATTTCCACTTTTATTTATCAAGAGCGAAACAGGTCCTGATCTTGATAAATAAATGTGGACATAAATACAAAAGAATATTGTGTTTTTCTTAGTCATAAAGTATCATAAAAGCGAAGTGAGCACAGTAAATGCACACTGCAATCAGGGCCGGCGCCACCATACAGGCGAAATGGGCAAACGCCTAGGGCGTAAACTATAAGAGGGCGCATAAATGGAGGAGTAAAATATTTTTTTATTCTTCAATAATATTAAATATATATGCAGTATGCTTCAAGCAGTAGCTCGAAAACTTAAAAAATCTTTGCCACCAAAAAAAGTACTGCTCTTTATACTACAAAAAAATAATGAACGAGGTAAAAAAAAAAATTTTGAAAAATTCCTGCGAGCTGAAAAAAAAGTTTCACATTTTTTTTATTTTAAGAAATCCCTAAATTTCCATCATTTCAAAATCGCCCAGCAAAATTTTCACAATCCCGAAACTCAACGATTTTATGGTGAACGTTGCTTAGCGTGCCAAATAATCTCGCGCCGGCACTGATTGATATGTAAGTGACTGATAGGTGTATGATAAGTGCAGGGGAAAATCATCGAAGGCAATGGCCCTCGAGCTGCATCGCCACATCCGTTTATGGATTTACTGCACAAGTGTCAAGCTGCCATGTGACATTATATTTATGTCTCGTGGTTATCGTGGAATGAGTAATATAAACAAAGGGCTACAATGAACGCACCGAGAGTCATTACAAATAAGCCACCATTGTTTTCTACGTCGGTTTGCCTTTAACTCCGTAAAGGGCGGTCGTAAAAAATGAGTCGTAGCAATACATTATGCAAGTAAATGTGATTTATTCGCAAATGCGATATCAATGCGTGTACACGCTTTTCGTTTACACTAGACTAGGGATAGCGATACCGAACGAATTTATAACAGTCCTTACTCATTACGGCCATCTAAATCCCTTTTTATGATTCACAATTTTTCGGATCCCGGATTGAGCATTCGCCATAAAATCGTGCCACAATTGTTCGAGGTTCTTTTGATCCACAATTATTTAAGGATGTGGGTTTTCGGGGTCCCGGGATTGATTACTGGTAAGTCAGAAATTGAGAGATTTTTTAAATAATTTACAAAAGAAGGTGAAATACATTTTTTTAGGTCGATAACTGATTTCATTTTTTTTCGCTTACTGTCCGATTTTAAAAACCAGGGAATTCACAAATTTCACAAAAATTGTGACTTTTTTTTAAGCTTCATCCTTTCAAAAGGGTACGGCTGCCAGTGACTTCAGCACAACATTGTTTATGTATTGGATTTAATGAATTTTTCACTTGTTATCCTGAATCCCGAAGACCCGGAATTAGTACAATCACAATCTCAGGATTGGAGACCCTATTTTTTACGTATAAAGTAAAGAAGCGGCGACGGACCTGGCTTGGACACGTCAACACAAAACCGGTATTTCGGTATTGTAAAAACACCGTAAATACCGAGTTTCCGGTTTCGGTAATACCGGTAATGAAACCCCTACACTAGACATGTTAAATGAGTCACTTGAGCGCGACTTAAAGACTTTGAATCGAATAGCCTCATCGAATCGTTCATACTGATTAGATTCACTTAAAGAACAATTCATTTCTTATCTCAATCTGACTGTTATATGAGCGGGAAAACAAATGAACCGAGGCAGGCGTTCATTTGTTGACGATTGAAGCGAACCATTGAGATGTTTGTTTGTTTATGAGATGGTTATAAGAAATATTAATAAACAAAACACTTTTTGTATGTCCTAATTTTACATTAAATGTTTATTAAAAATTGGGACCGGTTTCGTTCTTCACGAGCATTATCAATTGATGATTAGACACTCCTGGTCCTTAAATAATGCGTAATTTTTTCGAAAGATTCGGCGGTAGCTTTGTGGAAGATCATTAAATATAAATTGATTTTGATAACTTTGTAACTCCAGTTGATGGTTTACGAAATTATATAAACCTTGCGATGTTCTGTCTGATAATACTTTTTAAAGAGGCGAAACACGTGTCACAATTATTTGCATCACAACAAAAATTTATGTTTTTTAGTTTTCGAATTGTATACAATATGTACGGTAATTTTGTGGAAATTCATTTTTAATACAGATTCAATTTAATAACTTTGTTATTCCACAGGTTGTGTAATGAAGCCTTTAAAAATTGGTTCGATATTTTCGGTCAATCGTATATGAGTCAAACTCATCTGATATTGGTTTCCAATATCGATAATACTGTCTGGATTCAAAATCCAGCTAACACACACACACTTAGGGTTGCCAACTGTCTCGGATTTGGCCGGGATTCCGTCCTGGAAGGCTAGGACAGAACTAGTAACTCTAACTACGCCCCGTTGTTTAAGGATTGGAAAGGTGGGAGGGAATATTTAGACATTACAAACACCCATGCTTTTGGACAGAAATTGATAAATTGACTGAAAAAACACTGTTTACCGCACAGGTCCCCGTGAAGCCCATCACGGAAGCGAACAATATTAACCGCTGCGCCACGGATCTGGACGACATATATAATTTAAGTAAATTCTTTTGATAGAGTGTTAACTTTTTAGTGATTTAAAAAAACTTTAACCCTCCAGAGACGAGAGCTTTTTTTCGATAAAAAAAATATATTTTTTAAGCCATATTGAAGTCACGGATAACTTTTATTCCTATCCAAAATTGAAAAAAAACATCGTTGTATAAAAACCCCGCATGACTATATGGCCATGCTCATCCTTTTATTACCGTGTAATATTGTGTACGGACAGTAGTAAAGACAAAAGTGACCGTATGGGCTCGCAAACATTCGGGGTTGAAATACAGCTAAACGTGATTTTTTTTTAAATATTTACAATTTGACCTCTTTAGATCAACATAATTCCAATACAAATATATTAGCAAAATAACTGTAAATAATTTGATGTTTTTATAAAAAAATAACTAACAGTTTCAAAAAGTAAATAAAAAAAAAC
Organism: Himalopsyche tibetana; assembly: GCA_030503985.1. NCBI lineage: Eukaryota > Metazoa > Arthropoda > Insecta > Trichoptera > Rhyacophilidae > Himalopsyche > Himalopsyche tibetana. Next base: position 18,513,985 of record JAPJYX010000006.1, read on the forward strand.
GGAAATTCAAAAAGTCACATGTGCTTTTGGATGCCGTTTCTGTCCCCAAGGCTGATGACTAACTGTAGTCTGTACCCTTCTTAACCAAATATGAGCAAAAGCAACGATATTCATGTAGAAAAGGGATGAATTAGTGGGATCAATAGACAACGGTGTTTACTGTGACGCTCGACCTTGGAGGGTTAAGTCGGAATAAACACCTATAGCAACATTTGAGTGCCCGCCATTTTGAAAGATTTAGACGCGGCCATTTTGTGAGGACGCTAAAATCGTTGCCGGTCAGATTCGCCGCACCAGCAGAAGACATAAATTATTCCTCAGACTTAAGTCTTTGACCCAGTTTCGATGCAGTTTTGTTAGTGAAGAAGTTTAATGAAGCGGAGCGGAATCAATACAAATATTGCCGCTCCGAAAAGGGCTCGAGTATTATTAATTTTATGATGTCAAATGTTTTTTTTTATCTACCTTGAGAATGGTGACTCCGACTTCTCCCGATACGTCCGAAAAAAAATGTCCATGACGCGTTTAGTGTTTTCGATCAACTGTAACAAAAATTTTCCAGAAGCAGATTATCTAAAAACCGTCATAACAAAACAAAAAAAAATACAAATACTGTTATCATCACCGGACATTACGCTTCAAACTGGTTAGATCAGCGTTTCCCAAACCTTTTCCCCCCGCGACCCGATTGTTTTAATATTTCTCCTACGTGACCCACTAAATTTGCTATGGCCTATACCAGTGCTTCCCAAAATTTTTCGTTCCACGGCCCCCTAAAGCTAAAAAAAAAATAATCCGCGGCCCTCTTCAATTGTCTCCGAAATTCGTTTTTTTTTTTAGCTCACCGAGGAATTTGAAATCTATCCGGCGGCCCCCTTAAGAAATTCCGCGGCCCCCAATATGGGAAACACCGATTTGATAGACTTGAATATATAGATTTTTGTACTTTGTACTGAATTTCGCGGCCCACGGGTTGGGTAGCACTGCCCTATACTACCGGCCTATAGGTAAAACAAAACAGTATATTTACATCCATACAGTCTTTATGTGGTATAATACAAAATAGTCTACTGTGATAAACCTATATAGAAATCAAATGTACCAATTATTTATAATGAGAGGTACTACGAAATTATATACGGATTTATTTTAGAAAAATTGGCGACCCTGAATTTTGCTTTCTGCGATCCGGTACCGGGTCGCGACCCATAATTTAGGAAACGCTGGGTAAGACAATAACCGCTAGAACAACTATGTAGATTCTGACTGCCTTTGTTATAATATAAAGACATGTTAACATAATTCCAATTATCGCGAAGATAAAAGCTAGAAGGGGCTCGCGCGAACCCCTCATTAAAAAGATGAAAAAAAGTCAGATGAAATGACATTTGTATACATAATGTTATATATATTTTTATAAATCGATGTCCGCTCCTAAAGTGGTGCAATTGGTCTACTAATAGAGACATCTAAACAGAAGTTTTATCTACGAGAACTGCTGGTAATTCTATTTAAAAAAACACTATACTCCTTTGTACTTTAATCCACTTTATTAAATAGGTCAGGACCGGTTTCGCTCATTGCGAGCATTGTCAACTGACAACAAACAGTGCTATTTATACAAAATTAAATTGAAATAAAAGATGTAAACAAAAATTAATTACAGTATACGTGACTATAATTACACAAAAAAAAAAATACCTATAATATATAATTAAAAAATGATCAAAGATTAATAAATTTATTTATTTTCTAGAAGAGGTAAAAAAAACGAGTCACGCTGGTATTTTGAGCAAATCGGTAAATTCCTGGATTTTTTAAATTGGAAATGAAAAATTCTATAATTTCCAAATTCCAAATCCCAATTTATAGACGAGTGTCCCAATCGTGAAAATAGTCAATCCCGGAATATCAAAAAGGCTCCGGGATAGGATACCCTAATTGGGACCACATAAATAAAATAAAGTTAAGAAATCTATAAAAAAAAAACAGTCTTCAGATGTTTCTTTCGTTATATATATGTTCTATTTAAGCTATATTTAAATATAGTGTACGTGTTTGTAATTACTCGGGTTTTGAATTATGTTCTGAGAATAAAATAAAACACTAATATTTTATTCACGGTTTATACAATAACTGCTCAAATACCAAGAAGCTGACAACTTCTTTGTGAGATTACGCGCAATGAAATATTTATAGAATAAATAATTTAGAAAAAAACATACAAATATGTAAATATTAGTTTGCGTCTTGAATAATTTGACGTCATTTTCATAATCGACACGATGGTGATCATTGAACGCGAGACATTTTGATGGGAGAAGTCTAATATTTATTGAAACGCGTGATTATCAACAAGAATTAGTTATTCAAACGATGGCGCCAGTGTCAGTTGTTGAATAAGTGATAGGAAAAGGGCGTGTTTCCGTTAACGTGATACCAAAAACTAACGGAGATAAGAAAATACGTTTTTAAAAGCGGTTAAAACGACATGACGTCTTATGTTAACAAAACACACTCTATAACGCGATGAAATATATCGCATCCCTAGTTTTAGCCCAGACCAGACAATTTTGAAAGCAAAAATATATGGCGGGCCACCATTTTTTTTTGTAAATATTTTACACTCTATTTTTAAAAAATTCATCATTTGATTTATGCAATTGTTTGTTTGAAATTAAATCCTGCAATTTAGGGTGAAACTCGGTATGAATAACCAAAGAAGATGCGATATAATAGAAAATTTAAATTAACTTTGATTATTCCACGTATTGTGTAACTAACTGTGACACGTGTTTCGCCTCTTTCAGAGGCATCTTCAGACTTACTATCGCAAAGATGCGATATGGTTGTCTGTTAATTTTGATCGTAAATTTGATTTATATTCTTAATGTAGAAAATGTTTTTTTCAAAAATACTGGTACTTCTAAATAAAGAAGACATTCAATCGACATTTTAATCAAATATAAAAATGTCAGACTATTATCTCGTGTCAAATGATATTTTATTCTTGAAGTATTTGTTTCATTATTTCCCATTATTCTAGGAAATCATATAGAAATTCATATCCTCTACTAATCTACAAACGCAAAAACCTTAACCCCATTGGTCATAATATAATATTATTACTATTGAAAATGTATAATTTCAGAATTTTTTTATCAAAGACATTGATGAATAATTAATTATCCTAAGCTAAATTCGTGTGTCAGAAATATTAAGTAATTTAAAAAAAAATCTGTGATCGTTTGCCGCCCCTATGCAACTGCCTACTCGCCTATGCTCTCGGAACGTTCCTGTAATTGACCCACGAGAAACTTTGCGAACCCCTGTTTTAACCCTGAACAAATAAAAATGCATTTTGAGTTCATAGTACATTAGACAGGTTAAAATATCTATTTACGAGTCTAAAAGCAATAGCGGTTGCAAAAAGAGGTTCTAATGAAATGGGTTACTATGCCATTATTTAGGAATATCATTATAAAATGGAATATCTCAAGAATGTGTATTTTCGTTCCATAAGGGGCTGGGTAAAAAAGGAACACATCTATATGGTTTAACTGACGGTATTAAAGTAACATGGCAAGCAATCAAAATCACATATTTCACTAAGGTGGTATGAATCTTTAAATAAACGATCTCAGAATGTCATTTTAGTCATGGATTAAAATTAGTGGTGTGGTATACCCATTTTGTCGCTTGTGACGCCGTTTTAAGTAATTATAGTTTTGATTAAAGTGTATTGTTTTATTTTATTTATAGATCCATAAATAATGTATATGATTAGGTTTTAACGTCATGTTTTTGAATATGCTAAAAATTATCGCCCAAAAAACCAGCATGAAAAATTATGAGTCAGGAATCTACGACAAACATATTTCATAAAACTTAAATTATTGGGCCGACGTCGTTCCTTCACGCAAATACTCGAGTGGTACAATATCTTAGTTGGGCATCGTATCGTCTGGTATGGTACGCACAGTAGCGTTACTATTTGCCTAGTAAATCTTCAAGATACACCGGTAGATAATTTAGTTGAGCACTCTTGATTATGAAGGTCTGATTGTAACGGATGGATGGAATACATGACAGCGAAAACTGCAATAGTGCAATAGCTGAATTAATTAAAACAAACTATATTTTGTTATTAAAAGCTGATAGTTAAGTTACTATTAAGTAGGAAAAAATAAATATCAATTAATAAAACAAATATGAAGATTATGATTTTGGGCATTAGTCCAAAATTAAAAATTCTTTCATACGGAAAAATATAAGATCTATAATTTGAATAATTATAAATTATGAAAAGATGTAACTTCATTCAAATTTGTGGAGCGAGCTGTGTAACAGCTTGCGCCTTCTTGCTGAAACCACAGCTTTCCACATTATTGCAATTCAATTGTAAACGGAAATGACAATATTCATAGATCTATAGCGCTTTCCTTTGATTATAACGTTTTGGCCGTCATCATTTTCTAAGAAATAATTTTTCACAATTCCGGCCTGTTTATGGTGAAATGGCAAACCAAACTGAGCAAAAATCAGCTGTCGCTGTAAAAAAAGATGCTAATTCTAACAAAAAACCTCCAAAAAAAATCCATATACAAATTAAAAATGTAAAAATTTGTAAAAACAAATGTTATTTTTTTTTTTGAACATTCAAGTATCTCTAAATCTAATCACATAAAACGCGAAACTGGTTCCAAAACTTTGCTACCGCAGAGCACCGCTATGTGGATAGAAATGAGTAGCAATGTTGTTTTGATTTTTTCCAAAGTATTTAAAACTGTTTTCATCGACGCATATATTGATAGCTAACAATAAAATATTAAATTTAATGATAACGACGCAGTTCTAGCTCACGGTCGTTGTGAAAAAAAAAATGCAACATCACTCCATAGTAAAAGTCGTAGTAGTGCGCCGTAACCGGTTCGACGTGAGAACATATTACGCGGCATCTCTTACATAAATTTAAAGTAAAAAAAATGTTATGAACGTATCTATTATGAAATTTAAATAACAAACGGTATAGAAAATGAAGATTCTTTACTAGTGGAGGTCAGGCAATCGAACAAGCATACCAGGGCTACAGGAATATTACAAATGAAGATTTTAAAAAAATAACAATTCAATATTGTTTGTTGCGAATCATCGGTGTGATAAAATTATTGTTAGTATTTAAGGGCACGGTCGGCGAACATAGAGCACGCGTGCCGGTGGTGTCACGTACGAAAATTTCACCGGCACCTGAGCTGATTACATATTCAATTTAGGGCCGAAGAAAAACCAGACAAAATTAAATTAAAACGAGAATTTTACTCAAAAAATAAATAACGAGTTTTATTAGATATTCGAATCATTTGAATAGACGTGAATAATTTAAAATTTTCAATATTAATTTCCGATCCAGTTCTATGTATTTCAAAGAAACGAATACTAGCAAACCAAAGTAAAATTACCGCGAAAGAAGGAACAATGAGGAGGCATTGAACACAGTTCCAGAATTTTTTATGTGTTACAGTGGAACCTCGATACTACGTTTTTCAAGGGATCGTTATAAATGAACGAATAATGCGGAAAACCGAAAATGCGGGAAATCTTCAAAAAATACCAAAACAATGTACAAATCTATTTATTTATTTCACTATTTTTATTAAAGAATGAATAAATATATTTTAAAATTGTTTAATATAAACTATGTAGTCTATTTGCAGTTTGGCACTTTAATTTTAACAAAACACCCTTCAAAATCGCGTACATTTTTAAATAAACTCTTTTTTGCTATGTCGACTCGTTTTTCTATAGATTTTTTTTCCAATATCTTGAATTGTTTTCAGTTTCTCTTAGGTATTTCAGTTTTGACTTTTGAGTTGCGATGTAAGACTATTAGTGCAAAAAAATATTCTACAAAAACGGTCAATCAATGGCGAGAACGGTAGATCGGGGTTCCACTGAAAAAAAAAACGCAAAACGAAATGCGAGGCGGGACTATTTATGAGAAATATTCAACGAAAACGGTCAATCGGGATAATATTTGTGACGGGATCAAAATATGGACGATAGGAAAACGGTGAAGCGGGGAACGACTGATGCGGGATTATTTTACATTGTTCTTATGGGTGTTTGGCCGGGACTATGAAAAATAAACGAACCATGCGGGAAACGAACAATGCGAGAACGGTAGACCGGCGTTCCACTGTATATATATTGACATGTGACGAGATTTTTTAGGCCCAAGCTTCCACTATCCGTTTTGTGATGACAAATGCGAGTCATGTCAATATATTATCGATTTCTTCCTCTTCATAATATGCTTGTGTATATATACTTAAACATAATAAGCAAACATACTGATAAATCCAGTTATAATTTATAAGTTATTCAACTATTAAATTCTTTTATTTACATTTTATGTTGTAGTAATTAATATAGTAACACTTTTTGCTAGGCGCGTTGGAATGTTTATAAATTAAAATCGGGAACCTTTGACACGCGTACGAAAAAAGGTTGACTACATGTTTTGATCAAATCGATGTATACCGTATTGTGTCAAATAATGTCAAAACCGCCGAGCAACGAAATATAATTATTATTTTTTTATCCAATAAAGATGTATTATTTTTAAATCGTTTAGGTATCCATATATATATAAAATGAATCAAGAGCAATCAAATAGTAGACTATGTAAGATATTATCATATACCTAAAGCTGACATGTAAAAAATTGTTAATTATTTAAAAGGCTTGTTGTACTAAAATCCCTCTATTTATATCAATAACAAAAATTTACCTGCTCACTATTATCTCGAAACAAAGTATACACCAATTCAGATATTGAAAGCAAAAATCGATGTTCCACAAGCGACTGTCAAGTGGGGTATTATAGAAAAAATGCAATTAATATTTTTGAAACCCCCCCCCCCCCCCCCCGATATATTTGAGGAGCAAACATTCAAAAATTGATTTGTCACACAAATACAGAGCTTGTGAAATGATGATTCGAGTGTTGAAGAAATCACGGTTTGCTTTATGATTTAATTTCTATTGGAAAAACCTTTTTTGGATACTAATTTTGATTTTCATTTATAGATTTTGTTATGGACTATTAAATAACATTTTTTTTAAATCGGTGACAAATTACTTTTACAATGTTTGCTCCTCGTTTATTAAAAACGCCGTGAGAAGAAATATAAACAATTCAACGATTAATTTAACTCGCTGAGACAAATATTTATCAAAACCTTTCCTCGCTAAAAGTTCCAGCCTCAGGTTCATGCTATGAATTTGCAACATCAGAGTTGAATAACCTCTACTGGTTGTGAGTAACTATGTTATTAAGCAGATAAATACACAGTATCGAGATTGCCAACTAAAAAAGTCACTAAAAAAATATTAAAGCAGTGTAATATTATGTGTTGGATGGATTCGGCGGTAACTTCGCGGTGGTTCATTTGTTTGATTGAATTGGCATCGACTCGATAGAGAGAGCTCTATTGAATTTGAATTGTTTGAATCTTGTACTTTTCCATGAATTTTGTCGCTAACGACCTGGGTTTCGCCTTTCGGCATCTTCAGGCATTCCAAGTGCACGGATCTACTTGAACTGACGCGTAGTAAACAGTGTGTATCGTTTATATTCAAAAATATAAGTAGATCACTAAGTTAAAAGGCTATTATAATGTAAATTTAATGTATACAATTTTCAATGAATTAAGTGGGTTTGTTATAATTATTGGTATTTTTTGAAAATATTAATGACCAGATAATAACATAAGAATGTTTAAAATAAATCTAGGGTTTTATCCGACCTATTATTAATGAGCTGATTTGTTTTTAAGTCTTTGAATTATTATTTAATGATAGCAAGTGCTTGAATTATTAATAAAATGACAATTATTTAAAAGGGGTACAACAATGGAAAAGTACATTAGTACAAAAGTACAGAAAATTCATGGAAAAGTACAAAATTCAAACAATTCAAATTTGATATTGAAATTCCATCAAGCACCCTCAGTCGAAATACTTAATTAGAGCTCTATTTTTTAAAAAAGTATTTTAGTTCGAAAGATATTATTTTTTTCACACATAGTTGATAGCTATCCCGGCGTATGCCTTCATCAAAACTACGACAAAACATCAGTGCATTTTTAATAAGAAACTAAATTTGATAACGTTTTTATTCCACTTATTGTTTTACATGTGTAACGTGTTACACAGATATATCGTAATAAAAAAAACAAAATATGTATTCCATTGTACTACTTCCACTTTTATTTTGGCAAGGTTTGGACCGTTTTCGCTCAAGACGAGCATTATTAACTAATAAGTAAAATTTAACAGCTGTTAGAGTGAATAACTTGATGCATTGTGTATCTCTTCAGAGCCAGTATATATAGCTGAGCAAAATATTAGTTTAAACATAGTTCTGACGATGGCGCAAGCCGAAATAGCTATCAACGAATAAAATTATTAAAAACTGTAGAACTAAAATACTTTGTTATTTTTAATCTGTTATAAATGGAGTTCTGACAAGTAAATGCCAAATCAATTAATAAAAAAAAATTAACAGTGTTATTCATAAAAAACAAAATGAAATAAAAAGTTTGTTTCGTTTAAATATCACGGTTAACTTACATTTCTAATCAGTTGATAATGCTCGTCATGAGCGAAGCCGGTTCTGATCTTGCTAAAATAAAAGTGGAAGTAGTACAAAGGAATATGATGTGTTTTTAATAGAATGCCTTAACAAGTATTGACAGTGAACGAGTCATTTGATTCTAATAATAAGAATCAATTCGTATCTTATAAATCACAAAATAAAAGTCTGGGTTTTGTTTTTTTTTCCATTTCTACAAGACGCAGGGAAGGGGTGTGGCACATTCTTCTTTTCTCTTCTTTGGCCATGTTCGCTCCCTATGTGGAGCATATGGCCGCCACGCGGCACCTCCATGTTTCCCTGTCTCCCGCCAATAGCTTTGCTTCCTCCCATGACATGCCAGCATCCCTCAGTTCCGCCGAGTACATCCTATGGATAGTACCCGACGGACGTCCGGGACGCCGGAATCCCACCGGTCGAAAGAAGAGGCAGGCAGGATTGAGGCTTTCAATGTGGGTGTTTCTTTGTCCTGGACGTCCGTCGGGTACTATCCATAGGATGTACTCGGCGGAACTGAGGGATGCTGGCATGTCATGAGAGGAAGCAAAGCTATTGGCGGGAGGCAGGGAAACATGGAGGTGCCGCGTGTGGCACATACATCAACAATATTACTTGCAAATGAAAATTATTTTTTCAAAAGTCGGTTTTTGTGTGTGCCTTGGTGAAATTTTTTACGCATCGGACGCTGCCGTTTGCTAAAAATTAAAACCCCGAAAAAAAAACGAACGGTTATCAAATTAATACAAGTATCGTGTTGAGTGTGACAGTTTATCCTCGGCGGTTTTTTTTTACATTCTAAAATTCTTTCCAACGTGTCACCGTTTTTAATATCAGTAATTTATTCACAATAAGTCGTCAAGTGGCCAAAGCTGTCGGCTCCAAAAAAGTGCTTTATTGATTTGCCTTAGAAGATTACAATATGTGAACAATATCTGAGTGGATACTTACAGCGTTCTTTTTTTTACACGTAAACCATTTTTATATTCACTGATTACGTTTATATTATTTGAACACAATGTAGATAATAAATTACGTATCGCTCCACTCGTGTAATAAGCCGGCGAGATTTAAAATGTACATACATACACTGAATTTCACTAAACACAAAACACCACTAAATAAAGTAAGACACCTGTTGTAGATGGTAAGTATTATGTAGTTTGATTAATTTATAAAAAAACTAACATTTTTTACGTAAATATACAACAAATGTTGATTGAATCGGCATTTCGGCAATAAGGTGAAAAAATATCAAAATATTTTAGTTCTAAACATATTATTACATGTATGTATGATTGATAAGAGACAGCCAGGGGTCGAATCTGTCTCCTCTAACAACCAGATGGATCCTGACGTTGTGGAAGGCCGCAGGATGTACTCAGCGGAGCTAAGGGACGCTGGGATGTCCTGGGAGGAAGCAGACTGGCTAGGGATAGAGAATCTTGGAGGAACCATGTGGTGGCCATATATCCGTGTAAGGAGCGGATATGGAAAAAAAATAGTTGATAGCTATTTCGGCTATGACCTCATCAGAACTGTGTTTAAGCTTAATTCAAGAAATTACATGCCTTTAAATTGAAAAATCAATTTATGAAACTATCCGTAATGGGAGTCGAAACCGTGACCTACGTAACCGAAGCCAACGACGTTCACCACTCGACCAACCAGTCGGTATTTTACTATTACTTTACTGACTATTTTATAGCAAGTTTTGAAACAAACGTTGAATATATAATATTCAAAAAGACAATAAAACACTATATTTCACATTTATTTAATGTGATCAGTACCAGTTTCGCTCATGTATTTACAGTGAATACCTTAACCTTTTGGCTACCGTAGAAAAAAGGTATCGCGCCGGCTATAATTTGCAATTATTAATTTAATAAGTTATTGGCGAGATATCTTGTCTCTGGCGTGTTGAGCACGAAAAATTTGACGAGATAACTCGCCTGTAGCAGCCATCCAGTTAGAAGTATGTAATAATAATAAAAACAACGTTATTTTATTTAATAACGTGTAAGTACTAATCTGTGATAAAAGATCTTCTGGCGTATTTGATTTATTTATAATTAAAAATAATTACAGCCATTAACGATAAAATTTTAACGTGAGAGAAACTCTTGGGAATCGGAGTAATAAACCAGCGTCGATTAGCTATTCGACACCCGAAGTACGCACCGAGTCCTCGATAAACTATGCAGAAGCAATCAATTCGTACTCGAAAACAACCAAGAATACACACTAAATAAACACAGCCTTTAGCCACCGAACGCACAGTTCAAACACACGACCGCACACTGCGAAATTTATAGCGAATTTGTTTATCTAATTACAATAAAAAAGCTGAAATCGGTCAGGATACCATTCCCAAGCGTTGCCAGCACAAAAATTAGTCGATAAGCGTAAACACAGGATGTGGTTGTATGAAAATGTATATTTTTTATTATGCACGCATGTGTAAGTAAATAGGAAACCATTTGACACCGAAATTGTCGTATTATTTATTGATAGTTAGCCCTTCAATAGGAAGTCATTTAACCTTATAATTTTTCCAGTGGGTTTCTTTTAATGTAATCAACATTTACAACACGGTTTCTCAATCAGGGCCCACAGTATGTTGCAATGGAAAATATAAGTTTAGGTCGAGCCACGGTCGTTTTGGTAAATGTAGGTAAATGATGGAAAATCCGTCGATTCTCAAGTATTTGAAATCTCCGAGGGACCAGAAATTTTTGAAATGGGCCAGCGAACTGAAATAAAGGTCTCAGATATTTTTTCATTTCGGGAAATTCGTAAATTTCCGGGTTTTCAAATTCGGCCAGCTAAAAACAAGTTAATTAGTTAACCACTAGTCCTGTCCTAGCCTTATCCTTCTATCCCTACTACTCTCTTTGAAAACAGGAGAGATTGAGTGACTGAGTAACAACAAACAGTTCTGTAGAAAAACTTTTGTCGAGATACCTCCATTAGGATGCCATATACTTCACATTGGGAGCGGACATGGATGAAAAAAAAATGGGGGGCCACGTATAAATATGGGACTCAAAAGGGGCAACGTGCTCAAAAAGGTTAAGAAACTATGGTTAACGACATAAACATATTCGTGGTTGAACATAGAAAGCTTCCACTGTTATTCTAAGTTCTTAATGCCAAGTTCGCTACCACTGTGAAATTTAAAGCGAAGCGAATTTTACGATATGAACAAATATTTCTCATTACAGCTTTCACCCATTCCAAAAGGGGATGTTGGAATAATACGAAACATTCCATTTAGAAACACCCGCCGCTGCAAAATGAGTCGGTAAATGGCCATATAGAGTAAAATAGTTTTACCAATGTTTTGTCCCGGAGGTATTAAAGAATTTTATCACTGTTGAGTTATCTACGAAACACTAAAAGCTAGGGTTTACAATAAAAGACGAATATATCAATACCGGTATTGCATAATACCGATTTTACAAAAATATACAAAGCTTAGCAAAATAAAATATTACATAGAAGGCTGATTGATGTCCATAAATATTCAAATGTATTGCTTCTTTTAATCATTCAATTCTGGACTGAATCAATCTTGATAAGGTATTTATTTATACGAGAAAAAGACCGACAACAGAAAAATTTCTCAGATTCAACGATTTGTGGGTCGACCAGGCAAGGATATTAATTTTAACGAAATAATAATAGTAATAAATTGTTAGGGGGCCCGTCAATATATAATATCACATGATTTCGAATATTTTAACCCTCCCCCCCCCCCATCCACACCACCACATATCATAATAAACAAATTAAAAACAAATTGTGAAAAGATTATAGGCGTCGAATCGTATAAACTTTTCCAATCCCTTATTGAAAAAAAAATGTCATTATAACTAATAACCAAAACGCCAAATAATTTGAAAACGAAAATTATACAAGGTAAAAGTTCGATGAAAATTTTTATGATTCACACAAGATCAACTCGAAGAGAAAAGAAATCACAAACACCTATGTGGAAGATATCAAATTTAAATTGTTTTTTTTTTTAAATGATACTGACCTCGCTGGGACTTGAGCCCAGACCAGCCTGTTCGCTAAGGCAGAGATCATCCCATCTAGATATCCGATTTTCAGTTTTGAAAAATTAGTCAAATTTACCGGGATCCCGGCGGTATTGAAGTCCCTAATCACAGCTGTCGAAAACATGGCTATCTAGACTGACGCATCAACAACATAACAAATCACAATGGCAGGAAAACGTGGTTAATCGAATAGTGCAGTGAATAAAACTCAATAAACCTGTCACAGATATGTGTTTTTTCACTCGAATCGATTCTGTGCTGTGGCACACCAATTGATGTGAGGCGATTATCGGAATCAATCAATCTTCGACATAGTGGTTTTGTGACAGCTTACATTGTAGCAGTCGTACGGATGTGTGGCCGAATTCACAATGAATAGTTCGATAAAAGTTGCACAATAATGCAAGTAATTAAATTAGGATAGTGCATTGCACACGCATAATAGGGCCCATACATCTAGGAACAAAAGTCCCGGGACATGATCCTGAACATCTACGTAATACATCAGGAACTATGTTCCAGAACATGTTCTTGAACACACGAAGGGTCACAGAAACTAACCTTTGAGGTTATGGTGTCAGTCACGTCAGTGTTGCGGCCGAACGAACGTTATTTGATTTTATTAGATGCAAACAATGCGAGTAAAGTTAATTACTAAATTGTATAAGCTTTCTACAATGAAAATACAATTAGTTTATCATCTACTATGACAGCTTATACCACAGATAATTCCATAGAGTAATATTACTTATTATTATTATCTATGGTTTATTTTGACAGCTGTCACCATATGGAGACATTTAAAAGTCAAAAATAGATCTCTAAAATGACACCCAATGAGCTGATGTCGACGAGTGCTGCCTACGTATATATTCTCGCAAGTAGTATTCCGTTTATATAATTATAATCAGATGTATCCCACAATACGTTACAGCTATGGTATGAAGCCATGACGAAATGTACTTTGACAGTTCATCTACGGCTGCGCGCGCATCCATGTTCCCCGGGTTCCGCGTTTGCGATCGCCTGCAGAGCGTGAGCATGGGAACCTTTCTCGGGTCACATAGAATGTCCCACGATACGGCGTGAACACATGAATTTTGTGTTCCGGGACATGTTCTGGAACCATTTGTTTCTTGATGTATGGTCACCTTAATGCGATTGATTGGTTGCGAGAAAGCTCGGATTAAAACTTCCCGCGCAGGCAGCAGAGCTCATGTTAATGTGCCGGAACCAGGATATTACCTGAACATAACAACTAGTATTTATTACCCGACTTCACCAGGCATTGATAAGTTCATTCCGAATTGCTGTGCACCATGATATTCGTAATTCGTATTCTAAAGTCGATTTTTCGATTTCTGTTCGAAGGCATGGATCTTAATGATGTATTAAAATTCTCTCCCAACCTTTCAATCCTAAAATAACGGGGCATAGCGAGAAATTTTAGCCGATGACTAGTCCTGTTTTATAGAATAGTGTGAATCCGTAGCGCGTTGTGGTTAGTACAACGTTGAGAACATTCAGTCATGTAAAAAAGTCCTGCCTTAGCCCGAAAGCATGGATGTTTGTGATGTATTACAATTCTCTCCCAGCATTTCAATCATAAAATAACGTGGCGTAGCGAGAAATATTAGCTAATAACTAGTCCTGTCTTATAGAATAGTGTGAAACCGTAGCGCGTGATGGTGGATACAGCGTTGAGACCTTAAGTAATGTAAAAAAAGTCCTATTCTCTTCGAAAAAAGGGGAGTTTGAGCAACCGAGTAACAATCAGTTCTCGAAAACAATAGGTTGAGATACCCCCCATTAAGATGTTATATGCCGCACGTTGAGAACGGATATGTTTTTTTTTAAATCGATAAATCCTGGCATTTGAAAATTTCACGTCTCTTCTGTTTACCGTCTTGGAAGAGCTATTGTGACAGACAGACACATATTTAACATGTAACATAACATATCCCAACACATGTAATTATTTTTTAAGCCATGTCCGCTACCGATGTGGAGCGGATGTATCCTTAATGGATCATATTTCAACGCAAGTGTTTCTACGAGGGTTGACTGTTACTCAGTTGGTCATCCTCTAATTTTCGAAGAGAGTAAGGTTATAAGGATACGGCTAAGACAGCCTAACTCCGTTTTTAGTGAATATGATAGAAAACGTCCATTTATTCGGACACAAATCTATAATTTAATTAAAAAATCAATTAATAAAACTGCGCGTACCGGGATTCGAGCCCCTGAGACGTGTACCACTCGGAAATCGATAACAGACCCGGTTATATGATATATTAAAATATTACGATCGAATAAATGCATTTTCAAATTGAATAGGATATTAGTTTGAAAGTGTGTTTAACTCGCGTGCCATCATCACATAAAAAATACATTATTTTAAATCGCAAAGCAAAGCTTTTTATTGATCCTAAGCATTTTCGTGTAAAACAAAATAAAAATAATAAAAAAAAACCAACATGCACGAGAATTAAAGCTTCGTTGAAATGAAGCAGTAATGCCTAAATTTAAACGTGGATTTACTTGGACTTAGAGCATAATATATGGGCAACTCTAGACCCAAGAGACAGATCTTTCACATTAAGAATTTTAATCCATCTCAGTGAAGTGAGTCAAATTACATAATATAATTCTTATAAAGATGAATTGAAGGTTCTATTAGAGTAATTTGATGAAGTGGTTGACGAATTTAAAAACAGTGACCCAATTTTCAATGTTTACTATTTTCAATGTTTAATAATATTGACGACACTGAAAAAAACAGAATTGTTTGAATACGTGTCGGTAGTCAACCACTTGAAGATGCATATTTGTACTAAACTGAAGTTATTGCCTATGAAAGGCTAACTACTGATTTTTGTTGGCCGAGTACTGGATTTTTTGCCATTTTTTGGAAAAAATGTTCATATTTTATGTGAGGAACGATATTATTCGTTTTTATTTTCAATTGATTACATTATTTGATACATGTTTTTTATAAAAAAAAAAACATATATTCATTAATTCAATACATCTTTCGAAAAAATACCCGCCCCTTAAATGGCAGACTACTGGAACAATCACCATATGATATAAGGTTGTCCACGTCTGACATAGAGGATAAATGTTAAGAAGATCTCGCGCTTCTAGATGGGATTCTAATGATGGATTTTAAATTTAAAGCTTATATCCAGTGGTGTAGTGGTAAATAAGTAGGTACTAGGTCGGTCATTGATTTATTCCCAATTGTTTTGTTTGTTTTTGTTTTATATTCATCCGAAGTTAAGAAAGTTTTAACAATTAAATGAATAAAAAAAAACGTTAACATTACGTGAAAATTAAGTTACAAGTCAAAAAGATGACAGGGCGGCGCCCTGGCTTATTTTCAGGTACCAGGTGGCCGACCTGACCCCACTACACCACTGTTTATATTATCACATTTGTCTGCTTACGTTTGTGATGAAAGTTAAAATAAACGTTTATTATTATTTATTTTAAATAAAAATAATAAAACATTTTTAGTACTTTTTCCACATAAAATTTATTAGATCAGGACCGGTTTCGCTCATGAGCATTGTCAAGTGATAAGAAAAACAATAAAACAGTGATATTTATACAAAAGTTAATTGATAAAAACAAGGTATGACAAACAATTGGTATTACAACCTAGCAAAAGAATTGAAGCAAAATACAAGGAAAATAAACTATAAATAAAAAGTTGAAGACCACTTAGCAATGAAACTATTATGACAAAAACCAATTAGGTATGAATTATCATTACCAAAGTAAAAACCAACAATTAGTGTATATAATAAATAAATCTTAATGTCTGTCAACCAATTTTTTTTTAAATATTTATTTTATTCAGTCACGATATCGCTACCTGAAAGCAACAGTGAAATAAAACTTTAAAAAGATTGTGCATTAAACTAAGTACATGCATGTGATGCAACACCGTGTAAAAAGTAAGTCCGGTGTAATGAAATTCCACAAATAATTGACTGCACACAGCAAACACCTTAAAAATGCATTAAGTTAGTAAAAAATATTATTTACACAATTAAGCGTTACTGTAAAAGCTGTAGTATGTGTAATCAGATTCGTGCGGTTATTTTTTGTATCTGAAATATTGTCAAATTGTGCTCAATCGGGCGAACCAGGGTTGGATTCAGTTTCCTGCGGTCAGTTGCCGGAGCGCGGCAAAGAGTAACGAAATCGCGGGAGGTCACGAGGCGTGTTTAAAATATATTGGCTTGTGGAAATATTGTGGCCAAACAAATAATGGCGATGCCCGCGCAGCAGATATGATTACTCGCTCAAGTATTTTTTTTCTCCGTTTTCCACGTGCCTGAAAAAAAGGTGCGGTGTAAACTGTTAACACCTATATTCGGCATCACGACTTGTTGGGATGATCAGGTGTTGTGGGCATATTATACGGTATTAACACATATAGGTCCGCAGATTTGCATACTAAAAAATGCGCGGGAGCCGGCCGAATTTTGAGGAAATAGAACTTTTTTTGCGCTCACGTTTAAATTGCGATAACTATTTAACCGATTGATGAATATTTTTTTTTCTTTCAGAAAAGCGTTCGTATGGTTTTATACATATAAAAATATGACAAAATCAGTGTTTCTCAACCGAGGGTTTCATATAAAGAGTCTTAACAACTTTAAAATAAAGTTATTTAGTAATAAATGGCAATAAAGAGTTCATATAAAGAGTTGAAATAATATACACTAATTTAAAATAAAGTTACTGGTTACTAACCCCCCCCCCCCAACTCCTTCTTCTCAGCAACGACAACTATTATAGTTTTTTTGAGATATTGTAAAACCGAAAATAAACATCTGTTCTATATCGTAAGGTTTTATTCGCAACTCTCAGATATTTTTAAATAATCCTTGTTATATTTCAATTATTTAAATATTTTAAATCTTTGAGAATCGTTTGTTTTTGTTAGAATGGTGCAGGTATATGCTATTAATGAATGGTGGCCATTCATATGTGTAATAATTATGAAGCATTAGGGTCACATTTTTTTCACAGCAGAGCCATAAACTTTACAGAAAAAATAGCTCCTTGTCAACAGCGTCTCCAAAAGGGCATTCAGAATTACATAATTTATTGCTATTGGCAAGCCAAACATATATTGAGTAAAAGCGGTGCTTTGTTCGAAGTAAAATAATGATTTCATTTCTTTGAATTTAGGGTTGACTTTCCAACAAGAATTAGTTGCAAAATGTCTACAAAAGAAAAAAAGGATACAGATGTAAAATGAATCTGAGACAATGGATCTGTGTTATATAATTATTGTCATGACTAATTTCACTTTCGTAAAAATCCCATAGAACAAACACTTATTTCTTTGTAAAGAATTGTGAAGCGGCCAAAGAAGCAATAAATAAACTTATCCGAAAATTTAACCCATATTTATATACGTAAACGAAGCAAAAGATCTAACAAAAAAAGATGCATTTTTCCATGAAAATAATATTACACCAAACGTTAAACGTTATACAAAAAATATTATTTACTAGGTGATACTGTGGAATTACTTCTATTTTTACGATTAAAAAAAAAAAATATTTTTAATATATTTGTTTGACATTATCAATTTCAATATCACTGGCAACCTTGATGTTAAATGTGAAGAAAAAAAATCATCACACAAAGTACCTTTTTTTGTGTAAACTTACACTCGGCAAAACGAACAGATATGTTCGCGCGGACTCCTGCGCACTGAAAGTGAGATGCACACATATGTTCGCCCGGACTCCTAAGTGTTAAAAACATTATTTGTCGTCGCTTATGTTTGGTATAAAAAAAAAACTCTAAATCAAATCTGTCATGTTTTTATTTGACCATTTCCGCTCCCAGCACGTATACACACGCGGACTGTTAACGAGGTTTTTCGAGACGGGCATTTTAAATAAACATCAACCGAACCGCCTTCATCATATACAGCAAGTATTAATACCACGATGGATTCGGCGGTAACTTTGTGGTAGTACATTTTAATATAAAATAGCTTAGATTATTCCACGTATTGTGTAACAAGCTGTGACGCGTGTTTCGCCTCTTTCAGAAGCATTCTCAGACAACTACTTGCGCAAATGCTTGCTTAAGTACGAATGAATTTAATTTTACTATTCTGATATACTATAATAAAAATCAAATAAAAATGGGAGGCAAGGAGGGAATGATAGAAAAACAAACAAACGATCATGGTAATACAAATGACATTTACACTAAGAAATGATTAACTAATGAGTTGCATAAATTGGGACGGGTTAAACAGTTAGAAAATATATTTAACAGTGGCGAACCACCTGTTTTATTCAAGATATAAATATTTTGAATAAAACAGGTGATTTACAATAGTAAAATTAAAATCATTCATACTTAAGCAAGCATTTGCGAAAATAGTTGTCTGAAGATGCCTCTGAAGGAGGCGAAACACGTGTCACAGCTTGTTACACAATACGTGGAATAATCTAAGTTATTTTATTTTATATTACCAAGTATTAAAATAATAAGTTAGGATACTATTTATGTTGGGTCTGGATGGCGTTTAGGAGGTTAAAATGTCACAATCACTTATACGTCTAAAATAAAAATCTTAATTCGATGGTAATATTAAAATGTGAAAATACCTCAATTACCACTCGGTCATGGTGGTTGGCCAACCAACCGATAATTATTCAAGATATGCTCTGGATTCAGAGGTTGTTGATCATTCGGAGTTCCGAATGATCAACAATTGAGTGTCTTATGAGTTCATAAGACACTCAATTAAAATTTTAAATCCTGTGGACAACTCGCGTGTTTTTTTAAAGAAGTACAAACACAATCATATAACAAAATCTATATGACATTTTACTCTGAAAAATGCAACGGTCGTAGGCGTACCTCCATGCCCAGATGGGTGTTAGTTAATCAACCGAATTCAAAATATAAAAATACCACTAAAAACTGCCCTTTTGTAAGTGTTCTCGAACATCGACTTCAAGGCGTTAGTTGCATGATAATTATCGCAAAGTGACCATTCATTGTTCCCTCAAAACGGGACATCGACATAGTTTTAGTTGATAGTGAGCTTTCTGAAATATACACTATTGAATATGAAGTGTTCTGGGCATTTTCTGCGGTGTAATGTAGTTAGAATAAAGGGAATACTCATCAAATACTCCTGAATCTTGGTTATAATGTAGTTTTTTGATTTATCGTGATTTTGAATTGTTAATTAGGTTGCAGTCCTTCATAAAACGGGCCATTTAAAGCTCTGCTTGGAGACAACACGATAAACTACATAAAAACGGAAAGTATGATCACATCTCATATAATGTGACACATTATATGGAAAGGTTTCACCGCCTGGCGTCAAACAAGGAAGTATCGATATTTGTTGCATCATGTATTCTTGGCTAGAATTGAGTCAATGCAACAACACAAAAAATGCATCGGGTTTCGGTCCGTACATTGCCAAGGCCTGTCTTATACGCATGATAAGTATTACAAGTAAATATACATAGGTATAGAGAAGAAATTCAGCACAAAAGACCATAGAGTGCCTCGTTCCCTTGCTAAGTAAAAAGTAAACTAAAAAATTATATGTCTTCACAACATTTTCTCCGGCCGCGTAAACTTTTCGGAAACCCGCTAGCAAATTATTTTGCGAGAGGTTATTTATTTTCTTGACGCTCCATAAATAAAAGCAGAGTTACTAAAATAAGGTGTTATTTATATTTCGTTTCTTCTTTTATGAAAATAATAAACAACGATACGAAGACGTGATTTTTCTCTCAGTAAAGGCAAACATACAAAATGGCATCCACAAGTACTAGCTCGGTAAAGCATCTCGTGTATATTAGATCGCGATATAGTTTTAGGATATAACACAAAAATATTAATCGAATGCATGGAAAACATCAGGACAAATCACTACCG
The DNA here is from genome assembly GCA_030503985.1 of Himalopsyche tibetana. Classification (NCBI taxonomy): domain Eukaryota; kingdom Metazoa; phylum Arthropoda; class Insecta; order Trichoptera; family Rhyacophilidae; genus Himalopsyche; species Himalopsyche tibetana. The sequence goes on from JAPJYX010000006.1 coordinate 18,534,652, forward strand.
ATAACAAGGTTCTAAATGCAGATTTTCGGAGAAACAAAAGTAACTTGAAAGACTATGTCATGGTTACTTTTGTTTCGCAAAAAAAAATGCACTACATCAGAGATGGCGAACCTTTTTGGCTACGCGTGCCAAAAATCATCAAACACTATTTCTTGATTGTGTGGCGTGCCCAAGCAGTAAAAAAAAACAAAATAGAAAAAATAAAAAATGTTTTTTTTTCTGAATTTTATTTACAAGCTTAAAAATTACAATTAAAGCAACAACATTTGAAAATTAAATAAACGGAATAAATAAGTAATTGAAAGATTTATCTAATAAAAAAAATTTTTTTTAATACTAACTTAATAATACTTTTTTTTTTAACTTGAAAATCGTTCGCGTGCCATCCAAATTCTCAAACGTGCCATAGGTTCGCCATCCCTGTACTACATGGCAGTTCTCGGATATGGAAATGTTGAACATGGAACAATGTTAGAATGAGAACCATCCTATTTCTTTTTTTATGATTAAATAACCCAAAATTACCAAGTTTTTCACTTGCTAGCTTATTATATTGAGACCATATTTTCAAATTTCTTTTAATTGATAATTGATTCTTATCATCTGTTATTATCTATTATTATGACCTGCAGATTTACACGCATAATTCGTTTTGAGAAGCATACGGATTCCTAATGGAGTTTACCTTAACGAAAGCTTCGCTTACTCTGGACTAGAACAGTGGCAAGCTAATTGCTCTAGCTATCTCGTTTTTAGGATAGGATGAGAATCGATCGAAAAATCAAATGTATGAAACAACCCTTACTGGGATCTGAAACTGTGAACACCCTAACTGAAACCAGCGATATTGAACATTAGGATTTTTATTATATTAATAAAAACAATAATCCTTTGTACTTCATTCCATGACAATGCTCGCAATGAGCGAAACCGGTCCTGACATATTAAATAAAGTGGAATGAAGTACAAAGGATTATTGTTTTTATTAATATAATGCCTTTCCACCAAGTATTGACAGTGAACACCCTAAAAGTGATCTTAGGATTTTTCTCAAACATATATAGCTACGTTTCTTGCATTTTAAAACAACGATATTCATAATTAGGAATTGAAATGTATGTAATCAGGTAGATTCAGTCCATATTTTTATCACCTTTTTAAATGACCAAGTATACGATTATTGCTACTATAACAGAGAAATTAGAGATCTCTTTAAAGCAGCGGTAATCAAGCTGGCTCGAACCGCTCACTTGTGGGCGGTTGAGGCTTCCATGATTGAATTACTGCAAAATTAACTACAGTAATACCCCGCTTTACGCGAGGGATACGTTCCGAAAAAAATCGCGTTAACTGAAATTCGCGTATATCGAGGTTTATGATTAAACATAGTCAAAATTTAATACAAAAAAATACAAATCATTTTAATCAATCACTTTAATTCTAAGAACACTTTATGCAATACATACTCTTATTTTTAACGGAAAAATACATCTATTGTCTTTTGGGTAGCGTTTTGTTTACGTTCTTGTAAAATACGTTCATAACACCCAACACTGTTTTTAATTGTTTGACACACGGTCAAGACACGGTCATCATTATTGTCTATACTCTGCAATATGTCCAAACCTGAATAAATTCGCGTTATAGTGAAACCGCGCTTAACGGGGTCGCGCTAAGCGGGGTATTACTGTAGATGGTAAGAGAATTTCAATAAAATAAATAGTTGTAGTATTAATTTTAACATAAGTGGGCTTTCGATATAAAAAAAGATTGACAGCCGATAATTTACAGCATCAACGTAGATGTGATTTAGGAGAGTTAATTGGTTGAATCACATGCAGTTTTGTGACTGTTTCTGCTCGTTAGGCCATCATTATAGAACCAGTTTTACCCAGCAATTATAGGAATTGACTTCGCGGCGAATCGACAATATTTCAAGTAATCCGTATGATATTTCCAATTACGAATCATTTCAACAGGAGTGTGGCAACTTTTTACAAAGTATAAAGAAACCAATAGTTGATACAGAAACATATGCTTAATTAAAAATCATTTTAATTGACTATGTTGTTACTATAGCCGAACGGAATATGTCCTTACGATTTGTCTCACTCGGTTGCGTGTACGGATTGCACTCCCGATATTTCGTCTGTTATGTCAGACATCTTTATAAAACAAATGGCACGGGTGTTTGTGATGTCTAAAAGTTCCCTCTTACCTTTTCCGAATAATTAATAACTGGGCGTAGCGAGAGCGATTAGTTAACCACTAGTCCTGTCACAGCCGTATCCTTCTATCCATACTACTTTATTTGACAACGAGAGGTTGAGCGACTGAGTAACGAAACAGTTCCTATATAAAAAAAAATATGTTTAGATACCTCCATTAGGAAGCCATATGCTACACATTGGGAGCGAACATGGATACAAATTTATTTAATCGAAATATCAAACTTGTCACATTTGTTAGTGACAAAATTTGTGTGAATGTACATGATTTGAACGGTTCAAATTCAAACTTGTCGCGTATATTTTTATAAAGTCCCAATTGTCTTTTTGCACGGTTTCGAAATTACACGGTCAAATGTAATGAAATCTATTTTCTATTTAGGGCGTTTACTGTCAGTACTTGGTGGAAAGGCATTTTATTCAACAACAACAACACAAATACTCATTTGTACCAATTCCACTTTTCTTTAATAAGATCAGGACCGGTTTCGTTCAACTGATCATATTAGGTAAAATTGGAATTAGTACAAATGAGAATTTTATTTAATATATATTTTTTAATTGAATAACAGAAAAATGATTGTGAGTAGAAACTGTCACAAGATATGATCAGAAAGAAAAAAATTGAGATCTTAAAAGTAATTCAATTAATAGAAGCTATTCGATATTGAATAGGATATTAATAATTAATAAACCGCCCGCTGTAGTCTTGTTGGTTAGAGCTTGCTCTACCGATCAGGTGGGTCAGGATTCGATTCCCGGTAAGGTCAATGTCAAATTGGATTCTTTCAATTAAAATTGGAGATCTAAGACATGGGTGTCAATTGTCGTCAATTCTCCTTGATTTAATCTCATGTGACTTATGTTACTTTTTTTGTGAGGAATTCAGAGATAAGGGAGCGTGCAAGACAGCGTCCCGTCACGTCAGTGGTTATGGAGAGACGTTGGAACTGGCTGGGTCACGTGCTGCGGATGCCTCCGGAAAGCCTTAATCCTGCCTGCCTCTTCTTTCGACCGGTGGGATTCCGGCGTCCTGGACGTCCGTCGGGTACTATCCATAGGATGTACTCGGCGGAACTGAGGGATGCTGGCATGTCATGGGAGGAAGCAAAGCTATTGGCGGGAGACAGGGAAACATGGAGGTGGCGGCCATATGCTCCACATAGGGAGCGAACATGGCCAAAGAAGAAGAAGAAGACTTATAAATATTCTCATCGAGTATGTCTCGTATGATCTTTCAACATCAAAATATTTGACGCATTGGCATAAGGTGTAATGTCATTTTTTAAAACATTTCTATATAAAAAAATACATTAAATTGAAATAGAGATTGCTGAAAAACGAGTGCTTAATGTTGTTATTCCCTGTACCAGTGCTTTTAAACAAAATTTTGCCAAATTAGATCATTAAACCGTAGAACCATTTAAACATTTAACGATTCTCGTAAAATCGTTTTCATACGACTGTCACAAATCAATTTGATTTATATTAAAGAAAATTGGATTTATTTTAATTCGTTCGTTAATGCACAGCGCGTTCATAATAAATTACTCTCGTCAAATATTCAAAAAGAGTTCACTAAACTGTCGTGGATTATTTATACGGAGCCAATTAAAAGTGATATATATACATTTTTACCATGTCCGCTCCCAATGTGGAGCATATGGACTTTATCTCAACAGAAGTGTTTCTACGAGAACTGCTTGTTACTCAGTAGCTCAATCTCTATTTTTCCAAAGAGAGTAGGAATATAAGGAAAGGGCTAGGACAGGACTAGCGGTTAGCTAATCGCTCTCGGTACGCCCCGTTCATATGATAGGATGGGTGGGAGGGGGGAATTCAAGACATCACATACATCCATGCCTTTTGAACAGAAATTCATAAATCGATCGAAACATCATTTTATAAAACTGCCCGTACTGGGATTCGAACCCGTGACTTCCGTAGCGGTAGCCAACGACGTTGACCACTCGACCACACAATAAAAACACAATAATCCTTTGTACTTCATTCCACTTTATTTAATATGTTTAATTATGTTGGTAATTACTTTCAATCGCCATTCTGAATTTATTAATCTATGATGACTTTTTAATTATATGTTAGAGGTGTTGAACATTTTAATTTTGTGTTATTTTAGAATCACTTTAATGTAATTGGCAATTTCTTTTCAATGCCAATTGTTGTATAAATAGCATTGTTAAATTATATTTCTTATCAGTTGACAATGCTCGCAATGAGCAAAACCGGTCCTGACATATTAAATAAAGTGGAATGAAGTACAAAGGATTATTGTGTTTTTATTAATATATATATATATATATATATAACAACATAATATAATACTAACTTGTAAGACTTCCGGATAGTATATGATTTTGCTAAGAATAACCGATAATGTTCTAGATTTTGAAACCCTGTAGCCTTTTCTAAATTATGTTATTCTTTGGAAAATAAAACAAAAATTTGCCTATGAAAATTCTGCTAATTTTTTTAGGTCTATTCTCAGAAATATTATACAAATGGCAAAATCTGATATTTTGAGATAGAACGTGGGAAGTTTCTTAGAAAAGGGATAGATTTTTTCATAATATGAGTCAGTGGGATGCTTATCTGAAATCTGCTGAATCAATTTACATTCTGGGAACGAACGTGAGACATGCTGCGTACGAAAACATGATACTTCAGTTGGGCTACGCGTGCAGGGTTGCCAATAATCAAAGCATGGTTAAGGTAATGTGGTGATAGTTTGTATTGTAACCAGTTCTTCTTCTAAGCTGGATTAGACAGAATAAGTGATTTGAAATCCATTTTTCGGTTGAAACTCGTGAGCAACGTGTCAGAAGCCAACGAAGTTGAACACTGGTTTACGGACCTCAACTCGAGAAAAAAAATGAATCGTCCAGTTCAGTTAAAGTTCATCCGTGAGCATGAACGCATGAAGACGCCGAAAGGCGAAACCCGGGTCGTTGGTGACAACATATGTGTGAATGTACATAATTTGAACGATTCAAATGGGTGTTTGTGATGTAATTTTTTCACCTTCAGTCGAAATCTTAAATTACATACACCCATGTCTATGACCACAAACTTTAAAAGGAAAGAAGAAAAACAAAACAGAAAAAAGCATCAAAATACACGAGAAGAAAGAGAAAGAGCTGTTTTCTTTGTAAAAGATAAAAGACACATGAATGCTATGACAAAGCGATTAACAATAGACCACATATTGCAATTGATTTTTATTTACTATTGAGCATCTATAGTAAAAATAAATTGAAATATGTGTAAATTTTAATTTGATATCTTCGAGTCAAATGTATGAGATTTATATATCAAATTTACAAGCACGCGCAGTGTTGGTGGAGGGGGGGAATCAAAATTATAATAAATCGACATATTTTCAGCATCTATAGCAGGGATGGCGAACCTTTTTGGGTCCGCTTGCCAACAACCTTCAAATATTTTTTCTCGACTGTGGCGTACAACCAAGCAGTAAAAATAAATAACAAAATAGAAAAAAAAAAATTGAACGATTGTTGTTTATCTTGGAAACGTTTGAAAAATATGAACTCACGGATTATTGAATCACAATTTTAATTTTTGAAACTGAAAAATTTCTCCACCTCGGGCACGCGTGCCACAGGTTCGCCATCCCTGAACTATAGAAACCTCATTTTTTTTAAAGATAAAATAGCAAATATTTAAGAAACTTTATTCTGGTGTATCAGTTTATTCCAATTAACACAATCGCCTTGGCGGGGCGACCCGTGCGGTTTATTGAATTTTCGTCAAAAAATAATAAAAAAAAACTCATTGATGAAGCAATACCATCATTTGATAAAGCTCGTCATGAGCGAAACATGTCCTGATCATTTAAAATAAAAGTGGGATATAGTGCGCCTTCATCAAGTATTGACAGCGCACACCACCATCTGCTTTGGCCCGCTGAAAAACAAGTTGGCTCATCGCTGATGCGGACAGTTAAACAATATTTACAATAAAAATGTGAACATGGTTTTGGTAACCCTGCGTCAGGTTTGTTTGCTACGGGACATGCCAGGATATAAAGGTAGACACAGATTGCCATAATCGTCCACTTGTGTGTATACCATGACATAACAGCTTAAGTCAACTTACCTAGCCGAGTTTGTTTTCATTTCTTTTCGTATTTTTTTTTATTGTGTTGTTGAGGGATAAACAGGTACTCGACATGGAGATAACAATGTTTGAACACAAGAGTACGCCGTCCTTGGAATATCAAAATCATAGCACGCCAGTACACAGCACGAATACTAAATAAACATGGATATGCAGCGGGTGGTGAGTAGTTGCATTGGCTAAGTTAGGTAAACAATGAATGCTCCACAAAAATGAAGCACTTTTTATTTGGATTATAAATTATCTATTAAATTCAACAAATTAAACACTGTTTTGTACTAACTTCACATTTAATATGACAGGACCGGTTTCGCTTATGACGATCGTCTTTAACTGTTGATTAATTAAAAATCAGTTAAAAAGTAAAACTATTAAACAGATTAAAAATAACAAAGTATTTTAGTTCTACAGTTTTTAATAATTGTATGTGTTGATAGCTATTTCGGTTTGCGCCATCGTCAGAACTATGTTTAAACTAATATTTTGCTCAGCTATATATACTGGCTCTGAAGAGATACACAATGCATCAAGTTATTCACAGTATATATAGCTGAGCAAAATATTAGTTTAAACATAGTTCTGACGATGGCGCAAGCCGAAATAGCTATCAATACATAAAATTATTAAAAACTGTAGAACTAAAATACTTTGTTATTTTTAATCTGTTATAAATGGAGTTCTACCAAGTAAATGCCAAAACAATTATTAAAACTATTAACACCAGGGCTGTGGAGTTGTGTAAAAAAAGACGACTCCGACTCAGGCTTCAGATCTAAAATAATTAAGACTCCGACTTTTTTCGGGGATGATTTTTTCAAAAAAATCATTTTAACTTATATATATGTATGTATACCATCAGATGATGTTTAGTCAGCCAGGCATGAAATGTCAACACTTCGGACTATTTTGTTTGAATAAACATCATCAAATATAATTTTCAAAAAAAAAATCGTGCCGTTCATTTTTCACGACTCCGACTTCGGCCAAAATATTACGACTCCGCGACTCCAACTCCACAGCTCTGATAAACAGCCATGATACATCCTTTATAGTTTTATTTGGTTCAGTATATATTTTTCAATCCATGTCCGCTCCCAATGTGAAGCATATGGCATCCTAATGTAGGTATGTCAACAGAGGTGTTTCTACGAGAACTGTTTGTTACTTAGTCGCTCAACCTCTCTTTTTCAAAGAGAGTATCAGGGATAGAGGGATAAGGCATGGACAGGACTAGTGGTTACCTAATCGTTTTCGCTACACCCCGTTATTAAAGTATCAGGAAGGGTTGAAGGGAATTTTTTGACATCACAAATACCCATGCCTTCGATCGAAAAAATGCTGTTTGTACTGGGACTCGGTCCCGTGAAGTCGGGCTCGGAAGCCCACAAAGTTAACCGCTGTGCCATAGGACTCGAATCCACTGTATCAATATACATATATTCTTCACATCAGTCGAAAATGCTCTTCACGAGCTATAAATCGCTATAAATCTGAAATTCACTTTTAGGGTATTCACTGTCAATACTCGATGGAAAATTATTATAGTTAAAACAAAAATAAAATACTTATTGACTAAAATTCTTAATTATTTTTTAAAATTACAAAAAAATGAACGGAGGGATTTTTATTTGTACTGAACTAGCGAGAGGAGGGGCAGGCACAGAAAATAACAGTACCAATTAAGTACAGTAAAAATAATTACAATGAATAGTAACACAATCAAGTCGTCAATTTAAATTTAATACTAAAAATAAAGTTACTGCCCAATCCATTTAAATTGTGTTTACCTAACAAACGTACAATTTGATACAATAATTCATTTGGTATCAATGTAAATAGGACCTTTGATTGAAATCACGTATTGAGCATTCAGGGCAAATAAACCTTTCACCGAAAACATTAAGTAAATATTCATGTCGCAGCAAACACACAGTTGTAAAAAGTGAATTATAATAGATAAGTGTTCAACACAAAGGAATATAGAGTGCACTTAAAATGGAAAAAAGACTTCAAGATATCAAAATTTAGGTAAAGCTAAGGAAGTGGATTGTGTTGCACAATCAGTTTGGTTGATTGAATACAGCGGTGGGCTGCCAGTCAAGGGGTAACAAGGGGCTCGCTTTATTCGTGTGAATTATGAAAGATAAACGGTCAAGCCGTATTTTTTAAGCATTCTTAGACAACACATAAATTGGCTGTTTCTTTTATTATGCACCAGAAGTTTTTAAGTGCATGTACCAGCTTAAGCACGTTTGGACTGATAATGAATGAATCACAAATTGCAAGTGCCTAATCAATCATTGAAGCGAATATTTTCGACTCTTATTCGGAAACATCACTGGCATAAAAGTCGGAGTCACCCATTTTTTCACTACTCCGGAGCCCTGGTTAAAATACACTTATCTAATGGATACTAATGAAACTCAATAGTCTTCACGACAAGAAGCACATGGTTTTTACATTTCAAATTCATGGCCGACCTCAATTTGGAAGCATATAGTCAGCTAACTGCGGTATCTCACCAGAAGTTTTTTTTAACGAGAACTGTTAATTACTCAGTTGTTCGACTTCTATATAGCGAAGAGAGTAATGATACAAAGATAGGGCTATGACAAGACTAGCGGTTTCCTATATATTTTTATTATTTAACATATTTTTGGACGTTTTCATGTTATCCGAAAAACAAGGCCTCCAAATTTTATTGCGCCTAGGGCCTTCCGTGTGCTTAATCCGTCACTGTATATAATATATATAGAAATAAAATACAAAGGTATTAACGAGTCATCATGAAGTATTCAAAGATTTTTGAGCATTCTTAATGCTATTCCAGAGTACATAGCACTTATTTAAACGGTGTAAAATACTCAACACGTGATTGTGTTGGACGGTGTGTGTACTCCATAACGTGATTAGATTGAATATTTACGATCGTTTAAAATAAGTGCTGTGCAAGCAGGAATAGCACTACAGTAGTGGATCATACATTCTTAATCTTAAAGGCGGAGGAAGATTGTAGGAACGCAGTTGTTATAATAAAATCATTGCGTTATGCGTCAATTCAAGGGCAACTCACTGATGGAGAAAGCGAAAATAATTGATAATTTACAAGATAAACGGACACTGCATTCCAATTGACAAAATAGCGTCGGCGTATCTTGTAGTTAACGGCTTTTGCGTTTTATCGTGTTCATCTCTCGATTGCGCACTCTTCGTCCGACACACGCGAGCCAGGCACGCCAATACACGTGGAATCAACGACGATATTCGACCAACTTATTTATACGTTACTGAAAGAACATCCATCCCAGAAAAATCGATTTTGTAGTAAAAAAGGAACACACCAACGTTGCGTCAAAATACACAAAAAGCACTGTATGTATTGATTGAATTGGCATTCATTTGGTTCAACTCCATTGTAATAAGGTGAAAAATGTTTGTTTCTGATGACTGCATGAGTCAAAATATCAACCATATATGTATACTAGGGCATCCAATCCCGGGATCCCGTTCAATTTTCTGATGCCGAAATTCCGGGATTGAGATGGCCGCGATCCCGGGATTTCGGGATTGAGAAATTTTGAGCAAATTCTCGAAATTTACACGAAATTGGCAAATTGAAGATTCCAAATTCCTCGAAGAGAAAAAAAAAAAAAAAAAACGAGTTTCTGTGAGATTCCGCGAAAAAGTATACCAAATCGGAGATTTCAAATTCTTCGGTGAGCTAAAAAAAAAAAAAAACGAGTTTCCGTGAGATTTAGAGAAAAAGTATAGCAAATTGAGGATTTCAAATTCCTCGGCGAGGAAATCTCAATCCCGGGATCCCGGGATTCAAAAAAAATCAATCCCGGGATTGGAAAAAGGCTTCGGGATTGGATACCCTAATGTATACCATAATATTTATAGAACTAAAATACATTTTCATCTTAATATAAACCACTGTCCTTTGGTGACTTCAATTGCAAGAATTATAATGAAATATACCTGAAAGCTATTGGTGCATCACGCCACGGTCAGAACTATCAATAACGTATATGTTTTAATAACTGTATACATATTTTTTTTTATCATATTATAAAAACTCAACGCAATGTTTTTTCATTATCATATTATAGTTCAATTAAATTATGTAAAAAATGATGCAACACACACTCGAAGATTATAAAATCTGAAAGAAATAAAATATAAGAAATAGTTTTTTATCTGAAATTTATTGAATTAATTTTATGGTTTAAATATATGTACGTACGTACACGCTCCCAATATGGAGCATTTGGCCCCCTAATGAAGGTTTATCTACGAGAACTGCATGGTTCTCGGCTGCTCAATATCAGAGTTGTGATAGAAGGATAGCGGGGTTAATAAAGCACCGATATGTAAGTATTGAAAGGGTGGGAGGGATTTTTTAGATATCACAAACATACGTGCCTTCGAATAGAAATTGATAAATCGATTAGAAAAATGTTGCCCGTGCTGGGACTTAAGCCCACGAGATCCTTAATGGAACCTGCGCCACCACTGCGCAACCACTGCGCCACGGACCCGACAATTAATTATTGGGTAATTTTTTTGATCTATAGAGAAAGAGTAAACATCCTGCACACAAAAATATTAATTTCAAATATTCAAAAATAAAACAAAACTTTTTGTTCTAATACGATATATTTTGATAGAGTTCCGAATAGGTAGAGTTACAAGCAAAACCGGTATTAATCTTTTTGTTAATATGTGAAAACACAAGCAGATCGTGTTTTAGTTTGAAATACAACAAGGCTTTCCATCGACTAACTCGAAAAGGAGAACCGTTTTATAAATTCATGGATGCTCAGTCGGATCGAAGGATATTTCCTCTTTTTTTTTTGATATCATCTGGCAACTCCAACTAAAAATCCCGAGTTGTTTTAAGTCTTACTGCACTCGGAACAAGTCTCAAAAAAAACCGTTACAAATGACACTGTCAACAGCCGCTTCATCCGTAGTGTCAACAGTCAACACTGTCCTCCTACGGCGCTGTCATAAAACAATAATAAGGGCATCTCATGACTATTCATAGGCAGGTGAGCGCAATTACGAATTTGTATTTGGAATACCAAGAGGCGGAAGACAAAAGAATTGCGTTTGCATAACAATAGACAACAAAACAAAACCATAGTGTTGTAACGATTGATTTATAAGCCGCATGTAATGACAGCCCGGTGCATATTGGATCGGGAAAAGGGCTTTAGGTGCGCCTGTTCCCGAGACGTTTACATAATGTATATTATTAGCATACACTTATGAAAAATTATATGAATGCAATGCTAAATTTACATGTTAAAATTCGCGAACAGATTATTACGTAAAAGAATCTTCCAAGCACGAATTCTCCGCACAAGATTCTTCCCACAGAACATAGAAAAATTCGGACAGAACATTCCATACATTTCATTAAAAAACCATACAGTTCTGATGGGGGTGCATTCATGTTGTAAAATTGTTCTAATTTAACCATTCGCTAAATACCAATGATATCTAACTTATACTGATTGTAATCTTCAATGATTCTTCAATAAATTCAATCAAAATAAGTAAAACCCCCATTTATGCGAAAGTTGGAACCGCGAGATTGGGGGAATGAATCTCATACAAAAATTAGGGATTACTTTTATTTTCGCGAAAAATGAAAAACTGTCAAAACTAAGAATAAACGAAAAAAAATATGAAAGTGGTAACATGCATAGCGGTCGCCAACGTTTGACTGTATGCACCACACAGACAGCCGCCCGGCCGTGTCTACAACATCAGCGGCAATGGAATGCGGCGAATATTTCTATTCGGAGCGTAATCCGAGGTCGCGTAATTCTATTACGAAAATTTGTCTGGGGTCACTTCGACCCCATCGCTATTCGAGCCTATTTTCGATTTTCGAATCGAAACTCAATCGGTACTCAAGTGTCAATTTTATATTTATTGTTTTCATCGTTTAATGACAATATGTTGCTTTTGGATTCGAGATACGGCCAAAATGTTTTTCGTTCAATATAATATTATTTTCAATATAACGAGTTAATATTATAACGGATACAAATGAAAGAGGAGCTATTATTTGTACCAAACCTTCTTGGATAAATTTTTGTATAGATTTAATATTCATTATCACAGTCAATCTTGAGAGGCCCTAGATACGAGGGCTGTTGTGTATTTTTTTTAAATAACGTAATATTTAGCGATAAATTGTCCTAAACAGGTTTTCGTAATATAATAAGAATGAGTTAGTTCATATGTATTTCGGCTTTACGCCACCGTCAGTACTAAACTAATAATGAATCAAATACTTACTATTCAATCAACATATTTTTATTTTATACAATGTTAGAGTATTACTTTGAAATCATTGATAGTTTTTTTAAGTAATTAAATAAAATAAATACAAAGCCTTCATTGTTGATTGGACCTGAAGTCGAGGTTAATACTTTAACACACAGTCATACAAAAACCATAAAAGTTGAGAATTCCCTGCCAAGACTTAAGAAATCAATTCCTATGCGCATTCGTGAGCAAGTGTAAATAAAAAAGCTGGGAAAAGCCGACTAGCGGTTAATCCACGTGAGCCGATGTCGCCATATAAATAAAGAAATGGGAATTTCACGAAAGTGTCACTGAACTGTCGCCATATGCGAACATGTAACAAAGACACTAGAGCGGTGAACTATGCAGACACCAAGTTGTTCTATTTTGACTGAAGAAAGAAAATATTTTCTTTTAATAATTGTATACGGTAATATACAATTGTAGATATAACTTTGATTGTTACTTACTCTAGTCGCTAGTTAAAATTAATTAGGAACGTGACGTGGAGGAAAAGTTTACACCCTTTTCGGGATTTGTAAATTATATATCGTTCCACACAGCGGTGGGCTTTCAATATTTAACAAGGTGCTCGCTTAATCTCAGAGCTATTCACGGTGATCTGGGAAAGTGGTACATGTTTTATCATTCTTAAGCAATTGTAAGACATACCCAAATAGCCAATCGATTGTTACTCTAAATACACTCTAAAATGTACTAATGTGTTAATCTGTCGTCGATAATATATTATTCACAAATTGCAGTTATGTACACAATTGATCTGAGAATATTGTTTTCTCTTAAATCAACAAGGGGCTCGCTGGCCTTGGTGAAATTTAACAAGGGGCTCGAGCGAGCCCCTTGTTCCCTTCATACCCCTGCAGCCCTCCACTGATTCTAAATTATGTGAAATGACTAAGAGTAAATAAATGCACTATTTAAAAAAAAAATAGATATAAATGAGGACTTCGAAGAGGGTCGGTTTTTGCTTTTAGTCGCCTCATATGCATTGAAGTTGTTCTGGCATATTCAACTAACGCCATTTTCCTTTCACTCACAGGTATCTACGCCATGTCTCAAGTCATCATTCATCTCTCGCGAATGTTTTCATAAATAATACTTAGGTGTACTGCAAACACACGTGTGCTGTGCTCGCAGTATATTATTCATTTATTTATACAGCTGGGCTCTATGCTGTACGTATGAGACGCGAATGTGGTGCAACATAGTGATACGATACGGTCCTTTGGCATGATTTGTACTTGCATTTCCTTATACGGTTGTTAGCAAAGCTTGATAGGTATAATGAGGAAAAGAGAAAGAATAAACACATCATTTTTTCGATTATTCAAGGTCAAATGGACAAAGTCGCCAATGTAAGCAAATATTAAGATTTTTGCAATCCGCGGGTCTCGCCGCGGATTATTGAGTGCAAAGACAAACCCACTGCTTTGTAAGTGAGTACGTGGGCGCACAGAGCCAAATAGAAATACCGTCTCTCGCTCGCGCGCGGTGCTCGACCGAATTTGCGGTCGAGTGCGGCGAGAGAGGGAAATGGAAACGCTTGCCGTTTTCCTCCTCCTCAACGGAGGCTCCCCATAATTTACAGGTACACCTAGCATAGGCTGTTCTAGCCCCTGAAGAAATTTCGCTGAATTCTATCGACGCAATTTCCAATTGCGATCGAACAAATGAATCCCGCGGCGACCTCGACCAGGGTCGTCAGGGACAAAATTCGTTTGAGAATTTTTGTTTTTACGACACTAGCCATGTCCTAGTATGCACTGCATAAACTAATATTAAAATCATGTTCGCGGTTTGGACTCCACCAAGCCCTCACCTGCGCCAATTAAAATCGTGCGGAACCGGCGCCCGAGCCAAGCTTCGGCGCCGAATTTTTTTCGAGCCGTAAAGGACGATGGTCCGAAACGGTGTTGTAAATTAAATTGCAATCGGATAACAGGTTTATTAGTAATTCAATAAACTGTGATTTCCCCATACATTTTGGCGAGACAAATTTTCGAAACGCGTTCGGCGCGTAGCGTTTGCCGTTCGATACTAAAATAAGCCCCGCCCAGTCCGACCAATCGTAGCGGTTCGCGTGGTCATACGTGCGATTGCAGGCGGCCTCCCCTCCACCGCGGTCAATCAAAACTTCAATCTGATATGAAGCGCGAACACACGAAGGGAAGGTGGGAAATTTTAGTTTCATGGAAGCGAACGACTATCACGGACGTTCCTTCGAATTTTCAGCCAAATCCCTTCAGGAACATTCACCATAGAAAATATTTAGCATAAATTTGCACTTAAATCGATTTTAGGCTTTTATAAAAATCAGACTCAATTCAGTAATTACTTTTTCGCGGACGATGACATCTCCGCTTTGATTAACCGGGACACCTGACTCGCTCAGGTGGAAAATTTTTCTTCTTTTTCTCATAACTCGCTTCAGCAACGAGTTATGAGATCGCTTGTAAGAGCAATATTTCGCGGAAAACTGATTCTGACACGACAGTGATTTTTCTGATTTTCTATCTGTCATATTAAGATCACTAGAGACGATTTTCGCTCAGCGGAATCGTTGTTCTAGAAAAATCTCAGTTGCCGCCATCTTGAGATATTTCGGCAGAGCCACGGGAGGTCAGCATCTTAGCCAATCGGCGTGAGACGCAGATGCTGAGGTTAGCAGATTTGCTCGGGTCAACCGTTTTTTTTGACCCTGGCCGAGGACGCAGCTGGACCAAATCCTTTACAAAAAGGCAGGTCAGTTTTGCAAAAGTTACCAAATCTTCACCGACTTCTACGCGTTACTCTGTTCCCGTGCTCTCTTCTGCCGATATTATCCGCCGCAACATCTTTAATAAAAAAAACCAGCCAGAAATTCTCTCAGCTTGACCAAGTCATGCGAATAGTTGACATTGTGCAAAGCTGAGTCGAATTCTGTGCTACCTCCTTGTGTTATCGCTTGCCGCCAGCAGTTTTGTTTGCTGAAATTGTTCCTGATAAGCTGTCTCCGGTTCCTGAGAACTTCCAAAGGTTCGTCTACTATTATACGTTGCATAAATATGTCGCGGCCTATTGTTGCTGAGTCAATACTCTTTAACCTAAGGTCCGCGGCCAGAACTGTAGCTTCCTGCTCGATCTCGACAGTGAGAATCGAAATAAAGACGCGTGTAAAATCGCGGTCATATCTTTGCTCCTAGCCGCATTTTATTAAGTGTCGACAGGACCCCTTCATGTATTAAATGTTGTTTCTTCTAAACTCAGCCTAGTAAAATCGTGTGTCACTTCTTGTTCGAAATGGCAATAACAGCGGCCGGAGGAGAGTACGGGAACGCTAATTTTGATTTAAATTCATTGTCTTATTTTATTGTGTGTTGTACCCTGTCTAACTGTATATTGTAAATATTTTTGCGACCGACTTCGCGCGGAGGATGCTCTCCGTTCGGTCCAGTGTAACACTCAGCGGCGCTTGGTCTTCGGAAAAATCGTGAAATATATAATCGTAATTAATCTTGTTTTTGCAAACGCCGAAGCGTTTTCCGTTTGTTCTCAATTCGGTATCGGCCAACGGGAATAATAAAATATTGTACGATGGTTCAATGCATAATTTTTCTGCAACACCTAAACGTCTCACGTTTATTTCAAAGTCCGATTTTTTTATGTTTGTTTTAAATATTTAATTATAATTGCAAAGTCCGATCTTTTTATGTTTGTCTCAATATTTAATTATATTGGCAAAGCCCGATTGTTTGTGTTTGTTTCAATATTTAATTATATTTGCAAGTCCGATTTTTTTTTTATGTTTGTTAAATATTTAATTATATTTGCAAAGTCCGATTTTTTTTTATGTTTGTTAAATATTTAATTATATTTGCAAAGTCCGATTTTTTTTTATGTTTGTTAAATATTTAATTATATTTGCAAAGTCCGATTTTTTTTATGTTTGTTAAATATTTAATGATATTTGCAAAGTCCGATTTTTTTTTATGTTTGTTTAAATATTTAATTATAATTGCAAAGTCCGATCTTTTTACGTTTGTCCCAATATTTAATTATATTGGCAAAGTCCGATTTTTTTTGTTTGTTTCAATATATAATTATATTTGCAAGTCCGATTTTTTTTTATGTCTGTTAAATATTTAATTATATTTGCAAAATCCGATTTTTTTTATGTTTGTTTCAATATTTACTTATATTTGCAAAGTCCGATTTTTTTATGTTTGTTTCGATATTTAATTATATTTGCAAAGTCCGATTTTTTTTTATGTTTGTTTAAATATTTAATTATATTTGCAAAGTCCGATTTTTTTTTGTTTGTCTCAATATTTAATTATATTGGCAAAGTGCGACTCTTTTTATGTTCGTTTCAATATTCAATTCTATCTGCAAGGTCTGAATTTTGTTTGTTGCAATATTTAACTATATTCGCAAGAGCTGAATTGTTTTGTTTGTGTCAATATGTAATGATATTGTAAGGTCTGAGGTTGTGTTTGTTTCAATATTTAATTATATTGGCAAGGCCGGGATTTTAGTATCTTTGTTTCAATTCGGTGACGAGACCACGGGGATAACTAGAATTCGCAAAAACAATGCGATATTCACTGTTGTTTTGCAACGTCTCAATTAGTTTGAGTTTAGTAATCAACTACGAATTATTAGGCAAATTGGGCGCAGTACTCCGGCCGAGCGAAACTACGTGCGTTCGAGCCGCGGTACGTCGCGGGCCCCACGAATCAATAATTAGCCACCCTGAGTTGCAATAGAAAAAGAAAGGTCCGTCACCTAATGATGATAATTGTAAATTCAATAATGTATGCCTATCTGAGGGCGAAGTATCTGAACAACAGAAATAGCAAACGACACCAAGCGACGCTGGGGACTTGTATAAAATTGTATGTTATTTTATGTTAGGTATTTTCTTGTGTTTCGAAATTGATTGTGTATTTTGTTTTTCCTGTGTCATTGATGATCGTCGATCACCGCCGTCATAACGGCAAATGTTAGTTATAAGGGTGAACTATGGGAGGTGTGATAATTCGAGTCATTTTTAAATATAAATGTCAGACATAATTTTTGTCACTTGTTAACATTGAAAGGTCGCGGGGTCAAGTCTGCGGGACACTTAGTCTCGAGACGTCAGGAAGAGCTGTCATCACGCCTTCCATAGATTCACGATGCAAGGTCGGCGGAGCTAAGTAACAAAGGATCAGACAGCCCCGAGGACTTGTGCGAAAAAGGGCCTCAGGTTTCGTCGGCCTCGCACTAGTTTAATTTTAGCTAGATCGACGTCGGAGGGTGTTTTTTGTATTGAGTACTAGGGAGGCACTATCATTGCGGATTCACGGGAATCCGAGTGATACGGCGCGGTGGACGTATAATTCCGGGGGCAGATAGCCCGCCTAGACAAGCGCACTTGTCTGGGACTCATGTCTGTCGAAGTTTCGGCAGACACTCAATAGTAAAACCTAAAATCCAATTCGTCCAGTTGGATTACGTCACTCGATAGCGACGCCTTCAAGCGGTCTGACACCGTGCCTGGAGCCGACCTCGGACGGAGGTCTGGTCTCCGCCAATCCTCCCTAATACTCGAACAAATCTAAACACGTAGTGTAAGTAACTTCATAGGAGATTTCGCTAATGCGATTGACCAACGGGCGGTTGGACGGACTCGTATTCAGAGTGCCGTCGATAAAATGTGCTCCGGCCTAACGGCTTGCGGTCACTGGAAGTGAACGCACACAGTAAGGGAGGACGGATATGGAAATCCTCCTCACGTACAGACCTCGGTTCCTTGCTGTGGGAGTCCCGCAAAACGTTGCGAAGTCGTATTAGCGAATCCAATAAGAATTGAGTTAGAATCGTTAAACTAAGAAATCATAACTTTGTATGTAAATTTTCACCGAATATTATAAATTGAATTAAATGTATGACACGACTTAGCATACATACTGATTAATAATAAATCCAAACAATCATTAGTCATGAGGACTGTGACAGTGCTAGTTAAATATTAATTTTTTTCTGCACCCCTAAAGTAGATATATGGTACGGCTTGACGTCCATATTCATTCATAAGATTTAGCGTAGGGATTAATTTTAAGCAGATCTGTACACGCGTAGTGAGTGTGCAGATCTTAACTTCAAAACAAGACTAAATAAAATCTGCCCACTACTAAATCAATAACTGTTATAAGAAACCGCCGAGTGCGAAACTAGTTCTAAGAAAATGGTATGATGAATGTTGTTTTTTTTTTCTCTCTTGTAAAAATATAAAATCATAGATGTCTCCCCGTAAGGGAACATAAATATTGTAATACTAGGGACCCTCAGTCCAGGCGAAGGACCTACTGAAAGGCCCGGTCTGCAAGTCGACTGTCATTCGGTACTAGGAGGCTCGGCTCGCGAGCTTCACGCCGAATGACAAATTTATTAACATGTATTTAGAGCGCACTCCTGTGTGGCTAGCCGAATTATCGAAATTTACTGTAAACCTTTTTTTTGATTATAAATAAACCGGTGGATTTCCACCTTTTACTGTTCACGAGCGTTGTTTAATTGAATTTGATTGTTCCCATATTTAATTCCTAAAAATTGTCACAGACTGACTGCGTCACACCAAACCGAGACGTTATGGGGAGAGACGGATTTCTCTGTCTCTCGTCTAACTGCTCGGGACTCAGTCGTGTCAATAGACACACGCGTCCACAATGCGCCTATTTCAGCATTCCATCCGATACACCGATACGGTGACAAGACGGGATGAAGTTTGTGACAACGCGACCGGCGACTAGAGATGTGACCATAGGTCATTACTCCATTCCACACTACCCGATGTGACTACTAAACGAGAGTCTTAAATTGCAAATATGTTACGCCTTAAAATTTTCCAAGCTTATATTTCGTTTTCGACTAAAAAGTTATTCGGTATTTCGGTCAATGACCTAGTTTTTCACCATGTCCACTCCAAATGTGTAGGATATGGATGTCGAATGGAGTTTATCCCAACAGAAGTTTTTATACAAAAATTATTCGGTACTCAACCTCTCACTTTCGAAGAGGGTAGTTATTTAGAAGGATAGGGGTAGAATACGATCAGTGGGCTGCTAATCAATCTTGTGAAGCCCGGTCCGAAAAAAACCATTACAGACATTCATGAGCCGACTGAAAAATCAATGAATAAAAACTGTCCGAACTGAGGTTTGAAACAGCGAGCACCCAACAACGTTGAACACTAAGCGACCAACACGAAAAATGAGCAATCTAACAGAAAGAAAACATTAATAAGCTGAGGTCAATTGGGGCTGATTGTAATAGTCAAATCATCAGCCGGCATGCGTTAAAACTAATGCGTGTCTGTGTGTCTATTAGAGAGCGTATTACTGAGGAACTGTGATTATTATTTTTAATAATCCAATTTTAGAAAAGTAAGTTATGTTGAGGTTTTACTGTACGTAAGAATATTGTTTTCAACGAGATAAACGAAATATAAAATAAGGTTTACTATCCATGTCCAAGTTAAATGTATACGCGATACTATCCAAATATGTGAAATTTAGATTTAATGCTTTTGAAGGAACCGACAAAGAATATTAATCGGCGAGAAACATAGACTGGGACAATGGTATTTGGTAAATCACGTTAATGGTTATGGTTTTTATTTTAAGATTGCTAGTTTGAAACACTCTCTACAATATGTTTGTTTGAATATTTCAGACGATATTTGCGGGAAGTATAAACTGAAAAGGGGTTTCAATGCCAGGTTAATTCCAATGTGTGACTGTCTTGGTAACGATGACATCGAGTAACGATTTCTTTACAACGTCGCATCTCTAGTGGCGAGTGTCGTTCCAAATTGAGAAACTTCCGCTGTTCTACGATGGGACGATATGGGGAACGGCATGCCGCCACTTGATTGACAGCTAAGCGAACAGCCTCAGACCAAATAAAGAGGTAGAATGTGGCATAATCATTCGCCTTAGAATCCAATTTAATTTATTCCCGATGAGGACATGGCCGTTTGAAATTCCTTCAGTTTTATTCCAGAAGACATTTGAACAGTTAAGAAGCTAAGCACGCGTTATTGTCGAATAAATTTAAGGCCCAGGTTACAATGATGCTTTCCAACATGCGACACTATTTTTAAATGCATTCAATTTTCAAATCATTTGCAGTCCTATAGTACTAGCTGTGTCGGATTAAGCACGTGAGAGGTCCCAGGCGCAATAAAATTTGGAGGCCCTGTTTTTAGGATAACATAAAAACGCCATAAAATTCTATGCAAAATAATAAAAATATATCAAAATCTTTAAAAAAAATGTGAGCTATATTTGTTGAGGGCCCTAAAAAGCGCACGCCTCTTTTGCTTATATGGTAATCTGCCTTTGTGTACTAGCAACAGTGTCGTAGCAAGGGCTGGGCGGTCTTTCTAAGGGCGGTATTTTCGAAGAGAAAAAAGAAATTTTACAAGTTTTAATTTAAATGTAGTATACAAAATTAAAGCAAGCATAATTCAATTAAATTATTATATAAGCGTCAACTTGAGATAATTTGTGCACTTTAATGCCTGAAGATGCCGAAAATAGAATCTCAAGTCGTTATGGAATTGTATAACATTTCGACGGTTCAAATTTGATATTGAAATTCCATCAAGCACCCTCAGTCGATATCTTAAATCTATATATATAAAAGAAAGTGGGGTTTGTTACACCACGTATATCTCGAGAATAACAGCTCGGATTTTGATGATCTTTGTTTTATTAAATTCGTGTCCGCCTAGAATAGCAGAATAAGCATTAAAACATCGGAAAAATATCACGGCAAAGAAATTATGAAGAAAATTAATATTCTCATACAGTTTTCAAATGGCGAACACCTTGAAATAATGAAAATGTCGTTTGTATGCAGATTTCATCCGCTAGGTGGCAATTTTTCCAAAATTCATTTGTTTCTGCTTCTTTTGCATACGATTGACTTCTAAATAATTTTAAATTTAGAGTATGGATTAGAATAAAACAAATCAATGATATGAAATGAAAACGAAATAAAATCGGATAATATTGAAATAAGGTTATGTTTATAATTAGGTGTGATATTTTTTTTGACAACAATATTACGCTGTTTGCACGAACGTTGTTCTACTCTAAGATGCCACGTTATTAGACTTGGAAAGCTACATCGAAGAAATTTTAACGTCGAAAGCAAGGCGATGCGGTTCCTGCTCATCCGAAGGATTACTGATGCTCTTGGTCGCATTTACACAGTTCATCCGAAAAATGACGTATGCTTCTACTTGCATGTCAACAGCTCAATTTGATTGAAAATGATACTCATTACAATCGCTGAAGAAATTGTTTCTGAATCTCCAAGTCAGATACGCACATTATTTTCTATCATTATTTTGACATGCTTCCCATCGAATCCCCGTGAACTGTGAAACAAGTACAAGGATGACATGTCCGAATACATTTTGCATCGAATTCGTGTCAGTTTGAGGAATCCCGATCTCGAGGTGAATGAAGAGATACATAACCAGGCTTTGCTTTAGATCGAAGACATGTGTTACCTCATGTGCGGCAGTTTGTTAGTCAAGTTAGGAATGCCAACGCCAGATCGTGGAATGAACGACGCTTTCAATCGAGAATCGGAACGTGAATATGATCGAGATGCATTGAACCAATCAGTTTGAACGAATGTACCACTGTTGAACCCTCAACAGAAGGAAATTAGCGATACGTTAATGAAGGTAATTGATGATGGAAATGGTGGCTTATTTTTCCTCGATGCGCCCGGTGGAGCTGGGAAGACATTCTTCATGTCATTGATTATGGCCACTGTTCATGCGAGATAAAAAAATTGCTGTAGCAGTTTCTTCTTCTGGAATAGCAGCCACGTAGATAGATCAACCGCTGCCGATGAAATAAACGCTTGCCTCAAATAATTGACAAACATGCGAGTTGCATTGCTAAACGATCCATCTGCCGAAGATTTCTCCAAGCAATTGCTGACTATCTATTTATTCATTGTTCAAAATTAAAATTACAGTACATGACATAACAGCTGACGCCAATTCGCCATGTACTTGAAAAATATAATAAGACAAAATATAAACTAAAACTACATAATATATCAGAATCAAAATCAACATAAAAAATCAAGAAATAAAATAGTGAAATTTTACAAACAGTTCACAAATACTATCACTAAAAATGTCCACTTCTCTAGGCAATGCGTTGATCAATCTAACGGCCCTTGGAACTGGTGATTTAAACCTCTTAAGCGAGGTATAAGTTTTTAGAAATAAAAGTTTTTGCTCATAGTTACGCCCACGTAAGAATAAATTGGGAGCATGTAAATTAATAGTCATGAGAATTTGAGGATTATTAACTCGGCCTCGAAGGAGAAGAGAAAAATGATTTAAGCTTGAAAACGATCTTCTACTATCGTCGGTAACGACCGTGTTCCTGTTGACAAATCGAACAGATTGATTTCGTTTCCGCCGAATTTTAACAATTTCGTCTCAACGAAGGACGGCTTCATCAAAAAAATGTTCCCAAACGTCTAATCACAAAAATCACAATTGGTTGATTGAATGAGTAATTCTTGCGGCGAAGAACAAAGATGTGGATCATTTAAACTTCACAATTCAAAATCAAATCGTTGGTCCACTACATTCCTTCAAATCTAGCGAACTTTCGCAAGGTGCGCGAAACATTCTTGCGCAGACTGTACATATAACATATTCTTTCAACCAAAAAATAATTATTTCTGCTTCTCTATGATAGTGTCATCAGAAATAGTTTGTAGTATAGACCAAACTATTTTTTTTTTTTCGTTTATTAGAGATTCGCGCCGCAGCACACCCAGCATCGCCTCGCGGCACACCGCTTGCGGAGCACTGCTTTAAACGACTGAAAAACTGACATGCAATATTGCGAAACACTCACCAATGACCAAAGTTTTGGTAGCAAGTAAAATCATCACCTGGGATGAATGGACAATGGCGCACAAATGCGCATTGGAAGCACTCAATCAAAGTATGAAATATCTGTGCAATGACTCAAGATGTTCTATAGCCGCAATGATTCTACTATCTGGCGATTTACACCAAACACTACCAGTCATTCCAAGATTTACCGCTTCCGATGAAATAAACGCTTACCTCAAATCACGACTGTGGCGCTATGTAAAGAATCTTCAGCTGACGACAAACATGCGAGTTGCATTGCTAAACGATCTATCTGCCGAAGCAATTGCTGACTATCGGTAACGGGGGTGTTCCTGTCGACGAATCGAACGGATTGATTTTGTTTCCGCCGAATTTTTGCAATTTCACTTCATTCAACAAAATGTTCCCGAACATCTAATCATAAAAATCACAATTGGTTGAATGAACGAGCAATTCTTGCGGCAAAGAACAAAGATGTGGATCATTTAAACTTCACAACTCAAAATCAAATCGTTGGTCCACTGCATTCCTTCAAATCTATCGACCGTGTAACAAACGAAGACGAAGCAACCAACTATCCAACTTAATTTTTAAGCTTATTGGATCTGCCTGGCTTGCCACCGCGCAATTTACAACTGAAGGTTGACTCGGTAGTCATCATGCTTCAAGTTATCAAGTTAACAGAACATTTATTCACTTTTAAGGTGTTCACTGTCAATACTTGGTGGAATGGCAATATAATAAAACATTTTTAGTACTTTTTCCACATAAAATTTATTTGATCAGGACCGGTTTCGCTCATCGCGAGCATTATTAACTGATGATAATGCTCAGATGATAATAACTCAGTTGATAATGCTCGCGATGAGCGAAACCGGTCCTGATCAAATAAATTTTATTTAGTGGGAAAAGTACTAAAAATGTTTTATTATTTTTATTACAACATTTATTGATTCTGAGGCGGTACGAAGTTCGTCGGGTCAGCTAGTTATAAATATTTAAATGCACTCAAAAAATAATAAAAAAAACTCATTTGTACTACACAATTTTTGCATTTATTTATTATGATCAGGGCGATTTCTCTCGTAATATAATACATATCCACCAAGTATAATATTAGCAGTTAAGACCTTAAAAATTATAGATGCATATTTAATATTTTGACTAATCCCGCTTCCAATGCAGAGGGCGAAATGGCGAATACAAACGCAAGTTTTTTTTTATCGATAGAGAATGGTTGTAAGTCAACCGCGTGACCTTGAAAGAAGGGTTACAAGTTTTTATGTGCAAAATAATTAATAATTTTCCGGGCATTAATAATATTATTCCGAAACATTTCTTAGCGGCACGTCGACCAGTTGAATATTCCGTAATAAACCAAATATTAATAATAACCCACTGCCTTTCTTACTGAGAAAATCGTTCCGAATTTCATTTCACTAACCAATCTGAGCAGTCACGAATATTTACGATTCATGAATGCACTCAATTTCTTACTCAAAATACTACGATCATAAAAATAATAATATAAATGTGCACTCGTATATAACTATAACAGTTTTATATTTCCGGTCGCAAAATGTATTGGGTACACATCGATTGATAGTATAATGAGCAAACGAAATGCGGTGGATTGCACGTTACGGAATAGATGCGGGTTATATCAATAGTGTTATTCCATACAAGGCCGGTTCAGCGATGATATTAGAATATGCAAAAAGAGTTCGATTTATAAAACTCGCGACAGCAGCTTCTTATGAATGGAATAAATTTTAATAATAATTCGTTCGATTTTAAAACAAATTGTGTTGCAGTGTTTTGCTTTTGTTTAACATTCATTTGTTTTTGCCGCCATCAATATTTAGATTACTTTCTTATTGTATTTTTGCCGTTTTCGTAAATATATGCGAAACATTCATACACACACTTGCAATTATATCAGTTAATTTATTTTGATTTATACATATAATGTATTTAGTATACCAATCCAGTCATATTAAAAGAATCATCATGGCTGTAACCAGTGTCGGATTATTCTATAAGCAAATGAGGCGCGCGCTTGGGGCTTCGGAATATTAGGGCCCTCAAAAATGGCTTATATAGTATATCCTATATACTTTTTGTTCAGATTTTTATATATTTTTACCATTTTAGTTGGAATTTTCTGACGTTTTTAAGTTATCCGTAAAACAGGGCCTCCAAATTGTATTGCGCCTGAGGCCTCCAATATGCTTAATTCGCCACTGGCTGTAACTGATACACCAACTTAGTTCGTACTGCCGGAACGGCAGTACGAACTGAGCATTAAAGACCCAAGCTCCCTCCCCGCGCCAATCTTTCGCACACGCGAGTATATTCCATTAAAAACGGTACTGCACAAAATGTACGCATGCGTCGCTTTCTGATATTAGTACCACGGTGTGTGATAAGTATTAGATGTATCGGTGCTCGGGCGAGCTTAACCTTTAGAGGAGTGTGGACGTACATGTACGTCGGCGCCATTTGTCTGTAAATGAGTATTAAAGTACTTTAAACTCAACACAGGAGTATCTGTCTGTAAGCATATATATGCTCTAAGTATAAATTACATATATTCATTAGGATAAAGTCGCAAAATTGTCTTGTTAAGAAAATGCAGTAAATTAAAGTAAGGTTTGTATAAATCTATTCACTCCTCTAAAGGTTAATACACGCTCAAATAATATTGATATTTTCATGTAACATACATAATATTACATTTTTTTTAAATTTGCTTGGGGGTTGCTGCAGTTTCGCAGTGCGTATAGAATATATAACAGATGGCAAAATACTTCGCCGGGCCGGTACGGTGATACTCATCAGAGCTGAAAACGGGCGCAGCGGTAGCGATTAGTTAATCACTGGCCTTGCTCCAGCCCTATACTTATATCTTCTATCTCTTCGAAAAAGATAGGTTGAACAACTGACAAGAAATCCATAACTATGGTCCAGACCACGCGGTAAACTTTCAGTTTGTGGTTACAGAACTAATAATATGTAAGCACTATCCGGAGAGATAATAATGCAAGGGGGCGGATTTCCGTAACCACAGATACATTGTACTTAATGAGTGTCAGAATGCGCGGGCCGGTTATAAAAATAGGCGTTAAACCGGCACCGATAAATCAACGCGCGGCGTGCGTTATCGAATCATGCTCGCGCACGTGCAACGTGCGAGGCTGCGACACGTGCAGGTGTCGCAAACGAAAAGTAGACCAGTTCAACCTTTATTGTACTACATAACAAAGCAGAAATCGAACACAATAAATTCCACCGGTGACACTATTTGCATAGCTTAGAATTATAACTCACATTTTACGTAAATCGAGATATGAGAAAATCGCATTTTTTTTTAACAATTTAAAATATATATATATATAATATATATACCAGCCGATTGGTTCATTTTAAGATCTTATTTTATTCATTTTAAAATGTGAACTCCATACCAACGGTCATCTTTGGCAGTGATTTAGACATCGTTTAATTAAAATATTTTTTAGGACACAACTATTTTAGCATACATTGATGCATTTCGATTCATTTGGCATACTTAACCCAAAAATCTCAAAAATGCAAAATCGTATATTTTGTATATATGACGGTTACCTTATTGATAATATTATTTTTTAAGCCATGTCCGTTCCCAATGTGAAGCATGCGTCTTCCTAACAAAAATATCACAACACTTCACTTAATCTCTCTTTTTTTCGAAGAGTGTGAGAATATAAAGTATAGGGTTAAGACAAGACTAGAGGTTAGCGAATCGCTCTCGCTACGCACAGTTATTTTAGAATTGGAAGGTTGGAATTTTCATACGTCACAAAAACACTTCGAAAATAAATCGATTGAGGAAAAATTATAGGCGTTCTGGGACTTGAACCCGTAAGATCCGTTATGAAAAGTCAACAACGTTGACCACTGCACCACGGACCCAACATTTATTTGTCGATATTGTTAAGTTTATAACTAAAGTGTTGTTTTATTTTGTTTGTAAGTTTATTTCTACACAATTGTACATCAATCAAACAATTGATCAAAAGAAGATATTGAGTATGCCGATTTCTCACGCATCTACCTAAAACACTATGTATCACGACTACACACTCCGGCATATGAAACATCGCATGTATGTAACTACAAAAAAAACGGGGTTGCCTATATCTGTCGTTGATAAATGATAATGTTAAAATTAGCCACACCGTGAATGAAGAAATTTCTTACTTTGTACGATGTCACAATAGGCGACATTGTATGTACGTTCCGAAACGAGAGATGTATGCTTTCAGACGCTGAAAAAAATGTAGAATACCTTGAGCAGGGTTGCCAGCAATGTTCCCTCTAATTTTCGGAATGTCATGTGCGCAAATAACATTGGCTGTGCAACTTTGACAAGAAATAAAAAGATTTGTGCGCCACATAACGGTATTTATACCTAATAAACGAAAAAGTTGATTTTTAATAATGAAAATAATTAACTTTTCCGGTTCTAAGCTCAAGAAATGCGACCCCAATACCAACATTTTCTTAAATATCTATTTTAATATGGGTGATACAATGTTTATAATTAAGGTATTCTTATATCATAGTTTTTTGGACATTTTGTAGTTTATATAATCAGGCGATAAGCACCCGCGATAAAGATCGTTCGTAAGATAGCTGAGAACACTCGTCAGTTGTCAATTCATATGTGTGCTGGGATGACGTCTTTTTTACGCGCAACTTAAAATATGATTATTTATTAAAAAAACACGGATTTTTATAAAAAAATGTATGAGGAATGATGCAGAGAGATATTTTAAAGCCCTTAGACTATTTTGTTTTTTGAAATTCATAAGAATAAGGCCAATAATGAGGAAACCACTGGGGTCAAAAAAGATCCCCATCGGCAGAGACGTATTTTTCTAGTTTCCGAGCCGCGAGAGTTAACAACACTATTTAATGTCAATTAATTTATTCTGGTGGTGGTAAAGCTGATGTTACTTTTATGCGCTCTGTTGTAATGTATGTGTGCGCGGTCGGCGAGTTGTGTGCGCGCGCACACGCGCACAGCTTAGAGGGAACACTGGTTGCCAGGCGTCCCTATTTGAGCGGGACTGTCCCGAGCTCAATCGACAAATCCCGAGTCCCGCATTGCAAGTCCCTCTATAATCCCGACGTATACATGTATAAAAGTCTTCGAAATTGTGAATGTCCCGATCTGTGTTTTTAGAAATCTGGCAACCCTGACTCCTAGATGCATTATGGGACCGTGCTTCTCTCGTCACATAACATGTTAATGAGTCGGTTTATGTTATTTTAATAATGAAAATAAGGATTTCTCGCCGGAATGATTAAATGCATACTATACTGAGTAAGCCGCATGTGTGGTCGAGTGGTCAACGTCGATGGCTTCGGCTACTGAGGTCACGGGTTCAAATCCCAGTACGGATAGTTTTATAAACTGATGTTTCAATCGATTTATGAATTTCTGTTCGAAGGCATGGATGTATGTGATGTCTTGAATTCCCCCCTCCCATTCATCCTATCCTACGAACGGGGCGTATCGAGAGCGGTAAGCTAACCAATAGTCCTGCCCTAGCCTTATCCTTCTATTCCTACTCTCTTCGGAAAAAAAGAGCTTGAGCAACAGAATAACAAGCAGCTCTCGTAAAAACACTTATGTTGAGATAAACTCCATTAGGAGTCCATATGCTCTACATTGGGAGCGGACATGGTAAAAAAATACATTGAGTTAAGTACAAACTTAAAAAAAACTGTCATAAAAGCATAAATGGGGAATTTTCACAAATAACTTAAAATAACGGTTTCTTAAAATAATTTTACATCATTGAGAGGACCATTAATTCTGGAAGTTACCACTGGCAGAGCCGGCGCTACCATACAGGCGAAATAGGCAATCGCCTAGGGCGCAAATCATTAAGGGGCGCATAAATTGAGTAATCAAGTTATTTTTATATTCAATAACAAATAATAGTTTATACTTGTATCCATTCGTTATAATTATGTATCGAATTCTATATACTACGAAAAAGGTAGGTTGAGCCGCTCAGAGCTCAGAGTTGAGCCAGACAAAAAACGTCTTTCGAGATACCTACATTAGGAGGCCATATGATTCACATTGAGAGCGGACATGCATATAAAAAAATGTTCCATAGTTTGTTAAAAAGGGGGCGCGCCAATAACCGTTGCCTAGAGCGCCAATTAACCTCGCCCCGGTATTGACCACTGGATACAATTGAGCATACATCAATAAATGTGTTGAAAACATTATATTTTGTTATATTACATTACAGCTAATGCCAATGCGCCAAATATTTTATAAAGTTTAAATATCTTACGAGAAAAACTCGATGAGAATTTTAGCAATGTAAGTAACTCGAGATAAACCCAAGGTAAATTGACATTACAAACACCCATGTCTTAGGTCTCAAATTTAAATTGAAAAATCGAAATTCGACACTGACCCACCTGGTTGGTAGAGCAAGCTCCAACCAACTAGACCACAGCGGGCGTCGAGGAATAACGAATAAAATGAAGCACTTTTTTAGCATTGCTAAAGTATGCTAAATAAACAAAGTTGAAAAAAAAATTGAAGTATTATTTGAATCAATCTCTTTTTTTTGTTAAACTTCGAAAACAGGGTTTTAGAAAATACTGTAATTCGAAAACCGGGCTATTCGAAAGTCGGTTTTTGTATCAGCCCTACTGAAGACTTTCTAGACTTTCTGAGAAAGACCACATCTATAAATGCATGTTTTATTATTTATAAGCAAACAGGAGTACAAAATATCGAAGGCATAAATTTAATATGGATAATGCGATGCCATTATGCATTGAAAAGGCTTCTGGTACAAGCGCGAGACCACACAGAAAGCTAACACACGTTACCCCGCTCGCGATGCATTTGTGTAGAAAATTATGAGATATGAAAATAATTTATCCATAATATATTAAGCTAGTGCCTTAGATTATTGTATTTTTTTTGGCACGATACCATTAAAGAGTAGCGACACATATATTTATTGTATAATAGCTGGAAAATCGACAGCTATTTTCTAAGTAGTGATATTCTTTTTCAATGAATTTCCGTTTTTTTTTACAAAATAGTTAAGTTTATAAAACATATCAATACCCCAAGTTGCAGAGTGCATTATGTCTGAATTTGGCAGTATCGAGTTAAGCAAGAAAAGTATTTCAGAATACATTTGTACATCTATCACTTCCAAAGAGCAACCAATACGTTATTATGCTGCATTACAATCTAATGTATCAATGTAATGTATTTAGTTTTAACGGTAAAAACCAAATACAAAACTTTATTTCAGTATAAGAGACCCTTAATTATTGTTTAGATCTGACATGCCCAAACCTTGGCCCAATTGAAGGTTTCGTGAGGACACATTAGGAAGCCATTACACTTGACGTTGGAAACAGACATGGATTAGAAAAAAATCTTGATAAGATGTAAGTTACTGTATTTAAAAAAAATAAATAAGGAATGTTTATAATGCATCTAACTCAGGGTTTCCCAAACTATGTTCCGCGGAACACTGGTGTTCCACGAACACCCACACAAATCCCTTTTTTATTAATTTATGAAAATTCCTCGGTTTGGAATTTATTTCCCGCGACAGCAAAACCAACATGCTTGTGATTATGATAATTTGACTAATTTTATCAGTGATCCTGATATGAATGTCATTAAATTCATTCTTGGCGCGTTTGTCAGAAGAATCCCAAAATGAATCAAAGCATGTTATTATTGTTTTACTTCCGTTTAATACAGCATATTTATGCGAAGCAGGTTTTCCTTTTTATGCTTCAACAAAGTCAAAGTGCAGGAACAGACTCGACGCCACACCATTAAAAAAAGTGTTTGATTAATATATTGTTCATTCATACTATTATGAATTACCCGATCTAAAAAATATTCCAAGTGTTCCGTTAAAATTTCCGGATTTCCAAAGTGTTCCATTGCAAAAAAAAGTTTGGGAAACCCTGATCTAACTTAATTTAAGATTTCGACTAAAGGTGCTTGGTGGAATTTCAATATTAAATTTGAATCGTTCAAACTATGTACATTCTCACAGATTTTGTCGATAACGACCCGGGTTTCGCCTTTCAGTTCAAGTTCATCCGTGCACTTGAATGCCTGAAGATGCCTGATCTAATTTATTATTTCTTAAAATATCACTTGACTCTAGAGGTCTGCACGGGTCCGATTCAGACTATGTTCATGTCATAAGTCAGCCATGATGATTTGAATTATTACAAGTTCTATAGAGAATCGTAAATTGTTGTAAATTTGTAAAAAAAAACGGGTTTTTTTCGGGTTGTGGAGTATAAAGGGTCGGGTTCGGGTAACAAGTGTGGTATTAGACACGGGCCCGGGCCGGGTCGGGCCTGAGTCTTTCGGGCTCAGATCGGGTAATTTTGTAAAATTTCGGCCCGTGCAGACCTCTACTTGACTCACTACTCCACCTCTCTGGGACTCATTTTATAGAGATGTGGAGATATACAACGGTTTTACTGTTAGCCAATTAATTATACTCCCAAACGGGTACTAAATTATCCAACAGCACAGCACGTATTTTAGGAAAATTTAATTGCATCTTTCGACACGATGAAAACATAATACGCCATTTTGTACAATTTCATCAATGACTATTTTTGGTGTTGTGCCAACCGCTGTGGGGTACGGCGCACGGCGAGATTTTTATTGATACATTTTTTCTCTATAAACAGTTGAAAGATTTCAAAATAAACAAGCCAAAAACGACTGCGGGAACACCAGCGTCTCGTGAAAGAAAATGTACTGTTTTATGACCGCTTTAAATTGAAACAAAACAAAGAGAATTCTTTCTACCCAAAGTTTTCCTTCTATACGTGATAAATAAATGATACGTGCCACCGAAGTGAAATGTTTTAGATTTCGCACAGTGAATTTTGTTCCAGATGGGAAACTTTGATATATTACGACACCCTTTGATATATTTTGCAGGGAATCGGATTTGACATCATTCATCACCTTTCGCCACCCTAATTGACGATCATGGAGATTGTAAAGCAATGAATAGTCTAATCTAAAATTAACCGCTGGATCTATGGCACAGTGGTCAACGTCGTTGGCTTTCATGCCGAACCTCACGGGTTCGAATCCCAGTACGAGCATCATTATTTCAATCGATTTATTGAATTCTGTTCAAAGACGTGGATAATTGTAATGTCTTAAAATCCACCTCGCCCACAATTCCAATACTAAAACGATGGGGTGTATCGAGAGTGATTAGTCAACCACTAGTCCTGTCCTGCGCTATTCTTTCTATCCCTATTCTGTTTATTTTTGGCGCGCTGCAAAATTAGGTTGCTTGCTCATCGCTGCTCTATGGGGTTTAATATTCGAGTATACTAAGCTATAACGAGGTAACTGGAGAATCGAGATATTTTCAATTATTCCTGAATTCGATATCTAGTTTTTAGTTATCTTTTCCCGATACTTTTCAAATGATCT
This sequence comes from Himalopsyche tibetana, assembly GCA_030503985.1. Classification (NCBI taxonomy): domain Eukaryota; kingdom Metazoa; phylum Arthropoda; class Insecta; order Trichoptera; family Rhyacophilidae; genus Himalopsyche; species Himalopsyche tibetana. The sequence continues at coordinate 18,567,842 of JAPJYX010000006.1, forward strand.
TGCAATGTTGTCGGGGGACAACTAAGGTCTTGTCACAATTCCTTAATTTTGTTGCGAGGATCAGATTCCACCAATGAATTCAGGGTGTCGTCGTCGATTTTGAGAGGTCTTCCTGTTTTCGGTTTGTCCTTCAATTCCCTATCACCACTTTTGTAATTTTCAAGCCATCCAAAGCACTTCCAAAGTTTCAAGACGTCTCCATAAATATCGCAGATAGTCTGCGTAGCTTCTTTCGGTTTTTATCCTTGATCAAACAAAAATGGCACAAAATACTGCAAACGTATCTCTTCAATTACAGTAAAAAAAAAAAAAATGGACTAATGGTGATTTACAACTTGTTAACACAAGGCAACCGGTGGCACGCTGATTTTAAAGTGTTTAACAATACTAATCAGGAATTTTTTTGTATTACGATAGATAAAATCAAAAAAAATATTATTACGTGTCTGACAAATAAAGAAATCAACAGTCAGCATTTTAAATTCATCATTATACACGAACATAAAAGTAAACATAAAAAAGGAGTCCGTCAAAAAACCGCAGATTGAATCCCGGTAAAGTGTCAAGAGTTCCATAAAATAGCGATAATATGTAACAGCGCGATGAAAAATATGTCACAATACAAAAGGGTCAATTACCAATTAAGCAAACAAAAGAATTTAATTAACGACACGACCACGATGCACTGTGAGAGCGGGAAGTTACCATTAATAATGAAAACGGGCGTGTAATAATTACACAAATAAATTAAATAACGAAACGATACCAACTGCCAGTTCATCTCAGTCATTCTCTACGCTGCGACATAAAAGCGAATAATAGAATTAGATATATTTCATTGCGAGTTTGGAGAGAGCACACGGTTACCAGAAAATTCTTTAACACACAGTGCGCGATTGCACCATTGCATATTATGACGATTTAAATCATAGTTTCTCGTCCGTTTTGAGCCAGTGGTCGCTTTAGAGTCTCATATTTTTCCGTGGCTCCTATACCAGAACTAATTAGTTTTTCGAGACTCGGCACACAATTATTACTGGAATCCCGGGATCGATGAATTTGCGTGACCGTATTCGATATCTTCTGTACAAAAACTATTTCAGTATAAATTGCCCTATTTCAATAAATCCATTTCATGTTTATTTAAGAACAATGTCAGCTTCCAATCTTGTTTTTCTAAGATAACTAGTTGTTACTCAGTTTCGCTTCTTTTGAAGGTAGTAAGAAAATAAGGATGAGTCAGAATTAGTGATCAGCTTATAACTCTCGCTACACCCCGTTAATATTATGCCGGACAAAACAGACATTAGTATTAAACAAATTCAATAAAAACAATTAATTGTTATGCTATTTTCTATTTATAAGCTCGGCGTGGCATGTTTTTGTATTTTATTATTATTTAATCACTTATTCTTTTTTTAGCGAAAACACAAAGGACATGTATTTATAACAGATTAAAAATAACAAAGTATTTTAGTTCTACAGTTTAATAATTTTATTCGTTGATAGCTATTTCGGCTTGCGCCATCGTCAGAACTATGTTTAAACTAAGTTCACACATAGTTCTGACGATGGCGCAAGCCGAAATAGCTATCAACGAATAAAATTATTAAACTGTAGAACTAAAATACTTTGCTATTTTTAATCTGTTATAAATGGAGTTCTACCAAGTAAATGCCAAATCAATTAATAGACATGTATTTATTTAAATGTAATTTAAAATTTAGACTGAAGATGCTCGGTGAAATTTCAATATCAAATTTGAATCGTTCAAATTTCGTACATTCACCCAAGTTTTGTCACTAACGACCCGGGTTTCGCCTTTCTGCATCATCAGGATAAACTTGAACTTGAACGCCTGAAGATGACAAAAGACCAGTGACAAAAATTCTGTGAATGTACATAATTTGAACGATTCAAATTTCTTTAAATGGCATTATTATAACCTCTGAAACTGTTTCAATCTAGGAATTATTTTTTTGTTCATTTTCCGGAAATGGCAGGAATTATTCACCGGTAATTAAAATTTGACGATATATTGCAAGCCCTAGACAGCGTGATCGCCAATCGTGAAGGGGGAATATTATGAAATAAGATCGCGACTTTGCTAACACCGCGTATCAAACAACACAATGACCGCATGGATGAATGTGTATCTATCTGCGGAGTGTACTCCATTGACTCTGATGCGTTTCTTTATCTCCCAATTATATTATATACTAGTCCTACGATGCACATTCTGCCAGTGCACTTGCCCATATTGTACTTATGGCTCGGGCGCGAGTCAATGGTCCAATAATATCATGGAGAGTATCATAAAAGATAATGCCAACTGCTGGTTATTAAAGTCACATTAAATTCATCTCCAGGGTGCTTATTCCTATGTCAATAAAAGTAATTGAAGCTTACGGTTCGGCAGGGAAAACGAAAAAATATTCAACGTCGAGAATTATCAATCGTATGGATGATTTAACGGTGTAATGAGAAAAATTCAATTAATATTCTACGCGGTCAATTTTCTGTGTATTTTTCGCATATCACAATGATCATTCTTCGTTTATAGCTCAAGATTTCATATAAATTTAACAGCATTATAAAAATCAAAATATAAAAATATTTATTATAAAGCCTACCAGAATTGCAGAAACAAATACTATTATACAAGTATTCAGCTTAACGACCGTGGACGCGTATTTGAGTCTTTGAAAAAGAAAGGTTGCTGGCCGGCGGACACATATATGCGTATAGGCGATGTATCTGGAAGCTAAGAAAATTAAATTTTGCAAAGATATCTTAATTTGCTTACAAATCATAGTGAATTTAGTAAAATTATAATTTTTGCGAATTTATCGCAAAATTTTATTTCGCCAGGTGAAATTTTATATGAAAAAAAACGTGCGGTCGTTGAGCTGTTAATTAACATGTTTTGAAGGCACAGCAATTAAAAGCCCAACGACGATATTTATTTGCATCGAAACATCGCTTGTCACACTTTGAAACCGAGATATCGATATATTGTACCTGAACTGTAAGTGAAATCAACAGATCTTTGACTTAACGCCTTCTGCCAGTATAACGATGATGCATTATACCATAAACCCATATATTACAAAATACACGCATATAAACATAGACTCGAATATTGCGTCGTTGATTCCGAGAAAAGAGAAGCGTGGTTCTGAAAATAGGTGCACTGCGCCCGACCGTCCATCGTTCGCCTATTATTTTCCTCGTTCTGGAGAAACGAAATACTTCACGGTCGGCGCTATTCGGTCACGTGTCATTTGCGCAGATGTAATAACACAAATCTCACTTCCTGGACAATAAACATCGTTTTCCTTGATCGCAGCCGAATTCTGAATTCATAGATGCATCTGGGTGCATGGGGCGCAGAGCAGGAAATGCGACGGTGCTCGCACAATATGTAGCGGACGTGAGTTTGTAAATATTTAATATTACATTTTGCAACAACATCGAATTTCATACGCGATAATAACAGGTTTTTGATAGATAAAAGCAGCAGAGTGAACACTTTAAGAGGGACAAAAATGTCCGCAACAAATTTGTAACGGGCTGCATAGAGCATTCAATCCAATCAATTGAACGTCCCCCATTAAATCGTGGACAAATTCGGGATTTCCAAAATTTTAGGTCGTCGATTTTCAAATCCTGGAAATTTACGGATTTCCAGAAATGAACATGAAGAATGGTTATGGAGAGACGTTGGAACTGGCTGGGTCACGTGCTGCGGATGCCTCCGGAAAGCCTCAATCCTGCCTTCCTCTTCTTTCGACCGGTGGGATTCCGGCGTCCTGGACGTCCGTCAGGTACTATCCATAGGCAACGTTCCCTCTAAGCTGCGCGCGTGCGCGGCCGCGCAGCAGTTGAGAAGCCCCTGCGCACTCATTCCGGGTTGGCGCGCACTACAAGACAGTTGCTCAATTGATATTTGATCGGTCCGCGCAGCCTCCACGCAGCCTTTGAAATTTCCGCGCATCTAAACATTCGGCTTAGCGGGAACGTTGTCCATAGGATGTACTCGGCGGAACTGAGGGATGCTGGCATGTCATGGGAGGAAGCAAAGCTATTGCCGGGAGACAGGGAAACACGGAGGTGCCGCGTGGCGGCCATATGCTCCACATAAGGAGCGAACATGGCCAAAGAAGAAATGAACAAATCTGAGACCTTTTTTTTAAAGTTCTTCCGGGGATTTCGATCAATTTTGTCACCGACCGATTTGACAAAATTTGCGAAATTCCTAAAATGAAAAAATGTGGGACTTTTTTCTAGGTCTTCCGGGGATTTCAAAAAGAATCGAGAATTCATCCTCAATCCCGAAATCCCGGGATCAGTACTGCCATAATCCCAGGATTAGACGCCCTAGTTATACGGTCCACATGGCCTGCCATTTTTTTTGGCTAAAGAATTTTTGGCACTACTATTAAATGGAGCTAAGGATAAAAGGCTAGGGTTGGGCAAAATTCTTTTCTCCGCGGATAATGACCACATTCCACAATGTATTAAGGATATCTGTTTTACGCCCTGGAAACAGCTAAATAATATCGTTCATGCACCTGCCTGGGTAGCACGTTTTTAATTATTATTATTACTCCCATAGGTGTAATGTACGATATTTCCAAAACACCGTTACCAGAATTATTATATAACATACAAAAATCTACGGAAAATAATAAATTCAGTAATGATATTATTTTCTTAATAAGGACATTGTTTGTTTCCGAAGAACGTTTATTCTCTTTGACTGCCAGCAGTACCAACTGTCGAAGGCCACCGAGCAATTGAAATATTCGTAGAACGTGCATGTCAAAATCACGTAGAGATAAACGAATCAATTTTTCAATAAAAACAAAGTTTGATTTACGAGCGCCGAATGGAAAACGAGGAAAAAGTGCAATAAAACACAGGTCCGGCATGGTGGATTAAAACAGAACGATCGGACAAAGAAGCTGAGGCGAAAAAGATTAAAGTTATAAAAAAAACCGGGCACCTAACTTACTGCCAGGCTGGGAAAATAAAAAGGGTGAACAGTGCAGAGCATAGCCGTGTATATTTTATTTGAAAAAAAAATCACACTAGTTATTAAAATCAGGACCGGTTTTGCTCATGGCGAAGTAAGACTTATAACAAGCCGTAAAAAATAGAAAAAGTTATTATCATAAATAATAATATAAATGACACTAGATTAATAATATTTAAAATGTAAAGGTGTTTTACAATGAAGTACCACTTCTAATTTTCAAAAAAAAAACAAATTAAATTCAATTAACTTGGAAAGGTACCTACCTCATAAGTTGATCTTAAATTTTCATATTTTTACAATAAAGTTTATAATATACATCAATAATAATAAAGTAATATCAAATTAAATAATTCTCAACAGCAAACGTGGGATCGAAGATTTTTACCAAAATTATTTTAAAACGATTTATTAGATAAAGTTGAATTTTATTTAACAATAAATCACTTCTTATTTAATTAACTATGTTCAATTCAGAAATTTATAATAAATGTTACGTGTCAATTAGATAAAATTAACATTACGTGTTACGCATTAAAAATATATAATTTTGTAAGAGGGGCTATATTTTAATTTTCAAATTAATATTCGTGTTGTCGCATATATAATTCAGTATAATTTATTACCATTACAATTCCATAACGCAACAAAAACGATTATTTTAAAAAAATGAGTTCATATTATTTAGGATAATGATAGACTGTAAAAATGTTGAAATATTATCTAACATACTGCTGTTATAAAATTCTCTTACTCAAGTCAATGACAATGTTTATTTACCTGGCTAACTAATGCCACAATTACCCTAAATACCTGTTTGATGATGAATTGTCCGCGATTAAGTATTCAACATCGTATTATAAAATTGACCTGAGAAAAAAATATATAGAAATACCTTAATAAGCGGTTAGGTAAATACTTGTCCGAATTTAATAGGAATTTATTTGTTTAGAATAGAAGACAATGTGCCGTTACACGTTAAATAATATATTATTAAAAAAATATTAAGTGCACGAAGACCTCCGCAAATTTAAAAATACGCCACAGTTTATTTTTCGACAAGCGATCTATGATATCACGGTCATTGAATGATTGCCTGATATTTGAAATACGGAAATATTTACATAAAACTCGCTGAGGCTTCACTGCAAAATTTTATCTAAAGAACGAAAATGAAGCATAAACGTGACACTGGAAAATAAAAATAAGTCCTATAATTCAGTGCTCCGCAACCGGTGTGCCGCGAGGCGATGCTGGGTGTGCCGCGGCACGTATCTCCAATAAACAAAAAAAAATCAAATAGATTTTTCAATTGATTTCTGTTCGAAGGCATGGATGTATGTGATGTCTTAAATTCCTTCATCTCACCCTTCATATCTTTAAAAACGGACGATATCGTGAGCGATTAGATAACCACTTGTTTTGTCTAATTCTTATTCGTCTATCACTACTCACTTTGAAAAAAATGAGAGATTGAGCAACTGAGTAATCGGCAGGTCTTGAAGAAACTCTTCTGTTAAGATTATCTTCATTAGGAGTCCATGTGCTCTATAGCGGAGATGGTTATAAAAATATGCATATGATTATTTAATGTTTTTTATCATCAAAAAGGACGTAACCCAGACATATCAAATTTTACAGGAGGCGCTAAAAACGTATTTTGATGATTTTGTGACATATGCAAATTATGAATTATACACAACCTTGAAGTGCACAGATACTTTTAAACTGGTGTTTAATTGACATAACCTAATATTAATTAAAGAAATTGTATCGGAAAAACCTTTATTCCAGTGTTTTTTCTTGGTTTTAATTTTTTACAAGGTCATCTTTTTCAAACTTAAAAGCTAAATTTAGATACTTATTCGGCATTTTCAGCTTCCATCCTTTTGATAGAATGTGTGTCAAGTTGTAAACATTGTGATTATCGAAAATAAGCTGTTTTGTAAAATTGAGGGTTACGTCCTTTTTCCTTTCCACAGTCGATATATAAACACAAACTAATGTATTTTTTTTGTATATAATGGACTTTTTTACTTGTGGTGTGCCGCGAAATGTTGAAGAACACGTCGGTGTGCCTTGGAAGATAAAAGGTTGCAGAGCACTGCTATAAATGATAGTTTAAATTTACGACATTAGGTGAAATACGAGCGGACCGATTGCAAGGAAAACAGGCGAAATTGATGATTGTTACAGGAATCAAATGAGACCAATAATTGTTGAAATACTGAGAAAGAAATGACTTCTTATCATGGATGCACCAAGAAGCTGTCCATAGTCCTATACAATATTCTGCATCACAAGATATACACCGACAAATTTACCATTAGAGGTGCTCGCGATGTTTTCCGTTGCATATTAGGGTTGGCTCTTCTTAATTTTAAACAGGCGATCGTGTCGCGGACCGTGATTTAATTCTCTTCCATTTTTTATACAAGTTGATCTTTTTGAAATCACAATCATCTTAAAAGCGACGAAAACACTCTTCGTTGTTATGACAGTTTTATAATAAAACCATGTAAAAGCGGTACATCTAAAATGTTAATATTGTTTTATGGGATTGATGTTTGCTTGTGCAATAAGTCGATGGTGCCTTTTTTGTTATCCTGAGTAGACAGCAAAGTTCTGAGTCATTCGGAAGCGTATTGCACATATAATGGATTCCAGGAAGTGTTCCTTGAATTAATTTGGCAAGTCCATTCAGTCCATTCAGTGGTTGACCTACACGCCTTGGGCTAGTGTACCTTCATTTTTTTTTATTCACTTTCAAGTGACTAACATATTATTTTTTTGATTTTTTCTTATCACACATATTTGTGAATGCATTATGGAAAAAATCTTTACAACATTCACACTCGCGTGTCGATGTAAAAAATATATAAAAGCACCTTAACCACTCTAAAGCTAACGACCCACCGGTGTGTCGCACACCTACTAACCACACACGCTACCCACCAGTGTGTTGTCATTATTACGACGTTAATAAATATTTTTTAGAGTTTGCATCATTGAAAAAGGGTCCGACATCTCTTAAGGACTCACAAAATGAATATTAAGTTGTCCTTTATTAGTTTTTAGACAATTGCTAGCTTACAGCTTACTTACTTAGCTGTTAACAGGATAAGCAATATTATAAAAAAACACGATTTAGGAAATACGTTTTGGTGTTTTTATTATTAAAATGGTAAAACACATGAATTAGTTAAAATATGTCTGAATAAACAACGAGAAACCAACGTTAATTCCGAAAAAAGTTATGTACGTCCTGAATATTTATTATTATCACGTTGCACCAGATTAAAAGCATGATTGAAACAGTTTGTTGTACATATAGTTTTTGTCGAGTATTTGAGTAGCAAATAATGTGTAAAATCAAGGAAAATGTTCCAAGGCTTTGCAGGGACTGTTTTTACATTCTAATTTCAAGAACTTATTATTTGTGATCCTGATTTATGCGGCAGTTGTGTCAAACTTGCAAATCGCAGTGGCTCTCTATGACACGGATTCCCAAGTGTTTTGAATTAGGACCCCTTTAATTTATTACTTCCAATAGCACGTTGAATTCGCCACTTATAAAAAAAAAGTATTTTTAAACGAATGCCAAAGATACACAAAATTATATTTTATAAAGCAACAATATTAAATGAAAAATACGACAAGGGTTTTTGTGATAGTGCAACGCCCACTCACTCATATTACATTATTCTGCGCACATAATCATGTACACTCAACTCTTGTTTACACGATTTTTAAATACGACGGTTCACTAAAAATAACCAATAATATTTTTTACACGAATTATCTGTTCCAACACGATTCCCAGAAACAAAATACACATGCGCGGACAACGGATTTCCTTAAAACAAGAAATTCAACAACATAAGCCATAATTTATTTATTTAATTAACATTTCACAAGGTTGGCCAATATTATAAATTTAAAACTTTTACAATGAAGAAGAAAAAATAGTACAATTTAATATTAAGCTGTTAAAATAAGTAGAAAAAAATTGCAAGTAAGTCAACTGAGTAAGCTCCGAGGAACTCTACTAATAATAAAATAATAACTCTACTCTGATAATAAACAAAAGGCCTCACTAAATCCAGACAAATCCAAAGACATTTCTAGCGATGAAGGCGATTTATGCCCAGTCCCTAATAAAAGTCCCCGTATATAATAAGTAGAGATGAATGAAATTATTTTTACTTTATTAAGATTTTATATACCACAATGTTGCTGTTGCTTCAAATAACACGCTTTCTTAAATTCAGAGAACCAATCTTCAATTATTCTATCACGCGTGTACACAGTCATCCGTGGAACGAAAATGTGAATACTACAGAGGCACATCAATGAAACCGGCGCCGCGCCGTTTTGAAGTTTTGGAGAAATAAAATTTAACATCAATTCCTGAAAAGAAAATTGGTAATTTCACAATATATACAAGCCAATAAAATATAGAACCGTGCTCTGAAATAGCGTATGGTTTCTGTAAAGATAATCGTATTCGCAGTTAGTTATTATAAGTAATTATTTTCGAAGTCTGTTGACGAACCAATGGCTGCGGCGCATCATTCAAGAATGAAAACATCTCCCAGTTGGCCGGATGCCAAACTTTCCGACATTATGAATGCATAAATTAACAAAATTACAAAATTCCACGCCGTGTTTTTTGGTGCGAAAAAGTTTGAAGAGCGAGGAAGGCCGCATCGAAAATAGTGCCGTGATGAGTCAAGCTAAAAGCGTTGAGTGAGAAGCAGGTGACGGTGACCAAGTCTTAAAAGCTTTGACAAAGATTCGCGTCGGTGAAAAATACCTGTCGTCAAAATTGCAGCACATATTACATTATTCGTACACGCTTTAGAAAATCGAAGAAACGTATTACCAGAAGAACAGAATTGTGGGAATATTTTATACGAAGAACCAATGTAGAAGATTTCGCTAGACTATGAACATATGAATCTTCTGTACATATTGGCGTCGTTTGCGAAGGAAAAAGTCAACGACCTCGTTTTCATACTGAATAGATCCCTAGTTCGGGTATCTAATGATAAAAGAATCGTCCAGAAGTCCGCTTCGTCAATAGAACGAAGGGTAAGAAAATGTATGACTCGAGGATAATCGCGGAGTCATTTGTTTTTCACTACGCATACAGAGTGAGACGACGAATGACTGAATGGGAGAATTGATTCGAACTGAATGGGTTAAATATAAATACTTGAAGACATTGAAATAGGCGACTATTTTAATAATAAATTTAATTTTATTTTTTAAAACCATGTCCGCTCCCAATGTGGAGCATATGGACTCCTAATGGAGTTTATCTCAACAGAAGTGTTTCTACGAGAACTGCTTGTTACTCAGTTGCTCAACCTCTCTTTTTCCAAAGAGAGTTGGGATAGAAGGATTGGGTTAGGACAGGATTAGTGGTAAGCTAATCGCTCTCGATACGCCCCGTTCATAGGATGGGAAAGGTGAGAGGGGGGAATTCAAGACATCACATACATCCATGCCTTTGAACAGAAATTCATAAATCGATTGAAAAATCAATTTATAAAACTGTCCGTACCGGGATTTGAACCCGGGCCCTCTGTAGCCGAAGCCAACACTGTTGACCACTCGACCACACAGTGGCCTGTGTGTTTGTCGCCTGTGTGGTCGAGTGGTCAACAGTGTTGGCTTCGGCTACAGAGGGCCCGGGTTCAAATCCCGGTACGGACAGTTTTTTTTTTTTTTAATAATAAATACGAATGGAAAATATAATAACCAAACGGCTAAATGAAAGCTGGTTAAAAAAATAAAATAAAAGCTTTCTGCTAATATACGTAGAAACGCAATCGATGGCCAAAGATATGTTGTAGAAGACTAGTTAGTATTCATCAAAAGTTCAAAACAGGTTGATAATAGGGAATGACTTAGAAAGAAGGTGCAAACACCTTTTCAGTTGGAATTTAATAGCCTAAAAAACAGTTTAACAAATTACATCTTTACGCTTGGACAATGTCCGTAGAGAAGCGCGCTTTGGCAATTGATGCAAGTCCTTTTTAATCTCCGTGTTGACCTCGCGACACGTCATATGACTAATAGAACGACATGTACACTTAAATGTAATAAATCAACAATGTCTTCGACTTGTTCAGAACCGCAGCAACGTTCAGATATATCCATTGACAGTACGATAATATTTCAAAACCTCTCTCAAAAAAAAAAAATCGCTTTCAATGAAAGAGGCACGATAAATATGAAATGCTAAAAAATATATAACAAACACCCTGGAACAAAACATTGACGTATTATTATAGTGGCAGTGGGAAGGTGAGTACACACTCCAAAGCAACTGGCTAGATGACGACTTCCAGAAGATAGATTTCACTCGTTAACCACTGTTCTTCCTTCCATCATATTACATCTACATTATTTACTTCCAATTAATATCACTTATGGAATAGTCTTCGACGGTCATTCATAACCTTGAAATACTGCAATTCGTAAAACAAGACAAGAATAACTGAGGCTCTCCAGAGGCAGCCAATTTCAACGTTTCTCCAAGACTACTTACTGATCGACAACTTTCCAAGTATTTGTTGATTTAACCCTCCAAGGACGAGCGTCACCATATGGTCACACAAAACACCGTTGTCTATTGATCCCACTATTCATACTTTTTCTACCTGAATATCGTTGCTTTTGCTCATATTTGGTTAAGAAGGGTACGGACTACAGTAAGTCATCAGCCGTAGGAACAGGAACGGTCTCCAAAAGCACATGTGATTTTTTGAATTTCCGTTTTTTTTAATTTACTTTTTGAAACTGTTAGATATTTTTTTATAAAAACATAAAATTATTTACAGTTATTTTGCTAATATATTTGTTTTGAAATTATGTTGATCTAAAGAGGTCAAATTGTAAATATTTAAAAAAAAATCACGTTTAGCTATATTTCAACCCCGAATGTTTGCAAGCCCATACGGTCACTTTTGTCCTTACTACTGTCCGTACTCAATATTACACGGTAATAAAAGGATGAGCATGACCATATAGTCATGCGGGGTTTCTATACAACGACTTTGCGTTTTTTTTTTTTTTAATTTTGGATAGGAATAAAAGTTATCCGTGACTTCAATATGGCTTAGAAAATATTTTTTTTATCGGAAAAAAGCTCTCGTCTCTGGAGGGTTAATTTCGTGAGGAACTTGAAGAATAGAGAACTATGCATACAAGGTATACATATAACATAATATGCATGATTAAGTAGTATTTAAAAACATAAGGTTCTTCATGCGGTTCGTAATTTTTGTTGGGCCAATCAAGCCAATGTAACTGGACGTTTTAATTAGAGGAAAGAAGTGGCAAAAGTAATCTTTTGGGCATAACTTCAAATATTTACTGGCTAACGCTGTAAAGCTTCAGGTATCCTAAAAATGAGTAAACATGGATGACATGAATTTCTGAATCCAAATAAAATCATATTTCAAAATAGTAAAAACTGTTGCAATTTATTAGTAGTCGAGCTTCGGTCTATATTTGGGTCATTGGTCAACCATTCCCAGAATTCACTTTGTCCATTTTCTTTTGACTTGAGATATTTACACACAAAAAACGTGTTTGGAACTTTTAGATTAAAAAAATAACTATGTTTTCACTAATCAAATTTAACAGCTTAACGACCGCACGTTTTTTTCAGTAAAATTTCACCTGGCGAAACAAAATTTAAATTCGCAAAAATTATAATTTTACTATATTCACTATAATTTGTAAGCAAATTGAGATATCTTTACAAAATTTAATTTTCTTAGCTTCCAGATACTTCGCCTATACGCATATATGTGTTCGCCGGCCAGCAACCTTTGTTTTTCAAAGACTCAAATACGCGTCCACGGTCGTTAAGCTGTTTTAATTAAGTAAAAATATCTATTTCAATTTGATAATATGAAGCATGGCTATTTTATCAACGCAGAGGTCCATAAACGTTTTTTTGTGTGGAAAGATATCAAAACAAAATAAAATGGGCATGTAAAATTTTGTGAATGGGCGCAGTGTGACGCATTAATATTATTATATTACTGACATCTTAAAGATAAAAGATATGTTATTTTTTTATACATTTTTTTTACTAGAAAATAAAATAATTAAATGTGGTTTAATAGTGCCAAAAAATATTTGAAAATCGTGTGAACAAGGTGCTTTAATATTTAGGTAAAATCAATCATGAGATTAAACCCAATGACCAGCCATTTGGTATGTTCGTATGCTTAACTATACGGTTTAAAAATGGCGTATCTAGTAAAATAGTGATAGGTACTGTGAAATTGTAAAATAAAAATGGAACATCTTATTACCACAACCGGGCGCCTTGACTTTCTTCGAATATGGGATCCAATGTTATAAAAACCTGGGAAAAAAATTGTAAAAAACTGCTATTAATATTTAAATCCATCGAATTGAACGAAGTGCAGATCACAATACAAAAGTGATATATTATAACATAAATATTTTTTAAGCACGTCTGTTTTACTGATTGTAAATATTGCAATACCGATATAACCGAGACCGGAATAACGGCATTCATTGTGTTTTTTTAACTCCTCCATGCTCATGATGCATTCATAGCTAGTTGAGCCATTAAATCATTCAAGCATTTTAACCATTTATAAATAAAATGAGGGTGAAAATTAAACCTAGAATATATTTTCAAGCATATATACATTTTTTATTATACATAATTATTTTTAGCTTCTAACATAGGTTTAAATATTGTCAATAAACAGTGAAACTGATATGCCATCATGGCAGGGAACGTGATTTTTTTAGGATGGCATGTTACGGGTTAATACCGAAATACCAGTGTTAAAAATGAAAAAATACCAGAATCCTGATACTGTAAATTACTTAAAATCAATGTTATGTGTATTATTTTATTTTTTTGCGAAACGTATTTTGAAAATATTTGTTGCCGATATTAACGGATTTCAGAATTGATGAGCCTTTCAACGATGTATGTATCATTATAAAAAAAAAGTAGTAAGCAATTTATGAAATTCACCCGTTAATGATTATGATTTATTCACCTGGTATTGAGATCCCAATTGGCACAAATCTGTAGCTATCTTTTTGTATACCGACATTAGTCCCGTATTGAAATCCCTAATCCGTGCCCAATACGTAGCACGTGGACTCACAACGGAGGCATACGATTGTACGATAACTGGTTGTTATTCAGGCTAATATGCCCTCCTTCACCAACAAATGCTTTCTCATTCGTTTACTTTGTACCACAGTATCTAACGGCATTATCAACTTTCGGCCACAATACCATTCTTATTTGAAAACTAGTAGCTAGTCAATCGCTCCCTCTAAGCTCCGTTTTTAGATTTATATGGGTGGGAAAGTCATGCAAACGTAACACACTTTTTCCTTTCAAAACATAGTCAAAGTGTAAAAACATAAAATCATACCATTGCAAAGTGATATTTACGTTGTAGCAAATGTTCACGAGTATACAACCAAATACTGAGATTTCAAAATGAAAGCTTCGACCATTATTTTTAGAAATGTTCTAATATAAGATACTCTAGCTAGATTGAAATCTGATTTGTTTGACAGACGCAGCAATCTTTCACAGGAATCACAGAATGTTCGGCTATTAGTGAATTCCATTTAAGATCGCTTCCGTGATGAAAGAAGGGCATGAGAAAGTATAATATACATAAAAATAAAAAAAATATGCCAACTACAAGAAGTTAACAAAAATATTAAATTATTTTAATTTTATTTTAAAGCATGGTTGTGCAGTCGACAAAATACGAGCGACACCGATTCCTTATTTTGTAATTTAATTATATACGCAGAGTAAGACAGCGTAACTACGAACAAATTAAGTCTCAAAAGAAATGAATCGAACTGATGTATAAATAATAATAAAACAGAACATCCAAAATCAACATCCATCGTACGCCACTGGATCTCGCGTGAAATTTACTAATTCGGCAACGCCGATTTGACTGTTCCTCTTGTATTGTCATATTCAACAATTTTTTTTTAAATTTTAAAACTTAACGCTTTCGTACTTTCGCATACCGATATGATATAAGGCAGGGTTTCCCAAACTTATTCTGCAATGGAACACTTCGCATAGAACATAGTTTGGGAAATTCTGATATAAGGTCTGATGATCGGTAGCTACGACGCTCTACTACGAATTCGATAATCATTTATGTATGTCAGGGCTGTGGAATCGGAGTCGGAGTCACAGTCGCGGAGTCGGACTCTTTTTTGAAAAATAAATTCAATGTGTATTTAAACAAAATAGTCAAACGTGTTAACATTTCATGCTTGGCTGACTAAAGATGATCTGATGGTATACATATATATATAAGTTAAAATGAAATTATTGAAAAATTTCCTCGGAGTCGGAGTCGTCAATTATTTTAAAGCTGGAGCCGGAGTCGTCTTTTTTTCATGCGACTCGACAGCCCTCTTGTATGTATAATACATATTGACCAGCAAATTTTCTATGGTGAAGAAAATGTTTAAGATATTAAATAGTTTTCATCGGATACATTATTTGCTGAAATACTAAACATAAATAGTTGAATTTTGAATTTTATGCGTTTTAGCACTTAAATGAAAAGATTAAGCTTTGAGAGACACTTATAAGCGTGAGAGTAATAACACAATTGTTCAGCCGCGAAGCATTTCTTAGTCACAAGCGTATAATTTAATCGTAAAAATTGTCGCAAAAGCTGCATATAAGTGAATAAATGCGATTTGATGCAAAACATGCAGCGAGAACGATATCCCAACATAAGTTTAGAATGCAGAGTCAAAAAACATGCGGTACATGAAGTGTTTTTTGAATTTGTGTTTGTTAAAAATTCAGTTTCATTATTGCACGACGAGAATTGCATTAATTGTATGTTCGTTGTCATTGTATTAATTATTTGTTACTCAGTCGCTCAACCTCTCTTATTCAAAGAGGGTAGTAGGGATAGAATTATAAAACTAGGGCAGGACTAGTGGTTAACTAATCGAATATATAATTGTGGAATAAGTAAAAGAGTGATTTTTCTAATATATGTAATGTATTTTCACCAAGTATTGAACACCTCGAAAGTGATATTTATTTTTTAAACCATGTCCGCTCCCAATGTGGAGCATATGGGACTCCTAATGGTGTTTATCTCAACAGAAGTGTTTCTACGAGAACTGCTTGTTACTCAGTTCCTCAACCTCTCTTTTTCCAAAGAGAGTAGGGATAGAAGGATAGAGCTAGGACAGGATTAGTGGTAAGCTAATCGCTCTCGATACGCCCCGTTCATAGGATAGGATGGGTGAGAGGGGAGAATTCAAGACATCACATACATCCATGCCTTTGAACAGAAATTCATAAATCGATTGAAAAATCAATTTATAAAACTGTCCGTACCGGGATTTGAACCCGGGCCCTCCGTAGCCGAAGCCAACAACGTTGACCACTCGACCACACAGGCGGCAATCTATAGTTGACTGAAAATGGCTGAAATTATATTATTATTTTGCGCGCATAGCCCAGACAAAGCGAAATTCACGATCGATAAAAACGTGACAATAGTAAATCAGGACTGGGTATCGCGGCTTGTAAAAAAAAACTCCATTCAATTTTTACACCGTCTCTCGCTAGAAGAGCATATCTAATGCCGAAGCGCTCGAGAGAACAGGGTTATCGAACCCTGCTCAAAAGTCTCGGTTGGGAGGTGGACCGAGACAATCCACCGTCGAATCGGCGACCTTTCCACGACGGCAAGGTCGCCGACGCCCGAGAGTGAACGCACTCTGTAGTTTTAGTACGTAGCGAAGGATTTGGACGGGGACATCTTTTAGGGACCAAATCAAACATCTTTCATGCAGTCCCTATTATCACCGATTCTCGATCAGGTTTCGTATGAAACCATCTATATAAGATCATCCTAAAATTTTTCCAGTCTAGTCTAACGCATAAAAGCATACATTTATATAATAAAATAATTCTCAAAACCCGCTCTGAAAATGAGTTATGAATGCAGTTCAGCGCTACATCAAAAAAGCTATCGTTTTTCAAAATTTAGAGTTGCAAATTGTACTCCGTTTCGTCAAAAAATCAGAACGTATATTAACGCGAGTCGCAAAACACGCTCTAAAAACGCCAAAAAACGCTCTCGGGATAAATGAGGATTTTATTTCTTGATTTTTTATGTTGATTTTGATGTATTATGTAGTTTTATTTATATTTTGTACTGTACTGTACATGTACTGTAATTTATTTTTTTAACAATAAATCAATCAAACACAATCAAAAAAAACTTCCAGAGCGGCTTTAGAAACTCGGCGCCTCAACTATTGAATTGAAAAATTAAACTATTTTTTAAATAACAGACATATTTTTTTCATGGCGGTATGCTTCAAATTGAGAGCCGACGTGGCTTAAAAAACGGTAAAAACATAAAAGCTCGATTTTAACGTTTAGTATCTTTGAATAAAAATGGTGTGTCCATCAACGCTTAAATCTGCCAATCTTCAACGAAAAAGTTCGGCTGCAGAAACGGCTACCTCAAATTCAACGTTTGTATGATGAACAGCCGTTAAATAATTGTACAGTAGAATACTGTATTAATGAAATACCGATATTTTTTATTATCAATACCCGGGATCCCGGTTTCGTTGAAACCGGTATAACAATCCCTAATCTCGTGGGAAAACACTATCAATGACTGAATCTTCACGCGGTGAGCTCGGGTATTACCCATCTGTCTTATTTCAACAATTGACTTCTGTTGGAAATATCTCACACTAATTAAACACAACATATTACTTACTGTGTAATAATTATATATATATAATATTAATAATTATAAAGTGTTTAACCAGCGAATCGGTATTCCATTGTGTTTGGCCGTCTTTTAAATAAAGACGTATTCAACTCCAGTGACAATCTGAAATATTCAATTGGCTTGTGATTAAGAACCTTTTTTGGGAGCAAGTCGAAACTGTCAAAAAACAAAACATATTTTAATACAAATGTTGAATGATTTTACGATCTGCACGATTCATTGAATTATTATAAATCAGCTGAGAGTTTTATCAACATTGAAATGTGCCACAATTGACTGAGCATTTCAATGATGTATAATTTTTTTATGAAACGTATAAAAATCACCCATATATACTCATATGAATAAAAACATATTTTTAGTGAGGGTATTTTGTAAGAAATATCGTAATACCGATTTGATTTATTTGCCCGGGATTGTGATCCCAAATACCGGTATTGATGTACACCCTATATTTTTTTTACGCGATGCACTGGTTTCAGGAATTGACGTGCATAAAAAAATCACGTAAAAAAAAATACTTTCACATAATTTGATAAATTAAATAATTAAAACAAAATATCGCGTAAAAAAATATCGAAAATGTAGGAAAAATACACGAAAAATTGTATTTACTTTTTAATATAGGAGTTATTCGCTGCTGTCACTGTCGGTTGCGAAATATGATCACTTTTAGGGTGTTCACTTCACTGAAAATACTTGGCGGAAAGGCATTGTATTCAAAAAATAAAATACTCATTTGCACTTATTTTACTTTTATTTAATATGATCACGACCGGTTTCGATCATGACGAGCATCACCAACTGATAAGAGAATACAATATAACATTGTTGTTCATACAAAAAAAAAATGGTACATCCCAATAATTTTATTTTGTTAATTTGGTTGTTTTATTTATAAAGGAACGGTGCCATCCAAAAAAATCGCGTAAAAAGAGGTCCGGGCGTATTCGTTCGGTTCTGCAGTGGCGCCGGGTCGTGACTGACAATCTAAAAAACGCTGACATAAAACATTATCACATTCTGTATCAATTTCACGCTATCAGCTCAAAACTATCGATATTATGGCAACACTTCCGCAACGTTAAGTTGAGTAAGGTTTTAAGCCCCCATTATAAAAATGCGATGCCCCCATTTAGGTTATCGATAAAATAACAGTGTCGTAACGAACACATGGCCTGGCCCCACCCGGCGATAAGCGATCTCCTTTTCTACTTTTCGCTGTAACGCTATGTTGAAAATAATGTTTTTTTCTAATCTAAATCGATCGATTTCCAAACAATTTCGTTCGAGTAGAAAATTACTTTGTAGGTGGGCTCTTAATGGCCGACTAGGGGGGTTATTTTACTTCGACACGGCAACACCAACTCGAGTTAATTGACCCACCGCCACCGCTAATGTGACTATAACGACACCCCCGACGAATAAAACAGTAACTCACTTTGAGACATTTTGCAGGAGAGCGAAATAAATTGTTTTTTTTCCCGATAATTGATTAAATTTAGAGCAATTTTTAGGAATTCTTCATTTCACCTCTGGTAAAATGTCGTGTCCTATGGCGCAGCGGTTAGCGTTGTGGGCCTCCGTGCCAGACCTCACGGGTTAGATCGATTTCTGTCAGAAGGCATGGATGTTTGTGATGTCCCTCCCACCATTTCCGATCCTTTAACAACCGGTCGTAGCGAGACCGATTAGTTAACCGCTAGTCCTGTCCTAGTCTTATCCCTACTACTCTCTTTGAAAAAAAGAGAGGTTGAGCGACTGAGTAACAAACAGTTTTCGTAGAAAACAAATCTGTTGAGATATCCCCATTAGGAGGTCATATGCTCCACATTGGGAGCGGACATGGATAACAAAAAATGACGAAAAGTAATTTCCTGTTTCGTTCGTCATATTACTCTTTCTGTAATCTGTAACATAAATTATAAATTCACATTTTAACAGCGGATGCGTTCCAGGTACCACCGTGCAAACAATCGATACCCAAATAGAATCCATTACTTACTTATTTAAATATATACATATTTAGTATTGATATTTACTTATTATGACATTTGTTTATCATACAAATTAATATGCATTTCCATTATAAAGTAACAAAAAAAACATTTTTATCGTTCAGCTTTCTGTCGATAGATGTATATATTTTAAAACCTTGCCCGTTTTCAATTTACAGCATATGTACTTCTAGTTTAAGATAAGTTACAAAATACAATGTTTTTCGGGTTTAAATGCCCAACAAAAAAGGACGAAAGCCAAGAAAAGTTTACTGGACCGAACAATACAATATATACCATGATTTCGATTTATCTTTATATATCGACTGCGGAAAGGAAAAAGGATATAAACCCACACGTAACAAATTTTACAAGAGACACAAAAAACGCTTTTTTTTATAATTTTGGGCCAAATGCAAATTATGAAATATATAATACACAACATTGAAGGGCACGGATACTGAAAGACTACAGTTTAATTGACTAAAACTAATATTAATATAATAAACAGTTTAAGAAAAATATTTTTTATGCCCTTTTTCCTGTTCGCAATTTTTAAACATAAAATCATAATTTACATACTAATTCGGCATTTTCAACTAACATCCTTTTGGTAGTATGTCTATCAAATTGTATACATCATCGAAAAAAGTTATTTTGAAAAAAAAAAATGTGAGTTACGTCCTTTTGCCTATCGACAGTCGATATGTAACACAGCACTCTCTCTGTCAGCTAGGGCATCCAATCCCGGGATCCCGTTCAATTTTCTGATCCCGAAATTCCGGGATTGAGATGGCCGCGAGTCCGGGATTTCGGGATTGAGAATTTTTAAGGAAAACCCGATAATTTACACGAAATTGGTAAATCGGTGAGCTAAAAAAAAAACGAGGTTCTGTGAGAATCTGGGAAAAGGTATAACGAATTGAGGATTTCAAATTTCTCGGTAAGAAAATCACAATCCCGGGATCCCGAAAAATAGGGGATCCATCCCGAAATCCCGGGATTGGAAAAAGGCTCCGGGATTGGATACCCTACTGTCAGCGTTAGTGATGAGTGATTTTTTACCGCACAACGCACACGCACACACATTCCCACTCTCTCACTAATGATTCGCAGTCTTATGTTGACAAGGCTATAATAATTAATTTTTATAACTTCTATTTTATCATCTACCTACGATATTTTGTCAAAACAACATTATTATAAAGGCGAAAAATCTCTCAATAGTATTTTTATACCGTTAACCTTTAGAGGGAATATATCTATACTAATCTTACTTTACATTACTGGCTTTTTTCACATAGCACTTGTGTGCTTTTTTTTCAACGAATATTTGTAATTCATATTTGAAACATATATGATATACGCTCACAGACAGAGTTGTGAGACTGTGTTGAGTTAAAAGTACGTCCGTAATCCTTTACAGAAAAATGGCGCCGCCATACATGTACATCCAGACTCCTCTCAGATTAAATATTATGTATATTGACTGTGGAAAGGAAAAAGGACGTAACCCACACATATCAAATTTTACAGAAGGCGCTAAAAACGTGTTTTGATGATTTTGTGACATATGCAAATTATGAATTGTACACAACCTCGAAGTGCAAGGATACTTCTAAACTGGTGTTTAATTGACATAATCTAATATTAATTAAAGAAATTGTCTCGGAAAAACCTATATTTCAGTGTTTTTTCTTGGTTTTAAGGTCATCTTTTTCAAACTTAAAAGCTAAATTTAGATACTAATTCGGCATTTTCAGCTTCCATCCTTTTATTAATAGAATGTGCGTCGAGTTGTGTACATTGTGATTATCGAAAAAAAGCTGTTTTGTAAAATTGAGGGTTACGTCCCTTTTCCTTTCCATAGTCGATATGTTTTTATACAAAATTACTTGGACACAAACTGTTTCAGCGTTATTTCAAAAAACATAATTTTATAGTTTCGTCATTGTCCCTCGAATTGATCGCGTTATTTCAAAAGTGTACAAAAAAAACCGCCCAGTACGACAACCAGGCGTTCATAGTTTTTTTTGTCAAGTCCAATTATTTTTTTCAACCAAAGATTAGCAGTCAACATAATAAAATTCATCTTATTTGGTTGAGATTGGAGTTATGGACTTTCAACTTATTGATTACAAAGTGTAAAACGCAGTTTTTGTTTACATTGTTTAACATTGTTATCAAGCGCGTAATTCATGACCTTAAAACTGCATTCGTACTTGCATAATAATATTATCTATTTATTTTTTTACTGCCGTATTAATTGCCCGTAAATCGTGTTATTTAATCTTTTGAACATCAGATCCGGCAAACACTTAACCTTGTAACTGCGTGTGCGCGACGAATAGAAACGATAACAATGGTATTTCCACGACACTTTTTGTTTGTCACGACACAGTAAAAAATGCTCCTAATGTGTTATTTGTTTTTAAGACTAATCGAAAATAGGCAATTGAAAAAGAGTAAACATAATATTTACTAGCGAATTTTTTCTGGTTTCGTGAATATGGGATTCGCTCGAGATACAGCAATGCTAAACACGGGGCGTAATTTAAATACAGTCATACAACCACTGTTCTTCAAACATATAAAAAAAATTTTGGTCTGCTGCCATTTGAAACATAAAACATTTTTGTCAATATCAGCTCCCTAGTCGGAGCATATGGCCACCACATGATTCCTCCAAGATTCTCTGTCCCCTGACAGTCTTCTTACTTCCTCCCATGTCATTCCAGCGTCCCGTAGCTCGGCCGAGTACATTCTATAGATCAGTGTTCCCAACCTTTTTACACATGCGGACCGGTAAAAAAAACGGAAAAAAATACGTACCACTAATGCAGAGCCGCATTATTGATGTTTACTTTTCACTAGAAAGATTTCATACGAATCATAAATATTACTAATATTGGTGTTTTAGTGAGTTTTTAATTTACAACTTTACCCACAATTAGTTGGGTATATTTTTTTAAATCCATATCCGCTCCCTATACGGAGCATATGGTCACCACGAAGCTCCTCCACAATTCTCTATCTCCAGCCAGTCTCCTCGCCTCCTCCCAGGTCATCCCAGCGTCCCGTAACTCCGCCGAGTACATCCTGTGGAGAGTCATCAGTGGCCTTCCACGACGCCGGGATCCATCCGGCCGGAAGAAGAGACAGGCAGGGTTCAGGCTCTCTTCAGGCATCCTCAACACGTGTCCAAGCCAAGTTGGGTATATAATTTATCGATATTGAAAAAAGGACATAAAGGATAAAGGATATAATTTAAAGTGAAGTTTTCTTGACACGTATTTAAATTCATACCATATTAAACCACACTCGAGATCGGTTGCCAAGCTTCACCACATTTGTTGGGTATTTTACTCCTCATTGTTTTTAAGTTCCTTGCTGTCGCATCCTCCTACCAATTATTATTATTTAACAATAAGCCAAAAAGACGAAAAAAAGATCCTTTATTTATTATTTTTGCATGGCGAACTTCTTGAAATTCGACATACCTTTTGCGGCCCGGCACCGAGTCGCGGACCACCGGTTGGGGAACACTGCTATAGATGGTCATCAGTGGGCTTCCACGGCGGCGGAATCCATCCGGTTGGTAGAAGAGTCGAGCATAATTCAGGCTTTCTTGTGGCATCCACAGCGCATGTCCATGCCAGGTCCATCGCCGCTTTTTTTTTTATTTTGGACGTAAATAGGGTATCCAATCCCGAAGCCTTTTTCCAATCCCGGGATTTCGGGATTGAATTATTTTGAATCCCGGGATCCCGGGATTGAGATTTTCTCACCGAGGAATTTGAAATCCTCAATTTGCTATACTTTTTTCCAGAATCTCACAGAAACTTGTTTTTTTTTTTTAGCTCACCGAGGAATTTGAAATCCCCGATTTGCCAATTTCGTATAAATTTCGAGAATTTGCTAGAAATTTCTCAATCCCGAAATCCCGGGATCGCGGCCATCTCAATCCCGGAATTTCGGGATCAGAAAATTGAACGGGATCCCGGGATTACGGGATCCCGGGATTGGATGCCCTAGTCGTAAATGACGGCTGTTTATTCCACTCCGTTATCTCCGTGTTTCTGATAAAATCAAACCACCGCACTCCCAGTCTTCGGCGCAGGCATCTGTTTTCGAAGCACAGTATACGGTTACTCTATGCTTTCTTAGGGTGCCATGACTCGCATCCGTAAAGCAGCACTGACGCAAAGTATATTAAGTATAGATGAATTTATCACTAATATTATATATATGGGCCCTCTAGAGATGAAGTAAGCCAACTAGAAAAATGGTAAAACTTTTTTCTTGAACATTTAACTACAATCACGTCTTCACTTGGTGTTTTGGTGGATTGCACATTTTTAGTCTACGGAGATAACACAAATTGCAATGCGTATTAACTGAGGTTACTTCACTTTTACGATACTTTAAGACGTGTAAAATATTACAACACGTCCAACATATTTTTTTCTAAAATACCACTTGACTCACTTTACCTCTATTGGTGATCTCAATGTAGGCGAGTAGATGAAAATCGGTATTTCAATATTTTAAATGAAAATGGCATTAAAAATATACGGTATTTTTAATTGAAAAAACACCTGAAACTCGGTATTGCGATCTCTAAAAACAACAATTTAAATATTATTAATGACAATTGAGGAGCTTGGGATCAAAAATGACCAGATTCACTTTTACATGAACAGACAAAAACACAATTCTCTTATAAAAACAGTTTTATCTATAAGGTCTTATACTTAATTGCATGAAAACTACGTTTTTACAGACGTTGAAATAAATTCTGTTCTTTTGAATCAGTACTCAACTATTATAACGATATCTCATTTTTTATAAAAACTGGATTTGGGCGTCTTTGATCCCAAGCTCCTCAATTGTATTATGTTGATCATTTGAAAGTGCTTCCGTTGAAAGATCTTTCTCATTGTATTTTATATTTTATTGTAAGTGTGTTTTCAGTTGACCTCGTAAAAATGCTGCATTTAAAATATTTTGCATATTAAGTACCTAAAATGACATTAAATTAAATCGAAGTTTGCATTCAAATTTACGCTCAAGAGACAAAATAAATACAGGAAAATAAGATATTCGAGTTAATGTAAAACACAAGGACAACTTTTGTACGCTTTTTAAGTTAAAAAATAAAATTTTAAAAAAAACTGTCAGACAATGTTAACAAAACATGTCTCACGGAAATAAAACAGCTAATTTTGAAGGAACGGTTTTTGTTTCTTATAATCAAATCTGAAAGGTGAAGATTTTTACAGCATAACAGTGTTCAAACTAACAGCTTTTTAAGTGAGCTTTCACAGACTGTCGACGTATTTATTAGATACAGTATGTAAAAGCTGTGTTAGATTAACAAAATATCAATAAAGTTTGAAAGCTATCGAACTCGAGACGATAAGAATTATAGGCGAAACATGGCACTGGTTAGATTTGCACTGAAAAGCTTTTGATTCGCATCTTAGACACAACACTTCTGTTTAAGTTTCATTTGTTGTATAATAAAATTAAAAATTGCGATTTACACTAATGAACGTACAGTAATTGTTGGTATCCATCCTTGTTGTGCAGTTTCGGGTCCGTGGCGCAATGGTCAACGTCGTTGGCTTCCGCAACGGATCTCACTGGTTCAACTCCCGGTACGGACAGCAATTTTTCAACCGATTTCTGTTCGAATACACGGAAGGTGTTCGTTAATCTAAAAACTCCTTCCCACCCTTCCAAATCTAATATATAACGGGCGATCGCAAGAGCGATTAGCTAACAACTTGTCCTGTATTAAGCTCTATCGTTTCTATATATTCTCTTAGAAAAAAAGACAGGTTAAGTGACTTAGTATCAAGCACTTTTTGAAGAAAAACTTATACTACTAAGGAATATAGTGTTTTTATTAAGAAAAACTTTTGTTGAGATCAGAGTTGTGGATGCGGAGTCGGGAGTCGTGAAGACAGGGGTTTTGTCCGGAGTCGGAAAAATCTTACGACACATACCCATTTTTTAAAAGAATATTTAATGACGTTTATTCAAACCACAATAGTCCATAGTGCTGTACCTGCATGCTAGGTTGACTAAATATGATCATACGGCATACATGTCGACTGTGGAAAGGAAAAAGGACGTAACCCACACATATCACATTTTACAGGAGACGTTAAAAACGTGTTTTGATGATTTTGTGACATATGCAAATTATGAATTATATACAACCATGAAGTGTACGGATACTTCTAAACTGGTGTTTAATTGACATAACCTAATATTAATTAAAGAAATTGTCTCGGAAAAACCTTTATTTCAGTGTTTTTTCTTGGTTTTAATTTTTTTTTACAAGGTCATCTTTTTTAAACTTAAAAGCTAAATTTAGATACTTATTCGGCATTTTCAGCTTCCATCCTTTTGATAGAATGTGTGTCAAGTTGTATACATTGTGATTATCGAAAAAAAAATGATTTAGGAAATTGAGGGTTAAGTCCTTTTTCCTTTCCACAGTCGATGTATACATTATAAGTTAAAATGAAATGATAGAAAAATGTTTTCGAGTCGGAGTCGTAATTTATTTACACGACTCCACAGTCCTGGTTGAATACCTCAATTAGGAGGCGGTATGCTTTGAATTGGTAGCAGATATGGATTTAAAAAATATCTACATTGTTACTGCGATGTTTGCAATGTACAGATATAAAAAGTGTTGCCTGGACGAGTCGTTCCAGTGGGCCATACAATCGAGTCGCGGGTCATGGTTTCAACACTTTTACACTGTTATTTCAATTAATTTATGAAAGTTACGAGTGTATGTGATATTTTGATTCCTTCCTACTTCATATCCGAACATAGAAACAAGACTAAGAGATGGCGATTGGCCAACCACTAGTCACACCTCCACAGAAAAAGAGTGATCAAGTAAAATAATTACAAACACTCTCGTGAAACAACTTTTGCTTTCGCCGTTCAGGTGTTTACTGTCAAGTCTCGTAGAAAGACATTAACATTTTTTTTTATTTACGAATTTATGTAATGCTCATCACGAGCATTATCAACGATATTGATTCAGTATATATACCAAATCCAAATACACCTGTATCGATTTATATATTTTTATCATTTGAATTTTTTTTTACACTTTGTATACATATTATTTTTGATTCATAAATGAAATAACGTATTTTTTATAAAAATAAAAAATATGACGATCAGATAATTTTTCAATCGCAATCTAATATATAAAAATGAATGTTTGTTTGTTCATATTTTATGCGTTGCCACACCGCTCATCCGATTGTAATAAAACTTTGACAAACTTTTTGCTTGCATTTTCGGGAAGGTTAAAGGCATAGTAAAATTAACTTGCAGTATGTCTTATCTATATATACAAATCAATGTTTGTATGTCTGCCATACAGTTCATTTTGACAACGTATGCATGCACTTGCGCTAAGGTTATAGTACAATTAACTTAGAGTAGGTGGCGCGTGTGCCTTACCATAGAGAATCGGCAGCAAACGTCAAACATACAGAAAAAGAAAACATGCACTTCAATAAACACAAACACTTTCTTTCTTTGAGTGACATTGCAACGCTTGCCGGGATCCGGCTAGTATAATATAAATTCATTAGAAAATTTGTCGAGCTACCTGCCATAAGCGCGTTTTTACCGTAACTGCCCTCGGTGTACGTTTTCATGTAAGAACAGTGTCCACGCAAAAAACTAAAGATTATTTAATCATCCCCCAGTGCTACCATCATTAAGATCACTTCAGAAGCCACAGCACATCATCAGAGAGGTGAACTATAAACAACAATTGCACATCACCATACAAGATGAAGACAAATCATCGACATTATCATGGCTCACATCAACTAGGTCTAGGAGTTGTGTGTCGCTGCCCTTATTAAGGGCCGCGTAAGGAAAGAACGTGCCTCTGATGAAAACGATATTAGATTAAAACCATGTCATCAAATCAATGAGGGCAAACTTCACAGTGTCGTCACTATACCTATTGCACGATGTTGCGTATATTTGATTAGGTTAGTTACATAATATTGCCGCATATCAGCTGTTCCGCGTTCGCCATGTGCAATAATAACCCTATCAAAGTGATCGCCAAACTGTGTTGCGCGACAAAATGTTTTTTTATATTTTTAATTTTGTGTTGCAATTAGGGTTTAATTAAGATTACTTTAGAAATCGTAAGAACGAATTTTGTGTTACTAAATACAGTAAGCCGTCGATTAACACGAAATATACATAGGTTCCGTCAGTCAGAGTTCAGTACACGAACAAAATTTAGAGTTACGTTTTTTTGTTGATAAAAGCTTAATTAACATGCAAAACGGACTTGGTAAAAAAAAACCGTATCACACCATCTAGCCCTCTACTACTTTTAGTTGTGCGCAGGACCACCACAACAAAGATTTTTCACTTTTTGACAACGAAAAATGATAAAATATATGTTTTTATATATAAAAACAATCGAGTTGTAATTGAGTTCTTCGAGCTTTTTTCATCGCTGATGTTATTAGTTGTTTGCATTTCTTTCCCATCGTTGTCATCTGAAGGTCGTGATCGTTTCAGAGGCGATCAATCTGCAGCGAAGCCAGTTCACGTGGACGCAATATGCATTTATATACATATTATATGAGGGTATTATTTGCAAACCCATAAACCATGAACCATGGATGCAATTTAGTAGATAAAAATAATTTCTTAAAGTATTTTTAGAAATCAGTATCCAACATGGCTTTGTAATTTGTAATTTCAAAGTAATGCAAAACTAAAAATAATTTAAAAATGTACATTGTTTTTCAAACTCGAATTCAAGTTTCACTTTTTAACCATTTTGGAATGAGTCGAATTACCAAATAATTCCCTCATATATAATATATAAAATATGATAGTGTTGTCAAAATGCAAGGTTTGCACTTTTTTTAATCACTAGAAAATTTAATGTTTTCTAGTTAGTTATGAATATATGTATCCTTTTTTACCTTTAACACATTACATCACTTAAAATTCTGCGATCGAAATTTTGTGAAATCTTCATTAAAAATCGCTGGATTTTGGCGTAGGTATTTTGCGAAAGAGTGCGAACCATATATGAAGTGTGGTCCGGCCGCTGATTTGAATATGTATGCCTTTGTAGGGTTTATTTAACAAGCCGGTAAAATAACTGAAATGATAACGAGAGCGCTGCAAAGTTTAGGAAAGGCTGCAAAATTTCATAAGACGGGTTTCTAAGAAATCGGCTTGAATAGTATCAACAGCCGATGCCTTTGAATTTAAAGTCAATAAATAATTATGTCTGTTACATTGACCACTGTTTATGGGTCGGTAAATCATCACCCCCGGGACTGTGAACTAGTAGACATGCGTCGCTCGAGAGCAAACGAATCGAAACGGTCTCTTCTTTGCAACGAACGAATCGTTCGTCCGTCTCGATTGAAATATTAGAATCGTTCGAATCACGACTTTTACATACACTAACACTGACTGCTCTGTCACCAGAAGGCAGAGTAAAAAATAAAAATGACTAGCCGAGCATCCAACAGAATTTGTCATTTTTTTACAACGCATCTAACTTTTGTTTTCTAAAGTACCACTTGGCTCACTTCACCTCTAATGGGCCGATATATCATAAAGTAAACATCGATTCTAATTCTTCATTTACAATTAAAAAATGGAGGCTAAGATTTTTCTTTTACGCTTTTACAGACAATTTTATTATCTACTAGCCGGTTCCCGGCAAGCGTTGGCAAAGTACCACTTGGCTCACTTCACCTCTAATGGGCCGATATATCATAAAGTAAACATCGATTCTAATTCTTCATTTACAATTAAAAAATGGAGGCTAAGATTTTTCTTTTACGCTTTTACAGACAATTTTATTATCTACTAGCCGGTTCCCGGCAAGCGTTGCAATGCCACTGAAAGAAAGAAAGTGTTTGTATTTTAATTGTGTTTATTGTTAAGTGCATGTTTTCTTTTTCTGTCTGCTTGAAGTTTGCTGCCGATTGTATATAGCGCAACACACGCGCCACCTACTGTAAGTTAATTATACTATAACCTTCGCACAAGTGCAAGCATACGTTGTCAAAATGAACTGTATGGCAGACATACAAACATTGATTTTCACATATAAGATCTACTGTAAGTAAATTTTACTATACCTATAACCTTCCCGGAAGTGCAAGCAAATTTTTTGTCGAAGTTTCATTGCAATCGGCTGAGCGGTGTGGCAACGCATATAGTACGAACAAGCGAACATTCATTTTTACATATTAGATTCATAATCAAAAATGTTTAATGTGTTGCAATTTCAAGTGGATTTTTAATACCAAAACAGCGTCTTACCTAAACGCTATGCTGAGTAATTCTTGCCGCATTTAATAAATCAAATAATAATTTGTATACAAAGTATTATTTCATAATGGCCCTACGTACCTAACGCATTAAAATGTCTTCACACTGCACATGGATGTTGCCCAATGGCTGAGAACGAGTTGTCTATTCAATTTATCATTGCGTCAAATTAGCATCGTCTTGATTTTTATATGATTTTGATTGTCAGAACGATGATTTGATATTTGTGGAGAACAAAGAACCGGCAGACGCCGAATTAAGAGCAGCACGTAGAATTGAGGTCTGCGACCAGCATGGACAGACGCTTGACCGGGGTCCCTCGAGAATCGACCACACGATACATCGCAAGCTGCCGGTAGGGATCGCGATTAGGGTATCCAATCCCGGGATTGAGCACTCAACATGAAATCGTGTGTAATTTGAGAAAAAGTTTTGGTGTCGGAATTTTTAATTTCCAATTTCAAAAACCCAGGAATTTGCCGATTTGCCCAAAAATATCGACGTGACAAGTTTTTTTTTTATTAAATTTTAAATTATCGTTATTAAATTTACACGTTATCTTTCGAGTTGAAAATTATCAATCGGATGCGCTAATCCAAAATGGTAACGAAATTCACGAATTTAGAATGATGTGTGCACAATCTCGTACAAAAGTAACTGGCTGTATTTCCGCCGACGCTACTCGGTGAATAACGGTCTACAGCAGCGGTCACCAAACTACGGCCCGCCGAAGATTTTCTTCCGGCCCGCGGAAAGTTCTGGATATTTGCATAGAAATTATCCACATAAGAAATATAAATGTTCATGACTCAAAGTGAAGGAAGTTAGATAGAAATTGGAGGTGAGACGACCAGATGTTCGTTTACTCAAAAATTTCTCGAATATTCTAATTTATTGAAATTCTAAGAAGGGCAAACATTTGCGTTCTAGTTATTATGTAACCACATAAAATGAAATATTATTCCGGCTGGATTCCAATAAGAATTTATTTTGTCCGCCCCCCCATTAGTTTTTAAAAAGTTCAATCCGGCCCGCTTCTCAAAAATTTTGGTGACCCCTGGTCTACAGACATATAAAATATCATTATTTAACCGCTTAAAACGTTTTACAAGACACCGGATGTGTGTATCCCTTATTGCAATTTGACGTGACTAGACAGGGAACCGATGTGTGTTTTTTTTTTTTACCTTATTTACATTTGAAGTTTTTTAGAAAACTTGATATAAGCCACCTGCTGTAGGACGCGTGGTTTTGCAGTGCACATTATTTTGACGTGATCCACCTGTCAGTGTGTAACATCATCATCAGCTACGGATACACCCTGGCAAGCGGCAAAATGACCTGCCTCACTTATATCTGTATCATACAGCGGCGGATTATCCTATAAGCAAATGAGGCGCGCGTTTGGGGCCTCCGAATCTTAGGATGCTCAAAAATAGCCTATTTAATATAACCCAAAATATACTTTTTGTACAGATTTTTATATATTTTTCTTGGACGTTTTTATGTTCTCCGGAAAATAGGGCCTCCAAAATGTATTGCGCCTGGGGCCTCTCATGTGCTTAATTTGTCACTAGGGTTGCCAGGTGTCCCGGATTGGCCGGGATTGTTCCGGAATTGGAATCGCTGTTCCGTATCCCGGAAATTTAAGCAAATCACGAAAATTGATAGGATTTTGGAATCGGAAGAGTTAAAAAAAAACGAGTTTCGGAGAAAAAGTAGGGTTAAAAATTAATCAATCCCGGATTACAAAAAGGCTTCGGGATTGGATACCCTAATTCCTGGGTTTTTGGATTCGAAAGTCAGCAAATTGAACATCCCGGATTCACTTGCAAGAAATCTGGCCCTATCTGTCACTGGTTGATTGATTTTTCAATCGATTTATGAATTTCTGTTCAAAGGCATGGATGTATATGATGTCTTGAATTTCCCCCCTCCCACCCATTCTCTCCTATGAACGGGGCGTATCGAGAGCGACTAGCTAACCACTAGTCCTGTCTTAGCCCTTTCCTTCTATTCCCACTCTCTTTGGAAAAAGAGAGGTTGAGCAAATGAGTAACAAGCAGTTCTCGTAGAAACACTTCTGTTGAGATAAACTCCATTAGGATTCCATATGCTCCACATTGGGAGCGGACATGGTAAAAAAAAATGTATTATCGGTTATACTGAATCTAGAATTCCGGTATTTCGACTTTTTTTTCAATAGTGAATGGCTATAATAATGGGTTTTAAAAAGTTAAATACTATGATTGATTTTTTAAACCATGTCCGCTCCCAATGTGGAGCATATGGACTCCTAATGGAGTTTATCTGAACAGAAGTGTTTCTACGAGAACTGCTTGTTACTCAGTTGCTCAACCTCTCTTTTTCCAAAGAGAGTAGGGATAGAAGGATTGGGCTAGGACAGGATTAGTGGTAAGCTAATCGCTGTCGATACGCCCCGTTCATAGGATAGGATTTTTCAATCGATTTATGAATTTCTGTTCAAAGGCATGGATGTATGTGATGTCTTGAATTCCCCCCTCTCACCTTTCCTATGATTGATAAGTAAGCAAAATTAAAATATTAGCATAAAGCGTTTATAAGATCCCAACGGCCACTTCCTGTCCAAGGTTTCCTTGACATCAGAATTCGACATTGTTCCTAAAGGCACACTTATTGAGAAACAGAGGCGTTGTTTTTTTACGACTCGCAGTCAGCGCAGTTAATTGGTTTATGTCAAAGTATCAACAATTATCCAATTCGCAATATTTTTACGTTCCCAATTGACCGTATCTTTGTTTTTATTTTAATTTATTTTTCAATACCGGTAAACATATTTGGAAACTCCGTATTTAATGCAAGCCCCTAACTATCGGGATTGCCATCTTTGAGGTCACGGTTTAGTGCAGCGATACTCAGGCCTACCTGCGGCCCATTAGGGTTTTATGTGTGGCCCACAAACAATATGTGCTCTTTCGATAATCTGGTATTGTTTGAGAAGCTTAAACGTAAGCGAATGAATATTTTGTATTTTTGTATACTTACATTTATGTGACACCACAATATTCTCTATATTATGACTGAGGAGCAAACATTCAAAAAGTGTTTTGTCACACAAATACAAAGCTTGGAAAATGATGATTAAAGTGTTGCAAAAGTGACGGTTTGTATGAATGTGTCAACTTTATGATTTCATTTTAATATGAAAAAAACCCTTTTGAACACTAATTTTGATTTCCATTCATAGGTTTTATTATGGGCTATCAGATGAAACGCCATTTTTCAAAAATTGTGACGAAACACTTTTTGAATGTTTGCTCCTCATGTATAGTATCTTGTATAATAACGAATAACTATACGTATGCTGCGGCCCACGTAATGTAACAAAAACCAGCATGCGGCCCGGACAAAAAATAGGTTGAGTATCGCTGGTTTAGTATCATCAAACGGACACTTCAATACATTAAAAAAACATGGATGTCTGTGGCGTATACCAGCGGTGGGCTGTCAACACGTTAACAAGGGGGCTCGCTTAATCTCAAAGCTATTCTCGGTGTTCTGGGGTAGGAGTGATTTTTTTTATTGCTCCTATGCAATTATGTGCAATACGTAAATAATAAATTGATTGTTACTTAACACACTTATAATATGTAACAATATGCAATTTACCGTAAATTAATCAATGTAAATGGGTAAAAATGTACTACTGCGTATACTGAAGCTATCGCAGATAATACATGTAAAAGTAAGAAATTGTAGTCATGTGCTAATTTGATATGAAAATATTGTTTTTCTTAAATTAACAAGGGACTCGCCGACCTTAGTAAAAATTAAACAAGGGGCTCGCGCGAGCCCCTTCAGCTCACCCCTGGCGTATACGATATAACCAACCTCTGTCCGAACCGAAAAATCGGAGCGTAGAGATTATCGAGTTACTAACAACTTTTCCTGGCATTGGTAGAATACAGTAGATGGATAGTATGGATATAAAAAAGAAAATGGCGGAAGACGCATTGCTCACTTCACCACAAACGATCGATAATAGTAACTTAAACTTGTGAAGAAACCGCATTCACCCTTTACATTCTCACGACCAGCCGAAGTTTAAGTAATGGCCAAAGCAAGGGAAAGATACAAACAATTTAGAGATGCTTTTCTATCTATCAAGAAATAAAAATCACCCACCGATACTTCGGGTATCCAATGTAAACATTCATATCGACTGTGGAAAGGAAAAAGGACGTAACCCACACATGTTAAACTTTACAGGAGGCGCTAAAAACGTGTTTTGATGATTTTTTGACATATGCAAATTATGAATTATACACAACCTTGAAGTGCACGGAGACTTCTAAACTGGTGTTAAATTGACATAACGTAATATTAATTCAAGAATTTGTCTAGGAAAAACCTTTATTTCAGTCTTTTTTCTTGGTTTTAAATCTTAACAAAGTCTCAAATCTCAAAGTTAAATCTCAAAAAATTCCCATAATTATAACAAACCCACTTAATCCAATGAAAATTGTATACATTCAATTTTCGCTAATTTACATTTTAATAGCCTTTTAACTTAGTGATCTACTTATATTTTTGTTTAATAACGATACAAACGGTTTACTACGCGTCAGTTCAAGTACATCCGTGCACTTGGAATGCCTGAAGATGCCGAAAGGCGAAACCCGGGTCGTTAGCGACAAAACTCATGGAAAAGTACAAAATTCAAACAATTCAAACTTAACAAAGTCATCTTTTCAAACTTAAAAGCTATATTTAGATACTAATTCGGCATTTGCAGCTTGCACCCTTTTGATAGAACGTGTATTAGTTTTGATACATTGTGATTATCGAAAAAAAGCTGTTTTAAAAAAACTGTGGGTAACGTCCTTTTTCCATTCCACAGTCGATATAATTGGGCCTATTAGAGCTGAAGTGAGCCAAGTGGTATTTAAGAAGAAGAAAAAGTGAGCCATGTTGTAATATTCTACACGTCTTGAAGCATATATGGGCAACCACCGGCCCGCCGAGCTATTTTGTCCGGCCCTGATTCATCTCAGCAAAGTCTCGTAATTCAAGTACAAGGCCAATCTTCACACTAAACTTTGTAATCAGTATATATATGAAGTAAGTAGCAACGTGTTTTATTTAATTTAATATTACTTTATTGTCCTTATTTAATAATTTGGTCCGGCCCTTCACTACGAGACAGAATGATAATTTGGCCCCAGACCTAGGAAAGGTTACCCATGCCCGTCTTAAAGTATCGTAAAAGTGAAGTAACCTCAGTTAATACACATAGCATAGTGTTACCTCCGTTAAATAAAAAATATGCAATCCATCGACATACCAAATAAAGACGCGATTGTACTTAAAAATTTCAAGATAAAAATTTTACCATTTTACTAGTTGGTTCACTTCACATCTCGAGGGCTCATATAATTATTTTAAAACCCGATTCGCACGGGGGTTTTTATCAAATATTTGTATTCACCTATTGGACATTTAGACATAATACTTATGATTAAGACTCTTGATTCTAAAGGTAAAAGAATTTAACTATAGGGACCTTAATAACCTATCGTGCTACTTTTGGGTAGGTGCGATAAACTAACCGATACTGCACTATCAGAATACTCTTTCGATGAAATCCCATCACTAGCCACTACCTGTGGATATACAAGTACCTAATTTACTTTTATTATAAAAAGCTAATAATGGTTTCCTTTGAAAGGGATGATGGCGCATCACATTGGCGGCCATTGTTTTATTTTCGGTCACGAATTTTATTCCACACAACGTTATTACGAAAGGTACTTTAGAGTAAAGGTGGGAGGGAAAGTTACCATTGTAGTTGCAACGAGGGTCCTTTGTTTGCGGTATCAACTATCTGGAATGTTTTTTTTTTTAATCTTTTTTTTTCCATGTCCGCTCCCAATGTGGAGCACACGGACTCCTAATGGAGTTTATATCAACAGAAGTGTTTCTACGAGAACTGGTTGTTACCCAGTTGCTCAACCTCTCTTTTTTTCTAAAGAGAGTAGGAATAGAAGGATAGGGCTAGGACAGGACTAGTGGTAAGCTAATCGCTCTCGATACGCCCCGTTTATAGGATAGGATGAGTGGGAGAGGGGAATTCAAAACATCACATACATCCATGCCTTCGAACAGAAATTCATAAATCGATTGAAAAATCAATTTACAAAATTGTCCGAACTGGGATTCGAACCCATGACCTCCGTAACCGAAGCCAACGACATCGACCACTCGACCAAACAGGCGGCTAATGTAAATAAATTAACTGAAATATGTAAGAAATTGAACATTCAGATAATTTAACTAAAATTAATTTCTTCATTGATATCATTGATATCGTATAATTATAATAAAAAACATTTTGAATGTTTCAGTATAGCGAAATTTATCTTGCGCACAATGCGTATTGGTAATATTTGGATGAAAAAAAAAATATTATTAAAAAAATCAGTGAATAAAAAAACATTGCCAAATCTGTAATGTCGAGTCCAGCTCGACATATGACTTCTTAGAGTTAAGGATTAGTTGTCTGAAACGATGTGAAAAACTAGAATCTTTGAATTAAATGTATTAAATATGTTAGCAACTTTATAAGCGACCGATTTCTTGTTTCAATCTGTTTATTTTTTTATTAATGTCGGTTTAATTGTATCTAATTAAAAAAAAAGATTTCTGTTATTTCTTATGTTATACTTTATTTATAAATTATCAAATAAAAATATTTTATATTAATCAAATCAAAACCAAAAAAAAAACTCATTTCTTGGATTGACCCCGCGCAGACTTTGAATTTTCTACACAGCTAACCTCTCGCATTTAGAGTGAAAATGACTCAAAATCATAGAAGCTTTTCGATTATCTTAAAGACTTTATTTTCTGCGCACTTAATTACACTCCCATTCAAGGAAAAAACTGTAGATACTCAACGTTTGTAATGCCACTGGATATTAATGTATAAAATTAACGGATGGGAAAGCAGTGGAGGGTGGTGGATGGCAATTAAGCATCAACTATGTCATATATATATATCGACTGTGGAAAGGAAAAAGGACGTAACCCACACATATCAAACTTTACAGGAGGCGCTAAAAACGTGTTTTGATGATTTTGTGACATATGCAAATTATGAATTATACACAACCTTGAAGTGCACGGATACTTCTAAACTGGTGTTTAATTGACATAACGTAATATTAATTAAAGAAATTGTCTCGGAAAAACCTTTATTCCAGTGTTTTTTCTTGGTTTTAAATCTTAGCAAGGTCATCTTTTCAAACTTAAAAGCTATATTTAGATACTAATTCGGCATTTTCAGCTTCCATCCTTTTGATAGAATGTGTGTCAAGTTGTATACATTGTGATTATCGAAAAAAAGCTGTTTTGAAAAATTGAGGGTTACGTCCTTTTCCCTTTCCACAGTCGATATATATATTGCAAAATTGCATACATTGTTAATTTTACTTATTCCAGTATTATTTCAGATTTCAAACGTTAAAGTTGACTGGGGTTGTAAGAATTTGTGTCATTGGGTCGCCAAAGAATATTACCTCATTGTGCCCCCCCCCTATTATCTCTTTTATTTGCAAGGCCCCATGCTCATTTCATTTCACAACTGTATCGTGACCGGCCGAGTCAGCTGGCGATTAAAAATTGCATGTTTAATGCGCCCCACAACATTATGGTGCATTAAATTTAGACGCGAAACGAAAGTCCATAACAGCTGCTACGAAAATGTCAGCGTTCAGAAACGACCTGCGTACTTCTCAAACATTTTGCAGGTACTTACAAACTATTTTTTTTTTGTATTTAACTGCATTGTTTTCTGGCAACACTGAAATTAAAACAAATATCCTACTGCAAACGTCAATCAATCCAAATTCAAACAGTTGGAAAATAAGGGTAAAAAATGTTAACTAATTAAATATGTTTTGTTGAATAAAATACTTTTGAATGCAACTCAATAAGAGGAAGAAGTTTTTTATACGATAACTGTTTATTACTCCTGTTACTAAATCAGTCTTTTTCTAAAAGAATAGAGATATACTGCTAGGACAGGGTTAGTGGTTAAGTAATCGCTCTCGCGACAACTCGTTTTTTTAGGCTTTTAAGGGTAGGAGGGAATTTTTAGATATAATAGATTTATCGATTGAACAAATTCTGTTTGCACCGGGACCCGTATCCGTCGGAAGCCAGCGACGATGACCCTACAACCTCGTGTGAACAATATCGTATCTTAACCATCCAGAGACGAGTTTTTTTAAAAAATATTTTTTAAGCCATATTGAAATAACATAACTTTTATTTTTAGCAAAAATTAAAAAAAAAAAACACTGAATCTATAAGTTTATAGAAACCCCGCGTGACTACATGGGTCATGCTCATCCTTATATGCCACGTGGATTATTGTTTAAGGACAGTGGTAAGGACGAGCTTGACCGTCTGGTCACACAAACATTCGGGGTTAAAATATAGCTAACCGTGAATTTTTAAAAAATATTTACAATTTGACCTCTTAATATATTAGTAAAAGTAGTAAGTATAAATAATTTAAAGTTTTGATAAAATAATAACTAACAATTTCAAAAAGTCCATTAAAAATAAACGGAAATTAAAAAAAATCGCATGTGCTATTGGTAGTTGTTTCCGTCCACGCGGCTGATGACTAGCTGAAGTCTGTATCGTCTTTAACCAAAATTGAGTAAAGGCAACGATATTCAGGTAGAAAAATGATGAATAGTGGGATCAATGGAAAACGGTGTGTAATGTTACCACATGGCCACGCTCGTGCTTGGAGGGTTAATTAATCAACGGTTCTTTCAATATTTAAGGGTAACTCTATAAGCAGTGGCGAAGTGGTAAATAAATAGGTACCAGGTCGGTCATTGATTTCTTCCCTTTTTTTTAAATATTTGTCCGAAGTAAAAAAAAAAATACAAATTTAACAATTAAATCAATAAAAAAAACGATTTTGAATATATGTATGTACTCGAAAAATAAGCTATAAGTCAAAAGGGTGGTAGGGCGCCTTCCTCATTTTCAGGTGCCAGATCGCCGACCTGGCCCCACTACACCACTGTCTATAAAACCCACAAAGAAGTGGCTTCTCCTTCTCTTCTTGTATTAGCATTTCTTGAGTTTACACCTTTTGATTTTGACTATCTTGGGTAGGGAGCGAATAAGGTTGGGAATTCCTGATTTAGAGACTTTTGTCGAGTTTACCGACGTGGAAAATATCAGTATAAAATATACCAGGTTTGGAAACGCTGACAACTGCCATCAAAAAGGTGACCATGTATCAACACCATTAACTCTTATAAGTTAGTATCGGGTTACTCACTAAATCAACTCTGTCATAATTTTGCACAAACAAAGGGTCGGCTAAACTAGACACATTTTCGACAAAATGCGAGATATTGTGCACCGTTCTGCGAAAACAGCTGTCACTTGAAATGCCGAGACCTTTTGGAAAGGTCGTATGATATTACTGTCTCACATAGACATAACATAGGTTACATGTTACCTGTACTAGCAAATAACAACTGTACCTATCGGTAAATTGGTGTGCGTTTCAAAATATTTAAACCACTTCATCAATTTTTCACAAGCGATAATTTAGGAGTAACGTTCACAGCTATTTCGGCATCTAGATATCGACTGTGGAAAGGAAAAAGGACTTTACCCTCAATTTTCCAAAACAGCTTTTTTTCGATAATCACAATGTATACAACTTGACACACATTCTATCAAAAGGATGGAAGCTGAAAATGCCGATTAAGTATCTAAATTTAGCTTTTAAGTTTGAAAAAAATGACCTTGTAAAAAATTAAAACCATGAAAAAACACTGAAATAAAGGTTTTTCCGAGACAATTTCTTTAATTAATATTATGTTATGTCAATTAAACAGTTTAGAAGTATCCGTGCACTTCAAGGTTGTGTATAATTCATAATTTGCATATGTCACAAAATCATCAAAACACGTTTTTAGCGCCTCCTGTAAAATTTGATATGTGTGGGTTACGTCCTTTTTCCTTTCCACAGTCGATATCTTTATAACTGTAGTTCAGCAAAATATTTTTCTATAACTTTTCAGTTTTATGGGCTGTTCGGATAATCGACGTATTGTTAGAGATTGAAATATTTAGTGTTTTTAACCACTTATAACTATAACACGAATTGTAATCAATTATTGTGTCGATTATTTATATTCTGTATTAAGTATTATCTAATAAATCTGTTCACATTTATATTACCAATTAGGGTATTTCCTTGTTTAACGCCAGGCGGTGAAACCTTTCCATATAATACGTCACATTATATGGAATGTGATCATACTTCCCATTTTTAGGTAGTCTTTCGCAGGGTGTGGAACCCTTTCTTCTCTAAAGGCCGCATTATTTTTTCTGATTCGACACAAGGCCGCAGTTAGCATTGACTTGGGAATCTTTGTCCGGAAACAGGAAATTACGGTCAGAATATGTCAGGAATTTACATACATTTACACAATTACAAAATTGGCCAGAAGGCCGCACCAGAGTAGCCAAAAGGCCGCAGGTTCCCCACACCTGGTCTATCGTCTTGTCCCCGAGCAGAGCTTATAATGATAGAAAATTTAATAGAAAATTTAAATTAACTTTGATTATTCCACGTATTGTGTTACTAACTGTGACACGTGTTTCGCCTCTTTCAGAGGCATCTTCAGACTTACTATCGCAAAGTTTGCTTAAGTAATGAAGCAATTGATTCTAACATTTTAAAATTATAAAATTACAAAATGGAGGTTTGGGTTTTTTTTTTCCTTTTAAGAGGAGCAAGGAGGGGGGTGTAGAATCGAAATAAAGCAAACAGATAATGATACTAATTATACTAATGAGTTGTAAACAATCAGAATGGGATTTTTCCTTTTTAAGGGAAGCAAAGAGGGGATTATAAAATCGAAACAGTGCAAACAAATTTAATCATACTACTAATGACGTTAAACATTACAAACTAATGAGCTGCAGTCAATCAGCTAGGTTTGTGATTACTCTATTAATTGGAAACAATTTGAGTAACGGGGAACCGCCTGTGCTATTAAGAATATTATTTAATAATATTTCTTTTTTGTTAAGAGCTTATAATGGCCCGTTTTCTGAAGGACGGCCATCATTATTCTCTTTATTCTAACTACATTACACCTCAAAAATTGAGGGAATAGAACACTAGGAATCTTTCTTTATTTTCATTAATACATTAAAAAAATATATGAATAAATATTCGTTTTCTTGAATAATGTATATTCAAGAAAGCTCACTATCAACTAAAAATAAGTCGATGTCCCGTTTTGAGGGAACAATGAATGGTCACTTTGCGATAATTATTGCGCAACTAACGCCTTGAAGTCAATGTTCGAGAACACGTACAAAAGGGCAGTTTTTAACGGTATTTTTATATTTTGAATTCGGTTGATTAACACCCCATCTGGACATGGAGGTGCGCCTACGACCGTTGCATTTTTCAGTGCCTGGCGTTAAACAAGGAAGTACCCCAATTAATCTTTCTTGTTTTTTTATAAATAGATCTGTATCTATAATTATATTCCTTTGTCAATTGTAAATGCTCGTGATGAGCAAAACCGGTCCTGATCTTAATAGTGGAAATAAGTACAAAGGAGTGTTGTAGTATTACAAGAATGTTTGTGCATATACTATAACTGTGTTTTTCTCAATTTTGTTAATTGCTTTCGTTCCGTGTGTTATGTATACTCAACACCATAGCATACTATGTTTTATTATTCTCTATGACATTCTATTTTCAAATGTGTTTCATTCTAGAATGAAACAATTGAAGTATGTAACTATTCTTTTTTTAAAAAACAATTGCAACCTATCATCTCACTATTTTTATTTTTGATTTATAAAGTGTAAATTATGATATCAGAATAAAGTTGAACCAACATATAAAAGTGTTTCAGTAAAAATTATAAACATAACACGTTTACTGTTTACATCACATTTGACAAATATATGCAGTAATTTAAGATTCGACTTAAGGTGCTTGGTGGAATTTCAATATTAAATTTGGAAACCCGGGTCATTAGTGACAAAATTTGTGTGATTTTAACGATTTAAATTTAAATATATGGCGCATTGGTATTAGTTACAATGCAATATATTGTGATTTTATTTTTAAAATAATTCTACCTATAAAAATTCTAAGAATGCCAGAATAGACAAGGTTAAAATGACTAGATATAACACAATCAATCTCATCTACAGTAGTGGACATGGTAGGATACTTAATTGGATAGGTAAAACATACCAAGGAAATTTTAATTTCAGATATCATTCAGGTATAAATAACTAAGGGCTCATAAAATTTAAATGCAAACGCCGGATAAAATCAACGCTGAGTAACAAAAAAATCAATAATCCAGTTAAAAATGTTTGTACTTACATACCTAAATACCTACGTGTGTTTATTAAATCTTTTAATTGTATATCAAAAATATTTAAATTTATAAACGATTATCAATACTATCGGTGCATACAGAGAATTCATAAGTTTTGTCGGCCATAAATACATGATGGAAAACTGCAATAATTATTGTGAAAATAGGTATATTTTATACCTAGTTAGGTATGAGTGTTTTGGTAATAAAATAAACACACCTATTCAGTAAAAACAACGTTAGTTTAAAAATACAATTATTGTTTTGAAAATCATAAACAATGTTTATATTGCTTTATCGGTAAGTTGACATTATTATTTATCAAAATATTGACATATTAAAAAACAACATCGCATTAATATTCTGCGATTTATTTACAGGTTCAGTTTGAAATGCGATTATCGCTGATTTTTTTTTAGCTGGCAATTAAATTAATTGTCTCACATTCTAATTCGTTTTATATTTGAATTTAGAATAGGGAAACATAATAAGCAACTCCATTTGATTTATATGCGTGTGAGCTACAACGATTCAGGATAAACACAAAGTAGTGGATAATAGATTAATATAATGAATGAAAACAATGATTTATTCAAACTTACTGTATGGCTCTGCGGAGTTCCTCCATGCCAGGGTTGAAGCGACTTCTCGACGTCTCAGCACATACATTCCATATCGAAAGCAGACATTTTGCAAACACGCGAATTCACTTTTGTCGACCAGACGAAAACCGGTCCGAATCGCACGTGCCAAAGAACATGTGAACTATATTATAAGCCCGCTTAAATATCCATAAAATATCTTGCACGTCTGACGCAAATAATTCACTTTAAAAACTTCCCTGTTGTGCTGAACTAGCCGAGCTACACATTTAAAATTCCACGGACGCTTTGTTTTGGTTGAATGACATTTGTTGATTAGGCGGGAGCAATTTTTTCTGACTGATTGATGCTATAAAACGGCCTTAACAAACAAATATATCACTGAAACACAATGCCAATAAACCAAATATATTTATTATGATAATATCGATATCATTTCAATAGTAAATTACTTCAATTCACGGACAACACTTTCGCCAAATCGACAACAAAATGTCCCGAATTTGACGTTTCGATTTCATATACGTCAAACTCGAAAAATATACGTCTGTGAAGTTAGCAATAGATGTGCACACCGTAAATTTTTATTATTGTCTATCGAATGTCAAATATTTTATAAATATTGACAAGTGCTATGGCACATGGGAATTGTTTTAATTTTCGTTTTTGTAGTAGAATGACTGGAAAATATCGCAAAAAGCGTTATCACAAAACCAGCGCGCGCAGCTACAGCTGACGACTGCACCGGCGAGTTCAGAGACGGTCGACTGTCAGACCCCTTCCCCTTCCTTCTTCAATGATACAATCGACGACGACACGATATAAAGATTCAGCCACAGTAGTCTTCGACATTACCTTTTAATTCAATATTATAATTTATGTGCTATTTTTTTTACATTATATGATAAATTTTCTTTACTAGAAAAAAATACGCCACCAAGTAGTATTCATAACAAAACAAAAACTTAAAAGGTCCTTTAAAATGTTGTAAATTACGTTTTTTTTTAACGAAATGCTCGATAATTTTATCTTTGGCTCAATAATTATTGATATTTTTTCCACACTCAATATAAAGAGTATAAATAAATATGTAATAATAACCATATAATAATGTCCATTATAATATGGATATGTTTTTTATGAATGTACACCAATGTCATGGAAGTTCTTGTTGAAGTGATTTATTATTATAATACCTTGCGCTCCCAGTTTGGAAGCAT
This sequence comes from Himalopsyche tibetana, assembly GCA_030503985.1. Lineage (NCBI taxonomy): Eukaryota > Metazoa > Arthropoda > Insecta > Trichoptera > Rhyacophilidae > Himalopsyche > Himalopsyche tibetana. The sequence continues at coordinate 18,612,361 of JAPJYX010000006.1, forward strand.
TATTTGTAAACACATAAATTAAACAGCGAAGACTATTTTACACATTTAATTTGAAATAATTTTATTTAATGAGAAAATATTTACCATGACAGTTAATTCTTGGCAATCTGTACTTAAAAAATTTCAAACCACAAGTGATGGGTTAGATTCTTGAAATCAGCCCAATCAGAAAATATATCATAAACACCTTCGTCAAAGATATCAAATGTCTATTTGGAAAAATGTAATATTTCATTTTGGAACCTTGCTGGTGTTAGTCTTTTTTATTTGAATGCTTTTACCACTTCACCAAAAATACTGATCAGTCGATCAGACGTTTAGGGTTCAATAAATATGTCAAATATTGTTTTTTTTTTAATTTGAGATACACGCAGTGATTTAATAATCATGAAAACTTTCACCGAAATCCACAAGGGATATTTAAAATTACTATTTACAGAAAAAGTATTTAATTTTTTGCCTGAAAGTGAAATAATTTAATTTATCCAGAAGGTAAAATTTATTGTATTTCTACGAATATAGTAGAAGGTGTATGCATACTGCACAATGTATATATACTAGAGGTCTGCACGGGCCCCAAATTTTACAAAATTACCCGGTCCGAGCCCGAAACACTCAGACCCGACCCGGCCCGGGCCCGAGTCTCATACCACAATTGTTACCAAAAACCGACCCGAAGCCCGGATTTATGCTCAACAGACCGAAAAAAACCCGTTTTTTACAAATTTATAACAATTTACGATTCTCTATGGAACTAGTTATAATTAAAATCATCATGGCTGACTTATGACTCGAACATAGTCTGAAATGATTTTTCTGAAAAATAGATTTCTTCCCCGGGCCCGGCCCGAGCTCGAATCTCAATTGCGCTTACCCGCCCGAACCCGGCCCGGGCCCGTGCAGACCTCTAATACATACCTAGGAATACAGCATAGGAGATAAGGTATGTATTTATTTAAAGTTATCAAGAATAACTTTTTCAAGATTTTTAAAAAAATGGCCAATTAGTAAAGACTGCGTTGTAAACATTACTCTATTACTTCAATACTAACACAAAAATCTTTTTATAAGCGTAAATAATTTATTTATTTAAGTCGCCTGCTATGGGCCAGTTGGTAAGAGCTTGCTCTATCGATCACGCAGATCTGTGTTTGATTCCCGGTCAGATCCATATTGGGAGCGGACATGGTTTTTTTTTTATCATGTTCTGGCTATAAAAAAAACAAACTATATACCTCCATTAAGAAAGTATTGACATAAAAATGAATTTTGAAATATTTTATTTAAATGTTTTCTGTATACATCTGACAGGTAGCACAGTTCTATTTCACATTATATAAACAGTCTGTCTACGACTTTTGGTATATAGATCAATTATTTTATTTTATCTCACAATTTACTCTGGTATGTGTAAATTGCCCTTTACATAAGATTCGACAAGAATACCCTGATGTGATGAAGAACTGCGTGCAATTGTATGGGAGAGTCGTTGCACCGCACCATCAAGACCAACTCTCCAAAGACACCAATACAAAATAATATTTCATTTTTTTCATCCAAATGTCTATAATTTAGATCAATTTTAAATATCCACACTTTTCCGAAAAACCCTCGAAGGTGTTGATATTTATATGCATACTTTCGTGTATTAAGAAATAAAACACATTTTGTATTAAATTCACATTTTTACTTTATATCAGGAGCAGTTTTATTAATCAATTGATAATGCTCTTTGTGAGCGAAACCAAGAACTGACAGTGAACACCTCAAAAGTTAAAACTTCACACCTTTAAATAAGTCTAATGCAGGGATGGGGGACCTTTTCATTTCTAAAGGCCACATTCATTTATCTGATTCAAAATAAGGCCGCAGTAAAGAAAACGTTGACACCCCGTCCCCCTTTTTTTCGACTGTCGAATATTTAACGGGTTGATTACGCTCCTTTTTCAAACGCTTGCGTATAATTTTTGATCAAAGTGAATATTTTGATAAAGTCAAAAGGCCGCAGGTTCTTCTCCACTGGTATAATGTATGGACCCTGTGCCACAGATTTTAAAGATAAAATCCATTTAGTTTTTACTAATTGATTTGATTTAAACAAATGCAAAATTTAAAATAAGTTTCTATTTAAAACGCCCAAAGAGGTTCAACCCAATATTTCTCCGTGTTAAAAAAACAACGATTAGCTAAAATTAAACTTAAACAAAATATACTTTTGTAGGTGGTTGTTATACGACATGGTGTATCTTACATTCGGCCTTAGTAACACCGGATAAGTTGATGTAGCCATGCAATTTGAAAATGTTTTCCAACTCTGATATATCACTACAAGCCAAAGTGATAGGCAAATCTTGGTGTATAGTACATGGTTCCGTGATTGTTTCGAACACGACCGTATTCGTACAGCATTCTCTGTCCACTAATTCTACGTACATCGATTCTTCCGAACAAAATTCTTCTATACACAGAAACTTCTGTACATATAAAACGTTGGACGTTGGAGTATTCCGCATGTACATTGCGTAAATCAGGGGATTGGTGTACACAATTGAATAGATAAGTGTTCATTCGGATTCTGTCAAAAAGTCAGGCATGAGGATTAAAAGTACTCTGCATATTTAAACTTTCAAGAGATTTGACACCACAAAGAAGTAATGTTTATCTAATATCTAATTGAAACGACAGAAAAGGCCAGATCCTCTTTGTATTTTCTCATTTTGCTGACGATATTTTGTGAATATAAATACTATTTCAACCAGTAACGCACCATTGGACTAGTTTATAATTGTTTGACCGCAGCTTGGCGGTCGAAATCGAAAAAGCAATTCTTGTATAATATTATCAAAACCGGCGGAATATTCAATTAATTGTGTGTTGACCACTTCGATTTTAAATACGTGAGTTACCCAATGAAGAACAGCTTGATTCAAGCGTGATACATAAATCTATAGAGCACAATTTTATCGTGAGAAAGTTATCTAAATAATGCAACGGATTTGTACAGCATGAAAGTATTTATTACAAAACTGAACATATCGGCATGTTTTGAATATAGATAGAATGGTTCGAGTATACTGTATAAATTAAATTGTCTTTGGTTTTAAGTCGCTCCTATTATCACACCTGAAAGTTGCGTTGAATTCGATATTTAAATCAAATAAGAACTAAAACATTTACTTATGACTATTTCTCCACACTATTACGAACTCACCGTATAGAATTTTCCGGGGTCTTCTCATTTTCTTTTTCGAAATGCCACATTTTTAATGGGTCTGCCGATCGCTGAGTACTCTGATTTCTGCAAAAACAAAAGGTTTAGCGTAGCTGATCATGATTAGTTTTGTGATAAACTAGGGATGTGTTTTATTCCGAGCTCTAGGACAAAGACAACGTTAGTTATTTCTACGAAAGTTCTACAGAAGTCTACCATTTTAGAAAAAAAAGTACAAAACGTTCAACAACGTTTAAATGCTGTATTTAATTAGGAAGAAAGTGAAAAAGTGTTTTAACGGTTCTGCATGCAGAGTTATTGAAAAATGAAAGAAAAAAAAGAATTCATTCGTTAAACTTTCCTTTATAAACATCGATGCGTTTTTTTCGGCTTAAAACCTTAAGTCTAGTTTTAGGTCGTTTTATTGTATTCATTATTTGTATGTAGTGTTTTACATTATCTGAATTCATGTTCAAATGCAATGATAATATAATATTTTCATCACAGAATGTAAAACTTGTAACTCCAACAACAACAACTTTAAATGATAGAAAAAACGCAGCAAAATTATAGTGAGTTTCGGTAAGAACATGCTGTGTAAAATGAAGTGACTTTTTCCGAATACATTTTTGTTTTGCTTTATTAAATTCCAATTATCTTTTTTGTCAAACTGATTTTATTGGGATATTGAACAATTTGTCTTATATTATATAGTCGATATACTACCAGAAAGCTTTTAGTAAAAAAAACCTTATTTTAAGTTTAAGCAATAAGACAAATGAATAAACAGTAATTGACCAAATATGTACAGCAAAAAGCGTTAAGTTATCAATAAGTTTCTGCTAGTAATATATGCCAACGAAATTGATTTAGGTAGTTCGTATTACTTTTTTAAAGATCGAAAAAAATAAATGCAATACAAGTGAGCTCGTTTTTTCAAACGATAGAGCGCGCTCAAAATCTATCGATCTGCATTCATATCTCAAAACACCCAATTTTCGACTTAACGTTTTCTGGCAGTATACCGACGACATTATATTTTTTCGTAATAAAATTTTCGTTATTTTGGGAGTTTCTAACATTGCACTTTTGGCTGATACCGAAATACTTACCACTATTTTATTTTTTCTAAATCGGTATATTTCGGTATTCAAAAGACAGCCGGAATACTGTGATTCATGCTTTGGTTATAATAGTATTCCAATCTTTAGTCGCGTTTACTGAACGCATTGATGGGCTGCCAATACGTTAACAATGGGTTCGCCGAATCTCAAAGCTATTCATGGTGTTCTAGTAAAGGGGTAGACTCCTCTATCACTATTATGCAATCGGACTAGATTGCAAAAGTGAACAGTTTCAAGATTGACACTGATATAGGTTCGTTTCAGAAACACTAAGCCTATTAAGAAAAACACTATGTTCCTTTGTACTTATTTACACTTTTATTTACCAAGATCATTGATGATCAGTTGACAATGCTCGCCATAAGCGAAACCGCTTGTCATCTTGGAAAATAAAAGTGGAAATAAGTACAAAAGAATATTGTTTTTTTTTCTTAATATAATGTCTTTCCATCAAGTATTGACAGTGATCACTAAACGTATGCTACTTCACTGCGTTATAAAATTTAATTATAAGGCATATTTACACATTTTATAACGTATCTAAGAATATTGTTTTTCTTAAACTAACAAGGGGCTCGATGGCCACAGTTAAATTTATCAAGAGGGTCGTGCGAGCCCCCTCCTGCCCACCTCTAGAATGTCTTCCAAAGTGTGGTGTGTGGACGGCAACATTCGCCTATGTTGACAATGTGCTGTGATTGGCCAAATGTTAAGAATGGTCATAACAATACGTGATCATGGTAGAAAAGGATAGAAAAACGATGACCTTCACTAAAATAGTAAATAGTAGAAACTATAAACAATATACTTCACTTACGTATTAAAAATACATACACGACGAGCAACAGTAGAGATGGTTGTTGAAAGTAAGGAACACACTTAACCAATGGAAATACATACTTGGAATAAAAATACGTGGTGGAAAATGACATGCTAAAGATGAAATTATAATGTTTTCCAACTACAGGTATGGCTTTATGTCAAAAAAAAAAATTGTGTAACTACAGTAAATTCTCCCATAACGCGGAGTCAGGTTCATCGTTATGAGAACACGCGTTATGGGAAACAAGAATCGTGAGTAATGACGACCGGTTAGCTACGTCTCCTGCCCTCGCCTTGTGTCTACATCTGAGAGCATAGCAACTAAGATCGAAGACGTTCGTGTCTTGTGAAACATCGCCGTAAATATTTTCGGCATTCGCGTTATGAGAACTCGCGTTATGGGAAGCATTACTGTATTCGATATTTTTGTCTGTTTTTAGAAAGCCCAATTTATTAGTGCACAATAAATTATTTTTTTGTTCAAGAACATAGCTGAGAAGTAGGTTATATAAATATATACATAAATCTTCTCCGTGGAACTAGAAGTTGCGTACGCCCTTTATCCGAAAAGACATAAGTGTTTAACTGTATGGAAATATTATTGAATCATTTGCAATTGATGAATAAAAAACTGCATGACTTGGAGACAATAACTAATTACAAAAGGCATATTCTGAGCGAAGGAACATGTACTTTGATTTACATTTTAAAAAAAATGCTGCTTTGAATCAGTGCTACGTAACCTTTTTTCTCCGACGGCACACCGATGTTTTGCCAAGATTACCACGGCACACCATGCATAAATAGCAATAGGTTATATCTTTCATTCAGTTACTACGTGTGATACTAGAATTATATGCGTGGGAAAAATACTAGGTTATTTATGTTTTTGTACTGAAGCAATCCGTCACGGCTCAACTAGCAACGCCTCGCGGCACAGCGGTTGCGAAGCACTGCTTTAGAGTTTATAATTATCGCTATTCGAAACCTACAATGAAAATTGGTCACCAAGTTTTTATTGTATTAAGAAAAATATGACCTTCGAATGAATATGTCATTTAGCATGCAAAGTCAGCGATGGTCGAACAAAAAAGTCAAGAGCAGTAGAACAAAGAAAAAGTACGCGAATTATTTAATATGTGTCTTCATTTTTGAAAAAAAAAGTACAATCCGTATGTATTTAAAAACATCTTTATCTTTTTAGACCTTTTTTTCTAATTCGCGTTATTCATTATAATCTATAATATTTTAGATTTATCAATGAGTTATTTATTGTATAATTGTATGAATTATATAACGCCATAATTCAATAAATTGTGTATAGATTGATAATACAATAAGGTACCTAGCGGAACCCAGCTTGTTTAAAATATTCAAAAAATCAATTGGGGCCCGTGTACCGCATGTTGGCAATTTATGGAATAATTTTACACTATTATTTTTTAAAAAATACCACCTAATACGTCAAGCACGGGATAATGAAATAAACAATAAGTAGAGAAATATGTAAATATCTACTTAGGTACCTAAATACTAATTCAAAGACGAAACACGTAACAATTTACAAGATACATAGCTATTCGATATAAAAAGTAATTACTTACAAATATGAGCAGCAGTTCATGCAGAAAGAAGGCCAGAGCGCCAAATGGCGCCTGGACTCACATTTTTAAAAACACCATGTTAATAAATAAGTATATTTTTTTCACAAGGTTTTTTGTTCCACATATCTCACAATCTCAAATAGGTATGATATCAATAACCACTAGTTCACACACTATTATAACTGTTCCTGTATTTTTTTAATGCATTTCTGTTAAAATAAATAAAAAAACTGTATTAATAATAATGTATTCAATAATGCACGAAAAGATTTGTCTTAATTGCTTAATCACGTTTTGTTTATTTGTGACAAAGGAAACACGTCAATTAAAATAATACGAAGGGATACTTTCAGCAATTTTAAAATTAAACTTATCTATTACAAGCTTTACAAAATCTTTTATTTTTGAATGTCATGATTTTAAAAAACGTACGATACTACTGTACTAAACATATGAGAATAATAACAAAGGAATCGAACAAGATATAAATGCTCCACGTAGCTATCAGGACTGTTCGTGAGTAGTTTAGAGAAGGTCATTAATGTTGTTTCTCATTTTATATTATAAAGAGATCTTAGGCAAAGGATGTGATGTCTTTTCAAACAGACTTGACCTCTAATGCTAGTAAAAAATATCTGTCACATTTGCAATCATTATCAACAAAAAAAATGCCTAAAATGAGGTTAGTACATATTTAAATTATTGAAAGGAATTATTCCTCAAAATTCCTCTGACAACATATATGAATTGACATTTTACAAACAGTAAACAAAGTGCTTACATGCACACATTGTTAAAAAAAACATCAGCTATACGTGTGACGTGTATTTGAAATTATAATTTAACATTTGAACAGCATGTAAAGATTTCAGCCCTAAATTTAAATAGAAAACGCCTAGGTTGTGACGTACAAATATCAGGTCAAACACAAATATAATATGACAGATTTAGGCCAGTTCATACAATGTAGATAAATACACATAGCATATAGTGAGAGTTCAATACTGCAGCAATTATACCGCTGACATACTTTCAGAAATTCCTGTAAAATTATATGAATTTTTAAAACGACACTATCACAGACTTATGTCCTTATAAAAAGACTTCGATCAATATATATATATGAATTACGTCACGTTTGTTTTAACCAAGCCTTATTTTATTGAAAACAAAAGCAAGAACAATATTATGACAGTTAGATAATAATTATTCTGTTTTTCTTATCAGCTGTGAAAGAGCTTACTTTAAGGTTTTATCCGTTGTGTTAATTCATTGTTATTTTATTATTAAGACTCTAGACACGAAACTGGACACAATTCGTCAAAAATTAAATGAAAAAACGTTGTGTGGTAAATGTTTTTGTTTTCACAATAACCGACTGGTAAGTGAACAGCTGGTGGAAAGCCACTGAGATACTGTGCTTGGTGGAATTGCCAGCTGAGTTTTTGCCTTTTCCCATAAAAGGCGAAAGGAAAGTTTCAAAGAGTAATTAAGTATAACTCAAAAAAAATCGTGTACAGTTATAATATCTAAAAAATGTTTAATATTGTGTTACATCGAAACCTGAGAGTAAAATTGCTTGATTATATCACTCGTTCATATCGATAATAAACTAATTCGTACCGTGTTAGGTAAGTGAAACATAAAACTAATACAAATGAGCTCAAAACAATATTGTCAAAGTCGTGCTATAGGAAGATTACTTGCATCTACTCTTCTTTTCATTTCTGTATAGGACCTAAAAATATAAGATATATAGATTATCTAATGAATAATATTTTATATTCCTTTACAGATTGTTAATTTAAAAAATAGTCTTTTTTTTACACTGTTTTTTACTTTTAAAATATTTTTTTTTACACTATGAATTCGATAGATTTCCAGCGGAAAATGTCAATAGTAGGTATCTGCTAGAACTGCTAGTTTGTCAGTCGCTTAACCCTTCCCTTACTATGCAAAAAAAATCACAAGCTCCTGAGCTGTGTAGTCGTTACACATCAGGCAAAAGAGAGTGGATCATGACAATTATATGTAGTACTGCTGTAGTAGTGTTATATAATTTTCATGATTCGATCCCGTTTGCCTGATGTGTAACGGATACACAGCTCAGGAGCTTGTTAACACTTCCCTTACCATGCAAAAAATGCACAAGCTCCTGAGCCGCGTATCCGTTACACATCAGGCAAACGGGAGTGAATCATGACAATTATATAACACTACTACAGCAGTACTACATATAATTGTCATGATTCACTCCCGTTTGCCTGATGTGTAACGGATACACAGCTCAGGAGCTTGTCCTTTTTTGCATAGTAAAGGAAGGGTTAAGCTCTCTTTTTAGAAAATGGCAAATATAGAATAGGATAATTGGCTATTTAATCATCGCGGGCTTTATAAACTAATGACAATATGAATCAATACAGGGCTATTTATTGAAACTTTAGTTAGGCTTATAAAAAAAGGTGTGACAGACAAAAAGACAGATGAAAGGAATTTGTAAGTCATGTGTTAGTAAGTCAAATGATACAAATAAAAAATATTTAAAGCAAAACCACTATTGATCTTTTTTTATTAAAAATGTGGATATTTTTAACAAAGAAGTGTTATATTTTTTTAAATATAATGTCTTTCTACCAATAATTGACTGTGAAAACATTAAAAGTGGTTTGAATTGTTGATTGTGGTTATATTTTCTTTTCCTTGAAATTAAAAGAGTGTTCATTGTATTAGAAATAAATGTTGTGATATGTTAAGTTATCAACCCACCCTATTTTATGACTTCTTTATGATTGCTGAACGCCTGACGAATACTGATAATAAACTCGAAAATTCTTAAATTGGATAATATTTCCCAATGAAGCAACACTAAACATAGTTGGAAAAACGGGGGTGGAATTAATGTTCGGCTGTTGCCAAGACTGACGCTAGGAAAGTGGAAGGGGTGTGTATGTGGAAAACGCCAGGCGACCATCGATCGTAAGTTCATTTGACTTTTCTGACTCACTGTACGTCAGCGATACGCCCTGAAGTTGGTACCACTGCGTACTGACAGCGGGAAATGTGTTCGTAAATATTACTTCTTTTATTTTCATTGTTATATTGTTGTGTTCACAAGTGAAATATGGCGGGTATAAATAAACAAAGCAATGAATGTGCTAAAAAGACACATAATAAATTAAATTACTATAGATAAGCAGATTATATACTATAGATAAGTAATTATAAGTTATAGATGTATACAGAATATTGAAAACTGTTCGTTATAAGTCTATTTAAAAATATATTATCAATAAACAGTAAACGGAAGATAATAAAAAATATATATATGAAATATGAACATGATTTATTTAATTTTGAGGCATTTACGACAAACAAAGCAAGGGAATAGTAAGACAATTAATTATAGTAAATAAATATTCACTTTTAGAGCGTTCACTGTAGATGGAAAATAAATATCCATAGAAAATAAGTTCTTAGTTTCATTTTTGGGCACCGAAAAAGAAGTATAAATTGTTTAATATTTTTACAGAGCACTAGACCCTGTTCCTGTATCGCAGGGTTTCCCAAACTGTTTCCCGGAACACTGGTGTTCCACAGAACTTAAATAGGTGTTCCACGATCATCCACATAACTTAGAAACCACTATTTTTCAATGTTTTTCAAAAAACTATCAATTATGATTCCTTGGTTTGGAATCCATTTTCCATAACAGCAAAACCAGCCTGCTTAATTCAGCGCAAGTGATTATGAATATCTGACTGATTTTGTCAGTGATTCCGATATAAATGTCATTAAATACTTTCCTGACCAGTTTGTCAGGAAAATCCTCCAATGTGTCAAAACAAGTTATTATTGTTTAACTTCCGTTATATATGTATAACCTATTTATGCAATGCTGGATTTCTTTTGTATGCTCCAACAAAGTCAAAGTTCAGGAACCATTTAAAAATAATAAGTGTTTTATTATATTTTTTTTGTATTTATACTGCTTTGAATTACCCGACCAAAAAAATAAGTGTTCCATTGCAGAAAAAGATTGGGAAGCCCTGCTGTATCGAATAGTGTATGAATCTTGGGCTTAATGCTATTCTTTACGTCACATATGGACAACCAAGCTATTTTGTTCGGTCCTGATTCATCTCGGCGAAGTATTAGAGAAAGAAATTAATAGTTCCAGGGAGGGATTAAATAATGGAGATGACACGGGCGCTTGCAGTGGCTCCACTCTTCTAGGTAATGATCACCACCACATAAGAAATAGCAACGTATTTTATTTAATATACATAATATTACTTTATCATGTTTAATAATTTGGTCCGGCCCTTGACTTGGGGACAGAATGATAATTTGGCCCCAGACCTTGGAAAGGTTGCCCATGCCTGGTTTACATGAATCCCAAATATGTGTTAGTTTTATTAGATTAGTGGAATAATCAAGAGCATATTTATGTCCAGCGTTATATTTAAGTTTATTATCAATTAATTATTAATGTCTTACTTCCTCGGAATTCTGTGTCATTCAACAAGTATTTTTATTTTTCTAAGGTGGATCCCCGGTTGATTGTTTTTTAAGAATCATTTGTAAGAATCATCAGAAATACGATAAAGTTGTATACGTTGAAACTAGGGCATCCAATCCCGGGATCCCGTTCAATTTTCTGATCCCGAAATTCGTTTTGTGAGATTCTGGGAAAAAGTATACCAAATCGGAGTTTTCAAATTCCACGGTGAGCTAAAAAAAAAAAAAAAACGAGTTTCCGTGAGATTTTGGGAAAAAGTATACCAAATCGGAGATTTCAAATTCTTCGGTGAGCTAAAAAAAAAAAAAAACGAGTTTCCTTGAGATTCCGGGAAAAAGTATAGCAAATTGAGGATTTCAAATTCCTCGGTGAGAAAATCTCAATCCCGGGATCCCGGGATTCAAAATATATCAATCCCGAAATCCCGGGATTGGAAAAAGGCTTCGGGATTGGATACCCTAGTTGAAACCATCTGAATCTAAGTCTTATAGAAATAAGATATACATTTTTTATGGCATTCATTTACATATGAATGATAACATATAAATAATTATTGACAACGGCGTAGATTGGTCCTTAAGTTTTCCGACTGCCATTTTTTTCCACACGAAATTGATGATAGTAGCCAGATCTCACGGGTTCGAGTCCCAGTACGAACAGCATTTTTTCGATCGTTTAATCGACTTCTGTTTGAAGGCATGGGTGTTTGTGATTTCTAAAAAATTCCCTCCCACCTTTTCTAATCCTTTAATACGAGAGCGTTAACCACTAGTCCTGTCTTAGCCTTATCCTTCTATCCCTACTACTCTCTTTCAAAAAGGTAGGTTGATCGACTGAGTAACAAACAGTTTTCGCAGAAAAACTTATGTTGATATACCTCCATTAGGAGGCCATGTCCTACACATTGGGAGCGGACATGCATTTTAAAAAATGATGATTCTAAATTTTACAACGTGGTGGGTTAAGGGTATTTTTTTAGGCACTTACTTACTTAGGGTAGAAGGCGTTTAAAAAAATACCCTTAACCCACCACGTTGTAAAATTTAAAATCATCATTTTTTTTAAATCCATGTCCGCTCCCAATGTGTAGCATATGGCCTCCTAATGGAGGTATATCAACATAAGTTTTTCTACGAAAATTTATCCGGCTGCGTGGTCGAGTGTCAACGTCACACGGAGGTCACGGGTTCGAATCCCAGTACGGACAATTTTTATAGATGGATTTTTCAGAATAAATTAATTGTGATTATATAGTGTTGTTAATTATTGTTACTATAAAAAAATAACTATTTCATTAAGTAGGTTATTTTAATTTTGTTGATTCTACATGAGAGTTGAGTCACATGTATTTTTATTATCTCTGAAACTTTCCATGAATTTTCATAAATGCTTTCTCTAAAAGAGTGCCCCCACCTCCTTGCTACAATAGTGTATATTCAGTGGTGTAGGAAGGGGTCCTGCCGCCTGGTGCAGTCCTTAAATTTGCACAACACTTTTTCTATTTTTATCTATTAAGTAGGAGTTGGATCCACTACAGGTGGATTTTTTAAATGTATAAATACGATTTCTCGAAGAATATTGTATTTATTTTTGAAAATGCCACCCCCAAAAATGTGCCGCACGGGGTGGTCCGCCCTATGGTATCCAATCCCGGAGCCTTTTTCCAATCCCGGGATTTCGGGATTGATTAATTTTGAACCCCGGGATCCCGGGATCCTGGGATTGAGATTTTCTCACCGAGGAATTTTAAATCCTCAACTCGCTATACTTTTTCCTTGGATTTTCACAGAAACTCGTTTTTTTTTTTAGCTCACCGAGGAATATGAAATCTCCGATTTGGTATACTTTTTCCCAGAATCTCACGGAAACTCGTTTTTTTTTTAGCTCAACGAGGAATTTGAAATCTTGAATTTGCCAATTTCGTGTAAATTTACGGAATTTCCTCAAAATTTCTCCATCCCGAAATCCCGGGATCGCGGCCATCTCAATCCCGGAATTTCGGGATCAGAAAATTGAACGGGATCCTGGGATTGGATGCCCTAGTCCGCCCCTACCGCATCTCCCTTGCTACGCTACTGTGTATATTTATAGTTTAAGTTCATCTATTTTTTGTTGACAAATGACTCTAAAACGCAAACATTGCTGCTATAATAAAACATAACCACTGCAATCAAAACGAGTTGCGAAAAGCAGTGAATATAAAACTATTATTTTTATGTAAGTTTACGTATTTTTTTTTTTAAAAAAATCGCGTAATTACAGTACTTTGGCATCCAGCATCAGCTCATTTTTTTAATGGATAAATAGCTCATCACTAATTTTCACGCACCCAGAACGAGAATCCAATGTAAAAAATATTTTAGAATTTATAATATAAGATGTATGGAATTAGCATTGAATATTTAACTCGACGCGAATAAAAATTATTTTATAAATCATACTTCATAATCAATCATATCGACTGTAGAAAGGAAAAAGGACGTAACCCACACATATCAAATTTTACAGGAGGCGCTAAAAACGTGTTTTGATGATTTTGTGATAAATGCAAATTATGAATTATACACAACCTTGAAATGCACGGATACTTCTAAACGGATGTTTAATCGACATAACCTAATATCAATTAAAGAAATTGTCTCGGAAAAACCTTTATTTCAGTGTTTTTTCTTGGTTTTAATTTTTTACAAGGTCATCTTTTTCAAACTTAAAAGCTAAATTTAGATACTTATTCGGCATTTTCAGCTTCCATCCTTTTGATAGAATGTGTGTCAAGTTGTATACACTGTGATTGTCGAAAAAAGGTGTTTTGGAAAATTGAGGGTTACGTTCTTTCCAAAGTCGAATGTAACAACACTTAAGATCACTTAAAAATCTAAAAACTTTGAGATTACGTTTTCAAACACTACAACGTTTCAAATTCTTTGTGACTTATTTGTAAACTATATGTAATGGCGGATTACCCTGTAAGCACACGGGGCGCGCGCTTGGGGCTTCCAAATCTTGGGGCCTTCAGAAAAAGGTTATTTAATTTATAGTCCAACTATTTCATTCAGTTTTCAATATTTATTTTTTTATTTTAAATGGATTTTTACGTCTCTTTTATGACATCCAAAAAACAGGGACTCCAAAATAAGAAGCACTTAATCTGCCACTGTATATGTGTGTTAGCGGTTTAACTATTTATTTTGTTAAAAAAATATTTTAGGTTTTAATTTTTCCTGCAATAATTTTTTGATTCAGAATTATTTATCTTATAATTAATTATATATATATATTTTTGTCTTTTTGGCAGTGTCTATGACGATGATGTTGTCGATACTAATATAAGCGGCAAAATTTTTGTCTTCAAAAAAGCTTGTCGGAAACCATTGGTAAAAAATAGGTTTTATTCCCTTTTAATTGTGATAGAAAAACAATATAGTTGTATTCATATTTTTAATCCGTAATTATTTGAGTTCAATTCGGTATTTTGAATTGTCTTATACTTATTGTAAATAACAATCCCATGTTCGTTAATATAATATTTGTCTATATAATATTGTCTAGGATATAATTTTGTCTAGTATATTTTAGTGTGTATATAATATTATTTTATACGTTTATGGTTCTTAAAAGTAAATAAATATATATTTTATATTCTACGGGTGTCCTTGACATTTATTTTGTATTTCCATGTATTTTGTTTAAATGTTGCATCATTGAATACGTATAAACCTACAGTTTTAATATTAATAAACATCAGATGATAGCGGCGTGAGACAAACTTGTTTAGAAGTTTAACAACAACTGTAAAGAGTTTCGGCAATTATTTCTAGAAACAATCTGTTTGAGGACGACCAGGGATTACAACTCTAGTTTATACATACAAGATATCGCTGCTGCGTATTTTTTGTTATATCATACAAAGCTAATGCAATAGAATTGTGTAAATTTCATCCGAGGTGGATGCGTACGTAATAACTGTCCTGTTAGCGTCTAATCAAGTTTTAAATTAATAAATATTCTATTGCTGATTTCCAAACGTCCACACCGAGAAGAGCGAATTCAGAGAACATTTTTTTAATGAAATATGTAAGTTACCACTATAATAACCATTCTTATGATTGTTTACAAATGTTATTAACACTACGCTGTTTGACTTAATACGTTAGAAATCACACGTAAAATAATCATAAAAAATAATCGTAAAATGTCATTCCTCTTATCAAGGCATTTCATTATTTTGTAAAAGAAACTCGAAAATAACACCGCTGGCTGTATTATCACATTGTTTAGATTTCGCATCTGTCATTCAATGGCCGTTTCCAAAATAGCATACTGATCAAAATCAATCTTTTTAAAGAAAGAAGTCGGAAGTGAACGAAACAAATTATTGAATTCAGACAATATTACTGATTTGGGCTTTTTAAAATCTATAAACAATATTTCGTAAAATTATTCCATTCATTCCATGATTTTAATCGTTCGCAATCTGGTAATAGCCGGGTTTATTCACGGGCACTTTCACTTTCATAAGCGAGTGATTTATAAGCTTTAAAACGAGAAAACAAATGAGTAAACGAGGTGTGCTTAGAGTTCTATCTCGTTTTAAAGAATACACACCACCCGATCGCACGTGTAAGCCCTTGCAATAAAGCCGGCTTTTAGGAAAGGATTTTGTAGCTAAAGCTTCTACAATAGAGACATCTATCGATGAAAATGATTAATTATTGTTATCTTAATGAATATTAGTCTCTTTACTCAAATTATGCTTGAATACTAGTATTATTAGAATGTTTATTTATCCATATTCCTGTTTCTCCAAAAATCCGCAACCCAAAGTATAGATTAGGGATGGATCAGGGGCTCTCAATCAATGAGATTGTGGGCGCAATCGACTGTTTTTTATTCAAAGTTTCAAGTTACTTCAAAAAAGTGAAAACCATTTAATTTATTTATTTCACAGCTTTTGAACATTATATTTAATTTGCAAAACAACAATATATGTAAATATTATTTTATAATTCTTCTTTGACGATTTTCCTAATGGATTCAACAACATCACTCTTTGAATGTCGGACAATATCAATATTATTTACTTGTGCCGGAATCTGTTCTGATTTTGTATTATTTATTTGAACTTAATAAAATTTTTGGTGATATAACATCATCAAATTCTACATGTTACCAAAAATGAGTTTATAATCAAAACAATTATTTTCTTACAGATGTATAGAAGAGAGCATTAATGATGGATTTCCTAAATCTGGATTATATCTGGAGTGTCCTCCTTCATAACTGGACGACAATCGGATGGATATTGCTGGTCGTTCTCATATATTATCATTACACCAGTACATTTGGACATTTCCGAGAAATGGGGGTGCCATTTATGAAACCTACATTTTTATTTGGAAACATTGGTCAGAGAGTTTTACTACGCACCTCGTTTCATGAGTTTAATATATCTGTTTATAGGCATTTCGCTGGACTGCCTTACGGAGGTAATTCAATAGTTTAATATATTTTCTAAACACTACATCATGAGTGGGCTAACATGTATTTTTTTTTTTGCCATTGAAGCTATCTTAATTTCATTTTAAATTTAATTGTAATATACTTTGTGATGATTGATAAATTTAAATATTTACTTATTTTATTCCAAAAGAGATAAAACAATTAGCTGTTTTTCACAGGAAATAAGATGTTTTTAAATCCATTGCCCAGCTTGTGTACTATATTATTAATCTGTTAACTGCAATTACTACGTTGCTTTTCTCTGATTAAATAAATAAATCTATTTTCAATCCTTAAGCAGAGCTGTCAACGATGTTAGGCTTTTAATTTCTGTTAATGTCATTATCCGAAACTGATACCATTATCCATTCTCATATTATTCAATGCTTTTAAAAAAATACACTGACTGCTCTGTCGTCATTAAAAAAATCTATATTCAATGGAAAGCAGATGATTTTAAGCAGCTATATGCAACAAATAAGATTCTCAGTTATTGTAGCATATTATGATGAAATGACAGTTAAAATCATTACGGGTATTTAGTAGGAGATATGTTGTTTTAATGCTCGTTAAACAATGTAAACCCAGTGTCTCAAAATGTTAAAGGTTTCAGTATGATGAAAAATGACAAAAGTTGTTTCAGAAGATGCTTTATTGACTCTTTCACAACTAATTTTGCCATGTTATCAAAGAAAGTTTAAAGTGAAACAGATTTTTCATCATACTGAAAGCTTTAACATTTTGAGATACTAGGTTTACAGAATATCTTAACGATGGTATGTAAAAATTGTGGACTAATTTGCTTAGAATAAGCCAGCTGTGTGAAGTCATGGCCCGTGATCCCGTTGGGAGTATTGCCGGACAATTTATATCTTAATCATAATTTTACTTTCAATATTTCATAGAGTTTTATTATACTTACTTCCATGATTTTGCAGGGTATTTCGAAGGTCGGCGCCCTTTACTCCTTATAAAAGACCCTGAGATTATTAAAACTGTTATGATAAAGGATTTTGATTATTTTACTGACAGAAACACCATGCGTACCAATGCTCCATTGTACGTACAAAAGATGCTAGTAAATATTAAGGTATTTGTATATTGTTTTTTAAAAATATGCCTTTGCTCAATAAGTCTCTTTATCTATTGCAATCATTATAATAATAATTAAAATATGACATTTGTGAACATTATTTAAGTAGTATGTGTCCACATAATAAGTTTCTATAATTTCTTTCAAGATCTTCATGAACAGGATCGTCAACTAAAGTTATAGCAGTGGCGAAGCCTCTTATATTATAAAAACTTAATATTAAATAAACTGATTCTTCTGTCTCTGAATATCTTACTTTGAAGATTGAGTAGGGTGAATCATATACATCCATACCTTGGATAAAAATTCATTGATCACTAGTCACTTGTTTATTCAGGAATTTAAACTCAATTTCAAACGGAGCACTTTAAATCTTGCATACATCTTTCAGAGATCAAGATCAAGAAAATAATGGATATTGGAGACATTATATAAAATTTTCTATTGCAGGGTAAAGAATGGAAGAATGTGCGTTCGCTTTTGACTCCGACATTTAGTTCTGGTAAACTTCGCGGCATGGAAAATATTCTACAAGAATGTGGGCAGCAAATGTCTGAATTTCTTAAAAACCGGCCAGGTAACTTTGTGTTTATTTTATGGTTATGTAGTGGTTCATAAGAAGTCTTAATCAGAAAGCCAGGTTATTCAGGATCAGATTCATACTTGAAGGGATCTGAGCTGATATGTATTGGAAATCCCAAAACATGTCAATTGATTTTGTTTCTTATGTTGCAGATAGCAGTGAACCATTAGAAATGAAAGAATTTATAGGACGTTATACTTTGGAAGTTATTGGAAGTTGTGCATTTGGTCTCGATTGCGCGTCACTCAAGGATCCAGATGCGGAATTTGTGAAGGTGTCAAATAGTTATTTCGCTTTATTACTTTTATGCATCAAACATTGGATCGATAGATTGATTCTGCAAGTCTTTTGAGAGGTGATCTGTGTTTTATATTACAAGGGGATAACGCCTGTTATAAAATATTTATACCTTGTCATCTCCCATTGTGTTTAATACATAATCTCAATAAAGAACTGGTTATTATTTAGTCGTCAAACATTGTAGTCGTACTTACTTTTGGAAATAAATCAATTGAAAATTCTTTCCATTTTATGGGAATTTGAACTCATCTCGAACGCCTAAAAGTGTTGACCTCTAAGCTAGTAAGTCAGTAATGTGCCTAAATTTGTAAAAGTGTGTGTTTTTTTTTAAAAAGCAGCATTTGGCATCTTCTTTTTAGAAAAGGAAACGAAGAGAATTCAGTCTGGTTATACTAATGAATACTATTTTAATGGTTTTAGTTGGCTGCTAAGTTTATGGAAATACCACTTCTCCACCGCACATGTTTCTTCATTGTGCTTTTGTTTTTCCCGCCTGGGCTGCGTTACTTACCATTCTCAATGTTGAACATGACATCTTTGACCCATCTTCGAAACGTTGTGAACACCACAAAGAAAGAAAGAGAAGACTTCCCAAATAAAAGGTAACAAAAACTGCCCACACTTAGGCTATTTCATTTAATCAGTATTTTATGAAGAACAAAATTGCTATCGAAATTCTTTGATTAGTTATAGTAAAAGTACATAAATAAAGACGTTAAAACCTCATTGAAAATGACGATTATCTTACAACAAGGTTCAGATGTAGCATCAGATATGAACCGGTCTGTATTATTCCATGATGATATACATACATTTTGTTTATTTATTTCAGGCGCAACGACTTCATGCAGCTGATGGTGGATGCAGCTCAAAAGGAAATCAATGATAATGTAGAAGATAGAGGTAAATTGCTGTCTTGTAGTCATTGTTGTCGTCAGCCAATGTCAATCTACTGCTAGATAAAAGACCTCTCACTGGATTCTTCCCAAATCACCTGGTCTAGTTTTCTTTTTAAGTGTGAAATAAATTTGCAGCACTTGAGTAACTATTATAATGAAAGAGTGAGTGGATCGAATCAGTTTTGAGAATAATTGAGACAGAAAATTACGATCTTGGCACTCTTGGATGATGGTTGGTATACATGTAAATCGTGAAAATATGACTGAACCTATCATTATTTTTTTTAATAATCTTATTTTTCTTTGCTCAGTGTTTGCTGAAAAGAATCCCCTGTTTGAATTTGAATCAATGTTTACTTTATTAATAAAACATCTTACAATGTCACTTAACAGAAAGCCATTATATAAAAAATAAAACGCTCTTTTTTGCTAATTCCACATTTATTTATTAAGATCGAGACCGGTTTCGCTTATCACGAGCGTCAGTTAAAAATGCTCACGGTGAGCTGGTAAGCAAAACCGGTATTTAGTCTGAAGGTGATTTTCAAAGAGGCAAAACTTGTGTCATCATTTTTAACACAACAGCAGAATAACATAGTTAATAAAAGTAAATTTGTTTTATTCAGTGATGAAGGATGAAATCATTCAAGCCCAGGCGATATTGTTTCTTTTTGCCGGCTTTGAGACATCAAGCACGTTACTCAGTTTTGCTTGTGCAGCACTTGTTGAACACAAAGATATACAAGACAGACTGCGAAAAGAAATATTAGAAGTGGCAGAGAAAAATGGTGGTAAATGCACGTATGATTCTGTCAGCGAATTGCCACTCCTTGAAAAAGTACTGATGGGTAAGTTTTCGCATATTTCTTACAGTTTGTAGACTTCTTGCTATGTTACCGCTCGTACATTAAGAGTGGTTTGTTTTGATTTCTGATCCACCCAGATAAGATTGAAATTAGTTTGTTACACATCCAAACAATGCCATGCTTATAACTTTTCCCTTAATTGTTATAAACTAAATCATGACACGCATATTTTTTTAATGAACTTGCATAGTTGTCATCATCATTAGGACCCTGACTAGCTGTGGTAAGTTCATAATGTCCAATAATTCTCTGCCTCTATCTAAAGAAGCTGTAATTCAGCTTGACTCATTGAGCAAACGAAAAACAAACTTAAAAATCGGACAGTATTGATATTTGACAAAAGTCTTTAGACAAACCGACATCACACAAAATGTGAAAATACATTTTACAGTAATATACAACTACTATGATTAATTATTGCTTTAAGAATGTTAAAAAATCTGAATACACACATAATATATATCGATAGCCTAATTATAGATAGTATTTTTGAGCCAAAGCTTCATCCATCAAAACTGAGTTGTAAAAAAGCGAAAATTATTATTTGTCTCATCTTCTTAGTGAATCATTGAGTCATTTATCTCAATCCAATTCAAATTTATTGCAGCGTTGACAAAACCATAAGATATTTCAAGTTGTATTTATATAGATCAGAGAATTTTTTTATATTTCATTATTTCCATTATACAAACACCTGCATACCGAGAGAAGACTAGGCATTATTTCTAGTTGTACTTTTGTGGAGTTACAGAAGAGAGGTATTGGAATAAAATACAGTGGCGGTTCCTGACCTAAAACCTTGGGTGGGCTGGAGAAAAGCATAGCATTGTATACTATTTACGAAATTGTGCATGTTTCCACTTCACCTTATACATTAATCTACAAGCAAATTAACAAATACTATGACACTACTGCAATGCATAAATTATTATATAATAAAATCAATGCTAATGTAACTAAGAAATAATGGAATAATAATACGGAACCATAAATTCGTCTCTTTCAAAGTGAAATAACAAATAAAAAAAGCAATACAGAGCTGTCACTGAGATTCAATACCTGTCACTTTCATACAATACAACGATATTGGTATTTGTGTTTGAATGTATGAGTATGGGTCATGGGTAGATTCAATTTAGCCCCCAACGAATGACAGAAGCTTGTTAATTTGAAACACAGTCGTGTGCGTTTGATGACGTTTCTGTACATACAAATACAAAAAAAATCTAATCGTGCTTGATTGCGCCCCAGTGTAATGAAATAATGCAGGCTATTATCTGTGATTGCGGGCTTGAAAAGCTCTAGCCCCTGAGTCGTTAATATGTAGGTGTTGCCAGACTGACGGCACATTGCCTGTTCTCTATGAAGTATTTACATGGTTATTGTTTTTTTTTATGCCGGCTCAGTTTAAAATTGTAATACAAAAAACAATCGAGAATATTATTGTAGGTAGACATGGCATTGTCTTATATTGACAGAGGAAAATTTAAACAAAGATATTATATTCATTTGGGAAAAGTTAGTTACGCTTATAAATGTATTTATTTTGTTCAGCGGCTGAATTGCTATTAATTTTTATTCAGCCATCTAAAGTTTTGGGTGAAAAATACAGGTCGTGCTTAGCCCACCTAGCCCAGTACCTAGAACCGCCACTGATAAAATATAATGTGTAATATAACTCAAAACACCAATTTCTACTAGGCCATTGAATTATATATACATAGTGTGAATTATAGTGTTCCTTGGCACATTTTCGTAATCATTTAAAAAGATTTTAATTATCCAAAAAGATGAAATTCGGATTTGACTTTCTGTCATTGGTTTTATTTTTTTTAATAATTGAGGGTTGATTATCTTCCACAGAAACACTCCGCATGTACCCTCCCGTATCAAGAGTGGACCGAGTTTGCACTAAACCATATACGATTCCTGGAACTGACCTGAATGTTAAAGTGGGCGAAGTCGTGGTCATATCTATTGCGGGTGTTATGCATGATCCTGAATTATATCCAGATCCTGATGTCTTCGATCCGGAGAGGTTTTCTCCTGAAGAGAAAAACAGGCGACCACCTCAGCTTTTCTTACCATTTGGTATGGGGCCGAGAAACTGCATCGGTATGTTTATCAATCTTAGGTTTTATTGATTTTCTAAGACATATTAATAAAAAAAACAGCTTTAAGTCAGGATTAACTGTATATCATGCTGTAAGAATTAATTCTAACGTCTGATATTGGGGGTGAAGTTGTTTGATTTCGTGAAGAATTCAGAGATTAGGGAACATACAATGCGGCATCTTGGTATGCCTCCAAGAGCCTTAATCCCGCTTGCCTCTTCTTTTGGCCTGTGGGTATCCTGCGCCTCAGACGATCATTGAGTACTATCCATAGGATGTACTCGGTGGAACTGAAGGATGCTAGCATGGCAAGGAATCATGGAGGTGGTGCATGAGCATGGTGGTCATATGCTTCACATAGCGAGCAAATATGGTAAAAAAAATAATTATATATATGGATTAATGTTGTTCTGACACAAATAAAGATATTAAATAGAGGCTGACTATTAATCTGCCTTAATGTACATAGTAGCCAATAAAATAAATCACAACTCTTTGCCAAATTGGTATAATAAATGCATATACTGAGTTATTTCAGACCAAGATTAGAAAACCAAGAATCTCACTGTGCACTTGCCTAGTTTTTTAAAATCTATTTTTACTTTACCAACTTCTACCAGTGAAACTTAAGTGTTATAATTTTTAGGTTTACGATTTGCAATGATGACTGCCAAATTTGCCATGTTTCATTTACTCAAGGATTACAAATTAACTGCTTGCGAGAAAACCGTGTACCCAATAGAGTATGACAGACGGGCATTCTTGCTCAAGGCTAAAAATGGAATATGGTTGAAAGCAGAAGCACTGAGCACTTGAAGAGATCTGGCAGCAATCAATTAATTATAATGTATTTTATATATACACTACTAGTAATATTATGCATCAATTATGGGAGCTATATTATAGGTGGTAATTTATTATCATTTAATTAAGGGGGGTTTGTAATTATGTTCACTGCTGTTGTTGTTGATCTTTTATGATTTATTTGACCAATCAAAAGAGTGCGTTAGAAAGAGGTTATTTTTAAACAAACTGTCAAAATAAACGCAAGTTTGTCAAGTAACATGTTGTGAAGCCTATTAATCTTATGATTAATCAGACATAACACTTTAAAGAACAAAACAAAGTTTTGTTATCGGATTTGACAGATTGACTATATCAACAGTGAACATAGTCTCAATTGACAATTTTAATAATTAACTAATAAATCTGAGAATAGCCCCGCAGATGACAGTGTCATCTGTCAACATTCACTCAAATTTTGCAAACAATTCAAGACGAAATAATTCAAGAAGTACATAATGTAATTATTTGAGGCATCTAGTTCCAAAATGTAACCCTATAATTTAATAACAATAATGACAGTCAAAAGGAATACTATTTTTCCATGCACTTTAACAATCAATCACATTAGTTTAGTGGCTAAAATTCTACATTTTTTTTATTCATGGCACAGACTAATTACAGAATAATTTTTCAATATGTACCCGTATTGAAAATCTAAATCAATAAAAATACGAAACATATACATTATTTACAAGGATTTCTAGGTTTTGTTACAATTGACAATAACAGTTTTTCACTGATGACTCAGGATTTGTAGGTTTAGCCAATTGACATTTATTGTGACCAATAAATACAATTATTTCAAGACTATTTTCAATATTTGCCTGTGAGAATTATATTATTATTTATTTCGATATCAACTCCAGCCAATAACTTCAAGAAGAAAGCAGTTTCACTGTGAGATGTAAATTTTTAGATTATTTATTTCATTACATCCTGTTAATTGATTTTCTACAAAACATTTATCAACTGGCTACACCTTGCGCCGTTATACAATTGGATACAATTACAATTTATTTGCTAACTAATGATAAGCACATAATGCAGATCAAATTAGTACATGAGTAACTACTTTATAATATTTAATCTTTAAAAATATAGTATATATGTCTAGACTCAGGGGAGATTATATCGACTATGGAAAGGAAAAAGGACATAACCTATACATATTAAATTTTACAGGAGACACAAAAAACGTTTTTTGATGATTTTAGGCTAAAAGCAAATTGTGAAATATATACAACCCTGAAGTGCACGGTGACTGATAAACTGGTTTTTTATTGACTTGGCCTAATATTAATTTAATAAATTGTTCAAGAAAAACCATTTTTAGGTCCTTTTTCCTGGTTGCAATTTTCACAAGCCTTTCTTTTATCAAACTTAGATACTAATTTGGCATTTTCAGCTTCCATCCTTTTAATAAAACGTGTGTCAAGTTGTATACATTATTATATATTATTTGCTGAAATTATTTTGCTGAGATTATTTGCAAAAAATCTGCTTTGGAAAAACTTTTGATTGATATCTATACATCAAATTCTGGGGCTGGTGGAGCCAACTCCAATTTCCCTTTCATCTGGTGTTTTTTGATGTTGCTTTTCCCCTCGTGGCGTCCTGGATTTATCTGGGCGTAGGGGGGTGCGTGGTCTTTGGTATTTGTTTTGATTTTGTGGTGGTATTAGTTCTCCACAGTCAATATATAATCCGCAGAACTTTCAGCCTCTGCGACTTGTGAAAATTGGAAAATGAATAAATTGGCCCTACTTTTAGGGGTTAAACATCACTGTTTTAGGGGTATTTCATAACATTTTCTAGTGAAAAACTCGGTCAGTGGCCTTGGGAAGATTAACAGTTATTTTTAAAAAATGTTCAGCTTATGATAATTAAGTCTATACCATATCATTAAAAAAATCTTTAGAAAATGACTTTTATCTGTCAAATTTGTCACAAATCACTAGGCACTCTGTAAAGGAATACACGTCATCAAATATTTAATGTAACTGTTAAAAATACAGCTTGCATTTTATATTCCTGTGTGAGTTATTTTTTTATGGAATTGAATTTAAATAATGATACATTTTTCATAAATAATATACAATTTATTGTAATATATATATACTACTAGTATAATAGGAATAGGAATAATGAACATGCGGGGGGGGGGGGCGATTTTCACATTTATAAGAATCTCAGATCTGACAGACAGAATGTCTGAGTAATCATGTCGAGTTGCTACGTGTATTAGAGTGATTGTAATGATATACATATGCTTTACAACAATTAGTTTTGACAGTAAAATAACCTTTTTCTAATGCACTTTTTTATCTGGTTGAAAAAATTAGTGAACAATTAATTATTACATTTAAGTTATACCAACCGTAAAAAAAGAATTTACAGAGCCCCCTTTATTACTGTTCAGTTCCTAATAAATTTAAGAATAGCCCTTTTCCAATAGTTTATTTAAGTACTCATATCAAATAATGCAGAGTTTGTTCTACTGTAGACAAACCTTGTAGATACAATAATTATGCTTAAAAAAGTAGTATTTTTGTAATCGTAATGTGTCTTAGTATTGTAAATTTATATTCGCAATACAATTTTTATCGAATGTTCAAATTATATGGTGCATTATGCAAATTAAATTTTACAGTAAAAATCACCGTAATGTTAAGGTTGTGAATTTTATAGACATACAGGCCGAACATGGATGATCTGATCACCCAACAGATCTTAAAAACGTCGGGTTAACATCAAAGTTGCTCTTAGGCATATCGTTTTGTTGAATTAAGAGTTATTTTTACTGCAACTCTATGTATTGTCAACCAAGAGTGTTGTAATTGGGCCGGCTTAAGGATTTCTGCACCTGTGTGCGAAACACTTTTGGCGACTCGAAAAACTAGATTTAACCGAGTGGATAGTGCGTGCGCAGCAGTCTTTGCACACGCCACGAACCGGCTCTGGTTGTATTAACCAGTTTGCGTTCATTTATTAATTTCACATTTTGTCCCGTCAGGGGATCAAATTGAACATGAATCTAATCAATGGTGTCAGACTTTTACAATAATAAAAGCAATATTTAAAAAAATCATTTTTAAGTATTTTTAATACAGTATATGAGATTATATATTACTTCCCGTGTCGAGAAAATCTAAATTAGTTTTTATATAAATATATGTACATTTGATACTCAAACTATATGTATTGTTATGTAGTGGTTCCTGATATCTTTATTTATGTAATGTAACAAATGATAAAAGCTGCTAATAAATATTGTTTTCAAAATCTTCAAAAATCTGTTTTGTTTTGTTATAGCTTTCCAATTAAATTATTCTTGCAAAAATCATTCAGGGTTCTAAGGGTAAAATTACAACAACCACTTTTATCTTAACAGCTTAACGATCGCACGTTTTTTTTTATAAAATTTCACCTGGCGAAATAGAATTTTGCGAAAAATTCGCAAACATTATAATTTTACTAAATTCAATATAATTTGCAAGCAAATTGAGATATCTTTACAAAATTCAATTTTCTTAGCTTCCAGATACTTCGTCTATACGCATATATGTGTCCGCCGGCCAGCAACCTTTGTTTTTCAAAGACTCAAATACGCGTCCACGGTCGTTAAGCTGTTAAAATAATCATTTTTTAATATTAACGCTACATATGCTTTTTGATATAATATTTTTCAATGTGGAAGGATCCAATATGTTATTATTATATTAAAATAATGTGTTTGGATTTTTAAAATAAATTGTTATAAATAATGACTTATTAATTTTATTTAGAGCCTCCCAAAGTAACCTCAAACAATGCATTTCCACAAAGCTATCTCATAGTTCTGCAAAGTCTAATAAGCGGGCCCGATTAAAAATTTTGTTGGGTTCGAGATATAAAAGTTTTCATGAAAAAACTCAAGATTAATGGAAATCACTTACCATAAAATAATAGGGTTCATTGCCAATTATTAAATGATTTTTATAATGAATGTAATGATTTTTATGTAAGTGAAGTAAAAATTAATTAAAGCACTCGACAACATATCATTGCAAAAGGAAACACAAAACTTTCACACTGGACTGTGGACATGGCTTAAAAAAGTTATTTTAATACTCATATACTTCTCATTTCAATAATCACACCGATTCAAAGGAAAATAAAATGTGTCCTAAAACGGATGGCATATTTATGATACTTTATTGAAATTCATGTATAAACAAAATGGATGACACATATTCAAAATGGATGTCCACTGACAGATCTAAATTGCAACTATGCCACTTTCTGCTGTCATATTCAAAGTCTAGAAATGCTGCTGATCCTCTAGTAAGATTAACCGCTTGAATACCGCGCAAATAAATCATTAATATGTCTCAGAGATACTGCGTATTTTTGAGAAAAATAATTTTGCCTAATATACACTTGAATTCGATATTTTAAAAACCTATATTGACTCAGTATAGATAGCACTACACATATTTATCAAAATATTGCTTATGTTTTATTAGAATACGAAGTATTTGATTTTTTGAATTTCTTGGACATCCGTTTTCGCTCGCACATGTTCTGGACACCGTGTTTGCTTGGTATTCAAGTGGTTAAAAGCTTCTCAAAGAATTGAAGCTGTAATATTTCTGACAAAGCTAATATTTAATTCATCAAAAGATAGGACATTATGATGATTATTATCATGCATTCACCTGGCTTCAATATGGTAGGTATCATTATTGAGATCTGCAGTGATTTAGAAATTTGATTATTATATTATTATTACCAATAACAGTGGCTTTATTTGAAAATATGTTATTATTATTTTACACGCCACTTAAGGAATTGTCATAATCATTTCAAATTAGTAGGTAGGTGTTGTCAGTTAAAAATAAACATTTGTTACAAGAACACATTGTGTATATAAGATCAATTCCATTTTTTTAGTTTTGATTACCTGGATTTAATTAAATTTTGGCACTTGTCAACGATGTCAACATAGAAATATTAACCTATCATCATTTTGAATTGAATTACCTTACAGACTAAGCAAATCTGTTTCTGATTTTATGAAGAAGGTATAAAAAATGAACTGCATCACTAGTAGGTTGTCGATAGGCCAGTACAGTAGGTACTCTGAAAATCAACTAAATAAAATATGATCCAAAATGATCTTACTTTATCATGATGTTATATACCATGGTATGAAACTGTGAATACAATTTACACATTAAAAAAGTGGTTTCCAAACTTTATGTGACGTTTTTTTCTTCGAAAAAAAACATCTTCGCACCCCTCATCCTTGATAATAAATAATAAAGATATGTTTTAAAGAGTAAAAAATATTAATAAAAACACAATATTTTTAAAAGGTCAGGACCGGTTTTGAGCGTTATCAACTGATAAGAAATATTATTTAACAGTGCTATTTATAGAAAAATAAATTGAAATGAAAAGGTGTATACAACAATTGACATTGAAAAGAATTTACAAATTACAGTAAAAGTGCTTCTATAATCACAAAAAAATTAAATGTTTAACACCTCAGGAGCGAAACCGGTCCTGACCTTTTAAATAAAGTGGAATAAAGTACAAAGGCATATTGTGTTTTTATTAATATAATGCCTTTCCACCAAGTATTGTCAGTGAACACCTTAAAAGTGGTAAAAAATATTTTTCGAGCCTCCCTTTGCAATAGTCCACGCCTCCCAGATTGGAAATCACTGGATTAAATACATAATGAAAATTTAAGTTGTCATTGTATTTTGAAAATTGAAAATGAGTTGGAATGTGCCCAAAATATCTTTACTCGACGATTCGAAAAATCAGTTGGGTAAGAAGGGAAGAGATTCGCAAGCTACTGTTCCTATGCACTCCATTTAGTCTTTGCTCATCAATTTCATCTTAGTGGCAGTAATGATAAGAGAAACATTGATGGAATATGTCTCCCGTCCCCAGTTACTAAGTTAATACATGTGCCTCCACTTATTTGCCTATCCTTGCCTTGATCTTCTGACTTCTCACTGGTGCTCTTCCGATGACTCTCCAGATTATCTTGTCCACTCCGGTCACACTACATTGCTGAGTGTTTTGCGAATCACTAGAAAATTAAGTTGTTTTCCGTGTTGAATAAATTTTAGTTACATCTAATAATAATTCTCTTATTTTTACTATTCATTAGAAAATGGAAATTTAATCTACCAAATCAAACAAACAAAACACTAAAAACTGGGCATTTGAGATTTATGTATTAGATAATACTAATCGAAATCACTGAATCTGTTGATGATATCAGTGTTTTTATTATTATTAAATTAATGAATTTTATGTGATCTAAAACCAAAACAATTCAATGGATAAGTTGTCACCTAGCGCAAATGATTCTTTAAATTTGATAATTATTGTTTGTACATTGAAAGTGTGGTATGTAATTGTAATCAGTTCCATGCCGTAGTGGGGTGCAAAATAAGCAGCTGCTGACAGCCTAACTATTAGAGAGCCTCACAAACTTTTGTTCAAATATTTTAAGTGAGTGATATTTTTTCCGTTAGTTAATAAAATTTAACCGGATGACTGCCATAAGAGTGTTAACAAGCTTTATGATTCCGTGCCGGTCATACAAAAATGAACGTGTTAACACGCTCAACTTTACACTCATTATATTAGGCCTAGATCGATAATAATAATAATAATAAAAAATTGTTCACGTATCTTCAGAATAATAGTAAAATACTTAGAATTGACAAATTATCAATATTACATTGATTTAAAAATGAGCTTCGTCCGACAACCAAAGCGCGCCGATATCAAGGTTGGGAAATGCACAACTGCCTAAAGACAATATAATATTTTGGGATACATTCAAATCCCTCTTTGGTTTAGTCATAATTTTTTGAAATTGCATTGTAATTTTATATTATTTTTGATTATTTGATACTTACCAACTTCTGTCAGTACGGTGACGATATTATGTCCTTATATGTTTGATTTCGACATTATTTCATTTAACTGAAACTTACAGATTGCGTCAAAAGTTGGGGCCTCGAGACTTTTCACACCTACGTTTCATATCACCATTATGATGAGCATTAGCTTCAATGGCCACCATGATCAAGTCCACTAAATTTTCCATTTGAATGTGGCAGTTTTTCAGCCTGGACACGTTTGATGTATTAATTGATAATGCGAAATTGTGAATGGTAAATTAATTCTGTCCTATCTGATAAAAAAAATATTAATTTACGTCAGAATCAAATGTCAAACTTTGCTCTGGCTATAAATTATTTGTGGAATTTTTATAAAATACATAATTGAGATCGAATAATCGGTCGATCATGCAAACAATAGATAAGTAGTATACATTAAAAATAAATTCAATCGCTTAATCGATAATTTAAATCAGATATTTTACTGATAATATTTAAAAATAGTTTTCAAGTATTCAGTATCAAGCAAATAGCTTTTCACTCTAGAGATGCATGTTAATTCTATTTTTTTTTTTTTTTTAAAACCATGTCCGCTCCCAATGTGGAGCATATGGACTCCTAATAGAGTTTATCTCAACAGAAGTGTTTCTACGAGAACTGCTTGTTACTCAGTTGCTCAACCTCTCTTTTTCCAAAGAGAGTGGGGATGGAAGGATAGGCCTAAGACAGGATTAGTGGTAAGCTAATCGCTCTCAATACGCCCCGTTCATAGGATAGGATGGGTAAAGGGGGGAATTCAAGACATTACATACATCCATGCCTTCGAACAGAAATTCATAAATCGATTGAAAAATCAATTTATAAAACTGTCCGTACCAGGATTTGAACCCGGGCCCTCTGTAGCCAAAGCCGACAACGTTGACCACTCGACCACACAGGCGGCATCTATTAATAAAACCAAATATTGTTTATTTATAAATAAATAATTGATGAGAAGCTTATGTATTTTCCAGATCTATATAGTTGGAGTCGAAGTCGTGGTGTTTTGGTAGAAGTTGTAAAAGAACAGGCGACTCAGGAGTGGAGGGAAAAATAAGTAGCTGCTGACAGCAAAACTAATAGAGAGCCTCACAAACTTTTGTTTAAATGTTTTAAGTGAGTGATATTTTTTCCGTTAGTTAATAAAAAAAACGCCCGCTATGGTCTAGTTGGTTAGAGCTTGCTCTACCGATCAGGTGGGTCTGGGTTCAATTCCCGGTAAGGTCAATGGCAAATTGGATTTTTTTCAATTTTAATTTGAGATCTAAGACATGGGTGTTTGTGAAGTCAATTCTCCTTGAGTTAATCTCATGTGACTTCTCGTGTGTATATCTCAAGTGTATATCTCGTATGATCTTTCAACTTTAAAATATTTGACGCATTGGCGTAAGCGGTAATGTCAAATATTTTTTATAAATTAAAAATTAAAAAAAAAAAAACTTAACTGGAAGACTGCCATAAGCGTGTTAACACGCTCTATGATTCCGTGCATGTAGTGCCGTTCATACAAAATGAGCGTGTTAACACGCTCGACTTAACACTCATTATATTAGGCCTAGATCGATTATTATAAAAAAACCAAAAATATATTTTTTAATAAAATTAAAATACAAAAAGTTATGCATAGATATAAAAAAAACCGCTGCGTGGTCAACGTCGTTACGGAGGTAACAGCTACGAGTCCCAGTACGTACAGTTTTTATAAACTGATTTTTCAATCAATTTATGAATTTCTGTTCGAAGACATGGATGTATGTGATGTCTTGAATTCCACCTTCCCATTCATCCTATCCTAAAACAAACAGGGAGTCGCAAGAGCGATTAGCTTTATTCTGTCATATCCTTCTATCCATACTATCTTTGGAAAAAAAGAGAGATTGAGCAACTGAGTAATAGCACAAGCAGTTCTGATAAAAACACTTCTGTTGAGATTAACTCCATAAATTGTCCATATGGCCAACATTGGGAGTGAATATGATTATATTCTATTATTATTATCTTTTAAATCACTGCCAGAGTCAGAATGGCGGTATTTTTTCACAGCTTCAAACCTAACATTTTTTTATAATATAACATTTTCAATGTACACTGAATCTCCTTTTGAAAAGGTCATTCTTTCCAGTACACATCGACTGAATATAAAAAAATAGTAGAAAAGTTACATTACATACTTAATACAACTTACAATTATGTAGTAAATATAATTTTGTTTTTATTTGTGCAGTTATTATACATAGAACCTATCATCCAAAAGCGCTGAGTCATGATTTTCAGCTTCAACTATTTATTACAATAGTTCCTTTAAAGAAACATATGTATGTAACATCAGTCTGAATTTTCATAAAGTTACCGTCGAATTCATCAAGATAATAATGACATTGATAATCTGTTAATTTGGAAGAACTGTACCAGGATGGGCTGGAGGGAGCTTGCAGGTTCTTGCATGAGCAAAAAAAAGAATAGAACATAGTTCACTCTTGTAATTTAATTTTTAGTAATTAAAGTAAATACATTTTTCAGCTATTGATATTAATTGAATTTATGGTACATTGTATTGTTACAAAATATAAGTATAATCCATAATAAAATTTGATACTTTAATAAATATTTTGTGTAATTGTATAAAAGTGTTAAAAAAAGTCCAACCTTTCCCAGGAACACCGTAATTAGCAATTAGATTGAGCGAGCCCCTTGATAACATATTGTTAGCACAACACTGGATTGAACGACTGGGGAGGTATAAAATATAATTATTCACCCAGTTACAAGATCTGTATATCATTTATTTATTTGATATCAATTTTGGGTTTTACCGGAAAGTGTTGAAATTAGACATACCTACAAATTGACATGAATATTTGATAAAATTAACAATTGATGAAAAAACGTTTCTGGTTGATTTATGAGATGTATTTACATGTAAAAATCTGATTCAAACCGAATTAAAAAAAATGAATCTTGATTGTTTACTTTTATTATTGATTTCAATATATTTTAATCAGATTAAATGTCTTTTAAAATGTTGTCCTATCATCACTTTATTTTTGACAAAAACGTACGTAAAATCTTTATTATTACTGCATTTAATACTTACGTCATAAGATAAAAAAAAATGTTGTAAGCTTAAATCAAGATTTGGCCGTGTGAAAATTATATGTAGTAACATTACTTCCTGATGCATTGAATTTTTATCATTTAAATCAAATGTTATCTAAATACTCTTCAGATAATGCCTATACATAAAATATCTATATGTAAAATTTCAAAACTAACCATGTACACTTATTTTCCAATTTACGTGGTTCATTTTTACGCAGTTACGCTTTAATCCTGTTAACCCTCCAGAGATGAGAGCTTTTTTTCGATAAAAAAGTCGTTGTATAGAAACCTTGCTTGACTATATGGCCATGCTCATCCTTTTAATACCGTGTAATATTGTGTACGGACAGTTGTAATGATAAAAGTGACCGTATGGGCTCGCAAACATTCGGGGTTGAAATATAGCTAAACGTGAAATTTTTAAAAATATTTATAATTTGACCTCTTTAGACCAACATAATTTCAATACAAATATATTAGCAAAATAATTTGATGTTTTGATTTTGAACAGTTTCATAAAGTCCATTAAAAAAAATGGAAATTCAAAAAATCGCATGTGCTTTTGGTGGCCGTTTCTATCCCCGCGGCTGATGACTGTACCCTTCTTAACCAAATATGAGTAAAAGAAACGATATTCAGGTAGAAAAGGGATGGATAGTGGGATCAATAGACAACGGTGTTTACTGTTACCATATGGTCACGCTCATCCTTGGAGGGTTAAGATAGGGGTGCGGCTGAAAGGGGCTCGAGCCAAGCGCATTCGTCTTTAATATTATACAAATATGTATCTCAACTTTTGTCAGTTTTGAGTATTTTGGTGTAATGAACTCAGAATTTCAATATACACATATATCTTGAACTCGTATCCCAAACAAATAAATATGTCATGGTTTATTTAACCGAATACAAAAAAAAATGTCAAAAAAATAATATAGTCATGTTTAGCATGAAAGAGAGGGTGGCATAGATGGAAACATATTTGCTTCCTTCTTTTTTAACTTCCTCAAAGCTATTGAGAACAAAACCATTCCAGCAGTAAAATAAAATACATTTATGTGTCCCTTGAAAACTTGTGCTTTTTGAGATACATGATTGTAGAAAATTAGTGACGTATTGTCATGTTTGACTTAGGCCGAAGAGCTCCTTGTTAATTTAAGAAAAAAAATATTGATCAAATCAGAAACTTATTGCAATTTCTGACATCTTTATTATCTATGACGGTCTTAGTATAACTTTTAAAACATGAAATAAAAGCGAAAATATTACATATTTCTGCATCAATCTTGGAACTCTTCACTCTTGCAATCTAAGATTGATTGATTATACTAAGTATTGATATTAATTATTCAATGGTATATTGCGTGTTGCTACATAAGATAAGCTGTATATTTAGTAACATTTGATTGATTTAAAAATTATTGCATAAATTTATATAAGAGTGATAAAAAAAATCCACCCCTTTACCGGAACACAGCGAATAGCTATGAAATTAAGTGAGACTCTTGTAACTGTATGTGTAGCTCACCGCTGTGATAAGATTGGGTGAATCATGATTGTTTGGTATAAAAAATGGTTAGACCAATTGGAAATTTAAATGGAGTTAAGAACTTCGTTTTTATTGAATGAATACAAACATGCAAAATATAGAAAGCTGAAAACTTGTGCCGTAAAAAGCCTTCAATTGGGTCGCGGGTTGGCCATGCCTGATTTAAACACTGAAATGCTTCAGAATGTGTAAGACTCTTCGTCGTCTTCTCGATCTTGTTCCCCCATGGAAGATATTTCTTTAATTATTTCCTCTTCATTCAAAATTTTGACCGTTCGCATCGAAATTTAACCACTCAGTTACATCTTCTTTGTCACATTCGAATTTTTTGATAATAGTTAATTTTGCAGCTTCTTTTTCATTTTATGATAGAAAATATTCTATATAAATTATAACAGTAAAAGCATTTTCACCAACATTATTTTAACTAAAATTATTGATATTTCAGCCCATAGTGTGGCGGCTTGCCAAATATTTGATTAAGATAACATTACTTAATTTATTATTAATTAGTGTTTTAAAAAATGCCCCATAATCATATAATTAAAAAAATATACATTTTTATTTTCGAACTATTTTATTATTGTAAAGTGGGTTTTATTATCTTGACCAATCAGAGATGTCTATCTTTATACATATTGTCGTCATAATTATTTCGTCAACAAAATATTTATAAGGAATTGAAAATTGGTGTTTACGTACAGTTGTGTGTGAAATTTGGGATTGTGAACATCATCAGATTTTTCAAGTGAAAGGTAAGATCTAACAATATGGATATTCATCACTTAAAAATTGCTTATGATAACCAAAAAAATATTGGCTAGAAATAAAAAAGTATTTTGTTCCACATTAATTATTGAAATTTGTTGATAGCTTTTTAGGATTCACACCATCGTGAGAACTATTTTTTTAACATAATCCAGCTAAGCCATATTTATTGTGTTAGAATAAATAGAGAATCAAATTACTTTAAAACCCTAAATTGTATTTAAAATTAAGTATTGAATCAATGTAACAATTTCGCTTTGAATTAAGTTTTTCTAAAAAAATGAACAATGTATTAATAATTAATTGTTCAAATTACAATTTTTACTTATACATATTTGTACACCAAATTTCCTATCAACAATGCCAAATAATTCTCGTGGAGCACTTATTGTTATTTTCACCTGATTATTATTAGGGTAGTTATAAAAAAAACATTTTTCTAATGAACAATAGAAGGACATAAGCTATCTGGGATATATGACTTAACTTAACTGTTAGCAAATTTGAATTGTTTGAATATTGTATTTTTCCATGAGTTTTGTCGCTAACGAACCGGGTTTCGCCTTTCGGCATCTTCAGGCATTCTAAGTGCACGGATGTACTTGAACTGACGCGTAGTAAACAGTTTGTATCGTTTTTTATACAAAAATATAAGTAGATCACTAAGTTAAAAGGCTATTAAAATGTAAATTAGTGAAAATTGAATGTATACAATATAATTCAAGCACTTACTATCATTAAATATTAATTTAAATGCTTAAAATCAATCAACTCAATAATAATAGGTCGGATAAAACCCTAGGCTTATTTTAAATATTCCTATCTGGTCATTAATATTTTCAAAAATATAATCCCCATAGTTATAACAAACCCACTTAATTCATTGAAACTTGTATACATTCAATTTTCGCTAATTTACAATTTAATAGCCGTTTAACTTAGTAATCTACTTATATTTTTGTATATAAACGATACAAACTGTTTACTACGCGTCAGTTCAAGTACATCCGTGCACTTGGAATGCCTGAAGATGCCGAAAGGCGAAACCCGGGTCGTTAGCGACAAAACTCATGGAAAAGTACAAAATTCAAACAATTCAAATTTGATATTGAAATTCCATCAAGCACCCTCAGTCGAAATACTTAATTAACCGTTAGCGATTGACTGCCAGTCGTTATACTGACAGATAATTAAGTCAAAAACCGGCTGTTTTGATTCATAAATGAAAATAGATAGATTTTAACACGCTGTATCTTATGAAAAAACTAGTTTTACATAATATACGCCAAGTCAATTCCGTTCAAAGTTATTTATCGCAAACAGCTTAAAGCTTTTGAATATGTGGATCGAATTCGTAAATTATAATCAAATTTCATAAAGCGGTTAAAAGTGTTGTAATGTTAAGTCATAGTTATAGTGCAAAAATGGAGTTGTTTTTTTCATGAAAATGGCGATTATCTCAAAACAAGATTTTTTGACTTGACACCTTCTGCCAGAATACTGATGATTATATTTGAAATATTATTTAGTATATCAGTGATTTTAATTCAGTTCTCAAAAAAGTGTTTAATGTTTTAATCAAATAACAAACACACATTTTTTTTAAATGCTGGTGCAGTATTTAAAATCTTGCACAACAATATGGTGTCAGGTGGCCGTTTTTTCTTTAACCTTTGATATAATTAAGGATAGCTTTTTTGGTTGAAAACAAATGAATCATCTTTATAGGGTGCAATTCATCTGTTTAGCAGACTCTAGAAGCATTGTTTATTTCAACAGCATTTTTTAGTAACGTTAACCGACCTTTAAACATTTTGGTTTTAGTATATAAAGTTTTATTGATAATTGTTCTCATTAAAAGATGTCACGTTCACAATCTTTAGTGTTAATATTAATTATTTAAGGAAAATAACTAATATACAACTAAATTATTTAATTATTTTTTTTTGTATAATTAAGTAAATAGATTAAGTGAAAATTAACAAATATAATCGCTCCACTAAGATTTTTTTTTCATGTATTAATCTACTTCTTCACGATTGGTTCAGTATTGTTTTAAAATGCTTGTCTATGCTTGAGGAAAATGCTAAGGAATGAAATGAAACTTGATTAAATTGATGGTTTTTATTGAAATTCAGAATTTTATGTTTTATGTATAAATCATAAAATAATTATATTCTGTTTGGTATTGTCTATTTATCTCTCAAGCATTGTTTTAACCTTAAATACGAAGTTTCAAAGATACTCCAATTATAGATATATGAATAAACAGTATATTATATTTTACATACTTCCGAGGCATGTAAGTAGCTCTTTTCCAGTATATCATATAACTTGGTTTTTTATAATAAGTAATGTTACAAACATATGTAAACTAACATTTACAAACAATTTATTCAGTGTTCCTATTCAACGGTGGACTAATTATACCTAAACTATAGTCTAAGTTTAAGAAATGAATCCAGGTCAAAATGCACAACTAAAACATAATAAACATATATATAAGATTTTCAATGCATTCATTAATGTGTACTGACGACTAAACTATATATTTTATCACGTCTCTTTTATATCCATGGCAGTTTCAAGTAAAAATACCAACGTTTTTAGTTGAACAATATATATAAATTGAATATAATTTCTAATATTTGACACCGGTTTAGCAAGTTGAAAAAATCGACTTTCGAATGTCTTGAATTTTGCTTGAAACCAGACAAACCCTACATGTAAGGCATCTCAATAAAATTTTACAAAGAAATCAAAAATATAGTAAAATCTATTTTTTTTCTTTTCAGCAACATCATGGATTTTTTAAGCACTGACTATTTCATAAATTTGTTGTTTAGCAACTGGAAATCAGTTATTCTATTAATCATCTTGGCATTGTTGTATCGTCATTATACAAGCACATATGACTTCTTCGATAAACTAGGAATACCTTATTTGAAGCCGCGTCTGATCCTTGGAAGTATAGGATCTAGATTCTTTCTTCACGTATCACTGAGAGATTATCACGTCAATAGATATAACGATTTTGAAGGACAACCGTTTGGAGGTAACACAATTTCAAAAACTTACTTTTAATCTTTGCATAAATAACTAGGAATGATTTAAATATAGTTACCGAACTATCCAGGGAGGCCCTGCAATCGCTGTGTAATAAACCCATCTGCAGGTTCAGGCAATTCAGAATCTCAGGGGCCTCAAAGTGTACATATACATATATTATGCTAACCGAAAGATTGGACCTCTAAATTTTAATATTGGAAATACCCACCTGCAATCTCGCAATTTGAAGTCCATTAGATAAATCTGCTAATTGGAATGATTGACTAAATAGTCGAAAGTTTTTATCTCCGAGCTTGTTCAAACTTCAACTGTGATTGTATTGTAGATAAAAAATATATCAATTGTGTTTTTTAGGATACTTTGAAGGGCGAAGGCCTTTGATCTTGTTGAGAGACCCGGAGCTTATAAAATCCGTGATGATAAGAGACTTTGACTATTTCACTGACAGAGGTGCACATGACACTAATACACCTCTTTTTATGAAGAAGATGCTCATTGATATAAAAGTAAGTGATCTACACCATCATTCGTGGTTTCTTAATTCTAGATCATTGAAGCGTAAAAAATATTTTGCAAACTTTATAGAAGGTGCACTCCACTGCAGTGGATTAACCCATAAGCGTACAATGTGCGCGCTTGGGGCCTCTGAGCATCAGTAGCCTCAAAGAGCTTATATTGTATTTACACGGAATTCTGTTATTTGAAAAACAGGACCTCATTAAATGACCTTTTAATTACAGTTATTAACTCATGAAAATATCATCAACTAAATTAGTATATCTATCGTCTTACTCGTTAATCAATCAACTTCAGGAAAGTGATTGATTAATTGACAGTCCATACACTTTGTGAAAGGTTAAGAATACAATGACAGTCTCTCATGTGTTTACACTTTTGTTAATAAAAGCCTCTTATTGTGTTTACACTTTTAATTCTATCAATTATTATTGAGTACATGCATTCAAATTTAGGAATTCAAAAACTGCAAGGGTTTCATTTTTATTATTTTATGAAATAAGGACATCAGAACAACTTTTTGTTTTAATTTTATCAGAACAAGTGCTGTGTAACTGGTATGTCTTTTAACTAAAATCCTTTTATGTGAAGTGTCGGATTAAGCACTTGGGAGGCCCTATGTCCAGTAAAATTTGGAAGCCCTGTTTTTCAGATAGCATAAAAGCGTCGCAAAATTCAATGTGAAATAAAAAAAATAAAAAATTACAGCGGCTCAAGCGGACTGTCTGTGAATAGCTGAGGGTCCCTGTGAACAATTTCTTTTTAATAATTATGGTATTTTAATTATTCCAGGGCAAAGAATGGAAGAATGTTCGAGCTCAATTAACTCCGGCTTTCAGTTCAGGCAAGCTGCGAGGAATGGAAAATCTTGTGCAGCAATGCGGAAGACAAATGGTTGAGTTGCTGAAAAAGAGACCAGGTGTGATATTTAATATCGTAGTTTCTAGCGTAAAATTAAAAACCTGAAACAAATAACTTTCCAGTAGGCAAAATGCGCTTCTTATTTCCAATTTTATGTCAGTAATAATTTGCCTTTCATTCTTGTGGGTATTTAAGGAATTAAGAACGACAACATTTGAATAATAGTCGCTTCACAGTGTTTTAAATAAGTGCTCCGCAACCACTGTGTTAGAGACGATAGTATGTGTGACACAAAGCAATGTTTCATTGAAAAAAAAAGAAATAATTTGTTTCTATAATAAAATCCACACATATAACGCATAGCGAGTGTTTTCGTGAGGCAGCCCAGCTATAATCCGTACGCAATGTATTGAATGCGCGACCTTACACCCTTTAGTAAAAAATCGCCAATATCTTGACCACTATCATAATAAGGAAAAATGTTACGCATATGATAAAATTTAAATCTTGTAAATATTTCAGACCAAAGCGCTGATCTAGATATGAAAGGTTTCATTGGCCGCTTCACACTAGAAGTAATCGGGAGCTGTGCATTTGGCTTAGATTGTGCATCTCTGACAGACCCTAATGCACAATTTGTGAAGGTAATCAATCTTTTTATATTCTGTCAACCCTTTCAGAACTCTTCTCTCTAATTTTTTGTCTTAATACTTCTTCGATGTGACTCAGAATTCGTCAATCAAAAATACAAAGTTCCTAGTTTTAAACGGACACTATTTGTTCACTGGCGTCACTACGTTTCATTTTTTTTTTTTTTTGCAATAATCTTCAATTACGTTTATGTAATGTTTATGTGATGTAATATTTTAGTGAAGCTTTATTTTTATTTCTTCAGATTGCTGCCAAGTGCCTGGAGTTACCAGCGTTGCAAAGTATTGCATTTTTTGTGGTTCTGATGTTCGCGCCGGAAACATTAAGATACATGCCATTTTCCAATATGAACATGACAGCACTGCACCATCTCAGAGATGTCATTAATCATACTAAGATGGAGAGAGAAAAGTACCCAGAAAAACGGTAAAATTGTTTTCTATAAAATGGAGAGTGACGAGATTCTTATAGTAAACTTGGAGTCTAGACTAAATCAGGGCTGTGAAGTTGTTAAAAAATCAGACGACTTCGACTCTAACTTTAGCTTGGCTTAGTAGCATGCAGTGGCGTCACTTTTGACCCTTATACACAATTTTTTTTTAAGGAATCGAAGTTATCAGTTTTTTTCGAGTTTGACTATACGACTTTGACTTTGACTACATAGCCCTGGATTTAGTTACAAATTTGAGCAAAAAACCGTACAAAAAGTGGATTATTTAAATCAAAATTAACTTTAAGCAAATTTACAAATTGATTTGACTTGAATGGAAAACTATCTCTTTTACGAATAAAGCAAACTTAAAAACAAAATTTGAAACAAAGTATGGTGCAACCAATCCCTACTTCTGCCATAATAGAGGTGTTGAGTGTTGACATATTACATTCAAAAACTAAAAGAACAGTTAAATTTATAACAATAGTTATAATTGGTTTTATTATAGTTATTGTTTAAGACTGAATGTCTAGCTCAAATTGATTTTTTAAAAAAAGTTCTTGTTTATGAAAATCAAGTTGTTAATTTTACAGATTTGCTTATAATAAAACCCAACTGATTTTTAAATTACAGAAGGAACGACTTCCTGCAAATAATGTTGGATGCTGCTCAAAAAGAAAAACTCAATGATGTCGATGAAAAATGTAAGATAATTTTTATTTTCTCCCAATGACAATATAATATTATTTTGCCATACTACAATGACAATAACAATAAAAAAAAATCTACAAATAATATCTTCTATCTATGTTTATGGAATGCACTGGTGTTCAGTGTCATTTTTTTAAATTCATTTCTGCTCTTTATTCGGAGAGTAAATGTCCTTTTAATGGAGAAATTTCAACAAAAGTTTTCTAAGAAAACTGCTTGATAGTCAGTTTTTCAAAGAGAGTAGAGATAGAAAGTACAGGACGGTGACACGACTAGTGGTTAGCTCATCGCTCTCGCTTCACTCCTTTATTGTAGGATTAAAGGATGGGATGGAATTTTTAGACATTCCAAAAAATGTTGTTTGTAATGGGGATTGAACATGTGAGGTTTGTCACGAAAGCTAACCATATTGTAGACTGCACCACAGACCTGCTGGTTCTCTACCAGCTGAAATTGTTACTAGATAATAAGTTTCAATGTACCATATAGGGAAAAGCCGTCTAATTTTTAACGAATTTCTTTTTCAGACATGACTGACGTAATTATCCAAGCCCAGTCGATAATATTTTTATTTGCTGGATACGAGACTTCCAGTTCTTTGTTGAGTTTCGCTTGCGCAGAGCTGGCAAGGAGACCAGACATTCAAGACGCCCTTCACGAAGAGATTCTTGGACTGGTCGAAATGCACGGAGACGATTGCACTTATGATACTATAAACACACTTCCACTGCTTGATAAAGTTCTATTAGGTAAGTTCATCATACAACCTACACACCTGACACATTTTATCTGAGAGTAGA
The DNA here is from genome assembly GCA_030503985.1 of Himalopsyche tibetana. Lineage (NCBI taxonomy): Eukaryota > Metazoa > Arthropoda > Insecta > Trichoptera > Rhyacophilidae > Himalopsyche > Himalopsyche tibetana. The sequence goes on from JAPJYX010000006.1 coordinate 18,655,245, forward strand.
AAGCTGGAAATAGACAATGTAATTATATTACAACTATAATCAAATTTATAAACAATAATTATGCATTTTTTTTAAAAAACTGACTAGGTGCATTGTAGATGATGGCTAAATACTGACTTAAGTCATTAACAGGTTAAAATAAGTAATTTTGGTCTGGAGTATTGGAATCATTCTTTTTTGTTTTTTCACAATGACAAACCCACCTCGAACGGTTTTCTCAGCAAATTTTTGGTCTAATAATCGTAAAAATAATAATGGTAACGGAATTACAAATTAATGGCATTAACCATGAATGAACAGTGGCATCCCTGGGAAAACTGAAACCCCTACTATGTGTTAACGCAAAATTGTGTATAATGATTAATATTTATCCATTTTTTAATGTAAAGTTATCATAAAGAAATATTATTAAATCATATTAAAATCGAAAAAAGGCAAAGACATTATTTTATATTCTGTTACTAATTTTCCGCCCCTCACGATTTTCACCCTTGGACGGGATACAGTTTGAACAGGACGGTGCGAAACGGTATTGTGGAAATAGAAAAGTCTGTAGATTAATGAAACACAATAATATTCAAAGATAATCAATAATATGTGAATAGTTATATTAGTCAGTACTCGGTGCGAAAGGTATCAAATGCACAACCGTTTGCGTTTTTCGTTACCTCTGTTGCCTGCTATGGTTGGATGGAAATATCTTTGGAATACGGCTTCCGCACCTTTCCGTTCAGTCTGCTTCTGTGCTTAGCTACTACGGACATCAAAATATCAAAGAGAAATCGGCGTTATTCATGTAACTTTTTGTTACTTTTAGAAACACTGAGGCTTTATCCATCATTCTCCAAAGTTGACCGTGTATGCACGAAGCCATACACTATTCCCGGGACTAAAGTGAAATTGGAAATAGGACAATCGGTGGTCATACCGATAGCAGGTATCATGCAGGACGAACAATACTATCCAAATCCAGAAGTCTTCGATCCTGAAAGATTTTCACCCGAAGAACGAGCCAAGCGTCCAGGACATCTGTATCTGCCGTTTGGAATGGGTCCTAGAGTCTGTATTGGTGAGTCTTTTTATGTACAGGAAGATCAGTCTCCTGATTTTTATATCTCTTAACCTTTTGACTACCTTGCACGCCGGCTATAATTTGCAATTTTTATTTGATTAGGTATTGACGAGATAACTCGTTCCTGGCAGTTATCCAGTAAATAAATCTTTTTAAAAACATCCAGCATTACATTATGTTGCTAAAGTGCTTATAAATTAGAAATCACTTGAGATATAGTCACTTAAGATCAAACTCGAGAAGAAAGTACTTATTCCGAATTGCCAAATTGAACAAATATTAACTTTACTTCACTGATAATATAATTTATGAAAAATAACAACAAGGCTATTATATTAATTATACTCATTATATTTCAGGTCAAAGATTCGCCATGATGTCAACAAAATTCGCTATGTTCTATCTCATGAAAGGCTACAAAGTGTCTCAGTGTAAAAAAACTGTGTACCCCATAGAATTAGACAAATCTTCACTTATTCTTCTTGCAGCAAAGGGAGGTGTTTGGATGAAAGCAGAACCATTATAGAAAATAGTTTGATTTGGTTTAGGATTATATATTGATTGTTTCCGTTCACTCAAATCTTTTTTTGATGTTGTATACAGAACTATTTAAGACGGGGATGTCATTTCAGCTTTTTTCATGGAGATGGGACAAAGGTCCCAACTTGCATTTTTTTAATTTTACATGTGTAAGTCAGTGGAGCCAGTGTAAGCCACTGTAAGCCAGTGAAGCAAGTGATAAATGTTTTTCTCATTCAATCACTTCTAGTCCCCTCCTAAATGACATCCTTAACTTTGAAAAGTATTATACACGTATTAAAGGATGCGGAAAATGAAAACAAATCAAGATAGGCTCAGTGGCGGATTAAGCACTTCAGAGGCCCTAAATATATAAAAGGCATATCGCCATGGGGTAATCCGCCACTAGATATACTGTAAAATTATTAAATACAAGCTGGGTATTATTATTATTTATTGCAAATTACATCTTATGACATGTTTTAGTGTCACGCGCAAAATAATAATTAAACTTAAATGATTATTTTAAATGAAATTGCATTTCACAACATAATATTCTTTACATTCTGTTCGGAGTAGCTTATCTTCAACAATTCTTGAGATTATTTTCAATGAGCCTCGGCAATAACTATTGCCGAGATAACTATTCGTGATGTAATTCATGTTTGAAAATGCAGATTCATGGAAGTATGGTAACGAAATAAACATATTGATTCCATCATAATGTTTGTTAGTAATTTGTTGTGCTGTTAAGCTAAAAGCTCGTGAACTATTTTGGGTGTATTTTCAAAATTACAATCAAGCAATGTAAAATTAAAACATAGATTCACAAGATTGGACCCAAAATATTTTTTTTATGTTATGAAAATTTCTATCGAGAAAAAGTCGGGAGCCAGTGATTAATACTGATTAATTTAATTAGGATAAGAATTTATTTGTTTGACTCGAGAAAATAATGTATGGTCATTGGTATTTGTGATAATTGACATAGCTGTCAATCGTATAATCTCAATTTAAAGATTAATTCCAAAATCTTATAATAGCAAAAGGGTGTTCAACTGGAAGGTACATTATAATGAAATGTATTATATTCTATCTCCATGATATACCGAAGGGCTCCAGCCACACTCACTAACAGTTTTTCAAACCTACCCAACTTTTGGAAAAACTTATCAGTCAATAAAAATCATTTAATAATAAAGCAGGCCAGAATTTGGAGATACCTAATTTAAGATGAGATTTGTGGCCGGTTGCGTGGTTTGTTTAGTTTGTGTATATTTTAATGTATTTGTAGGAATATATTTCTAATTAAATATTTTACCTCTAGTTCTAACTTTTATTGTAAAATGATTTATAAATGATTGAATAAACTGATTATGAATATATTATTTCTTATTGTTTTGTTCTGAAACAGTGTACATATACATACATTCAAATTTTACTTGCCAAACTATTACAGAAATAATAAAATGCTGATAAAATAATATGCTTAAGTAATATCTTTACATCCTTGTGACGTGTTTTATAATCTGATTTGATCACTTAAACGCCACACTTAATAAATCACTATATAATAACACCATTAGTACCCTTGACTTTGCTCACCCTGCCCAGTAAAATATACGGTTATTGGGGTATTACCTGGCGCGGCTCATAGATTAAATATCTGAGGGTGCTGCGGAAGATTAAAAATAAAAAAATACATTTGGATTGTATTTTATTATCGCAAACTGCTCAAAATGCGTCATTTCCTGATATTATAACCGCAGTGTAAGATATCAATTTATGTACATATTTATATAATATTACATTTTTTTCAATTTGCCTGGGGGTGCTGCAGTTCCGCAGTGCGTATGGACAAGCCCCCACTGGGCATAGCCACCGGGTTTTACTATAGCAATTACCATATTCAATTGAGAAGTTCTCAAAATTCTAATCGACTAATTTTATAAATGACATAACATTTACTTTTCACAAAAAAACATTTAACATTCATTCGCAGAAATATTAACTTTTCACTTTTATTTAGTACACTCCAAAGAAATTAATACCTAATCAGAATTTCAAGTGACATAATCAAAAAATTTAAGGGCATTTTAGCGTATTTCAACAATTATTTATTATTTTACAACGATTATTATCGTAATTTAGAATTATTTTCATTATGTACACTTCCATAAAAATCTTGGTCGAACACGACCCGGGTTTCGCCTCTCGGCATCTTCCGGTACTACTCAGTGCGCGAATGCACTCGAACGAAGATGCCGAGAGGCGAAACCCGGGTCGTGTTCGACCAAGATTTTTATGGAAGTGTACATAATGAAAATAATTATAAATTAACGTTGAATTTCCATCAAGCACCTTCAGTCGAAATTTTAGATTATTATCGTAGCAACAGCACTTATATTCATAGACAATATATTTATAGCTTATATTATTTCTGACAATAGATTAAACTGTCAAATTAAACGTCAAAGTTAACCTCAATCGTCAACCATTCACATTACTATTTTAACAATAACACCAACATAACATATAACGCGAAACCATTATAATTTACTACAATGGGGAAGTCATCTAAAGATAAACGAGATGTATATTATCGGCTCGCTAAGGAGGAAGGATGGAGGGCGAGAAGCGCCTTCAAGCTGTTGCATATTGACGAGGAATACAATATTTTTGAGGGAGTCACTCGCGCAGTAGATCTCTGCGCCGCCCCAGGAAGCTGGAGCCAAGTTCTCGCACAGAAGCTGAAAGCCAACAACAGTGACGAAAGCGTTGTAAAAATAGTCGCCGTAGACCTACAGGCCATGGCTCCACTGCCGGGAGTCACACAAATCCAAGGCGATATCACAAAACTAAGCACTGCCCAAGAAATAGTGCAGCATTTTGAAGGAAAGCAAGCGGACTTGGTGGTTTGTGATGGCGCACCGGATGTGACAGGATTACACGACATAGATGAATATATACAATCACAATTACTTTTAGCTGCGTTAAATATAACTACACACGTTTTGAAACCGGGTGGTACATTCTTAGCGAAGATATTCAGAGGAAAAGATGTCACTTTATTGTATTCTCAACTAAAATTGTTTTTCCCAATTGTAACTGTCGCAAAACCTTTGAGCTCAAGAAATTCCAGCATAGAAGCTTTTGTTGTCTGCCAAAAGTATAATCCCCCTAAAGGATATATTCCTACTATGGTGAATCCACTTTTAGACCACGAGTATTGTGACTTCAATCAACTGGTCGGTCCAAATAGATTGATTGTCCCTTTCAATGCTTGCGGGGATTTGACCGGATATGATTCTGACACAACAGTATCGTTGGATCTCCCCGGTCGAGGGGAATATGTTTACAGAGAACCTGTCCAGGGTCCTATCTCTCCGCCATACGATGAAGTCATTCAATTAACCAAAGCAATGCAGTTAAAAAAAACTGATGTGTCTTTGAAGACATGCAGTATTGAGAATGCAAGTAGTTCTTAATCTTTTGAAAACCATCTGCAGAATATTTACTGATTTATTGTTTATTTTTTTTATGAATAAGTTATTTCTAGCAGCAATCTATTGAATAAATGACACAAAGTCACAATCGCACAGATTTAATTTTTTTACTTACGGCATACGGTTTTTGAAACTTTTCAATTGGGGCTTAATTGTTGACCCTTTGACAACGAAGAAACAACGGAATGTGATCGCACTCTTGCATGCTTTTACGAGAATGATGAAGATTTTTTAATGATTTACATGTTTTATAATTTACATTCAACCATCGTGTTACCACAAATACTAAAAATATTTCTAAAATTAAAATTTTACACTATTAATAATTTAAAGAAAATTTTACACAAATAATGTGTAATTGAAATCATGATTATGTGCACGGACTAGTTGTAAGTTTCGGATGGATTAATTGGTGTATTTTTTTATTTAACCTTTGAACCCTAGAGAGGCGAAGTATGTATAGTTGGCCTGAGCATCTAACACCATTACCTATGGGGCTCTATAACCAGCTGTCTATGAAATAATAGCTTCGTTATAACCAGGGTTGTGGAGTCAGACTGTTTTAACTAGAGTCTAAAACTAACATCTTTTGAATCCTTTAAAAAAAATATATGTATTCAAATCGCTTAGGTCAAAAGTGGCACCACTGCATGCTACTAAGTCATTTCATTTTTCAACGACTCTACAGCCCTGGTTATAACATATACTGGTGCAGATCATGTGAAGTGTTTCTGTGCATTGCTACGGGAGATGAGAACTATTCTATATATATTGATGTGTACCATTCGAGGTGATAATATTTTTTGGTTATTTTCTTTACCTCAAATTATGTCTTTAAAAATTCAGTTAGTGAAATGAATGAATATGTAAATCACAAAATTGTTTATTTTATTACTTTGTTCTGTAATTTCCCATGATCCATATATTTGTTTTTTTTTATCCACACCTCCAACAGTCCATTCAGAGCATATATGAGCAAACACTAGCCTGCCGAGCTATTTTGTCCGGCCCTGATTCATCTCGGCGAAGTAATAGAGAAATAAATTATAAGAGGTTTGCCAACGTCCAAAACAAAGACACCACATTCGCTATATTTGCTCGTCCGATGGATTCCGATGTAAATAATGTGCCAGCAAATTTACAGATGGAACTTATTAAGCTTCAGGGGGATTAAGTGATAAAATCACAATAGTCATTGCTTTGACGAATTTTTATAAATTTTATTTGGTGAAAGAAAAATATACAAATTTACGCGCATTTGCAAGAAAAATCATTTTTCTTTTGAGCAGCACATATATATACGTGTGAACAGTTTTTTTCGAGAATGAAACACACTAAACCAAAAATTCGATCGAGGGTAACAGATGAAAATCTCGAAAATTTTATGAGATTATCCTTAAGCAATACCAACGCCAATATTGATAGTCTCGTATTTCAAGAACAAAGCCAATTCAAACTAAATTTTGTTATCAGTATATAATATCAATATTAAAGAAGTAATTGAATATTACTTTATTATGTTTAATAATTTGGTCCGGCCCTCGACTCGGAGACAGAATGATAATTTGGCCCCAGACCTAAGGTTGCCCATGCCTGATTAAGAGACATCACTGCAATTAATTTATCCAAGGTTTGTCTTCACAAATCATCAATATATTTAATTTGATTTGTCTCAATTGAGCAGTAAATATCACCGTCTAAGGACTGCGGTCAGACTCGCAAAAAAAATAGATTTTACGTTTCTAGCAGGGCTTCGAACCATTATTTTTTAAAGTATATATCGGTTTAGTTCCGGTTAATTTAACAGTTTTCTGGTTTTCAATTAAGCTAAGAGCGATTAATTTTTAAATGTTTTATTTGTATTTAAAAAATAAAAAGTATTGCTAACTTAGGCCTTTTGGTAATTTGTCATGACAAGACAACTATAATATTATAGACGGTGGGATGAATTCATGAAATAAAATTTTAAAGTCATTAGAATAGGTAACTTTATTTGCGTAATATAAATTAGATTTTTTACAAAAAAAAAATATTAATCATTTTGTTTTTGAGATTTTCTTTTTATACTTTTGATAAGGACACTCATAGCGGCATCGTGTTTAGGTCTTTTACTATTGTTTGACTCGTCATCGACTTGATCATCCTCATTTGGCCGTCGCTTTAATTTCTCTTGTATCAAAGTATCCATTGCTCTGGTCTTTTTGAAATTTGGATCGGTCGGATCAATATTGTAATGATGCGAAGTGTACAGAGCCGAAAATCTTTTATCGTTAACGTCTACTTCAAAGTCCGGCAGGGCAGCTTTGATTTCTGCGTTGCGTTTCATCTTGTCTTTTAAGTTTCGTTTTCTTTTCGATTTTGTCTCGTTTTCAGCGTTTTGAATCTTCTTTAAACTGAAGTGAGCTTTACCTTCATCACCATCGTCGAGAAGTAACTCCAATTCGGCTGCTTTTCTTTGCTCTTCCTCGTCAACAGAATCTTCATCAGAGTTAACTGTTTTCTTTGACTTTTTCTTCGATTTCTTTTTAAATTCTGCATTATCAAATTCTTCAGCGAAATATGGATCATTCATATCAACGCCTGAAGGGACTTCTTCAGAACTATAGCTTTCACCGTCACTTTCAGAATTCTTATCTTTAGCTAATTGTTTTTTTCGTTCTAGCTTTTTAGCTTTTTTCTTCTCTTTACGTTTTTCTACCAATTCTTCAAACGGAGTCAATTTTTCTCCACCTACAAGAATGTCAATAGCACATTTTAATATTATATATTGCATTTAAACAGTAGCAAAATTAAGTCAGCTTAAGTTCTAATACTTAATTTAATAAATGTAATCTTAAGAGTTTGATTCATAAGTGGAAATTTCTTGTGTTTAAATGCTCATCTTAGAGAACGGCAATATTCTGCCATTTTAAATGATAAAGTCACTTTCGCAGTGCTGTTCTCAAATTTATCAGTTTCCAGACACTGACAGAGCCAATGTCAAATGTTCAACATCTACATGGTAAATGTGATGACTTTTGTATTAGTTGCCTACAATCTTTTATTTAGATTGGTATAACATTAATGTAATAATTGCGACTATGTTCACTGCTGTTATAGTTGATCTGTCAAACACTAACACTGTCAGTAATCAACGCCATTAGGTAAGAAAAAAATGTTGTTTTATTCTTTCAAGTTTTTTTTATGCCATGCCATACGTACGTGTTAGATTGATTGAATGATGTAAAAGAAAATTCATTTGTTTTACCCTGTGTCATCTTTTTTCTGACAAGTTCCTCTGTTTTCTCTTTCAGTCCAAGTCCCCAAGTGATTTCCATTTCTACTCCTTTATTTTTCTTCTTGGTTTCAGTGCTTTCAATGTCTTGCAGTAAAGCTTTGTATTTTGCAATGGGATCTACATTTACATCCTCAACTTCATCACTGTTTTTTTCAACTGTTTCGTCATTCTCTGATTCTGAAATACAAAGAAATATAATTATAGTATCAACATTTAAAATTAACACAATTTTAGAAGTAATTTAAAGGGTTGACAAAATCACAAATTTTATCATTTAAATCAGTGATTTCCAAAGTGGTTCCTATGGACCCCCAGGTGTCCGTGAGACCCCTGAGAGGGTACGTGATAAATTAAAAATCATTTGGGGGTCCGTGGAAGAATAAATATTCACACCTTTTTTATTATTATGAAAGTTAAAATAAATTAAATGGTAAAGATTTATTAACGAAAAATTACCATTCAAAATTCATTAAAATTATATTAACTATTTCACTTGGGGATCCATGGTCATGTTTTCGCTTTGAAATGGGTCCATGAGCATAATATGTTTGGGAACCACTGATTTAAATATTACTTAAAGAAAATGCATTTACAAATTCCTAGCATGTGAAACTATTTTTGTTACAGGCACTAAACTAAAGCAGTATCTGAAAGAATTTCTAGAACGGCATATTTCTCTTTCTTCCTATCTGTTATAGTTACGAAAAATCTGGTTTTGAAAATCAATGCACCTAAAAGCAGTGATGCACAAACCCCAGCTTAAAATTATATTTATTGCAGCCCACAGACCAAAATTACCGTGGCAAATTTTCACTACGGGACATAACTGCTAAATATTATAAATTGTCCATCACCCTCTCAAGGGAACACAGCTAGTTTACTATGTATTCAAATGATAAGCAGAGAATCATCATACCGCTTTCTGTAGATGAGTACGCTAAGTAGTTTTTAAGATCTTCATCTTTGATGTCGCCTCCAGCAGCTCCTCGAAGTGTTTCTGTGCGGTGGGGATTAGCAGCATCCCAAGTTAACTGCACTTTAGCCTGCTGAAGTGCCGTGGTTGTGAACAATCTTGGTTTGTAATGGTCTGCGTCGGGCGCCTGAACGCATTCTTCATGAACTTCCTATGCAAATGAAATGCAATATTTGTAGAGAAAGGCATTGTTTAAAAAAAAAACAAATCCTTCAGTTGATTATTTATTTAGAAAACTGAAGAAATATTGTAATGCCTGATACGTGTAACTTTATCAATTTGATAATACTTGACATTTTATGTCTGTTTACCTGGTCAAATGATACATCATCAGGTACAAATCTGAGGTCAAGTTTGGCAGAGCTGCTCTCATATTCCACTCCATCGCATTCGGTGTATATTTTATCAGCGGTGGTTGCCGAGTCACACACGACCACCGCATAATAATATTTCAACCTATTTAACTGGTATTGCCTTAATTTTTCCATATGATATTTAGAGCCTGAAATCACAATTAGAATCGTAAATACACGGCAAAGTTTTATTGAAATGAAAACACTGTTGAAACTGATATAAAACAATCAAATCGGATATTGATAAATGTATAGCTCATCTTTACCCTCTTCATTCTCATCGTCTTCAGACTCAGCTTTTTTATTTTCTGGTTTCTTCGTTTCTGTGAGTTCAATTGGCCCTCTTAAGTCTTCTTCCTCCATTCTTTTTAAGCCAAACTCTGACGGATAAATCTGTAAATAAAATCAAAATTACCTATTAACAGCTAACATATTATAATATAAACAGTGAAGGCGACACAGCACTTGAGACATCAAATAAGCCCACAGATTATCAAGGAAAATATTGTGCTAAATATAAAACGTATGTTAGTAATATTATAACTATGAATATGGAGGTAAATGTAGAAAACTCACTGTAACACTTTTTAAAAGACCACCAGCAGGTACAAAAGAATTGAAGAGAACAAATAAATCAGATGCCTTTATGTTATCCCAGTCCATATTACAAACCGCTAACCTGTAAACAAAAAACATTAAAATAATAAAATGGTTCACAATTGGATTTATTTTATTGACAATTGATTATTCTGGCGGCCCTTTTTCGATTCAGTGATTCCTTTGTAATTGTCTTTTCTATGATACACCACAGCATGCGCCGATAGATCGCCACTGCGAGGCTCAAAGGGTTAAGGTAATTATTTTATTTACCTGTTGGTAGCATCTTCTGTGCATTCAGCATCAGCATCCATCTCTCCCCATCCGTGTTCCGGGTCATCATCTTCTTCCTCGCTTATTTCTTCTTCAGATGAACTATCGCTGAGAAGAACACCTGCAAAGAAACATTAGAAACACCATTGGCTTAATTGGGCATGGTAAAGCAGAAGCTTTCTAACCCCAAAACTGTCGGACTGAGAAAAACGTATTTGAAAGTTGGGAACAAGCAAAGAAAAATATAGTTGTGGGCAATCTTCCCTCTAATTTTCCAAAGGTTATGTGTGAGCAAAATATATTGGCTGTGCAACTTTGAAAGGAAATTAAAAAAATTATGCGTCACATAACGGTATTTAGACCTACTTAACGAAATGGTTATTTTTTATAGTGACAGTAATTAACAACACTGTATAATGACAATTAATTTATTCTGGTGGTGGTATAGCTGGTGTAACTTTTGTGCGCTCTGTTCTAATGCATATGCGCGCGCACAAACGCTTGTGTAGAATATTTTAATCAAGTCAAAGATCGGATCAGAGTAGCTAAGAGGCTGTAAGTTCCCCTCCACTGGTGTTGACTAAAGTTTTCAAAAAATATTCTTCCGCTTATTTTCCTTACACCTGGTAAATACCTGTTTCGGAGATGTGGATAAAGGAACGAAGCTCGAAACATTTCATATGCGATGGCGATGTTTTCATACTGAATTGTATTTCGTATTTCGTTGTTTTAGCTACATTGTGAAATTTACGCGGCCTACTAAATCAGTGCTTCCCAACCTTGTTCATGCCAGACCCCTAAATCTCAAAAAAATAATCTGTGGACCCCCAAATTTTTTTTATTTCACATGTTCATATATTATCACAAATAATGTTGAAAGAATGAAAATTTTCGCGGACCCCAGGTTGGGAAGCACTGTACTAAATGACAAATTTACCAAAATTGTCAACAATCTCACCTTCTCCTCTAGCATAATCGACTTCCAGGTCCCTTAGTTTTTTCTTTATCTCCTTGGGAAGTTTTCCACGCTTCAATTCACTTGTAACAATTTCTTCATCATTGATTATTTCTTCGTCACTCGCCTGTACATCGTCTTCTGATTCAGAAGGAGGACGACGAACAAAGAGTCCGGACGCTCGCTTGGGCTCAGGGTCCTCCTTACATTCCTCAGCTTCTTCTACAGAAGACTCTTCATCACTGTTTTCCTCTTCTTCTTCCGAGCTGAGATCGTAATACTTCTTCAGGTTTTCAGACGAGGATTGATTGACTGGGCGACCTCTTTTGTCGACTGTGTATTTTACTTTGAATTTTTCATTATCAAACATCGACTGGAAACGCTTGTCGATTTTGACTTTCCTCTCCGCCTTTGGAATTTGTCTGTACTTTGGATCATTGACTAGCTTCGAAAAGCGACTGTCTTTAAAAATTTCGTCCATTGTAAGACAATTTTTCTTTCAATTATTCAAATAAAAGGTTTGTTGTCATAACCCCGAAAGATGGCAGAATCAATTTTGTTGTATGATGGGTGTTCCGAATTAAACTTATATCTTTGAAAGTGCTCTGAGTCTAAAGTTCACACTATGAGACTTTAATGAAATCTAAATTTGTATTACTAATTTTAAAAGTTCAATGTATCTTATAAAAATAAAGACACATGGTAACCGTCTGAATATGACAGCTACTAGAAACATAGACAATATTATTTTGTTTCGAGAATTCGGTGTACCTAATGGTTTAGTACATCTTATATTTAGTACTTGCTATTTAATTCGATCATGAATAATTTTATAAATATTTGGGCCAACAACAAATTTCCATTGTACCAGATTTATCTTTAATTTCATGTTCCTATGATAAATAAAACTGTCACTCAAAATCATTATGAAAAAAAATATATATCACAAAATACCTGAGCTAGTAGCAAAACAAAAATTATTATGAAATCATGCAGGGCACACGCCATAAGAGTGGTTAATATATTGATGTTTCGTGTTTTTAGCAATTGCCTCCAAAAACTATCTTTTTAATTTTTTTTTCATCTTTAATAAATCGATTACATAAATAACTTCACCCTTTAGTACTAAAACTCGTACTAAAATATTTAAAAAAAAAACTAAATTTCTGTAAATTATCTAAATTTGGATTTTAATTATTTGTATATTGCTAGTAACACGAGAATATCATTTTTTTAAACAATATATTAGTGATATATTTAAACTTGCAAACATTTTGGTGGATACTTTATTAACTTTTTTTATAATTTTTTCAGATTTTTTAATGATGACATTTATTTAGCAACACTGTGGATTTAGAGATTTTCGACATTACGAGAAAATGGCGTCCATCGTAGGACGTGCCGTCAATCGTTATATTTCGTCTACTGCTCCTTTGGGAGCCGCTACTGGCCATGCAGCTTCAGCCGGTGGTCACGGAGGTTCGTTTTATAATCCAGCTTACATTTTATAAAATAACTACGCATGACATATTTTCCTATGTTTTTTCATATTACATAATGTACCAGCGAAATTTTTCTTATCATTGTTTCACATTTGAATTTCAGGTGGACATGTTCTCTGGAAAAGGTTAACTTTCTTCGTCGCATTCCCAGCTATCGGAGTCACTATGCTTCATTGCTATTTGAAGCACCAGGAACATGAAGATAGACCCGAATTCCGTCCTTACGAGCATATGCGAATCCGTCGCAAGGTATTATTTACATCCTTGCCCCTAATATTATAATCTGCATAGGCAATATTCTCATCTACCATATCAAACTATCCCCCCAGAGCTAATTGTAGTCTTATAACGTAGATGTGGCTCAATTCATGAACCGTATAATGTCTCTAAATCAATTCACAAAAACTTATTTTCCAGCATTAATCTGCTTGCCGCCTGTGTGGTCGGGTGGTCAACGTTGTTGGCTTCGGCTACAGAGGGCCCGGGTTCAAATCCCGGTACGAACAGTTTTATAAATTGATTTTTCAATCGATTTATGAATTTCTGTTCAAAGGCATGGATGTATGTGATGTCTTGAATCCCCCCCTCTCACCCATCCTATCCTATGAATGGGGCGTATCGAGAGCGATTAGCTTACCACTAATCCTGTCCTAGCCCTATCCTTCTATCCCTACTCTCTTTGGAAAAGGAGAGGTTGAGCAACTGAGTAACAAGCAGTTCTCGTAGAAACACTTCTGTTGAGATAAACTCCATTAGGAGTCCATATGCTCCACATTGGGAGCGGACATGGTTTAAAAAAAAAAATCTGCTTTTATAAGTCAAATTCAATGGGGTTTTCTGAATGTTGATCTGTAGCATTTCATTGAGTTTTTGAATGCTTCAAGTTCATCCTAAATGTATTAACATATCTTGGCAGATTTTTATCTATCAGAAAAAGATAATTTCGCTGTAGATTACTGGAATATTCGTTAGAATTATACCGATATTGTTATCTAAAAAATATTTGTCAAACCCATTGATTAACTTGATAGAGAATTCATTTTTAGCTTATTGTAGTGTTGTAAGCGGTAAAAATGCTTTATAACACATTATTCTTTTTCTAATTGAAAATGAACAAAATGCCACTAATAACAATACAGCTCCGTAGGAATTATAATTATATTGTAAAACATTGTTTTTTTTGAGGGTTTTAGTTAATTTTCGGGGGAAAAAAGAGTAGCATGTCGTAAAGCATATTTACTTTATGAGGCAAACATCGACTATTATACCGCGGCCGCTAACTGAATTTGCATCATAGGTATTCATATATGTAGCAATGCATAGAAGGTTATGATAAAATCTTGTCAGTTCTGTGAGGATGAAAAATCTCAAAAAGATTCAATATTCCAACCAATAACACTGTAAATTGCTTGGTGACTTGACTATTAAAATAGTATGATGACATTCCTCATGAGAAGCTTATGGTGGACTATTAATTTTATGTTTGGACATGCACAAAGTGATGCACTTAAGGTTTTAATCAATATGCCACACTTCATTCACATTTTCTCTCGATGAATTTTAAAATAGCATAAACCAAGTGTTCGAATTCGTCGATCGCGAAACAAAATTGGTCGATTCCGATTATGATTGTTTGAATTAATGAAAACTGTATGAAGATTTTTTATTCGCTTTTGCTAGCTATCTTGAAAAACTAAAAAACAGAACCAACAAAATTCTTATAAGATTCTTATTAGAAGTAGATCACCATAAATCATTTGAACAAGTAGCTTCCTACTGATTATTCAGCTGTGAAAATTTTGTGTCAAATTCTTTTACAATTGATCGTTAGTTGAAAATGCTCAATATTAGGGAAATCACAAATTCTCTAACTATAAACTCTTCCACTATTCTAATTGTAATGTAAACTTATTTTTCAGCGTTTCCCATGGGGTGATGGCCAGAAGTCTTTCTTCCACAACCCGCATGTGAACCCCCTCCCCGACGGTTATGAAGATGGACACTAAATTAGTTTTACCATAGAGCTTTGTTCTGATGAACGTAATGCTGTGCTAATATATTCATCTTTATTATGAGTGGCTATTAGGAAAAGTGTGAATAAATCTGTAACTTAATTATTTAAATAATAATCTGTTAATACCCAACTATAAAAACTTTTATTGTAATCAATAAATCGTAACAATTATTCACAATCTGTACAATGGTTTTAAAATAGCACATTTGAATCGTTACAACGGTTAAACAAAACTTATTTCAAATGATCAGGAAAGTTTTGAATTTTTAAATGTCGCTTTGTATAGGTATTTAGTTGGCATCATTGTTCTTTCTAAAATTAAAACAATGATTTAATTAAAAGTACAAGCAGTAACTGCTCGCAATAAAGGTTGCGGGGCCGCATACGATGAATATACCATTTTCATTATCAGCATTTTTGTCTCATTAAAATTCTAATGTGCGTCTTACAAAGTCATTGAGAAGAAATACACTTTCATCGCAGTATTTTTTCAATACTGAATGCAGATTATTTTTACTTTCATTACTGTAGCCCCACCACTTTCTTACAGGCCGCCATTGAGGTTTAGTAACACTTTTTTCATAGGCTTGTTTATTAGCAGTTTGTTCATTTGTGTCGAGTGGACATTGGCATTACTTACATGACAAAATTAGCATCCAGAATACATGAGGCTTTTTAAATACACTGACTCCGATAATGTCATAGAATTTTGTCAGCATCACAAAAGAGATTTGTTGCCTGTATTGAAAATTAATTTTATTATTGAATCAGTTATCACTGGTGTTGAATCTTTTCCTGTGGTATGGAAAATGGGAATCAAGGTGCAGTACAGTACAGTGATACGATGAAAGGACTTTACTACCCGAAAGTTTCACTGTATGAACAATAATCTGATGATAATATTCTAGTATATTAGTTTTCATCCTATCTAATTATTTACAATTATTACTTTTTAAATAATATAATGTACTGTCCAATAAGTAGGATAAAAAAGTGCTGCAGATGATTTAAGAGAGAATATTAAATATAATTTGAGCCATAAAAGATTTCAAATTGACTGGACATTGTTTAAAGTATAGTTCTATATTTCTTGCAGCTATATGCGGCTAGGGTTTGGAACCAGATTGACGTAACATGAAATTTTGACAAAATTATTTATAATGGTTTGATTCTCCCCATTAGTGATTTGTAAAAATGTGGCATTGCTTTATGATAATATCTGAAGCTCTTGAAGATCTTAAAATCATCTTTTAAGGATTAAAATAAAATTATTTCGAATGCGGTTGAATGTCATTTTATCAAATTTCTTGTTCCGTCATTCTTGTTCTTAACCCTCGATATATTAGTAATGATGATACAAAATACATAACTGAAGAAAATCATGTAAGAAACATGATTAAAAACAATCTTAAACGAGAATATCGCTTGATAAACAAACATGTAATCCACTAATCACAATTTGGTAAGTTATGAAATATTGAAACTTTGTTTTTTTTGTTGTTGTGAGATGAAAAATAAATTAACCAGGTTGCCCACAAGTAAAATCAACTTAAATAAAATATTGGTTTTATTTTTTAATACTTCAGCACATAACAAAGTAAGTAAGATGTTTTTTTTAACAGGCATTAGCATATGTTGTAAATTGCTCTTGTGTTCGATCTTGTGAAGATGGTAACTGAATTTGGTAAGATATATTTTATACATGTATAAAAATGTATTCAGTGACAAATTATTTGGCAAACTTGATTAAAATCAATAATGACAATGATGTATTATTTACAATGCCAGTAGAAAATGTTGAGTGAAGCATTTGCTTTCAAGTAATTGATTTTTGAAAGTGTTCTTGGTGCTTCATTGATTTATAATAAATAATAATTAATCTATTCCGTAGACATCGCCTCCTTTCCTAAAGTCGGCATTGGCGTAAATAGTTGTTGCGTTTTTATAAAGAGCGCAGATGACCGAACCTCTGTCTCTATACCTCGCAGTCTTGTGCCCCAGTTTCTTTAAGCCGTCGATTACTTGCTGAAAGAGAAATAAAAACATGTTTAATCAAACTAGTTCATGTATGTTATAAAGCTTAAATCTTAGATGTGATTAATTATTAATGTGACCATTTACTGTTTACTTTCAATGAATGACTAGTTATAGACTTAGTCATACTTTACATACACGATTTAACATTCGTATATACTGTGATAAAAAAAAATGAGCTTGATTTTAAACAGATCAGATAAATGCAAAATAAAAATATTCAAAGACATCGCTAAAATTAATTATAATTCAAGTCAATAAGTAGTAATAATTGAATTTTAATAACCGAAACCTTGAAAGAATGTAGGCGGTAGACCACAAATGGTTGAAGAAGTATCTCTGTATCAAAAAATATATGTTCACAGAATCAACATGATTGAGACCTCTGTCATTGGTAGGTAAGTGGGAATGTGAGGCATAAAATTTTAGGATATTTCCTGCACACTTGATTGTAATGGAGAATTATTTATTCCCGCTTTCCGAGAATTTGTTCAAAGTGTTCACAATATTTTTGTATATGTGAAATAAAATCTGTAGACTTACCTTAAGATTTCCATATTCATAAACTATTTCCATTGGATGAATTTGATGATGAATTCTTGGTGCATCGACAGCTTGCTTGATGGTTTGTTGGAACCAGAGTTGTCTTAATATCACCTTTAAATTAAACAAAAAAACATTAAAGTTGGTCAGAAAGAAGTGAAAGAAAATTTAGTAATAAAATAGTAGAATTTATGTAACTCTAAAATTTATTTCACTATACCAGTGCTACAGACGTCACAATTTTGGTTCCACCAGCAGCTCCAATTACTATTTTAACATCTCCGTTCCTATCGACGACGATTGACGGGCTCATGGAAGACAGTGGTCTTTTCTGCGGCTTGATCGCATTTGCCGGCGATCCTGGTATACCGAAAATACTGAAGACTCCAGGAGTGGAGAAGTCATCCATGTTACTGTTCATTATTATACCAGTATTTTTTCCTGTTATACCTACTCCAAAGCTGAAGGAAACAGTTAACGGTAAAATTAAAAATGTTTGCAATGCAAATTAAAATGATCGGTAAGTACATGTTATATTATAATACAAGATATATGACTATGTTTCGAGCCATCTCTTTTAGTTGAGCACATTCGGATTGACAGTGACTTTGTTAGGCTAGCTTAGATTGATTTGATAATTATTTATTGGATGTTGATAAACAGTCAGTTTTAAGTTATACGATTGGTTTTATTAAACGATATAACAAAGTTACTAAAATTTTACCCTTCATCTCGTTGCTAGCAATCTGTATTATTTAGAATGTAAAGTACTTTCTACGTTTTTCTTTGAATGATAAGTAGTCATTTAATGTGCTACTACTCCTCATATTATTCAGTATCCAGCATGCTAATTGAAGTGTATGCATAGTCATCCAACTGTCTCATGCACTAGATCAAATTCAGATAATATAAAAGCATTTCTTTAACGCAATTATAAGAAATCAAGCTAAAATAAAATTCTTTCCGAGCTGTAATTTAAAGATCTCATAAGGTAAAGTTATTCTCACTTACTAATAGTTAATTGTGCTTGTGACTGATACCGCATCTCCATTCGCAGCAAGAACCGCTAAGTGGGCGGTTCCTTTATCAGGTTGATTGAAGAAATGTGCTCCATAATGTTCAGGGTCATTAACTGTGTGCGTGTCATTTATTAACATTCTCACTTCATTAGCGTATTCACTCGACGTAATATTTTGGATGATCTAGAAAAATGAAAAACAATAATCAGTAACATGACAGTTTACTGTACCAGATAAATTAAGAAAAAGTTTAACAACTAGCTGAAAGACATCACAAAAAAATTACTGCAGATTTGCAATAAAGATTGTTGAATCAGGATAATGGTGGTATTGAAATATCACAAAAGAATGGCAGCCACATTTTAAAATTATATTTGGTTCATGTAAAATAACTAGTATCCCAATATATTAAAACAATAAGATTGATCATGGATTACTACCTTGTCGAAGTCGAGAAAAGCACTATCTCCCAGCTTGGTTCTCTGCGCATATGCATATTTAAATGACTCAATGATACGGTGATACGTGAGGATAGTTTTGTTGATGTTTGATATACTATCCTTATTGAATTCGTATCCTTTTAATATATTTAATATAAAACCAACTAATGCTCCACCTGCTGGTGGCGGTACAGTAAAAAGTGTGTCATCGTTGTGCAGTTTTATGGTGATGGGTTCAGTCCATTTGGCTCTGAAATATAAAATGACAAAATAATATAAACTATTATTTGCTGCGCGTTTGATATGGTTAAATAGATTCTTGGAGGTGCCGCGTGGCGGCCATATGCTCCACATAGGGAGCGAACGTGGCCAAAGAAGAAAGAATAGATTCTTAGGCACAATGATAATACTGCAACCACTGACTGATGACTATTACCTGATTAGTAGTAATGCCACTGCCCTCAATATTTAATTGTTTTCATCTTATCATGCGATAAGTTCTATAAAAAAATAGTCTTAGTTGATTTTTCACAGTATGTAGGTTGAGGAACTTAAAAAATGTACTTAAAATAGTTTAATAAATTAATTAAAATGTTTGCTGTTAAAAGGTTAATTTTTTAAGAGAAAACTAAAATAATAAATGTATCGGTGATACATAAACTTCCGTCCTTAAAAAGTGGCAGCATTAAGCGTAGACGTCAATTTGACAGCTCATAAAACATGTACAAATTCGCTAACTTATAGAAATGTGTTATTGTGAAATTATTTATTTAATTCAATAAACTGTGATATTTAACAAATATGGATAACGTATCAATTGGAAAGTTCAGTAGGAACTGGTGGCAAGAAATATACAAACGAGTATTCGGAGCCGTTATATTTATCGAAGATTGTTGCGCGGAATGTTTACATTGGGATGGGGGGCTTTTAAATCTAATGAGTGCAGGAGCCGTCGGTGTAAAATGTCTGTCATCATTCGAGGTAAAGTATAATAATTGCAATTGTGATTGTTTACAATTAAAAAGCCATTTGTAAATTATTTACGAATGGCTTTTTTAACCATTTAAAAAAATATTATTAGGTTATAGCCGATACTAGAGTAATTTTTGTATGTTTGAAAATAGTATAGTGTAACTATGACGCTGAAGTGAATCGGTAGATTGTCTTTTTATGTAATCTTGCATAATTAAAAACATATCACACACTTTAGAGACATTTTTTTTTATTTTATGAAACATTCTATCAAAATAAAATGTATTCCCACCTTCTATTAGTCAGAGCACTGTCTATTACCTAATATTTATTTTTAACAATTATATCATTGAAGTTTACAATTTGTACAATGAGTAAATATGCTTTCCAATATGCTATTATTTTTCTTCCCGAAAATTCACTAAATCCTGCTAAAAACAATGCAAGTCGATGGACGGCTTAATTGGGGATACGAAAATATCAAAAACCAAATTGGAATTAAAGAAACTGACAATTTATACGAATCACGAAATATTTATATGAACATTTGTTGTCATTTTCTCCATTGTTTGTTCTAAGAAGTTCCATCTGATTTGTGTTGACTTTGTCATACTGATATTATATTTGCATTTCCTTTAAATTATCGGGTTAATGATTCCTATGGATGTTAATTTATCATTTTCCCATTCGTAATTCAAATTCGTACAGAGCTGCATTGTTATTAGCGACATTTAGTGAATTTTCATGTAGAAAAAGAGAAGCATGTTTGAAAGCATATTTACTCTATATTTTATCAACAAAACTAAATGTAATTTGAGAATTTTTAAAATAAATAGAAATTATTTTGAACGAAATTATATTTGTGTGAGAAAAGAGAGAGGGGGAAAAACCTTTGACTAGAGAGTAAAGAAAAGTATCATGCAATAAGCATCACAAAAATGCAGCAGCTCAGATAAGACAATTTAAGTTTTATTTGGATATTTGAAGCAATTTTATTTAATGTTTTAAAGAATATAAAAATGTCCTCCACACAGAATAATCATCAGAAATATAAAATTGCGTCCTTAAGCAATAGATTATGTAAAAAAATGATAGTTCGATAATAACAGTATTTTTATTTACTTCTAGAGTGGCAGCCGTGATCAAAAGAAAGCTGTGTTCATAACAAAGGGAACAGAATCAAATCTTATTACTGTAAAAGAAATAATTGGAAATAGTCATTTTTTGAATTGCATATTAGTTGTGACGGCTGATTCAGATATACTGGCATCTGAAACAAATGGTACGACTTTTATGGAACTAGAAAACATGGTCACAGAGTGGATGGGAAAAAAGGTCAGTTATTATAATTAGTCTCTTACAAATAGTGACATAAAAGTAGGGTTAAAAAAATATTATTGGAATGGTTGTATTGGAGTGCGCACCAACCTGGAATGAGTAAGCGGGGGTTCCCGAACATTCCGAATCTTGTTAATTCACGTTTGTAAATTAATTAATAATACATAATAATGAATGTTATTTATTTTCAGGCATCAGTTATCGAAATCATGTTTGCTCCGATCTTCACAATAAACATAACAAACAATGTATTTACAACTCCGCCATTCAGTAATCTGTACCCCAAGTTTGGTGGATCCCTGAATACTGCTCAACCTTCGTCGGTGGACTTGCACTCCTTACCGATCGATGACAAGAATGAAGTGCGAAGATTAGCATGCCTGCTGAATAGCTTATTGGAAAGCATGGACGTTAAAGATGACATTTATTTCATGGGAGATTTTAGCTCGATTTTAGCTGGCGTTTTGGAGCATTTGCCTGCTGCAGCAAACAGGAGAAAGGTTTGCAAGATTTGTTAATTATGTCTTTACCAAATTCTGATATCTTACTGTACCTTTTTACACTAATATAAAGCGATACTTTCTGATGCAACCGAAACGACCTAACCGTACAAATTTTGTGGTAGCACTGACCTGATGTGATGTACTAGTCTTGTTTTTGTGGATTATAACTGTTTTAAGACTTGTCTGTACCATATGCAGCGAGAGCGTCATTAGAGAAAACTTAAATCCATAGAAATCGATATATGTAACTAGATGGCTGCCACAGACGAGATATCTTGTCAAATTTTTCGTGCTCAACACGCCAGTTACGAGTTACCTCGTCAATAACTATTTAAATAAATTGAAAATTATAGCCAGCGTGCTAGGTTCAAATGTACTTTTTTTCTACGGCAGCCAAAAGGCTAATACATTTTGTAACTATGAGCTCTATATTTCTTTGCTCACCAAATATAATTGCTAGCTAATATGTTCACATTTTCTCCTTCAACAGAATGCTCCCGGTCAAGCCTCAATAATATTGGTTGACAGAACAGTTGATTTATATTCAGTCACCTCTCACAGCTCAAATTCAACGCTAGATAAAATTATGAGCATCCTGCCAAGATTTCCAGGACACTCCATTGATGTTGCAGTCGACATGTCACCATTGTGTGAAGCCAACATGTAAGATTACATATTTTATACATGAATGAGTTATTATATTGATAGCAATTTATATTGTATTTGTCGACCTGTAACTTGGTATAGAACCATGAACTGTTTTTATTTCTGAAAACATATATTATATAATACAGACTTGTTAATTTATAGTAATTATGATATTCATAAACCCTATGCTCACTGTTAACTCAAAAATATTGTCCAGCTGTTAACAATTTGAAATTTTATTTGTAAAATTCTGCAGTCGACAATTAAACAATTCTCATATTTCAGGGAGTCTGTTAGAGATGACATTCATCTCTGTCCCGGATGTATATCACATTCGAACTCGGATATGTGTGTCGAAACTCTAAGTCATCTCATGAATAAGTCGCAGATCGAGGTTCTGTTCGGACTGTACGATAAGCTATCGAAAATGAATGTTCACACGCCATCAAGATTACCGCCACGCGTGACCGCCTTGAGTTTAGAAAAAATGATTTCTTCGTTTAAAGGTATTTAAATTATCTAAGGATTTATAAAATTTCCAGTTCTTTAGCGGAGCCGAAAGCTCTCGGTGTTTGGTTTTATTTGATTAATTATGGTCAAGGATTTGAATCGTCAAATTATTGTAACTTTTTTATTTTTGGATTCGTTTGTATATACACATTTATATCCACGATGTTTTCGTATATTGAAAGCGGGGAGCGATGACCTACTATTATTTGAACTGCAAATAGTCCTCAATAATACCATCTATATATTATGATCCACACAGGCAGCCATCCACTTATTAGGATCCAAACTAAATATATATAGAAATCGTCTCCAATTATATTATACTTGATTTTCTTTTCTTTCATTGTTGATTTAAATTCTCAACTTGACGATAACGACTACCAAAAACCATACCAATATCCATCCTCTACTTCATGGGTGTCCAACCGGTCGATCCCAAAGCAAAATTTGGTCAATCCCGAAAGCTTCTGTGAATTTCGAAAAAATATATAATTTGAATATAAAATATACAAAAATACTAAAATTAAATTATTTTGTAAGCACACATCTATCTAATGATATGTATTTCGCATTTAAAATGAACATTTCTAAGTTTGAAGAAGGTAAAAAAACCCTACTAAATAAAATTTCTTATAAGAATCATGTTAGTAGTCGATCGCGAGAAAACTCAAGATTGAAAAGTCGATTCCAAGGCAAAAAAGGTTGGACACCCTTGCTCTACTTGATCATAAGTTGCTACGATGGGTTTTTTGTATACCATTCTCATGTTGTGAAAATGCGTTACATCTTTCAGGCAATTATGAGATAATAGAAAACAAATGTGGAATACTCCAGCAATCGTTGGCGATTGTGCAGACACTCAAATCCCCTGAAGTTCAGCAGATAGATTTGCTGATATCTTTAGAAAAACAAGTTCTGCAGAATATTACTACGAGCCGTGATTCCACAAGTATTTTAACTCAGGTACGAATTGGTCATGAACAACTATGTAAATTAAAATAAGTGGTAGAGTCTGCACTTGATTTAAAGTACCATAAATCACATCTCCGACTATGCAGTGTTAAATTTCACACACAGTCACAAGAAATCTTGCGATTGTTTGTTTATCTTCCTAACACTTTCTGTCTTTATGAGAAATTTCAATATATCATTTTTAATTGTAATTATTTAATTCTAAGAGTTATCTAAAAATCGATTAGTCCATTTCGATAAATTCAACAAAATTAACATTTTGTACACTTGAATTTATATAATTTTTGATTTCACTTAATTTTTAATTGATTATATTTATTTTATACTGTGATAATTATATCGAAACTTGTTTAAATAATGATCCCCTGAGAGGTGAAGTGAGGCAAGCAATATTTTAGGAAAAAAAGAGTTGGATGCGTTAAAATATTCTGCAAGTCTTAGTGCATTATAAAAGTAAAGTGAGCTCTGTAAATACACACTGCAATAGTGTTGTCTCCTTAAAATAAAAATATGAAATCCACCAAAACACCATGTAAAGACGTGAATGTACTTAAAAGTATGAAATTTTTATTACCATTTTACTACTTGGCTCACCTCTATTATTACAATGTGACATATTGACAACATTCAAAGAAACTAAGAAAGTCAAATATGTAAAAATTGCTATTTATTAACTTCCAAAAGAATTATAAGGTTTCGCACTAAAGTTAGCTCTTAAAACTATTGTGAATCTAAATAATTTGCTATTTTTACCTATTTCGAGTTCTATATTACTAGTTTTTATTAATGTCAATTCAAACAGTAAAATATTATATAACTTCAAATTCATTTTCAATCTATGCTGGGTATTTTCGAGGCCAGTATTTCTATTCCCATGTGTATAGCACTCATTTTGGACGGTCTGAAATACTCAACACGTGAATATGTTGAATCTTTTAGAACGTTCAAAATAAGTACTATGCACGCGGGAATAGCCCTACTTGGGGCTATTTTTGTTTAGAATGAAAATTCGCCCAAAATGTAATCAAAATTAATATTCAATCATCGAACTTATTCACTGCAATTTCTCATATAAATACTTCGGTATATATTTTTTAGATCAGTAATATTATAAAGAGTCGACGTCAGCGAGGACTATCGCTAGAGCGCCTTCTGGCTTTTCTCGTGAGCATCTACTCCCTAGCAACCGGCGTCATCACATTCTCCGAGGCCCAAGAAGAAAAACTTCACGAAGCTCTGAGCATTGCTCTGTTTGAAGACCGGAACAAGATTGTTCTGAATTACGAAGACAATAAGAGCATTCAAACACCCGAAAATTGCAGTGGATTCGCTCGCAAGTTGATCAATCGTTTGAAAGATGTCTCCAGAACCCGAGAAACATTTATCAAGTATGAAATTTGATTTGATCTATAATAAATATATTATTTATTTGTTTTCTCATTACGGGTGGGTGTAGCTGTCTACGGCAACACCTATAATTAAGACAAATTATTATGTGAATTATTTACGAACATCTGTGCATTTGATAAAATCTAACTTTTTAAGCTAGGATTTACAAAACATCCCAGTTGAGTAAATATTATGCTCTTCCAATAACATTTAATTGTAAAAAAAATATTAGGGAGCCAGTGGGGTGATTAAACAGTGACCTAGTTTTTCAATAAAAATTGCGTCAACCAAAACGCACTATTTATTTTTGAAAATTTTATTGAACATAAAGAATTAAATACATTAAGATTTTTTACTTCGAAAATTATCAAAAAATTTCAATTGTATTATAATGACAAACATGCAAGATTACATTTAACCATTTGATGTTTTTGTTTCTTCCAGGTACAAGTCTGCAATTAAAACAATTGATGAAGTTTCTCCGTTAGACTACAGGGGCATCTTACAGCAACTAATGGATGATTTGTTGGACGTGGAGAAGCCGGAAATGCCCGATTTAAAGAGTAGAATGGATGGATTGAAACATCTCCTACGGAGTGGCCTGAGGTAATCTTTTAGTTCCTATCATATTCCCTCAAAGTCAAGCATATGGATTGGCAAACGGAGTCAACTACCTCCTGTCTAATTCATGCATTTTGACAGTTCTGCTTTACGATTGCGAGTCATGGCACCGTACAATTGCACAGACAGAATACTAGGGGTGCAGTGGTTTGACTTCTTCAGTCTCCCATTAGATTAAATAACAATGCCAATATTTTTCTATTACATTAAACAAAGGATGAAAACAATATATTTTGCGATGTGAGTTAATGGAATATGTGTGTATTGAAATTCTAAATTCATTACATCAATAAACTCAAAACAGACAAAAATTTAGATACGTGTTTGTTGAAAAATAACGACGATATGCTCCGAATAGGGGGTGAATATGGATAAAAAATTAAAAAAAAAAACAAAAACTAGCCCCATGTCATTCATTCGAGGAGGTGGGTTCCGAAAGGTAGTTAGCCAATCACTCTTTCTTTCCTCCCTACACTCAGCTCAGAATTTGACTTTTTTTTGTCTTTTACAGCATTATTATGAATACGACGACTAAAAAGCAACACCTGCCCGCCAAGCACCCCCTTGACAACCCTGTCGTCATAATGTTCGTGGTCGGAGGAATCACAGCGGAAGAGTGCTGCAAATTACATCGGTCGGTGCTGGTCAGCGGATCGGACACTCATTTTATAATCGGATCTACCTCGATTGTGAACCAGGTGGAATCAATGAGGCAAGCGTTATTTCTAAATTAATGTAATGTTTTACACCTGTGGTACGGTAGATTTTGCTTATTCGGGACACGTTGGGGCTAGAACTCATTTGCATAAAGAGCTATAACATTTAATCGTTACTACAATACTAAGTACATAATATTACTTTAAGTATCATCGATTCTCAATGATGTTGGTAAGCTTAGAGTGCAAAGTTTATAACTTCCAAAATACCAGCTAATGAAACAATTACATAGTTTATTATTGATTTGCCATTCTAAGGATTCAAAAAAACAAATTATACATTTGTACTAATTCCCACTTTTAGATAAGAGAATACAATGTTACAGTGTTATTTATACAAATCAAAATTAAATTAATAAGGTGTACCAAACAATTGGTATTGAAAAGACTTTACAAATACAAGTACAAAATATGAACAAGTGACACTAAATTGACTGAAATTAAAATCATACCTCTAAAAATGTAATTACTGAACTCGTCAAAGAATAGTCAAGCTAAAGTGGAGACTAATGGTAAATTAGGAATTAGTACAAATGTATACATATATTTTTTTGAATATTATACCTTTCCACCAAGTATTGACAAGTGAACACCCTAAAAGTGATTTTAAGGATTGTTATTACAATATGAAATATCCATCATACTTCTACCACAAATCCTCAATAATTTTGGAATATCAGGTGACTATCATCGACCATAACACTGTGTCTTTCCAAAATATTGATTTAAAAACATACATATATTTTCAAGGCATTACTCTATAGTATTCAGTAAAGAGTTACATGCAAGTAACCAATGATGATACAGCTGTGATGGTTTGGTAATAAATCTCTTTTATACAGTCTGAACTCGACGAACAAGGGCAATGAATTTTATCATCGGCTTGTTATCCTTGGTTCAATGACATCAAGGTATATTGAAAACGCAAGTATAATGATATACTTGAAGTAGTTCTAGAATAGCCTAGCATCTAGTAGAAACGATTGATCTATATTTTTTTACGTACTGTCGACGAGCTTGGGATGCTGTAATGGTTTACCACAAATTTTACTGATTTAATTTCATTGGTATACCGGCAGAAGGCGATAATTTTAAAAAACTTTGTTTTGAGATAATTATATTTGATTATATTGATTTTGATTAGGTGATCAACACTTCATGAAATTCAATCCATATATTCATAAGGGTTAAATTATTTATAGTTTTTTTTGTTGCCAAAAGCTTTGAACGAAATTGATTTGATGTATCTTATATTAAAAATAACACAATATTCCTTTGTATTTATTTATTTCTTACTTGTAATTGTTTTTTTACACCTTTTTATTACAATTTGTTTTGTATAAATAACACTGTTGAATTCAATTTCTTATCAGTTGATAATGCTCACCATAAACGAAATCGGTCCTGATCATCATAAATAAAAGTGGAAATAAGTTTACAAAGGAATATTGTGTTTTTCTTAATATAATACCTTTTCACCAAGTATTGACAGTGAAAACCCAAAAAGTAATGAATGTTATGTTCAAATTATGTAAAAATACCGAGGCTGTGGAGTCGTGGTGTTTTGGACAGAGTTGGAGTTGTAAAAAACGAGCGACTCAGACCCAATGTTAAAAAAAACATTTAATGACGTGTATTCAAACCACAATAGTCCATAATGTTGACATTGCATGCTTGGCTGACTAAAGATGATTGATGGAATACATATATATAAAATAAAATGATAATTTCTTCAGAGTCAGAGTCATTTTTTAATTTAAAGCTGGGGTCGGAGTCGTCTTTTTTTACATGACTCCACAGCCCTGAAAAATACACAGATTATGACTGAATTTCAGAAGATACAGCATGTTAAAATCTATCTATCTGAATTCATAATTCAAAACAGCCGGTTTTTGACTAAACGCCTTCTGCCAGTATACCGATGATTTGCTAGTTAAAAATATCAGTACATATTTATCAAACTACGCGAATCTCTCGCCCGCCGATCCAATCTGTGTCCTTCACTGTCCTTATTTGCTCTTGCTCTTTCATTTATATTCTTACTAATGTATCTGGCATCCATTTGTAATATCCACTTACGATTCCTAGTAAATTTTCACTGTTTTAGTTTAACTGAATATGTGAAAACTATTGTTTCTCAATTTCAATTGTTTCCTAAGCTGAAAGCCTCTTTATAGAGTATCATAAATCATAGGGTAGAGTTGTATTTCAGACTTATTTCTACAATCAAACTAAATTAAGAGCTGTCCTGATAAACCGATCAACCTAAATCTACTGTCTAAATTTGTATAAACCACTATGTTTATATAATAAGTTTGTTTCTCATTTTATTTACAACACCATTACCTTGTTTATAATAATAAATTTAATAATATTTATTACACAATATTGAAAATGTTATGTCATTGCTATTTTGTTGTGCGTTTGTTATTGAATAATGTTTTATATTGAAGTTTTTAATATTATAATATTCATAGTTGCATAATGCTGTTCTACCAATATTACCCATAGGGGTCCATATGTATATCGTCGTCCTTCCAACAGACAGGCTCAGTTGAAACAGTCATGTTTTGAATTGTTCCTTTTTTATTTTTATTTCTATACATTTAGAAACACGGGTGATATTGCGGAATGGGCAATGATAAGTTGTTTAATTTAATATATAAATGAATTCCATATTTTAATTAATTTTTGAGGTAATGTTAGTCTTATTTTTAAATTCAATATCAATTATGTAGATTGATATTTAATTGTTTACTTGATGAATAATTGGGAGCTATCGAATTATTTTATTGTTTGTAATTTAAAGAATAAATAAATACTACATTTACGTTAAAACCTTTAAGGTAAATTTGTTTCATTTCTTGCATTTATACCAGAATTTTTTTTTTCTCGTTTTTGAGTTACAGTGTCCATGGTTTCGAATCCCAGTATGAACACTCCTAAATTGATTTATAAATTTGTGGATATCTATAATATCTAAATTCGTTTCCACCCATCCAATCTTACTAATGAGGCTTAGTTACTATGCCTTAGTGGGAGTGATTGCCTTACTAGTAGTCTTGTCTTTGGTCTATCCTTCTATCCCTACTCTCTATGAAAAAGAGAAGTTGAGTGATTTTTAGTGAAAATCAATTTATGAAACTGTTTCATACTGGGATTACATATCCGTGAACACAGTGACACAAAAAGAAACGATTATCACTCCTCATAGGCCTAACAAAATCCTTACACTTTCCAAAAATGGAGAGGTTGATCGACTGAATAAAAACCAGTCCACGTAGAAAAATTCTTTCAGTGCTCAAATTGTAGTGCATATACTCCCATATTGAGAACAGATTTGGTTAAAATAAAACATTGTCTCGTCCAGGACAGTAAAATAATAAAAAAAAACAACGCTGAAGTGTTCAGGTTGTACTACAATATCAGTGGAATTAATTTGTCAAGGTGGGAGGTTACATTGGCTGATATGAATGCCATAAGAAAATAACGTCCAGTAATTCAGTAGACAGTCGGAGGAGAGGCAGATTTTTTATTCAGATGGAATTGTCGATGACTTTCCATACATGGACCGTCAAAATGGAGAGCTGCTTCACTGGATAGGAATAGGTGGAGAGAGTTTTGTTTGGATGGTAAGACTGTGATTAGTGATCTTTAAACATAATAAGTGCACCACTGACCTGTACATCTCCATGTCTTGCTTTGTGATGATAGACCCTGCATCCTCCATATCTTTGACAAATACATCTGTCAGAGTACCATTGTACAACTCATTGCCGCCCTTTTCTGCAATTATCCTTAATGTGTTACAGAGTGCTTTGCTTGGAAATATCAAACTATTTCCCTTTTTAAATGATCCATCGTTGTTGACAAATACTTCCCTGCCGACATAAAATTTTTAATCTTAAAAACGATTTTTGGTTAAATTCTTATTGCATATTCATTATTGAAAAGTCATTTGTTTTTTCACTTTGTCTGCCATTGACGAAGGGTGTTAGATTTGGGACGTGTTAGATTATGAAAGCAAATGATTCAAGACGATTCTAATATTTCTATAGATATGAATTTCAAATATAAGGTTGTTTGAATTTGTTCATTTCTGAAAAATCCACGTGTAGTAAGTACTAATTACTCGATTTCACATTTATTGTAGGTATATTTACTAATCAAAAAGTAATATAATAATTGGGCCCATCAGAGGTGAAGTGAGCCAAATGGTATTTTAGAAAAAAATAAGTTAGATGCATTGTAATATTCTACATGTCCCAAGGTATTGTAAAAGTAAAGTAACCTCAATCAATACACATTGCAAAAGTGTTATCTCCTTAAAATAAAAATATGCAATCCACCAAAGCACCAAGTAAAAAGATGCGATGCTACAAAAAAAATACCATTTTACTGGTTGGCTCACTTCACCTCTAACGGGCCCAATTAACAAATACCAGCAAATATAATATGACATTTCCCCAAACGATTTGACCTTAGGTTACATGAGAATTATTTGATATAAAATCTTGTATTTTAAAGTGATCAAATATTTTTTGTGTCCTGAATTTTTCCCAAACATTGCTTATAATAATGTGCAAAAGTTCTTTACTCTTTTTTTTCAATTGGTTCGCAGTTTACTTGGCTTACGTAAAAGGCTACACAATTTGTGGAGTCAATTTTTCAAATAACATAGTTTTTAAATACAGAGAACCAATCTTAAATTTTTCTATGAATTCTATAATTTTTTTACACGGTTTTTTGTGGAACGCATCTACCATGTAATAAAAGAGTTGAGTGTACATTGTCTGAAACAGTTGAGTGTTATTATTATTATCATACACACCTTAAATTTGTATCAGTTTTGACAAGTTTATTTGCGTTAATGGCATCCCACTGTGACTTAGTCATATTGTATCCTGTCCGGCAAATCTCAAGTGAAGGCTCGACAAGTTCACGCCACGGCAAAACTCCGAAACGTTCATGTGCTGCAACGTAACCTTTAAGTTCTCCTGGGACGGCAATTCCCAGAGGACCTGTCGAAAAAATATTTTGTGTAAGTTTTCATTATTCAATTCCGGTGTTGCATTTTTAAGTGAAGCATCGAGTAAGCAATTCTGTTTGCAGCTAATGTTTAAAATGTCTAGGTATTTAAAATTCCGCATTGTTATCGTTTTATATCCAAATACATATTTGTACAATTGGTTTTTATTGAGTCATTCGAATACCTGATATAAATGTTTGTTTTGTGAATAATGTCTATAATTTATTCAGAATGTTGGCATTTCAAAATATTCCTATAATAAACTTATGCTAACTTAATTGCGTGTTTGTTTTTTAGAATGGTTTTTCATCGTTTTAAATGGTTTTAAAATGAGACAAATTCGTTACAAAAAATATATACAATTCATGTTTATTATCGCTGTGAAAAAGCCATCTTCATAGAATTGTGTCTAGTATTAGAAACGATTTTCAGATAATCATTTTCAACTTAATGAAACGCAATGTAAAAAGTTTTACCATTATATTCAAGGGAGGGGTCTAGGA
Source organism: Himalopsyche tibetana (assembly GCA_030503985.1). Taxonomy (NCBI): domain Eukaryota; kingdom Metazoa; phylum Arthropoda; class Insecta; order Trichoptera; family Rhyacophilidae; genus Himalopsyche; species Himalopsyche tibetana. The sequence continues at coordinate 18,687,523 of JAPJYX010000006.1, forward strand.
AGCAAATATAAGTAACTTATAATGTGTTTATTTTCCCCGCTCGTGTTGTATTTATAACAAGACCTATCTGACTGTTGTTTGGGTAAAGTGAAAGCCCGCAATAGAATACTTATCACTTTTTGGATCATTATCCTGTACTCATCTGGCCATAAATCTGATTTTTAATAACTTTTATTTTCAATTCTGCTTTATACATAAGTCATGCTATATTTGAGCTTGTACGGTATAATAGATGTGTTTTCATTTATAATATTAATTCTATTTCATCAAGGAGTAACGGTTAACAATATTAAAATTATTTTGAAATACCTTGCAGACCCTCAGATTTGTCTACGAACATGTTTTCTGTAGCTTTAAGCGGGGCAGCATCTCGTGCATTCAGTGTAATGGCAGTCCTCGTAGCTCTTGTGTAGATGGTCATGAAAAATCCACCACCGATTCCCATGCTCTGCATGTTGACAAGGCCATTACAGAACATAGCAGCAATGACTGCATCGACTGCGGATCCATTTTTTTCAAGGATTTCCCTGTCAGACAAAGTTTTAATTTGCATCAATAGTGATTAAGCCTAGTGGTCAACACTTTTTGTCTTTCGTCTTCTTGATTGTAAGGCAATGGTTTCCAATCCCTGAATAAGTATGAGTTTGTAATTGTGTATGAGTATAATTTTCTGTGCTTATAAAATTTCATATATGTATATAATTATGCAATATACATGACATAAAATCTGTTACAACTAAATTATATATACTGAAGAATTTTTGATCATATGCATCTAATCGGACACCAAATTGATTTAAGAGCAGCACAACCAAACTCACTAAGTAATTCGGATCGGGTGACACATTGTGTGCGCAATGGTGCTACCAGCTAAACAATAAGGCCATAGAGTATATCCATAAACAAAGTTTATTGCTATATTTTTGAATGATTTTAACTTTTATTTAGTAGGTAATATCTTTATGCATTACAATTTTAGTAAAAAAAGCATCTATCGTAATTTATCGTACTTTGTATATTGGATGGATGTTTAATTATTACAGTTTTTAGGACTTCACAGCTTGTATTCATGAAATTATAATTTTTTGAAATGCATTTTAATGCAATCTCAATGATGGTAACCAAGAATCAAACCTATGTATTATTTTCTCATGAAACGTCAGGATTTTATTGCTGGACCATCTGGCTTTGAAGTCGAGTGCTAGAAAGTTTCATTAATTCCGGTTAGTTTTCATAAAGAAAATTCTGTGGGTGATTTCTTTGTATTTTTTACAAGCTTATACCTACAGTATCTCAATAAAAATCAACCTGTATATGTTTCACTTTTGTATCTGGAATATAACGTTACCTTATCCATTCAGTAGAAAAAAAACAAATTCATAGCTTCTAAGCATTGGCGGATCCAAGGGGGAGGCCATGCCCCCCCCCCCGAGGAAAATTTATTTTCCATTTTTCTAAATTTGTTAAAACTTTATTGTGAAATGGGCTCTTTAATTGTTGAGTTTACTATATTTTATAGAATATATACTTAATTATGTATTGACTGTTTTTATATCGATATTTTATTTTAAAATCATCTATTTTTTATGTATTATGTTTGTTTTCGAATTAAGTGGCCTCCTCCTTGGATTTTTTTTTGGATCCGCCACTGCTTCTAAGCTTGTGTAGTTTGAAATAAAACATTACAGGTTAAATTATTTAAGACTAGGTAAAGGCTCTAGGTTAGGGTAGTTTTGTGTCCCAGGAGTGTACTGGTTTTAGGTTTTTTTTGTTACGACGTATCCCGAAGGAACAGCTAAATTTAATGCATTTTTTGAAAATTCATTTATTTTTCCTAGAGGCCGATTTTAAAATACGCTTCTAGATGGTTTAATTTAAATTTAACTGTCAATTTCAAGAATTAGGTCGCAGGTTATTACCATCCATCACAACAGTAAAGTTTAAATAATATCTCAAAATATTAATTATATTATTCTATAATTATCACAAATAAAGTAAATTGAAAAATATTTACTAAACGTAGGTACTTAGATCGTATAATCAACAATATGGGTCTCGGAACAAACTCAAATGCTGAGAATCTTTGATAATTAAAATGTCAAAATGAAGATTGTATTAGACGCATTGAAATCAACTAAAATGTGATATTCTTTGTTTACCTATGTATGTTTTTGTTTAGAGATTATTCCGTACACCGATTATTCCTTTTTATATTCTACATTATTAAAATACGCATCTTCTATAGTGCTTTCTTATTTCAGCAATTAATTAAATGTTTGATAATATTAATACCGGATAATGCGTGACCGGAAGAATCACCGTATTTTTAATCATCCGTCCAATGTGTTTGAGGAAGGACAAAAGATAAGCAAGGAAATGAATCAGTTAACGGTCACTGCGGTCGGTATATAAATACATCATTAAAAAATGTATTTAATTCGTTTGCTACAAATTAAGATTTTTAAGTTACTTATTGTATGTAAGTAAAGTCTTTGTATTACATGTTACACCATTCAAGATGGCGTCTTCCGTCTACGTATTGTACATGAAACTTTTCTGTTGTCAGATTGGTTCAGCAAGCATTGTTTTGTTTTCATTTTCCCGCGTCGATAATCAGATTTGTGTTTATTATCATGGACGAAGCCATTTGTAACCAAACAACAAGCGTAGAGAAATAATTTGTTTGACCTTCAAACGCTTGTATGACTCGCTTTGTTATTTATTTTTACTGTCAGGCGAGACTCCAATGAGAATCGCGCACACAATAATATTGATAAAAGTGGCGAATCGGAAAATTTGCCGTTTCTGCCGCCGGAAAAAATGTTTATCAACAAGAACGAATATCGTAACGAGTTCAAGGTTATGTGTAGTGGGTTGATAGAGGCAGGTGATAAATAAAACAAAAACAATAACATTTTTAAATACTTTTAATGATATATCAATGAATCATAATATCACGATATTAGTAATGATGTCACATACTAAGAATCGAATAGACTATGAAGAATGAATGAATCGACGAACATAGGTACCTATGTGAACAAAATCTTAGAAAATAAAGGCTAAATATTAATTAATATACTTAATTAGTTTAAAAGTAGTAACACAGCTTTTTAAAAATAACATTTATAAAACATTGTGTTGAGGGCACTAATAATAATCATTAAAATTAAATTCAGCAGCCTTCCGGATCCAAGATTCGATCGCCTCGTGAGCGACGCGGGTAGTATATATTATTTCATATCCAAGGTAATGCAGTTACGGCAGCCCGAGTATTAAACACAATATCGTCGGAATGGCGGTCATTGAGTTGTACTCGTTTAAAAATGAAACTGTCGCCGCTGGCATCGCGTTCCACTGATTAAATAAAATTAGAGATTGAGTGTTTTCATGAACGGCAAAAAAACTCAAGCTTCAATCAGTCCACGTAAAAATAAACAATCACAAAACCAATTTGTACGCCAGCCGTCGGAATATTCTGCGCGGTAGACGTCACATTAATTAATGCTTCGTTTTGGCTTCGACCTTCTTTTGATTATTTTCTGTGTTCATTAATTTGGTTAAAATCTTTCTGGAATGGCCCGACGGGTCGTGATGATTTGTGTGCTCGCTGACTTCTTTCTTCGACCGTTGCTTGCCGCTGTGGCCGGAGTGGATGTGCTTGTCGGGCTCGTAGTTGTAGTGTTCGTATTCATCGAAATGCGTTTCCGACATGTTTGTTGGATTGAAAATATTACACAATGTAAACAGACTAGACTCGCCAAGAAACAGCTGACTGGGAGAATCGATTACTAATGGCGTTGGCGGACTTGGAAGTCGCTAATAAAAGGTACAAGTTTCTCACGGCGCATGCGCACAGCTCTACTCTGTGATTGGCTGAAGCATTTTTTCACAGGGTAGTCACAAACGTAATGCAACATCTAATAAAGTTGTGCAATTTTAATTGCGTCACTGCTATGATGGCGTGAAAATTTGAGTGATTCAAAACGAAAAACCAGTTATTTATGAAAATAAATCAAAGTTTGTATGACATAGGCGGTGACGTAGCAAGAAGGTTTCCCCGTCCGGGGTGGTTTTTTTAAAATTTATTTTACCAACATTTTCTCACCAAATTATTTTTTTAAATCTACAATAGTGGTGGATTGAGAGTTTCTTTTTAAACTATGGAGGGTAATTTTATTTATAAATTGTACTCAAATATACTTTTTTGAAAAATCATATATTTTTACTACAAAAAAGCATATTTTATCAGCGAATAAAACGCAAAGCACAAATTAAACGGAAGTGAGGGCGGTGAATTCAATCATGTTTCCATTGATTTTGTTAACAAAATAATTCTTATTTACAAAATTTTCTTTGTCCTATTCGAAAATTCCGCTCTCCAAAAAGTGTCGGTCCATCCCCTCATTCTCTCTCTTGCTACGGCACTGCATTTAGGGACAATTTCAAAACATTCAAAGAGTTCACGGCACTCTTTGAAAAGCTAATGGTACTGAAATCATAATGACTTCTTATTTACTACACTTTTGCCTTTACTCTGCACGATACAATGCAAGCAAGTAAAGGAATTAAAGAACATCTGACATTCCTGGAAAAAACTAAAAACGAATAACATGCTAAGCTGCGGAATACAATATTTAAAAAAAGTGTCAAGCCGTTGCGGATGTTAGTGGGTACAATGTTGAGTAGCGCAGGGAATATTAACTTCGATCGATAGGATTATAGTACAATGGACGGTCTCACTCTGCGCGTGGACATTCTGGTGACGAAATGAAAATGCACACCGCTAGACGAAATTATAAATCAGGATCAAATTATTGTATTTCTATTTCACTTTTAGTGTGTTCACTATCAATGCTTGGTGGAAAAGCATTCTATTCAAAAAATAAAATACTCATCTGTACTGATTCCACTTTTACTGAATATTACCAGGACCGGTTTCACCCATGGCGATCAGTTGATTACGCTACCATGAGCGAAACCGGTCCTGATACAATTTAATAAAAGTGGAATTAGTACAAATGAGTATTTTACTATTTTAGTGTTGATTAGTTTTATTACTTTTGAGTTATGTTTGGTTTCGGTAATGTCATAATCATATTTAACACAAAGCTATATCTCGTACATATAGCTGTTTACAAGATGCAGTTGGGTATATCTACAAATTAAATGCCAAAAGCACAAAGGTAAATTACCTTATCTACCTTAGTCAATTTAAAACTATGTTGTTTATATTTATTTATTTATTTATTTATTCAATTAACATTGTACAAGGTTGACAAATTATAAATTTAAAACTTTTACAATGGAGAAAAAAAATAGTATAATTTAATATTAAAAGCAGTAAAAAAAAAGTGGCAAGGAAGTCAACTGAGTAAGATCCGACGAACTCTACTTTAATACATAAAAAATAGTATTCGTCGGAACTCACCCACGTCTACGTGGAATATGTCGACATCCGAAGCAATATTATTGAACACCGTTAAAGCTCTCCCCAGTGGCATCCCCATTGGCAGGCTGGTTCTACACCTTGGGAGAACAAACAATTCATGTCCACGATTTCTCAAAAAATAATCAGGAACATTTAGATTCACATTCTCAAGAATGGTGGAATTCTCATTTTGGCCTCGTATAAGTCGAAAGAAATATATGGCCAGATATATTTCTCTTCGAACGTTCAAGCTATTAAAGTTAAGCATGCCTAAGAGAAAGTCAGTTGGATAAAGCCATGGGTAATATCCATACACCCTCATATAGAGAAGTCTCAAAAATTTCTTCTGAATCCTCTCCACCATAAGGGTATATTTCGAGCATCTTGGAGCCCAAACAATTGACCCACTCTCAAGTCTGCTTCGAACCAAAGCGTTGTACATTAATATTAGAATTTTAACTCCCGAAAAGGCTCTGGTGGTACGGATGATAAAGCCCAACATTTGCAATGCTTTTTTGCAAGTAATCTTAATGTGATTATTGAATGTTAGTTTGCTCTCAAATTGTACGCCAAGATCTTTGACTGATGAAATTCGCGAGAGAATTCGGCCATTCATTGAATAACGGAAAAATAACACTCGCGACCTTCTTGTAAAGGATAAAAGATTGCATTTATCAATATTGAAATCGATTTTGTTACACCGCCCCCAATCTATTATATTATCTATATCAGACTGAAGACGATGACAATCATCTAAGGTGACAACCTTCAAAAAAAGTTTCAAATCATCAGCGAATAACAAGAACATAGAATTTTTAATAACGTTTGCTATATCATTTATGAAAATAGTGAACAGCAATGGCCCCAGGTTTGAACCCTGCGGAACACCAGAGTACGTGCAAAACGGCATTGATTCGAAAAGCCCATACGATACGTATTGTTTTCTGTTCCTAAAATAACTACCAAAAAGCCTAACAAAACCGTCAGACAAACCAATCAATTGGAGTTTTTCCAAAAGAATGTCATGATCGACCCTGTCAAATGCCTTCGAGAAATCATTGTAAGAACAGTCAACTTGCAGTCCTTTATCTAACGCCGTCGACACGTAATCCGTAAACACCATCAAGTTTGTGTCGGTTGATCTTCCGACTCTGAACCCATGCTGCTCATTAATTATAAATGGTTCAATCCTTTTTAAAATCATATGATGCATAATCATCTCAAGAACTTTAGCTGGCGCTGAGAGAACAGCCACCGGTCTATAATTTTCCACTGATGATTCTGCGCCATTCTTAAAAATTGGTGTAATCTTAGATATTTTCCATATTTCAGGGAAAATGCCCGATTTCATAACGAGATTAAATATATAACACAAAGGACTTTTGATGAGGTCAATACATCCTTTTAAAAAACATGTAGGCACCCTGTCGGGACCAAGCGAGCGGGTATTTTTAAGTTTTTTGGTAAAAAAAATTAAATCTGATTCATCGATTTGCATGGCATCAATGCATTGGGCACCATTTGTACGACTTTTCAAAATTGATTCAATATTAAGACGTGGTATATCATTTGAGTATACAGATCTGAAATGGCCAGCAAATGCTTCTGCCACCCCTAGACCTGCCACTTCATGACCCTTCCAATTCATTGTCTCAGCGAATCCACCATCGTTTCTAATAGATTTGATATAATTCCAGAAAAAAATTGGATTTTCGCATATGCAATCTTCCATCCTTTTCAAATATGTTCGGTAGGCTAACCGAATATTTTGTCTCAGCTTAGATCGACAACTACTAAAAATTTGATAGTCTCGAGGACTCTTAGAAGCCTTCCAGGCTTTATGATATAAATGCTTTATTTTAATGTCCCCGATAATCTTTCCAGAAAACCACCTCGGATATCGCCTTATACCACGACATGGTGACTTCCTTGTGAAACATATATCAAAAATATTATACAAAGACACGTAAAAATGATTAACCGCCTCATTCACATCACAATATTCATAAAGCTCACTCCAGTCCACTTCACTCATTAAAGAGTAGAGCTTTCCAAAGTCTCCGTTCTCAAAATTCCACCCCCTCCACAGATTAGTATCATGCGAGGGTAATTTGTTATGAGAGGTGTGAGCCTTATGAACATCATATAGAAAAACTAAAGAAGGGTGATATATATCCTCCCGCACAAGCGGGGACATACACCGTGAAATTAAAAAACTACTGTTACTAAAAATCTTGTCTAATAGTCCACCGTTGTAGTTGAATACATCATTGTGCTGATATATACGATAGCCCCCTGTGAGGCTAAGCCCTCGTACTGAACCCAACCTAAGTACCTTAACTATACACACCTGTTGATTAGGAGCATACATGGCGAAGAAACCTCTTTTTACACAGCTTTAAAAGTTTACACCATTCGAGGGGTAATATCAGGTAACTAGCGAAAATTAAAATAAGCATCAATGTTTTTAAGTGTTAAGTAATTTTCCAATCATTGTGTATCTTTTGTACTGCTATAGAAAATTTAAAAATAAATGTAAGGATATTTATGTATATTTTTAATGCGTTCGAAGCTGCCTGTCCATGACGAAAACTTGTTTTCATGATACTGCAGACGGCGTACCTAGGTATATAATATTTATGCCTCAGTACAAGTTACCTCGAATTTATTGTTGCGTAATATATATTTACATACAAACTAAGGTAAACAGCCGCCCATGACATCAATAATCATAGACAAAATCATAGATAACTGACTACCTGGTGCTTCAGATGTTCATATTAGTCATCACATGTATTTTACGTTTTTTGTTAACGGAAACTGTATCAAATTGAATTAAGAATGCTATTTCGTAGAAACGTGTTCCATAGACAATGACGTATGACTGTATGATACGAAAAAGCAACCTTTACCAAACGATTTTGACTGTAATCAAATTTCTGTGTACGATATGATGTACCTGATATTTGAATGTTTTTACTTTTTGTGGTGAATCTATTGAATGTTCTTATGGGAGCTTAAGGGTGTTGGTTTGTTTCAAAGTAGATTAAATTTTGCAAGGTTAGTTATAAAGTCAACGATGCTAACGGGTACGATAAACGGTCGAACTAACTTGAACAATTATTCCATTTCTTTGAGGTGATTTTTCAAAATAAAAAAAAAATATTTTTTACTTGGTAATGCCGTTATAGGAGAAAATATTAATTTAAATATAAATATAATTATGTGTTCACTAATAGGATAATGGTATGGTATCGGGTGTTTTTCAAAATGTTGTCGAAGACTACCATTATCGAGAACACTTCAGCACCGTTTTTATCCAACATGTTGTGTACCTAGGAGTATCACTTCTTGGTACACAGCAAGTGAAATAAAATAGATATCAATTATAATTTATGAAAGTAGTGAGTTCGACTTACTTTCCAATTATTGAACATACAGTAGCGTCAGTGCACACTGCCGCTTTCCCGAACATGCGAAGTTGCGATGGAGACTGAGGAAGCTCTTCTTCGGTGTCTGGTGGCACCAGCACTTCCACTTTCGTTGCGACGGCATCATCGCTGGAGCGGACGGTGCCGAAATATATCCCAAGGGCTATACAGATGATCAGAACAGCGCCAATAATAAATAAGTACAGTTTCTTGTTACGTGATCTGAAAATATAAAAAATACATTTTTATAGTATTGTAGGTAAAAGCAGTTAAGTAATGACAGTGAAGGGCATTTAAATCAATACTAGCTGTAAGCCCGTTGCCCAGCAACGGGAGATTTTTGCTGCATTGTGTTTGATTTTATTTTATTTTATTTTATTTTATTTTATTTTATTTTATTTTATTTTATTTTATTTTATTTTATTTTATTTTATTTTATTTTATTTTATTTTATTTTATTTTATTTTATTTTATTTTATTTTATTTTATTTTATTTTATTTTATTTTATTTTATTTTATTTTATTTTATTTTATTTTATTTTATTTTATTTTATTTTATTTTATTTTATATTATTTTATTTTATTTTATTTAAAAAAGTAGAGACTGAGAGGTCGAGGACACCTTACAGACACTCATACGGACCTTATCGGCTATTAATATATAGATATTTTTCGTTAGTTTCTGATTGGTATCTTGAAAGTGTCATATCTCAGTCTTCCAAAGAAATGTTGATGTATTATTTGGAACAACGGTAGGTGTATCAAATCGGGTCTAAATAAATGTAATATTTTTTGTCGACTCATAAAATTTGAAAGCAATAAACATCACAACAATGAATTGCAATTGTTAAGCAGTCGATTTACATCAAAGACTTGCAATTAGTTGTCTCACAAAGGAAATACGATAGGTGACTTGACTTGATAGATAAATCACGTCATGAAGAATGGTTATGAAATGAAATTTTAATTTCTTTGTATGAATCGAATACTACGCCTTTATAAAAAAAGAATTAACTGCCCTGAAATAATAGTTTTGTTAAAACGAATATTTGGGCTAGGTACTACAATTTTGGGCTACTTTGACAATACAAATTACTTGTACTTAAGTATTTGTATATTTTTATAAAGCGTCCAGTACTATAATTTGGCGATCAATTTTGTCAGCGGATATTTTAAAAAAATAATGAGTGTAAGTCGGCGTTGTAATTTCTGATATTAAAAAAAAACTTCAGTCTTTGCAGATCGCACGTGGATGACATGGCCATATTCGTTTCATCTCAATGTCAAAATTCTGATTGATACAACATAACGTCTCATACACATTCTCATAGAGTTATATTAAGTTTAAATGTATGTTACGTGCATGTGAATGTTTCTGAAACAATGGCGGCGTTTAACGAACTGATGTCATTTTCCACACTGCTTGGCTTCGCTTATTTCAATGGACTTGACCAAATTTGGTTTGTACCGTAACATAGTGAATGTGGGATTTTATTAAATCTTTTAAGACTACCTAGTAAGAACTTGTAATGTATAGCTAAGATTTTACTGTTTTTGATAAATTCATATTACTTTATGTACGTAACAATCATAATAAATATACATGCTGTATGTTTTGGAACTATCTACTTTGATCTGTAATCTGATCCTTGTGAACAGGGCTAGCAATTTACAGTCAAATTTCAACTACCGGTAAGCGGCAAATAATTCTTCCCATTACTGGTAAATGAAAAGAATACCACATTTTAGATTTGTAACTACTTTTTATTAAAAACTATGTCATACTAGATTGAAACGGAAATAATTTAAAACAGTTCCGAGATGAATCTCATAAAAATACATACATGTCTTTATGGCTTTACTGAGATATGGAACTTAGTCATTTGAATACGAGATTGATTAGTTTGCTGAGAAATTTTTAATATTGATTTCGTATAAGTTTATTCATTGATTGGTTAATGTTGAGATATACCGGTGATCCAAGCGCTAGTGTGAACCATTAAATTTGTTTCAACATTTTTACGATGATTGATACAATTGTCTATTTTAACCTTATACCTGAAGATGCCGAACAGCGAAGTCTAGAAAAACCTGTAGCCAGCCTTTATCTCATATGTAATTTATAATGAGTATGTTTTCATGTCTCGTCGTGTGAGATTAGTTTTACTTTTCTACCAGTAAGAGTTCGTATAAGGTAATGTCAGATTTAGTGGAGACAAACAGGTCAGATTAAAATTGTAATATTGGTACTTCACCCCGTCGACTTGAGCTGAATATACATATATTAAAGTATAATAAAACGTTATATTATTGTAATTATTAGAAATGTTGTGTTAATGACTATTGTTACATTAAAACCGTAACAATAAGTGTCATCGAAATCAAATTAGTTTCGTAAACTCTTAAAGAAGGTTTTACGAAAAGTTTTATTCGTCAGCATTGATTTCATGTTCAAATAAATAAAATAACAACGGTCGTTTCCACCGAACTAGTAAACATTGACAATCCCTTTGAAATTAAATTAATGGTAACCTTTGTAAAATAAAGTACATATTAATCTTTTATTTGGCAATAACTTTCTACCTTGGTGTTTTACAAACTATTAAGCTTTTGAGCCAATCGCATTATATTCTTCCCGGAAAATAGAACATATTCTGAGCACCTACGTGATAAAAAGCACGCCAGGTTTTTCTAATCTTATATATTATGTTCTCTGCTCTACTTCATTTATAAATGAATATATTGATCGGAAAACGATTAAATTACGAGGCACAAGTAGTCGATGATTATTTACAAAAAATAACAAGGAATGGTTACGTATTATTGTTGCATTATTCAGAATATAGGTACATTGATAATAACCTGACATCAGTGATCAACTTGTCAGCTGTCAACCGTCCATGAAAGGATTAATAATCAACACTTTTGAAGAAAGAAAATAGTCATAGAAATTACCGTAAACAATGAATAAAAAATGTATTACACCAGCTCGGTAATCTTTGTTATTTGGTGTTTGCTCTGTCTACTCGAATTGTATGCTAAAAAACAAGTTATTTTATATTTATGGAATATTCAGTTAATTAATTAAATTGCATACTTATCTACGATACTTTAATTATATAAGGTTTACTGATTTAAAATTGTTCCTCTTCTTTTGCATATCCTGCAATCTGTCAGCATTCTTCTTAATTTAAATAATTAAAATCTTCAGTGCAGACAAATTAAAAATAATTGAACAGGCCTAGGTGGTGCCAACTTACAAAAAATATTATTTAACCCAAATGTCGAACAGAGACAAGATTTTGTGTGTGGATTGTTATTTTTAAATCAACCCGCGGCACGTCGCTCGCAGTTCCGAGTTCGTAGACCTTTCGTCGGGAAAGATTTTCATAACTAAGATTAGTTAAAATAACATCATATATGTATATGCCTTGGATACAATCAAATATGAGGAAATATATGGTTTTTCGGCCGTAGGACCAAAATATATATTTTTAAATATGAGTAATCAAACAGATAGTTACTTCAAATATTATTTCAATACAGTAAAACAATACTTATTTTGTAGAAATGAAAATATGCCTTGGATACAATCAAATATGAGGAAATATATGGTTTTTCGGCCGTAGGACCAAAATATATATTTTTAAATATGAGTAATCAAACAGATAGTTACTTCAAATATTATTTCAATACAGTAAAACAATACTTATTTTGTAGAAATGAAATACCTCGATGGATTCGGCGGTTACTTTGTGGAATTTCATTTTTAATATAATATTAAATTTGATAATTTTGCTGTTCCACTTATGTTACAAAATGTGTTATGTAAGAAGCATTATCATACTTAACAAAGTTCGCAAAGTTTTCGAATAAACTTGATTGATTCTAATACTAGAATAAAAAAGTTTTTAATTTTCATTTTAAATGAAATACTTATTAAGGTACATACACGACGAGATAAGATCTATGCAGCGGCCGAGCATGTGAGAAGTAGCTTAAGTTGGTTGCGTGTACACATCAGTAAGTACATCTACTCAGTACCGGCGCAAAGTTATTTGGCGCCCTAGGCAACATTGACCATAAAATCGTGTAGAATTTCGGGATTCAGGATTAAGAAATTTTCATCGCTGCCCGATTTCAAAAACCCAAGAATTTACGGTATTCCAAAAATGAAAACATGGTAGTAAACCCTTTTTTTTTGCTCTCGATCAATATTTTGTAGCACTATAAAGAGCAGTACTTTTTGTGATGACATAGTTTTCGAGCTACTGCTTGAAGCTCACTTCATAGATATTTATTTATTTATTTAATAACATTACACAAGGTTGACAAAATATAAATTCAAACTTTTTACAATGAAGAAAAGAATAGTACAATTTAATATTAAAAGCAGTAGAAAAAAAATGGCAAGGAAGTCAACTGAGTAAGCTCCGACGAACTCTACGTTAATACATAACAAAATAATATTATTAAATAATAAAAACAATATTTTAATCCTCCATTTATGCGCACTCTTATGGTTTGCACATTTGGCGGTTGCCTATTTCGCCTGTATGGTGGCGCCGGCCCTGCATCTACTGACTGTAATCCGCCGCTATGCGTTCATATACTTGTCATAAGAAGCGGATATGCAGGATATAATATCGCATTGTAAAATATTGGACCTTTCGATCTTATCTCTACTTTCAAGCACAACTTTACTCTCTGTAGGCATAAAAGAAGTGGCAAGCAGCCAGCGGTGGGCTGCCAATACATACAAGGAGCTCGCTTCATCTCAAACGGATTCTCGATGTTCTGAGGAAGGAGTGAATTCAGTGGCGGATTAAGCGCTTTGGAGGCCCTAGGCGCAATAAATTTTGGAGGCTCTGATTTTCGAATAACGGTGTTGCAAAACTCTTCTTAGAATAATAATAGATATTGAAAACTGAAATTAAAATATAAAGATTTATATGATTAATGCTATTTTTGAGGCCCCTAAAATTTGTAGGCCCAAAGCGCGCGCATCTTGCGCTTATGGGATAATCCGCCACTGAGTGAATTTGTTTATCACTCATATGCAATACTTAAAAAGGCAATCGATTATTACTTAATACACTTATAATATGTAAAAATATGCAATTTACCGTAAACTTATCAATGTATATGGCTAAAAATGTACTACTGTGTATACTGCAGCTGTCGTAGATAATATATAAGCCAGAAATTGCAGTTATATACTAATTTGATCTGAGAATATTGTATTCTCTTAAATTAACAAAAGGCTCGCCACCCTTAGTAAATTTTAACAAGGGGCCCGCGAGAGTCCTTCCGAGACCCCTCCAGCCCACCCCTGCAAGCAGCCGATTAGTCCATGCACGAAGAGGGGGATAAATATTTTTTTCACGAACTGAAACTTTCAGTGGATCATGGTAAATAAAATTGCCATAGGTAATGAATAATAGGTTTTAAAACGAAAACAATAAAAAAACGACACGACGTAGTTTAAAACTGTCGTAAGTTTTATCTGTCAATAACAAAAACACTTATCAGTTTCAAATGGAAGTAAAAAAAAAACATTCACTTATCGTGAAAATATACACAATATTTTCATATATTGCGTAATACGTTTTCGATATCAGTATTATTAATTTTGTATGATAAAACTTTGCTTAAAATAACACGTACGTATTAAAAAAAGGTGTTATTAGCTCTTCAAATGAACACTTTTACAAACAAAGTGATAACAACAAAAACCCGACGTGCTTAGGATTACAAAGTTATAAGTGCACGTCGTAATAATAAGCACGATTTTTATGAACAAAAACAGTAGGTGAAAGATTTTTATTGCGTTTTTAAATATCAAACCTTCAAATAAATAAGTCGTCGCCTGCGTGGTCGAGTGGTCAAGGTCTTCGGTTACAGAAGTCACAGGTACGAATCCCAATACGGCCAATTTTATATATTGATTTTCTGTTCAAATGGATAGATGTGTATGATGTCTTGAATTCTCCCCTCCCACATATTCTATTCTAAAAACGTGACGTAGCGTTAGCGATTAGCTAACCACTTGTCTTGTCATATCCATATCATTCTATTTATAATCTATTTGAAAAAAAATAAATGTTGAGTACTGGGTAACGAGCAATTCTTGTAGAAAAACTCCAGTAGGAGTCCATGTGATCCACATTGAGAGCGGACATGGTAAAAAAGAAATAAATTACAAAAGTGAATTATTCAGATATTGATATTTTAAAAATAATTTATTCAATGTTTTGGCGTAATCCTTAAAACTCATTTAGATTTTTTTTATTTTTTCAGTTTGATGCATAAACAAGAACGTTATTTTTAAATGCTTATTTATTCCTGAAGTTTTTTTTAATAAATTTTTATTTTCAATATGTTTTTTAAATACATGGCAACTAGTTTATCGTTTTACGTAACAAATATTTGGCTTTATACGCTGTACCCATATATATATATGGTAAACATTATTTTAATATTTAATTTTACTTGCCGATTTATACCCTTTTAATTCATTTAATGTTCTCAAAAACCTTTTGGTTTTTAATGAAAATTTTAATCGATTTTACCATATGCTAACTTACGACATTGTGATTCTGTTCGACGTACCGGCATCAAAGAAAACAAATGTTTATTTGTATACATTTCTAGATTGTTCATTGTGTGAGTAATAATTCGTGTCAATAAATTTAATCTAGTTATGTTAATGTGAATTTTAGAGAAATGCTGAGGCAGACATTTCAACATTGTTTAACATAATGTTATCGTATGACGCAATATTTGTTTACCAACAAGGTAACGTTCATTACTAAGAGATAAACTTATTCCGAGAATTCGTTTATATCTTGTAACGATCTTTTAGAATGGAATTTCTTAATGTGTTTTTTAGATACTCAATTGAGTTGGCATCTGATTAATTGAATTCTAGTTAATCAAAAAAATGTAAAGAAAAGTCGAGAAATCAAATGTTTAATTATGTACTGTTCCAGCGTTGTGGGTAAGACACATAGCAAGGATTCATCCATCAGAAGGAGGTGGCTGGAAGAAAAATCTATATATTAATAATCGATAAGGTCCGTACGTCCGTCCGTCCATCCGGTGTCCCCGATTTCACACCTTCCAGTCTCCACTTTTTTATTCATACTAAATTCTATATATTAATAGTCGATAAAATAATCACTCGCTTTTCACTTTTCACAAATGTGTGCGTACTGATGTCTTCGAGTCTTTTTCTTCTGCAACGGGCTTACAGCTAGTAATAAGTAATTACTTCTTATAAAATGACTGGGACATCTCAAAAATATAGTATAGAGATTATATGCAATGTTGTGATATATTTTAAGACGTGATAAAAAAATGATTTTTGTCATGATAGATATCTCATTTCAGCATTAAAAATTATTGAAGGAAAGGTATCGTTTTAGCAATAAAAAAGTCTATTTTTTAGATCATCTATGACAAGAGGTTAGCTGATCGGGACATTTTAAAGGGTTGCGCGGGCCAATAAAATATTAATTGAATAGTTGTCTTGGATTGCACGACAACCCGGAATGAGTGCGCGGGGGCTTTCAAATTGCTGCGCGGCCGCGCACGTGCGAAGCTTAGAGGAAACGTTGGCCCAGTATAGTTCTTAGGCGACGGTATCACATGCTCAATAACATAAAAGCGTATCTAGATTTTTACAGTTATGAGATATTGCCTGCTGTGACCTAGTTGGTTAGAGCTTGCTCTACCGACCAGGCGGGTCTAGGTTCGATTTTCGGTAAGGTCAATGTCAAAATTAGATTTTTCAATTTTAATTTGAGACCTAAGACGTGGATGTTTGTGATGTCAATTTACCTCGAGTGGATCTCGAGTGACTTACAATAAATTCTCGTCAGGTCAGTTGCGGGCCACTAATGTAAGCGATAAAAATATTTGACGCATGTAAAATTTGTGTGATTTACAGTAATAAGAACTATTTAATTGTCATCATTCTGTAGGTGTTTTGCAACCCTCACGCCATTTATTTATATGAGTTCACTGCATTATTTATCGATGCAATTTATTAATAATACCAATAAATAATATGCAATCATTGCAACATTGTTGCAAATGAGAAAACAATATATTGTTTATTTCAAATTTTCATAAAACTTTCATATCAGCAATAGCTAATTCGACCATGTTTGCAAATATGTATGTAAGTCAAAACACACACTTCGCAATATTATAATAATCAAATAAACTTTGATCTGAGTGTGTTATTTATTACACAGAAAAATTGTCTATATCTACAAAATGTAACACAATTATTTGCAAAAGCGATATTATAATTCATTTCTCCTTGCCACAAAGTAACTTTATCTAAATGGACATTGTGGGTAAAAGGTGTTTTTTTAGAGGTTTGTTTTTCGAATTAGCAACTCTTTTCCAGTGACAGCCAATTTGACAGCTGATTTGTGATCAGTTTGGTTTGCCATTTCATGACTTACGCCAGAATATCGCTTGCAATTTGTGCAAATATATTTTAAAAATCTTGATTCAGTTCGAGTCTGAACAAATTTATATTTCTCACTTTTAAGGTGAACTCTACTGGATTTTCCAAACTCAATTTTGGTTGACAGACATTAAGATTTATTTATTATATACACTAATTGTTGGTTTTTACTTTGTTAATGATAATTCATACCTAATTGGTTTTTGCTGTAATAGTTTTCATTGCTAAGTGGTCTTCAACTTTTTATTTATAGTTTATTTTCCTTGTATTTTGCTTCAATTCTTTTGCTAGGTTGTAATACCAATTGTTTGTCATACCTTGTTTTTATCACTTAACTTTTGTATAAATATCACTGTTTTATTGTTTTTCTTATCAGTTGACAATGCTCATCATGAGCGAAACCGGTCCTGATCTAATAAATTTGATGTGGAAAATGTACTAAAAATGTTTTATTATTATTATTAAATTTACATTTTTTAAGCGATGGGTTCATTTTTCGTTGATAAGTGAAATTGTTTCATTTGGAGTGAAGAAAATCCACAAGTCAGTATTGAGACCATTCATAAAAAGTAACTGTTTGGTGTACTATACGAGCTAGTGAAGGGGTGGGGAACCTTTTCTTCTCTAAATGCCGCATTCATTTTTCTGATTCGACATAAGGCCGCAGTAAACATTGACTAGAGAATCTTTGGCCGGAAAAAAATAATGTCAGCCAGAACGATACTCAATCGAGAGCGCTACAGATCCATGATTACTGACATTTCAGTTCCTCAATTGAATGTTATTAATATAAAAACGCTGTGGGTTCAACGGGAAGGCGAAATATGCCACACAGCGTGCGCCACAATCAATTTACTGAAAGAAAGAGTCTATAAGAAATGTCATTCCAGATCATCTTTAGGAATAGATTATATCACAAACACCCAAGTTCAAGACCTTGAATTAAACTTAAGCAAATCTATTCTGATATTGTTACTTTGATATAACTTGAACTCAGATCAGCCTGTGAAATCTGTGAGTTATAAGGGGCTGAGTTGGGTCTCCCGCAAATAGTAAAAGAATCTATAACAATATCGGTGTAGCTTGGGCAAGTCCTGATAATTGATTTTTGAAACGCTGTTGCAAATCCTAAAAACTGATAAGAGTCCATAAAAAAAGGAATAATCGAAAATGAGATAATGTTTTTTCGTTTACTTATTTCCTATATTGGAATTTGTTTGAAGTGCCTTCCTGTGAATTCAATATTTTGCAATTATCAAGCTATGTCCAAACTAACGTAATCACAACAAACTCTTAACTGCTGAGGGCATTGATACTATGACATTCTTATACAGAAATAAGGTTTTTCTATAAATGCAGTTTAGTATGACTGGATGAAACGGGAATATTAATATACCCACACAGTTGTATTGAGAGCATATAATATAGAAAGATATACATATATTTACAGTTTTAAATTTTGAAAAAGGAATAATTCAAACCTCGGTGTGGTGGTGACAAAATTAGAAAATACCCACACGAATGAATAGGAGTGAAAATAGCATTTTAATTATGTATTTCTCCGCTAGGGACGCTAGAGAGTAGAGATTGAAAAGTTATTTTTTGACTTTCGAATTGTCAAATTATTTTTAAAATATGACTGTAAAAGGCAATACTGAAAACAGAAGAACATGGTCGAAAGAGTATTTTATAATAAGCAAGAGATACAATACACTTACTTATATCGACTGTGGAAAGGAAAAAGGACGTTACCCACACATACCAAATTTTACAGGAGGCGCAAAAAGACTGTTATGATGATTTTGGGCCATAGGAAAATTACGTAATATATGTACACACACTTAAAGTGCACGAAGACTTGTAAACTGGTGTTTAATTGACATGATATAATAAAAATTTAATAAATTGTATAAGAATAACCTTTTTTTAAGTCTATTTTACTGTTTGCAATTTTGACAGGCCCAACCTTTTTCAAATTTAAATGTTACATTTAGATACTAATTCGGCATTTGCAACTTACGTCTTTTTGACAGAACGTGTATCAAGTTGTATACATTGTGATTATCAAAAAAGCTGTTTTGAAAAAACTGTGGGTTACGTCCTTTTTCCTTTCCACAGTCGATATTTATATATTTTAATGAAGTCATTTGAAGATGTTGAACAAGTTTCATTCAAACTTACACTTTTAGTGTAAGTTTGAGAAGTAATCAATATTACTTTTACAAATTAAGTGAAAAGTGATAAATTAACCAACTGAAACGCGCTATTGTTGTGAAATAATATTATAAACATCTCGTTACTTCATCTCATCTTGTAGTCTTGATTGCTTGTTCAAAAAATAAACGAATTTTCAATAAAGAATGTTCAATGATTGACTTCCATCTTATACGAGATATATTATAAATACTTTATAATAATACTTTCGATAGGTTCTTTGACGAAATTATATTTTATTATTATGAAATTTTAACTGTCATTTCATTGGTTGTGAGAGTTTATGTGACACGTGTTTTGCCAATTTGAGAAGAATTACCATACAATAATATAATATGTAATCTAATAAAAAATGGTGGACATAAAATATAATTATGCAACAAAATAATGAGTACACTTAAACAATGTTATCATTACTGTAATATTTTATTAAGCCGGCATCAAAAATTAGTTGTTTAAAAATTATAGCATGTATATTTGAACAAAAATCATTGCTCACTTTCCCGGATTCCTAATAAAAAATAATTTGGCAAAAATAATAAATATTTAGTCTAACTTTATAGTGAGGCGTAACATTTTTAATAATTTGACCTAGATTTCATCAAAACGATATCTAATCTTAAACACTCGTGCGTATTTATTTGTTTCAGTGGGAAGTCTGCCATTGAATTATATTAAGTTTTTCGGGATATTTTTTTAATCTTTGTTATGAACATATTGTTATCATTATTAAGTTTGTTATTGTTATGTATCAACCAATTTACTTAAATCAGTTTATCAATGAGCTCAGAGGAGATTTACACGTTGGATTAATATATTTCAGCTGTAACCTCAAAATAATTGCTCTAGATCAGTGAAATTTTACTGTGGCCGCATTAAAAACATCAGCGGTTCTCTGAAAATGTCTCGTGGCCGCACCAAAATTTTGTTTTGAGATATGATAAAAATAGAAGCTGCGTTCACTTAAAAAATGTATCAACATTCAATAAAAGATATTATTTTAAATATCAATATTTACTATGAAGCTGTTGGTGGCCATACACGAGAACCGCTGCTCTAGATGCACTGTAAGCTGTGCATTGTTTCGTTAAAATCTAATTATTTTATATAATATACGGACACACGATATAACTCGGGAAAATTCCATTAAAAAAAAACAATGAATTCTTTCACTAAATATGTATGTTTTATAAATATAACACTTGTGTTTGATATTCGAGCATAATAAAAAATATGTGATCCTTTTTGGAACATTTGTTAAATCAATTGAACCGGCAAGTGGTTAATGGAGTTTATCTCGACAGACGTTTACGATAACTGCTCGTTATGCAATTTCTTAACCATTCTTTTTCGAATAGAGTATGAATATAAATATAGGGTTAAAAAGGACTAGTTGTTAGCTAATCGCTCTCGATACGTGTCATTTTCTTGGGACCAAATAGGTGATGGGAGGTAATTTTAGATATTGAACATGATTGAAGAATCTGTCCGTGTTGAGATTTGAACTAGTGAGCTTTGCATCCGAAGCCAATGAAGTTGACCACGAGGCCGACAACTCTAAAGAGTAAACAAAAATTCTTTGGTATTTTAATGCTAATTTTATGAAACAAAATTTTCAATGATAAAATAAAATTTATAGAGAAGTTTAAGAAAGTTATACAAAGATCCTTTGTACAATTGAGATTAATTCAAAAGTATATTAAGAAATACTATATATTATAATACTAAGCCGCCTGTATGGTCGAGTGGTCAACCTCAACAACGTTGGCTACCGCTACGGAGGCCACGGGCTCGAATCCCAGTACGGGCAGTTTCATAAATTGATTTTTCAATCGATTTATGAATTTCTGTCCGAAGGCATGGATGTATATGATGTCTTGAATTCCCCCCTCCCACCCATCCTATTCTATAAACGGGGCGTATCGAGAGCGATTAGCTAACCACTAGTCCTGCCCTAGCCCTTTCCTTCTATTCCTACTCTCTTTGGAAAAAGAGAGGTTGAGCAACTGAGTAACAAGCAGTTCTCGTAGAAAAAAATCTGTTGAGATAAACTCCATTAGGAGTCCGTATGCTCCAGATTGGGAGCGGACATGTTAAAAAAAAAAAGGTAACATTATTATAATTGTTTATAAATGTGTGTTGTTAAGTGCTTAAAATGACATCAGAAATCATAAGTTTGCACGGGCGAATCTAGTCACGAGAAGAAGAAACAACATATCCGAAATTTTTGTTGGTAAATGTAATTTATTGTGACAGGATGTGTTTCTTGCCAAATTTTGAAATATACATATAAATGCCTGAATACATTATTCACTCAACAATTTCTTCATATTAGGACAAGAAAATGGGTCGCTTGCGAATTTATATGTGCAAAAAACTCAATGCTAAATCGTCAATGTGAAATCGCATTATGGCATACTTGGAAAAAAAGTATTGAAGATTTAACTAAGGTTCACTTGGACGCCTCTGTGATCCCTGCGAAAATTGAAAGATTATAACATGAAAACAGACTATATAAAATTATGAAAAATTTAATAGTGTGGTTCAATTTACATGCTTGTCCCACAAGATTTGTGAAAGACTGGTTAAGCTGTCACAGAAAATGGATTCCGAACCCATGAATTATCCTTACTAACTAGTTTTCGGAAAATATTGCAAAATTGTTATTTAGCTGTTAAGTAGAACATAGTTTAGGAAGCCTTTGGTTTAGATCAGAGGTGAGAAACCTTTTCATTTCTAAAGGCCACATTCATTTATCTGATTCAACATAAGGCCGCAGTAAATAAAATATTGACACCCCCCCTTATTTAGAACTTTTCCCCTATATCTAACGTATAATGGGTTGATTACGCTCTTTTTCCAAGCGCTTGCGTATATTTTTTTGATTGCATTGCAAAATTGTGTAATTACTTATACTATAAAATATCGAGATTTATTTAAAATAAAAAAAATGGCACAAGTCAAAAGGCCGTAGGTTTCCCCCCATTGGTTTAGATCAGAGGTGGGGAACCCGCGGCCTTCTGACCAATTCTGGAAAAACGAGGTTAAGAGATATCTGGGGAAAAAGTATAGCGAGGAAAAGTATGGTAAGGGATTGAATATTAATCAATCCCGTCCTATGTTTACTGCGGCTTATGTCGAATTAGAAAAATGAATGCGGCCTTTAGAGAAGAAAAGATTCCCCACCTCTGGTTTAGATCAATGATTCTAAAGTTTTTCCCCTGCTGACAACTTGCTAATTTTAAAAAAAATCGTAGATACCCCCCCCGCCTGCCTAATATTGAATTACCCTTAAATTATTTACTTCAAAATCTTTTTGACAGCTGCCATAGATCCCCATGCAAGTCGAAATCAACTTTTGGGGGTTTATATAAACCGCTTTAGAAACATGTTTTGTTATAAAGTAGAACTCCACCTTCCATATCCTAAAAATAGCATTTATTTCGTTTTCCTTGAACAACTACTTTATAAACTACTAAGACGTTATCAATGTTCTATATAGTAGTATACAATGTTGATAATTTTTGTATACCTAAACTTTTTATTATAAAATGTCATAATAATTTACCTTTAAGCTTTGCCTGACAGTGTTAGGGCTTATACAAAAACCGACTTACGAAAAAACCGGTTTTCGAATTCCAATAATTCCCAAGACTCAAGTTTAACAAAAAAAATATGAGAATTTTTAAAAAAGGCAATATTCAATTAAAATAGTGAAACAAGTTAAATTTTACTATCTTCGTTTATTTATTTTATACAATGTTAGTAAAAAATACTAAAATTCTATTGCGAATTCTTATTTGGTGGTGGACTATGTATACCAGTTCTCGTTACCGAGAAGTATGTTTTTATAATCCATTTACACTCCCAATGTGGAGCATATGGCCTCCTAATGGAGGTGTCTCGAGAGAAGTTTTTCTTTCAACGAGAACTGCTAATTACTCAGTCGCTCAACCTATCTTTTCCGAAGAAATTATAGGTAAAAGGATAGGACTAGGACAGGACTAGTGGTTGGCTAGTCAATAATCACTATAGCTACACTCCCTTATTTAAGGACAGTAATGGTGTGGGGGCAGTTTTAGACATTACAAACATCCATGTCTTCAAACATAAAATCGATAAATCGATTAAAAATACTTTTCTTAGAACCAGTGAGGTCCTGTATGGAAACTGTACCATGGACCCGACAAAGATAAGTATATCCGAGTCAAAATGCACAATAAATATATTTTCAAAATCAGCCAAGATATAATATTTGCAACGTTGAAACTACGTACTTCATCTCGTTTTATTTGTGACCAAGGTGGTTTTAAATTAAAACATTCACGTTTGTGATACATCAATAAAACAAATACTTAATCCGGGTTACCTAGTTGTAAAATCTGGCTTTTAAATGTCGCAAATTTATTTAAATAATCGGGTTTTAAGGCACGGTTTTTGAATGCTGAAAAGCCCTAGATGGTGTGCTGTTTTATTATTATGTTGATAATTTTAGTATAGACATTTTTATCTTGTGTATATTTTATAAAAAAAATACGATACGACAACTGATAGTATACTGTAAACAAACACATTGTCAACAATACCTATTGACGCCATTGCCGTGCAGATAAAAATAATAATATTAAAAGTCAAATCACGTATGCGACAGTAATGGTAACATCATGGACTTGGAATAATTGATAGCTTGTGACCCAGGAGCAAAAGGTCACCATTTCTTCAGATATCACAAAGAATATCACAGTAATTTGATAGAAAAATGCAAATAACAAAAATATAGAGGTAATTAGTGCCAGCTTAGGTGAAAAGACAAGTGATACTATTTAAGGTCAGTGTCTTATAAATAAATTCTAGAAGGGTATACACTACAGTGGCGTAGCTAGAGATTTGGGGCCCTCATGTATACGCCACGCAAGATCTACCTATGCAATTTACTATATTGACTACACCAGTGGTCGGCAACCTACTACCCGCGGGTAATTGAATTACCCACTTTGACATTTTGAGTTATCCGCCAAGAAATTATGATAGTATTTTCTTTATCAAATTACTTATTTAATAAGACCAAGGAAGCCACCAATAACACTATTATAATAAGTGTGTTTTTATAGAATAAATTTGTATTTACATATAGATTATGTATTATATATCAATATATATATACTATTTTCTAAAAATGATTTTTTAAAAGAATAAATAGTAAAAAAATATTTTTAACTTTTACCCATTAACCATTTTTTTTCATTTTTTTACCCAGTCTCTCAAAAGGTTGCCGCCCACTAGACTACACTAACATTTTTTTACATTGTAGATAGGTTCCACAACAAACCGTATAAAAGAAAGTGATAAAATTCATAAGATTATTTAAGATTAATTCTGTCCATTTAAAAAACATGTTATTTAAAAAATGAACAATATTGTGGTGTGGTATGGAAAATTGTGTAAAAAGGTAATAATGAAAACTAAATAAATAAATTACCATCGCTTAATACAGTTCGTGTAAAAATATAGTATAAGTTGTTTTTGGCTGCAGTGTAAAAAATAATTGAGTGTGTCAAAGTTTGGGGCCCTCTTTTCGCTGGGCCCTTATGCATTGCATGACTCTGATATGAAGTTGCTACGCCGCTGGTACTATATATAGCCATGAGTTTTTTCGAGGAGGTCAAAACAAAGATAATAATTATGTTACTTGTGATTTTATGATGTTTTAAAGCTATACATGTTATTGTCTGTTGGTATTTTTTTAAACCAGCAGTGCTATTCCTGCGCGCACACAGTTATTTGGAACGGTCTGGACGGTATGTATACTCAAAACGTTATTGTGTTGAGTATTTCGAGAATAAGTGTATGCACGGGGGAATACCACCGCTTGTTTAATCTGAAAACTTTGTTTTTCTACTGATCCTATTACAAATTGTGACACGTGCATCGCCTCTTTGAGAAACATCCTCAGACGTACTAACGTAAAGTTATTTATTAATAAAATAAACATTGATTCAAATTCTTAATTTTTAAATTACAAAATTTTGTTTAAAGTTTTTCGTTCTACTGGTCGCAGGGAGGGAACAACATAGTTACAAGCAATGATAGTAGGTAGTACATTAGAAGGAAAAAACCCAAACCTCCATTTCGTAATTTATAATTTAAAAATAAAAATCAATGTTTACTTGATTGATAAATGATAAATAAAGATATTTAGTATAAAAATCCTTATCAAAGAAGCAAAATTTACTGTCGACAAAAGAAGAACAAAGTTATTAAATTTAATATTATATTCAAAAAGGAATTTTCATAAAGTTACCGCCGAATCCATGGAAAATATTGATGACTCATCTTCACTGTACTGTGCACTTGATTAAAATGTGCTGTAAACGATAATTAAAATTCTAAATTCACAAACAGTTCGTAAAATTTCGGTCTGTAAAAATGTCATCAATTGATATTTGACATTCAGTCAATCTAAACATGTGTTTATTATAATTCATTCGTACATAAATTTCGGTATATAAACTATCAAAATATTGATTCAGTAAATATTTGTTTCTAGTCAAAATTTTATGTCAGCTTTGTTTATGTTTATTATGCACGTGTCATTTATATTCAAAAATGATTTCATTATTATTCTGGCCATTTGTTGTTTTGATATCTCGTCAAACATTAGCATATGTCACTGTTATATTGTTTCTAACGTAGGAAGTCATCCAACGATTATTAATTATTCTCATTATCGTTTCCGAAGAATAGCTTTTCGAAGGCTAAATTCGAAGATGAATAATTTGAGACGTACGGTCCCAAATTCCGCCTTATTATTTTTTGCTTTTTTTGAGAAAACCGCGAAGAATAGTGACAGTTATCACTGACATATTTATTTAAAGACAAAAATTCCCTTAGGTTCCAAATATAAATAAATAAAATGGCGGATTTTAGAACAGTATCAGCAATACAGAGTCTTTTGAAACTGTAATGTTTCAAATGACATGAAAGGATTCTTAAATTTGTTAAAAATGGAAATAGACAATGTTTTGACTCCTAATTTCGGGATCAGCCAATTCATAACTGGCCACGGTTACTTCTTTGCCAAGGTCTTCCAACTTGGCCGGTGAGTAAACAATTCTACTTTTAACCCTTCCCTTACTATGCAAAAAAGCACAAGCTCCTGAGCCGTGTAGTCGTTACACATCAGGCAAACGGGAGTAAATCATGACAATTATATGTAGTACTGCTGTAGTAGTGTTATATAATTGTCATGATTCACTCCCATTTGCCTGATGTGTAATGAATACACAGCTCAGGAGCTTGTGCTTTTTTTGCATAGTAAAGGAAGGGTTAAAAGCGGGAATATGATTTAGGATGTTGATCACATCCTCTGAGAATGTCTAGACTTGACTAACGAACGGGAAAAATTGCCCAAGATGATTAGCCGTATTACGACTGTTTGTCAGATCGAAAAAAATAAATATTTTAATTTAAATATATTTTTTATCATAAAATCATCATCACTCTGAGTAAACAATATTGAATTAGTAAAGGCAAGGTTTAAAACGGATGGTTTTGGAATTGCAAAATTTTCCCGCTTCACAACTTGTATGCATTAAAACAGTTTTTTGAAACGACAATCAAATAACGGTTTTTGGAAACATTATGGTCATGAAAATATAGCAGATTTAAAGACAGTATAAGAACATAAGTAATACGTATCGGTCTTAGGAACAAAATAAATTTATGGATCAATTCTTCAGACCTGCAATATAAGATTTTATTGAAAACATGATTTTATAAAAAAATAACTTGTGGATTTTGGAACCAGACTCCTCATTTATATTTTCATTAGAAATTATCTCTCGAATGGACTACGTATGTGTTAGTTCGTGCTGGTTTCCGTATTCATTAATATTATTATCAGGATGAATAATTTTCCACTTGCTGCTTCGATGAGCATCAAATTATGTTTCCATGTAACAATCAAAAAAACTTCTTTGCAACATTATCTGTATATATTATAATACCAAATTTGTTTTTAATATTTTACAGTCACTATCACACGGTTGCTTAATTAATTAAAGAAGTCAAAAGCATGTCTTTATTTTGTATAGTAATTCCGATAGGTTCGCTGGTCGTTTTGTGGAACTTAAAATTATAATTGACACATTTGTTAGTTTAATAATTTGAAATAAGGAGAAGAATATAACATTTCACAAATTTGATTAAAAAATTAATAACTCTATTGCTCTGATAAATTTGATTTGGAAAAAGTAGATAATAGCTACATAAATACGAAAAATGACTCAATTTTGTTTTTATCGAAATAGCGGGATTTTCGGGAAACGAATAATATTGATTATTGAAATACATTCAGAATAAAAAAAAACATCGTTGTACTTTAATTCCATATGTTTATTTACGATAATTAAATAATTTATGTTTAATTAGCGAGTTCTGGTCTGTCGCTAAATGGTTATTTTTTAAATATAAAATAACTTAGATTATTCCACGTATTGTGCTACAAACTGTGACACGTGTTTCGATTCTTTCAGAGGCATCCTTTCTTCAAAATTTTATGTTCGTTGTGATTTAGTACGCATCTCAAATACTGGAAT
Organism: Himalopsyche tibetana; assembly: GCA_030503985.1. Lineage (NCBI taxonomy): Eukaryota > Metazoa > Arthropoda > Insecta > Trichoptera > Rhyacophilidae > Himalopsyche > Himalopsyche tibetana. The sequence goes on from JAPJYX010000006.1 coordinate 18,715,678, forward strand.
ATAAAATTAAAGTCTCTGAAATGATCTACAACAGTGGTTTCCAACCTTCATGTTACTGCGCCTCCCCATTCTTTATTTTATGTAGTAGTAAATACACGTTTTAAAGGGTAAATAAATATTTTAGACTGTTCGCGCCTCCCTTTGCAATAGTCCACACCTCCCTAAGGAGGCGCGCCTTCCAGGTTGGAAATTGCTGATCTACAAAATATTTTTTCAGTATTTGAATGTGAGTGGTAAAATAAGTATACAATAGTATTTATTTATATTGAATTAATCGACACAAATTGAAGTTTTTAGCTCGGCAAATTTTTGAAAGTATTTGCAGTGGCGGTTCTAGGTACTGGGCTAGGTGGGCTAAGCCCGACCTGCATTTTTCACCCAAAACTTTAGATGGCTGAATAAAAATGAACAGCAATTCGGCAGCTGAACAAAATAAATACATTTATAAGCGTAACTAACCTTCCCCAAATGAATATAATATCTTTGTTTAAATTTTCCTCTATCAATATAAGACAGTGCCATGTCTACCTACAATAATATTTTCGATTGTTTTTTATTACAATTTTAAGCTGAGCCGGCATAAAAAAAACAATAACCCTATAAATAATTCATAGAGAACATTCAACGTGACGTCAGTCTGGCAACACCTATGTACATGCTATTGGTCAGGGGCTAACGGCTTCCAGCCCGTAACCATAGACAATATTTCTTTACACTGGAACGCAATCTAGCACGATTCGATTTTGTTTGTATTTGTATGTACGGAAACGTCATCAAACACACAGGACTGTATTTCAAATTTACTGGCTTCTGTCATTCATCGGGGGCTAAACTGGAATTAGTCCATGGCCCATACAAACATACCAATATCTTTGTATTTTATGAAAGTGACAGGTATCGAATCTCAGTGACAGTTCTGTATTGCTTTTTTTACTTGTTATTTCACTTTGAAAAAGACAAATTTAAGGTCACGTATTATTATTTCTTACTTACATTAGCATTGATTGTATTATATAGTAATTTATGCTTTGCAGTAGTGTCGTAGTATTTGTTAATTTGCTTGTAGATTAATGTATAAGATGAAGTGGAAGCATGCAAAATTTCGTAAATAGTATACAATGCTATGCTTTTCTCTAGCCCACCCAAGATTTCAGGTCAGGAACCGCCACTGAGTATTTGTTTACCTAGCTGTTTCAAGCTCATATCAAAATTTTCAATAAGTCAGGTAATAAGAATTTATTTATCATTTCGAATTATTAATTTAACAATCAATCATTTAGATATCTTTTTCAGATGCGTCAAAACATATTGTTTGCTTTAAGATAATCGAATCTTACACAATTAATCAGTACAGTTGCAAGTGAATAAATATATGATGTGATGGCTGGCAAACTGTTGGAGCTGCAGTTTACACAAGCGTAAATGAAATTTAAAAAATAGTCTGTCGATTTATTCAATTAAGTTACAACTTTAATATTTTTTCATATTGAATAATGAACAATTAGGACCATCTGTGACCAAAAGAGAAAATTTAAAATGTGATCAAAATTACAGTTATCATTTTCCATGACAAAAACGTTTTTGAATTGAGAAACGTGAGATGCATACAAATATACACACTGCCACCTACAAGTAGGACCGAAAGACCTTTTAAACATTCGAACCGACCAGCTGAAACTCGAAACGTAATTCATGACTATTTTATTCTAAAATCACAATGACAGCGGTTTGAAGCTGAGATTTAACTTTATTGGAAAGGAAAAGAAAGTTAACGACATCTATAATTAAGACAAATTATTAAATTCATGAAAGTTATAAAATCTATCTCAATGAGATTTTCAAAACATCCAATAGAAATTTTCAGAAAAAAAAATATCGGTTAGTCAGTCCCATGCTCGAGAAGTGATCACATTTTAACCACAACACACAATTTATTTTTGATTTTTTTTATTATATCAAATACATTGATATTAAACACTTACTTTTTATTTTTTTCAGCTTTTATTGTAGTTTCATAGTTAGTAAAATGTTGGAATAGAAAAATGTCTAATGAAGAATGATTAAAAAATAATATTAATGTATTTTATTTTAAAATGCGATTTTTTGTTGAAAAAAAAGAGGTCACTGCTTTAGAACGTCACTAGTTCCTTGTTTATTTATTACATATAAACTTAATTGGAATATAAAAATAATGAAGGCTCAACTCAACAGGGATGTTTTGAAAATCCTAGTAAACTAAATTTTATCAATTATACAAATGTTTGTCAATGAGTCACATAATAGTTTGACTTAATTATAGGTGTCGCTGTAAAACGCTATTCTCACCCTTAGTAGCAGGCCTTACAAAAGGGCGCAGTTATGTGCGATTTGGTGACGTGTCCTTCACCAAGGAACACACGTCATCTGATCGCGCATGACTGCGCCCCGGTGTAAAGCCTGTTATTATATACTACTGCACAATATTATGTTATTATCACCAAATGTCAAAATATTGTATTCTAGTTTTAAACATGAATTTAAATGACGAAACAGTACATTTGGTAGCAGCTAGTCTAGTAAATTAATTTAAAATTTAATAACCTCACACACTGATACAAAAGATTACAAAAAGTAATTATTAATTAGTGTTACCCCAGTTAATACTATGAATTATTTTAAAAAGGCTTGGTTACTATGAACTCTAAGTAAAATAAAACAAATAATAATGAGCCCCCAAGATGTGAAGTGAGCCAAGTATTATAGTCAAATAGTAAAACTTTTCTATTGAACTTTTAAGTACAATCATGTCTTAACTCGATGTTTTGTTGGATTGCATATTTTTATTTTAACCCTCCAGAGACGAGAGCTTTTTTCCGATAAAAAAATATTTTCTAAGCCATATTGAAGTCACGGATAACTTTTATTCCTATCCAAATTTAAAAAAAAAAAAACGCAAAGTCGTTGTATAGAAACCCCGCATGACTATATGGTCATGCTCATCCTTTTATTACCGTGTAATATTGAGTACGGACAGTAGTAAGGACAAAAGTGACCGTATGGGCTTGCAAACATTCGGGGTTGAAATATAGCTAAACGTGATTTTTTTAAAAATATTTACAATTTGACCTCTTTAGATCAACATAATTTCAAAACAAATATAATACAAAATAACTGGAAATAATTTTATGTTTTTATAAAAAAATATCTAACAGTTTCAAAAAGTAAATTTAAAAAAACGGAAATTCAAAAAATCACATGTGCTTCTGGAGACCGTTCCTGTTCCTACGGCTGATGACTTACTGTAGTCCGTACCCTTCTTAACCAAATATGAGCAAAAGCAACGATATTCAGGTAGAAAAAGTATGAATAGTGGGATCAATAGACAACGGTGTTTTGTGTGACCATATGGTGACGCTCGTCCTTGGAGGGGGAGATAACACTATTTTAGTGTGTATTTACTGAGGTCATTTCATTTTTACAATACTTTAAGATAATATGCAGAATATTAGAACACATCTGAGTAATTTTTCCTAAAATACCATTTGGTTCACTTCACCTCTTCAGGGCTCATTATATATTTTGGTATGAATAATAACATACCATACAATATACATTGTATCTTAGGTTTTGAAACATATATTGCACATAATATGTTGACAGCAATTTTCTCATTGAATGACATTAAAATAATTATGAAAATAGAAACTTCTTACATTTCATAATCAACGTTCTTTTGTCTTCCTTTGGATCTAACGCTTCTTCTGTGAACTGCATTTATATTGCTCTTGGAAACTAAAGTTCTTTTATGTAAACCGAAATTAAAAACCGGTTCATGCAAGCTCGAAAATGATGTCATGTTTTCCATTGTTAGTAGCAGTAAATCTTTTTATACAATAATATTATTAAATATATCTTATGACTTCACTGACAGAAGATCGCCGATTTACAATACCCACACGTTCAAATACGTCAAATTCGTTGGGATGGTTCCGACATTTAGAAAATTTCATTTTTGGTTTCATTTTATGTTGCACAATATTACGTAAATATGAACCGATGTCATTGTTTATAATGTGTACTATTACGCGGCAAATGTTGCACTGTTTTGACAGCTAACCTCCGCTGAGGGTTTCGTTTGTAAACTGAAAGAAAATCAATATTTTTGTGAAGACATTTTCACTTTCTCTCGAGTAAGGGATGTTTTGATAGAAAGCTTTAACAAATATTCAATAGATGGCAGTAGTTAAAATGACTGATATAATTTTCATGAAAATCGAACCTTGTTTAGTTTTAAAATAATCATTTTTCCGCCGTCATAAAAATTCATTTGAAAATCTAGAATAATATAGTTTTAATCTTTAATAACATGAGAAGTTGACGCAAATAATCATTTAAGGGTAAGAGTCATGGTCTATCTACAGAGACACCTATAATTAAAATGCTTATATACACATAAATTCGTTTTATTGATAGAATTTCGCTTAATAAGTTTTTTAAATCATCCCAAGTGAGTAAAGCCTTCTTTATTATCGTATTGTAATACCGTTTATTAGTAAAAAAAAATATAACATGTAGCCAGCGGCGTAGTTAAGCAGGGAACTTCCTGGGCATCCAATCCTGGACTCTTTTTGATCGGATTTCGTGATTCACAATTTTTCGATCCCAGAATCCCGGGATTGATCATTCACCATAAAGTAGTGTCACAACTGTTTGAAGTTCTTGGAGAACTTCGGGATTAACTATTATTTAAGGTTGCGGGCATTCGAGATTGATTACTGCGAAACAATACAGAAAATGAGAGATTTTTCATTTATGATGACTTCAAAAACTAAGGAATTTACGAATTGCACTATTATTAAAAAATATATTTAGGCTGTTAACATAGCTCGCTTGCTCATATCAAAAATTTTTGGATTCTGGAAAATATCTTACCGGATTTTACGGATTTCACTTGTCACCCTGAATTCCGAAATCCCAGGATTAATACTAGTACACTCCCGGGATTTCGAGATCACAAAATTATACGAGATCCGGGATTGCAGGCCCTCGTTACAGAGAAATAAATCAACGCGTTTTTTGACGTATATTCCTTTATTTCTTGATTTTATAATCACAAACCGCGGTCTACTTTAGGTGGGTTCATGGAAAACTGGTAAACCGCGGTGAGTTTTCAAGCCATCAATTCGGCCGACATATTTCTTACAATATATTACATCACACTTATCATTGTTCCTTCTTAATAGTGTCCAAAAAATGTTGCACAGGATGTGGCTTTATATCTAATCACTTTTGTTTACCTTAATTATTAAGGTTACCTTGTTTATATTCCTTGTTCAAAAAGAATATTTTATAGTAATTAAGTGATCGTTGAAAAACTTTAAATTCAGTACAGGCTATTCCAAATAAAGAAAATAACTGCATTGTCGAAGTTTTCAATGTTTGTAATGTTCCTAATGAATGTCAAACTAAATGTGCCTGTAGGGCTATTCTCAAATAAGATCTAGACCAGCGTTACCCAAATGATGGGTCGCAGAAAGCAAAATTCCGAGTCACCAATTTCCTAAAATAATATATTTTGTGTTGTAATATATAATGGCAGTATGGACATAAATATACTGTTTTATTTTACCTATGGGCCGGTAGTATACGCCATAACAAATTTACTGATTCACGAAGGAGAAATTTTAAAATAACCGAGTTGCGGGGGGGGAAAGGTTGGGAAACGCTGATCTAGACTCTAGACTAGTAGTTCCCGTGTGCGGCCACCAGAGAATTTAGCTGCGGCCGATTTTTCATCATATTGATATTTGAGGAGTAAACATTCAAAAAGTGATTTGACACACAAATATAAGGCTTGGGAAATGACGATTTTAAGTTTTGGAAAAATCACGGTTTGCTTTTAAATGTGTCAACTTTGATTTATTTTTTTATGCGAAGAAACCCTTTTTTGAACACTTATTGTGAATTCCGTTCATAGATTTTACTATGAACCTGAATCAAACGCCATTTTTCCGCATGCGGCCTTTAAGCCGCAGGTTCCCCACGCCTGCTCTAGACACTCATCAAGGGGTTTTTATTATTTGACGAGATTTTTGTATTTTGTTTTTACTCTTAGTATAACTAAATTAGATTGATTGAGGCTATATTCATTGTTGTTATATCGATGTTTTATTCAACGAATCAAAAGAGTGCATTAGAATAGTCCTAATATGAATTAAAATATGTTAAATTACAGAAAAAAGTTGTTTTACTGAAAATTGACAATCAACACATCAAAAGTGTAAAATAAATAGTTTAAGTATCTTACCTCGATCTTTGCCTATCTGGATCCTCGTTTAATGTCAGACTATTCATCGCCATCTTGGAGTAATTGTTATAGTTTTTTTTATTGAATTAAAGAAAATATTATAATCCCTGCATTTCACGTTGATAAACGAATTTTCGTGCAGGAGAATATCTGAAAAAATAATAAAGAAATATTGCTTAAAAAATATCCTTGTGATTTCTGATAACATACTGTCGAGGTAACTAGGGTGGAATTAGAGAAAAATGGTTTTGAGAGAATTGCATAAAAAATCATTTTTATTGTTTAAGAAATATTATATTAAACGAGAAAAAACTACAGCACCAGAGCACAAAGATTTGCAATAAATAAAATAAACAGTAGATGATAAAATAGACAATAAATAAATAATTGCTTTGACATTTAATGAGTTTAAATATTCTCAGTGATAACTGCATGGAAAAATTAACATTATTAAAAATTGAATACAATTTGAAGTGTTAACCATGACAGCGAGAGTGTATTTGAAGTAACACAAAAAAAATACTCACGTTTTAGTAAAATTATGTTACATAATACACGGGCCCATTAGAGGTGAAGTGAGCCAAGCGGTATTTTAGAAAAAGTAAGTTTGATGTGTTGTAATATTCTACACGTCTTAGTATCGTAAAAGTGAAATAACCTCAGTTTAAACACATTGCAATAGTGTTATCTGCGTAAAATAAAAATATGCATTCCACTACAACACAAAGTAAAAATGTGATTGTACTTAAAAGTTCAAGAAAAAAGAAGGCTCATATATATCGCTCTCTATTCTCTGCTATTGAAAATATTTTGTCACTGTCACAATTGAAATTACGTTTTTAATATAAAAGGTTTTAGTACCTATATTCGATCGTGCTATTTCGAAACAGTGTAAAAATAAATATTTCAACAAAAAAGATTAGGTGTACTTAGTTACAAAAAATGTTATTATTATGAATATTTATAATTTAAAAGTTAATTTGACATTTGTCTTTTGACAATTTTAGGTTAATTCTTTAGAATGAGATTTTAATATTTGTAGTATTATATTTAGCCGTAAAATCGAAATAAAATTTCAACTGAATTATTCTTTAATTTAAGATTTCGACTGAAGGTGCTTGGTGGAATTTCAATATTAAATTTGAATCGGTCAAACTATGTACATTCTCACAGATTTCGATTCAAATTTAATATTGAAATTCCACCAAGCACCTTCAGTCGAAATCTTAAATTATAGCAATATTGCTAGTACAGCAAGATTTGCTGAACTCTGTCTGAAGATGCTGAAAGGCGAAACCCGGGTCGTTAGTGACAAAATCTGTGAGAATGTACATAGTTTGACCGATTCAAATTTGAATTATTCTTCTTCACCAACAAAAAAGCTTGCTCACATTTCTTATATTAAACTATTTAACTCAATGTAGAGCAGTGGTTTCCAACCTTTATGTAACTGCACCTCCCTTTGAACATTTTTTTTTTATTATTATTTCATATAGTAAAAATGACACGCTTTAAAGGGTAAATATATCTTTTGGATTGTTCGCGCCTCCCTTTGCAATAGCCAACGCCTTCCAGGTTGGAAATCGCTAGTGTAGGTGTAGAGCATATGCTTTCCCAATGGAGGTATCTCAACAAACGTTCATGCTGGAAATTAAGTACGTGAGATGCGTTACGAAAGTCAACGACATTGACCTCTGCGGCGCGGAGCTGACAGTAATATTTCAATTTTAAGAAAAACACTGGCCGCAAGTTGTGTATCGCTGATTTACACGAATGTTTGGAAACAAATCTCATTCTCATTATTGCTGATTGTCATTACAGATCGTGGAAATAATTCGCTTGCGTTTGATCTCACCCAGCGTGACAACATCAATAAGCATGTCCAAGGATGACGAATGCCATAGCAAAGATCTTGATTGATAACAATTCATGAGAATCACTCTAAATGTTGGATGTATAATTATCGTTAAATAGACTGAAGCGGTTTTTAACGAAGTAGTTGTCCGATTCACGGTTCTGAATTTGGCATTTTATTTACTGTACAATTAATTAATTCCACTTTGGCCTTCAGACAGTACCGGGCCACACGCAGCGGTAAGGATTAGGGCCTCCAATCTCGGGATCCCGAGATTTTGACATTACTAATCCCGGGAATTTATGATTGAGAAAATGAGAGAAAGTTGAGGAAGGGCTAAAAAAAAGTCTCACGTCGTTTAATTGGAGAAATCTTGGATTAGAAATTATTGGAGCTAACTGGTGTTTTTCTTCTTTTACAGAGAGAACAGCTCTTGTTCTATTCTCTTTCTTCTCTTGTATTTTTGATCGATTTTCCCCTCTTATTTCTTTTTTTCGGTGCCTTTTTGATTCTTATAATTAGAGGTAAGTGTCTTTTTCATCTTTTAGGGGTTCGATTACGTCAACTAGGCAGGTGAGATAGGGAGCGGTGGAAGTAAAGGGGAATTATTGGAAGAGCTAAAAAAAAAATCTCACGTCGCTTCGTCCGCAAATTCCTGAATTTTCAAATTTCAAAGGTTGCATTTGAAAGAATAAAACATCACGTGAAAACGCGGTCCCAGTACTCAACGCATGGTTATCTTATCACGTAAAAATACGGCACCGGGATTAAGCGTGTTAAAAATTATAATGATGGATTTGATCAATTTTTATACTACTGTAGAAAACACAAACGTTCATTTGTTCAACTTATTTGATATAGCTCTGGCTTTCGTCATAGAATTTTTTCTATGAACGCTGCTCGATTGACAGAAAAAAAGTGACAACAATTAATTCAAGACATCATCTCGACTTCTACTTAATATTCTAGGCCCCCACTATGTGTTGCTGGTTGATGTTGCGTTTATATTTTAGTGTTAATATACCACCCAACCTGTTACGAAATATGTTATTGCATCGATTTACGACTAGGGAATGAATCACCGGGATTACCGAATCCGGTATCTAAGTGTTCATTGTGTTCTTTCTACACCGTTAATACCGGGCTTAGAAATGAAAAAATACGGATGTATCTGTATTGAAAATGAACCATAATTGAATTAAGAATGTATGTAAACGATCACATATTTTAATGATTTTTAAGAAGTTGCCGGTTACAAAAAAACAACCTATTCATTCTTAACCTTTTATAATTATTTACTAGATATAGAGTATTTCAAAATCTTGATTTTGATTTAAATTGTGTTTTTTTTTCTGTTAAATGATCGCAAGCACTGAGAAATTATTGCTTCTTATACATTTTAATTTACCATATCCGCTCCCAGTGTAGAGCATATGCAGTGGCGGATTATCCTATAAGCAAATGAGGCGCTCGCTTAGAGCCTCTGAATCTTAGGGTCCTCAAAAATAGCTTATATTATATAACCCATACACTTTTTGCTAAGAATTTTATATATTTTTATTATTTTTCATGAAAATTTCTAACGTTTTTATGTTATCCGAAAAACAGAGCATCCAAATTGTATTGCGCCTGAGCCACTCATATGCAATCCAATAAATCCGCCACTGATCATATATACTCCTAATTGAGTTTTTAAGAGAACTATTTGTTACTTAATTACTCAACCTCTCTTTGTTTTCAATGATAGTAAGAATAGAAGGATATGGATAGGGCAGGACTAGTGCGTAGCGTATCGCTCTCGCTACGCCCTATTTTTTTGGCATAAAACAGGTGAGAGGTGAAAATTCAAGACATCACAAACATCCATGCCTTCGAACAGAAATTCACAAACCGATTGTATAATCAATTTATAAAACTGGGATTCTAAGCCGTAAACTACGTAACCGAAGACAACGACGTTGACCACTCGACTGTTTAATTCTTACATAGAATTCGTAGCTCTTGTAATGTTCTATCATGATGAAACACATGTCACAGTTTGTAGCACAACCAGTTTAGTGAAAAAAATATCAAATCTAATGTATATCTGGTATTAAATATCTAATACCCAAATACTGGAACTGATATATTCGTCTGGTATTGCAATCTCTGTTTACGGCCGAACGAATAATTTAAAGTATTAAGATTCAATATAAAAATTAAATATAGGCCATAAGGTCAGCCCTAATAATAAAATTAATATCGTTTATTGTAAGTGGACCTAGAAACTGGCAGCAGCTTTTACAAGGCCGAGAAGAAGCTAAAAATGGCCACATAGTTAAATTTAATAACCAATAATCGCTTCTGTTTTAAGCGGCTCAGCATCTTGATAAATAAACAGAGATAATGATTGGTTTGTATATATTTCGTTTTAAGTTTAGCAAAGTCTCCACACAGCTTTTTCTTAAGCCGTTTGAATACCGCGGAAATAAATCATTTTTATGTCCCAGAGATACTGCGTGTTTTTGAGAAAAATAATTTTGCCTAATATACACTTGAATTCGATATTTTAAAAACCTATATTGACTCAGTATAGATAGCACTACACATATTCTTCAAAATATTGCTTATATTCTATTAGAATACCAAGTATTTGATTTTTTAAATGTCTTGGACATTCGTGTTCGGTTGCATATGTTCCGGACACCGGTGTCGGCTTGGTATTCAACTAGTTAATCTGTTTTAAGTTGTTCACTGTAAATTATTGATGGTTATGCATTATGCTAAAAAAAACTGCACCTGTTCCACATACAATTACGTACGTTTTATTTAAATAAAGGCTGTGGGGTCGCGAAAAAGCCGCGACTCCGACTCCGATTTAAAAAAAAAAGCGATGCGAAATGTAAAAAAAGATACTTTTTTGTAGATATATATTTTATGCGCTTATCGAATGCTTCATTCAATAAATTGATTGTAGAGCGCACTGTGTGAAATTTTGCGTCGTCTTGTTGAAGCCACAGCTTTTCTACATTAATGCTATTCAATAAGGGAATGAAAATATCAGTATTCATTGATCTTTTGGCTCTACATTAATATTTTTCAAAAAAATAAATTTGCACAATTTACTAGCGTTTTTTTGGCATAAGAACATTCACGGAGACATGGCAAAGTAAACTGAGCACAAATAATCAGCGGTCAGCTGTCAAATTAGCTTTCATTGGAAAAAGTGTTGCAAATTCAAAAAAACACCTTTACTATCTTTCCATCAATTAAAGAAAGAGAAAAGAATTACAGTGATTAATTGTATATACATATCGACTGTGGAAAGGAAAAAGGACGTAACCCACACATATCAAATTTTACAGGAGGCGCTAATAACGTGTTTTGATGATTTTGTGACATATGCAAATTATGAATTATACATAACCTTGAAGTGCGCGGAGACTTCTAAAATGGTGTTTAATTGACATAACCTAATATCAATTAAAGAAATTGTCTCAGAAAAACCTTTATTTCAGTGTTTTTTCTTGGTTTTCAATTTTTACAAGGTCATCTTTTTCAAACTTAAAAGCTAAATTTAGATACTTATTCGGCATTTTCAACTTCCATCCTTTTGATAGAATGTGTGTCAAGTTGTATACATTGTAATTATCGGAAAAAAGCTGATTTAGTAAATTGAGGGTTACGTCCTTTTTCCTTTCCACAGTCGATATAATCTCTGCGTACTTTTTAAACTCTATACTTTTAATTAAAGAATTGGAGTCGGAAATGAGGTTAACATCTGACCGGATTTTAAAAGTTTAGACTGGTTTAAGTGTTACACTATTCAATAAAATATTGGAATTTGCTCAACATTATAGGCAAAGCCACGTAATCAAATTAATACGACTTGCGCCCTAGCTCTCAAATGAAAGTGGTAGCGAGTGGCCAAAAATATATATGTTAATTTAACTTAATTAATGAAAACTATTTAACCACCTGCGACCGGCTTTCCAATTTTTTTGACGTGAATACGTCTTTAAAATTGCTTCCATAGGGAGTCAGTCCAAAAAAAACGAATGATAACAAAATCGGGGGATACAGTTTGGATCGCTATCCAAAATTCAATTGCACCACTGGATAGTTAAAGAATCAAAAAATTTATTGTAAGGACTGTGATACATCGCGCGGGGCGTAGTAAGAAGCGCAGCCATTTTGAGGTCATTTTGCTGCGTATCGAGATTTCTATTTACTATAACTTTTGACTCGAAGAAGCTACGATGTTCGTTCAAGGTTCAATCGTTAGCTCTCGATAAAATCAAATTATAAATTAAAAGTTATTGTAATATTGTGACTGTGACTATAATTAGGTGTTAAATATAAAACAAATATATCAAAAATATGTAATGTCGGCTATACGCGTTAAATCGAAATACAGAGATCGTATACGGTTAGAAAGGGCTTCTCAAGAGCAATCGAATGGTACCATTGAAACACCATATGAGTCAAGCAGTGCCGGGAACGTAAAAATGGTGCGTAATATCACCTATAACGAGACGTATTCACGTACAACACACGGCCGTGTTCACGACACAGCCACACCCCATTTTGTTGTTTTTTTTTTATTTTTTTATCCATATTCGATCCAAATGTGGAGCATACGGCCTCCTAATGGAGGTATCTCAACAGAAGTTTTTTCTACGATAACTGTTTGCTACTCAGTCGCTCAACCTCACTTTTTTCAAAGTGAGTAGTAGGGAAAGAAGGATAAGGCTAGAACAGGACTAGTGGTTGACGAATCGCTATCGCTACACCCAGTTAATAAAGGATCAGAGGAAATAATGTGGATTTACATCACAAACACCCAGTCTTCGATCGCAACTTTGAATTGAATAGATCTCAAATTCACTTGGATCTGACAGGGAATTGAACCCGGACCTGCGTGATCGGTAGAGCAAGCTCTAAACAACTGGGCTACAGCAGGCGACTATTTTGACCTCTGGTCACCCTAGTCGGAGTCGATTGATTTTTACGACTCCAATTCGATAGCCCTGATAGAACACTATGGAGAATACGATTCCCATTAACACGTTGGATCCCGGAGCCGTGTTTTCACGTGATAAGCTAGCCGAGCGTTGAGTCCCGGAACCGTGTTTTAACGTGATGGGCTATGCTTTAAAATAGAGCTATCGTTGTGATATCAAGTAACATTTTGTATAGAAAACTCAGTATAATCATTATAACAGATACTCAAATTATTATAAATCAGTCTTTTGATTATTACTTTTATTAAAAATAGTAACCGATTTTACCAACCAAACTTTAAGGATATCATAACGCATTTGATGCGTCCATTTGTCCTTCTAAAGATTACATGATGGTGCAGTCACTGAGTTCATTTTCAATTTTAGCTTTAAATATTCTATTAATAAAAACAATAATCCTTTGTACTTCATTTCACTTTATTTAATATGTCAGGATTATTGTTTTTATTAATATAATGCCTTTCCACCAAGTATTGACAGTGAACACCCTAAAAGTGATTAAATATTCTATTAAAAAGAAGGTCAAATAGCATTTCTAAAGATATTGTGTTACTTATAGCAGCAAGAAAAAATAAATAAACCTAATTGAACGTGCAAGGTGGGCGCCAAGTAAAAAATGGAGTAAAACTCGGTACATGTGCAAACATTGTAATATGGCTTAACATAGCAGAAAAATCTAGCAATAATAACATATACTATTGAAAAACAATACACAACCATAAAAGGTTTCATTTGATTTGATCTTTTGGTTTCACAGTTATAGCCTTTTTAGTAAGTCATTAAGTAAAAATGCAATTCTTCAAAAATAAGCCGGGCACACGAGACAATTTTACTTGATTTGGGCCGGGCCGAAAGTGAATAGGAATTCTGGAAGAACACGATGTCTGTCAATTACATCTACTTACTACCGCGTTTCCCATAAAATACAACCTATTACGAAAATTAGTACTAACGTCATTTTTCAAACCGTATTCATATATTTTACGACTTTAGGAAAAAAATAGCATCCTTGCAAAGTGTTTAAAATACGGTAATGTAGTGTTATTATCAATACTATTACCTGATAACAAATATAGGCCACATTAAAGCAGCTATTTAAAAAAAACCTTAACTAGACCGATAAAATTCTAGAGTAAGAAAGGTATTTTGTTTTTATTTCAATATACGAAAAACACATATTTAATATTTATAATATTACATATGGTTCTACGTTGCCATTTTCTTTGTTAACATGTACTGTTTCGTTCAGGACTGTGGAATCCGAGTCGGAAAATCGTAGAAAAATAGTTTAAGGATTTTGAATACCACTATATTGATTGGTAAAATGGGCTATAATTATTATAGTGACAAGAATGGTATGATGTTATATACAAGTTATTGGAAAAATCAATTTGTAGTCGGAGTCGTTTTCTTTTTACCTGACTCCACAGCCCTGGTTCTGACAACGAAACAATGTAAACAAATTCAAATAATAAAACACTACTTTGAACTAATTCCATATATTTGTTTAATATGATCAATCATGAGCGGTTTGGCACATGCCGATCATTTTCGACTGAAGATAATATACATTAATACAGATCTATTTATACTAACCCAAGAAAAACTAATAAGGGTGTAACAAACAATTGATATTATACATATCGACTGTGGCGAGGAAAAGGGACGTAACCCACAGCTTTTTTTCGATAATCACAATGTATCAAACTTGATACACGTTTTATCAAAAGGATATAAGCTGCGAATGACAAATCAGTATCTCAATTTAGCTTTTAAGTTTGGAAAAAATGAGCTTGTGAAAATTGAAACCAAGAAAAAAGACTGAAAAAAAGGTTTTTCCCAGACAATTTCTTTAATTAATATTAGATCATGTCAATTAAATACCAGTTTAGAAGTCTCCGTGAACTTACAGGCTGTGTAAATTTCATAATTTGCATACGACCCAAAATCATCAAAACACGTTTTTTGTGCCTCCTGTAAAATTTTCTATGTGTGGGTTACGTCCTTTTTACTTTTCACAGTCGACTTGAATTATTTTTCTAGTTCACCATATTATAGATTTTTTTATATAAATTACATTATTTACGTATTAATTATTTTATATAACATCTTTTTCTCTCATTATTTTATATAAAATCTTTTTATACGGTTTTTTTAGGAATGTATCTACCGTGAAAAAAATGGTTGGGTATATCTATATAATAATGTTAAATTAACTAATGGTATCGTTATAATATCTTTGTATTTTTTGTTCGGCTCTGACAATATGCAAATGTTTTTGCGCTTAGACTTGTCATCAAATATTATAAATTCAGATGCTTCCGAAATACGAATGAACAAAAGTTTAAGAGATTTCAAAGGTTACATCAATATTGCTGTACGTGACTAGAATATCAATCTGTAGACTCTACAATCGAGAGTATACTATACTATTCAAATGTCAAAATAAACTCAGTATGCACAGCTGGTCCTTCCATAATGATTTTTGTAGATGTACATATTCAGCATTGATGTCATAATTTTGGTATTAGGGCTTGTCGGTTTCAAAAGCCGGTTTTTTCAGATTGGTAAACCTGTTTTGATTATGTATGAGAATTTATGAGCACTCGAGAGTTGAAGTTAGCCAACTAGTAAAATTGTAAAACTATTTTATTGGACATTTAAGTGTCAGTAATCACGTCTTTACTTTGTGTTTTTGTGGACTGCATATTTTTATTTTCTGAAAATAACATTATTGCAATGTGTATTAACTGAGGTTACTTCACTATTACGATACTTTAAGACGTGTAGAATATTTTAACGCATCTAAACTATTTTTTTCTAAAATACCACTTGGCTCACTTCACTTCTATGGGCTCTAAAATGAATTTATAAAAAAATGTAAAACTTTGAAATTGATAGTTACAAATAAAATGTGTAGTTGAAAAGTCAGTATACATCAATGAATGTGTTGAAAATATTATATTTAGGTTTATTTTGATTTTTTTTTGAATTAGAATTTTTGAATTAATGATTTCATTTAAAAAATAGTAGAATATGTCAGTAATTTTATGATAATTACTGCAAACTAGTATCGCAAATGGACACACTTTTATCAACAGGTTTATAAATTGTCATATCTTATTTTATCAAATAAATGAAAACTTCTAAAAGCATGTTCTCACGGAAAAATGATTTTCAATCAATATTTGTACTGAGAAAATAAAACCTACTTTATACAA
Organism: Himalopsyche tibetana; assembly: GCA_030503985.1. Classification (NCBI taxonomy): domain Eukaryota; kingdom Metazoa; phylum Arthropoda; class Insecta; order Trichoptera; family Rhyacophilidae; genus Himalopsyche; species Himalopsyche tibetana. Next base: position 18,732,043 of record JAPJYX010000006.1, read on the forward strand.
AATCGCTTTAAAATTTAGCAAGTCTCGTGTTGTTTTATATTTTTTAAATGATATATATTTTTCGAGAACAAACACTGGAAAAAAGCGTCAATTTTTAGGGTCTAGGGTCTGCAATCCTTGGGTCAGAGATCCCAAGCGATTTTGCGACCCCGTAATTCCTGTATTAATTAGTATAACATCGCTGGACTCACTAGCAGATGTAACTTCTTCAAAGGATGGATCTAAAAAAAGTTCCCACACTGAAATCGATCAATATGTTACTTCAAGCTGACAAAAGTTCTGGAATCTCTTAATTGCCCACCTTTTGCATGACAATATGGTGAATGATTAATCCCAGAATCTCGGGATTATAATATTGTGAAGCCTGAAATCCCGGGATCACAAAAAGAGACCGGGATTGGATGCCCTAGTCTCGACATAGTATCCCTATGTAGGCGTGCTACAATATCCAGTGCCCGTGTTGTCATTATCATTCCGTTAAAATTATGTAGAAGATTAGATTGAAAAAGTGAGTTGTCGTGTTTTATGAACAGTGCTGTACAAACGATCTTACTCTAGAAATAAAACAGGTCATGACTTCCAGGGAAGCAAATCAAACGTATGTAATTCGTTGACCCATTGCCGGTTGCAGAAGTTCAATCATGAACATGAAATATTTTGGCGAGCACCTTAGGTTTTATGCTTTAGAAATATCTAAAACCACACGCTAATTTGACGTAGTTAATATATTTATAATAAACTAGCTGTAAGCCCGTTGCCCAGCAACGGGAGATTTTTGTTGCATTGTGTTTAATTTTATTTAGTTTAATTTAATTTAATTTAATTTAATTTAATTTAATTTAATTTAATTTAATTTAATTTAGTTTAATTTAATTTAATTTAATTTAATTTATTTTAATTTAATTTAATTTAATTTAATTTAATTTAATTTAATTTAATTTAATTTAATTTATTTTATTTTATTTTATTTTATTTTATTTTATATTATTTTATTTAAAAAAGTGGAGACTGGTAGGTCGAGGACACCTTACACCCACTCACTCAGACAAACATACGGATCTTATCGGCTATTATTTATAATAAATAGACTATGCAGTTAGCGGCAAGCGTTACAATGCCACTCAAAGAAAGAAATTGTTTGTGTTTTAATTGTGTTTATTGAAGTGCATGTTTTCTTTGTCTTTCAGTTTGACGTTGACGTTTGTAGCCGATTGTCTATGGCAGGCGTCAGCAACCTGCGGTCCGCAAGATTCTCGCCGCAACGCATGTGACCCAAGTGCGGCCCGCACTAATCCCCACGTAAAATATTTGGCACCTTTACAACAAAAGGTTGCCAACCCTTGGTCTATGGTACGACACACGCGCCACCTACTGTATGTTATTTGTACTATAACCTCCGCGCAAGTGCCAGCATTTGTTGTCAAAATGAACTGTACGGCAGATATACAAACATTGATTTTTATATATAAGACATAGTAAGTTAATTTTACTATGCCTATAACCTTCCCAAAGGTGCAAGCAAAAAGTTTGTCAAAGTTTTATTGCAATCGCATGAGCGGTGTGGCAATGCATAAAGTACGAACAAACAAACATTCATTTTTATATATTAAATAGTAAGTATCACTTATTTTTTTGTGTTTTGTTACGAATCAATAATAATATGGTGAAACCGGGTAGTTCGTTTATATACTAACAGTGCTTTTTTTTTTTTAAAAAAAAGGTAATATAACTCATTTTTGTCAAGCTTCATACTAAAAGCTTTTTTTTTCAATTCATCTCCGTCTCCAATGTAGAGAAAATGGTTTCCTAATAGAGGTATCATAAAAGAACTTTTTTTACGAGAACTGCTTGGTAGTCAGTTGTTAAACCTTCTTTTTTAAAGAGAGTAAGGATTGAAAGAAAGGGCTAGAACAAGACTAGAGGTTAACTCATCGCTCTCGCTTTGCCCCGTTATATTTTGGATTGGAAGAGTGGAAAGGAATTTAGATATCACAAACACCCACGCCTTTGACCTTAACCGGAACCCGGACCTTGTTTGTGGAATGAAGAATATGACGAGAATCAATGGATTTCGAATGAAAGTTTTTTAATTAATGTATAAATGTGTTTTTTTTTAAATTACAAAATACAATATATATATATATATTCTTAAAAACAATTTCCATTTGAAGAAACAGTTGGGTTCATTAATAATTCTGGTTTATTCGACAAAGTAAGTATGCGTTTGATTGTTCACGCCAGTAAATTTCTTTTTTTTGAGGGCAACTGGATTACAGCTGGTATATGTACTTAAAATTGAATATTATTTGTTTTACAATATTTAATAATTTCAATTGCAGTTATCAGTTTATTGATATCTGGATACGTGTTAGATGAATATACTATATTCATATATTATGTACAATTACAAAAATGCATTATTAAAAATGTTGATGTAGGACGTAACGTCTTAGTAATGTGGGGATATTTGTTAAGTGTGCGTAGTAAAAAAATTGGAATAATATGATTACACAGAATTCCAAGAAATATAATTAAAAAACAATTATGCTATGAAATTCTTCTTATTGTCTTATTAAAAGTAAATGAATTCAGGAAAATGAATAAATTTCAAGGAAAAACACCCAGTGCTGCCAACTTAATAACACGTATAATTTTGTGACACATTTTGACAGTTTAGAAACAATTACTTGATTATATGCTTGGTTATAAAAAGGCGTTATGATGATAACGACTTTTATAAGAATTATAATAATGGTAACAATACAGTTTGCAACACTCCATTGTTTTTTTTATACAAGAGTAAATTGGTTGTTTCAATAATTCACAAGTTCACAAGAATTTTGGATCCATGCAATATCATGAAAAAAAGTATACTAAAATAAAAATAATAATGGTTCTTTGTTTGGAATTCTAGTTACAAATTATATTCAGCATTATGGGAAGGTGTTGATTGGTACAGAGACAATCATAAATAATTTTATATCATCCCATTAGGTTCACCCATCTCGATGAAAATAATGGGTTTTTGTATTTTGAAACAAAACTTATAATTTTAATAAATACAACACAAATTTCACTAAAAAAACCCAGTAGAATGTCTCATAGACAGAAAGCAGAAACCCATCATTCTACTGGGCGCAGCAAGAGCGATTAGTTTAGTTTCTTGTAGTAGATAATGATACACATAGATTAATTAATCTGTTATGAATAAATACTTTTTATATTATATTTATGTATTTTAATATTATATTTGTGTCATGGGTGGGTAAAAAATATTTGAATTGCATAAATATTGGGTCATATGGTGCAGCGGTTAGCGTTGTGGGCTTTCGTGTCGGATCTCACGGATTCGAGTCCCAGTGCGAACAGCATCTTTTAAATCGATTTATCGATTTCTGTTTGAAGGCATGGGTGTTTGTGATTTCTAAAAATCCCTCCTCCCACCCTTCCGATTCTTCAATTATTGGGCGTAGCGATAGCGGTTAATTAACCACTAATCCTGTCCTTGCCTTATCCTTCTATCCCTACTACTCTCTTTGGAAACGAGAGTGAGCGACTGAGTAACAAACAGTTCTCGCAGTAAAACTTCTGTTGAGATACCATATGTTCCACATTGGAAGCGGACATGGATAAAAAAAATACCATTCAAATTTAATTTATTATTTCACTTGTGGGTCTATGGTCAGGTTTTTGCTTTAAAAGGGGTCCATGAGCCTAATAAGTTTGGGAACCACTGATTTAAACGGTTGGGCTCCTGACATTGGCCAGTCCTGAGCAATTTGCGGTTATGTATTTCGTTCTGCGTGACCCGGATCTGCAGGTCAATCTCGATTGAAGAGCGCCACAGTGCAGTGGAGAATTAATGTTAACAATGCCGACGTCCTTAATTAAGATTATCGACGCAATTGTTTTATTTATACCAACCGTCAGAAGCTTATACAAAATAATGTTTTGCTTAAGTCCAGCGGTGGCCTAGACGGCGACCGCGATCGCCAGTAGCCATCTGAAGTCGCCACCTGAAGCTTTCAATCAATAATTCATTGTCTCTATTATTTATTATCTAACCATTATGTTTCCCTTTCTTAAACATTATATTGTGCTTTGGATTACTTCACCTTTCATGACAAATTAGCGCATACGGTATTATTAGACTCAGGGCCGGCGCCACCATACGGGCGAAATAGGCAACCGCCTAGGGCGCAAACCATTAGGGGGCGCATAAAAGGATTATTCAACTTATTTTTATGTACTATATATAACATTTAAATTTTATTTAATTGTAATGTTTGTATTTGTTCGTTGTAATTATGTACCGTATTATATATGATTCGATAAACAGAGAATTAGCGACTGAGTAACAAAAAGTTCACGTAGAAAAACTTCAGTTGAGATACCTTCATTAGGAGGCCATATGCACCACGTTGGGAACGGACATAAATATGTATAAAAAAATAGAATGATCCTGTTTTTTTTTTCATTGTTTTAAATAAAAACACGATTTGTTAAAAAGGGGGCGCACCAATAACCGTTGCCTAGGGCGCCAAATAACCTCGCGCCGGTACTGATTAGACTGCCACGAGTGATTTGAGTATGAATTCGCCCGCAGAGATCAAAAGTTTGGCCATCTTTGTTTTAGAGTCTAAAATTTAGACCGTCCAAAATAAATGGCTAAATCCTTATGCACGTAAGAAGATGAAGTGTACCCTCGAGTTGAATTTGATTGATAACTAACTAACTATGACAAAACGTTTTGAATCGTAGTGAAAATTTTTTAAGAGGTGCTAATATGTACAGGTTATGAGCAAATATGCATCGTAAAATAACGCCATTTTGAATCAATCTCTTTCAAATATGGAACTGGCGCAATGACTAACTGAGAAGGACTTTTATTTGCTGATGAATAATAGATGAATCACATGCAGTTGTTTTTTTTTTAAATAATATGACACCTTAATTTTTAATTTTGTGTAATTATAGAATCACTTATACCAGTGGCGGCCGGTCAATGTGGCATTGTATCAATGCACAACTTGTATATGCAGGGGCGGTTATATTTCATGAAATAATATTCAAACATAACATTTATACAATTTTATTTTATTTAATTTAAATTTTTACTTTACTTTGTTGAATTAAAAATGAGTGAACGGTATAAATGTTATGTTTGAATATTATTTCATGAAATATAACCGCCCCTGCATATACAAGGGGTGCATTGATGCAATACTACATTGACCGGCCGCCACAGACTTATACTGTAATTTGTAAATTCTTTTCAATGTCAATTGTTGCTTACACCTTTTCATTTCAATTTATTTTTGTACAAATAGCACTGTTAAACTATATTTCTTGTCAGTTGACAATGCTCGCAATGAGCGAAACCGGTCCTGACATTTTAAAATAAAGTGGACTAAAGTACAAAGGAATATTGTGTTTTTATTAATATATATATATATTAATATATTTCTGCTCCAATGTGAATCATATCGACTGTGGAAAGGAAAAATTACGTAATTTACAGTTTCTTCAAAACAACTTTTTTCGATAATCACAATGTATCAAAATTTATACACGTTCTATTAAAAGGGTGTAAGCTGCAAATGCCGAATTAGTATCTAAATTTAGCTTTTAAGTTTGAAAAATGATGAGCTTGTGAAAATTGAAACCAAGAAAAAAGACTGAAAGAAAGGTTTTTCCAAGAAAATTTCTTTAATTAATATTAGATTATGTCAATTAAACAACAGTTTAGAAGTCTCCGTGCACGTCAAGGTTGTGTATATTTCATAATTTGCATATGGCCTAAAATCACCAAAACACTTTTTTGTGCCTCCTGTAAATGTGTGGGTTACGTCCTTTTCCCCTTTCCACAGTCGATATGGTCTCTTAATAAAGATATCTTAACATAAGTCTTTCTACGAGAACTGCTTGTCATTCAGTTACTAAATCTGTCTTGTTACAGTGTAGGGATATAAAGGATGTGGTTAAGACAGAACTAGTGGTAGGCCAATGGCTTTCGTTAGGCCTCGCTATTTTTGGATTGGAAAGGTTGGTGGGATTTTTGGACACACACATCCATGCCTTCGAATAGAAATCGATAAATCGATCGAAAAAAACGCTGTTCGTACTGGAAATCAAACACAAGAGGTCCGGCACGGAAGCCCACAACTCTAACCGCTGTGCCATAGGACCCGATTCATGTACATACTATTATAAATAATTTGCGATGATTTTTTCCTGAAATTAGTGAATCATATTTCAATAAACAATGACTTTAGTAGATTCACAGGGAAAATAATTGATAGACATGTCATGTTGTATTGTATGTCATGTTGTGTCCCTGGAGCTCTGAAATTTCTTCCCAAGAGGAATTCCCCACCGGTTGGAAAGTCCTGGTCTAGCGCCTAAGACAGGGGTGGGGAACCGTTTCTTCTCTAAAGGCCGCTCATTTTTCTGATTCGACACGAAGGCCGCAGTAAGCATTGACTAGGATTTTTTTTGGCTGAAAATAACTTTATGTCAATTTCTATGGCCAAGAATTTTGCGGATTTCCCAAAATTACCAGCGTGGGACCTTTTTTTAGGTCTTTCAAAGATTTTGACATCGTAAATCCCAAGAATTTACAACACATTTACAGAATTAGAGAATTGGCCAGAAGGCCGCACCAGAGTAGTCAAAAGGCCGCACGTTCCCCACGCCTGGCCTAAGGGAATTGTACAGGGCGGAGAGGTGCAACCTTGCCTGAGGCGGCCAAATGTCTAGCGACGGCTCTGGTTACCTGTACACTCGAATGTTTGCCAATAATTTGACGTTATGTTATATAAACTTAGTTGTTAAAAAATCGTTTTTGCAAAGTAAATATGCTCATTTTATCTTTGATTAAATTCATTCTCCTAGTCTTACTTCGCGCACTTTGAGTGCACGTGCAGAGATCAAAAAATAAATTCAAAGATTCAAAGAAGAAGATCAAAGAATAACAAACGGTTCTTGTAGAAAAAAACTTCTGTTGAGATACCTCTATTAAAAGGCCATCATTGGGAGCGGAAATGAATTAAAAAATACTGTGAAAAACAGTCAAACGGCCATCGAAATAATAATGGACATTTCACGTATATGAAAATATCTATAGCCATTAACGATGCTAAATTTTTTTAATGTATAAGAATCATAAGATTATTGTAATTGTAACCGAAATCATAAACATTATGAATTTCATTAAGTTACGATTGCTTCACTGCTTCAAAAAGCATCCACAGTCGAACTGGTTTTTGTTTTTTTTTATTTATGGTCAAAATGATTATGCGTCACATTATTAGTAGAACGAATTAGTAGGCATAAGATAACCATGCAGAAATCGTATTTGAATTCAGAACCTACCTCGAGCGTTGTGTTGCCACTTTGTAACAAATTTTAACCCCGTATAACAAACACTGCACAATTTTTTTCAGCTGGCAATAACGGGCATCGACGTGATTACGATTGTTTTTAATTATGCCGCCACAATTAGCCCGGGACAATACTGCCGGAACGAGTCTGTCAAAACGCGATTGACCTGCCAAACTGCGACGATGACCGCCTCAATGGAGTGTCGTAACAAACTGGTTAGCAGTAACTCTTGTACATTTTGACCAAGGTAAAGGCTAGATCTACCACATTACATGTTGCCGAATCATCAGCTGTTTGATTTAATAACTGGCATGCGACGATTGCGTCATATACCTAGGTATATCGTGAGTAGATATTTTAAATCGAAAAAAATCATGTTTACACTTAAAAATGGCGATGCCTAAGCATGATGGAATATTTTTGAAAGCGTTTCTGACATGAGAACTAAGCTTAAACAGATTTTCGGGAACATATATGTAAACACTTAAAAGTGTTATTACACATGTGTCTCTTAAACAAAATCGAGGCCAACGATTTTAACCTCATCAATAAAATTATCAAACGAACGATTAAAAACGATTTTTCAAACGAACGCTGTTGTTTATATTTAGGTATAATATTTTAGCAAATTTTATGATCAGAAAATAAAACACTCTTCTGTTAAAATCCCACGTTTATTTAATATAATCAGGACCGGTTTCGCTCAGCACGAGCATTTTTAACTGACATCAATACAGGTCTGTGAACTATATCATCATATTAAAATGCCGGGTCTTTGGTGCAGCGATAAGCGTTGTTGGCTTCCATGCCGCACCTCACGGCTTCGAATCCCAGTACGAACGATGTTTGTGATGCTTAAAAACTCTCTCCCACCCTTCCGATTATTCAATCACTGGACGTAGCGATAGCGATTAGTCAACCACTAGTCCTGTCCTACCTTCTATCCCTACTATTCTCTTTGAAATAGAGAGGTTAAGAGACTGAGTAACAAAAAAATCTCGTAGAAAAACTTCTGCTGAGATACTTTCAGCAGTAGGTCATATGCTACACATTGGAAGCGGACATGGGTCAAAAAAAAAAGAATTTAATATTTTTAATATAATGCTTTCTAGGAAAGCGGGTTTTCGTATAGATTGTAACTTCATAAATCAAATAAATTATTAGCCAATCGGTAGTTGGTTTGTAATTCTCTGGCTAGGACAAAAGCATGAAGTATTTTAAGTTTATTTATTTATAAATATAGATTTGAAGTCATATTATTATAATTCATCCCATGAATCTATTCAAAAGAGAAATTTAAAACATCAACGATTTAAAAATTGATTGCAAAGTTGAATCTATCGAATATAAGCTATTACAATTTGACGAAACTTTATTATCATTACTTCTTACGTTCTTAGGTTGGCAAGACGAGGGCGGATGTCATTTTCTTAAAAAAAAATAACCTCCATTGAGTCCAAATTAAAAACAAATTTATCAAAGAATTATTTACAACAACTGGGCCGCGTGTTTGATACACCTGTCCTACTTAGTACACAAAGATATTACTAAAAGAATGAATTGAAAAAATTGATGTAAGTACCGTGAGATTTTCTTCCCGTTATACATGCAGTATTTTTATTACTATCGTTTTCGCTCCCAAATTGAAGCATATGGATACTAGGGCATCCAATCCCGGGATCCCGTTCAATTTTCTGATCCCGAAATTCCGGGATTGAGATGGCCGCGATCCCGGGATTTCGGGATTGAGAAATTTTGAGCAAATTCTCGAAATTTACACGAAATTGGCAAATTGAGGATTTCAAATTCCTCGGTGAAAAAATCTCAATCCCGAGATTCCGGGATCCCGGGATTCAAAATAAATCAATCCCGAAATCCCGGGATTGGAAAAAGGCTTCGGGATTGGATACCCTAATGGATACATATGTAGAGGTCTAATTTAGTCGCTTAGTGTCTCATTTTTCTGAGAGACAAGACTAATTGTTAGCTAATTGTTCCGAAACTTTTTATAGGTAAGTAATAGTTCAATCCTTTGAAGTTTTTTTTGATAACATAATTAAATCACAGTGATATCCATCTATGCATTCAAAAACAAATTCATAAATCGATTGATAAAGCATTTCGCGTCCCGAGAACTACAAGGTTCTAAGTGTTGATTTTTAAAGAAACAAAAGCAACAATGAATACCATTAATGGTACTTGGAAGACAGTCTTATTGTTATTTGTGCTTCGCCAAAAATCTACACTTATAACTAAGATATTCAATCCCGGGAACCCGTCCAATTCTGTGATCTCTAAATCCCGGGATTGTGACAGTACTAATCCCGGGATTTCGGGGTTTAAAAAATTACAGAAAATTTAACTTGGAAAGGCTAAAAAAAGGCTTTCGTGCTGTTTATTTTGAATAATCCGCAATTTCATGGGATTTTGGAACTCGAAAATATTCGGAAGAGCTAAACATAAAAAAGTTCTCGCGCTGGCAATTTTGTGAAATCCGCAATTTTCTGTTTTTGAAATCGACATGAAATTATTTGAAAAATCCCAAGATATCAAAATTACTAAGCAAAATTTTTCTCAATTCCGAATCCAAATTTACATACGATTTTATGTTGTATGTTCAATCCTGGGATCCCAGGGTTGGATACCATACTTAGAACCTTGAAGCTCTCGGGTTGCGATTTTACAAAAGTGTCAAAACTAGTATACCCCGCAACCGAAAAATTCAACATTTACCACTCGGCTACAAGCTTGACTGCGTATTTTTCAACAATAATACGACGCGTAGTATTGTCGATACGAATTCATTGAAAGTAATTACGTTTCAGACCTGGATCACGTCAATGATCTACATGATGTTAGGAACGATACATATAAACAAAATAGTACCATAAATGTCCGGTCATTGTATTTTAAAAAGTCATTTACAAAATGGCGAATTTCGATCGATTTAACATCATACTTCAGGCATATTTTATATTAGTATTGTAAATAATAAACTATTTGATTTATTTAATGTTTATTATTATCGAAATTGTTCAATGAGAAATTTTCGTATTTAGATTGCACCTATGCGTTTCTAAGAACAATCTAGAAACTAGAATATCAAATAATTTTTCAATGACGACGGATGTTGCTTTTGGCTGATAACTAATTCGGTTGATAAAAACATTTGACACACGCGCTGTTTCACGGAAGTCTATAACGCAATAAAAATCAAGAAAACAAACGAATTTAATTTTCATATTCGTATAAATACAGACCTGCACTGGGAACATATTTTAACCATGCACAAAAAAATAAAGGTTAAAAGAAAAAAAAGAAATTGTGACGTTCTCAGCAATTTAGTTGAGAATCAATTGTCGCGGTAGAGTTTAATCTGCACAGGGACGTCCCGTGGGGATAGGCGAGTAAGCAGTTGCCTAGGGCGGCAAGTCATAGAGATCGGCAAATGATCACAGTTTTTTTAATGACTGAATATTCTTGACACACGAATTTGGCTTCGTATAAATATCATGGTTCAATGTATTTGATTAATTAAAATGCAGACAAATAACACTTTCAATGGTAATAATATTATGACCGATGGGTTAACAGTAGTTAAACTTATCTTTTTTTTCTTTAAATATGACATTTATCGATCTCAACACCATTGGCACGAGGTAAGATAATTTCGAAAAAATATTTAGAAAAACAATAAAAGCTCTGTTGGAAACTTTGCCTAGGGGCGGCACATAGCCTAGGAACGTCACTGAATCTACTCCTCGTTGAGTAAAACTACCACCACCAGGTTTGTATATGCAGCCAACGTTTAATGGCTGCCTTCCACAACGCTATTGACAGAAAAAGTCTACCTCTCGCACTCATGGCCCGATTGCACGGAAATGATTTTTAAACCATTGAATGACGAAACGAAAATGACCATGAAATGTGATTTGCGGCAAATAATCAAATTGCGATACCGCCTGGCAACGGTGATCGGTACAGAATAAGCGTACCCGAAAAAATGTAATTTTAATGAAAACCATTATAAATATTCATCAATTTGACAGAGAAACTTTGTGGAAGTTTATTTTTAATATACAATTAGTCGGGTCCTATGACGCAACGGTAAACATGTTTGGCTTCCGTGACGGATCTCGAGGGCTCGAATCCCAGTACGGACAGCATTTTTTCGATCGATAAATCGAAGGCATGGGTGTTTGTGATATCTAAAAATTCTTCCCACCTTTCCGTTACGTCAATAACCTGGCGTAGCAAGAGCGATTGGTTAACCGCTAGTCCTGAGTAACAAAATAGTCCTGAGTAACAAACATTTCTCATGTAAAAAGTTCTGTTGAGATACCTCTATTAGGAGGCCATATACTCCACATTGGGAGCGGACATGGATAAAAAATGATAACTTTGTTATTTAACTTATTAAAAACTGTTTATTCGTATATGTTAAGGTAATCTGATGAGGCGAAACACGTGTCACAAGTAAAAATTCAATCACGCCTTATAACCTGATCTTAAAAGATCTCTTCTAACTTATGAAGGCGAATAAGGATGACACTTGTTTCTCGATTTAAAGTTGGTCTTAAGTAATAATATTAAATTGAATCAACGATGAATAATGGTTTTCTATCACTAATTTAACTGATTGTTTCCTGTACACGTTTATTTTGGCTAAACTTTTTATATCGTAGGATGAAGAATTATTATAAATGTTACATCACATCTAAATATAGTCACCAATAATAATATAATATTCTGAGTATTCCACTGATAAGAGTAACGTATGCAAATTTTGGCCAGTAATATTATTAAATTAAATTATTATTCAATTCAATTCAATGATTATTGTTAAATATTGGAAACATTGAACAAATGTGTTGTTAAAAACTGCAGTATGAATGCTGTTATTTATGAATTATATATATAAAAAAAAAAATGATGTCTACAATATTTATCGAAAGGGACGTTAACATACCATAATTATAGTGAAATGATTAAAATGAAGTTTGATAAATAAAATATTCACCCTCTGTGGTCAAATTGGTAAGAGCTTAACTCTAGTGTATTTTTTGTTGTTGTAAGAGATCTATGTCGGGATGGGATATCTTTTATCTTTAACTAGATCAAGGTCGCCTGTGTGGTCGAGTGGTCAACGGTGTTGGCTTCGGCTACAGAGGGCCCGGGTTCAAATCCCGGTACGGACAGTTTTATAAATTGATTTTTCAATCGATTTATGAATTTCTGTTCAAAGGCATGGATGTATGTGATGTCTTGAATTCCCCCCTCTCACCTTTCCTATCTTATGAACGGGGCGTATCGACAGCGATTAGCTAACCACTAATCCTGTCCTAGCCCAATCCTTCTATCCTTACTCTCTTTGGAAAAAGAGAGGTTGAGCAAACTGAGTAACAAGCAGTTCTCGTAGAAACACTTCTGATGAGATAAACTCCATTAGGAGTCCATATGCTCCACATTGGGAGCGGACATGGTTTAAATAAGATCAAGATTGATTTATTCAAATTTGTATCGAATACATCGTATGATCTTCTAATATTAACTGAACGGCTGCCACAGACGAGATATCTCGTCAATTTTTCCATGCTCATCACGCCAGAGACGAGTTACCTCGTCAATAACTAATTCAATTAATAATTGCAAATTATAGCCGACGTTCTAGGTACAAACGTACATTTTTTCTACGACAGCGAAAAGGCTAAAATATGTATACATATAATACATGATTATAAATTTGACCTTTTAGCTAAAGCAAATTTTTTGGTTCTGGGTCATATGACGCTATAAGCTGCCGGATCCCGCTGAAACTGTCATGCTAATTCAGTTATAATAATAGAAAATTTAAATTAACTTTGATTATTCCACGTATTGTGTAACTAACTGTGACACGTGTTTCGCCTCTTTCAGAGGCATCTTCAGACTTACTATCGCAAAGTTTGCTTAAGCAAAAAAACCCAATCCATTTTGTAATTTTATAATTTTAAAATGTTAGAATCAATCTTGCTTCATTACTTAAGCAAACTTTGCGATAGTAAGTCTGAAGATGCCTCTGAAAGAGGCGAAACACGTGTCACAGTTAGTTACACAATACGTGGAATAATCAAAGTTAATTTAAATTTTCTATTAAAATGAACTTCCACAAAGTTACCGCCGAAACCATCGAAAGCAGTTATAATAATTTTAAAAATAAGTCGAATTGACAATGATCTTGTCCAAATCTGGTTCAAAAGTCAAAAGATATGATTAGTAAACACTATATTAAGAAAAATACATTATTCCTTTGTACCTTTATTTGCCAAGATCAGGCCCGGTTTAACCCATGAGCGAAACCGGTTTTGATCTTGGTAAATGTGAGAGAACATTTTTTAGCTCCATCCTTTCAAAAAGTTACAATTGCCAGTAAGTCTAGCGCTCTACTTACGGATCTTCATCTAATTAGTGCTAAGACGATCACGTAATTAATCTACAAAATTTGTTCGGATCCCGATAAAGCCGATAAAATATTTTTTTAATAACAAAAAATACGAGAATGAAACATAACAATAACATTTTTTGATGGTGGCTAAAAGCAGTTATTTTACCCTCTAACCAAGTGAATAATTTGTCAAAAGGCGTCAGTTGCTTGGCTTTTTTTCGATATATAAAACACCTACATCATATAATATGAACACTAGAACGGCAATTAAGTCTTCTGTCTCAGAAATGTGCCACAAGACTTCATACATTAACATAAGTTCTATGACGTTCTAACCGTTTTTTCGTATTGGGCTAATTCTCATCCTTGAAAAATAAATCATTCACTTAAACATGCACACAGGAATTTGAATTTTTTAAATAAGGATGTTTCGTTTGAAGATGTCTTGTATATATTTGACTTGTTAAGGTATTCGCTGTCAAAACTTCATGGAAAGGCATCATAAAACACTTTTTATAATTTACTTTTTATTTTATATGACCAAGACTAGCTTCTTCAGGATCGCTTATGACGCTAAAACAACAAATAAAATGATTGCCACTGAAAGAGTAAAAACAAATACAAAACATTTTCGCACTACACTTACTATTAGAAAGGTCCGTTTGATTATTTTTCGTCATTAGGGCTTCCAAAGCGGTTAACCGGTTTATCGCATGGTTTGAAAAAAACCGAAAACCGGTTTATTTCACTCGGTTAACCGCGTTTTATCAAAAATACTCGTTTACTTCTTTTTTTTTTTTTTTCAAAAAGAAAAATCTTTTACAATGAATTTACTGCGTAGAAGCGGAAACAATTTGCAACAACAACAACTGAGTAACAAGCAGTTCTCGTTAACAAATAATTGTTTGAGTATATATGCTTCAAAGTGGGAGTGGAGACATAATATAAGCTAATATTATTGTATTCTACTATATTTTTGTCTAAGCATTGGATGTCCTGTCTACTCGATATGCTTAAAAAATAAATGCATTTATTTAAAGATCTTCCTTTTGATGATTTTTATAATTAAGTTCTATTTTTTTATTTGACATATTTTATCATAAAATATTTTTCCACGTTTGATATATATATATATGTATAATGCCTTATATGTTCCATCTATTAGATAAATATCGACTTTTCATTAAAATTAGAGCATTTAGGACACATATTTAAAATTTTCCACAAAAACATTTTTTTTTGCATACCTACTCAATCAAAATACGTTATATTTCGGTTTAAACCGGTTAATCGGTTTTATTGCCAGAAAAAACCGAAAACCGGTTAGTTGGAAAGTCCGGTTAATTGGAAGCCCTAGTCGTCATTGTCTTGCTGAAAAAGATGACTGTAAACAAAATAACAAGAATGTACGTGGATCGCAAATGTGGCTTATTTTCTATGAACTTTTTATTATATTTTATAAATTGGGCTTCAATAAAATGATGGTAGTTACACAAATATTTTTTATGGAATAAAAATACAACCACGTTATAAAGCATCTTCCCATACCTTTAGTAAGATAATAATAAAACAAGAAGTCAGGAAACAACGACCTGCAGCTTCTTTTAAATCCTGAAACTGCAAATAGACTTAAAATCTTGAAATTCTTTACCGGGATAGTCGACTGTTGAATTGGAAAACTAAAAAAAACATACAGAGACGTTCTTAAGCAAGTGACGCTCCTAGGCAAAGTTTAAAATAACGCCCTTACAGTGTTTCGAAATATTATTTTCTGAAATTACATAAAATATGAAGTTCTTTAAGCCATAAGAGTATTAGCGATATTTTTTCATTATTTTCCGTTATTCTATCATCATTCATATTTATAGAAATTTGAATGCTCTACTAATCTACATACACTCTTAAGCGCTTTTATGACCCTGGTCATTTCCGCTCGGCTTTACTAATTTATTGAAAAACTGCCGCCATCGGTAAATTTCATATTTATAGCTGATTTTTTCGAAAAAGTAAAGTACTGTACTGTACTGTGTAATATTATTATTACAATTGAAAATATATTTTTTCATCAAAGACATAGAGACATTATATTTATTCTGAACCAAATTCGTGTGTCAAAAATATTTATTGAAGTTATACTTCTTTAGGCGCGTTATGCAAAAATGATGGAGAGTGAAATTTTAAGATACGCGCGCATCACGGCCACACACAATTCACAGGTTGAAGTTAGTCACGCATGTTGGCACGCTCTTTCATTAGTAATTGAAATTGAATATTTTGATTAATATTATTTACTACCTACTAGTGAAAAAAAATTGTGCTTATATACTTTTTAAAGTGCATCAATATAATTGAGGGTAACTATCCGTATGTATTATTTATTGATATAATACTACATATTGTCTATTTTATAACCTACACACGTCAAACGTTCTGTATAAGACCTTATAAAACCCCTACTTAACATTCGATATCTCTGTTTGTTTATGTATCTATCTGTCTGTCTATCTGTGTATGTCTATTTATGTATTTATTTGTCACGTGCGTAATTGTGCAATAGAGTGGCTTTGCGAACTCTGTCGAACACGTCGATTTCGTTCCTTGTTTATTTAATTTTTCAAATTTACACCGAGCTTTATTGACTGTGTTGACTATGCTTCTCCAGTCCTTTTATTACTTTATTGTAATTAATTATTTGCATGCAATTTTTTTTTTAAGTGATGCCAAAGAAGTATAACTTCTGACGCGCGTACATAAGTACACGCACCCATTTTTTAAAATTTATTTATTATATTTTGCCACTCCCTAAGACTTTCCGCCCCTAGGCAACTGCCTGCTCGCCTATGCTCTCGGGATGTCCCTGCTTGGGATGCAGAACTTCACATATTAAGCTCTATACAAAACAATACTTACCATTGTTAAAAATTAATATAATATTTGAGTGGCGACGCTTGAAGGGTGATATAGTGAATGTTGGCCCATTGGATAACTTGCAGGAAAGAATAATCTTATAATAGTAATAAATATTAGTTTGTTATAAGCGACTGATTTATGGGAAGTATAATCATATTTAATAAAACGAACAGATAAATTTTGGCATTATTTTCATTAAAAAATTACTCTTGTACATATACATTGATAATATATAATATATATAACTATGTGCATCCTTTTCAAACAATGGCTACAAAGATTCGAATAAAAATAAATACATTTCTTCAAATTGTGTAACAGAAAAATCTCATTAATCGTGAATAAAGAATATTAAGAAATATTCCCAGCATATTCCTTAATATTCCCTACGTTAATAAAGTACCCTACATTGTATGTATCAGGAATGATTTTATATTATGTTTTACGGTACATATAATTAAATCTTATTTTAAATATGTCGAAAATCTTTTAAATGAATACGTAAATATTTTTGGTTCTCAGTTCCCACACAAAAAAATGCGCTGTAACATACGGAGAATAGCAAGGTTATTAATATTATATATATGTCAACTGTCGACTCGATAAATTGTTAAGCGACCAGGCTAAAACCGACCACTTTACCCTTTAAAGTTTTCTATTTCTCATAATTAAAATACAATTAAAAAAGATCAAAAGCTCATTTTCGAAACGTATATAGTAATACATTTTTTTAATTATAGATATAAAAAAAATATTTTTCAAACAATATTAATTATTTCAACAAGCCCAAAAGATGTTTTATAATTTGTGATTTTTTACAATATGGTTTTATTTTATATTCGCAATAAATATATAATTTTAAACATTCAACATTTATAAATACATACCTTATCTAGAATCTATGTAGATAGTGAGATCAGTGATAGAGACTTTGGTTAAAATATCAAGTATTTGTTAATAATTCTGTTGCCAATATATTATTAATATAGTGGAGGTGAATCATTATTTAGAGTGCAGTAGATATTCGATCTACAGCAACTATACTCTTCGATTAATAACTTTAAACTTAATGATAGTAGGTTTTATTTTTATACATATCGACGTTGGAAAAGCAAAAAGACGTAGCACACAGCTTTTTTTCGATAATCACAATGTAAACAACTTGATACACGTTCTATCAAAAGGATGGAGGCGGAAAATGCCGAATTAGTACATAAAGTTTAAAAAAAAGAAGGACATGTGAAAATTGCGATCAGGAAAAAGGTCTTTTTCTTAATCAAACTATTCAGTTAATATAAGATTACGTTAATTAAAAACCAGTCTATCAGTTTCTGTGCACTTAAAGGTTATGTATATGTATTTCAAAATTTGCCTTTGGCTCAAAATGATCCAACTACGTTTTTTGTGTCTCCTTTATGTGTTGGTAAGTTCTTTTGCCTTTCCACAGTCGATAAATAAAACCGATGCAAAAATTTACCAAGTTTTAGTTTAATTTCACTTGCACACTTGAATGCCTGAAAGTGTCGAACGGCGAAACCCGGTTCGTTACTGACAAAACGTGCGGGAGTGTACACGATTTGAACGATTCAAATTCAATACCTTTGTTGCAAAAATGCAGGCGTACGGAGAATAAAGAAATGCTATATTATTACTTCATAATAATGAAGTTCCAATAAGAGTTTGACAAATCAATCAATTAATTAAAATTGAGATAAGAGATACCTATTTATTTCTTTCTCTAAAATGCACTTTGTCAGATATCGCATTTGATAGATATAAATAAAGCGAATACTGTTTGTGAGACAGAACAATTAACAAGTACTTTCAATAATACTACCTAAAGTCCCTCAAACAATAATAAATACTTTGATATAATATTTGTGATACAGTAACGTGTACATAATAATAAATTATATACCTTAAAACTATGCAACATTTGGATGAAGCAGTATGATACAATATATATATACTTAATCTATTTTTTTATCCACTTTACATCAATTTGAACATTTCGCTATAGTAAATAATAAAAATAAGCTTACTTGTAGAATACTGTTTATTTCTTAAGTACTAAGTAAGAGTGACATGTGGTGCCCAAAATTACACTATATAAAATACAGGCCGGACTCCACTATCGTACGTAATTGTTTCCAGAATTGGTATTCTCCAATCCAGGGCTTAATAAACTTATTCTGCAAATGGAACATTTTACCAAAAACGCTTCATTCCTTTCACATCAAAAAAAATATTTTAAAATAATCCAAATAAATTTGCTTGCTTGTATCTTCTTTTCATCAGGTTTTTCAATTTTTATTCAAACTAAAAGCCTCGGCTTGAACAATAAAAGGGACAACTTTTTGGTGTTGATTATCAAATCCATGATGACAAAAATCTGTCCATTTCATCGAACACTGTGCCATGTCTTTTGGTAAAAATCTTTGAAGACATAAGAAACACAATATTCCTTTGTTCTTATTTCCCACTTTTATTTACCAAGATTAGAACCAGTTTCGCGCATGGCGAGCCTCATCAACCGAAAACAAATTTATCTTTTTATTTCAATTTGTTTTTGTATAGATAACACTGTTAAATTATATTTCTGGTCAATTGACAATGCTCGCCATGAGCGAAACGGGTCCTGATCTTGGTAAATAAAAGTGGAAGTATACTGGAATATTGTATTTTTCTTAAAGTTGAACATATTGAAGGCAGTCTTATGTCGTACGAAAGATCGATTACATCAGGGCTGTGGAGTCATGAAAAAAAACTGTGACTTCGACTCCGACATTGAAAAGTGTGCCAACTCTACTTGTCCTGTTCTAGCCTTATCCGTCTGTTCCCTAATCTGTTCGTAAAAAGAGAGGTTGAGAAACTGAGTAACAAGCAGTTCTCTTAGAAACTCGTCTGTTGAGATAAACTACATTAATAGTCCATGTGCTCCACATTAATAGCGGACATGTCAAAACAAATATATAACCATAGATAGATTATTTTTTTAGGGTGGATTTTCCCATTCCTAATTATATTGAATACACTTTTTAATCGGGAATTTTCTTTACAAATTACAAAATGCTGACCAAAAAATGTTTGCGAATAATTGACATAATAAGAAATGCAATCATTTCCAATGAGAGTTACAAAAACAGGTTATAATTAAAGATGTTTAAAGTAGCTATTTAATTGCTGGTATTTTTTTTTTTTATTAAAATGACCTGCTATTCATCGGGTTCAATTGAATATAGTTGAAATATCCTTAAAGAGTTGTTCAATCGGTTTATTTGTTTTAAACTTTCAGCTACCAAACATTTTTTTTTTAAAAATATTAAAAAAATATATGCTTATTCATTAGCTACTGTTTGAAACAACACGGTCCACTAAAAATAAAACTTGTAATAACAAACAAAAGGATTAATTATTATGTAAAACACAGACGTGTCAGACATCTATAGCGATTAAAATGATTTATGTCCAGTCCTTCATAAAAGTCCCAAGTAGCGATGAATATTGTTATTTTTAAAAATTAAAATACATATTTTCTGTAATTTACTTATAACGTCTTCATTATTACCCTTTTTATACGATTTTCTATACTACAAAGTAACATTTTTAAATCCAGGGAACCAATCTTCAATTTTTCAATGAATTATGTCACTTTTTACACGGTTTTTTTGTGGATCGTGTCATTTATGTAAACACATAGTTTAGTATATAAATAACCCTGTTCCAATATGTTTATCAATGTTTGAAAATGTTTACGATAAGCGAAATCGGTCCTGATAAAATTGTCTCGTAGTGACAAAATAAAAAGTGTTTTATTTTTTATAAATATATTGCCTATCCACCAAGAACTGACAATGTTAAAAAAAAAAACAACAACACAATAAGTTTATAGTAATAACATCGATTGGATCGTAAACACATTATACGTGTCTGACATTTCTAGCGATGAAAGTGATTTGTGTCTAGTCCCTCATAAAATTCTCAAAGAGCGATGAATAGTCCACAATATCCACTAAGAACTGACAATTAACACACTAAAAGTATGCTGCTAGTGTTTTTGGGCACCAACAGTTTATAAGATAATTAATATCGTCAGCGCAAAGGCAAAATAAACAAAGCTTAAATATTATATTTTTCATGCGTATATACCATAAATTTATAAAATAATATAAATTATATCTTGTCACAATTCGCTCATAACGCTAGTATTTGGTATTTTTAAAATCCTATCGAGGAAACGTGCGAAGCAGTGGCGGCCGGTCAATGCGGCATTGGATCAATGCACCCCCTGTATATGCCACATTGACCGGCCGCCACTGGTGTGAAGGCTCGAATTTTGATAAAACAATTCTATTAACAAGGTAAATTGCTAAGGGTGAGTGAAATGGTATACAGTGACATCTATAGTTAAAAAAAATGCTAAGTGACTTATTTATATATGTAAATATATTAGCGTAAAAGATAAATTCTAGGTTAATAGGATTTTAAAAACATACAAAGCTATAGAAACTTTTGTTATTATTATTTTCCACAAACTGATATCTGTATAAAATGACCAGGGAGCCAGTGGCGTGGTTAAGCAGTAAACTTTTATTATTTTTCAATCAATAATTGCATCGCCTCTACATATACCAAAATGGATTATTATTTTTTTCAAATATAGTCAGCACTTATGATAAGTAATAAATTAATAGATCACTCTTTTTTAGACAGTCAACAATTCATTTGAGGAGCTTGTGATTCACTTTTCCTTGAACAGAGATAAGCACACTTTTCTTACAAAAACTTCAACAGTTCTAAGATCGTATTTTGACCATTGACACGAAATCTACGAAATTTTTATCGACGGTAAAAAAACCTTTTTTTTTTAAAATATTTCGTATTTGATCCCAAGTTATTCATTTGACAGTTACTATTTAAATTTTTAAATAGTTATAAATGTCTAATAAAAGCTAAAAAAACGCGAGTGTTTATAATAAATACTATAGTTAATTTTGGTCATGTCAATAATTTTTTCAAAATTAAATAAATCGTTTTTATTGAGATGATTTAATTAATTATAAGAAAACAAAAGGTTTAAGCACGCTAATGGCAATCTGTTTATTATATACAGTAGTTTTTTAAAAAATAATCAGCCGTCACTATTGAAGTACGTCACTGACGCTCGGCACTTTTTATACAGTAGACTATCATTGCAATAGCATAATAAGGAAAGCCTTCATCAGCAGAGATGATATTTATTGATTTGGCATTTACTTGGTAGAACTCCATTATAATAGGGTAAAAATAGCAACGTATTTGGTTCTACAGTTTTTTATGTTTATTAGTTGATAGCTACTTCGGCTTTCGCCATCGTCAGAACAATGACTAAGCTTACTAATAAATATAAAAAAAAACTGTAGAACTAAATACGTAGCTATTTTTACCCTACAAACAGAGATGTTTTTAAATTCAAGTAAACTAAATTTTATTGATTTTAGTACAATTTGTAAAATGGCATATCAAATATTTTTCTTATTAATATATGTCACTGTATTGTAATTTATATATCTTTAGATATCTATAGATTTTAGAATTGCTACAACGAAAATAGGAAAACACCATGACAGATATAGAGCACGAGAGAGCAATAAATTCCTAAATACTTGTGCAACGTTTCGACCAATTCTTCTTTGGCCATGTTCGTTCCCTATGTGGAGGATATGGCCGCCACGCGGCACCTCCATGTTTCCCTGTCTCCCGCCAATAGCTTTGCTTCCTCCCATGACATGCCAGCATCCCTCAGTTCCGCCGAGTACATCCTATGGATAGTACCCGACGGACGTCCAGGACGCCGGAATCCCACCGGTCGAAAGAAGAGGCAGGCAGGATTGAGGCTTTCCGGAGGCATCCGCAGCACGTGACCCAGCCAGTTCCAACGTCTCTCCATAACCACTGACGTGACGGGACGCTGTCTTGTACGCTCCCTTATCTCCGAATTCCTCACAAAATCAAACCACCTCACCCCCATTATCCGACGCAAGCATCTGTTCTCGAAGCTCAGTATACGGTTTTTCCTGAGTCTTCGTCAGGTGCCATGATTCGCAACCGCAAAGCATTACCGGCAGAATGCAAGCGTTGAACAAGTGGCATTCGACCAATAATGAGCAATATAACCGCCAGCGGTAGCTGCCAATTTAATGACTTATAAACAAATTTGTGAAAATCAATCATTCCCAAACTTTTATATTGAATAAAATGTTTTTTTTGTGTTATGGCACTGACGATATCTTTAAATAATAATCTTATTCTAAATATGTATTTGTAATACTATAATAATTTATTAAAAATGGTTTTATTATAATATAATATCTGAAACGGTATTGATCCGAATATAAGGCGGGCCATTTGTGTTACTTGTCTTCGTTACGGTTGAGTGAAGAGCTTCAAATTCTATAAATGTGATATAAATATGAAAAAAAAAGAAAGTTAATAAATTATTAAAATATAATTGCTTAGTCACGCCACTTGTGCAGCAACTCCTTTATGAAGAGATGCTTCGATCCGGGAGTCACCAAACTTTCTGAGGCCGTATGAAAAATATTGTTAATTGATTCCAATTAGAATTTTCAAAAAAATGATATTTTGTATGTGTAAAATATTAATATACATATTAAAAATCAGTGCCGGATTAAAATATTTGGAGGGCCGTAGGTTGGTGACCGTTGCTTTAATCAACTGACACGTTTGAAAAATTAGTCGCCGGCTAGATTTTATTAATTTTGCCAATCATTATAAAAAGTTTTTTTTTATTCATATAGGTTATTAATTATCTATGAAGCAAAACGTTGTCTCAACACTTTTTGTTTTTAAAATAATTTATTATGCTTATGTATATTTTGGAACCAGTGGGTTATTGTTGTTAACTATTTTTTTTCTGTTAAAATCACTGCCTTATATTCGGATAAATACGATAATTGCCACAACATCCTGACCTCTTAGGTTTATCAAAATATTGGCGACATCCACATGCAACAGTTTAGAATAAATTATTTTAGAATAATCTAACATTCTTTGCGATTTTTTTTTCTTTGAAAAATATTTTAAAAGTCTGATTTTTATAATTCGGAGGTAAATGGTTTAATGACGACACATGTCTACTTTTAATATTAATAATTTTAAAAATAATTGATTCGCGTCAAATAATTTAATTATTTGACACGTTCTGATATGATATATTTCAAAAATATAATATTATTCGTACAAAATATCCTTGTATCAAATATATAATTTAAGAGATGTATTACTTAGACGTTTTAATTAATGAATGTTTAATTTGTGTTGCATTAAATGGAGAAATATTATCTATGGAAGGGGCGTTAACTTTTTTCATGAGATGTGTCTTATAGAATATTATTGGCCCATAGAAAGGCAGCGACAGTTCTCAAATATAAATACAAGCAGCTAATGATTAAAAATATGTTTTATACTCTGCATATCAAGAGTAACATGGTGATGTAACTTATTACTCACACTTTCTACTCACATCTTTAAAACACGACTGACAGTTATTTAACCTTTAGAGGAGTATGGCCGTACATGTACGTCGGCGCCATTTTTCTGTAAATGAGTATAAAAGTAGTTTAAACTCAACACAGGAGTGTCTGTTTGTAAGCATATACATGCTCAAAGTATGAATTACATATATTCATTGGGAAAAAGTCGCAAATTTTTCATGTTAAGAAAAGGCATTAAATTAAAGTAAGGTCTGTATAAATCTATTCACTCCTCTAAACGTTAATAATGGGTGGTAAGATGTAATACAATGGTGATGGAATTAGCTGCAATTGGATACTTACAGATCAAACGTGGTTATCTCCGTCAATTTTAATTTGATATAAATGCAAATTAAACAGAAATACGCTTTGGACATATAATAATTATAACAAATGTTATAATGTGCAGCACATGAGTTAAATTTTACATAATAACTTCCAATGGATTTGGCTAACTTTGATGTGAAGAAGTGGACTTAGACAAATGAAATGCTTTTTTTTAAATGATCTAATAAACCAACACAAAAATAGAATTTTTCCATTTTCGTCCAAATATTATGAATTAAAAATTAATTTTATGGAGTAATCCAAGTTTGATCTGCAGTTGTCGAATCAATGACGAAAGCTACACAATGTTGTTTGTTCTCATTTCATGCAATACTGTTTTTGTTTACGATACGATAATGTTTTTTTGTCTTAAAAATGACGTAACTTCATACAAATTACGTTTTTTTTCTATGTGTAGAATAGATCTATGATCATTATTTAATAATTTATTACGAATAGTCCGTAGTTCTCTAAGAATAAGTAAATAAATAAGTACAATACATACACAATCTTACATTATAAACTCTGTAATTAAAAATAATATATCTTTTCCATCTTTTGCCCTTGAACTTCAACTAAGTATGGAATGAGTGAAGGGTTTGGATTTACTAGCTGTATGATTGTGTCTCGATTGTTTTAATGGTTGGCAACACTTTCACTTTAAACGTTACCTGTTATTTTAGACTAATAAAACATATGTTTTACTTATTTTAATAGAAGGAGCAATGCTACGAAATCAGTGACATTACATATATAAATAAAAATACTAAATAGAATTCCAAAAAACACGTTCATCCGAAACGGCATAATGTCGAAAACTTCTGAGTCTATTTAAGTATTGTTTAAGTATTCTTTTTACTCATACAAATAAATGTCACTCGCAGAGAAGCTTTAGCAATGCTATTCCCCTAAAACAATATTTGGACAAAAGATTAAATGACAATACCCTATGTTAATATGGCAACAAATCTACGTGAATCGTCCTTCTAATACTAAACTATACGGCATCATTCATTACATGAATTTCACTGTGCACATTTTAGTTTGCTGGTATCAGACCCATTTCTAGCATATAAGGGTCTTGCAGAGTGAGCCACGACACCATTGGGTCGTGTTCTTGGAGGTTTTCTTTTTGTCGTTGGCCAAGACAACAGAAGCTGTTCCTCAGGAGCTATTTCCTCTGTGGGGCTACTCAATCTTTCTTCTAAAGAAACATATTTCCTTCCTTCGTCTTCTGCTCCGCTTGATGAATCGCCGTTTCCGGCACTCTCCTCTTCATTAGCCTCTCCATTAGCGTTGTCAATTTTTTGCACTTCACAAAAATCACTGTCACTATCAGTTTCCGGCTTCACCTCATCGTCTTGGTATCTTAATATCTTCCACTTTCTTTCGAGTAAAGTTGTTGTAGAGCAAGAATATTTGCGTGACATTGCTTCTCGGTTCGGAGATCCTGGTAAAGAAGGTGACTTATCACTTTCTTCTGAAAATGCTCTAGTTATAAGTATTCGAGGAGATCGCTTGACTGATGTTGGTATAGTTCCCATAGGTCGCGGTCGTGGTCTTTTATTGGCAGACACCTCCAGTTGACTCTCCAGACCAAACACTCTTTGCAATATCAAATTAGCTGTGCTCATAGCTGGTCTCGGTATTGGAATAGCTGACATTCTCGGATTGCTGTGATCTTGAGATTTAAAAGAAGACTTAAATGACAAATAAACCGCGTCTTCTTTTAGCTGAGGCACACTGTTTTCCGGATCAGTACTTGGGACTTGTAACGTATTACAACTGGAAGTGTGAGCTATGGCTCTTTCTTCTTTTGGAATAATATTAGGAGTATCCAGGCCGCCAAAGGTGATTCCAGTTTTCCATGTATGATCGGATGCGATTCTTTTAATTTTACTATTCCTTTGCGGACTTGTTGGAGATCTTCCAACGTCCAATAACGCTTCAGATAATCTTCTCTGCAAGCAAGGTTTATTCATCATACTTAGCGGTGTAATAGATGGCCGTCGCGATCCACAAGTACTCGGAGTTCTTGCTTGAATTTCTTGATTCATTTCGCTCTTCATCATTTTTTTTCTCCAGTAATTCTGAAAAGTCTTTCGTAGAACTTTACTTTTTATGCCATAAAGCACGCCATTGATTGGGGCAGAGCAAGTGAGGAATGATGTAGCAATAGTAATAAAATGCGGAGAAATTTTAATGAAGTTTGCTTTACCGTTGGTTTCAGATTGTATCAACGAAGTGATCGATTGCCAAAGGATGACGATGTAATATGGAAAATACAAGACGAAGAATGATCCAACCAATTGAAGAACCGTCGTAAAAGCACTGCGATTACGTACGCGTGGAGCGTTTGGTGCAGTGACAGTTGGGACGAAGAATGGATTCCTCTGATGAGTAATTGTGACCTGGGCAGATAGAGTGACTTCATAAATGGCTGAGGCGATTCGATGGCGGTGGTACCGAGCAATCATCAGAATCTGAAAGGAATAAAAAAAAACATTGATCACGAGAAGCAAACAGAATATAAATTTGATACGGTCCACGTTCGTTGTTTTTTATGAACAATGGCTGTATGAAATGAATGTCTATCGTGAGTCGTGACCGAAAATCTATTTCACTTTAACGTGCACATTAAATTAATGTTGGAACTAGGCATATTTTGTAGTAAAATTAAAAGTACAAGTATTCCTTTTTTTAATATTAAGACATTATAAAGTTGGATTCAGCAGTTTGTTGTGGACATTTGAAGAGCTTGAAATCAAACGCGCCCAAAACCAGTTCTGAGAAAAATTTGATATCGCTTTAATATTCATTGGAGTTCAAAAGAACAGAATTCAAATTTTAGCGTCGCTGAAAACCTCCCAGTTTCCATGCAATTAAGGGTAAAAATATGACACTTTAATCAAAACTGCTTAAGTTTTTATAAGAGAAGTCCGTTTGATACTATTCAAGAAGTAGTGGATCTGGTATTTTTCGATCCCAAGCTCCTCATTGAACGTATTTATAATATAGATTTTATGTTGGTAACGTTAAAACTTCTATTGATACTCATTTTCGGAAGCATTTTATGGCTGGTGCGCCTTTACTCAGGAAGTGACCACCTTCTATCGAACATAAGTGAGGGTCAACTACTAATATAACAACATGACTATCTAATATCAAATATAGATATTTTTTAACTTATACTGAAGATGATTGGTGGAATTTCAATATAAAGTTGAGTAGTTTGCCAACCTTTAGGTTACAGGCCAGTACCAAGGCTGCCGGTAGAAGAAGCGTCAGGGCCGTGTAAATGATGCAATACCATAGAGCTCCGGGGGCGGCCCAGTCTGGAGCGCACACTCCTAGCGGTGGCCAGGGTCTGTAAGGCGCGGCTCCTAGCAGTGGCGGAGCACTGAGGATCAGAGCTGCAGCCCAGGCGCCAGCTAAGCCACACGCGACCTGAAAACAAGTTTAATGGATTTTATTTAAGTGATACAACTTCACGTACACTTGCGCACATCGAAATTGTTATGCCTCTTCATGAGGCTGCTTTATGAAATAAGAAATGGATTAATAATTGTTTTTAAAATGAATAAATGTTGAGCATAATACTGTACAGCAGAGTTTCTTAACCTTTTTGGGCCTTAGTTACCCCTCCGATTAAATAACCATTACTACTGTCCTACTTCTATCCTTATTCTCTGCGTAAAAAAATAGTTGACCTACAGCATGGGTGTCCAACCGATAGATTGCGATCGACCGGTCGATCCCAAAGAAAAATTTGGTCGATCCCAAAAGCTTCCGTGAATTTCTAAAAAATATATAATTTAAATATAAAATATGCAAAAACACTAAAATTTGATTATTTTTTAGGCACATACCTATCTAATGATATGTATTTCGCATTTAAAATAAAAAAATTCTGAGTTTGAAGAAGGGGAAAAACCCCAAATAAATACATTTATTATAAGAATCATGTTAGAAGTCGATCGCGAGAAAACTTACGATTGAAAAGTTGATCCCATGGCAAAGAAGGTTGGACATCCTTCACCCACAGAGTATCAAATAGTTATCAAAGAATTATACCTGTTGAGATAGTTTTCACCAGGAATTCATTTTCTCCAATTTGCAGGAATTACCATCGGAATTACCGATAAAAAATTTATCGCAAATCAAGGACAGATACAAGCATATTACAACATTTATTATTGCCTGTACTATTTTTTTGGTAAACACTTCTCTATTCATTATTATTAAGTTCAATTTATTATTTCTCATTTCTTACTAAACGTTTTAAAATACTGTACGTAAACGTCACTAAACAAACGCTTTCCTAGCTGTGATAAAGTGAACACAATATTGTAAGTTTTGCGTCAATGCAAATTGAACTGATTTCTCATATCATTGGATGAACTATTTAAGGTACAAATCACAATGTGTTTGAACTATTTAACTAATCGTGCTAATTGGTAGCAGAGTGTACAAAGTCGTTGTAAAATATTTACCATATTAATTTCCATAAAATTTAAGCAATTAGGATTCATTCGTATGCTACTGTACTAATTTTACAACAAACTCGTAAAATCAATACCCAGCTTGCTGCCACGCATACAACAAAAATAATACATATTCGAATAATATTCTAACAAATGAAACGTATTGTTTAAAAATATGATTAATTTTATTACAACCTTATCAATGGCAATAATTGAAAACTAATGTTTTTATAATTTCCAATACATACCTTTTTCGGGTTTACAAGTGCACCGTAGTGCAATGGTGCGGAGATTGCACAGTATCGATCGCAATTTAGACCACAGACAGTCCACAAAGCAACGGGATGAAGAAGGGAGTGCAGGAAACCACTGATGGCGCATGGAGCACCAGGTACCCAGGAGCCCAGCGTCGTGGCACAGAGAAGCGCCCCCACAGCACCCAAGTGAAGCACTAAAAGATTGTTAGCGGTCGCTGCCTAGAAAGAAAAATATTGTTTTTGTTAAAAATAGTGCAGTTTATGTAATTTCATTAATTAATATTAGAGTACGATAGAAAAATAATAAATTAACATAGTCCTCATTTCAAAGTTAGAGCATAAATTTTGTCATCATAAGAAATGTCACCTTCATATTAATAATTAAATGCAATCTAATTTTTAAATCAGTGAAAATGATTTTCCCGAGACTCAGAAATTTATGAAACGTTATCAAAAAAAGTGGTTCCGGCCGGGATCGAACCGGCGACCTTCTGCGTGTAAAGCAGACGTGATAACCGCTACACTACGGAACCAGCTGACAGAATTGTAATTTTATAGTTATAAAATATATTTTGCTTCAATTATTTATTTCGGGACATGGGTTATCAAATATCTAGCAAAAATTATTAGCTTTATAAGTATTATTTAGTAGTATAAAATTCAAAAAAAGAATATTTCTAGTAGAATAAAATAAT
Organism: Himalopsyche tibetana; assembly: GCA_030503985.1. Lineage (NCBI taxonomy): Eukaryota > Metazoa > Arthropoda > Insecta > Trichoptera > Rhyacophilidae > Himalopsyche > Himalopsyche tibetana. The sequence continues at coordinate 18,762,058 of JAPJYX010000006.1, forward strand.
GAACAGAAAAAGACGAAAATATGCTTGTTGAACGGTATTGTAGAAATCTTGTTCAAACTTTCATACAAAGTTTTGTGTTATTTTGTCTAGATGGCAGTATACGCTTTCCAATGGCGATAGAGTCTGAGTGTGAAGATAGAACCAAATTAGATAAGTGTTAATTAATAATTTTATAGATGCTATCACACGATTATAATTTTATAGATAATTAATTATTAGTGGTGGGTAAAGTACTTGGGAGACTCCAGGCGTAAAACAATTTGGAGGCCCTGTTTTTTGTTTATAAACAAGTTGTAAAATTCCATATAAAACAAAAATCATTTTGTAAATTAAATTAAAAGTTTATGGATTATTGTGAGGCCTCTAAGATTCAAAGGCCCCAAGCGCTTATGGGGCCATCCACCACTGGTTATTTGTGCCCTTTATCATTAAAATAATTTAAGCTTAGGTATTGATAAAAACAATGTTTTAATACAAAAGTATCCGAATTGTTTTAGAATAACATTTTATGATTTGCTTATTCAACAAAGCGAACCAACATTTTCAATGTTATGAACCAGTGCTTTGCAACCTTTACTCACCTACGACACACTAAAATTCTTCCTAGAATTTCGCGGATATATAGATAGATAGAACACCAAAAGGTATATAGATATTAAATTGATACACAAATTTTACAATAATTATTAATTATCTTAATAATTATTATAAAATATTTACGATATTTGACAGCACAACCCAAAGTTATTGGTCAAAATATTTTTCATTATGTATTTGACTGCGGCACACCTATATCCGGCTAGCGGCACACCGGTTGCGGAGCACTGTTATAAGCGATCGTAAAGGAGGGGTGTATTTTATTACACAAGCAATTCAATGTCAACATAAAAAGATATTAGCGTCTTAGATCGCTATTCAAATACTAACTTAAGGGTTAGTGTCACGGTTTACACTCTACAGGGAGAACTATAACTAAGAATTTACAAAAAATAATAATTGATAGAATCGAGCTTAAAAAGATTTTAAAATCATCTCAGTTGAGTAAAGCATTCCTTATTCTAATTAAATTGATTTGTAAAAAATGAACAGGGAAAAGGGTGGTGTGCTTAAGCAGGGACCTCCTATTTTTTTCATTAAAAAATTTATCTCAATCAAAACGCACTATGTATTTATTTTTTAAAAATATATCAAAAGTTAACAAAATCAAATCCATCATAATGATATTGAGTTTTTTTTCATTCTCCATTTGACAGATACTATTTCAAAATATAATAAAAATAAGATATGAATGTTCAATAAAAGCTGAAAAAAAAAACTTTTTAGTATTTAATTTTTCTAATGTTTGATATTCTTTTCAAAAATAAATAGGGCATTTTGGTCGAAATGCGATTTTTTAATGAAAAAAATAAGAGGTCCCTGCTTAAGCACGCCACTGACTCCCTGTTCATTTTTAAAGACAAACTTTATCACAATATGATAATTAGGAATGCTTATCCCAACTAGTATGATTTGAAAATACTATTAACTTATCTTACAATAATTATACAATTAAACGATTTTTTGTAAATAAGCAATTCAATATTTTTTCTTAATTATAGGTGTCTCTGTAGACCAGTGGTTCCCAAAGTGGTTCCTACAGACCCCCAGGGGTTCCTGAGACCGCTCAGGGGGTCCGTGGCCGGTCAAAATTAATTTGGGGGTGCGTGGACAACGCTAAGGGGTCCGCGAAAGGTTAGATTTGAACACATTATCAGCATTAAGAAAGTTAAAATAAATAGCAATAAATAATTTGATGATATTTTTTTAGGTCTTGAGTAAAATGTACACATTGTATATTAAAAAACAAGTATGAGGAAATATTACACCCTGCAAGCAAGCCAACCGCGGCTATATCTTTTATGCATTTTTTTAAGAGGAACGGACCTCGCCGCGAAGTGCATTCAACTAATTTTCCTAGCATTGAACAAAAAGAGTATCGTTTTCGGATTGCTACGAAGAAACAAATAATTATTTTTTAATATTCATAGTTTGTCCGATTATGTCAGTAGAAAGAAGCATATTGTTTTTGTCATGTAGAAATAATCGGGCATCCAGATCTAGTTTCGTCTTCAGAAAATTTCTGTTACTTCAAGAAATTTGCTACTTCTTTTGGAGAAAAAGTTTACCTTCCCTGTCCCTCACCATTCAATCCCTAATCACATCTGTCTCGAAATTAAAAGTTGTTTATTAGTCCCATTAACTATCATTCTTGCTTATTATTATTTAATTGTTTTTACTTGTAATTATACCAATTCTTTGTATTTAATTAACCTTTATTAATATCTATATATTTGTAATTATTATTTATTGTTGCCTTTCAAATTGTACCTAAATAAAATGTATCTTAACTGTATCATTGAGGAGATATCATCTTCGGTGTGATGCAGAAAAGAAAAGAAAAAAGTTTATCGAATAAAAAAAAAAAATATATATTAATAGTTGATTTCTTATTGACATATTATATTAAGTTTATTTACACAAAGTTATACTTTTGCTTAAGTTACATGAAATAGTTTTAGTAAATCACATTTCTTAATAGTACGTTTAGTTATTGATTGATAATATTTTAATTATTTATTAACCTTGAAAAAATAATAACTAAATCAATAAAAAATGCGTAAATTACAATTCGCGACACTCAAAATATTATCTTTATCTTAAATAATTAGTGCGATCAGGTTGGTTTCTCACCACCACCCATTGTGTATATGCAGTGCGATCGTTTGTAGCATTTCTTTTTTTAAAAATAAAACAAAATATTAATTATCTTCAAATTCAATGTCAAATTTAATGAAACAAATTTGAAGCTACAAGGCGATGAATTAAATTTAATCAAAACTAAAAGTATAATATCTGCGGTTATTGCAAAAAAATATTTTACAATAAACGCAAAATTTGTATAGACAAACAAAACTTGGGGAGAGAAGAATGCTCTGTTTCCTAATCTTTCGAAATTGGAAAAGCGAAGTGAAGATTTGCTTGCTTAATGTGAACACTTAGCGGCTCTTCATTCTGATCTCAGCCGAAGATTTGAAGACATTCTTTACTTAGTTATCCCAGATCGGGTGCTGGACCATTTTACAAGTAGAACTACAAACTATGATGGATCTATATGGTTACAGTAGCAATTAATTGAATTATCTACAAATGAGGAACTTAAACCAATGTTTTTACAAGGCTACCACAAATTCTGGTTGCAAAAACAGATACAATTTTTATATACTGCTTTATAGGGCAGCTGTTGATTGCTTTCCCGTCCTTTTATTTAGTAAAACGTGGATTTAGTGCTGTTATGAACCTTATTACAAAAAAAAAGAATCTCACTGGAAATTAGTGCTCGTGGAGACTTACGATTGATACTATCAAACATAGAGCCAAACATAAATGATCTGATATCATCTCACCAAATTCACCCGTAGCATTGAAAAAATGTGTTTTTTTAAGGCTTTTTCTCAAGGTTCGTGTATAAAAAAAAGTGAAATTCAACTCCCGGAGTCGGATTAAATAAATTTAAAACAATTCATAATGTTACCATGAATCAGGTCAGAACGAGAAATGTGAATAAAGCGAATTAATATACCCATTGTCTGACTTTGCTCAAATATGTATTATTATTATTAAAATATATATAATGTCAAAATTATTAAATAAAAAATAAATCATTATCATTATAACTGTGATTTTGGAAGCTTTCTAAAGTATCATAACTGAAGGTTTAAAATTACCAACATTTTTAATTACTATGTCACCATATAGTGCACTTATATTAACTAAACGCATCACTATCACTATATTCTGTAAAAAAATTGTTCAAGTAATTCATGGTAGTCTAAAATGTATTTCGTTGACATTGTTTTTTCCTTCACTTTATAAAATGATGGTCACAACACTTCATATAACTATAACGCTCACAAGATGTGGATACAGCCTTTCCAGATAAAACAACTAACTTATTTATACAAAGCAGGCAAAGACTTCAAATATTATTAAAATCAACATTAAAGGCAGCTCTCTACTGTAATTTGCATATTTAAAAATTTGATTGTATTTTTTAATCCCTTAAGTGCACTATTGTAAAATTAAACCCCGGAAATATTTCGGGAAATACCAAAAATAAAGCTTCAAAGAGACCGACTACAAAAGACAGTATCCTGGCGATTCGACCGTGCTATTAGTTGTCCAGATGGTAGTATCCTGGCTAATGGAGCGCAAGACGTTAAATATAAAAAAATATTTATTTTTATAAATACTAATTTAAATATCAAAATATTTTATTTATATTTTATTAACACCATTTACCATTCAAGGTATCAAAATAAAATTTATATTTCTTTCTCTTATGAAATTATGTAGAGTTATTTCACTTGGGAGTCCGTGGTCAAATTTTTCTCCATGAAGGGGTCCGTGAGCATAGTAAGTTTGGGAATCACTGCTGTAGACCGTGACTTTTACCCTTAAAGTATGTACATAAATCTACTTTTATTATTCGTTAGCTTTTGTGACATTGCCATCTATTTATTAATAATAATTGCGTATCGATCGATAGTAATTAACTTTTTTTTATTGAGAATAGATGGCACTATCAAAAAAGACTTAAGTTTATGTTTTATTCACCGAAATAATTATATTTTCGTTGATGGTATGTATTAATTTGGGTTCAATCTTTAACATATTGATTACGTCAAAATTTTTATAAAGTAATCAATCATTATTTGATTGGTGGATTTTAATAAAAAAAACTTCCATCGCTAAAACTTTTATTTATCACGTCTTCGTTGTTCTGTCCATGGAAAAGTTTCAAGAGACTTATCGAATAGTTTGAGACACATTTTCCTTTGATTTTCTGCTATATATGCTCTAATCAGTTTTTATTTATTCTTTGACATTTTCTACAACGAAAAATAATGATATTGGTTCCATTAACGATAGAATTTTGGACATCTTTTTGTGTTTTGTCACAACTGAAAATTTTCTTGAAGTTGTCAATAACTCTAAATTAATTTTAAAAGCCGGTACCAACATGACATCGGATTAGGGAAAATTATTATACACAATAAGACACTGTTAGATGGATGTTGGTAACGTATTTGTGGTTTTAATATAACATTTCAATTGTTCAAGTATTGACACTTTTATAAGTTTTGTCAGTATCGACCCAGGTTTCGCCTTTTGGCACCTTCAGTCATTCGAGTGCACAGATCAACTCGAACTGAAAGTGTGTGAAGAAATAGTGCGAATCTTTTTTAAATAATACTTAATTAAGATGGTCGTAACTAGGGCATCCAATGCCTGGATCCGGGATCCCGTAATCCCGGGACTGACATGTTCGCGATCCCGGAATTTCGGGATTGAGAAATCTTGAGCAACGAGAACTTTTTGTTACTCAATCGCGCAAAATTTCTTTTTGGAAGTATGTAGAATACGATACATAATTATAACGAACAGATACAAGCATAAAAGAATGTACTATTATTTGTTATTAGATTATAAAAATATAATTTGATTACTCAATTTATGCGCCCCCTACTGATATGCGCTCTAGGCGACTGCCTATTTTGCCTGTATGGTAGCGTCGGCCCTGGCCGTAACATAATATATCAACGATTTTTTAAATCTTACGATGGAGTCCTGTCAAATTTTTATTAATGGAAATCACCCGTTCTTTATATTAAAAATATCGAGGTACCGATTATGATTTACTTGCCCGGCACTGCGATCAAAATTGGCCATTTTTGTTTTATTAAAACGTTTTTTGTAACACCGGTATTGAATTTGAAATATCGTTATTGATATATTTGTTTGGTATTGCAATCTTTTCGTGAGATTAAATCACAATAATAATTAAATGATACAGCTGTACATAAATAACTCTAGAAGGAGAACAAAATAAAATTACCAACGGAACACTAATAAAGTCCCAATGTCTGTTTCGATTATTGACGTAATTAAGGCACTTTTAACTGAGCGCTAAAATCTGATTTTCAACTGAACTGCACTGTTGAATATGTAGGGTTAGCACTCTTCATTATTTCAACGACAATATTTAATTAAATGATTGTACAATTAGGTTATAAGTGAAAGGAGCAAGGTTTGACTGTTGCTTATGTTCCATTAATTACTTGGTACTATAATATTTATTGTTTATGATTGCGTATCTTGTACTAAAAAATTGTTATAAAAAATAAATCTGGACTCAGTTTTCTAAGTAGAAGAAAAACTCAAGAAAAATAGAAAGTCACTGCTGAAGCACGCTACTAGCTCCATGTTCGTTTTTATAGATAGAATTTATAAGAATATAATAAAGAATGCTTAAATCAACTGGGACTAATTTCTATTAATTGCACGAATGTTTGTAAAAAATAGGGCATATACAGAAACCAAATTTTAAAAAAAATAAGTTTTCGAATGTCAATATTGTTTGAAAACCGGTTTTATCCGGTTTTCGAAGTTTTACAAAAAATGGATAATTCAATTAAAATAGCGAAAAGAAGTTTAAGATCTTTTTTTATTTTTTTTATTTATATACATAACAAGACATTGTTTATATACACAACAAGAAATTTACAATCACTTAGTGATGATCTAATTTTTGTAACGTTATCGAAAATACCCTTTCGCTGGGTAATGGATGTGTGGCATTTGGTCTTTAAGACATCAAATAAAAGATCCAAATTGTTTGTAGACTAGTATATGGAAAATTCAGCCTTAAGTGTTATTAAATTTGAAGTTTTTTGTTGTGGTTCCTTAAGAAACTTATTTATTGATTCCTCCATAGTTTTTTTAAGAGTTGTAGGTACAACCGGTTACTAAGTTGAAAAAAACCCGAATGTCGCAAATTTAGCCAAAAAACCTGGTTTTAAAACCGACAAGCCCTAGTGAAAAAGTAATTTTATAATTTGTCTTAATTATAGGTGTCACTGTAGATCACTACACTCACCCTAAATAATTCCTTATTTTTTCGGCATTTCTCTGTTATCTTTTACATGGCTATAATATGGATGTATTATACATAAATATATATATTATATTTTTTTGCATTGTATCATATATATGTATGTATGAAAATATGTATTTTTTAAAGTGTTTTATACTATGATCGCAACTTTTCGTAATAATTGATTTATTACGTTTTTATGTTTGTGTATAATATAATTAAATTAAAATAAAATCGATACATGATGAATTAATAATGTCTATTAAAATTTTAAGGATCTGTATTTTTAAATTGAATGGTCACCTCCTGGTATATTTTCTGCATCCGCCAGAGGATTATCTAGTGGGGCAACCCTGCACGACATGCAGAGACTGCAACATCATCCTCAAAGCTGTGTTAATAATAATGTAATCAATGCAATGTTTACTACGTTTCCAGTAAATTCTAAAAACCGTTTCTACAATTTACATTGCTAAACGTAAACACCCAAACGAAATGGACAGGATGTTGACTTTGGTATTTTGAATGTACAAGTACAGTTGGAATAAAAATGGTGGACAAACGATACTTTTTTTTTGAGCATATATATATCGACTGTGTAAAGTAAAAGAACGTAGCCCACATAGTATAATAAACTTTACAGAGGACACAAAAAACGTTTTTTGATAATTTTGGGAAAACACGCAAATTATTAAATATACACAACATTGAAGTGCATGTAGACTTGTTGCTTGATTTCAAATTGACTTGATTCTGGTTTTAATTTACTATTGAAAAAAAGTCCTTATGGAAATTTCCACAGCCCCTTATTTTTTCAAGCTTAATTTAGATACTAATTCGGCATTTTCAGCTTACATCCTTTTGAAAAAACGTGTATCAAGTTGTATACATAGTGATTTTCAAACAAAACAGCTTCCTTTTTCCTTTCCAAGGTCAATATACTCCATTAATTATTGTGTGTCTGCTGTGTTGTTTTATTTTGGTTTACCGAATAGATAATATTTCTTATCCCTGGTATACAGTGGCGTAGCCGCCTCACAGCAGAGTCATACAATGCACGAGGGCCTAGCAAAAATTGGAGCCCAAATTTCTACATAATCAATTTTACGAATTGCGTGGGTGGGTCTTCCGTGACGTTTACATAAGCCCCTCAAATTTTGACTACGCCACTGCTGGTATATTATATTTAATTATGCATGCGATTTGGAAGATAAAACACAAAAAGGACCTTATCGCTTCACACCACGAACGCATAAATTTTAATTATTTTCTTATCGCACCGACGATCGAGCGACTTTTGGCTTTTCCTCAATTCATTTTCGACGGAAGCTTTAAAGCTTTTAGAATCAATAGATTTTTAAAAAAAGATTGATTGCCTCGCTAATCTCATTACATGGAAACGTCGGGTGGTTATTGGGATGTGAAATTGAATGGGAGATTGCAGTGTGTGAGACTGGTGTATAGGGTAGTTAGAATTTCACATCGCAAGCTGCTTTTTGTCATTATTCAAAACGATTTCGCCGTAAGAATGGAATACTTATACGATCATGAATTTTATGGTAGATATAAAAGTAGACTAGTTTTACTTTTCTTGAAAAATACTAATATAATTTAATTTGGAACCAATTCACAGTTGATATCATATCGACTGTGGAAAGGAAAAAATGACGTAACCCTCAATTTTCAAAAACAGCTTTTTTTCGATTATCACAATGTATACTACTTGACACACATTCTATCAAAATGATGGAAGCTTAAAATGAAGAATAAATATCTAAATTTAGCTTTTTTGTTTGAAAAAGATGACCTTGTAAAAAATTAAAACCAAGAAAAAACACTGAAATAAAAGTTTTTCCGAGAAAATTTCTTTAATAAATATTAGGTTATGTCAATTAAACACCAGTTTAGAAGTCTCCGTGCACTTCAAGGTTGTGTATAATTCATAATTTTCATATGTCACAAAATCATCAAAACACGTTTTTAGCGCCTCCTGTAAAATTTGATATGTGTGGGTTACGTCATTTTTCCTTTCCACAGTCGATATATGTCGGGTTCAGTGACGTTCCTAGGCAATGTGCCGCCCGTAGGCAGAGTTTAAAATATCGTTTTTATTATTTTTCTAAATATTATTTTTGAAATTACTTTATCTGCCGCCTATAGTGCTGAGATCGGTAAATTTCATATTTAAAGAAGATTTTTTCGATAAATTTATCTACTGCATACTCATCGGTCATAATATTATTACTATTGAAAATGTTTTTTGTCGGCATTTTTTTTGAGGAAGGCATCATATTTATTCTAAGCCAAATTCGTGTGTCAAAAATATTGAGTCGTTTAAAAAAAAAAACTGTGATAATTTGCCGCTCCCTATGATTTGCCGCCCCTAGGCAACTGCCTATCCGCCTGTGCCCACGGGTCGTCCCTGGTCGGGCTCGTGGCGAAGAGTCAATGTTCCGTGGCGGACCTCACAAGTTCGAGCCCCGGTGCGAAAAGCATTTTTTCAAGCGATTTAACGATATCTTATTTAATAGAAAATTTAAATTAACTTTGATTATTCCACGTATTGTGTTACTAACTGAGACACGTGTTTCGCTTCTTTCAGAGGCATCTTCAGACTTACTATCGCAAAGTTTGCTTAAGAAATGAAGCAAGATTGATTCTAACATTTTAAAATTATGAAATTACAAAACGGAGTTTGGGGTTTTTTCCGTTTAAGGAAACACAGTTAGTAACACAATACGTGGAGTAATCAAAGTTAATTTAAATTTTCTATTAAAATGAACTTCCACAAAGTTACCGCCGTAACCATCGAAAGTATTGATATCTTATTTTTTCATAAAATTTGATTTGGGCGTCTCTAATTCCAAGCCTCTTTTGTCAATTATTAATGAAATGATAAAAACCATAACACTTCAACTTAACCCGTAACATGCCATCCTAAAAAATCACGTTCCCTGCCATGAAGGCATCTCAGTTTCACTGTTTATTGACAGTATTTAAACCTATGTTAGAAGCTAAAAATAATTATGTATAATAAAAAAATGTATATATGCTTGAAAATATATTCTAGGTCTAATTTTCACCCTCATTTTATTTATAAATGCTTAAAATGCTTGAATGATTTAATGGCTCAACTAGCTATGAATGCATCATGAGCATGGAGGAGTTAACTAAACCTAACCTAACCTGTTTTCGATGAATTCGATGGTAACTGTATGGAGGTTCATATTTAACGTAAAATTATTTTGATATTTTTTTTATTCCACTTGTTGTCTTACACCTGATTCGCCTCTCTAAGAAACATCATCAAACAGAAAGTTGCATTTGAAACGTTCAAATTATATACATTCACACAAATTTTGTCAGTAACGACCCGGGTTTCGCCTTCGGCATTTTCAGGCGTTCAAGTACACGGATGAACTTGAACTGACAGAGTTCAGCCAATTTTTCTGTACTAGAAATATTGATATACTTGGTGTAATTTCTTTATTTGAATCGTTTAAATTATGTACATTCACACAAATTTTGTCACTCACGGTCCGTTACAATTTGGAAAGTTTGATCACCTTGTTTAAGATAGTGTCAAAATGTTTCCAGTCTACCATCCTCTTTCGTACACAATGAGACAAAATGAATATATTAGACACTTCTTTTAAGTATAGGCACAAGTTCAAGTCTTTAGGAATTTAGATGAGTGTTTATACAACAGAAAAAAAGAAAGTTTTTGCAGGGTTGGTTGGGGCGGTGTGGAGACAGATGGCAGTGTGAATTATTCATTGTATATATTGATGCCTTTATAGTCTGGTATGGTAAATGATCGAAGAGTTTTCCTGAGGTTTCTTTCGCGCAATGAAAACGTAGTGTTTTTATTTGTCAGCAAACTGTATTTTTGATCTGTACGATCTTTATGTAAATGTGATGAAAACGGATCCCATAACTAAATCACTTTTAATTTGTTCAATATCACTTTTAGTGGAAAGGCTTTGTATTATAATCGGCTGTGGAAAGGGAAAAGGACGTAACCCTAAATTTTCCAAAACAGCTTTTTTCGATAATCACAATGTTAACAACTTGACACACATTCTATCAAAAGTATGGAAGCTGAAAATGCCGAATAAGTATCTAAATTTAGCTTTTAAGTTTTAAAAAGATGACCTTGTAAAAAATTAAAACAAAGAAAAACACTGAAATAAAGGTTTTTTCGAGACAATTTCTTTAATTAATATTAGGTTATGTCAATTTCAACACCAGTTTAAAATTATCCGTGCACTTCAAGGTTGTGTATAATTCATAATTTGCATATGTCACAAAATCATCAAAATACGTTTTTAGCGCTTCCTTTAAAATTTGATATGTGTGGGTTACGTCCTTTTTCCTTTCCACAGTCTATATAATAAAAAAGGACCTTTTAATACGTATTCCCATTTTTAATTCAGTATAGATCTGGACCGGTGTAATTGGTCATTAAAATCATTATTATGATGACACTATTTATTCTTATTTATTCTTACGTGGGCGAAACTATGAGCAAAAACTTTTATTTCTAAAATCTTATACCTCGCTTAGGAGGTATGAGTCACCAGTTCCAAGGGCCATTCGATTGATCAACGCATTGCCTAGAAAAGTGATCGTATTTGTGAACTGTTTGATAAATTTTACCATTATATTATATTATATTATTTACCATTATTTCGATTTTTTATGTTGATTTTGATGTACTGTGTAGTTTAATTTTATATTTTGTCTTATTATATTTTTCAAGTACATGGCGAATTGGCGTCAGCTGTTATGTCATGTACTGTAATTTTAATTTTCAACAATAAATAAAAAAATAAATTTAAATATTTCATCTTTACATCGTACACTTTACATTGATAGGGTGATGATATCATATCACGCGTTCTGCCCCAGGTTTGGCGGTACATAGGCGGGAGCGTGGTCTTCAGATTTTTATTTATATTAAGGGAGGGGAAACATACTAGTGGGGAGATAAAATACAATAAGAATGTTTTTTAGACATCACACACATCTATGCCCTATATCGATTTCTGTTCGAAAGCGTGGTTGTTTGTTATGTCTAAAATTCCCTCCCATCCTTCCAATCATAACATAACGAGAGCGATTAGTTAACCAATCGTCTACAGAAGGGGTCACCAAAATTTTTGAGAAGCGGGCCGGATTGAACTTTTTAAAAACTAAGGGGGCCGGACGACAAATAAATTCTCACTGGAACCCAATCAGAATATTATTTCATTTTATGTGGTTACGTAATAATTATAATGTAAACAAATGTTTGCCCTTCTTAGAATTTCAATAAATGACAATATTTGAGTACGCGTACATCTGGTCGTCTCGCGTCCAATTTCTATCAAACTTCTTTCACTTTGAGTCCCCTACCAGATAGTTGTATGACAATTGATGATTTGAAATAAATAGTTGTCGTGAATTCACAACTTAATCATGAAAATTTATATTTCTTATATGAATAATTTCTATGCAAAAATCCAGAACTTTTCGCGGGCCGGATAAAAATCTTCGGCCGTAGTTTGGTGACCGCTGGTCTACAGTGAACTGTTAGTGGTTAGTTAAGGAATGCATTTATCAATTAAAATTACCTATTAATAGAAGACGCTGTAGACTGTTTCTCGCCCTTAAACCGCTCGATTGTTGGGGTAAATATTCAACCCTGCTTTTACCAGCTGGCGTCAGAGGCCGTCCAACCAACCATCATGAAAATACACAACTTCATATTGCTTTTCACCTTATCAAATACGTACGTAAAAACTCAAGGACTTTTCACATCGTAAAGGTGGTCATATATGCCTATATGTAGAATAAAATAGTCTCCTTTCAAAACAATACGGGTGCAAGTGGCGCCGGAGTACAGTCTTATTTTGGGGTCGTGTAAAAATAGAACGAAATTGAATTAACCTTTGCTTCTTCGCACAGAAGAAAACGCGAAGGCTTTGTTGTTAACAGACATTCAAAAACCTCGCGGACTTGTAATGGATGGAACAAGTAATTATAAATTTAAAACAAAATGAAAGAGACGTTCGCAAAACAATCGCGAAGGCATTTACAGTGTTTTTATTTTTTGTCTAATAGTAGTTTTAAAAGACTGGGACTCGATGTTTTCTATTGTATTTTTTAAAAATATGTTTTTTCACCTTTGCAATAGCTGGTGTATTAGTGTTTGTTTGTTGACGATAGTGTTTTATTTTTTCGCAACTGCAGTTCAAGCAAGCGAAGAAAAAATCCTTTAATTAATGTTTGAATCAATAAAATAACAAACGTCTACACAGCAGTATATTATATATATAGGCCCTCAAGAGGCGAAGTGAGTCAACTAGTAAAACGATAAAACTTTTTTCTTCAACTTTTAAATACAATCACATCTTTGATTAGTGTTTTGGTGAGTTGCATATTTTTATTTTACGGAAATAACACAAATGAAATGTGTATAAACCAGGGCTGTGGAGTCGCGTGAAAAAAAGACGACTCCGACTCCAGCTTTAAAATAATTAATGACTCCGACTCCGAGGAAATTTTTCAATAATTTCATTTTGACTTATATATATGTATACCATCAGATCATCTTTAGTCAGCCAATCATGAAATGTTTACACTTTTAAATATTTTGTTTAAATACACATCATTAAATATATTTTCCAAAAAAAAATCGAGCCGCTCATTTTTCACGACTCAGACTCCGACTCTGACTCTGACTCCGGCTAAAATACCGCCACTCCGCGACTCCGACTCCACAGCCCTGGTATAAACTGAATTAACTTCACTATTACGATACTTAATACGTGTAGAATAAAACAACGCGTGTAACATTTTTTTCTAAAATACCACTTGGTTCACTTCACCTCTAATGGGCTCATATATATATCGTATAAGAGGGAAAGCAAACTGATGGCATGTATATCCGACTTGACACGTTCAAAAATTTTGCTGGCACTTGAGCGATTTACAAAAATGTTTGCAGAAAAGCAGTATCTTATATCGAAAAACTATGCTTAGAAACTGTTTATTTATTAAATTAAAAGCTAACTTTCTTTAAGATAAAAACAATTGAGAACTTGTATATAATGTTATTTATATTTAAACTTTTTTTTGCTCGGCACGTTGAAATTTCGATCAATAATATCAAGGTATCACCACTGTCATATAACATATTGTTTGTACTTTGCAGCCATATTCTCTCTGAATGCTCAGCATATGAAATCTTAATGACGTTCATCTCATCAGAATTATTCTACGAGATCTGCTATGCTATTACTCGTGGATAACCCATCGCTTTTGCTATGTCCTTTTCTAGGATAAGTTTGAAGAGAAGTCCATAAGCCAATTGAAACATAGATTTACATTTTTTTTTCGTCCTGAGATTCGATCCCGTATCTACTGAATCCAAATACTTGACCACTCGTCCACAGACCAGGCGAGGACACAAACTGGAGTTTATTTCAATAAAATATGTTCCACGGGAACTGCTTATTACTCAGTAGTCGGCAGAACAACGTAAGCGGCAATTCATAAATTTTACAGGAATGAAAAGGTTTTAAACATAACAAAATTTCACCAGTTCCAAGGGCCGTTCGATTAATCAACGCATTGCCTAGAGAAGTGGACATTTTTGGTGATGGTATTTGTGAACTGTTTGATAATTTTTTCTATCGTATTTTTTATGTTGAATTTGATGTACTGTGTATTTTTATTTTATATTTTGTCTTATTATATTTTTTAAGTGCATGGCGAATTGGCGTCAGCTGTTATGTCATGAACTGTAATTTTAATTTTTAACAATAAATAAATAAATATAAAATGTTTTATTAATCTCCTCTCGTAATAAGTTCGCGAAAATACTTTCTTAAGTGCAGCTAATAGTATTAGGTAAATTTAAGTTTTTTTTGTCAGCTTATTATGAGAGAAAATTGAAGAGCAAACATTCAAAAAGTGAGCAGTTTAATATCAGCTCTTATCAGTCCATAAAAAATCTATGAATGGAAATAACAATTAGTGTTCAAACAAGGTTTTTTCCTATACAAATTAAATAATAAAGTTATCACATTCAAGCAAATCATGAGTTTCCCAACACTCAAATCATCATTTTTCAAGCACTGTAGTTGTGTGACAAATTACTTTTTGAAATTTGTTATCCTCAATTAAAAAACAACCTTCTTTTGTTAAATTTATGAATTGCAGCTTCCAATTTTTCCTTATTTATAACATAAATTTAAAATCAAACTTAGCCCACACTGCCCTTGTGGTGACAGTAATCAAGATTCAGAGCATATTCCCTGGAATTGTCCGATTATGTCCGTAGAAAGAGGTATATTGTTTTCATTATGTAGGAATAACCATGTTGGTCCTATCGGGCATCCAGATCTAGTTTCGTCTCCAGAAAATTTCTGTCACTTCAAAAAATTTGCTACTTCTTTTGGAGAAAAAGTTTACCTTCCCTGCCCCTCACCATTCAATCCTTAATCACATGTTTCAAAATTAAAAGTTATTTTATTAGTGCCATTAACTATCATTCTTGCTTATTATTATTTAATTGTTTTTTTTACTTGTAGTTATACCAATTCTATGTATTTAATTAACCTGTATTAATATCTATCTATTTTTAATTATTATTTATTGTTGCCTATCAAATTGTATCTAAAAAATGTATCTTAACTGTATTATTGAGGAGATATCATCTTCGGTGTGATGCAGAAAAGAAGAAAAAAACAAGTTTATCTAATAAAAAAATACAATATAATAGATTTTGTCACTTAACAAGTTGGTGTTCAACAAAGCAGTATTATACAACCTACATAATTTCGGTCTTCGTCAGTGTTTAAGTAATCTAAAAATACCCAGTTCCAGCTGTCACTTTCAGTCCAAATGCCACCTCGTTTAGAGAAACAAAGAATACTAAAATGTCTATCATATTACACTGCAGCGCTATTTTATTTCCCGAACTTTATAAGGGAATATAAAGTTTTCTAGGAAAATATTTACAACTGATTGTGTCACGCAATAAAATGCCTGTTTTCATAAGCGGTGCTAGTCACCGCGTTGAAAAAGGGGATAATCGGGAGTCTCGGGACACGCATATAAATTAATGGCCTGGAGATGCTATTTTATGACACTATTACCGACAGCGAAAACATTCTTTGAAATATAACGCAGTCGGAAATATTTATATACACGTCTATGACAGAATAAAATTAATGTTAGGAGTTTAATTTATAACTCCTTCGTATATTTAAGCAACAAAGAATCTTTTTATATGAAAAGTTTTTTAAAAAATGAATGCATATAAATATGCGATAGTTTTTTTTTTGTGTTTTTAAGAAAAATAAATAATAAATAGCGTTATACGTCATTAAGGAAACACACTTGATAAAGATTTCAACTGTGTAACTCGTTATAAATTCTAAGACTAAAGACATCACAAGTACTCATGTCGAAGATCTCATAATTAAATTGAAACAATTAGAATTTGTTGTTGATCTTACCAATACTTGAATCCAAACATTTTTGATAGAAATAGAAACAGTTTCTATTCACTCGGTCGCTATTTCCACCTGCCGGATCGCTAGGCCGAATACTGTGCGTTAAGTTAAGGTTATTTTGTATTTGGCCGAGTTCAGTCTCTCGGCTGCAAATTCGTTTGATCTAAATGAGGCATTATGATGGTTACAATTAATTTCTCTATAAAAACTCGTACATTTAGGACGCTCAGGGAGAGATGGATTTATGGATTAGTGGATTTACTTGTTGTCTTCCATTTACCACTGCTAACTCGTTATGT
Source organism: Himalopsyche tibetana (assembly GCA_030503985.1). Classification (NCBI taxonomy): domain Eukaryota; kingdom Metazoa; phylum Arthropoda; class Insecta; order Trichoptera; family Rhyacophilidae; genus Himalopsyche; species Himalopsyche tibetana. Next base: position 18,778,836 of record JAPJYX010000006.1, read on the forward strand.
AACGCTATTCAGTGGCGTTAAAAAGATTAAGCATATTTATCGTTTGTTTTTATTTCTTGCTTGTGAGTGTCATAAGAGAAACAGCCTAAAACTTGGAAGCGTGTACTTTACTATGCAGAAAAAAAATCCCTTAAGATAATTGAAAAGCTTATATGAGTTGAGGAATACTGAATTTCCGTTTGACGCCGCAACTCCTTAAAAGTCTGGTAATTTGCATAAAAAGCCACCGATTTGGCGTAGCAGATCGGTTCAATGGAAGGTTTTATCGACTTGCCTGGCTCTGTCTTCTCTTCGTGCATTGACACCACTCCCAAATGATGTGTTCAGCATTTTGATTCACAGAGCCACATTTTCATGTTGGCCGATCCATCAATCGGCCAAGCTCGTAGAGGTTTGGCAGAAAAAAAACACCGTGTCGTGCCAAAAAAGGTGCCGGAACGCCGTTCCACCGCGTTACATGGTTTAAAAAATCACTACTATTGGATATCGACTGTGGAAAGGAAAAATGACGTAACCCACACATATCAAATTTTACAGGAGACACAAAAAAAACGTCTTTTGATGATTTTAAGCCAAAAGAAAATTATGAAATATACACAACCCTGAAGTGCACGGTGACTGATAAATTGGTTTTTTATTGACTTAGCCTAATATTAACTTAATACAATTTTCAAGAAATACCTTTTTTTATGTCCCTTTTCCTGGTTGCAATTTTCACAAGCCTTTCTTTTTTAAAACTTAAAAGCTAAACTTAGATACTAATTCAGCATCCATTGTTTTGATAGAACGTGTGTCGAGTTGTATTCATTGTGACTAGCTGTAAGCCCGTTGCCCAGCAACGTGAGATTTTTGTTGCAAAGTATTTAATTTAATTTAATTTTATATTATTTTATGTTATTTTATTTTATTTTATTTTATTTTATTTTATTTTATTTTATTTTATTTTATTTTATTTTATTTAATTTAATTTAATTTTATTTTATTTAATTTTATTTAATTTTATTTAATTTAATTTAATTTAATTTTAATTTATTTTATTTTATTTTATTTTATTGTATTTTTATTTATTTTATTTTTATTAGAAATTTCGTTAATTATTTAATTTTTGGAATAATGTTTAAGTTTGCTAACAACCATTTTTCGTAGTAGCCGAAATTTCGTTTATATTTAATTTTTGGAATAATGTTCAAGTTTGCTAACAACCATTTTTCGTAGGAGCAGAAATTTCGTAAATTATTTAATATTTAGAATAATGTTCAAGTTTGCTAACAACCATTTTTCGTAGTAGCAGAAATTTCGTAAATTATTTAATTTTTGAAATAATGTTTAAGTTTGCTAACAACCATTTTTCGTAGTAGCCGAAATGTCTTAAATTATTTAATTTTTGAAATAATGTTCAAGTTTGCTAACAACCATTTTTCGTAGTAGCAGAAATTTCGTAAATTATTTAATTTTTGAAATAATGTTTAAGTTTGCTAACAACCATTTTTCGTAGGAGCAGAAATTTCGTAAATTATTTAATATTTGGAATAATGTTCAAGTTTGCTAACAACCATTTTTCGTAGGAGCAGAAATTTCGTAAATTATTTAATATTTGGAATAATGTTCAAGTTTGCTAACAACCATTTTTCGTAGGAGCAGAAATTTCGTAAATGATTTAATATTTGGAATAATGTTCAAGTTTGCTAACAACCATTTTTCGTAGGAGCAGAAATTTCGTAAATTATTTAATATTTGGAATAATGTTCAAATTTGCTAACAACCATTTTTCGTAGGAGCAGAAATTTCGTAAATTATTTAATATTTGGAATAATGTTCAAGTTTGCTAACAACCATTTTTCGTAGGAGCAGAAATTTCGTAAATGATTTAATATTTGGAATAATGTTCAAGTTTGCTAACAACCATTTTTCGTAGGAGCAGAAATTTCGTAAATTATTTAATATTTGGAATAATGTTCAAGTTTGCTAACAACCATTTTTCGTAGGAGCAGAAATTTCGTAAATTATTTAATATTTGGAATAATGTTCAAGTTTGCTAACAACCATTTTTCGTAGGAGCAGAAATTTCGTAAATGATTTAATATTTGGAATAATGTTCAAGTTTGCTAACAACCATTTTTCGTAGGAGCAGAAATTTCGTAAATTATTTAATTTTTGAAATAATGTTCAAGTTTGCTAACAACCATTTTTCGTAGGAGCAGAAATTTCGTAAATTATTTAATATTTGGAATAATGTCCAAGTTTGCTAACAATCATTTTTCGTAGTAGCAGAAATTTCGTAAATTATTTAATATTTGGAATAATGTTCAAGTTTGCTAACAATCATTTTTCGTAGTAGCAGAAATATCGTAAATTATTATATTTTGGAATAATGTTGAAGTTTGCTAACAACCATTTTTCGTGGTAGCAGAAATTTCGTAAATTATTATATCTTGGAATAATGTTTAAGTTTGCTAACAACCATTTTTCGTAAATTATTAAATCTTTGGAATAATGTTCAAGTTTGCTAACAATCATTTTTCGTAGTACCATAAATCGACCTCGGCGCATATATCGACAGCCCTGCAAAGGTTTCAAGTGTGCAAACAAATATATTTCGTAGAAAAAGAAAAATATCTTGGAATCATTTTTTTTGAATTGGCCACACTAAGTATTTGACATATTCTATTTTTGAATTCTCAATACAAACAAACAATCAAAGTCAAGTTTGAAATAGTTCTTTTTTCGAATGCTTAATATATATAATCTAATTTTGTCGCACCTGAAAGTTTGCCCTTTACCTCAGCGGTAAGACGTTCCGTTCATATTGCAAAGTTCCACGTTTCGAATCCGACCCGCGGCAGAAATAAAATGTGAAATAAAGTTTAGCGTTTTTTCACATTTAAAACTATGTGCTTCTTCAGCGTAATGAAAAAATACTTCTAGTATGAATAAAAAAAATGTCGACAGTCGGGCTGGGGATGAGGAGGGGGAGGGGAAATCGGTGACAATCATATAGAAGATGGATGACACTGAACAAAATCTGTCCCAGGAAATTTGAATTTTGAATATAAAAAGACGTCCATTCCAATTGGCCGAAAAATGTGATGTTCAAAATATGTTCAAAATAAATCGCTATCATTGGGCGAAGTGGACATCAGTACGCACACATTTGTGAAAAGTAAAAAGTGAAAAGTAAAAAGTGAAAAGTAAAAAGTGAAAAGTGAAAACTTATTTTATCGGCTATTAATATATAGATAATTGAAAAAAAGCTGTTTTGGAAAAACTGAGAGTTACGTCCTTTTTCCTTACCACAGTCGATATGCTTGACATACTATGCTGGGCGAGACTGTCCCCACGTAGTTCATGCAGATTCACCCTCTAATCACGTGCTCTCGCTAGTAATAATTAAACGTTCAAATGTATATGTCCGTTTGTCACCGCAAAACGTGACTTATAGGAGCCACTGGTCATCCGCAAACCAATAGCAGCCATGAGTTTCAAATCACAAGCGTAAATTCGTCACTATTAAATGAACCTAGGGCAGCGTAGTTCAACCTGAGGTACGCGTAGGATTTGAGAGTTCATAGGAATTAGTGACGCAACTAAACGTGACCCGAGTACTACAAGGTTCTATGTGAAAAATGTTACGCGGAATCCATAATATGTTCGACAGTCGAAAAAAAGGGGGTCAACGTTTTCTTTACTGCGGCCTTATGTTGAATCAGATAAATGAATGTTGCCTTTAGAAACGAAAAGGTTCCCCACTCCTGTACTATTAACTTGAATGATCACATGATAAACATGTACATATGTGTGTACATATGTACGGAAATCATCGAATAATTTTGGAGTCGGCTTTTAATTTAAAGTCAGAATCGGAGTCGTTTTTTGTACCCGAATCCGCAGTCTGATATTTACATCGATTTCAGAGTTGTCTGACTAATGAACCGGAAAAATAGCACGCACACACACATATATATATATTGTATGTAACATAAATTAGAATAAAACATTTTGTTTTAGTTAGATAAAAATATTGTATTTTCACCAATACAATAAATATGGGAGCAAATTAAATGGTCAGAATTTAAATCAATTTTTGGTCAGAATAACAATATCAACGGTCAGAATAAAAATATTATGCGGTCAGAATATTTTATAACCATTTTGGTTAGGTTTTTTTTTTAAATTTCATTTAAATTATGACTATTTACACTGACGGATATATTATGACCATTTAATATAAATTCTGACCCGAAAAATACGAGCCAAAGAATATTGATCACAAGTGTCATGCTGTTACTTACTTACTAGAACTCCATGTCCAATTAACAAAAAACTTATGTATTTGATTGTTTTTTGGGCGACCTGTCATTTTGCTTTCGTGGAGCTGCGTTAAATTTAATGATACAGAGTCGGGTATAGCTCAAAAATATACAAACACAAAAACCCTATGTAACAGATATTATACACTGCAATTTTGCCTGATAATTTTTGTTATTTCGATGAAATAATTACAAACAGAGTTATCGTTTCTTGATGAGAGATGTTTTATAATGATGCATTGTGAATTTGATATTTGTTCTTCATTTTAATGATACGGTAACACAGAGAGAAGTTATTAAACGTTTAAAGTGATATAAAATATAATATAATCGTACTATTTGATGGGCTGCCAATACATTGACAAAGCAATCGGTTAATCTCAGCTATTCGCGATGTACAGGTGAAGACGAGGATTTTTTAATTACTCATATACAACTATACGTCATAATTCTTTTTCTTCTTCTTTGGCCATGTTCGCTCCCTATGTGGAGCATATGGCCGCCACGCGGCACCTCCATGTTTCCCTGTCTCCCGCCAATAGCTTTGCTCGTCTCATGACATGCCAGCATCCCTCAGTTCCGCTGAGTTCATCCTATGGATAGTACCCGACGGACGTCCAGGACGCCGGAATCCCACCGGTCGAAAGAAGAGGCAGGCAGGATTGAGGCTTTCCGGAGGTATCCGCAGCACGTGACCCAGCCAGTTCCAACGTCTCTCCATAACCACTGACGTGACGGGACGCTGTCTTGTACGCTCACTTATCTCTGAATTCCTCACAAAATCAAACCACCTCACCCCCCTCACGTCATAATTATTTAATGTAAAAAAAAACGTAACATAATTAATATCGATAGCTGAATAAATTAAGCACCTACTTCAGATTATGAATGGTAAATTTTAAAATTGATGAAGAAATAGAAAGGTACAATTCTTTCTACTACAATTTCATACTTTAAACGTTATACTTAATATGTCGTAAATAATATTATGCATTTAAAAAAGGATATGGTTTGGTCTGAGAATACTGTTGTGTCTTAATTCAACAAGGGAATCGTCGGCTCTGGTAAAATTTAACAAGGGGCTCGCGCGAGCCCATATGAGCCCACCCCTAATCTTACTTCGTTAAAAAACAACACAATTATTAAATTTTTGCGATGTTATAGCACAAGCTGATACGAAGCATTTAGTTACAAAATGCGATATTTACACATTTAAATATTTGCACCAAGCAGTGATTTTATGTTTCAACCGAAAAATGTTTGTTTTAACCCGTAACATGCCATCCTAAAAAATCACGTTCCCTGCCATGATGGCATCTCAGTTTCACTGTTTATTGTCAGTATTTAAACCTATGTTAGAAGCTAAAAATAATTATGTATAATAAAAAATGTATATATGCTTGAAAATATATTCTAGGTCTAATTTTCACCCTCACTTTATTCATAAATGCTTAAAATGCTTGAATGATTTAATGGCCCAACTAGCTATGAATGCATCATGAGCATGGAGGAGTTATGTAAACATTCTATTTTCATATTGTATTATATCTTTAGAAGAACAAAGTAGCAGCGATTATTACCCGATAAACCATATAATTAGACAAATATATATGAAATTGTAGATACCAATACCAGAATCAACTAGAATACTTGATTAAATACCTCAATATACAATACATAAATCAATGTACAATACGGAAAGTGAAATATATTAAAACATCATTTAATTATAAAATAATTATCGTTGAATAATTAGTCACAGTAGACTATCAATATTCTAAGTTTTTACCGATAGAAAGATTCAGCAGCTTCTAAAGTGAAAGCGAAAAGTTTGCCCAAGAAAAACAACTGTCTATCAATTTAAGTTTAAGCAGTGCATGACCTTTTGAAAGCTATCTAAAACTGATCTCCGTGTTTTATGTAAATTAAATTTTAAATAATAATACGAGAAAAGATTTATCCTTCTTTCTTCTGTCATATGTTCACTTTTAGGGTGTTCACTGTCAATACTTGATGGAAAGATATTCTATCAAGATAAACACAATTTTCCTTTGTACTTTGTGATTTCACTCATGGCAAGCGTTATCAACTGATAATTGTTCAACTTCAGTTGATAATGCTCGCCATGATAGAAAACGGTCCTGATCTTGATGAATAAAATTGGAAATACGTTGGGTTTTCCTTAATTTCTTTTACGCATTGATTATTATTAATCGGTGGTGCCGGACTGTTTTTACCGGAGTCGTATTATCTTTTTTTATTATTGTATACATGTCAAAAGTGACGCCACTGAAAGCTATTAAGCCTTAAAATATCATAGGTCCAAACCCATTTAAAACAATTAAATAAATAAATAATATTTTATAGTATAATAAGATGAAACACTTATATGAAGTATTCACACCCTCGTTTGTCTAGAAAGTTGCAATCCGTAAGTGCATACAGTATTAGTTAGTCAAACATATTCGAAAATCATTATATTCATCGCACTGATAGGTGTATTAATGAATGGATGTAAATGAGATTTTTAAATCAATTTGGAGTCTTTCTATTTAGAATATATATATGAGAAAACCCGGTCCTGATGTTGATAAATAAAAGTGGCAATTAAGTACAAAGGAATATTGTGTTTTTTCTTAACATAATGTATTTCCACCAAGTATTGACAGTGAACATCCTTAACTTTTCCGGTTCTAAGCTCAAGAAATGCGACCCCAATACCAACATTTTCTTAAATATCTATTTTAATATGGGTGATACAATGTTTATAATTAAGGTATTCTTATATCATAGTTTTTTGGACCTTTTGTAGTTTATATAAATACGCGATAACGCGATAACGCTATAAGGCGATAAGCGCCCGCGATAACGATCGTTCGTAAGATAGCTGCGCTACACTCGTCAGTTGTAAATTCATATGTGTGCTGGGATGACGTCTTTTCTACGCGCAACTTAAAATATGATTATTTATTAAAAAAACCACGGATTTTTATAAAAAAAATGCATGAGGAATGATGCAGAGAGATATTTTAAAGCCCTTAGACTATTTTTTTTTTTGAAATTCATAAGAATAAGGCCAATAATGAGGAAACCACTGGGGTCACAAAAGACCCCATCGGCAGAGAAGTATTTTTCTAGTCTCCGAGACGCGAGAGTTAAAGTGATCAAATATATCTATTGTAATGTAATTTATACCGAAAAAATGGAATCGTAACAGGAATCCGATAAATAGATATTCAGGTTGGCTAAGTAGGTGTCCCTGTTTTTGTATAATAATGAGAGTAGTCGCCACCGGGGTCGCTGGGGACCTAATTCTGACTTGAACACGATGGGTTTCGCTTGGGAACAATGCTCTGTATCCAGTGCTTCAAAATATTAATGTAACCAAATCTATTCCGGACCGGACCGGAGCGAAACGACACGGAAACTGTTGCGGTCAGCTCAACGTCGACGGTGAGCAAACCTAATTAAAAATGTACCACTCCGGACCAACAAAAGCACACTAGGGACTAATTCTCGTAATGTAGTCCCCGAGAACGAAATACTTAATAAAACTTTTACTTGCTTTTTTGTGCACTTGTAGAATTAACAAAAAAAAAAAACAAACATAATGGGCTTGCTTCTGTTTACTTAAAGAAAGAGTTTATTCAAGTAATAATGTTTTACTCGGAATTTTAATGTTTTTATTTAGATTATTATGTTTATTTAGATTTTTTTGTATGCAAGAATTTGCGTTTTAGAAAACATGGCTACGTCTCTTTTTCTTTCATATATTTTTTTAATACTAAATCCTTTAACCAAATGTTTGATTCACCTTGTTATTAGTTATATAAATAGCTCTGAATCGATTTATATTTTCAACATTTGTTTTTTTTTTGGATGTCAAATTTATGGAGCTTTAAGTACCAGGACGGGCTAAAGTCAAGGTTTTTTTAGTCTCAATCATCGCTAATGTTTTTGAAAAATTGTATTCCCTTACCATCGTTGTAGATGGAAGGGTGTGATCACTGCAGAGAAAAGAAGTTCACGGGAACTACACATACATTATTTTGCAAATCACATTCCATATGCTTCCCCCCATACTATATCCGTACATGTAAACACACATGCGCATACATACATATATACACAGATACAGTACACAAAAAAGTCAAATGAGGAGAGTCATTTTCGTTGATAATGCCTATGATAAGGTAAACTGGTCTGAAAATTTATTTAAAAAAGAAAAATGAAATACCTCTTAGGGTGTTCACTTTAATTTCTTGGTGGAAATGCATTATATTGAGAAAAACACAATATTCCATTGTACTTTATTTTAGGTAAGGACCGGTTTTGTTCATGTCGAGTTGACAATGCTTGGCATGAGCAGAACCGGTCCTGACCTTTTTAACCTTTTGCCCGCGTAAGACCGATATGCACGTCGTAGCTGACATGCCCTCAGCGCGTACGACGTGTATAGCGACCCTGGGCGTTCCACGGAGTTTTGAGCCTCATATAACCGCTAACTCTAAAGTTTTAGGGTTCAAAATCGGTTGGAAATATTACTGATTATATATATTATCAGTGCCGTCTATTGGATTTGGTCAAAAATATTTAAAAATTGGCTAAAATTATTTATTTGTGGAACCTACCAAGCACGCACATCTGCGTGGGTTGAATGAAAATAAGCGATCAAGTGCGGGTGAAATTGAATATGTTCAAGAATTATTATAAGCATGGCACGGTGGTGGCGCAGTGTTCTCGGCTGTGTCTGGCGGTGTTTTACAAAATGGCGGCGTTACGTCGCTATTGTATGAAGAATGATTATTGTTGAATAAAACAGAAAATACAAGAAATATATTGTATTTCATTATTGACAAAATTGTGCCAATCAACATATTTAATTATTTGAAAAAACACTACAATCTATATTTACAGTCGAAAACGCGATTAACAAATCCGCAAAAAAAGTTGCCGCGTACAGGGTTTGATCTCTATATTTTTTGACGCGGGCAAAAGGTTAAATAAAGTGAAATAAAGTACGAAGGAATAATGTGTTTTTATTAAAAATTAAATCTATATATATAAAAGAAAGTGGGGTTTGTTACACCACGTATATCTCGAGAATAACAGCTCGGATTTTAATGATCTTTGTTTTATTAAATTCGTATTCGCCTAGAATAGCAGAATAAGCATTAAAACATCGGAAAAATATCACGACAAAGAAATTATGAAGACAATTAATATTCTCATACAGTTTTCAAATGGCGAACACCTTGAAATAATGAAAATGTCATTTGTATGCAGATTTCATCCGCTAGGTGGCAATTTTTCCAAAATTCATTTGTTTCTGCTTCTTTTGCATACGATTGACTTTAAAATAATTTTAAATTTAGAGTATGGATTAGAATAAAACAAATCGATGATATACAATGAAAACGAAATAAAATTGGATAATATTGAAATAAGGTTATGTTTATAATTAGGTGTGATATTTTTTTTGACAACAATATTACGCTGTTTGCACGAACGTTGCTCTACTTTGAGATGCCACGTTATTACAATTGGAAAGCTACATCGAAGAAATTTTAACGTCGAAAGCATGGCGATGCGGTTCCTGCTCATCCGAATGATTACTGATGCTCTTGGTCGCATTTACACAGTTCATCCGAAAAATGACGTATGCTTCTACTTGCATGTCAACAGCTCAATTTGCTTGAAAATGATACTCATTACAATCGCTGAAGAAATTGTTTCTGAATCTCCAAGTCAGATACGCACATTATTTTCTATCATTATTTTGACATGCTTCCCATCGAATCCCCGTGAACTGTGGAACAAGTACAAGGATGACATGTCCGAATACATTTTGCATCGAATTCGTGTCAGTTTGGGGAATCCCGATCTCGAGGTGAATGAAGAGATACATAACCAGGCTTTGCTTTAGATCGAAGACATGTGTTACCTCATGTGCGGCAGTTTAGTAGTCAAGTTAGGAATGCCAACGCCAGATCGTGGAATGAACGACGCTTTCAATCGAGAATTGGAACGTGAACGTGAATATGATCGAGATGCATTGAACCAATCAGTTTGAACGAATGTACCACTGTTGAACCCTCAACAGAAGGAAATTAGCGATACGATAATGAAGGTAATTGATGATGGAAATGGTGGCTTATTTTTCCTCGATGCGCCCGGTGGAGCTGGGAAGACATTCTTCATGTCATTGATTATGGCCACTGTTCATGCGAGATAAAAAATTGCTGTAGCAGTTTCTTCTTCTGGAATAGCAGCCACGTAGATAGATCAACCACTGCCGATGGAATAAACGCTTGCCTCAAATAATTGACAAACATGCGAGTTGCATTGCTAAACGATCCATCTGCCGAAGATTTCTCCAAGCAATTGCTGACTATCTATTTATTCATTGTTCAAAATTAAAATTACAGTACATGACATAACAGCTGACGCCAATTCGCCATGTAATAGAAAAATATAATAAGACAAAATATAAAATAAAACTACATAATATATCAGAATCAAAATCAACATAAAAAATCAAGAAATAAAATAGTGAAATTTTACAAACAGTTCACAAATACTATCACTAAAAATGTCCACTTCTCTAGGCAATGCGTTGATCATTCTAACGGCCCTTGGAACTGGTGATTTAAACCTCTTAAGCGAGGTATAAGTTTTTAGAAATAAAAGTTTTTGCTCATAGTTACGCCCACGTAAGAATAAATTGGGAGCATGTAAATTAATAGTCATGAGAATTTGAGGATTATTAACTCGGCCCCGAAGGAGAAGAGAAAAATGATTTAAGCTTGAAAACGATCTTCGACTATCGTCGGTAACGACCGTGTTCCTGTTGACAAATCGAACAGATTGATTTCGTTTCCGCCGAATTTTAACAATTTCGTCTCAACGAAGGACGGCTTCATCAAAAAAATGTTCCCAAACGTCTTATCACAAAAATCACAATTGGTTGATTGAATGAGTAGTTCTTGCGGCGAAGAACAAAGATGTGGATCATTTAAACTTCACAATTCAAAATCAAATCGTTGGTCCACTACATTCCTTCAAATCTAGCGAACTTTCGCAAGGTGCGCGAAACATTCTTGCGCAGACTGTACATATAACATATTCTTTCAACCAAAAAATAATTATTTCTGCTTCTCTATGATAGTGTCATCAGAAATAGTTTGTAGTATCGACCAAACTATTTTTTTTTTCGTTTATTAGAGATTCGCGCCGCAGCACACCCAGCATCGCCTCGCGGCACACCGCTTGCGGAGCACTGCTTTAGACGACTGCAAAACTAAAATGCAATATTGTGAAACACTCACCAATGACCAAAGTTTTGGTAGAAAGTAAAATCATCACCTGGGATGAATGGACAATGGCGCACAAATGCGCATTGGAAGCACTCAATCAAAGTATGAAATATCTATGCAATGACTCAAGATGTTTTATAGGCGCAATGATTCTACTGTCTGGCGATTTTCACCAAACACTACCACTCATTCCAAGATTGACCGCTGCCGATGAAATAAACGCTTACCTCAAATCACGACTCTGGCGCTATGTAAAGAAACTTCAGCTGACGACAAACATGCGAGTTGCATTGCTAAACGATCTATCTGCCGAAGATTTCTCCAAGCAATTGCTGACTATTGGTAACGGGCGTGTTCCTGTCGACGAATCGAATAGATTGATTTTGTTACCGCCGAATTTTTGCAATTTTACTTCATTCAACAAAATGTTCCCGAATATCTAATCACAAAAATCACAATTGGTTGAATGAACGAGCAATTCTTGCGGCAAAGAACAAATATGTGGATCATTTAAACTTCACAATTCAAAATCAAATCGTTGGTCCACTGCATTCCTTCAAATCTATCGAGGGTGTAACAAACGAAGACGAAGCAACCAACTATCCAACTTAATTTTTAAACTTATTGGATCTGCCTGGCTTGCCACCGCGCAATTTACAACTGAAGGTTGACGCGGTAGTCATCATGCTTCAAGTTATCAATTTAACAGAACATTTATTCACTTTTAAGGTGTTCACTGTCAATACTTGGTGGAATGGCATTAAAATAAAACATTTTTAGTACTTTTTCCACATAAAATTTATTTGATCAGGACCGGTTTCGCTCATCGCGAGCATTATTAACTGATGATAATGCTCAGATGATAATAACTCAGTTGATAATGCTCGCGATGAGCGAAACCGGTCCTGATCAAATAAATTTTATTTAGTGGGAAAAGTACTAAAAATGTTTTATTATTTTTATTATAACAGTTATTGATTCTGAGGCGGTACGAAGTTCGTCGGGTCAGCTAGTAGATTAATAAAAGTAAAGCAAAGAATGTATTTAAAAAATATAATTAACAGTTTCTTATCTTGGGTTTTTAAGTTGATGATAAAAAATCTGGAAACATGTTCGTTGAATTATGTATGATAAATATATAAAAAATGTATATGAGTAATTCCAATAACTGTATATTTGTAGATAGTTAAATTTAGTACGAAAACCTCCTCACAAAAAAGGTCAAAAATAAAGCTGACAAGGTGAGCGTAAAAATATTATTTTGAAAGTTTGACCTTAGACAAAAAAATGTTTGAAAATTAAACGAAATTCCAGCCTGCATGTTTTTTTATACCCTCCCATTTCCCCATAAGAATGTGTTATATTTTTAGTCAGCATACGCAACATAGTACAAACTTTTTTTTATACAGTGTGTATCGAAATGAATTATAACAATATTAGACAATTAAATTGATTATTATAAAGTAAACAAATCTACAAAGTATTTTAGTTGTACAAATATATATTTAAAACATATTTGATAGCTACGGCTTCATCAGAGCGATGTTTAAACTTACTTTTACTCAGCTATATAGATCTGGATTAGAACGACACACAATATATACTGTTATCTACTCTAAAATCCAAATTCAATGCAAATGATATAGTATTACAACATAACCTTAATGTTTCTTAAAACGATAGCAAATACGAAGTTATTCAAAGTAAAAAAGTTTAGTTTAATTTTGCTTTGATAGCGGTGATTGATTATTTTTCACAATTTGCTAACCACCATTGACAGTTTTTAAAAGGACCCTTAAACAACGGTTAATACTAGAACGATTGACTGTACACATACGAAATATCAGGCTTTTGTTTCTGGCGTCTTATATGACCAATGCGAAGAGAAAAATATATTAGAATCATTCGTATTGATTTGATTTCATTTTTTTTAAATTCACCTCAATTCTGCGTTAAATAATGTGGACTAAGTACAAAAATAATTATTCCATTCATATAGTGCGTTACCACCAATAATTTTCAGTGAACGCCACAAAAGTAATGGATATAATTTAAGATTTCGACTGAAGGCGCTTGGTGGAATTTCAATATTAAATTTGAATTGTTCAAACTATGTACATTCTCACAGATTTTGTCACTAACGACCCGGGTTTCGCCTTTCGGCATCTTCAGGCGTTCAAGTGCACGGATGAACTTGAACTGACGCTTAGTAAATGAAAGTTTCTACTACTTACTACTCAAATCTGTTGGCATTCCCATGAGCTTATCCTTTTCGCCAGCAATGGCTTTGAACTCAATGATACATTTATTTCTTATATAAACACGAAACATTCATTTACTAAATGTCAGTTTAAGTTCATCCGTGCACTTGAACGCCTGAAGATGCCGAAAGGCGAAACCCGGGTCGTTAGTGACAAAATCTGTGAGAATGTACATAGTTTGAACAATTCAAATTTAAAGTAATGGATGTTTATATGTATTTGTAAACGTCATGATTGTTAACTATCCCCATAAAAAAGTGCCCTCACCCTTTTTGCTAAGGCCTCATGTATTACATGCAATATATGTCATCATATGTATCACGCCTTGAAATTTTTCTCAATTAATTCGCAACTAGTACTCAACAAATATTTAGCGTGATGATACATCTAGCGAGTCTAAATTCTCAACACAAGTGGATGACAATGTTGTCAACTACTTTAGTAAAGTACAATAAATGTTTTTACCATTTCTTTAATTTCGAAATGTTTTTTTCTCATTGATAAAAAAACTTGGTCCGTTTTGTTAAAAATGTGACCGAAAAGTCGAATATTTTTTTTTGCGTAAGGTTTTAAAAAGACTATTTTTTTCCCTAGCTTAATGGAAAGTATAAATCGCCGAATTCTCGGTTTTTCAATGCCGAAAACCAATTTTCATTTCGGAAGCCATGTCATTTTATCGAGCACAAAAAAACATTTTTTCATCAAAAGCTTACACACAAAGTGTTTCAATCAAGCTGCAGGTAAAATAATGTCGTCCATTTAATGTACGCTCAAAATGAAACATTTTTAAAGGGCTGAACAAAAACAATTGTTCCTCAACTTCTTCTTCTTCTAATGGGACAGGTTAAAAGGATAAGGTTTTTTTTGTTGCCTTAGGACAGAATTAGTTGTTTACTAATCGCTCTCACAATGACACGTTATTTTAAGATTTAAAAGGTGTGATGGATTGAAAATGCTGTTCGTACTGGGGTTCGACCCCGTAAGATCCGCTACGGAAGTCAGTGACTTTGACCACTGCGTTACTGACCCGACATAAGGCGTCAAATTTCACATAAATACTTAAAAAATATATTTTTTACTATTAATTAAACCAACATACTCACTACGGTAGAAAAATATTTAAAAAATCTAGAATATTTAAATTTCACCCTTTTTATACATTAATATTTGTTTCCGGGAAGCAGGAACCATGCTCGAGTATTTAAAGTCGAAATGAACCGGATTTTTGTGATTACAATTAAAAACGTTATCCAAGCTTATCATCTCAAACAAGTATATTATTCTTTGTTTACGTAGTTACTTCATAAATATGCGAAAACAATGATGTGGGTTTTGGGATATACATTAAATTTATATATCTCCAAAGCCTACATTACAATATTATTCTGCAGCGTAAAACATTATTTTTTATCAATTTCTGCTCCCAATGTGGAGCATATGGCCTCCTAATGGAGGTACAAGAACTGTTTTTTACTCAATTGCTCAACCTCACTTTTTTAATGTGAGTAGTAGGGAAAGAAGGATAAGGCTAGAACAGGATTAGTGGTGGACCAATCGCTATCGCTACACCCAGTTATTAAAGAATCAGAGGGATGGGAGGATAGGAAATAATGTGGATTTACATCACAAACACCCAGTCTTCGATCGCAACTTTGAATTTAATAAATCTCAAATTCACTGTGATCTGACCGGGAATCGTACCCAGACCTGCGTGATCGGTAGAGCAAGCTGTAACCAACTGGGCTACAGCAGGCGAAAATACCAGTTTTTAATTTTATTGCTAGGCAGGCTGAGAAAAAAATTCTCAAGGTTTTACTACTGCAAGATTTTAAATAAATATGTTATAAAATCGGTATTTCGTATTCAACTATAAACTATATGTTATAACGAGTTTTGGGTTTTTTTGATTGTTAATACACATTATTACATTTGAATTACTTTTTCGTTTTAAGAACAATTGAAATTCAAACGTTGATTATTTAAGGTGCTATCAAAATTAACCTAAATTTTCGGTCAGAAATATTGAATGTTTTTAACATACTCAAAATTCTACAAAAACCGTTTTAACATGTTATGAAAGTAAGCTCTTCAAAAATTAAGATTTCTGTAGAAATATTAATAATTTTGAATTCGGGTATTAACTAAATTTATTTGTGTACTACGTAAGAACGTGGCTATATTGTGGCTCTTTATATTATATTATATTATATCAAAATTCAGAATGTGGCTCTCGTTGACCTCATGTATACCCATTCCTGCTATAAAAGATTACAAATTATTCTTTTAAGTTTGTTGTCAGTGATTAAGAGTCACAGTAGCTGAATTTTAGTTCTGTCCTAGCCTTATTTCTACTATTTATTATAAGAGAAGTTAAACAACTATATAATTGAGCAGTAGTTGAAAAAAATAATGTTGTGGATAAACTCTATTAGACATATTCTCCTCACGGAAAGCGGACTTAGTTAAATAACACATTATGTGAAAAAAAAATTTGGACTTATCGATTTTTGCTTTTATAGACCTCATGTGGTATGACGCAAGGTTTCTTAAGTTGCCTGTATTGATTATTTCGATTAAATATGCATGCTAAGATTATTTCAGTCCCCTCTGGTACCCATTTACAACGCACTATATAAATTGAATTTTAGATTGATTTGCATAACCCCAATTGGGTGAAATTTATCGATCAGCTACCGATGTATATTTAGACACAACTAAAATATATATTTTTTAAATAATTTTGGAATATCGATACGATTGGAAAACTTGTATGAGCTGAATTCGTTTAAAGGTGTTTGTGACTGTTTCTAAGCAGTATAAAAATGCGATCTCCAGCCTGAGAGGTGTGGACTATTGCAGTGGAAGGCGCGAACAGCTTAAAATATTTATTTACTCCTTAAACCGAGTCTTTATTTCAATAAGAAGGGCTGTAGAGTCTGAGTCGTGAAAAATGAGCGGCTCGAAACATTTAAAAAATATTAATTTAATGATGTGTATTCAAGCCACAATAGTCCATAATGGTGAAATTGCATGCTTGGCTGACTAAAGATGATCTGGTGGAATACGTATGAATACGTTAAAATGAAATTATTGAAGCTGGAGTCGGAGTCGTCTTTTTTTACACGACTCCACAGCCCTGACTGTAAAAAAGACAGGATGGGGAGGCGCGAAGATTTTTTTTTTCTAAAGTAGGCGTAGCATCATAAAACTTGGGATCCTCTGGTATAAAACAGTGGTTACACGTATGTCTCTTTCTACAATTCAGATCACGATTCATAATTTCTAGACAAAGTGATAATATTATTTTTTTACGTATTGATATAAATATACTAAACATTGTAATGTTCTTTATCAAAGTAAACTTGTTTTCCTTAATACAAATGGTTATTAGACAATTGTAGCTACAATTTGATACTATTCCCATTTTATAATACAAAACCAAGTTTATCTCAAAAATTTTAATACTTTTTCGTTTGAACATTTTCAACTATTTAGTCATTTTTTAATTTTTGAATTATCGTGCCAATCGAAAACAGTAAGAATCGTTTTATAAAATCGTGGAAACAGTACTAATATACTGTGTTTTATTTTTATCAATATAATGCCTAAACGTTAACATATCCAAATTTATTATTTTTTTACCATGTCAGATCCTAATGGAGTTTATCTCAACGTGTGTATACGACAACTTCTCTGTTACACAGTTTCTCAACCTCTCTTTGTTTCCAAAGAAATTCCAAAAAGGACAAGACTAGTGGTAAGCTAATCGCTCTCGCTACACCCCGTTTAGTTTCAAACATTGAATACGCCCAAATACGACCTGATGTATTCATCATTATTATTGAAATATTGAGTAATTTCGATGTGAGTTTTGGTGAAATCGTTGCCCTAATATTTGAATATCAAATAGTTAAAAAAGGGTTGAATGAATTCGAATATTCGATTAGGATCCTCAGTGTTAATGTGATGAACCAATATTACAATGATACATTGACACATTTTTAACGTGTCTTAAACGCCAAATATATTGGTCAAACAGGTAGATCGTTTAATATTAGAATCAAAGAGCATTTAAGTTGTGCTAAGAAAAGGGATGAACAGTCTTCATTTGGAAACCATCTGTTTCAAAATAAACACACTTTCGATATTGGTAGAAATTTTAAAGTTATACATTTAAATAGCAAGTCTGTCAAACAAGGAAATCCTAGAAATCAATACATTCAAATTTTTACCTGATTTGGATTTTTTGAATGATCAAATTATTTTTGCAAGTTCCCCTTTTCTTTATCCATTGCATTAACCCTTGTTAACTATTCTTTTACATATATTTAAAATTAATAATATAGACTTTTTTGTAAGAATTGATTTGGTATTTGAAAAATTCCCTTTTCAGAATCTTCTTGGCTGTCGATTTTGTTTAAGTATGTACACACACAAACGCTTGAATAATTTTTATTCCGAAAATGTTTGGAGATGCTTTTTGAGGAGGAGAATACTTCATGAATTCTCATTTTTTTTCGCAACTGAAAGCTGACATAATCTTTGCATAATTCTGTAATTAAGTGTTTTTGCGTTTATTACAGACTCTATATAACATAAATTATAAGGCTTGTTTTAATAAGGTTAAAATTTAGTCCTTTTGACGAAGGTATCTTTTATAACATTGTGCAAAAAAATGACCATCATTTCCACATTGGACTTAACTGTGACTTTCAAAACTCAAATAAATTATTTGAAAGCCTTTTAATTTTTGCATATAAATAAGTTGATACTTTACGTTAATCCTAAACAGACTAAATCAGTGGCGGCGAACCATTTTACGTGTATATTGAATATTTGCTCTTTATGTGGAGCATACGGCCGCCAGTCGCCACCTTCATGTTTCCATGTCTTTCGCCAATTGATTTGCTTACTTCCATGACATACTAGCACCTCTCATTTCCGGCATGTCCATCCTACTGATCAGGGTTTCCCAAACTTTTTCTGCAATGGAACATTTTTCAAATCTTGAAATTTTAACGGAACATTTTTTAGGTCGGGTCATTCATAATAGTACAAAAACAAAAGAAAATGTAATAAAACACTTATTATTTTTAAATAGTGTGGCGTTGAGTCTGTTCTTGCACTTTAAATTTGCTGCAGCATGCTTCGCATACAAAGGTTTTAGAAAACGGAAGTAAAACAATAATTATTTGTTTTGACATATTGGGAGATTCTTCTAACAAACTCGCCAATGGATTCCGAAAAATGGATACCGAACCAAGACATCGTAATTGCTAGCTTTCGGAAAATATTGAAAAAAGTGGTTTTTAAGTTATGTGGGTGTTAGCGGTTAACACATATTCAGGTTCCGCGGAACATAGTTTAGGAAGCCCTGCTATAGATAGTACCCGACGGCCGCAAAGATCACCAGATTCACATCGGTTGGAAAAAGAAGCAGTTAAGGCTTTAGCAGATGACCCAGTCAGTTCTTACGTGGCAGGGCAAGGACATCTACGCACCCTCATCTGTTCCCCACAGAATCAAACCACTTCACCACCATTATCCGAGAAAAACATCTATTTCAAAAGCTCAGTATACGGAGTTTTTGCCAGGTGTCACGATTCATTTCCGTAAAGCAGCACTGAAAGAATGCAAGCGTTCTACAAATGACATTTGGATTTGATCGTGTACAGCTATGTGTTCCAGATAGTCCGCGTTGAACTTAATACGTGTTCTTAATATTATACCTATATACTAACTTTCCAACGTTTTAAACAAAAAAGGTCTACTATATTTACTAATGTTTAACATCATGAAACATACCTTAATTGTTTATCTAATTTTTTAAATATATCTTAATATTTACTGAATTTTTGTGAAAAACCCTTTTTAAAATGGATATCTTTTCTGCAAAACATTGATTTAGTGAAACCTGTGTGCCAGCAAAGATTTCGAGCGTGCCATATCGAGCACGCGTGCCTAAGTTTTTCCAATCCTGGAATAAATAATCCATGTTTTAATGGAGTAGATCAGAGTTGGTAAACCCGAGGCATACGCCACAATTTTGGCACGTGCTTAATTTTGCACCAGCAAAAAACTCTTCATTAGATATTGGCACATTAGAAGTATGCGTTTTATTTTCAGTCGCTCATAAAAGTACCTGTATAAAATCAAGCAGCGATGAAAAGTATTTTTTTTCTTTTAACTAATTCGTATAATTAACGTATTGGGTCTTCATTTTCTTTTTTTGGACGATTGAATACTACGAATAACCCGATTTTTTAAAATTCAGTAATAATTCTTAAATGTTTCTCTGAATTTGATTTTCCCCGCGGTTTTTGTGTTACGCGTCTACTGAAAAGTATTGAATTTCCGAACGAAGTTTGCAATTTATGGCTGTGGCAAAATTTGTTTGATTAATATTTATTCGGGCTAATAGTGAATATTATGAAATGTTTGCTTAACGACATTTCAATTCGTTTGCCAACTGATTGCAAACAGATGTGATAAGTAATTGGATATGGTTTTGAATGCTTTACTATGTAATGGTGTCGTATACATATTATATTTTAACTGATAAATAATACATTTCAACTATGCGAGGATGTTGTATATAACAAACATAAAGAACTACATTTTTTTCTTAATTGAACAAAAAATAGTAAATAGAAGAGAAAATTTGAAAAACAAAAGTTCAAAAATAATGATTTACTCTTAGAAGAGGGAAAACTCGCGATGAAAATTAAGTTTCGGTAGAAACGATAATTTTTCAGAACTAGTTATAAATATTTTACTACCTTAAAGTGTAATATTTATGAAACCACAATATATTCCTTTGTACTTATTTCCACTTTTACTTACCAAGATCAGAACCGGTTTCGCTAATGGCGAGCACTATCAACTGATACCTGACAACTTAATATGAAACCGGTCCTGATCTTGGTAAATAAAAGTGGAAATATTGTGTTTTTCTTAATATTATATAATGCATTTCCACCAAGTGTTGACAGTGAACACCCTAAAAGTGATTTATGAAATTGAAAAACTGTTTTCCTAACTATTGTTTATTAAATACTAGCTGGTTCCCGGCATGCGTTGCAATGCCACTCAGAGAAAGAAAGCGCTCGTGTTTTAATTGTGTTTATTGAAGTGCATGTTTCCTTTTTTTATCTGCTTGAATTTTGCACACACGCACCACCTACTGTATGTTAACTGTACTTAAGTGCAAGCATACGTTGTCAAAATGAACTGTATGGCAGACATACAAACATTGATTTTTATATATAAGACCTACTGTAAGTTTATTTTACTATGTCTATAACCTTCCCGAAAGTGCAAGCAAAAACTTTGTCATCAAATGAGTGGTGTGGCGGCGCATAAAGTACGAACAAACATTCATTTTTAAATATGAGATTGGTTATCCAATAGCGTTAGCTGCGCCGTTTTGATAAGGTGGGTGGGGGAGGGAATTTTAAAAATTACAGAGATCCATGCACTTGAACAGAAATACATAAACCGGTATAAAAAACAATTTTTGAAACTGCCCGTACCGATATTCGTAGTCTACCCTACTCGACCGCGAAACCCGTCAACGAAGATTTGGACCGGAAATGATATAGAAGAAGAAATTAATTGCTCCTTTTACTGTCGTTATCAAACAACAGATGACACAAAGAAAGAAGGAAATATCATTGGTATCCATGCTTTTAGATGAATGTGAATGTCTGTCAATATCCCATCACATGCTCTGATACGAAAGCAAGACAGCGTTATTACTCGACCACAGCTTGCTGCTTAATTTTATCCAAAACAGGGACTTTTGTCAGTAATTAAATTGTCACAAAGCCGACTACAAAATGGCGGCTGGATGGAAAGAGTATTTTAAAAGTAGAGCCTTTTTGGAGAGTCCCAAAATATCCTTTGTCATGCGACAAATTTCTGCCAGCTGCTGGAATGCCACTTATTGGTTTGGTATTTGCTTTGCGGAATACCGCGACAAGCTCTCAAAAGAGGAATCTGTGTGGGCCATACTAGTGGGGATAATCTGACCCAACTCGACAACTCGTACAAGTGTCAAATTAAACCACACGGCGTCGTCTAATTTTCATCTTTTACAAAGATTGAATGTGCAGTAAAACTTTCGTTGTTTACAATTATTCTTGTTGAAAAGAAACTGTAAGATATTTTACTTGCTAAAATGAAGCCGCTTAGATAGTAAATTAACTAATGGAAATTTTAACAAAAACAATTCGACAATAATCAAAGAGACAAATGAGAAAATATATAAAGAGAGTGATCAGAAAAAAAAGTTATGATAAATATAATGTGGTCAAGTTGCCAACGTTGTTGGCTTAGAGCACGGAGGTCAGAGGTACGTCAGACAGTTTTATTAATCTAACCATTAGTCCTTTTCTAGCCCTACTTTTTTATTCCTATTCTCTTTGGAAAAAAGAGGTTGATTAACTGATTAACCAGCAGTTTCTGTAGAAGCATTTATGTTCAGATAAACTACAATAAGAGTGGACATAAAAATATTGTGATATTGACATTACTTGTAATTTATTTTTGAGCGAGTTTCATGTAATGTGAAAAATTTCTACTTTTTTTCACGATGTTATACCCCAAGAATAAATCCCCTATAATAAAAGTCATTAAGACCAATAACAGTTGGTATGAACTCGACGTAAAAGGAATTTACAATCACCGAAGTTAATTACATACAATATTTAACAGACAAAATTTTGAATTAACACAATTCACAATAACTATTATAATACCTAGCTTGCTCACACGATTTTATAAAAGTTAAAAAAAATTGAAGCTACCAGGCTACCACCCGCGCGGGAACGAAATGAATTTTAATTTTCGTCGAAATGAAAAAATATCAGTTCTTTCATCTCGGACGAAAATCCACAAAAGAAAAAAAAGCTGCAAGTTAATTTACAACTAAAGGTCTCTGGAAGTAAGTCCCAGGACCGGGAAGTGTCCCCCACACACGTTGTGTTCGGTTCGTCTCACAAAGAGCAAGAAAGAAAGAAACAAAAATCACATCGGGTATCGAAAAACAATTTTGCCATTTAAGGCCATTAACAATAAAACAATTGATATTACGGGTTACCTGATAACAAAATTTAAACACAATTTGTTTAACTACACATTTAAAATTTCTGCCAGTTTTCATCACAAAAGTGGGAGTGGGAGCGGGTGACTATAAACCATACCGTATCAATATATAAAAATTTCACGTGACAATTCCTCATTAAAAAAAACGTTAAAACTTGTCAGCGCAATAACTTTAGATGAAAAGAAGATTGAAGCTCCCGTATAAAAATGAAATGACACTGATGATGATAATGCAGCAATCTCGAGATTTCGTCCATTTGTTGGCAATTCGAAAGTCGAGCAAAAACTGACTTGTCTTGTTACTTCAACCCCTGTTTTTTTGTAAATTCAGTTTTTTGAATACTTATTTTACTACCTGATAAGGGTTTACTTCGAATGGCAAAATCAATAATTAAATTCGCTTGAATTTTGTCACACTATCTTACTTTAAAGAAGAAATCTTAAGCTGCTAACTTGTTCTGCTAGAGGACTGTATGTTGATAAAAATAAAACAGAGTAAATTTATAGTGCTTTTACAATTGTATAACATGCTCAGAACCGCTTTCATTCATCATGAGAATTACACATGAAAATTTGATTAATAATTCGAAACAAGTCTTAATAATTTTATGTAACCGTGGAATTATTGAAATAAAAAAAACGCTTTATTTTAAGTAAACAATCTAATTACTACATTTAAAACTATACAAATATCACGACTCTAGGAACACAATTTGTGAAGTAAAAATGATATCAATTATTAGCTTATATTATGAAAAAAGATAATTTTATTATGTGACAAAATGATGAAAAACGTATTGATGTTTACACTTTTTTCTTTCGTATTATTGAGATACGGTTTGCATCATAATATAGCAACGCGTATTAAATGAAAGTGAAATAATTTATTCAAAAAATAAGTTTAAAAACGCCACTTGTTTGTCTATTTATAAAATATATGAAATTGTATTATAACTAATACCTAACACTAATTTGTTTGCGTTCTGAATGTTCCAGCTTGTCGCGTTTTATGAATTTAAATTAATTAACTTTCCAGCTGATGTTACTGTCAAAGAAACTTCAGCGTTTCCCTTTTTTTATAAGTTAGTTTTCTAATTTAGCGCCACGGAAACAATTGTATGTGAATAATGACAAAAGTAACTGTTTTTTTTCAATTTTAAGTTGAACACTGTCAATTCTTGGTGGAATGGAATTATATTAAAAAATAAAATACTTCATAAACTAATTTGAGTACCGCTTTTTCCAACTGCGACCAATTTCTCTGGATATTTTTTATTTTTATTTGATATTTTAGTAAAATCAAATCCCATTTGTTCAACGGTAGAATTATATCAGTGCTGCTTTACGGTGGAAAATCGTAGCGTAGTAAACTGAGTTTCCAGAATTGATGATTGCGTCGCATAAAATGGTGGTAAGGTTGTTTGATTTCGTGAGTAACTTGGAAATTAGGGAACGTACAAATGATCATGGAGAGACGTTGGAACTAGTAAAGTCACGTGCTGCGGACGTCTCCGGGGAGCCTTAATCCTGTGGACGACCGTTGGATACAATCGATAAGATATACTCAGTGGAATTGAGAGATGCTGGCATGTCATGTGAGGAAGCAAAGCAATTGGCAGGTAACAAAGAAATATGGAGGTAGCTCCACACATCGACATGATTAAAGAGAGGTTTTTATGCTTGTAATAATTAGTACAGGTTTTCGTTAAAAAAAGTCAGATATCTTTTGGTGGCCGGGCTGGAAAATATCTTCACCATTTTACCAGAACCATTTGCTTTTCTATCTTATTACTTTTGATAACAACATATATTGCAAGAAATTATTATTTACTAAATGTGATTATAGCTATTAAGTATATTTCCAACGTAATTTATTTAGAGTTCCTAAACAATTTTCCAATTAAGGATAATTTAGTTTTAGTCATTAATTATTTATTATTTTACCAATTGTTTGAATCACCTTGCTATTAGTCTTTCTTAATTTTGAAAAAATTACAATATATCGTTATATATTTTATCAGTTGGTAATGCTTGTGATTTGCGAAACCAGTACTAATCTCAAATAAATAATATGAGATTAGTACAAAAAGTGTTTTATTTTTAAAATAAGTAACTTTCAACGTTTAATTTCACACACAATCAAATCTCATTAGACATATATCATTATATTATAAATTAGATTTTAAAAAGTTGTTGATATTTTTAAGTACATAGTAGAGCCTTAATCGTCGACTATGCTATACGAGACTGATTGTTAGTGTTACGATATTATGCAGATACCTTCGCTGTGCCATCTCGTGTAATACGGCCTCGGTGGAGCTTTAAGCTTTGTTACATGGAAAAAAATCGGCGCGAAAGATTGTGAATAAATACGCTTTCCGCCCAGCGGATCCGGAAGTGGCCATCGAACGGATTTCGGGCAAAGCCCTGTCGGCGAATTGAAAGACTTTTCGAAATTGAATGGAATAAAAAAAAAACGTAAGCCGCACTTCAAGTGAATGTTACGTAAAAACGTACTGCAAGTATTGCCATAACGATAATACGAAATTCCATGTTTATTTTTTACAAAAAAAAACGCTTTAAAAATGACAACAATCAATTTTATCTCCGCTGTAAAACACGTGTTGCGTCAAGGCGTTTTAATATCTAACTGGGATTTCTTAAGATTGTCGGTGTGCCAAAAAAATTTAAGTCAAGTGAACTTGTTTTGGAATAATAGACTTTATCGATTACCATAAAGCGAACTGGAATGTATTGTTAGACAACAAGACAATTGAATAAACAGTAACTGAGAAAAATATTAACAGCTCATGACGAGTATCAGTTGATAATATTCGTCATGCGTGAAACCAGTCCTGATATTTTTTTAATAAAATTGAAAGTAGTACAAATGAATATTGTATTTTTTTTTAAAAACAAATTAAATATTTAATTTTACCTAATTATTCTTAAGTGAGTTTTGAAAATATTTTTGAGAAGTATTAAACATTTTAATTAAAGTGGATTTAGTGTCACTTATTTTGTCTCATTAGCAATTGTTTTTACCAGCTAATAATTGGATTTTGTTTTGTATAAATAACACTACAACATTATATTCTCTTATCAGTTAAAAATGCTCGTAAACCGGTCCCGATCGTTTTTATTAAAAGTGGAATTGGTAGAAATGAGTATTTTATTTTTCGAATAGTATTTTAAAAAATATATATTTATTATTAATAATTTCCTTAACAATTTTATTTACAATTTTATATGTCACTGTGTCAAAATTAAAAATACATTACGTCTTGCATATAAATTCTTAAATGGTGTTTTAGAAGTTTACTGTCTGCTGAAATATTTTGACTACATTTGAATAATGAGTACACACTACTTCGGCTCAGCATTGAAATGATTGTTAAATATAAAAATACTTTAAATTGATATAAGATATAGTTAAGTGTCAAATAAAAACGTTTTATCCAAAAATAAACCTTGTACTTTACGATCACAAATAAACACAATAACGTTTCAAACACACGGAAGTCAAAGAAGGCTATTAAAGCGAAATCCCCCATAGACTAGGACTATCAATTCGACAATAACGCAGGCAAGGCATATTTCTAATCCACCCTGTTGATTCAAATAATATTTTTTAATAAACACTGTAAATGTAAGTCGTTGGAATTTAAGTAAACTTTTGATGCCCAATTATGGGGCTATGCACTTTAAACTCAACACAAAATTAATATTAATGACTTGGTTATTTTTTTCAAAGGTTGTGCAACAAATTGTGACGAGTGTTTTGCCTGTTTATAAAAAATGTATACGTTAGTATTTATCTATATATTGGGTTTTCCGTTCATGTGTGACCAGCGTTTGCTACTGAAAGCAGTAAATTGATTAAGTTTTTTTTATCTATATCTGCTCCCAATGTGAAGTATATGGCCTCCTAGTGGAGGTTTCTCAACATAAGTTTTTATACGATAACTCTTTGTTACTCAGTCGCTCATCTTCTCTATTTTAAAGAGAGATGTATGGATAGAAGGATAAGGATATTAAAGGATGGGTAGGAGGGAATTTTTAAGCACCCATGGCTTCGAACAGAAAACTATCGATTGGTCAAAAATTGTGCTCTTCGTACTGGGACTCAAACCCGTGAGATCCGGCACGGAAGTGAACAACGCTACTCTCTTTGGAAAAAGAAAGATTGAGCCACTGTGTAACAAGCAGTTCTCGTAGAAAAAATCTGTTGAGATACTTACATTAGGAGGCCATATGCTCCACATTGAGAGCAGATATGGATAAAACAGTTAGTTGATAATAACATTAGACTTTTTTGATGTTTTGAATACGTCGAAAATCCGCAGCGCAAAACCCTTTTAAGGTTGACTCAGTTTGTGTAATTCTTATCTCATTGAATGAACAACAACTGCGCAAAAAACAGCGGAATGGCGTTCTTAGAGTCGAATTAGCCGAGGTGATTATGGATGCCGGCCCAGCCCTCTCACCCTCTCGTACCTGTTGATTACGAACAACCCCCTTAATGACGCAAGCCTTGCTCTTTCCATTCCAATAATTGTTTGCATTCCGTTAAGCTAATTTGAAACCATAAGAGATTATAAAACGAAGAAAAGGCTTTCTAATAGCAAGTTGTTTGTTAAGTTTAATGCATATTGTTTGCAACATTAACTTTCAAAAATGATAAGTTCAATAATTTTTTTACTCGACTTTTTCTGATACAACTTACGAAGGCTTTAAATCAAACAACACTATCTTCAAAAGTCAAACTTTTCAGGAGAGCCAATAAACACTTTTGATTATATTGCAAATTTACAAAACAGATGTTAATTTAACTAGAGAAGAAGAAGTGTTGGAAGACCACGCCTTCGCTGAATGATTGGTTGTCATAGTACCTGGAAGTTCTGGAGATCAGCGACTGGCGTAGAAGGGTAGAAAATCGAGTAGAGTTGAATAGACTGATGGAAGCGACCAAGAAGAAGAGTCTACTTTGATAATAAAAAACCGGTATTTAGGGAAGCAGGTTTTACAACATAGATTTTTAAATTCTTATCAAGTAAGTGAAAACAGCTTCGCTATTTTATGTGATACATTTTTTTTTGTATTAATACCAACATGTATAAATACTGCAGGGCTGTCGATATATGTCCCGGGGTCCTCTTTTTCATCTCCTAAATATATTTGTTTGCATACTTGAAACATTTGAATTATTTTAAAAAATATAAAATATGAATACTGCAGGGCTGTCGATATTGGATATAGCAGTACAGCAGGGCAGTTCAATTTTGATTTTTAAGAATATATTTTATTATATCCGTTATTTGCATATTTTGTTTTGCAGTACCAGTGTATTTTAGTTATTTTAGAGAATTGGGCGTATTACAAAAAAAAAATCCTTAAGAGATTTAATTACGTTTAGATACTTTGTCTTATTCAATAAATAGGTATGCAATTTATTTTTCACGCCAGTAAATTTTCAGACTTTTTGAAAATGCAACAAAAATCCTCTCCGTTGAGAACAACGGGCTTAAAGCTAGTTTTTATTATAACTTAATCCAGTTACACCCGATTATGTATTTTTCATCATGTTTTTGAGCATACAATTATATGGCGCTAATTTTTAGCACTTTCCAGGGGTACGTACGTGCCCTTTAATTACGCTTCAGCCGTGTTGACGACCCCAATTTACGACTAGATCCGGCACATAACGAGCCCCGTGACATAAATACCTTATGGCTATAGATGTAATCACAAACGTTGAGATAAGGACTGATGCATTTTATTTTTTTAATATTTAATAATTGAATATTTTGAACCGAAGCCAACAATTTGAAACTGAGATAAAACCATTCAGAATTTGTCACTTGACATTGTCGATTTTAAGAGAATTAGTTTCCAATGTTAAAATAAAAAATAGATATTTAATAGTGACCCTAGGAGTAGGGCATCCAATCCCAGGATCCCGTTCAATTTTCTGATCCCGAAATTCTGGGATTGAGATGGCCGCGATCCCGGGATTTCGGGATTGAGAAATTTTGAGCAAAACCCGAAAATTTACACGAAATTAGCAAATTCAAGATTTCAAATTCTTCGGTGTGCTAAAAAAAAAAAAAAACGAGTTTCTGTGAGAATCTGGGAAAAAGTATACCAAATCGGGAATTTCAAATTCCTCGGTGAGCTAAAAAATATATAGTTTATTTAGAAAGAAGAACTGATGCCATTGCTGGCGAAAAGGATTAACCCATGGGAATGCCTACAGATTTGATGGTGAGTAATTTTAAGAATTATATTTATTTTTGTTTGTTGGAGAAGGTTTCATGATTATATTAACTTTCATATGGGTACAAAAGTGGGGAATTTTGGCAGATCTACCTGCTCATTCAAAATTGGAAGGCGAATACGGAAACCCTGGTCGTTAGTGACAAAACTTGTGAGAATGTACATAATTTGAACGATTCAAATTTAAATTGAACGTGTTGTGTTGTTGATTTTCCCAAAATACAACAGTGTCGTATTTAATGGACAACCTTGCCTGTACTCGTCGGTTTTATCGAAGTTTTTTCTGTAAATTACATTTCTCACTTTTAAGGTGTTCACTGTCAATACTTGGTGGAATGGCATTATAATAAAAATAATAAAACATTTTTAGTACTTTTTCCACATAAAATTTATTAGATCAGGACCGGTTTCGCTCATCGCGAGCATTATCAACTGATAAGAAAAATACAAAAACAGTGATATTTATACAAATTTAAATTGAAATAAAAAGGTGTAAGCAACTATTAACAATTTAAAGGATTAGCAAATTATATTATAATTACACAAAATTAAAATGCTTAACACCCATAACAATTAAAAACTCATCATCAAAGAATAATAAATCTAAGTGGCAAACGATATCAATTATAAACACAATTAAAATTTGGGAAATTTTTACACAAAGTGAAACACTACAATACTAAAGTAAATATCCTAATGATGATTTGGTGTTTTTCCCGTTTCCAAGCAATGATGTACTTCAACAAAATCGGCAGTAATGAAGATTCTGAAAAAGACATTTTTAAAAACCATATCAATTCTTACAAAAGGAATAAATTTTGAAAAACATATAAATAATATAGAAGAGCAGTTAACATAGGTTAGAATTAGATTAATGAAACGGATATAACAAAGGTGATGATGCAAATACAACCTGTTCGTTTAATAAATTAGAGTTAGGTAAAAATTTTTGTCTATTTATTTCTAAGATCTCTTGTTTATCAAGTTTTAACGATTTATTGTTGACATGCAGGATTCTAAAGTTTTTAGAGATATCATATTCCTTTTGTAAGAATTGATATGGTTTTTAAAAATGTCTTTTTCAGAATCTTCATTACTGCCGATTTTGTTGAAGTACATCATTGCTTGGAAACGGGAAAAACACCAAATCATCATTAGGATATTTACTTTAGTATTGTAGTGTTTCACTTTGTGTAAAAATTTCCCAAATTTTAATTGTGTTTATAATTGATATCGTTTGCCACTTAGATTTATTATTCTTTGATGATGAGTTTTTAATTGTTATGGGTGTTAAGCATTTTAATTTTGTGTAATTATAATGTAATTTGCTAATCCTTTAAATTGTTAATAGTTGCTTACACCTTTTTATTTCAATTTAAATTTGTATAAATATCACTGTTTTTGTATTTTTCTTATCAGTTGATAATGCTCGCGATGAGCGAAACCGGTCCTGATCTAATAAATTTTATGTGGAAAAAGTACTAAAAATGTTTTATTATTTTTATTAATTACATTTCTGTTCCTCTCTGTCTAAGTCTATAATTACACCCTGTTTTTTTGTGTTGAATATAATAAGCCATTTTGTTTGACTGGACTCACCTTTCACTCAAGTGAACTTGAGTGTGCTGAGAATCTTTGAGAGGTCCATAAAATCGTATACCGGATGAATAGATCTTGCTACAGATCCAAAATTTATGTATGCATTTCAGCTGAGATTATCACAACACGAATAAAGTGAATGCTTAATTTCGGGATAAATAAGCACTTATCCAAGGATAACAGGGACGAAAAACAACCTTGCATAAGTTGTAATACGCACGCGTAGAAAAATATTTGTTTTATAGACGTAATAACTAATGCGTAAACACGTGTCACTCATAGTTAACCTTTTCCAGGCCGCAGATTTTTAATACAAAAACAGACCGGAAAAAATATGATAAAATAATTTCAGAGATGTCACAAATAAACCCATAATACTACACTTGGTATCAAAGAATTAAACGCCTACACTTTGCAAAAACTTTCACAGATCTCGGGTCCGATAAATATATGTCAATTATAAAAATGACAGTGACATTTGTTCCAGTCTGTTAGTATTTTTTTGTAGTATACTATTTTAACACAATTCAAGTTGTATAACGGAAAATTTTTATTGTACAATTTTTTGATACATTTGCTTTTTAGTTTTGCCAGAATTTTAAGGTTATAATTGACAAGGAAAACTTGATAATTTTAGTTTTTTAACGTGTTTATTATTGAATGCAATACTATATATTTTTAGAGCCTACTAAGAATTCGGTTATTGAATTACATATATTCGAATGCTGAAACCGCAGATTTTTCTATAATAAACATATTATATTTATATACAACTTAATAAACGTTTTATGAAAAAGATGTGAGATGAAAACATTGAATTAGTATCTAAATTTAACTTTAGCGTTTTTAAAATGAAAGCAATTGTGAAAATTACAACCAGGAAAAAGAAGCTAAGAAAGGTTTTTATTGAGCAATTTATTAAAGCAATATTAGATTGAATAAATTCAACACCAGTTTATACATATGTCTTCGTGTGCTTCAAATTTGTTTCATTTTCATTTCATAATTAAGAAATAATACAATATTCCTTTGTACTTAATTTCTAATTGTATTTATCAAAATCAGGACCGGTTTTGCTCATGGCGAGAATTTTTAAACTGATTTATATTTATCAACTTATATTTCATAACTTTATTTTGTCCCAAAATCATCAAATAACATTTTTTCTGCGTCCTGTAAAATGTCCTTTTTGCTTTATACGTTCAATATGTAATTGGCTTAATAACTTTAGCTTAACCTAAAAAAAACTGTTTTTGATAGATTCGGCAGTAAATTTTTGGAAGACCATTTTTAATATAAAATTAAATTTGATAACTTAGTTTCTCCACTTGTGTTACAAACTGTCACTTTTTGATGAAAAAAAAAACATGTTTTTTTTTTTATTAATTTCTTTAAATACCTACATAAATGAAATTCTAACGTTTATAAAAGAAAAAACATTATACTATTCGACGACCCTTCCGTCATATTACAATATATGTACATTACAAATTGCTTTGGTAAAAAAGAATATTAAGCAATAGTGTGGTTTGAAATGCCTCCAGCGCAATAATTACAACAGAGATTCTTTTTGACAAAGAAAACCTTTTGAGAAGCGCAACGAAATAAAAAAAGGGTTTTTCATAATTATATTAAAGTAATTTTATATTATTAAATTATATTACATTCTATACAAT
The DNA here is from genome assembly GCA_030503985.1 of Himalopsyche tibetana. NCBI lineage: Eukaryota > Metazoa > Arthropoda > Insecta > Trichoptera > Rhyacophilidae > Himalopsyche > Himalopsyche tibetana. The sequence continues at coordinate 18,811,376 of JAPJYX010000006.1, forward strand.
TACGAAGTGTTTTTTTTCTTTTTAAATATAATGAGAAAAATAAACGCAAGCTTTTCCGGCCTTTCTTTAAGTCGGGAATTGATAATGAGGAAGTAAACAAGTATATAAATAGGTTCATTAAATCACTGTTGAAAAATGATAAATTTAGATTTATAAAAAGGCACTCACATTTTTAATACAAGATAATTAAAAGCTTTGATTATACAATACGATAAAGGTGAAAAACTTGTGTACTTCTAGATCAGTGTTTCTCAACGTTTTTATCCCGTGGACTTTTTCGAGTGTCTTATTTTTCTGTGGCCTCCATAGCTGTTTTTTACTATTGAAGTTTATGAAATTTAGGGACCCAAAACGAGCGTCTGCGAGACTTTTTTTGTAGGTTTTCCCGTAATTTCTTATTTCAAGAACCCAGAAATTTCAAAATCCGAAATCCTAGGAATTTGCGGATTTCCCACTTTTTTTGATTTGACACTTTTGGTTTTTTTAGCTCTTCTCAGACATTTCAACTTCTATAACACAAGAATTTTCGGATTTCAGAAAATTTTGCCCTTGGCCCCCCAAAACTGTACGGTGTCTCTCTATGTTTCCTCCCGTTGAGATATCCCTGCTTTAGATCGTTGTGCAGCTAAATAATAAAATAAAAAAAATCATTTTATTGTTTTCAAATAGTAATTTATAAATTCTTTTAAAGACATACAATCAACAGTTCAATAAATCGTTGGAATTCGGTTTAAAGCCATGAATATCTGTGATAGATAAATTTCCGACCCACTCATCCACGTTTAGAATTAAAAATTCATTTATCCCTATTATATTCATAAAAATAAGTTGAACTACCGAGTAAAAATCACCTTTGCAATTTCATAAATTAGTACTAAACTTTTTACAAACACGTTTCTAAATTTTCGTCAGTTTTGATGTAATGGATTAAAAATGTTCAATACACACACATATTCCATTAACTCAAATCCAAAAATGTCTGTTATTTCATTATTTACTTAATCCAGTATAAAAACATGTGAAAAAAATAAGTGCCAAATAATATGGCCATGTGCTATGTTTGCCACGGAATAGATCGTGGCAATCTTCCTGTTTTATAGCAATATCGGTTGAATAAAGTACACTTATGTGTCTCCTGAAAACTTTTTGAAATTCCCGTCGATATGTTCCACATGGTAAAAATATATATGAATGATTTTTATAAAAGTTTCATTTAATTAAAAAATCACATTAAAAAGATTTTTAATGTAAGGAATACGTCAGAGGGATTGAAAGGCAATATTAATTCTGTGACAGAAATATCTTTTAACAAATTAATAAATATCCTTAGAACAAAATAATTCTAAGGATGATAGTTTTGTTAAATTGATTTTTCAATTGATTTATGAATTTATGTTCTCCTTCCCATTCATTTTACCTTAAAAAAGTGGCGTAGCGAGAGCGGTAAGCTAACCATTAGTCATGTATTAGCTCTAACCTTATATTCCTACTCTCTTTGGAAAAAAGAGAGGCTTAGCAACTGAGTAACAAGCAACACTTTTGTTGAGATAAACTCCATTATGAGTCCACATGCTCTACATTAGAAGCGAGCATGGAAAAAAAAACAATAATATAGTACTACAAAGTAAATTGTGAAATCCAATCAACAATAAAAAAATATTGTGTGCTAATTCCACATTTATTTACTAGAATCTTGACCGGTCTCGCTCATCATGAGCATCAGCTGATAATACAAGTGATGATCCTAATAAATAAATGCCAAATAAATTAAAAAAAGCTTATTTTATTTTATAAGAAGATATCTGTTCAGGCATAGTCCTAAAAATTCCGTGATGCCAAAACACCTTATGATACTGTTTGACGATTACTGTGATATTGAAAACATTGAAACTTAATTTTATAACAAGAGGGCTAATTATTATAACATACTAGCCGGTTCCCGGCAAGCGTTGCAATTAGGGCATCCAATCCCGGGATCCCGTTCAATTTTCTGATCCCGAAATCCCGGGATTGAGATGGCCGCGATCCCGGGATTTCGGGATTGAGAAATTTCTAGCAAATTCTCGAAATTTACACGAAATTGGCAAATCGGGGATTTCAAATTCTTCGGTGAGCTAAAAAAAAAAAAAAACGAGTTTCTGTGAGATTCTGGGAAAAAGTATACCAAATCGGGGATTTCAAATTCCTCGGTGAGCTAAAAAAAAAAAAAAACGAGTTTCTGTGAGATTCTGGGAAAAAGTATACCAAATCGGGGATTTCAAATTCCTCGGTGAGCTAAAAAAAAAAAAACGAGTTTCTGTGAGATTCTGGGAAAAAGTATACCAAATCGGAGATTTCAAATTCCTCGGTGAGCTAAAAAAAAAAAAAACAAGTTTCTGTGAGATTCTGGTAAAAAGTATAGCAAATTGAGGATTTCAAATTCCTCGGTGAGAAAATCTCAATCCTGGGATCCCGGGATTGGAAAAAGGCTTCGGGATTGGATACCCTAGTTGCAATGCCACTCAAAGAAAGAAAGTGTTTTAATTGTGTTTATTGAAGTGCATTTTTTCTTTTTCTGTCTGATATTTGCTGCCGATTGTCTATATTACGACACACGCACCACCTACTGTAAGTTAATTCTACTATAACGTTCGCGTACGTTGTCAAAAGGAACTGTATGTCAGACATACAAAAAATGATTTTTATATATATACGAATATATAACTGTAAGTTAATTTTACTATTCTTATAACCTTTGCGCAAGTTCAAGCAAAAAGTTTGTCAAAGTTTTATTGCAATCGAATGAGCGGTGTGGCAGCGGATAAATTACGAGCAAATAAACTATCATTTGAATATATTAGATAACAAGAGTGTTAGTTACTTTTAAGATGGTCACTGTCAATACTTGGTGGAATGGCATTATAATAAAAATATTAAAACATTTTTAGTACTTTTTACACATAAAATTTATTAGATCAGGACCGGTTTCGCTCATGATGAGCATTGTCAACTGACAAGAAGTACAATGAAACAGTGATATTTATTTATACAAAAGTTAAGTGAAGTATCACTGTTTCATTGTACTTCTTATCAGTTGACAATGCTCATCATGAGCGAAACCGGTCCTGATCAAATAAATTTTACGTGAAAAAAGTGCTAAAAATGTTTTATTATTTTTATTAAGAGTGTTAGTACTGTTATAAATTTGACGCAAACTTTGAGTCAATTTAATGTACAATAAATATTATGAAATGTTGTTTTAAAATGAATTATAATTACAATTTTCTTTAGAAACATATTTAACTCCTCCATGCTCATGATGCATTCATAGCTAGTTGAGCCATTAAATCATTCAAGCATTTTAAGCATTTATACATAAAATGAGGGTGAAAATTAGACCTAGAATATATTTTCAAGCATATATACATTTTTTATTATACATAACTATTTTTAGCTTCTAACATAGGTTTAAATACTGTCAATAAACAGTGAAACTGAGATGCCATCATGGCAGGGAACGTGATTTTTTAGGATGGCATGTTATGGGTTAAAAAAGCTCTCACTTTGCAAACGGTTATTTGCCATGCTATATGTTTCCGTGCACCGTACGAAGGTTGTGCACCAGCCCGAGGCTTCTTTCGTAACGAGTAACGGTCGTTGTTGACTTAACGCGGTCGTTATTGCCCGCCAGCGCCGTTATGCGATGCCAGAATCGTCGTTGGCGGCTGTTTTCTCCGTAACGTAGTTTTACACTGCTGTACTGGATACACAAACTTGTTGAGCGTGGAGAATGGTTCTACTATTTGCACCCTTTTCCTCGGTCCGTTTGGAATTGCATAACAGTTATACCGCACGTATTTGTGTAGGTTTCAATACTCAACCATCTGAATTTAATGTTGTATTATTGTAGCAAAAAAATCCTGCATTAGGTTGAAAAAGACAGATTGATAGTTCTGAGTAAACAGCAGATGGGAATTTTTGGCTTTTATGATCGAGTCTCAAGCATCGATACTTTATGTAACATAGATAATTTGACCCTTTATTTTTCTCTACCTTTCAGGAGAGTCAATGAAAAGTTTCCCCAGTAATATGTTACTTACTTTGAAAAAGGTGCAAGTTATTCAAAATATTTTTTTATTGCCTTAAAGGGTGATGCGTTGGTTTCCGATATAATTGTTAATTTTGTAAATCTTTTTTTATAATTTGTTTAATGTATTTATAATAGTTTAAGATTTCGACTGAAGATGCTTGGTGGAATTTCAATAATTAAATAGTTAAAATTATGTACATTCACACAACTTTTGTCACTAACGACCCGGGTTTCACCTTTCGGCATCTTCAGGCGTTCAAGCGCACGGATGAACTTGAGCTGACGCTTAGTAAATGAATGTTTAAAAATATCAATATTACTTTGTACTTATTTCCTCTTTTAATTATCAAGATCTGAACCGGTTTTTTTAATGGCGAGCATTATCAAATGATCAGTTCCGTTCAGCGACTGGTCCTAATCTTGTTAAATAAAAGAGAAAATAAGTACACAGGAATATTGTACTTTTTTAATATAATGGTGCTTTAAGGCAATATAAAAATAATTTTAATAACTTGCACCCTTTTAAAAGTAAGTAACATATTACTGGGGAAACTTCTCTTTGACTCTCCTGAAAAGTAGAGAAAAATGAAGGGCCAAATTATCAATGTTACATAAAGTATCGATGCTTGAGACTATCATAAAAGCTAAAATTACCCATTTGCTGTTTACTCAGAACTATCAATCTGTCGATTTGTCTTTTTCTAACTGTTCCAATCGGGATCTAATATAAAAATAATTTGAATAACTTGCACCTTTTTAAAAGTAAGTAACATATTACTGGGGAAACCTTTCTTTGACTCACCTGAAATGTAGAGAAAAATGAAGGGCCAAATTATCTATGTTACATAAAGTATCGATGTTTGAGACTATATCATAAAAGCTGAAATTATCCATTTGCTGTTTACTCAGAACTATCAATCTGTCGATATGTCTTTTTCTAACTGTTCCAATCAGGATATAATGCAGGATTTTTTTGTATCGACAGTGAACACTCTAAAAATGTTACTGTGTAAATTTATTTCCAGAAGGGGCGTATTGAACAGTTTTTGCATCCACTACTTTTAATAATACAATTTTTAGTCACTTTATGTAATATGTTATTTTATATCAAGTGCCATGTGTTATTAAAGAATGCCAATAAACGAGCGACTAAGTGGCTGAATTATAATATCAAAATATAGATACAATAATGTCAAGTGAGAGCTTAAAACTAATATACAGAGACAATTGCTTCTACGAAAAATGAATTTGCTTAGTTTTTATTTGAAATACTTGAGTGACTTAAAAATATCATTTTATTTTAAAAAAAAAACAGAATATTTGGCGCAGTTGCAATTATTAAATGGAAATAAATATTTTATTAAATATCTAAAAAATTAACCCCTAATTTCATATTGGGTATCAATAGAGTTTGAGAAGGTATTTAAAGCGATAAAAATCTTTATTGGTTTACCTGTAAAACCTTCTCGAAAACTTTCGCTTCAGAAACACGAGCTTAGCAAAAAAACTTTTATCTACGAACCCTTTAAAGCAGAGTGAACGAACTGATGGTTTGGTAATGATACTCTCAACTTTTCAATAATCGTTTATATGCATATATCATTTACAATTTAAAACAAAGGTTTTAGTTGGCTCTTAATCAAATTGAATTGATACAATATACAAATATGTTTGAGTTTTTAGTATTTTTGTTACAAAGATCAACAATAAAATGAAGCACACGATATAATAAGTAGACTCGTTGTTCACCTGCGAAATATAAATAAAAAAAAACATAGGAACTCGTGCCATTAACAAGTCTATTTAGAAACGATATTTATATAAAAGCCGTCAAGCATCACAATTCACAACTGATACGACGCTATATATTTATTATATATTGACACTTCAATTTATTATAACAAAAGTTACAACAAAAAAAGATTTACCATTTATTAAGTGATTGATAAACAAATGTATTTCTCCGAACATGGAAGACAGTGAAATAAAATTTAAAAAAAAAACAAATTTCGAAATTAGTATGCCAACTGATTTTTGAAAGCTTTTTTTGTTTTTCTTTTAATTGTTTATTGTTTCAAAAAGAAAGACATTACATGATATTACAATTACAGCTGACGTCAATTCACCATGCACATGACAAATATAATATAAGAAAATAGTTTGAACATACAAAATCAAAAAATAAAATCTAACTAAAAGTTTTCACATATTTTTACTAAAAATGTCCACTTATCTAGGCATTGAAAAGAAATGTCTAAATTATGTTCCATTAAAAAAAATCTCTTGGTATTGCTTCAAGCATTTAGCTGCAAAAAAATATTTTTTAAGCCATATTGAAGTCACGGATAGTTTTTATTCCTAACAAAACTTTAAAAAAAAAGTCGTATAGAAACCCCGCATGACTATATGATCATGCTCATCCTTTTGTAACTTTGTAATATTGTGTACGGACAGTAGTAAGGACAAAAGTGACTGTATAGGCACGAAAACATTCGGGGTTGAAATATAGTTAAACGTGAAATTTTAAAAAATATTTACAATTTGACCTCTTTAGATCAACATAATTTCAATACAAATATTAGCAAAAGAACTGTAAATATTTTGATGTTTTGATAAAAAAATAACTAACAGTTTCAAAAAGTCCATTGAAAAAAACGGAAATTCATAAAATTTTATGCGCTTTTGGTGGCTGTATTCGTCCCCGCGGCTGATGATCTACTGAAGTCTGTACCCTTCTTAACCAAATATGAGTGAAAGCAAAGATATTCAGGTAGAAAAAGGATGAATAGTGGGATCAATAGACAACGGTGTTTACTGTGACCATATGGGCACGCTCGTTCTTAGGGGTTACATCTATCATATACCGTAAAAGAAGAATTATTTTTTAATCAAAAAATCAAACAAAGTTCAATTATCTCGAAACTAATATTTTTTATTTGTCTCACTGTTGCTTTTACGTGACAACACGCGAGAGAAAACTGTTTCCGATCACTGTTTTATCGAATTTTCTTCCTGTGCGTACTAGCGTCTTAAAACTTTAAGTCGCTTATTTGCGAAATTTCTTTAACGATAAGGAAAGTTTTCCAAACGTATAGAAAGGTATCGATAACCATCGAGTTCCCTCTGAATCGATTTAAAGTTATATATTTAAATAACGTTACTTTAAAGCATTAACCCTTTTGCTTTATTTGAAACATACTGTTATTAATTTTTGTTTCGAAATCGGATAATATTATCTGCTTCAATAGGAAATATGTTTATCGTGACATACTATCAACTATTTTATTAAAGATTTATTTCCTTCGAGTGGTGATAGTAAGTGGTTTAATTGTTATTCTATTCATTGTCACAAATATAAGCTCTGTTTAGTTATCAGAAGGTTCCAATACCAAGTCTATGTAAGCCACATTTTTAAATGTGATGTTTACGAGCATAGGCGTGTATATATAATATATTTTCTCCACAAGATTTTCTTCGAGTTTTATAAGATTTCAAATTTAAAAAAAGCAGAGAAATTTATAATTCGCTGTGTTACCATCACCAGCATGAAAGTTTCAATTCTAGATGCGTCCGGACTTCCAGTTAAACTTTTCTGTGATCAAGAACTATCAATGATTTAATCTAATGCAAGGGTAGGCTGGAGGGAGACCCTTGTTAGATTTTACCACGGCCGGCAAGCCCCTTGTTAAATTAATAGAAAACAATATTCTCAGATGAAATTAGTACATAACTGCAATTTCTGACATATATTATCCAGTGGCGTAAAGTGAGTGTTAGCTTTGGGTGTGCTGTGTATGAAAATAAAAAAAAACTGAACAAAACAATTAGGTATATGAAAAAAGGTTGAGTAACTGAATTTCTCAATGCAGTTCTCATCGAAAAACTTGTACCAAAATACCTCCATTTGGAGGACATATACTCAAAACTCATAGCGGACATGGTTTGAAAAAATATATGTCAAAATGTTTTGAAAACTATTTGTAAATTATAAGGGTAAAATATTTTTTTTTTTTTAACCATGTCCGCTCTGTTTATCTCAACAGAAGTGTTTCTACGAGAACTTCTTGTTACTCAGTTGCTCAACCTCTCTCTTTCCAAAGAGAGTAGGGATAGAAGGATAGGGTTAGGACAGGATTAGTGGTAAGCTAATCGCTGTCGATACGCCCCGTTCATAGGATAGGAAAGGTGAGAGGGGAGAATTCAAGACATCACATACATCCATGCCTTTGAACAGAAATTCATAAATCGATTGAAAAATCAATTTATAAAACTGTCCGTACCGGGATTTGAACCCGGGCCCTCTGTAGCCGAAGCCAACACCGTTGACCACTCGACCACACAGGCGACAATATGAATATTAGTAATAAATTATATCACGCCAAAATATCAATGAAAAATGACCTGTTAGAATAATCTAATACAAAAGTATAGATGTAAAATTTTCGAAAGAACGCCCAAGAAACCTCATACATGACGTGTGAGCTGTCAATAAAGAGGAAGACTTGCAACCTTAAAGTTGCGTACAAAAATATTCGCTCCACGCTACGCGTGCCCAGACTGCGCGTTTGTATGCAATCGTATGGAAAGGCAGGTCGTGCGCTTGGGACAACGCTCGCCTTTTCAAATACGGTATACTACCACGCAACAAATATATTGTAAATATATTACTTCATGTTCTAGATTTTGCAGGCGTATGTTCCGGGTGTGCGGCGCACACCTTGCACACCCTGAATTTACGCTCCTGATAATATCTACGACAGCTTCCAGTATACACAGTAGTACATTTTTAGCCATTTACATTAGGAAATTTGAGGAGCAAACATTCAAAAAGTGTTTTGTCACAAATTTTGAAAAATGGCGTTTTATACCAATTCTGGTAGACCATAATAAAACCTATGAATGGAAATCAAAATTAGTGTTCAAAAAGGTTTTTTTTCATATTAAAATGAAATCATAAAGTTGACACATTCATACAAACCGTCACTTTTGCAACACTTAAATCATTATTTTCCAAGCTTTGTATTTGTGTGACAAAACACTTTTTGAATGTTTGCTCCTCATTTATGGTAAACTGCATATTGTTGCATATTTTAAGTGTATTAAGTAAAAATCGTTTGCTTATTTAAAAGTATTGCATATAATTGCATTTTTTTAAACCATGTCCGCTCCCAATGTGAAGTTTATGAACTCCTAATGGAGTTTATCTCAACAGAAGTGTTTCTACGAGAACTGCTTGTTACTCATTTGCTCAACCTCTCTTTTTCCAAAGAGAGTAGGGATAGAAGGATAGGGCTAAGACAGGATTAGTGGTAAGCTAATCGATATCGATACGCCCCGTTCATAGGATAGGATGGGTGAGAGGGGAGAATTCAAGGCATCACATACATCAATTTATAAAAATCTCCGTACCGGGATTTTGAAGCCGGGCCCTCCGTAGCCGAAGCCAACAACGTTGACCACTCGGTCACAATTGCATATGACTGATAAATTACTTTGATATTAAGCGAGCCTTTTGTTAACGTATTGGCAGCCCACCGCTGATCTAATGGAAATCTTTCACAGCACCTCTCTAATGCGCCGATGGCTGTACAATTTCTGTTTCCTTCTGTTGCCTTCATCTTTTATTGAAGTTTATCTACTTCGCCATACAGCCAGTAAAACTATACGTTAAGTACAGCAAATATAAGTATTTTTCTTCAATAACCTTCACAGTTTGTTGACATATTATTACAATATAGGAATAGTATTGTATTTAGTACTCTTGGCTTTTTATACAATCGTTTTTATACAATAAAACGTTTTTGAAATATTGCAAAATGGCTGATACTAACTAAATGCTTAATTTTGTTTTACAGAGAAGATATAATGTTTTGTGAATGGGTTTGACTGCTACTTTGTGGAAATAAATTAAACAAAATACATGATACAAATAATGTAACAAATGGTGACACTTGTTTTGCCCTTCTTAGAAACATCTTCAAACTTCCGATGGTTTCGGCGGTAGCTTTGTGGAAGTTCATTTTAATAGAAAATTTAGATTAACTTTGATTATAACACGTATTGTGTTACTAACTGTGACACGTGTTTCGCAAGTCTGAAGTTTCAGTTAGTCTGAAGAAGGCGAAACACGTGTCACAGTTAGTAACACAATACGTGGAATAATCAAAGTTAATTAAAATTTTCTATCTTCAAACATGTTGCCTCGGTCTAAAGATGCTTTCCGACTTGTCAATAAGTGAAATAATGACTAAGTCATCTCTATTGTTCAAATATCACATTTAAGGTTTTCACTGTCAATAATTGGTAGAAAAACAATCACGCTCATGGTTCTCCGGTTCTAATCATATTAAATAACTCTAGAATAAGTACAAAACAGTGTTTTACTTGAATAAATAATTTATTACAAAATATATAAACCACGAACGTTTAGAATCTTGTATATGTTATGTAAGTATACAAGTTATACGTGTTTGTATATTGTATAAGCGAATCGAATTGGCATTGATAATTTGAGAATTGAAAAAAAAAAACATATTGGAATATCTGCCGGGCAATATTTTGTAGAATAAAACGTGCCGTAATAGAATAACGACGTTCGAAAACAAATTGAAAAATTTAACATGACCTAGCGGCTTTCTCTATGACCTATATTTGAAAATTTAATCATCTTCCCGCCGTTCGAAAAGAGTCGGTTCCAAATTTAAATCGAAATAAAATGCCCGCCACGGCGTTTTTTGTTTCACTTTTTCTTATTACGCGAGCAAAAAAACAAATAACCACCAAAGTTAGAAAATTGAGAGACACTAAGGTGACCACGAGTTTTGGTATTTATTAAATATGAAAGTAAAGTTTATATAAATCAAAAAATAAAAATAATAAAAAAAATTTACTACTTTTTCCCCATAAAATTTATTGGATCAGGACCGGTTTGTGTAATTATAATGTAATTTGTAAATCCTTTTTATTGTTAATAGTTGCTTACACCTTTTATTTCAATTTAAATTTGTATAAATATCAAGAAAAATATATATAAATATATTTAAATATATAAATATATATATAAATATATTTTTCTCATCAGTTGATAATGCTCGCAATGAGCGAAACCGGTCCTGATCCAATAAATTTTATGTGAAAAAAGTACTAAAAATCTTTTATTATTTTTATTATAATGCCATTCCACCAAGTATTGACAGTGAACACCTTTAAAGTGGTTTATATAAATCATTACAATATCGACTGCGGAAAGGAAAAAAGACGTAACCCACATATACCAAATTTTACAGGAGGCACAGGAAATGTGCTTTGATGATTTTGGGCCATATGCAAATTATGAAATATCCAAAGCTTTGAAGTGCATGGAGACTTCTAAACTGGTGTTTAATTGACAAAATCTAATATTGATTAGTAAAATTGTCTTGGAAAAACCTTTTATTCAGTCTTTTTTCTTGGTTTCAATTTTCACAAGATCATCTTGTTTCAAACTTAAAAGCTAAATTTAGATACTAGTTCGGCATTTGCAGCTTACATACCTTTGATAGAACGTGTATCAAGTTTGATAGATTGTGATTATCGAAGAAAAGCTGTTTTGATAAAACTGTGGGTTACGTCCTTTTTCCTTTCCACAGTCGATATTTTAAAAAAATGGGGTGTATCTGTGTCATGGACACGGCCGTGTGTTTTACGTGAATACGTCTCGTAATAGGTGATATTACGCTCCATTTTTACGTTGCCGGTACTGCTTGACTCGGTCATATGGTGTTTTAATGGTACCATTCGATTGCTCTTGAGAAGCCATTTCAAACCGTATGCGATCTTTGTATTTCGACTTGGCTTTTTGACGCGTTAAGCCCGACATTATATATGTATTTTTTTAACACCTAATTATAGTCACAGTCACAATATTACACTAATGTTTTATCTTTAATCGATAGATTTTGTCAAGAGCTAACGATTGAAACTTAAACGAACATCGTAACTTCTTTAAGTCAAAAGTTATATTAAATAGAAATCTCGATACGCAGCAAAATTACCTCAAAATGGCGGCGCTTCCCCTTCCGCCCCGCGCGATGTATCACAGTCTTTACATAGCCCAATATATTTTTTTAATCTTTAGCTTTCCAGTGGTGTAATTCAATTTTGAATAGCGATGATAGATATGAAGCTGCAACACCAAACTGTATCCCCCGATTTTGATATTATTTGTTTTTTTGAATTGCCTCCCTATAGAAGCAATTTAAAAAACATATTCACGTCAAAAACACTATTACGAAGACTGACATGATACTATACCTAAGTAAGTGGAGAACTTAAACCAGAGCTTCTTAACATGCCCCCTTCCCTTATGGATGTTTTTGAAATCTTAGTACAATTTTATATTTTTAGTATTTTGGTGGCACTGGTAAAATTGATTGCGATTGCATGTTATGCAATCTCAATCAGTAAAATGATTGAAAATAATGGCGTTCATACTGGGACTTGAATCCGTAAGATCCAATAAGCCAACGACGTTAACATCTGCACCACGGAGCCGAAAAAGTCTTCATCGATAATTATTTTCATAAATAATTAATTATTAACGGTTGAATTTCTCATACGTGGGTTAAAATTGGTAAATTGATGTACTGTAACATATATCTCCGTAATATAATATAAACTAAAATCCGTCACGGGATAGTTCTGGCTATGGCATGATGCCAAAATAGCTATCAACAATATTTGATAATTCTAGTGGAAATCCAATTAACTAATTACCATCTTCGCTGTTGACATCCAAGTTTGATTCATTCAAAAAGATAAACGTTTTCAGTTGTAATAACTTGGAGAGAAATCTACAAAGACTTGCCTAACAAACGTTTATGCGATATCAATTAAATATAAGTGACACGCTTTAGGTTGTGAGAAATTGATATATATTCAAAAGAAGATACGTTACATAGTTTTAATAAAATATTTATTATTTTAATTAATTGAATCAAGTTAACTAGAACTTTGAAAACGACTCAATATCACAGAGGCGTCAAATTGAAATCATTAGGTGGGCCAAATAAAATATTGCATTACTTTGACGGGACACGGGACGAGCCACCCACTGTACTAACTTGTCTAAAAAATACATTTGTTTAAATATATATCGACTGTGGAAAGAAAAAAGGACGTAACCCACACATAGTAAACTTTACAGGAGGCACAAAAAACGTGTTTTAATGATTTTGGGCCATATGAAAATTATGAAATATACACAACCTTGAAGGGCACGAAAACTTCTAAACTGGTGTTTAATTGACATAATCTAATATTTATTAAAGAAATTGCCTTGTAAAAACCTTTTTATTAGTCTTTTTTCTTGGCTTCAATTTTCACAAGCTCATCTTTTTTCAAAATTAAAAGCTAAATTTAAATACTAATTTGGTATCTGCAGCTTACATCCTTTCGATAGAACGTGTATCAAGTTTGACACATTGTGATTATTGAGAAAAAACTGTGGGTTACGTCTTTTTTCCTTTCCACAGTCGATATACATGTGTGTACTATTCATGCGCATACATATTGAACGAAGTTGTCTAGATTTCCAAGTTTGTGTACATCGATGAAAATTACAGCCGTCTCACTCTAAGTCTGCCCACTAGAGCTAAAAAACAACTATGCAATATGAATGCACTACATTAACTCTGTCTTGCTCAGTTGGCTAGCGCTGTCCCTCATGAAACTTACATTACTACAATAAATGTTTGCCAAAAGATTGCGACTACCCAGATAATAATTCGACATTTATGAATTATCAACGATTAATTAATATGTAAATATCGCCTGCTGTGATTCAGTTGGTTAGAGCTTGCTCTACTGATCACGCAGGTCTGGGTTCGATTCCTGGTAATATCACAGTGAATTTGAGAATTATTTAATTCAAAGTTTTGATCGAAGACTGGGTGTTTACGATGTCAGATCAAATTGTGTCCTCTCCTCCCATCCTTCTTAACCTTTAATAACTGGGTGTAGCAATAGCGATTAGTCAACCACTAGTCCCGTTCTAGCCTTATTCTTATTTCCCTACTACTCACTTTGAAAAAAGTGAAGTTGAGCGACTGAGTAACAAACAGTTCTCGTAGCAAAAAACTTCTATTGAGATATCTTCATTAGGAGGCCATATATTCCACATTGGAGGCGGACATGGATCATTTTTTTTGTTGTTTAATTTTATTTTATCAATAAAAATATGTTTAAAAGGTCGAAACCTTGGAATAAGTCGCACAAAACCTTCAATTGAGTGACACGTGACCCATGTAAAATGTCTAACCTAAAATGTAACCGTGCTATCAGAAGCGGCTTAAAACTAAATTGATAAAAATGAGATTAGTATACAATGAGATTCTCTAACATCAAGTATTTGTCTAGAATAACTCGGTAGGTGCATGAATTATAGAATTATATTTAACTTTCATTATAACAATCGATGATGTTCAAAAGATTACATTAATGCATAACAATATCAACTACAAATAATCTGTTATAATATATTGTAGAAAATAATTTATTTATCAAAAAAAGTATAAAGTAATGTACTATGCTGATAATGGTATTATATATTGCGATGGGAAAACTTTGTTCAAAGACGACGAGCTCTTATATTCGGACACAGCTTTGAAGCAGACAGAGCTGCAATGTTTTACGGTTCATTGAAAATTTGCAAAGATATTTCACTTTCGATGTAAGCACACCAGCCTGTCTTGAAAAGTTAAATCTTTAAAATGTTTTGGGTTATACCGCCAAGAAGTTTTAAGTATATTTTGAAAAGTTTTTATATTTTGCAGCTGATGTGTAAATTTTGTAACGATGTTTTCGTATCAGAAAAGTTACAGCTTAATTAGGCGTTAAAGAAGATAAAATATAACACTGGTATGACGCCCCTGGAGTTTATGTTTTCACTCCATTTGTGCGTGATTTTATCAATTTATAATAAACAATATTTTAATATTTCTAATGCTTAAATTTAAAATATCACCCTTTTTTATTTTGACTTTCTAGTTGGATAACAACGTTGTCAGTTAATTGTATATACTAACCCTCGTTTTCCAACAACTCAAAAAGTATATAAATAATAATATTTTATACATAGATTGATATTTTTTTAATCCATGGTCAACATTTCTACAATGAAATATACCCGTCAGTTGATATGTTTGAAAAATGTTTTTTATACCCTATCGCACGAGGTCCTTAACTTTATTATAAACACCTACTACCTACACTTATAAGGTCTTCACTTTCTATACTTCGTGGAATGGCATTATATTCAAAAAACAAAACAGAAATTTGTACTAATTCCACTTTTATTTAATATGATCATGGCCCAGTTTTGACTTATAAGGATACATATTAAAACAGTGCTGTTTATACTTAACCAAGTAAAACTATTAAAAATGAAATAAACATTTGTTTGATAGAAAATATGTCAATTTAGTGTCACTTATTGATATTTTTTTTTATCTTTATCGGTAAATTCGTTTCGTATTTCTGTTTCCAATTATTTATTGCGTATTCTTATAAGTTCAAAATGCTCGTCTTGATCATATTAAATATACGTGGGCGCTATATATACAAATATCTGCGTATTTTACGCAAAATTTTTCACAATATGAGAATATGTATGTCTTACAAAACTAGATAAATAATCTTATATACATATAATACCATTCACGAATCGGAAAATTTCAAATCTGGTATCAACCATTTTATTTTTCTTTTATTTGCCACCCTTTACGATCCTTCAATAATGGGGCGTAGTGAGAGTGATTAGTCAACCACTAGCTCTGCCATAACTTTATCCTTCAATCCCTAGTACTCTAAAAAGAAGATTGCTCATCACTGCTTCAAAAAATCATTTTTAAATGCAAAAAACTGCAAAAACCAAACAATTTGTATCCTTTGAAAATTTAAGTAAAATCAACAAAGTAATTCTTTATATCTTTGATCAAAGTTTAAATACATTTGAAAGACTATTGTCGTGGGCTTCTGTGCCAGATCTTACGGTTTGATTGTTTTCTCTTCGAAGGCATGGGTGTTTAAAAATTCCCTCCCACCCATTCTTTAATAACCTTATCCTTCTTTCTCTACTACTCTCTTTGAAAGAGAGAGGTTGAGCGACTGAGTAACACAGTTTTCGTAGAAAATTTCTGTTGAGGTACCTCCATTAAGAATCCATATGCTCCACATCCGGACTAGATATAGATAAAAAAAATAATAGAAAATTTAAATTAACTTTGATTATTCCACGTATTGTGTTACTAATTGTGACACGTGTTTCGCCTCTTTCAGAGGCATCTTCAGACTTACTATCGCAAAGTTTGCTTAAGTAATGAAGCAAGATTGATTCTAACATTTTAAAATTATAAAATTACAAAATGGAGGTTTGGGTTTTTTTCTTTTTAAGAGGAGCAAGGAGGATTTCGATTTTATAATCCCCTCTTTGCTTCCCTTAAAAAGGAAAAATCCCAATCTGATTGGTTACAACTCATTAGTATCATTAGTATCATTATCTGTTTGTTTTATTTCGATTCTACACCCCCCTTCTTGCTCCTCTTAAAAGGAAAAAAACCCAAACCTCCATTTTGTAATTTTATAATTTTAAAATGTTAGAATCAATCTTGCTTCATTACTTAAGCAAACTTTGCGATAGTAAGTCTGAAGATGCCTCTGAAAGAGGCGAAACACGTGTCACAATAAGTAACACAATACGTGGAATAATCAAAGTTAATTTAAATTTTCTATTAAAATGAACTTCCACAAAGTTACCGCCGAAACCATCGAAAGTAAAAAAAAATAAAGTTCATTAGAAAAAAATGGGTTTATCTGTACGATTTCATTCGTATAAAAGTTCGTTTCATTTGTTACTGGCAGATAGTCACCCCAGTATGGTGTAATGATATTTATTTGACAACTGTTTATCGTCAGTTTGAATTGTCTTAAGGCTTGGAATTCAATAAGCGGAACGAAGTAGCGGAAAAATGTAGATAACTGTCCCGCGGGCAATACTCCCAATGCGGAAAGCAGAAAGTATTCCAGTTTTGCGGAAAATAAGCGATGGCGCCGTCAGCTTATTTATTGACTTTATTGAAAAGCGAACAAACCATTATGGAAGATTAAAAACGATACTATACTATTATACATTTAATGTAGGAAAAATGCCTCTGAAGTTATAGTAAAATTTTCTTTCTCTTAGACCAGCCATACTCAACCTTTTTTTACTACGGCCCGCATTCCGATATTTGCTTCTCTACGTGGGCCGCAACATATTTATGGTAATACTCCATTTTTTTTTTGAGCTCACCGAGGAATTTGAAAAGAGCTTACTGGGCCGCATGCAGGTTGAGTATGGCTGTCTTAGACTCTATCACACATATTATTTTCATACCGTAGAAACTAAATAAAGCGAAAACCACAGTTTTTTCAAAATACACTTTTTTCAATAATCAATATATATATATTACTATTTTTTTAAACCATCTACGCTCCAAATGTGGAGCATATGGACTCCTAATGGAGTTTATCTCAACATAAGTGTTTCTTTGTGAACTGCTTGTTACTCAGTTGCTTAATCTCTCTTTTTCCAAAGAGAGTAGGGATAGAAGGATAGGGCATGGACAGAACTAGTGGTAAGCTGCCTGTGTGGTCAAGTGGTCAACGTTGTTGGCTTCGGTAACGGTGGGCACGGGTTCAAATCCCGGTACGGACAGTTTTGTAAATTGATTTTTCAATCAATTTATGAATTTCTGTTGAAGGCATGGATTATGTGATGTCTTGAATTCCCCCTTCCCACCCATCCTTTCCTATGAGCGGGGCGTGTCAAATATAACTGTATATAACACTTTGTACACCCTCTATCAAAAAGATCTACGCTGCGAATACTAAATAAGTATCTAAATTTAGATTTAAAGTTAGAAAAAAGGTGATCTGTGTAAATTCAAGAATCTAGGAAAAACGGCATTTCATCAAACAAGTCCGAGCGAAATTCGTATTTAAGCAAAATTCAAAACATTCGTTTAAATATTAAAAAAAATCCCGAATTCGAAGAACAATTTTGATTTTGATTTTTGATACTTTTTACGCGATATTTTTATTTTTGAAACCAATTTATCATATATAAAAGTAAGGTTTTTTTACGCATTTTTTTATACGCTTCACTTTCTGTAACCAATGTACCGCGTAAAAAAGGATTGGGGGTACACAATGTCTGTAAGCATTGCTTGCTGTTCAAGTTAGTTTTCCTGTGCTCGAGTGGCCATTTTCTCAAAGAGTATATCACTTCACTTTGCTCCGTTGGCAAACTCTCTCTCTCTCTCGGATGCCTCGTTATCTCTAGGGATACAAACTTTTAAGTTGTACTCAAAATTTCCTTTTCGAAAAACTCGCAAGTCCTTGTGTCTCCACCATGGAAATTCGGGGTAGTAATTCGCTGCTGGGGATACGAGAGACGCCAATGTTTCGCGACAAGAGATAACAATCTAAAAAACTTGAATCCCATTGATTTATCTATATTTTATGAAACGGTATTATAAACGGTTACAGAAACACAACAACTTCTAAAAAAGTTTTAGGATCACTTTTAAGTTGTTCACTGTCAATATTTCGTGGAAAGGCATTTTATTAAAAATATAAAACATTTACGCATTCATTCACGACGAGGATAATGACGGCATTTAGTTAACAATGCTTGTCATGAGAGAAAATGGTTTTGAGTTTCGTGATATAAGAATATAAAAGTATTTCAGCTGTACACCATCGATATATAAAAAAAACTATTGGATACGTTAGAATAAATTGAGAGTATGTAAGTTAATATTCATGAGAATTTCAGGATAACTTACTCGGCCCCAAAGACGAAGAGAAAAATGCTTTAAACTTGAAAACGATCTTCGAGCTTCAAGAGAGTGAAAGATAGCATTCTTTAAAGAAATTCGGTGGGGTTTTAAATAAAATTAAGATACAGTATGCAATTATGAATTTTATTTTTTGGTATTCTGAATTGATTTTTATACAAGGAAACCTATCCACCATATTGTTTTAACATTAGTATATTTTTTTACACGGTATCGCGTGAAACGTATCTACCACGTAAATGGGGAGTTCAGTGTATTTACAAAATAGCGTATAAATAATATTGTGCAACAATTCTAAAATGATTAAGGATAACTGATATATAGTAACGATTGCAAGACTGTCGATAAGACATTGAGAAATATTATTTATTCACTTTAAGAAATTTTGGCGTATATTTCCACCATACTCTTGTATCCAGTACTAGAATCTTGAATAATTAATAAAAGATATCACTCAGAAATGAAAAGATTATAATTATATTTAAACATTGAAGTACGAGATCTCTAGTCAGAAGTGCGAAGAACCTATCCATTGAATAGAGGGGGACCTTGTTCGCATGAAGGGCGCGGGTGGGAGGTCCTTTTCAGAATGAATTCAAACGATTCTGTAGGCACGCAAATACAATTAGCAGACCCAATCTTGTTTTTAAAATTACTACCCTAATCTTGTTTATTAGACTTCTTTCACTCCCAGCTTCTTCGCCGAATTCCGTGAAATATAAGTGGAAATGCAAATTTTTCAAATATATACATAATTTATTATCTTTAGTGATTATTCTTTTCAGTCAAATTTTATAATGGAAAAAAATAATTTTTCAACTGGCTGAGAGGTTAGTATATTTTTTTCGTTATATGATCTTGAGCTATAATAAAAAAATCGAACATTTTATTTATAATTTATTAAATTTGAATCGTTCAAATTATATATATTCACACAAGTTTTGTTACTAACGGCCCGGGTTTCTCCTTTAGGCATTTTCAGGCGTGCAGTGCAGTGCACGGATGAACTTGAACTGACGTTTGTGACAAAACTTGTGTGAATGTACATAATTTGAACGATTCAAATTGAATAACGAAATTCCGATTTAACGAAAGCACCTTCAGTCGAAATCTTAAATTATAATTTATTTCTTAATGTAGAACGGATGGACACCTAATACATGTGGCCCAAGCGAGAGTTTTGTGTAAAATTTTCGAGGTTTTCAGCATTATATGCATTATGTATTTTGTTATTGATAAAATTTAAAAAAAATCATTTTAATTATAAAATGTATGAGTGACGAAATATACGAACTGGAAATGTGTACATTTGGAGACGAATCGAAGCAGTACAAATGTCTATTAGAGTATTTTAAGCCACGGGAATGTGAAAATCGATTAAAAACTAAATAAATGTGCGGGTTCATGGCACAGTGGTCAACGTCGTTGGCTTCCATGTCTGACCTCACTAGTTTGAATCCCAGCATGAAGATATTTATCGATTTCTGTTCGAACGCATGGATGTTTGTGATTTCCCAAAATTCTCACCCATCCTTCCAATCCTAAATTAACGGGTGTAGTGAGAGCGATTAGCTTACCACTAGCCCTGTCCTAACTTTATCCTTTCTATCCCCACTTTCTTCGAAAGAAAAAAAAGGTTGAGCAATTAGGTAACAAACAGGTTTCGTAGAAAATTTCTGTTAAGATAACTCCATTAGGAGGTCATATGTTCCACATCGGTAGGGGACAAAAAAATATGACGTTTACTTTTATTAAGTCATACCAAACAATTTTATAATTCACAAATAAAAATGTGAATATAACATTGGTAGTCAACGGCATAATAAAAAAAATCATTGAATTTAAATTTCCTATATTTTTTCAACAGTTACGTAAAAAAAATCTACAGTAATTTATAGATAAAGTTTGAGGCTTTATTAACTCCTCCATGCTCATGATGCATTCATAGCTAGTTGAGCCATTAAATCATTCAAGCATTTTAAGCATTTATAAGTAAAATGAGGGTAAAAATTAGACCTAGAATATATTTTCAAGCATATATACATTTTTTATTATACATAATTATTTTTAGCTTCTAACATAAGTTTAAATACTGTCAATAAACAGTGAAACTGAGATGCCATCATGGCAGGGAACGTGATTTTTTAGGATGGCATGTTACGGGTTTAAAACAAAAAAAAATAATCAAATGAAAAGAATTCGGGACAGTTAATATTTAAGCTGTGAATTATTGGTGGAAAAGGATTTATATATTTATTGAAAATAAATCAAAATGTTTATACTGGTCGTTTTCACTCTTCGCGAACAGTATTGACTGGTGAAAACGGTTCTATTGTCATATACTGATTGTTTGTGAAGTAATCAATTGATTTGAGAATTAAATAATTTTGAAAGCAGAAAAGCAGTAGGATTGATTAAACCCACAAATTTTCCGATATAGCTGTTTTTGATTCTCGCAATGTGTACAACTTAGTACACGTTTTAACAAAATATTGTAAGCTGAAATTGCCGAATTATTATCATAATATAATCCCACTTATTAAAATTGCATCTATTCATATGTAAATACTGTATTAATGTTTAGGAATATTTTTATCAGTTGAAAATGTTCGTCATGAGAGAAAGCGGTCCTGATCGAATTAAATAAAAGTGGAATTGTAAAAAAGAGTGTTTATTTTTTAGTATACTGCCTTTTCACAAAGTACTGCAAGTTGACACGTTAAAAATTATCTAAATTTAGCTAAAAGTTTGATAAAAGAAAAGGGCATGTGAAAATTTCAACTAGGAAAAATAATTTACACAAAAGTTTTTCTTAATTAAAAAATAAATTTAAAATCTTGGATATGGGTGTTCGCGATGTATCTTTTTCTCGAATTGATCTCGAGTGCCTAAAAGAAATGTTAAGCGTGTTTATCTTGTATGTTTTTTATAATTTTTTTGAATATTATGCCCAAATGAAATTTGATGTAGTGCTAAATATTTAATGTGTTACAGGCTTTTTTGGAACGTATTTGGATCATTTTTATGAGTGGCGTATTTTTTTAACGCAGGTTTCATTTGCACGGCTTTGATTTTTCAATTCAAAACATTTACTGACTTAATAATCAATTCAGGAATTGAAACCAGAAATCTCGGGACCAGGAAAATGGTTCAGTATTGAATGCTCTACTTGAAACCATATTATGTACACGACCTCGCTAGAAAGTGAAACGATCCAATCACAAATTAATTGAGTGTGAAATGTGTTTCAATTCTTTGCAAGCGTCATCACTCGAAATTTATGAGTGAGGAAAGATACAACGTTAACAATAGTAATTACTTGTGGTTGGGGGGAGAGAATTTTAAGGCAAATAAATTTTATAAGGGGGTGTCATCCAAGAATTCTAAGCTTACTTTCAACCTTCTACTATTTACACGACGAAGTATTTCTAAATGCCGAAAAATAATTACTTCTAAGATATTTGACATTGTTGATTTATTCCTGAATAAGAAAACTTCGGCCTGTTTGTCTAATATAATCGGCAGGACAACTGTTACATGTACATTTATTATTAATTTTGTTATGACAGTAAGAGATTTTTAATAGATTTATTTTAATAAAACAGTCGCTTAAGAAAATAAAAAAAAACAGATGTCAATCAATAAAGGCAATTTTAGATATTATGAAATAAGTTGTCGAAAAACATTGTTGTAAAGAATGGACTTCTAATGGCGTATATTCAACGAAAACTTCTTCTTCTCTTTGGCCATGTTCGCTCCCTATGTGGATCATATGGCCGCCACGCGGCACCTCCATGTTTCCCTGTCTCCCGCCAATAGCTTTGCTTCCTCCCATGGCTTGCCAGCATCCATCAGTTCCGCCGAGTACATCCTATGGATAGTACCCGACGGACGTCCAGGACGCCGGAATCCCACCGGTCGAAAGAAGAGGCAGGCAGAATTGAGGCTTTCCGGAGGCATCCGCAGCACGTGACCCAGCCAGTTCCAACGTCTCTCCATAACCACTGACGTGATGGGACGCTGTCTTGTACGCTCCCTTATCTCTGAGTTCCTCACAAAATCAAACCACCTCACCCCCATTATCCGACGAAAACTACTTGTTACTCATTTGCAGATGCTCTTTTTTTGAGAGCAGGGGTAAAAATATATAACAGGATAGACAAGGCAGTGGCCAGCTAATCACTCTTGCTACGTCTGTAATTGTACGTACTGAGATTTTAACCCACGAGCACTGCAACGAAACAGTTAGAAACCAATAAATAAATACTTTTCAGCAACTTCTTATTGATAGTACATAATATTATACATAATATAATAATTGTATGTACAAGCTAATTGATACTAATGAAAGTTTAATTGAGAGTTGTAATTCCAGTTTAAAAAATTGTAGGCAAATTTCAACAAACTGTTTAATATGTTAAATGTTTTTTTGACATTTCGGTTGCTTATTGTAGTTTTCACCAATAAGCTATTTTGAACTGAATTGACTGTCTAACTGACAGGACGCCATTGTAAATGCACTTTCTCATTTTTTCCCATGTCCGTTCCCAATGTAGAGAATATAGCCTCCTAATGGAGGTATCTCAACAGAAACTTTTCCACAAGTTAAGGTTGACTAGTGGTTAACTAATCGCTTTCGCTATGCCCAGTTGTTAAAGCATCGGAAATGATGGGAGGGAACTTTTTTAGACATCACAAACACCCATGAACTCGAACAGAAATCCATGAATCGATCGGGAAAAATTCTGTTCGTACTGGGACTCAAACCCGTGAGGTCTGACACGGAAGCCTAGGAACCGAAATTTGTCATCGGTCAAAAATCGGTTCTAACGCAATGATAATCAAATTACAAGCTTTGAGGTTTTCTTATAAAAAAAAAACTTGTCCTAAATTGTTAGCATTCATAATTTATTTTCGTCAAAAATAAGTTCATTTTCGAAATACACCCCTCAACGTGTGACACTGACGTATTAGGTTAATGTTTGAACAAGTTCATGGTCTGTTGACATCTGACACTTTCTACAAAGACCCTTAAGTTTAACTATTTAACGGTTTGTAACTATGGACATTGTCAACAAAAGGGAAACTATCCTTTCATTATGCAGTTGTCATACATTTACTCTATAACAGTGTTTCCGAAACTTTTTCCCCTGCGACCCGGCTATTTTAAATTTACACAAAGAAAAATATGGCCTATACCAGTGGTGAGGAACTTTTTCTTCTCTTAAGGACGCATTCATTTTTCTGATTCAACATAAGGCCGCAGTAAACATTGACTAGGGAATCTTTGGTCAGAAAAAGAAATTTACGGTCAAAATATGTAAAAAATGGGCCAGAAGGCCGCACTAGAGTAGCCAAAAGGCCGCAGGTTCCTAGCCTATACTATCGGCTTATAGGTAAAATAAAACAGTGTACTTATGTCCATATATATGCTTAATACAAAATATACAAATTTATTTTAGGAAATTGGCGACTCGGCATTTTGCTTTCTGCGACCCGGTACCGGGTCGCGACCCATCATTTGGTAAACGCTGCTCTATTATAAAGAGGTTGGGCACACACAATTTTACTTGTTTTTGTGGGTCGTTATTATCTTAAGGAAATTTTATACATCGCAAACATCCATGTCTTCTAAAAAAAATCATAAATCGATTTATGAAGCTACTCGTACTGAACATACAAAGTGTCAATAATATTATATATCTTGCTTTTCTGCCAGTAAATTCAGACACATTATTGGACAATTTTAGTTTTATTGAACGTGAAATGTAGAGATTATTTCACGAAAAAAAAAACATATTTTTGACGTTTGGTAAGGTCGTACGTGACATAAAAGTGGTATACTTTTCTCCCGATTCGGTACAGTTATTTGAGGAGCCTAATATCAAAACTCCCATTGTCCAACAATCAAGTTTTGAAAAAATTGAAAAAAAAACACAGGAGAATTTTTTTCGTAATTATGCAAAGGTTTTAAAGTACCACGGATATGTATCGCAAGTTAAATATAGCACTCGCTTAACCCTCCAGAGACGAGAGCTTTTTTCCAATAAAAAAATATTTTCTAAGCCATATTGAAGTCACGGATAACTTTTATTCCTATCGAAAATTAAAAAAAAAAAAACGCAAAGTTGTTGTATATAAACCCCGCATTACTATATGGTCATGCTCATCCTTTTATTACCGTGTAATATTGAGTACGGACAGTAGTAAGGACAAAAGTGACCGTATGGGCTCGCAAACATTCGGGGTTGAAATATAGCTAAACGTGATTTTTTTTAAATATTTACAATTTGACCTCTTTAGATCAACATAATTTCAATACAAATATATTAGAAAAATAACTGTAAATAATTTGATGTTTTTATAAAAAAATAACTAACAGTTTCAAAAAGTAAATTAAAAAAAACGGAAATTCAAAAAATCACACGTGCTTTTGGAGGCCGTTTCTATCCCCATGGCTGATGACTCACTGTAGTCTGTACCCTTCTTAACCAAATATGAGCGAAAGCAACGATATTCAGGTAGAACAAGGATGAATAGTGGGATCAATAGACAACGGTGTTTACTGTGACCATGTGGTGACGCTCGTTCTTGGAGGGTTTTAAGATGCGAAATATATTTATTTACTAATAGCCGGTTCCCAGCAAGCGTTGCAATGCCACTAAAAGAAAGAAAATGTTTGTGTTGTCATTGTGTTTATTGAAGTGCATGTCTTTTTTTTCTGTAATTTAATTTTATTACGCCTATAACCTTCGCGCAAGTTGCATGAACGGTATGGCGGACATAAAAACATTGATTTTTATGTATAAGACCTACTGTAAGTTAATTTAAATATGCCTATAGCCTTCCCGGAAGTGCAAGTTTGTTAAAGTTTTATTACAATCGTATCAGCGGCTTGGCAGCGCATAGAGTACGAACAAAAAAACATTATTTTTTATATATCGACTGAGGAAAGGAAAAAGGAAGCAACCCACTCATATCAAATTTTACAGGAGGCGCAAAAAACGTGTTTTGATGATTTTGTGACATATGCAAATTATGAATTATACACAACCTTGAAGTGCTCGGAGACTTCTAAACTGGTGTTTAATTGACGTAACTTAATATAAATTTTAAAAAATTGTCTCAGAAAAACCTTTATTTCAGTGTTTTTTCTTGGTTTTAATTTTTTACAAGGTCATCTTTTTCAAACTTAAAAGCTAAATTTAGATACTTATTCGGCATTTTTAACTTCCATCCTTTTGATGGAATGTGTGTCAAGTTGTATACATTGTAATTATCGAAAAAAAACTGTTTTAGGAAATTGAGGGTTACGTCCTTTTCCCTTTCCACAGTCGATATAAGATTACACTATGAAAAATACTGATCGCCGATTGGTTGTTACTTTTTTTTACAATGTGGATCAAACGTCCTTCTAATAGAGGTATCAAAACAGAAGTTTTTTCTATAAGAACTGCTTGTTACTCAGTCGCTTTACCTCTCTTTTCCAACGAGAGCAGTACGGATAGAAGAATAAAGCTAGGGCAGCACTAGTGGATGATTAATCATTCTCGCTACGCCCGGCTATTGACGGACAGAAAGCGCGGGAGGAAATTTTTAGACAACACAAACACCCATGCCTTCGAACAGAAATCATAAACCAATCGAAAAAATGCTGTTCAACTTGGCACTTAAACCCGTGAGGCACGGCACGGAAGCCAACAACGCTAACCACTGCGCCATAGGACCCGACAGGTTTTTTCTAGCCATATCATATTATCCATTTAAAAATGTAAGCTTAGATATTAATGGTGATTGTGGTTTTTAATAGTGTTAACAATGAATTTTAATACTCAATTATTTTTTCATATAATATGTAGTGATGAATTTAGAATTTCTTAGCATACTTATCTCAGAAATATAAAAATGGATTGTATGAGTTTTGATACCAAGCTCCTCATTTATCCTAATAGACGAGACAAGTTTTTTCTGTCCAAAGAAATGTTTTTATTGAATACAAAAGTAATATTTATATTTTAATTCAATTGATAGATAAATTACGAAAGATTTTTCAATAACATCGTGATAATAATTCCAAGCGGCACGTGTATGAAACTTTAAAAATAACTTTAATGTGAATAAATAAAAAAAAACAAAACCAACTCTGTTTAACAGTAATAACTTAATTAATGTTATTTGAGGGTAGTTAACGATAGCGCTGGTAATTTGAGTTTATTTAGGGGTTGATGGATAACTCAAACTTTAATTCGCGTGTAGATTGTGGGGATGGTTTTTATTGCCATCGAATGATATTTATAGGAATCTAATTTTATAATTTGATTAACTTTTTTTGTAACATCACGAATCTCGTCGTACTCAGTGATCCCTATATATACACCGTTAGGCATTTAAAGGTCAAGCTTATATTATCTTAGCTATATAAACTAGCCTAGAAGAGAAAAAACAATGATACTACATGTAATCAATAAAGAATCAGTATAAATCACTTAAAAATGAGTCTGAGAGTGATTTCAAAGATTGTTCTGATATGCATTTAAGTGTGCATTCTGACTTCTCACATAAGTCAATGAAAGTCCAATTTTGAATCAAGAAAATTTCAATGCAAAATTTGAGATCTTGTACATTGCAGTGTTCGTGGTGTTGTTTCTTCCCGAGTTAATCCCGAGTGAATTAATTGTTATAGCAATCCAGCTTATTTCACCCGCTGTGGTCTAGTTGGCTAGAGCTTGCTTTACCGACCAGGTGGGTCTAAGTTCGAATCCTGGTACGGTCAATGTCAAAATTGGATTTTTTTCAATTTTAATTTGAGATCTAAGACATGGGTGTTTGTGAAGTCAATTCTCATCGAGTATATCTCGTATGATCTTTCAACTTAAAAGTATTTGACGCATTGGCGTAAGCTGTAATGTCAAATATTTTTTTAACTTAAAAATTTAAAAAAAAATTATAATTATAATTCACGTGATTTAAAAAAATCAAACTGTTGATTATTCACTTTTAAAACTGCTAAATGGTTTATTATTTATTTTTATTAATAAAGAATGGAATTAGCTAAAAGTTTTTGAGTAATATTATTAATATTTTATAAAGTCATAAAATTGCATTATTCAGATTATTAATTTTATTTTATATGTAAAGTAAAAAAGTTTGAGAACCGTATTTTTTTTCCGTTTAAAAAAAGTGGCAAAAGTTTGTTAATGTAAATTTTGAAGATTAAGAAAAATATTATGTTTTCGTCTTTGGCATTCAATTCTTCTATTGGGGTTTTTTGAATATTATTTTATTTCAATGATATCTGCTGTTAATTTTTTTACTGAAAACTCTGACGGAATAATACAAGGTAAGGTCAAGAATATTGTTGACTTTAAAAGTGAGGTTAAATCTACAGTAAAAATTTTGTTCGAAGACTTATCGAGTTCTCAGTGGTTCTAAACTATTTTTTAACAGTTTTTTTTTATTAATACATAGTAAATTATAAACATTTTATTGACCTTAAATACCTCTTGCCGGATTCCTGGCCAAGTCGTTAACATCGTTGAATTGCATCATGGACAATATTTTTTTTATAGATTTGTGAATTTTTATTCGAAGGCATAGATGTCTAAAATTCTCTTCCACCACCACTTATTGGATCCTTAAAACTGAAGCGAGTAGCTTACCAATAGATAAGTTCTTGCCAGAACCGTCTGCCTACATAAAAATAAGAAGTTGAGCAATTGAGTAACAAGCAGTTCTTGTCAAATAATAAACATCATCAGTAGTTAATATTACGCTCCGTATGATTTAAAATCTGTCTAAAATTCCCTCCCATTTATTCGATCGCAAAAAGGGAGCATATCAAAAGTAAATGGCTAACCAATAGTCATGTCATGACCCTATATTTTTATCACTACTCTACTCTCTTCCAAAAAGAAGTTGAGTAACAAACGGTTCTCATATAAAAATAGATGAACTCTATTAAGAGTCCATGTGTTTTACACTAAAAGCAGACATGGCTATTTAACTGACTTTTAAAGACCTTTGAAAGTGACTATTTTTATAAGGATTTTATGAGTCATTTGTACAGTTAATGGGTTAAATCTCTGAGAAAAAAATACCTTTAAGTTTCAAGTATTTTTAACTTGGAAAATGACAATAAAATAATTAAAGATATAGGAAGATGGAACAGAGGTAACTGTGTACAAATTACATATAGAAAATTTGCAAGCAATTCACTTGCTTCATGATTTTTAACTAGGGAATCCAATTCCGGGATCCCGGGATCCCGTACAGTTTTCGATACATTTACAACCCCGAGCCGAGATTAGAAGGCATGATCCCGATTTTTTCAGGATTGGTTTTAATACAGAAACGTGCTGGTTTTCAAGTCGGCAGTTCACGCATATGCCATAAACGATGCCCAATTTAAATTCTTTGCGATTAGATTTACTACAAGAGTTATCGCAAAAGATAAGGTAATTTGATGCTTATTGAATTTCTTCAACGTATTTTAGTGAACTGTATTTTAATGCATTTGACAACAGTGATTACTTTTTTTATTGTTCGTTATTTTAAAGCTTCACATTTCAATATGTCAGTGTTTTGACATTCATGAATGTTATCAGATAGATATCAATTGCACGTATTTGTTTTGCGAGATTTATTTCTCTATTGTTCATAAATATCAATTTTCAACTGTAAACCGAACTTTTAGACTAAATTGAAAAACAATTGATGCTTTGGTACTTTGGGTATATTTAAAAATAATATTTAAATTACATCAATTAACTCCAATAAAATTATTAAGAATGTATGTACACGACAATTTTAGAACTTTTCACTCTTGTATTCTGAAATAGGGAGGTACTTTTTTCACCTATCGAAATTAATTATTTTAAGTTATATTGCGTATTTTTACATAAGGTATGCATATTAAGTTCGTTTAATAATTATGGCGCATATTTTTTTAACGAGTAATTAAAAAGTCCACACTTTCACCTGTTCATCGCGAATAGCTGAGATTAAGAGAGCCTCTTGGTAACGAATTGGCAGCCCACAGTTGGTTATATAATATAATAAAGAATAAATTTATTTATTTATTTTTGGTCAATATCATCAATTTTTATTTCTTAAAAAAAACGTATTTTAATGAAAATTATTTCGGGACCAGTCCCGGGATCCCAGGATTAAAAAATTCTAATCCCGAAATTCCGGGATCTATATTTTGGCTCGGGATTGGATTCCCTAATAGTAACTTACTAAACTCAAAAAATAAATAGACAATCTTCTATCGCGTCTCGATGAAAATTAAAATACGAGTTTATGAGTTTAAGACATGTTCTTTAAAAAGTTTTTTTCAACAGAATTTAACAAAAATAAAAGATTTTTTCGGTGAGAGATTTCTCGAACCTTGAGAACCTTTTGTAATCTGCGATGGATCAAAAGAGGGATGAAAATGTATATATATCATTGTCGTGCCTTATCGCCATATCTTTCTGATAGATTTTCATTCTGAAGGTTACACTAACTCTCATCAAGAATGTCTGAAGAGTAGAAAAATGCATGATAGGCGAGTTTTTTAAAAAATATTTTCCACTTTTCTTTTTAAAAACGGTTGTATCAAAAATTGAATAAAAAAATATATGATTCTCACAAGTTGTTGAGAAGTGTGTATTATTATTTAGGTCATAATCGTTTCTGAATTAGATCACTTCTACTATTAATGGAATTTTTGAGGATGTGATTTTTTTAAAAATAAAACTTGGTAAGATAAGATTTGGTAATTAATATCGCTAAAATGGTGGTAGATTAAGATTCATAAAACTATTTTTTTTAAATAATGCTCACGCCACTGGAAACTGGCATTGAATATTTAATATCATGACGTCTGTTAGGGTGGTATTTGTACGTTAGTTTCTGCATCTGATAGGGGCAAGAAAGCGAAGTAAAACTTATTATTTTTGGTTCAGACAATGATATACGATATACAATGTGGCTCTGCCGTAGACAATGGTGCAACAGTGAACGTGAAAAATTGCATTTAAATAATACCATCGCACAAAACAGGTATTTTATCCATTTCACGTACTGTAGTATTAATCATTTTTGACAATTCTGAAATAGTCATAAATAACAGTGAAATTTGGCAGATATACTTTAAACATGAATCTTGTTGTTAAAGCGTTTTTTTTTTTATTTAGCTAGTGAGCGTTTTATTTCGTGTATTGGGGGTGGGCTTTAGAGGGCTCGGAACCATCGCGCGAGCCGCTTGTTAAATTAAGAAAAAAATATCCTCTGGTCAAACCATTTCCTGTTTTGAAATGCATATTATTACGATGGATTAAGTATACGGTTAATGCTTGAAATTGTAGCAAAAAAGGACTTTTTTCAGCTATTGATATTAAATATTTTACTTTTTCTTGTGTACACGAGTAAGTAAAAAATCCACTCTTTTATCTGCACATCGCAAATTGCTGAGATTAACTGTATGTTCTACGTGGACGAAATCAAAGCAAATGCAAAGCGACTCGGTGCGACACGAACATATTAAATGGTATCTGCCGCTATAGAGTGTTCACGTGACAAAACGCAGGCCGCGATCAGTTTGTTTGATATTTGGTGTTCTAATCGTAACGTAAGCGAGCACTTTGTTAGCGTTTTGGCAGCCCACTGCAGTATTAGATAGCTTATAAATGTCAAGTATAAATAAAGACAAAATTTAATGGCTTATCAATGCAGTAAAATAAATAATAGCTTAACTTCAATTAAAGCTTTGAAACATCATGTTATTCGTATTCAAAATTAAATTTAAAACTGTAGCCGAGATTTTCTTTCTTTCTATGAAATGCACGTGTATTAATGCGTGACAATCGATGATTTAACTTCTACAACTTTAATAACTGGGTGTAGCAAGAGCGATAAGCTAACCACTAGTCCAGCTCCAGCTTGTTATCCCTATCATTCTCTTTGAAAAAAAAATGGTTGAGCGACTGAATAACAAACAGTTATGGTAGAAAAACTTCTGTCGAGATACCTCCATTAGAAGGCCATATGCTCCATATTGGGATTAAAAACTCATACCACAATTTCACCATTCTTTTGTTTAAGGTTTCAAAAACACTGATCATGGGACAGATATTTTAAAAAGTTTTTTTTTTTCAATCAAATGAAGTAAGTTTTGTGGAATTTTTATAATCTACTCAAATAGAACAAATCACCAAAGCTTTTGATAGAAAACTCAATATTTTATTCTTAAAATTGAAATATGATATTTACCTTGATCAGAATTTGAATAATGAGTCCCCAACGCGCTATGTAACATTTTTGCTACTATACCACAGAGCTATGCTAAACAATGTGAAAGCTTTTGCCTTCTGGGTTGCCGTTGGAAGGTTTGTTTCTAGAATACTTTCAAAGAATATTAAATAACGTAGTTTTTGATTGTGAGATTTTTTTAGAATTAAAGAATATCATTCATTTCCACAATCATTGCATAGTTGGATTATGCAGCTAATTTCCTTGCGTCAGTTTTTCATCTTCACTTTACCATAAATTGGTTGTTATTACAAGAAAATTAAATACACATAAATAATAGTGTCATTAAAAAAAATGTTTATGTTTTAAGGCTGGGGAGATTTTTAATAATTGTAATAAAAGAGAAGATGGCTTGAATACGGCTAAGAAACCCTTCTTCAAAACATATAGCAATAATATTTTTCAGTCCTGCAAAACTCATGTTGTTTATTGAGTATTACATTTCACGCGTGACTTTAATTAAATTTAAAACTTGCCACTCGAGTTTACGGCCAATTTAGGGCTTTGTTTCGCATTTGTGCTCACCAAGGCGCGTGCTTATCTTAAAATGAGATCTAACTTCCTATTCTCTGGACACAGAGCTTTTAAGCCAAGGTAACAAGTGTGAAAGGCGCGTATAAGATCAAATCTTGCGTACTCCACTCTGAACACTATCATTGATTTTTTATAAGTTATTGTCAGTTGTTTTTTAATTATGTCAAGTAGAGCATGTTAAAATGTTGTTTTTCGAAGTACCAGTTCTTATAAAGTCGCGCAACTACTCGTTTCTAATGCGACAATAATTGGTCCAAGACAGGCCTTTATTTGCTCTTCTCCATCCATCACTGTTTTTTTAACGTTAACTTTGGTACTAATTCCTCGTAGTTGTGCATTGTTGGTACTAATTTAAAAAAATATAAATACTGCATTTCCACCAAAAATTGATAGTGACAGTAAAAATATGTTAGAATCATTTTATCAAAGCGGTATCTATCGCCTCTCGTGTGAAATATGTCAAGCTTCTTGTGTTGGGAAGAAAATTGGTAACTTTAATGTAAAAAAATAATAGAATGTTTGCGAACCGTTCAATAGAAAATGATTTTATTTTTTAAATATTACACGAAGTAAATAATAAAATGTTGAAAATTATCAGTTTATAATTCTAAATAAATATTAAATTCATAAACAGAAATGAAATATTAGTAAATTACATTTAAATGGGACAGGTTGCTCGCCATTATAAAATTTTACTTTATTGAAATTTACCTTTTTAGTATTATTACGTGTGTATTTCCCAGTAACTTGCTTCTATTAAAGAGTGAAACACCTTTAACTCTATTTTGCAATTCATTAGTTAAGACTTAGAATCAAGTTTGTTGGTTTTATCAATTATAATTTTACATTACACATGAATTTTTACAAAGCTACCGCCTTGTCCATAAAAAAACATTGAAATTTGAACTAGAGCACATGATTTTAGTTTTCCATTGGGTGACCGATACATTAAGTTAAAAATCGAAACATCAATACAGCATGAAATAATCTCCACTACCGTAATATCATATATGTCAAACATTCTGCTAAATAATATTACAACCAAATCTGTATTGGTGTTTGATATGCAGGCTATCATTGGTAAGTAGACACGTGGTAAATTTATCGCTGTACACGTGACCAAATTGATTAGAATGGCGATGTTTGGTTCATTCGATGCAATATATGTTACGTTTTTTTTACTGCTATTTATAAATTATATTTTTTGGTTAAATCAGTGCTCTTTAACGTTTGGAAAACTCTTAAACAGACTGCCCAATACGAAAATACAATTAAGACATTTAACACATTATTTTGGGTTAGTTTTAAATCTTATTCAATATTATGAAAAGAAGATTATTTCCTAAGAAGTGTTTTGCGCAGGGCTGTGAAGTCGATGTTGGAGTCGTAGAGTCGAAATGTTTTAACCGGAGTTATAATCCACTACTAAAAAAAATAATAACTTTGAGTCATTTAAAAAAAATGTGTATTCAAATCGCTGGGGCCAAAAGTGACTGCATGCTAATATGCCCAAAAAAGGCGTGTATTAAGCTGAAGTCAGAGTCCTGGCTTTGCTTTGCGTTAATTATATATTTATACCAGGTACTACATGATCGAATTTATGTGATGTTAATTTGGTAAAGTCAAATATGATGCAACAATGAAAAAGTTTGTATGTACCAAGGGCGGGAACCTTTCAAGATAATAATATCACAGTTATTAAACTTCAGTCTGGTATAAAAAATAAAATACATTGTGCAATATTCACATTTTTTTATCAAAAATCATTACGAGCATTACACAATAATAGTTTTTTTTGTACCAAATAAATAGAGCTTTAAGTTCTACTTCTTTTTGAGTATCATTCATCGCTGATTTTTTTTATTATTTTAATTCTTTTTCCATAACTGCCAACGGAAGGTTAGTAACTTGGTATTTGTTTAATATTTTTCTATCCACACATTCTAGAAAAAAATAAAGTGTGGGAAACTAACAATTAATAAAAAGCAGTTCTGGTAGAAAAACTCAAATTGTTATAAGTTTCATTAAGAGAACATACTATACTTTGCATAGGGAACAAACATGGTTCAATTATAATATATAACTTTGCTTACAATTTGATATTGTCGCTTGGCATTCAGGAGAGAGAAAAAAATTTATGAATGCATCAACTTTACATTCTTAAACTTTAACCTATGTTTTTGTTATCCCGATACTCTATCAAAATTCCGCATTTTCAAACAAACATGGTTCAAATAAATGATGTCGCATAAGATTTAATATCGTTGTTTGGCATTTAGGAAAGAGAAAAAATATTATGAATGCATCAACTTTACATTCCTAAACTTTAAACTATGTTTTTATTGTCCCGTTGTTCTATGAAAATTCTCGATTTTTAAATTAATAGGACGTTTAGATAAAGCAATGTAATAAAGAGGTGTTACTGGAACAGTGATTAAAGAACGCAGCTTTACATCTTTTTCTTCTGCAAAGTATCGCCTCGAAGTTTCGATTATGCCAATTTGCGATAACACAGGTCCTATTGGCAGTATGATCACGTTTCTGTGACTTACGCCTCCTTCGTCTGCCGCTGCGAAGCTTCCGAAGATGTCAAATAAAGGTCAAGACTTATTGCTGACACTGACCTGGTCTTTATTGGGTCAAGTGTCAAGGCGTTGTAATCGAAGAAGGATAATTATAAGAACCTCGTTAAATTGAAATTTAATTATTTATAATGGCTATCTTAGAGTAATTAAACAAATAAACTGACCACTTTTAGGGTGTTCACTGTCAATACTCGGTAGAAAGGCATTATATTAATAAAAACACAATAATCCTTTGTACTTCATTCCACTTTTTTTAGTATGTCAGGACCGGTTTCGCTCATTGCGAGTATTGTCAACTGATAAGAAATATAATTTAACAATGCTATTTATACAAAATTGAAAAGTTATACACAACAATTGGCATTGAAAAGAAATAATGTAGCATTTTATCACTTTGTCAAAAATTTCCCAAATTTTAATTATGTTTGTAATTAATTTCAATCGCCATTCTGAATTTATTAATCTGGGATGACTTTTTAATTATATGTTAGATGTGTTGAACATTTTAATTTTGTGTTATTTTAGAATCACTTTAATGTAATTGGCAATTTTGGAAATTGTGATTTTTGACGCAATGGTCATGGTGAAAAATAATAATTGCGCTACCAGCTATGCGCAACAGATGTCGCTGGCAGTAAGGCGACCTTTCTTTCAGCCGTCAAGGTAAACGTGAAATTATAGATTCACCTCACATAAGCAATACTTTACAAGTCTTTAACATGTTCCCCAGTAATAAATAATGGTTAGTCTATAAATTAGAATTTATTTTCATTATTTATTTTGGGGATAAATTGGTTGTGTAGCGAGGACGAATGCAAAAGAGAATTCGTTGGAATACAAATTAAAATTTAATAACTTTGCATACGACCCTTCACTTGTAAAAAATCACAGTTGTTTACATCTCACAGTTATCATTGCTGAATCAAATCGGAATAATGTTCACATAGCTTTAACTGCAACCAAACCAAGTGGTCAACGTAGTTGTCTTCGCTAGCGGTATTCTCGAGTTGGAGTCTCTGTACGCCAAGTTATAATTTATAGGTGAATTTAATAAACAGCTCATGCTCATCAAATAGATCAATATGTTATAGTTTTCAAAATGTTAAAATTATAAATAAATACATCTATACATTGTCATTCCTATGGTGCAGCGGTTAGCGTTATTGGTTTCCGTGCCGGATCTTGATCCGGACAGAATAGAGGTTGAGCGACTGAGTAAAAAGCAGTTCTCGTAGAAAAACTTCTGTTGAGAAAACTCCATTAGGAAGCCATATGATTCACATTAAGAGTGGTCATGGATAAAAAAGTGCATTGTGACAATCTGAACAAACAATAGATAGTTAATGATGAGTTTTCATTCGGTGTTGAGACAACAATTTTTGTAAGAAAAATCATGTTTTATACGATTCCAAATGGGTTTTAAGCCGCTGGCGTGGAGGGTAAGATTGGATATTTTGTGCTGGCAGGTAATTGGATAAAGCTGACAAAATTTAAAGAAATATAAAACAGCAGATGTATTTATTTAGAATTAAAATAATTGAAACTTAAACGAAAACCTGGAAGAGTTTTGCAAGATGCTTTTGCAAAATATTTCCACCATTGAAACAATCGTTGCGCCTTTCGAACACGATACTTTATTATGGATATCCAAAGGCTCAATACGTGACCCCTATTTAGATGGAATAATAATGGCCATTCTTCTAGCAGCAACGACATTTTGACTTAATGGACTTCCTGCAATTTTAAATCGACATCGTGAACAGCATTCGATTTTAAAGCAGTGAAAAGACTTAGGAATAAATTTAATGTCATTAATAGTTGATTCGGGATGAAACAAAAAATATATTTTAATCGATGGCTCAAAAGTTGCCCCTTTTGAATCACCAATCAAAATAATTTAAAAATATATTTCATTACTAAGACAGTTAATTGTAAGTCTTGGAAACTAAATGAGTAATCGTTTCGATTAACTGATATTTTTATATTAAAAACAAATTTTAATTTAAATATCTACCCGTAATAAGCAGACAATTGTAACCGAAATTTAATAAATTTGAATCGTTCAAACTATGTACATTCTCACAGATTTTGTCACTAACGACCCGGGTTTCGCCTTTTGGCATCTTCAGGCGTTCAAGTGCACGGATGAACTTGAACTGACGCTTAGTAAATGAAAGTTTCGTGTTTATATAAGGAATAAATGCATCACTGAGTCCAAAGCCATTGCAGGCGAAAAGGATAAGCTCATGGGAATGCCAACAGATTTGAGTAGTAAGTAGTAGAAACTTTCATTTACTAAGCGTCAGTTCAAGTTCATCCGTGCACTTGAACGCCTGAAGATGCCGAAAGGCGAAACCCGGGTCGTTAGTGACAAACTCTGTGAGAATTTACATAGTTAAAGCGATTCAAATTTAATATTGAAATTCCGCCAAGCACCTTCAGTCGAAATCTTAAATTACACATTTAATAAATTTGACTACAGAAGATTTTTAAAAAAAAAGATCGAAGAAGGAATTTCTTAAATGCTGTTAGTAAATAGTAAATAGTAATATATGATCAACGCCGATCCTAATGTTATAAAAAATCTGACTTCTTTCAGTTCTCGAGATCAGAGTTTCTGAACTGGGGCCCAGACGAGACAAGCGATAACACGTCGAAACACTAAAATGCACTGACCCTAAAAAATATCACACGAATGAAATAATGCTCTAATTATTTGTTCCTACCGATGAAAGCGATTTATGTCAAGTCCCTCATAAAAGTCCCTGTATATAATCAAGTAGCGATGAACAGTATTATTATTTTCTTAATTTAATTAAATATTATCAATAATTTTAGATTTCGACTGCAAGGTGCTTGGTAGAATTATCGTTTAGATTATGTACATTCATACAAGCTTTGTCTCTAACAACACGGGTTTCCATATCGGCATCTTCTGGCGTTCAAGTGTACGGATGTACTTGAACTGACGTTTAGTAAATAAATGTATCGTGTTTATATAAGAAATAAATGGATCACTGAGTTAAAAGCCATTAAAGAGACGAGAGCTTTTTTCCGATAAAAAAAAATATTTTCTAAGCCATATTAAAGTCACGGATAACTTTTATTCCTATCCAAAATTAAAAAAAAAAAAACGCAAAGTCGTTGTATAGAAACCCCGCATGACTATATGGTCATGCTCATCCTTTTATTACCGTGTAATATTGAGTACGGACAGTAGTAAGGACAAAAGTGACCGTATGGGCTTGCAAACATTCGGGGTTGAAATATAGCTAAACGTGATTTTTTTAAAAATATTTACAATTTGACCTCTTTAGATCAACATAATTTCAAAACAAATATATTAGCAAAAAAGCTGTAAATAATTTTATGTTTTTATAAAAAAATAACCAACAGTTTCAAAAAGTAAATTAAAAAAAACGGAAATTCAAAAAATCACATGTGCTTTTGGAGACCGTTCCTGTTCCCACGGCTGATGACTTACTGTAGTCCGTACCCTTCTTAACCAAATATGAGCAAAAGCAACGATATTCAGGTAGAAAAAGTATGAATAGTGGGATCAATAGACAACGGTGTTTTGTGTGACCGTATGGTGACGCTCGTCCTTGGAGGGTTAATGGTGATATGGAGTAACTTACGCGAATGGACTTAAATGTTTTAATTAATTATTAACGTTTTTTACAATAACACAGTTTTTTTAATTCAAGGAAAAAATCTTCAATTTTTTTACACGGTTTTTGTAGAACGTATAAGCCGTGTTAAAAAGGTTTGAGTGTAAACTCTTCTATCTGAGAACGAATCAAAGATGAGCGTTATGAAGCGTTTCAAGCTTTATCACAATTCACAATGCTATCATTGTCTTTAAATCTTGAAATTGGACAGAGATTTAGCATTCCCGCCTGTTACTGACAGATCAATGAGGTATCACATTTCAATCTTTACGATTGTATTAGCAACGATCTTAAAAAGCTTAAATACACATAGTACAATAAATATTATGCCATATGCAAACATATAAAGCAATTTATATTTTTAAAAGTAAAGCTGAGTTAGTAATCCATTAAACTTTTATTTTTACCATATCTAGTCCCAATTTGAAGAATATAGAGTAATGTAGTTATAAATATCTCATTATATATGCATTTTAATCAGTTGCTCAACCTCCAAAGAGAGTAGGAATAGAAGGATATGGCTAAGACAGGACAAGTTGTTAGATAATTACTCTTGTTACGCCCTTTTATTTTAGTATAGGATGTATGACGTATTTATTTGCGACCCATTACAAGACATATTTAAAGTCCACAGGTCAAAGTTCACCCAAGCCTCATTTAAATTGTATTATTGGCTTTTTAGGAGTAATGGCCTTTGCACTCTTGGAAGACGATATAATTATTAAAGCGTATTGGATTATCCCGATTTAATCATTAAAGCTCATGTTGAAAGGCACCCTTACGTAAGGGTATTAACAACTTGAGTACAAAACTTAAGAATTCACACCCTAATACTATCGAAATATCGCATTTAATTGAAGGCCAATCGATATTTACTACGCTCGGAAAATCAGCTGAATTCAGGACTGGGAAAACTTTTCGTGTTGGAAGACAACTGATCTTTAATCAAAGCCACATTTAAGACTTAGTAAAATTGTACTGAAAAGTTTACGTGAATTATTTTGTGAAAATGAATTTGTCCAAACCCCAAACTTGGTGATCAATAAAGCGAAATATTTCCCAGCACTGGTGATGAAAAAATAATTCAAAAAGTTTATCTCACTGTTGATAATAATTACTGAATTTATTTATACATAAGCTCTTGAAATTGCAATAGACAATTTATTAATTAAATAACTATTTAAACCACTAAAAGAAAATTACTCTATCATAAAAACACGATGCAATAGTCCAAAAGATTTTTAAAATATGCATTAACTGTCGTTGAACTCCCTACGCTATCGCTAATGATGATGCTATGAAGTTGAATTGGCGTAGCTGTCAATATCGTAGCGGGTAGTTTCGTAGCACCGTAGCGACTGTTTTGTTCTAAAGCAGAATTGAAATGAAATATAATGATTTTAAAGATTTTCCAAGAATCAGAAATCTACAGTAATTTGATTTCAAACACAAAAAAAAATAAATTATTTTACTTTTGCAGTTGTTTAGTCAGAAATTTAATTAAAATTTAGTTTATAATAAATAGCTACAAAAAATAACACTCAAATTAATTAAAAATTTTGTTAATAATGAGTCTCTCTACTTGCTATTCACTCTGCTCTTTGTGTCTGTCAAAAAAAATACAATGAATTTCTCATGTATTGTTTTCGTTTCTTTGTTAATGTTTGGCTGATAAAATTTCAAATTTAAATCTAAGAATTTATGCAAAGAAAGTTTTTTTAAATGTGTATGGATAATAAAGCAAACATAAAAGGAACATCCCAACAAAAGTTTACGAAAAATGTCTGTAGGCTCTCTTTTTTATGGGGTGTATGAATAAATATAGAATCAAGAACCGAATAGTATTAAAAATTCAACAATACACATTGTTTTTCGGATTATTTGAACGTGAGCCATGTATTTTCAAATTCGGTGACAGGAACTCTTGATTATTGTACAGCCGAGTGCGACAAAAATCCAATAACCTTCTTCATTCCGTTACGACACCATTAGATTTTTATTTTGAAAGAATTGAATTGCAATACTGGTATTACAAAAAACGGAATCTCAGTTTCTATAGTGAATTCAATACCGAGTTTGAAAATGCAAAATACAGTAAAACCCCCATTTACACTATAGTTGGGACCGTGTAATTGGGGGTAGTGTAGTTGGGGGTGTGAATCTCATACAAAATTAGAGATTTGATTTTTTCCCCAAAAAGATTTCCCTTAGTTTTGTAAAAAAAAATATGGACGAAATATTTAGTTTTTGTAGTAGTAAATATCCCGAACACAGACAGGTGCCCAGCTATGCGTGTATAGCCTGGCTCGTGTTGAATATACAGACGCTAGCCAACATTTGACTGTATGCGCGGCACAGACGACCGTCTCGTAGTAACGA
Organism: Himalopsyche tibetana; assembly: GCA_030503985.1. Lineage (NCBI taxonomy): Eukaryota > Metazoa > Arthropoda > Insecta > Trichoptera > Rhyacophilidae > Himalopsyche > Himalopsyche tibetana. The sequence goes on from JAPJYX010000006.1 coordinate 18,852,783, forward strand.
CAATGGAATGCGACCGTGCAATTGGGGGATTTGCGGTGAATATTTCAAGCCAGCGCGTAATTCGGGGTAGTGTAATTGGGGGTTCCACTGTACTAGTATTTTGGTATTGAAAATATACCAAAATCGACATTACAATGTTTGTATATTTTGTAGATATCGTTAAATATTTTAGTAAAATCGTCTGAAATTAATTGAAATATTTTACATCAGCTAAGCATTGTATCAATATTGACAGGTTTCAGAATTAATGAGGCTTTCAATGATGTATAACTCTTTTAAGTAACCATATCTTATTTATGAAAGCCACCCGTTTATGATTATGAAATATATATTGCGGTACCGATTGGCCGTATTTTATGTTATGCATATTTAAAAAAAATATATTTACCGAATTACCGTTGTTGATATATTTATTTAGTTTTCTTCGCGTAGATTATATGAGTTATCAGTTTCAAAGGCGTTTCGGCTGATTAATGCATTAATTACCAGAGAGGTGGACATTTTCATCAACAAACTTGATGAATTATTTTTTAAGTTATATTTTGTTAGATTTTAATCGTTAAAATTATTTACATTCACATAAATTTTGTCACTAACGACCCCGGTTTTGGCCTTACGGCATCTTCATGCATTCAAGTGCACGGATGTACTTGAACTGAGCTTCAGTCGAAATCTTAAATAATATTTTGTAATTTTTTGACTTTATATGCTAAGAATATATTGTCTTAATTATATCTGTCAAATTCATGCCATATCGGTGTATGTTGGAATGCAATGCGCTGTTGTTAACACTTGCTACGATAGAAATATATAAATATATAAAAAAAAATAATAACCACTTGTGGTGTTATAAACAGTCACACGTGCTTCACCTCTTTAAGAAACATCATCAGACTCTATTTAATTTTGTTTCTTAAATAGAAGAAGCCCGTGTCACATGTTTTAACCGGGGCTGTGGAGTCGTGTAAAAAAAAGACGATTCCGACTCAGAAGAAATTTTTCGATAATTTAATTTTAACTTATGTATGCTATCAGATCATCTTTAGTCATCCAAGCATGCAATGTCAACACTTTTGACCAGGGCTGTGGAGTCGCGTGAAAAAAGACGACTCCGACTCCAACTCTAGCTTTAAAATAATTGACAACTTCGACTCCAGCTTTAAAATAATTAATGACTCCGACTCTGAGAATTTTTTTCAATAATATAATTTTAACTTATATATATGTATACCATCAGAATATCTTTAGTCAGCCAAGCATGAAATGTTAACACTTTTGACTATTTTGTTTAAATACACATCATAAAATATATTTCAAAAAAAAATCGAGCCGCTCATTTTTCACGACTCCGTCGACTCCGGCCAAAATACTGCAATCAGCGACTGCAACTCCGACTCCACAGCCCTGCTTTTGACTATTTTGTTTGAATACACATCATTAAATATAGTTTTCAAAAAATTTTGAGCCACTCTTTTTTCATGACTCCAATCCGCCCTGTTTTTAGCACAAGCAGAGTAATATTTAATTTTATATCAAAAAATAACATTAACAAATTTACCGTCGAATCTATAGAAAATAACAAAGATGCATCTCTCCATAAGATTTGTTTCAAAATTTATATTACGACCTTGCAAAATAAGTAAAATATGCTCTACGCATACAAAGAATATATCCTATAGGAAGAAAGGAAACAATGAGACGACTTTTTATTATGAGAAGAAAAACTCTCTCCATTCTCGAGACTTAATGGATTTTAAATGAACATTTGTTTTAGGTAGAAAAGTATTCCACGCAGCCTGAGTAAAAGAAAAACATTCAACAAAGAAGAAAACGTACAAAAGTTTGTAATTGATCATATCAGAGTTGAGATAACATGACTACTGGAAATGATAACAGAAGAGTCGTTGGTTACTTTTTTCCCTTCTTCTATAATAGGATATCAAAAGGTTATCGGAGAAACTGCTTCATTTTTGATTAAATAATGTCGCCAATATCATCATCATCATTATTATGTTTTAAATATATTTTTTACTGCCTATGTGAAAATTCGCCTTGAAAATTGCGATTAACTGCCTGTGTGGTCGATTGGTCAACGTCGTTGGCTTCGGCTACGGAGGTTACGGGTTCGAATCTCAGTACGGGCAGTTTTATAAATTGATTATGCAATCGATTTATGAATTTCTGACCGAAGGCATGGATGTATGTGATGTCTTGAATTCCCCCCTCCCACCCATCTTATCCTATGAACTGGGCGTATCGAGAGCAGTTAGCTAACCACTAGTCCTGTTATAGCCCTATTCATATATTCCTACTCTCTTTGGAACGAGAGAGGTTGATAAACTGAGTAACAAACAGTTCTCGTAGAAATAATTTTGTTGAGATAAACTCCATAAGGAGTCCATATGCTCCACATTGGTAGCGGACATGGTAAAAAAAATGTGAAAATTATCTATCTATCAAAATATATTATATGAGCACATTAGAGGTGAAGTGAGCCCGAGTGGTATTTTAGAAAAAAAAAATAGTTGAATGCGTTGTAATATTCGACACGTCTTAAAGTATCGTAAAAGTGAAGTAACTCAGTTAATAAACATTGCAATAGTGTTTGTTATATCCGTAAAATACAAAGATGCAATCCCCCGAAGCAACAAGTGAAGACAAGTAAAAAGTTTTACTAGTTGGCTCACTTCACCTCTAATGGGCCCATATATAAAGCAAGAAAACAACTCTATAAACTAAACATTCAGTAAAACTACGATGGACTCGGCTTGGACATGTTACTATACATAGTTACAAAGAAAACATATACAGTTTTAGAAGCACCCTCTGGTGGCCATATTCTTCAAGTTAAAAGACGATATGGTTAACAAGAAAAAAACTTTCGATAAAATGACTAGTTTGAAAAGATACACTAGATGTCCATATTCAACTAATTTGAAATGGAATAATGAATAGTTAATTGTTGCTTTTAAAAAAAAGAATCTATACTAGTTACTTATTCACAAAACACATTTTACAAAATACGAATTGAAAGAAACGGTCAAAAAGAAGTGTTTTTTAACACATCTATAAATATTTTAGCGAAGAGATCTTGCAATAGGGTAGTTTGTTAATGGTTTTTTGATCAGAGTTTTTCTATTCACATCTTCGTTTAATCTAGTTTATCTTGATAGTCTAGCGATATCAGTGTTTCTTAAAGTATTCTAGATACTTATTAGAAATTAGTATGAATTCCTGCCGACAGAATTTGTTGATATGCAAATGGCTATCGAGAGAAAAACATCTATTTAAGCTTTTCCATACTAAATTATATTCAAATTTGTTTAAGTACGCGTTAAAAAAATGTTTCTGTTTAATTTTATGTTTTTGATTCAATAGAAAAATCTGCAAACACAAAGAGGATCATTTCTATGTTTTAGACACATTTTATTTGATACATATTTAACCCTTCAGAGATGAGAGCGTTTTTTCGATAAAAAAAATATTTTTTAGGCCATATTGAAGTCACGGATAACTTTTATTCCTAACAAAAATCGTTGTATAGAAACTCCGCATGACTATATGATCATGCTCATCCTTTTATTACCGTGTAATATTGTGTACGGACATTAGTAAGGAGAAAAGTGACCGTATGGACACGCAAACATTCGGGGTTGAAATATAGCTAAACGTGAAATTTTTAAAAAATATTTACAACTTGGCCTCTTTAGATCAACATAATTTCAACACAAATATATTAGCAAAATAACTAACAGTTTCAAAAAGTCCATTAAAAAACGGAAATTCAATCAATCGCATGTGAATTTGGTGGCCGTTTTTGTCCCTGCGGCTGACGGAAATTCAAACAATCGCATGTGAAGTCTGTACTCTTCTTAACCAAATATGAGTGAAAGCAACGATATTCAGGTAGAAAAAGGATGAATAGTAAGATCAATAGACAACAGTGTTTACTGTGACCATATGTCACGCTCGTCTTTGGAGGGTTAATAATAATTTAGAATGATTTTTAATCTCATGGTTATATTATTTTTAATTTAAGTGATCGATCACTTTGTGGTTTTAGCAATTAACTTTAATACTTGGTATTTAAGCACAAATTTCAATTTGACCAACCACGGATAACGGAATCTCGCTTTCGATTATACCGGTGATGCTATGCGTGGCCCTCAAGAAAAAGCTACATTTGTTATCCTTTCGCCGTTGCGGTCCATCTTATCTTCCAGTAACAAAGGAAATCTAAAAGTAAATTCTGACAAGGTTTACGCGAATTGAACGTTAGTATTATGAATTGTTTTCAGACCCCTACACGTTTAAGAACCACTGAGCTATATATAATCAGGACTTAATGTAAACCGACGAGCTTTATGGTTTGTTAAGTAATCAGGAATGTTGTGGTAGCAACTTAATTGAAACTTTTTTCTTTTCTCTTAACTCCCAACGGAGAAAAAAAACGACGAAACTTGATTGCATTTCGTTAAATATTGATAGCATATTTAATGAATAAGTTAGATTCTGCAGTTTGCGATAGAACTTTACGCATAGTCCTAGAATAGTCAATTACAGTATTTTAATAATAAAAATATGCAGAGCTTTTTCCCTCATGTAAAATTATTATACATATGCTTCAAATCAATATTCGTGAATTATTTTTATTATTTTCCTTTGAAAACTTAAAAAAAAAGAATTATCACAACTATTCAAAGACGTTGGTGTTTGTGAAATTGATCTCTCCCACTCTTAACATCCTACAATTAACAGGGCAAAGCGAAAGCAATTAGATAACCACTAGTCTTCAAACAGTACTATCTATATATCCTTACTCTTTAAAAAAGGTAGGCCGAGCAATTGACTAACAAGCAGTTCTCGTAAAAAACTTGGTTGAAATACTTCGATTAAGAATCCATATCTTCCACATTGAGAACGGATATGAATTGGTAAAAAAAATCATGACAAGTTTTTTTTCAAAATAAAACACTATTGTATGTGACGGTTTATAGATTTTGAATATTTAGGTGAAATAAAATAGTGTGACTCTGTATTCCTTGGAGTCTGATTCTGGAAAACAGGTCATATATAAGTTATATTATGTGATTTTATATTATAATTAAAAAATGTATATTCAACGGTGCAACTGAAAATTGGCGATGCGATATTTCGAAATTTTACGTTACATTAAACTAGTTCATGATAATTTTTAAGTTATTCAAGATCAACACAAAGAGAAAAAACATTACAATTGACACTGTCTAAAATCTGAATTTTATTGATTGAATAAGCGTTTATTTATAAAAATCCATTTTCATTAAGTAAAAATAACATTGTATTTATTTATTTCGGAACAACGAACTATGTACTATTTCCTTGGGACTATGTTTAATCGCAATTAAGCTGCATTAATACTAGTTCAGAAGAGATACACAATTTATCTTGTTATATATTCTAACTTCCGGCTATACGCCCATGTCAGAACTAGTTTTTATAGTCAAACTAGCTATCAACTTGATATAAAATTGTACAAATAAAAACAGTGTTATTTTGACCTTTTTGTCTCAAATTAAAATAAAAAAATCTTATTTTGATAATCATCTGAATTCGAATTGACATTCGAAAACAGGTTTTTTAAAAGTCGTTTTTTGTATAAGCTCTACTATCCACAAACTAATAGTATTTTTTCATATATATATTACAAACTCCAAGTAATTGATGGTAATTAAATAACGTCTTTAAATATAACAACTCTTATAAAAGTCTGAGTATTAGAAATTCTCACAGGAAAACTTCTGTTGACATAAGCTATATGGAGAGTCTATAGCCATCGCGTTGAAAGCAGACATGTCAGTAAATAAAGTTCGAATTAAAAGATTACAAAAGTAATTTTCTTTAGATAAATAATGGATAATAATAAAAGGATTTGAAATTCGCAAAGCAATCGCAATTGACAACGTTGTTGTTGATTGTTGACTGCGCCCAGTCCTCTTTTTACGCAACTTTTTGGACGGTACCGTTCCCTTTATTCATGTAATTTACTCATTACTACGTGATTTTTTTTCTTCGAAAAATAAATAAAATAAACAAATGAACAAAAGAAGCTTTAAATGCGAAACAGCTTCTGGTCAAAAAGCTGATATTAATAAACGTCCATCGTATTCACTAAAAAACAAATGGATTTACAGCTAATATAAAATAAACTAGAGATCATTCCACGTATTGTGCTACAAACTGTGATACGTGTTTTGCCTCTTTCAGATGCATCCTGAGTCTGAGGATCTATCGAAAGGATTTACAGCTATTCAGGTTCGTAAAGAGGACTTGTTAAATAAAAACAAATTTTTCACTTAAATACAAATTAAATACGTTTAATCACATCTGTATAAAATATCCATAATGCAAAATCCGCTAATTTCAGTTTCTTAATTCATTCGGCACGTATAAATGATAAAATGAACCAATTTCGCGCGCTATTCGAAATTCGTCGTGTATTTTATGAATACCTTATTAATATAAATGGATGTATTGTATGGGAAAACCACCTGGGAAATTTGAAGCTTCTTGAAATGTTCCGACTATGTACAACTAGGCAGTTGAAATAACTACAGGGTTTTTGCAAAATTCGCCTTAGAAAAGAAAGCGTCGATCTATAAAGATGAACATCGCAATTGAGAAAAATAAAAATGAGAAAATTTTATTGTTTTGTAATAATTCCACACTTTTTAGACAAGCCGTTACCGTATTTTTTCGTGTGATATTTCGAATAATTTTAAATCAGCTAATAAATATTCCGTAGCTTAATTTTACGCATTAATAGAAACAAAATTTATTGATTGGAAACTTTTGTTTATTGATTTGCTATTTATCTAAAGATTTAGGTTCAAATCGCATGGCTATTTGTAGTTTTTTCACTTCTTTTCACTCACGCCATCTCACTCTGAAGACAATCAAAAGAAAGGGCAATTGATTAATTATAAAATGATACAACTGAGTCGTCAAGTATTAAACAGTTTTCTTTTATTTTTTACGAGAGCCGAAAGTGGGCTTGGGTAATTTTTAACGAAATTTTAATGTCATTCAACTTTAATTACTTAAAAAAACGAAGACACTAAACGTCACAAACATAAAAAAAACTGAATAACATTCAAATGCCACTTGGCTCTTAGATTAGCTCTCAATGATTTGGTCAGTATGATAAAAAGATGTCTTTGACTTCTTATTTTCATCGCTAAATAATCATTTAAAGTTGGTTTTGATACACGGTTTTGAAACTAAAACATAAATCAAATTGTTTGTACTAAAAATACCTTACGTAACTAATAAAAGTTTAAGTCAGCAAAAACATGACTTATTTGATAGTGAGTGCTTCAATTCATATCTTTATTTCAAACGCCTCCAAAGTGAGACATAGTTTAAAGTGACTTAAACTTTGCTTAGTGTCGTCATAAATATAAACATAATTGCATAAACACGTTTATACTGTAAACGACAACAAAAAAATACGTTTTTGATTAATTATAACAAGAGCTTTTCGAAACAATGCGACGAATAACTTAAATAAGTTAAAAACCGTAATGTCATTACATAATATTTATCGACTCAATCATGCAGAACAAAATATGAGATTTTTTACTAATTTTTAGACTAGTTAAATGTTGTGTACATAGCATAGTGCTCAACGTCGTTAGCTTCTGTGACAGATCTCAAAGGCTCAAGTCCGTATACCAGCACATTTTTTAATCGATTTATATTATGTATTTCTGTTCTAAAGCATGAATGTTTATGTTGCCTAAAAAATCCCTACCCATTTTTTCAATACTAAAATTAACGGAGTGTAGAGAAAGCGATTGATTAGCCACTAGATATGTTGTAGCCATATCCTTCTATCCATAGTCCCTTTGAAAAATAGTCTAAGAAATTTTAATAACAAATAGATCGGGATAACCATTATGAGGTCAAATTCTATATATTAGGAGTGGATAAGGATTAAAAAAATACCAAATTTCAATTTACGAAAAACACTTTAATGAAGGTCACGAATTTAGAACATTCTGAGAACCAGTGTTATGGATTTAATTAAAAAACTTTATTATTATACCTAGATGTTTCACTTTATTTGCATAAAATAAGTTTATACGGTTTTATAATAATTCTTTTGATCAAAAATCAGAATAAAGAGAAGTTTTGGTAAGTTAAGCTGAGCTATTGGACTTTTTGATTAGTGAGTACTGACTTGTTTCGAAAGAATGTTCGTTTATGATAACACTTCTGCATCTTTGATATTATAATACAATTAAATCGATTTCTAGTGCATAGAATGCGCTTAAAATAAAATAGCGTAAAAGCATATTTTTGGCTATTCAATGATTGAGATTTTTTGTAACCACCTGATACTCGGAAAACATCAGAAAATATTAAACAATATTTCTTTAGAAACTGGCTGTATACAAAATATAAATATGAACGTTAAAAAAATATTACATGGTGTAATAAAAAATATTATGGTTGGTAGAATTATTATTTTGATGCGAGTTTCCAATATAATAAGTAAATAAATTTATATACATCGTTTTTTTATGGATTCTTAACCCTTTGTGGGATTTTTTTTGTATTTTAAAGCCAAATAAGAGACTTATTTAATAATTTCTTTTACGATTGTATTGAAAGGCTATTATATTTTTATGTGTGAAACTATTGGCTTGATGTTACAGTCGATTGCCTATTCAAACAGCTTAACCGAACCAAACTCACAACAAAAGAAAAAAAAGTATTGTTAATAACTCATTTACGTTAAAAAATGCATTTAATTTAGTTCTACATATAGCACTATTGTCGATCGATAATTTTCCGTATTCAAATATGTTAAAATTTTCGAAATGATGAATCCATCAAACGTATTTAATTATAATCTAATCTAATATATAAAAATGAATGTTTGTTTGTTCGTACTCATCCAATCGCAATAAAACTTTGACAAAGTTTTTGCTTGCACTTCCGGAAAGGTTATAGGCATAGTAAGATTAACTTACAGTAGTTATTATATATTATATAAAAATCAATGTTTGTATGTCTGCCATTAGGTTCATTTTGACAACGTATGCTTGCACTTGCTCGAAGGTTATAGTACAATTAACTTACAGTAGGTGAAGCGTGGGATCACCTTTTTTGTGGAGTGCTAACACCTCACCGTCCACCCAGTCCCTAAGACAACGCTCACCGTCCCACACCCTGGCCATCAGGTGATAGAGAGGATGTAGGACGGCGTTAAGACCACATTTCAGAAATTCCGAATGTATTCCGTCTCCACCCGGTGCTTTGCCGTTTTTAAGCCTCTTCACTGCCAAGATGATTTCGGCATGTGTGGGCGTACAGTCTGAAATACCGGACACTCGGGGGAGGTTCATAGATGTAGCCTCTTCGGTTACGTCAAAAGGGTCCTGGGGGGGCGGTGATCCCCTCAGCTGTAACAATTACAGAGGCATAACTCTTCTCAGTATTTCTGGGAAGGTAATGGCACACATTCTCTTGGCGAGAGTAAGAGGTTCCATTATGAAAATACTTAGGAAAAATCAAGCGGGCTTCCTCCCTGGAAGGTCGTGTGCGGACCAAATACACAATCTTCGATGTCTCCTCCAGCAGAGCAATGGATTTAACTTTGGATTTGTTCAACGCTTGCATTCTGCCGGTAATGGTTTACGGTTGCGAATCATGGCACCTGATGAAGACTCAAAAAAACCGTATACTGAGCTTTGAGAACAGATGCTTGCGCCGGATAATGGGGGTGAGGTGGTATGATTTTGTGAGGAACTCAGAGATAAGGGAGCGTACAAGACAGCGTCCCGTCACGTCAGTGGTTATGGAGAGACGTTGGAACTGGCTGGGTCACATGCTGCGGATGCCTCCGGAAAGCCTCAATCCTGCCTGCCTCTTCTTTCGACCGGTGGGATTCCGGCGTCCTGGACGTCCGTCGGGTACTATCCATAGGATGTACTCGGCGGAACTGAGGGATGCTGGCATGTCATGGGAGGAAGCAAAGCTATTGGCGGGAGACAGGGAAACATGGAGGTGCCGCGTGGCGGCCATATGCTTCACATAGGGAGTGAACATGGCCAAAGAAGAAGAGGTGAAGCGTGTGTTGTACCATAGAAAATCGGCAGCAAGCGTCAAACCGGCAGAAAAAGAAAACATGCATTTCAATAAACACAATTAAAACAAAAACACTTTATTTCTTTGAATGGCATTGCAACGCTTGCTGGGAGCCGGCTGGTGTTATATAAAATATTAAAATTTCAAAAAAGGAAAGAAATGGTAGTGTATCAAATAAAATTTGTGGTTACCAACAAAGAAACCATTTGATAACAATATTATTGTTAATTCCACTTTAAATTTGTTTTATAATTTTATTGTTAGAAAAAAACCTTAAATCGAGACAGTCAATTAATTTTCTACTGTGTATTTTTTTACAAAGATATTATAATAATAAAAAAAACAATGCGCACAATTTTTGATCACGAATAAAATACAGAATAAATGAATTATGATAATTCAAATTGTCTGAAACAAAATAACAGATTCATGATGTTTGCGAAAAATGGCGTGTCAGGTTAAACTTTCATGATTTTTTGCGTATAGTTTATGTGTAAAATAATATGAAGTTTCAGATGATTTGAATAATTGTAAATTTTTACCTAAGTAATATATATAGTCAGAGTATTTATTATATATTCAGTGCTTTTAAAAAAAAAGTTCTAGAACTCGCTTCTTGTCAAGCTTTTTACTAAAAGTTATTTTTTCCAATCCATGTCCGTTCTCAATGTTGAGCCTACAGCTTTTTTAATGCAGGTACCTCAAAAGAACATTATTTTACGAGAACAGCTTGTTAGAACTTTCATTTTTTTTAAAACAGTAAGGATAGAAAAATATGATTAGGACCTAACTGTTAGTTAATTAATCGCTCTCACTTTGCCCCGTTATTTTTTGGATTGGAAGGGCGGGAGAGAATTTAGTTTTTACAAACACCCACGCCCTCGAACATAACCTGAACTTTTACGTTTTCGAAATGAAGAATATGACCCATTTTGTTTCCATTTACTTCTTGGAGATTTATTTCACTTTTCAACACATTGAAATATTGATTTTCCATTGATTTTTTAGATTATGCTGCTCAAAGTTTTTGCAGAATAATGATTTTAAACTTTTTTTATCTCTAAAAAAACAAAAGTTTTCTAAGCTAAATACGTTTTTTCTCGAATATTGATTATAAATATTAACATGCCGAGAAAAAAAGATGCCAAAACGCCGTTTCACCGCGTAACATGGGAAAAAAAGCACTGATTGTATTATAGAAAACAAGATTGCATCCTTCAAAATGAAAGAAATTATATTTAAAATCATTTATGTAAAATATGATGTATCTATGTTATTTAATCAGCTAACTGACCAACACTTGAGAAACATAAACAGAAACAAAAACACAAAAATGAGAAACGTTAATGATTTTTAAGAAAGCAATTAACTATTCAACTCAATCTGAAAAAACTTTTTCGGTAATAATCGTTAATTGAAACTTCATAAATAGACATATTTAGCATGTTTTTATTTAAACTGAGACAAAAATGTAGTTCAATAAGTGCTGCTAAATAAAAAGTTCAGTATTTCGATTTGAAAAAACCTATGTCTCTTATATTTTCACCTTTTCTTTGCAGCGTTTTTCAATTTTCTTTCGCTAGAAATAGAGTGCGCTTGTATTTACTCTACCGAAATAATCACTGAATGATGCATTTTCTGTGAAAGAGCTTTACAAAATACCCAATATTGCAAATGGGGTTGTTTTTTTATTTCCAAATATAAAACAAAGCATGTTTAAGTTGCTTAAAATTCAATCAATATCAAATGAATTTGAAACTGTAGATTGATTCATATATGCCTAAATTATAAGTTTTTTTTTTATTGGAATTAAAAAGCACAAACATGTCGACTTTGGAAAGGAAAAACCCACAACTCACAGTTTTTTCAAAAAAGCTTTTTTTCGATAATCACAATGTATACACATTCTATCAATATGGATGTTAGCTAAAAATGCCAAATAAGTTTCTTTTTTAGCTTTTATGCGAAGGTTGAAAAAAGGTTTTTTTGAAAAAATAATTAAATTAATATTAGAAAAGGTCAGTCAAAACCAGTATATTAGTCTCCGTGCACTTCATGGTTGTGTATATTTCATAATTTTCCTTTTGCCCAAAATCATCAAAAATCGTTTTTTGTGCCTCCTGTAAAAAAAAATATGTGTGGGTTACGTCCTTTTTCATTTCGACAGTTGATATAATACAGTACATTTATGGAAAAAGATTTATCTTTTTCAGTTTGTCATTATAGTAGAATCAATTTTGAATATTCATCACGTGGAAGTCGAATAAAAAAATAGACAATTTCTTCTGTAAAAAATTTACTCAGCTGGTTGGTTCTATGATATGTTTAAATATTTAAAAAAAAAATGACATATAATTAACAACGAGATGTTTGGATTAATCCAAAATTTTGCGGTCGGTCAACTCTCTGAGATTGGTGGTATTCGATACTCGTTTGTCGCAAAGTATTCGTTAACACTTTGTTGCAACTTCTTTGCAAAGAATAATTTCACGAAGATCCTTTACCTACTAGGTTAATCAGATATATATTTATCAAACAACGAAGTGTGCTGTTGATGAGATGTCACGCCGACGAGACGTGGCGGAAATATTAAATACATTTTCCAGAATTTTGCACGTGCTAGGAATGCTGTCAAAGGGTTGACAAGAAATACTTAATTAAAACCGATATACTTAAGTCAGTCGCGGTGATGGTTTGAGTTGAATTGAAAAAAATGTGAAAAAAACAGTTTTTAGCTGTTGACGAATTACCCAATAACGCACAGTGATTCCATTGAAGAAAATTTAATTTTAACATATTTTTCGTTGGTAACAAAATGCAGGCAAATAATACTTTTTTCCAAACTGTTAAAAAACAGATGGGATTTATTGCATTGAATGATCGATACTTTATCGGTTTATTATGTATAATAAATCAGAAATTTGATATATTTTATTGATAAAATATAAATTTTAATTTGATGATATTTTTATTCCACTTGTGTTAAAAAATTTGACACGTGTTTCGCTTCTCTGAAGCATGATTAGACTTAACATTACAAGGTTTGCAAATAAATTATAAATTGATTCTGATTGTTAAGTTATAAATTACAAAATTAATGTCGGGTTTTGTTATTTCCAACTAGAAAAAATTAAATTTTGATAGTACTAATTACAAATTAATTACTTACTTTCAAATAAATTCAACAATGGTGATCCACCTATCTTATTTAAAATTTTATTTACTAATGTTTAATTTCTATTATTGACTTCATTAATTTCCAAGCAGTCCGAGCTCTTTATTCTTAAGCCTCATTGTTTACGAAGTTTATGAAGTATTTCAACACTTTTTATTTTTGTCAAAATTGTGATAATGTTCTATGCAAACTCTGAAAAAATATTGCTTTTTAAAACATCTTGCGTGTTCTGTTATTCTTATATTAAAGTGTCTAGCCCAACGTTCCCTCTAATTTTTCTACTGTGTGTGCGGGTCATCAACTTTTGTGTGCGGTAAATTTTCAGTAAGATAAAAAATGTGCGCAAATATGTAGATAGATACTCTTTGACCTACTTACCGACGCTATATAAATTAATTCTTCATTTGAAGCCGCTAAATAAAAAATCTAGGAAGCAATAAAAACAGTTACATTTCTTAATTATGCGAAGGATGGAAAAATGTGTGTGGCCACATTTTGCAAAGTGTGCGCGCGCACACGCGCACACCTTAGCGGGAAAATTGGTGTCTACCTTAATCTACTTTAACTTTATATTAAAAAATATCTTACACAGAATTACCATCGAATATATCGCGAAGTAATTTTAAACAATGACAATCTGTAAATTTGTGATTTTGACAACCGTTGAGTACTATCCATAAAGTGAATTCGGTGGTACTAAAAGTTGCTGCCATGTCATAGAAGGAATCAAAGCAATTATCGAGAGACAGGGAAACATGGAGATGCCGCGTGGTGACCATATGCTCCGCATACGAATCAAATATGGTCAAAGAAGAAGAAAGACGACATTCTGTAACAATATTTTTGTGGGCTTATAACATTTTGTCCGTGGTGCAGTGGTCAACGTCGTTGGCTTCCGTAACGGACTAAACCCCGGTACAAACAGCACTTTATCATGTATGTTTGTAATATTACCTTATCATTTGTTTTGTCATAGCTTTAGTCTTTCTATCTCTTATATCTCTGAAAATATGAGTGACAAACAATACTATTCGAAAAAAACTTTTGATTTTCCTCAATTAAGAGGCTATAAGCTTCACGTTGGGAGCAAACATGGATTATAAATTAGAGTCTCTAATACAAATTTATTAATTATTTTGAACTAGTAGTCTAACGTTTTTTTAGGAATATACGAAGATATAACATTGCGTATTTTATTTGATTTTTTAAAACCCGTTTTTAAAGAAAATATTGAACTTATTTCAGTATAAATATAATAAAATATCCCACAGCAAAAAGTTCTGCAGCTATATGAAGATTTGTATTTCGTTTTTACACTAGTATTTTGTTATCGATATATAAAGCTTTTTTCGCCATGCAGAGCTTTTAATACCACGCTCGATTTGAGCCGAAAAGTTTTCACTTTTGCTGTAAAAACATTCTATTGTTTGTAGAGAACAATAAAGCTTTCATTTATAAATCGAGCAGACAACGTCAAAGTATTTTGTGCACCACTATGACATGTTTAAGCAAGCGAAATTTGTAGTTGTACATCAATAAAGATCACATTATACTGTACCTACAAAGGATTCTGAAGACTCGAAGAAACATTTTCATATCCATTCTACAGTACGAAACCGAAATACGTTAATTCCCAGGCAATTTCCATTTGAAACCACCTACAATCTTTCAATCCCGAATCACGAATTTCTCTACGATTTTATGGTGAATGATCAATCCCGAAAAATTGTGTATCCTGAAATCCCGTGATTACAAAAAGGGTTCGGGATTGAATGCCCTAATCCTAGCCTCTTCTAGCCTACCTCTGTTTTAAACTATATTATATTCTTTACTTGGCTTATTTTATATAGAGATTTTAATATGCTTACCTGTTTAGTGAGAATGATGACAAATAGAATGTATCCGTTGAGAAGAAGTCCAAATGCGGAGACCAGCGTCAAGGACAAGCTCAGTGCCAGGGGGACCATCCCGGATCCTATCGACGAATCACTTTTTTTTTAGTTTCAGATGTATTACTGGATTTATGAAAGTTTAATGATCTCCCATTATTGTTTTGATGAAGTAATTTATTTTAGAGTAAAAGTAGCTTAAATTTTATTTTAATTAGAGGATAAAATAGCTCAAATTATTTGGTCAAATTCGTTAGTGAAATTGAATTGATTGAAATCAAATTTTGTGTTGAAATTCATCATGATGATATGAACAATATGTATATATATGTAAGTATTAAAACGTTATTAAGAAAAAAATACAATAATTTATTATCCCTGTCATTCCTTAATCATATATATATAAATATATATTATTTTTATAGAAAACTGTCTACATTGTGACGTAGCGGATGAATTTTAAGTTTTGTAAAATTGGTACTTTTTAGTCGCTTTCAAAAGTGGAAGCATTTTAAATTTGTTTATTTTTAATGTTGGCTGCAATGAAGAATCTGAAAACAAAAAAAATAACACATTTGTCAAAAAAAAAATTCAAATATTATTTACTAATTTTGATTTATTAAACACGCATCACATAAACTTCATGGCTAAGAAAGTTACACATTCTCTTTTCTCTGTCATTTTTTTTTTCATTTAAGCAAAATAATGCATATTCAAAATGTCGGTCCCCTTTAAAGTTTTGTATCGGACTAAAAATGATAAGTAGATCTACTTTTTTTCTTGACACATACTACTCAAACTTCACATTTCTCAAACAGTGGTCATAATAACAAGTAAAAGTATGACAAAACACTTGTATTGTACATGCTAAAGCTTAAAAGATTGAACAAATGAAGAGTAATGCGCATAGGGCATCCAATTAACAGTCCAAAGCAACAAACCGGTGTTCGGTTTTTTTTTTTTAAATAAACCGGTTAACCGAATTAAGCCGTAGCTATTTTCAAAAAACCAATATTAGTGCCACACAAATCAATATTTCAAACAAAAAAATACGGCATTTCTCTAACTTGAATATGAACTAATAAAAATGTATACTTTTTTTTTAAATATTAAGTTTTTTTTTTTTTTAAACCATGTCCGCTCCCAATGTGGAGCATATGGACTCCTAATGGAGTTTATCTTAACAGAAGTGTTTCTACGAGAACTGCTTGTTACTCAGTTGCTCAACCTCTCTTTTTCCAAAGAGAGTAGGGATAGAAGGATAGGGCCAAGACAGGATTAGTGGTAAGCTAATCGCTCTCGATACGCCCCGTTCATAGGATAGGATGGGTGAGAGGGGGGAATTCAAGACATCACATACATCCATGCCTTTGAGCATAAATTCATAAATCGATTGAAAAATCAATTTATAAAACTGTCCGTACCGGAATTTGAACCCGGGCCCTCCGTAGCCGAAGCCAACAACGTTGACCACTCGACCACACAGGCGGCTATTAAGTTATTAATAGTTAAAAAAATATTTTGCTTTGTTCCGTTATTTAGGATTAGAATGGATGGAGGGAATATTGAAATTACAAACACTCATGTCTTTGAATGAAAAAAATCTGTTCGTACTGGCTCTTGAATCTGTGAGATCCATCATGGAAGCCAACGACGTTGACCACTGCCACACGGACTCGACATAAGAATAGTTGTATACAAGTACATGGTATTTAAGGGAAAAGAGATTTTAAATAACCGGTTAACCGGTTACGGCTAAAACCGGGTTGGAAGCCCTAAATGCGCATGGATTTATATTTATTTCGGCATGTATTAGGTCAAAATTATTGGTCTTGAATATTTTCAAACACATTTTCAATGTTGAATTAACTTTTCCGGTTCTAAGCTCAAGAAACGCGACCCCAATACCAACATTTTCTTAAATATCTATTTTAATATGGGTGATACAATGTTTATAATTAAGGTATTCTTATATCATAGTTTTTTTGACCTTTTGTAGTTTATATAAATACGCGATAATGCTATAAGGCGATAAGCGCCCGCGATAACGATCATTCGTAAGATAGCTGCGCTACACTCGTCAGTTGTTAATTCATATGTGTGATGGGATGACGTCTTTTTTACGCGCAACTTAAAATATTATTATTTATTAAAAAACACGGATTTTTATAAAAAAAATGTATGAGGGATGATGCAGAGAGATATTTTAAAGCCCTTAGACTATTTTGAAATTGAAATTCATAAGAATAAGGCCAATATTGAGGAAACCACTGGGGTCAAGAAATAACCCCATCGGCAGAGAAGTATTTTTCTAGTCTCCGAGCCGCGAGAGTTAATTAAAACTCTTTTCACCTTATCCTATACTATAAAAGGAACGTAGAAAATTTGACTGCAAAAAAATCGTACACTTTTTGCTTATCTCAAAAAATACGTATCAACTTGTAAGCTTAGTATGCTTTATCTGATTCTTGTTTTTTTTATTTTAAAACTTTTTACTTTCATCGTAATAAGATATGCAATGTTTTTTATTTGAGTACGATTTAATATCGGTAAAAAAACCAAAAAGCAGAGCTCAAGTTGTCGATCTTTATGATGTAATTCCAATCGAGTGACATAAAATTTATCGATCGTTGTATAATTTCATTAGCCTATAAAATAAACACTAGAATAGCTTTTTGTCATTAAGAAATCTCATATAGCGACGCCATTAAAGGGAACATCGATAAAAAAGATAATAAATTATTTATGTAATGCAACTTTATATGAAAAAGCATGTATGAAAATGGCAATAGCTTGAAATAAAATTAGCTCTCGCCAATTTTACTCTATTATGCTATAATAATTGTGTATTTTAGAAGTGATGGAAAATTAGCAATACACGTGACAAATCGTGTCATTTATTTCTAAAAATGGTTTGAAACTACTGTCATACCATCAACAGGTAAATGATTTGTTAGTTGTAGAGTGTGTTTGGCATCCGTCTGTGCTAATGAAAATTCTCCTTCGTTATAGGAATCCAGTTTTGATCATAACATCATTTTGTGGATAAGTAATTTATACTGTCAGCATGAAAGTTTGGCTCTATAAAGCAGGATACTGAGCACTTCCTATGGGTGTATCGTTTAATGTCCGAGGAGAGAGAAGATCTACGCAAACAGTGTTCCCTCTAAGCTGTGCGCGTGTGCGTGCGCACACAACTCGCTGAGTGCGCGCACATACATTACAACAGAGCGCACAAAAGTTACACCAGATATACATACCACCAGATAAACTAATTGACATTATATGTACATGTTGCGCATTACCTACTAAAAGGTCTAAACATCGTTATGTGGCGCACATAATCATTGAAAAATTAGAGGGAACATTGTACGCAAGTCGATCTAATATTTCATTGGACCGATCGGTCATGCCAAATTGGTGGCTGATAAGACAGATATTACCAGGCTTTTAAGAAATTTTCTGCGTCATATGGAGAGTGAGTAAACATTAACTCATATAAGCTTTTTGTTTATCTTGAGGGATTGATTTTCCGCACACTTAACTTCACACCACTAAGCGTTCGGCAGATACTCCTGAGACACTCCCGGCTAAAGAAAAAAAACTGTTAATGAGCTTAACGTTTTTTACGCCACTTGATACTTTCGTATAAATTCCAATTAACCAAAGAACTTCGAGAGATGAAGTGAGCCAACTAGTAAAATGGTAAAAGTTTTTCTTTGACTTTTATGTACAATCACGTCTTTACTTGGTGTTTTGGTAGATTGCATATTTTTATTTTAAATGTGTATTAACAGCTTAACGACCGCGGACGCGTATTTGAGTCTATGAAAAACAAAGGTTGCTGGCCGGCGGACTCATATATGCGTATAGGCGAAGTATCTGGAAGCTAAGACAATTAAATTTTGTAATGATATTTCAATTTGTTTACAAACTATAGTGAATTTAGTAAATTACAATTTTTGCGAATTTTTCGCAAAATTTTATTTTGCCAGGTGAAATTTTATATAAAAAAACGTGCGGTCGTTAACTGAGGTTACTTCACTTTTACGTGTATAATATTACGACGCATCTAACTTTTTTTTCCAAAATACGACTTGGCTGACTTTGCCTCTAATGGGCCCATATTTAAGAACAAGAAACATTTTTGAAAACATGAAACAACTATAAATATATATTTAATATTGTACTAATAAGGTGGTCTGTTGTATCAAAAAGGTTGCAAAACATTGTTCTACACCAGTGATTCCCAAACTGATTATGCTCGTGGACCCCTTTCATAGCAAAAACCTGACCGTGGACCCCCGAGTGAAATAATAAAGTTAATGACTTGAATGGTATTTTTATTATGCCTGCTTCCAATGTGGAGCAAATAGCCTCCTAATGGAGGTATCTTAACAGATGTTTTTCTGCGAGAACTGTTTGTCAATCAGTCGCTAAAACTTTCTTTTCCAAGGATGGGATAGAAATAGGATAGCTATTGAGACAATTTTTGTCTATAAAAAATATTTAGTTACTTGAAAAAAAATTGAAGAGAAAATTGATCGCATCCCTAATTGGAAAATTGATCGCATCCCAAATAGGTGTCGCGAAAAATCTGATGGTTGTCGAAAAAATATTGCATTCTAAGTTTGTGTCACAAAAACTTACTTAAATTATAAAACCATTTCATGTTGAGTGCCCAATCCAGGGATCCTGGGACTATAAGTCAAAACTAAATTGTTTGGACGTTGGAAGACGGTCCTGTAAACCTGATCAAAGACAACTCCAATCAGCTTGATTTCACGGGGGATGATTGTCATTACTTGTTTTCTTATGTACTATAATTATATTTTACAAAGGAAGCAAATATTGTTATCATTTTATTTATTTTAAATTTGATGGTAATAAAAAAGCTGTCAGATTTTTTAAAAATATGTATTCTTTCGCGGACCCACTGACGTTGTCCACGCACCCCCAAATGATTTTTAATTTGCCGCGGACCCCCTCAACGGTCTCACGGATCCCTGGGGGTCCACAGGAACCACTTTAGGAACCACTGTTCTACACTATGTTATAAAAAAATAAAAGACAAACAAACAGCTTAAAAATTCTTATATGTCTGCATTATATTATTACATAAAGCAAGATTGCTGTAAGCTAGTTCGTTTTCATTAACTTTCATTTTAAAAAAATATATGAGTGCATAAAAGTATCTCTTATTTTGTCACACTGAAAAAGTTATATTTCTCATTTCTTGTATAAAGTATCTGTGACATATTTTGTCACATGTCCATGTCACACAGCACTGGCGTTAAATTCGATTAAAACAACGTCGTTCTAATACATATGGGGGGTGGTGATGTCGGCGAGGTTCTTCGCAAAATTCTCACTGTTGGGTGAATCACAAAACATATGCTATGTTACGTGCATTTTAAAGTAACTCATTACAATTTTATTGTTTTCAGTTCGGAATGCAAGAATTAGTGCCTTTTCTCACATGTTACGCGGTGTAACGGCGTTCCGGCCCCATTTTTCTTGGCATTATTTTTAATGTTTTGAATCGATATTTGCAAAATTTTATTTTTATTTTGCTTTGAAAACTGTTGACTTCTTTTTTGGAAAGCATTGGCTGTTCGTTCCTATCTTAGGTCCTTTTTTAATGTAATCATAACACTCATAAATCAATGTCATAATACAATACAATATCATTTTAAAACCTAACTGTGTTTCGCACGCTTTATGTTTCTTTGGTTTTAAGTACGCTTGAATATGGATCCATCATTTGGTGCCCATATGAAAGTTCATACAAGCTGCAATTGGAGAGAGTCCATAAGAAATTTCTAAGATATTATTATTTCAAAAAATTTAAATTTTTCCCCTTTGATAATTCCTTAAAGAAATACTGCCCCACCAAATTTCTCATGAAGAATCATTTCACTCTCTTGAAGCTCGAAGATAGTTTTCAAGTGTAAAGCATTTTTCTCTTCTCATTCGGGGCCGAGTTAATAATCCTCATGACTATTAATTTACATGCTCCCAATTTATTCTTACGTATGAGGAACTATGACCAAATACTTTTGTTTCTAAAAACTTATTACTCGCTTATGAGGTATGAGTCTACAGTTCCAAGGGCCATTCGATTGATCAACTCATTCCCTAGAGAAGTGGATATTTAGTGACATTATTTGTGAACTGTTTGCTAAGTTTTACTATTTTATTTCTTGATTTTGTAAGTTGTTTTTTTATGTATTATGTAGTTTTTTATATATATATTTTGTCTCATTAAACATATTTGTCAAGTGCATGGTGAATTGGCGTCAGCTGTAATGTCATGTACTGTACTTTAAATTTTTAAACAATAAATAAATATCAGATTCATAGACTTTCTCATGGGTCTTATGCTTTGCACAATTTGTGTAACACGGATTCCATCCGCTTTTTCACTTTTTTTCATAAAATTTGTCAGAGCACCTTTGGCATTGATCACTCAGAGGAAGACAAAGTTTCCGTGACGGATCTTAAAGACTCGAGTCCCAGTATGAACAGCCTTTCCATAACCGACTTCTGTTCGAAAGCATTGGCATTATAAAAAAAACGTTTCTATCCATGCTCATGAATGCACATACAGTGTTCTACATTAAACCAAGAGAACAAGTTTTATTACAATTAAAAATATCACTCACGTATTGTGAGTTGGCGTATATGGAACAAATAAAATTAGCATACGTATAGTCATAATTGACTGCTAATGGCATCTGCCGTTTCAAAGTAAAACTACTGATGCTGCTAATTGCTGTTTGCAAACTGACAAGGGCCTTTTAAACGCACAAACAAGACTCTGGACTTCCTCAATTTCTGTGGCGCTATTTTGGCCACATTTAATTATTCTTACATGAGTAAACACCAAAGGGGAGAACTTGGTATTATTGTTTTTTTAACAATTAGAAATATGTAGAAAAATGAGTTCTAGAACAATTTTGTTAAAAGTTTTTTTTTCTCTTCACTCTCCACGATTGGTATGTATTCATATTTTTATACCATGTGCGACCTAATGTAGAGCGTATGGATTGTTTTTACGAGAAATGATTGTGATTCAGTTCATCCATGGTTTTGTATAAAAAATAATTCTTGGTGCTAAATTCGATATATACATAAACATATCATATAATTCGACTCACACCGAACATTTTTTACAGTTCAAGTTCATCCGTGCACTTGAACGCCTGAAGACGCCGAAAGTCCAAGCCCGGGTCGTTAGTGACAAAATCTGTGTGAATGTACATAATTTGAACGATTCAAATTTAATTTTTACAGGATAAACGAAAAACATTATGAAATTATTAAATAAACTAAACCTCGAATTGCAAAAAAGATTTATAAACTCGTTTTTTATTAACTCAGTGTAATTCAAATTTAATTTTTTTTTTAGGAAAACCATTTATTAAGGTCTTTTTTTGTGGTTGCAATTTTCAAATAAAAAGCTGAATTAAGATACTTATTTGGAATTTGCGGGTTAAGTCATTGGCTTAAGACAAACGGTGTTTTTAGTTGTAAATAAAACTACTTTACAATAGATTGAAGGTTGATCCGATATGTTTTGAACATAATATATCCACGTATAAAAAATAATTCTGACATGAGTGCGTCATTCGATCCTGACGGGCTGGATCCTGAACAACAAACTGCCATTATTGAAAAAGAGTAAAACTGCGTTGAGAAAATAAATGTTTATTTCAATACGCAGAGAAAAAACAAATATATCTTTATTAGGCCGTACGTCAGCCGAAAAAAATCGCAAAGCAAAAAATAAAATAATCCCGAACAAAAACAGTTTCTAGTTTTATTATATTTGAAAAATGACGTAATCCACAAAGTTAGCTAACAGAATTTGCCGGGGAGTATTTCACACCCTCGTCAGCATCTCCCCAGCGTCACACGTCCTCTACTCGTTGCTGTGTTTCGCATATACACAAATGTACTAAATCAAGGATCTGATAAAAGGTGTAAGCTTTAATAAAACGTTGTATGAATGTAGAGCTTTCTTGTATAATACAACCTTCTGTATTAACAGATTTTTCGAATTGATTGTTTTCTGTATTAATCGTTTCAGCGTGATGCATTAGAAGAAAGTTTAAATATATTGTGCACGCAACCTTCTGATTAGGGCTTATACAAAAACCGACTTTTGAAAAAACAGGTTTTCGAATGTCAATATATTTGAAAAACTGGTTTTATCCGAAGTTTTAGAAAAAAGGATAATTCAATTAAAATAGCGAGAAAAGGTTCAATTTTTTTTATGTTGTTTATTTAAATACATAATAATACATAACAAGAAATTATTTGGTGTTATTCTTCAGAAAATATGATTTAAAAAACACAGAGCGTAAACTGATCGTTTTGTAACAAAATTTCTTGATATTAAAAATACCCTTTTACTGGGTAATGAATTATGTGGGGCGTATGGTCTTTAAGCCATCAAATAAAAAAATCCATTTTTTCTCTTTTTATGTATAGACTCGTTTATGAAAAATTCGGCACAACCGGTTACGAAGTTGAAAAACCGGTTTTCGAATGTCACAAACTTAGCAAATAAACGGTTTTTAAAACCGGTTTTTGAAAATCGACAAGCCCTACTTCTGGTAGAAAGTTCATGCGGTCGCTTTTGAGCTACTTCAAAAAAAACAAGATAAAGTAAACTATTTTTCATTGTTTTATATAATATTGCGAAGAATTTTTGATAATAATTAAGCACTCAAAATTGTATTCGTTCGTAAGAAGTTTTTCTGAATTGCTTTTGTCATTTCAAGCGAGAATTTTTGTTAATACAGGATTGAACTTGAATAACGATCAAAGTGATATGAATTAAATATACAAGAAACCATGAGCCCGCTTTGCAGACTTCACATAGTTTTAGTCAGTAAACATCGATAGGAAAAAAAGCATATTACACCGACACTATAAACAGTGGCGTAGCAAAAGGTTTCTTCCAATTTCCTTGATTCCAATTTTACATCCAAAAATAATTTTAAATATTCAAAATTGCTACTAACTCTTATTATCTAAAACAGGCATGGGCTACCTTTCCTAGGTCTGGGGCCAAACTATCATTTTGTCTCCGAGTCAAGAGCCGGACCAAATTATTAAACATAATAAAGTAATATTAAATTAAATAAAACACGTTGCTATTTCTTATATGGTGGTGATCATGAACTAGTAGAGTGGAGCCACTGCAAGCGTCCGTCTCATTTTCATTATTTAATCCCTTCCTGGAACTATTAATATCTATCTTTCTTTAATACTTCGCCGAGATGAATCAGGGCCGGACAAAATAGCACGGCGGGCCGGTGGTTGCCCATATATGATCTAAAAGATTGGGCCGCGGAAAAAAAATAGTTTATTTATTTTACATTTAAAAATGTTTTATGTTGTAATTCATATATGTAATTCGTAAATGTCTTATTTTGTTATTGTAAAAATAAAGTCAAAAAGCGTCTATGTTTTTAAAACATGTCAAAATCTACTTGTTTACACTGTCAACAATATTTTAGTTATTATTAGTAGTTTTAATAACAAAAACAATACGAATATTTAATAATATTTTGTCAGCGTGTCACTAAGCGAAAGACGAAAAAAGCATAATGAAGATAATATACCTTACATCTATTTTTTATTAAAGAAAATTCACTGGTTTATGACGTTAGAAATTTTATATTTTCTATTCGATAATGGAGACCCCCAAAAAATGCTTCCCGGGGCGGTCAATCCTCTTGCTACGATACTGACCTTAAACATATCAAATTGCAATTGAGGTAAGTGGAAAAATATTCCTGGTTATAGTTAGCAGAATCGTCAGTACTATTTCGAGGCCGAATAAAATAAATATTGGCAAGGTTTAACAGAACACAATGGACAATGATAGAAGGCAATAGAAAAAAAGAAAATTTTGATAACAACTTCCCACTCAAGACAGCATCGAAATTTAGCCGAGTACCTGATTTGAAAAAACATTCCTTAGTTAAAATAAAACACTATTTTCTTATTTGTTAAAGCAAAAAACTGCCAGTTTGTGCCTAGTAATATTAAATAGCGATACGCTTTGAAATTTGGTAATACTAAAATTACCATAACAAATGATGGTATCGTAGATATTTCATAGAAAAATTCACGTTCAAAAAATATGCATTATGCATTATCTATTTATACTTTATTGATCGAAAATGATATGTGAATAATACTTATTTTGAAATTTAATGCAGTTGCCTTCAGGAGACGTGCAATGCTGGAATTCATGTGGTACTGCCAAGTATTGGCGGCTATCGAAAATTATTTGAATACAATACATATTGCCATTGGTAAGACTACTTCAATGTTAGAAGCCACTTAGCTGATTATTGCTTACACGGGTTAATTTAAAATCATTATAAAAAGTGTGGTGTATAGATTTTTTAAAATTCATTTTATAAAGAAAAAAATATATTTTACATTATTAAATACATTGTTTAGAAAAAAGATTTAAGTTATATTAAAAAAACAAACAAATAAATATGGTTGAATGAAAAGTTAAATGATAAACTTATGTTTGACAATAAATTTTCGATTATATAAATACAGTATTTTTAAACCTTGTCCGCTTTGGGTGTAGAGCATAGAGCTTATCTATGAAAACAGTTGCTTAACCTGTCATTTTCGAAAAGACTAAGTATATAAGAATATGGTTAGGGCAAAACTAGTGGTAAGCTAACCGCTCTCTCTCCTTTTATGTCCCGTTTTGAGGAGAGGATCGGTGAAAGGCAACTTTAGCATGACATATACCTATGTATTCGATCAGAAGTCCACAAATCGATTAAAAAATCAATCAATAAACCTGTCCATACTGGAATCCGAACTCGCGGGATCCGTAACCAAAGCCAACGAAGTTGATCACTCGACCACGGACTTGGCACTATAACGATAGACCGGATGGTTATTATGAGTATATGTTTATAAATTTCATGCATGTTTTAGATGGAAGAAAATTAAGAAGCTAGAATCCATGTTGAGAACCACACCAGTGAAAACAGTTAATTTTACTTATTCCACATGGCTGATATTATAGTAATTAAAAATTGGGAAATTAGTAACAAAAAAGTGTATTTTTATTAATAATACCTTTCCTCCGCCAATTGACAGATAACACCTTAAAGTGAAAATAAAATTATTCATTAGGGGCTTAGAATCCTTAGATGCCTCAAACGAATGTAACAATAGGCAAGAGGGTTGAATACTCGATAATAAGACCGATACACTATCTTCAAGCCTATAAAACACCCCTTAACTAAAATAAAATGCGACGGAAAGTAAGTATTTGTCAGAATTTAAGAATGAACGGTAGAAATCATATTTTCTTTTGTTATTTTATTTTTTTTCTACAAGAATATCACGAATTTTTGTTAAAACATTTTTTTAAATTAAAGTTTACAAATTTGTAGGTTGTGTTATTAAATATATTATAAAACTTCTCTGCGTAGCCACCTGCTTTATATCATAAGTAAAAAAAAAGGTTTTTTTTTGTTTCTGTTCTAATTTAATTTACGAGTGAAAACTTTTTTATAAAATAATTTCAAGTATTATTGTGATTATTTTTTGAATGTTAATATGCAAAACTGTAAATACTAGTGAATTTAAAAATGATTTTTTTGTAAAGACATTTGCGGACACATGCAGGTAAAGAATATTGAAATTTTCTGATTACCCAAGCTGTATATTATAATTTCAAACACGACGATGCCAGCATTAAAATCGGATTTCAGATAAAATTCCAACAACCACTTCAAAGTGAAAAAATGTATGTGTTTTGACGTAATTTTTCGTACCGTCCTTTCTCATTGTATTGCCGTTTAATTTGTGGAAACTTTATACTCTACGGACGCAAAGTATATTTTCAAACAAATAAATAACGGAACCCGCCAAAGTTAAAATATATGGAATAGTATTAAAAAATTACAATTTCAAAAGGTCGTTATTTAAATTAGTCGGTGTGGTAATATTTAATTCAAAGGTAAATATATTTTTTTAATGAAACTCTGTAAATGCGAAAGCATAGTTCAAATTTTTACGTTTTTAAAAAAAATGTGATAATGTTAAATCTGTGTGAAGGATTTCAGCACTGAACACAATATATTTTTGTAAATATAACCACTCGTAACGTGTAGCATTTAACCATGAAATTAAATATCGTAACACCGCTATTGCAATTTCTAAAAAGAACATAATATTGGATATTTTGAAATACTAGCAAACTTGCCACGTCAAAAAAAAAAGAATTATTACTTAGGAGGTAATTTATTTTAATAATTTTATGGTCTCTAAAAGAAGCACGTTTCACTATCACGATTAAATTTAACAGCTTAGTTTAAGATTATTTTAAACAGTTTTTAATGTTATACTTTCGGGACCATTGTTGGCTTGCGGTGATAAACGTCGTTGAGATCCATTACGGATCATGCGGGTTCATGTCTTAGTAAAGCATTTTTTCAATCAAATTGTTGATTTCTGTTTCTGTTGGATGTTTTGTGACCTCATAAAATTTTCTTCCAATCCTAAAATACTGAAACGCAAAAAAAGCGATTAGTTAAACATTAGTCTTGCCCTGCCCTTATTATTTTTATCTCTACTCCCATCAACAAAAAAGGTTGAGCAACTGAGTAACAAGCAATTCCCTTAGATATTTTTTTATCCATGTCCGCTTTCAATGTGAAGCATATGGCCTCCTAATGGAAGTATCTCAACAGAAGTTTTTCTGCGAGAACTATTTGTTACCCAGTCGCCCAACCTCACTTTAAGTAAGTAGCAGGGAAAGAAGGATAAGGTTATAACAGGACTAGTGGTTGACTAATCGTTATTGCTAAACCCAGTTATTAAAGTATAAAAAGGATGGGAGGAGAGAAAATGATGTGAATTGACATCACAAACACCCAGTCTTTGATCACAATTAAGAAAAAATTCTGTTGAAAAAACCTCAATTGAAATTCCATATTTTCCAAAATTTCGCCTCGTTTTTTAAAGCAATTTCGTTTAAATAAAGTAGTTAGTTGTTGGGTACGGACCCAAGTACGGGCACAGTGATCAGCGGCTCTGGCTTCTGTGACAAATCTTATGGGTGCGTATTCGAGTGCAAACAGTATTTTTTAAATCGATTTATTGACTTCTGTCCGAATGCATGAATGTTTGAGGCGTATTAAAATTCCTTAATTCCCAAAATACCGGAACGTTTTTCATTATATTTTATTTAGGTAAAAAAACATAAAATATACACTCCTTGTTTTAATATAATTTGCTATTTGTTAAGTCGAATTCAATATGTGAATAAGTAGCCAAAAAATCTGATTCAGTAACGAAAATTAATTGCCTCTACGATAGGCACTCCACCTGTCTACGATTCGTAGCAATTCCTTTTTAGCGTAGACAACAAAGGAATTGAATAGTTAAAGTAATGAATACCAACATTAATACATGCCGACACATAAGTCATTGTACATTCCGATTTGTTTGTTAATGATTATTTATTATTCCATGTCCACTCCCAATAGAAAGTATATGATTACTTAGAAAGTTAGGTGTGGCAAATTATTTTTCTATCTCCCTTTAGCTTTTTTACAGTTTTATTTTGATGAAGACATTTTTATTTTACGCAAGATGACAGTGGCAAAACAATGAGTCATATTAATTAAGTAGACATGAATGTTCTTAAAAGTGGAGTCGGAGTCGGGCAACTTGAAGTCAGATATTTTTCCGGTGGTGGAGTTGGATTCGGAAAAATCAAAGAAAAATAATTTAAGGACATTCAACAATTATTATTCTATTCATCACATTGACCATTGAAATGTACTATATTAATAAAACCACAATATTCCTTTTTATTTTGTTCCACTTTATTTAATAGGTCAGGACAAGTTTCACTCATTGCGAGCATTGTCAACTGATAAGAAATATAATTTAACCATGCTATTTATACAAAAATAATTCGCCGCCTGTTTGGTCGAGTGGTCAACGTCGTTGGCTTTGGTTACGGAGGTCCTGGGTTCGAATCCCGGTACGGATAGTTTCATAAAATTGATCGGTTTATGAATTTATGTTCGAAGGCATGGACGTATGTGATGTCTTGAATACCCCCCTCCCACCCATCCTATCCTATGAACGGGGCGTATCGGGAGCGATTAGCTAGCCACTAGTCCTGCCCTAGCCCTATTCTCCTATTCTTACTCTCTTTGAAAAAAGAGAGGTTGAGCAACTAACTGAGTAACAAGAAAATCTCGTAAAATTTGGGAGCGGACATGGATAAAAAATTGTAACAAAAAATATATTCGAAAAATAAAACACTCTCTTGTAATAATTTCACATTTATTTAATGTGATCAGGACCGGTTTCCCTCATCACCAGCATTTTCAAGCGATAAGAATATACATTAATACTGCGTTGTTAATAATGAATTAAATGAATAAAAATAGTAAGGATTTCACAAAAAAATTGGAAACGGTAATAGAAATTTAAAAAAAGAGAAATCGAGGAAGTGAATAAAAAGCAGTTATCTTAAGAAAAAAATGTATTGAAATATTTCCGTTTGCAGGCCGTATGCTTTATTTATATTAGGAGCGGACATGGATAAGAAAAATGTATATCAGAAATGGGTTAGCAGGGAACTGCTTACTATGCAGTTGATCTTCTTTTGTTTCGCTTTTAAAGATCGGATTTGAAAAAGAAAAAAAACATCACATACACCTTGAAAACAAGTTTATTAATTGACAAGAAAAATGTATTTATGAATGTTTGCTTTCGCTATTCGAGCTCGTGTTTGTTGGAACTAAATAGCAAAAATACGGAAGAGTGATTATTTCAAGGCTACAGAACTAAAAAATGCATTGTTACATAAATTTCGGCATAAGTGGAACATATAATATGAATTAAAGTGGTCATATTTTATTGAAGGAATTAAATTGTTTTTTTTATTTGAAACATTACTTTTGGAACACCTGTATCACGTGTGAGCACACCTGTGTCTAATTACGTGCCATTTCGCGCCCTAACGTTAATTATTGTTTGAATAAAGTGCATATTTCACTCTTGATATTGATTCTGGCATATTATAATTAAAAACTACAGCTCTCTAAATATCAGTACAAAATATTGAAGTGCGCATACAGAACTTAATTGGACGGTGTTATGCCAGAATCATTAATGCCATCGAGAAGTGAAGTGGGCCAAGTATCAAATTGGTAATAATTTTCTATTGCACTTCTAAGCAGACTGTGGAGTCAGGTAAAGAGATAACAACTCCTTCTCCGGATTCAAATTAAAAACAGACTCCGAATTGATTTTTTTTTCGTATACATAACGTATAGGTTTACCTTTAGATATGACTTAGAATAATTATAGTACATTTATCATTTTTAGGGTGTTCACTGTCAATACTTGGTGGAAAGGCATTATATTAATAAAAACACAATATTTCTTTATACTTTATTCCACT
Source organism: Himalopsyche tibetana (assembly GCA_030503985.1). NCBI lineage: Eukaryota > Metazoa > Arthropoda > Insecta > Trichoptera > Rhyacophilidae > Himalopsyche > Himalopsyche tibetana. Next base: position 18,883,468 of record JAPJYX010000006.1, read on the forward strand.
TTATTTAATAAGTCAGGACCGGTTTCGCTCATTGCGAGCATTGCACACGTTAGCATACACCTTTTCTTTTATTTATTTTTTAAACCATGTCCGCTCCCAATGTGGAGCATATGAACTCCTATTGGAGTTTATCTCAACAGAAGTGTTTCTACGAGAACTGTTTGTTACTCAGTTGCTCAACCTCTCTTTTTCCAAAGAGAGTAGGGATAGAAGGATAGGGCTAGGACAGGATTAGTGGTAAGCTAATCGCTCTCGATACGCCCCGTTCATAGGATAGGATGGGTGAGAGGGGGGAATTCAAGACAACATATATATCCATGTGTTTGAACAGAAATCCATAAATCGATTGAATAATCAATTTATAAAACTGTCCGTACCGGGATTTGAACCCGGGTTCTCCGTAACCGAAGCCAACAACGTTGACCACTCGACCAAACAGGCGGCGAATTATTTTTGTGTACAAAGCATGGTTAAATTATATTTCTTGACAATGCTCGCAATGAGTGAAACTGGTCCTGACCTATTAAATAAAGTGGAATAAAGTAAAAAGGAATATTGTGGTTTTATTAATATAGTACATTTCAATGGTCAATGTGATGAATAGAATAATAATTGTTCAATGTCCTTAAATTATTTTTCTTTGATTTCTCCGAATCCAACTCCACCACCGGAAAAATACCTGACTTCAAGTTGCCCGACTCCGACTCCACTTTTAAGAACATTCATGTCTACTTAATGCTTTTGTGGATTGCATGTTACTTTGGGAATAAAATATTATTGCAGTGTGTTTTTACTAAGCTCATTTCACTTTTAACAGCTTAACGACCGTGGACGCGTATTTGAGTCTTTGAAAAACAAAAGTTGCTGGCCGGCGAACACATATATGCGTATAGGTGAAGTATCTGGAAGCTAAGAAAATTATTTTTTGTAAAGATATCTCAATTTGATTACAAATTATAATGAATTTAGTAAAATTATAATTTATCGCAATATTTTATTTCGCCAGGTGAAATTTTATAAAAAAAAACGTGCGGTCGTTAAGCTGTTTTAATTTATTAAGATACTTAAAGGCTTGTATAATATTAAAATGCATCTAAATATATTTTTTTAAATACCACTTCGCTCACTTCATTTCTCAGGAGCTCGTTTAATCGTGATTTTGAGGGTTATTTTTTTGTTTCTTTCAAGCGCCAAGATTAATATAAATTCTAAACTTCCCTAAGCTAATTGTGGAATTTATACTCATCTATGAAAATATATTGTTCATACACTATTTTGATAGACATTTATTTGAAATGCATTTTAAACAATATTTTCTTTTGGTTGGTTATTCGGATAACTCCGGCCAATTATGTATAAAACAACATTATAGATATCTGCAAAGTGCATTCACTTTCCAAGTTAAGCTGGCATAAACTTTCTAACGCTGTTTTATTTATATTTAAATTTAAAGTTTGACGCGAAGAGTTTCGCTACTTCTTATTCATTTTGTCATTAAAGGGTGCATTGACCGAACATTTGGATTGTGGAAAGTTGAATAAGCTTTTGTTTGCGCCTGAAAAAGCTGAATCTTAAATTTAGTTCCCATGTTTGTACATTTTTTTAATCAAGAGACCGCGATTAAAAGCCATGAACCACAAATCGATAAATTAAGAAAATATTGGTATTACTTCCTCTAACCAATATATCACTAATTCTTAAGTTATTATTAATAGTTATTTTTTTATCCGTATCCGTTCCTAATATGAAGCACATGGTCTCCTAATAGAATTATACAAAACATATTTTGTAAACATACGCTGTTTGTCAACCGAGGGCCACAGCACGTTTTCAGGGGGCCACAGAGAAAAAATAATTTTCCACCGTCCACAGGAAAATATGCACACTCCCAAATTCAAATTTGTAAATTCCTGGGTTTTTGAAATTGGAAATTCTGGGAAGAGCTAAAAAAAAAGATCTCATGTCTTTTCATTTCGGGAACTCCGTAATTAATTCCGTAAAAATTGAAATCTGCCAGCGACCAAAATGTTCAAAAAATTAAAAAAATATATAATTTTTCTATCCCCGTGTATTGAAAAACTTATTTACACGCGGTATGGGCACCACGCAAAAATATGAGACCCAAAATTGACCACGGGCCTAAAAATGTTGAGAAACTATTGGCTTAACCTTTTTTTTTTATGAGAGTAGGGATAAAAAAGATATGGCTAGTATAGGATCACTGGTTAGCTAATCACTCACGCTACAACCCGTTATTTTATGTTTGGAATAGGGGGAGAAAATTTTTACACTTCAGCCTTCAAGCCTTTGAACAGAAATCAGTAAACAAATTTAAAAAGTGTTGTTCGTACTGGGATTCAAGCCCGTGAAGCCTGGCATGGAAGCTAACGACGTTGACATCTGTGTCAAAGACCCGAAAATTAAAGCATTATACACGGTTAACAATTTTATTTATTTTAATAAGATTTCTGTGACAGCTCTATATCCTCCATTAAAGTAGCTATATCAATTTAGAATTTATTTTCATTGTGTACTCTTTTAAATTAGCTATATCAAGTTGGATGTTTTTAATTGACAAACGTTGCAAATTTGATAGCAATTTATCTGACAACGGACAACTGTATTTTTATTAAATTAATATCATGGTTAAAAAAGTGCTTTCGTAAAAATATGTACTTAAAAGCATTAAGCCCATTTTAAAACCAAAATTTCTCAATTTATGACACCTCCGTAATAATTTAAAAATATTTTTTCCTGTTTCACATATGTTTTAAATTAAAAATGGATTGTTTGCAAATCCTACAACTCCAGCTGAGAATCGGATCTTAATCAAAGGTTCACTAAAAAGTAAAATATCTTTTCCAAAATCGACAAATCGCTTCTCGAATTTTGTTTAGATATCGCCAGTACATTTTACATGAGCTAGCTAACAATGATATTCGTTAAAAAATATTAATTTATTTAAAATGTTTCATGGTTTGGACAACCACGGCTTACAATATTGCAACGTGACACGTGTCCGTAAAAAAATCGTAGTTTTTAAGTGTTATACATGAAAAAAATCATATAAAAGAGGTTCGCGTGCTATCTGTACCATTCACGTTGATGGTACGAATCGAATTTTAAAAGAAAATTGGCTCACTTATTTTATATCGATTGGAATATCTTTAATAAACGTAAAAATAACCTTGTCGATAGGAAAAAATAAAGCGTTCATTTTGAATAGTAATTAGGCTACTATTTCGAAATGACAGACATTTTTTATTGGCAATATAAGTATGCCAGATGTTTTCAATGTGTCAGTTCGCTGTGATTACTTCACGGGGAAGCCAGCTTGATTTAGCACGGGTATTATACTACCAGTGTAAATTCCAGGGCTGTGTAGTCATTGAGAAATAAAAAGTCTCAAAATGTAATCATGCTTAAAACATGACTTAAATTTTTCTTTAGGCATCTTTGTATGCAGCGACGCCACTTTTGTACTTTTACACATTTTTTTTTCAAAAAATCTACAAAGACTGTTTGTTTAAGTAAATACTTTCCCAGTAAATTGAACGTGATTCAAATTAATTCATGCTGCCATCAATATCTTTCAATTCAGTGGTACATTTATTTCTTACATAATCACGATACACTTATTTACTTCTTCTTTGGCCGTGTTCGCTCCCTATGTGGAGCATATGGCTGCCACGCGGCACCACCGTGTTTTCCTGTCCCACGCCAATAGTTAATTGAACGTGATTCAAATTAATCCATGCTACCATCAATATCTTTCAATTCAGTGATACATTTATTTCTTACATAAACACGATACACTTATTTACTTCTTCTTTGGCCGTGTTCGCTCCCTATGTGGAGCATATGGCCACCACGCGGCACCACCATGTTTTCCTGTCTCGCGCCAATTTCTTTGCTTCCTCCCATGACATGCCAGCATCCCTCAGTTCCACCGAGTACATCCTATGGATACTACCCGACGGACGTCCGGACTTATATACTATAATGATCAATACAAGTTCATCCATGCACGCAAACGCCAGAAGATGCCGAAAGACAAAACCCGGGTCGATAGTGAGAAAACTTGTGTGAATTTATAAAAAATTGAACGATTAATGACAAATCAGTTAATAATTTTCGTCATGAGGGAAATTGTCATTTAGAAAGATCATTTAAAATAAAAGTGAAATAAGTAAAAAATAGCGTTTAATTTTTTTAAATTTAATGCCTGTCCACCAAGTATTGACAGTGAGCACTTTAAACGACATTATCTATTATGGCAGCAGATTTTCTGGAATACAATTTATTGGAAAAATAATATGACAAAAGATAACCTAGGATACGTTTATATTGCTTTGAATATACACTATCTGATAAGTGACGACCTTTGTTAATTTTCGAAGGTTTATCTTCAAAATTCCCCTCGGCATATTATCTTTCATGGCTGTCATTCAACTCTCATATTTTTATGTGTCGGAAGAATCTTGCGATAAAATTTACGATCAGCTCTTCGAGTCGACCTTCTTCATAATCGAAAATTATAGACGAAGCTTGAATTTATTAAAAAGTCATCTGACACAAATTTGTTTTCAAAGACGTCGTTAGGTGGCAGTTAGTTCGATTATATGAATAAAGTTTTTGACACTTTACCTGACGCTCCGAGCTTAAATTAAAATCTACCCCTCCTTTTATTATGCATGTTATAAAATTCTTACGTTTCTTTGCGAATTCCCTTTACTTAGATACTAAGTTCTCTTTTACATGAAAGGTTTACGACACCGCCAGTGCTAATAATTTTTTTTTAAGACCTTAAATTGACAGCTAAGATTTTTATTATTTGAGAGTTTTGAAAAATACTTTTTTTTTATATTTCAAATTTATGGAGCTTTAAATACCAGAACGCGTTAGCGTCAAGGTTCTTCTAGTTTCCTGCATCGCTAATGTTTTTGAAAACTTATATTCTCTTCATCAGGGCGTGATCGCTACAGAGATAAGAAGTTCACGGGAACTCCATATGCATTATTTTGCTAATCACATTCCATATGCTTCCCCCATACTATATCCGTACATGTACACTGACATTACTCGTAATTTATTTTAGAGCGAGTTTACATTGACATTTTAAATTTCTGCCAGTTTTCATCACAAAAGTGGTAGTGGGAGCGGGTGACTATAAACCATACCGTATCAACACGCACATGCGCATACATACATACACACATACATTACACAAAGATGTCAACCAAAGAGAGTCATATTCACGATGCTAAGTTCGGTCTTAAATTATTAATACTTAAGTACTATTTGAGTATTATCGACGTACCGATTAGGGTATCCAATCCCGGAGCCTTTTTCCAATCCCGGGATTTCGGGATTGATCCCCTTTTTTTCGAGATCCCGGAATTGGGGTTTCGGGATCCCGGGATTGTGATTTTCTTACCGAGAAATTTGAAATCCTCAATTCGTTATACTTTTTCCCAGATTCTCACAAAACCTCGTTTTTTTTTTTAGCTCACCGAGGAATTTGAAATCTCCGATTTGGTATACTATTTCCCAGAATCTCGCCGGAACAAATACTTTGTAAAAATAGCCACCACATTACGTTCTAGTTTATTACGGTTATTAAAAAAAATACGAAAATACGCCATTTTGAAAAACGACTTATAAATAGCCATGTTTCCCAAATATTCAACACGAGCTACAAAGGATGTTAAAATAAATCTTAAAAGTGTTTCTTAAAAGAGCATCGTACTGTTTGACACTATTTTACTATTTTTAAATTTGACTTTTTAGTATCACAACGCAATCTTTTTGCAGTAATTAAAGTAATTACAAGCTGCAAGAAAAGCTCGTTCATTCAAAGCTTACAAGTCGGACAACCGCCTTTTTTCTTCGCTATAAGAACTGTTAGACTATAAAGTATTAAAGTAGAATTATTAGTGCCACGGCGTGGAAATGGAAGAATCGAGTCAACCCCTTCAGTAAAAGTTCTAAAAGGTGCAGATGAAGTTCCACGAAGCTTTTTAATAGACGAGCCTCGTGAAGTGAAAGTTTCGACTAACTTTGATGGCGTTTCTGCCGAACGTTGATAGCAGTCAAAAAAGTTTTAAATATTCATATTTTAATTTACTAACGTCGTCTCTTTGTTTGTATAATGCAATAAATTGTTTTCTCTATTTCTCTTCATTCATTGCGTTCTTATTTTTAGCAAGAAAATGTTGAACGGATCGAACATTTTTTTTCAACAATGTTCGCTCCCAATTTGAAAAATTCGATAATCTCGTTGAGACACAAGCTTTTTTTACAAGAACTGATTGTTATTTAGTCTGTGAGCCTTCTATAGAAGGGACTCAGAAAAGGTACATAATTAAATCCCATTTTCAAATTCGGAAAATAAATATTGTTATATCTACTAAGGCTTGTCGGTTTTTTGGCAAAATTTGTGACATTCGAAAACCGGTTTTCCATCTTTGTAACCGGTTGTGACAAATTTTGGATCAAAATGGTCATCAGTGGCCTTTTATGACAACGGAATCCATTCGGTTGGTAAAAGACAAAAGCAGAATTCAGGCTTTCTTGTGACATCCGCAGCGCGATAAGCAGTATTCAAATACCTCAATAAAAATCAAAACATGTGTAAACAGATATTTGATGGTGAATTTTATTATTGTATTCTCAAAATAAATCAGTAATGATAATATGAACAAAATCATATTCTCCTTTCCGCAAAAACATAACGGCCTCGATGAATAAAACAAAATACATTTTAACGGTAATTCAAGGAAAATAAGAAACATCACGCAAACAAGAAGCAAAATCCCAAAACCCACGAAATGCGGGTTGCCAAAATTAAATAATTCAATACACAATAGCAGTGTGGTAGCATATACAGCCTCTTTTATACGTCAGTCGCTACGGCAGCGAAACCATTTCGTGGCAGATTAGATAACTCGTAGACCGGTAATACGATTTGCTTACCCATCAATGACGGGGGCTACGCTCGCGTCGTAGACCTTGCAGCATTGATTAAAAACATTTTTCGAGCTTTGTATACTTTTTCACCACACAATTTTGGCACTTTTATATTAACTTTTCGAAGCCAATTTCAATCATACTGAAAGTTAAGCGACGACGAAGCGATACACATTTAGATATTTATTTACTGTATCCGCTACAGCGTATGAAGTTTCAATGAAACAGTGTAAAAATATTAAAGTTTGTTGAATTTGAATTAAAAGATACAGATGATAGAAAAAAAATACAAATTACGGTTTCTACTTAGAGTTTCTACTTAATTAAGAGTCACTTTTTGATAATTTCTAATAATTTCTATTATCAAAAAGTGACTCTGAAATAACACAAAGAAAAATAATAAAGTAATAAAGAATATTTTTAATTACATGTTAGAAGTGTTAATTTTTTTAATTTGTGTTGTTTTAGAGCATATATGGGCAACCACCGGCCCGCCTAACTATTTTGTCCGGCCCTGATTCATCTCGGCAAATTATTAGAGAAAGAAATTAATAGTTCCAGAGAGGGATTAAATAATGGAGATGACACGGGCTCTTGCAGTGGCTCCACTCTATTAGTTCATGATCACCACCATATAAGAGATACCAACGTGTTTTATTTAATTTAATATTACTTTATTTTGTTTGATAATTTGGTCCGGCCCTTGACTCGGAGACAGAATGATAATTTGGCCCCAGACCTAGGAAAGGTTGACCACGCCTGTTTTAGAGTCACTTTTTTAATAATTTTACTGTAATTTCTTAAATAAATTATTTTCTATGTCAATTGTTTGTTACACCTTTTCATTTCAATTTGTTTTTGTATAACTATATCAGTTGACAAGACTTGAGTGAAACCGGTCCTGGTTTTGATAAATAAAAAATGAAGATTAAGAACAAAAGAATATTGTGTTTTTTCTCAATGCCTTGTTGCTTTTCCACCAAGACAGTGAACATCCTAAAAGTGACTCTTCAAGTATAACTAGATTCTGCGAAATTAAAATTAAATTGACATTGACTTTACCAGGGATCGAACGCAGACCCGCCTGGTCGGTAGAGCAAGCTCCGGCCAACTAGGCTACAGCTGGCGACGATGATTTTATAGCTGTTTCGATGTGCGCCATCGTCAGAACTACTCCTCTCATAAAAAAGTGTAGAACTAAATACGTTGATATTTTTTACGTTTTGTTAAAATCAACTTTCAAAATAAATATAGAATAGAAAATGAATTCAAATAAATTAAGCAATATCATAAAATAATATATTTTAAACTATTTTGGTTGACAGATGTCAAATTTAGGCTTTCACTTGAATAATTTTAATACCAAAATAACCTTTTGCTATCTTAAATAATACGGCGTCATTTTTGTTGGTTTTAATAACTCATTTATACAATTGAAAATTAATTCTAAAAGTTTCTAAAAATATCATGTTTTGCGGCTTTGCTTGTACGATTATAACTGATTTAATATCATCATCTACGGCGTAGAGTCCGCATTGTGGCGTAGCCCGTAGTAGAGTGAGGTAGTAAAAGCCAACCAAAAATGTTATACACTTTTTTGTGGGGTGATATTTCTACCGCCGTAGACGTTTGCGGCATTTCTATTCTGTAGCGTAGCACCAACGTATATATATAGCAATGCATCGTAGCATACATAAGTGTACATTCACCTGGCTTATTTTTCTTCTGCTACGATCTCATCCTTTTTTTTTATATTTAAAGTCAAAAAAATTAGACATTATTTTAATAATGTCAACATCGTTTAAAACTTTTACATATCGACTGTGGAATGAAAAAAGAACGTTACTCACACAAAGCAAATTTTATAGGAGGCACAAAAAACGTGTTTTGATGATTTTGGACCATATGCAAATTATGAAATATCCACAACCTTGAAGTACACGTAGACTGGTGTTTAATTGACATAATCTTATATTAGTTTAAGAAATTGAATTGAGAAAAACCTTTTATTCAGTCTTTTTTCTTGGTTTAAATTTTCACAAGCACATCTTTTTTAAAACTTAAAAGCTAAATTTAGATACTAATTCGGCATTTGCAGCTTACATCCTTTAGATCAGTGTTTCTTGACCGTATTGAAAGAATCGCCCTCTTTTGCAGAAATAAATTATCCAAAATTAAAAACACCCGCCCCCCTCCAGACTTCTACCGCCCTCGTTAAGAACCACTGCTTTAGATGGAACGTGTATCAAGTTGGATACATTGTGATTATCGAAAAAGGCTGTTTTGAAAAAACTGTGGGTTACGTTCTTTTTCCTTTCCACATTCGATATGAAATTAATTATGAACGTTAAAAATAAATAATATAATACTAATCAATTTATATTTTGACCTTATATATATAAAATATGTAAAAGATCATTCTAAAATCTATAAAGACTACTGCATTGAATATATTTAAAGGTGTTTTTTATCGCTTATAAAAGCAACACAGCAGCATCTGATTCCGTAGTGTTTTATGATCACGGGATCTTTAAATTCATAGCTTTGTAATCGTGGAATCCCAAGATTTATCCAGGAAGTGTTTTAGATGGAGCTGGAATCGTAAATAAACAGGTGCTTTTAAACTTTTTTAAAAATATAACAATCATTTTTATTTCATATTTTTAGTATTGCAATGATCTTTTTTAAATCTATTATATGAAATAAAGCATTCAACTTAATTCAACTGTATTTTGTTATCCGTGTTTGTTCTTAATGTTGAGCAGTTGGCCTCTTAATGGAGATATTACAACAGAAGTTTTTCTATGATAACAGCTTTTTACTCAGTTCCTTAACCTCTCTTTTTTTCGGTTCCTGGTAAATTGTCGTTGACGTCTCAATACTGACGTTCTGAAAATAATATGTGCTTTTTATACAAAAGTGGTATTGATAATATAACTAATGGCCTTTAAATCCACAAACATTTAGTAATATTAAGAACCTATCGGTATAAAAACACCCGCTTGATCCATCAAAGTCCATTAAATATTAGCGTTTTTTTATTGCGGAAAGCATGGCGATCCCTTTTTTTTATTGCTAACCAAATGCATACTTGATTTCGACAACTCTTCTATTTATCTCTTACCGGAAACGTGCTAGAGCTTTGCAAAAGCACCTGAACATATATTACACCTGTCTAAATACATACCGAAAATAGTTTGATTCTTAGAAGGATACTAGCATGTACATATCGACTGTGAAAAAGAAAAAGGACATAATCCACACGTAAAAAAATTTACAGGAGACGTAAATACATTCTTTGATGATTTTGGACCAAAGAAAAATTATGAAGACAACCTTGAAGTGCACGGCGGCTCATAAACTGTTTTTTTTCATTATCTTAGCCTAATATTAATTTAATAAATTGTTGTATAAAAACATCATTTTTAGTCTTTTTTCATGATTGCAACTTTTATAGGTCCTACTTTTTTCAAACTTAAAAGCAAAGATTAGATACTAATTTGTTATTTTCAACATACATCCTTTTGATAGAACGTGGGAGATATGGACTTTTAATATAATAAAATTGATCTAAAATAAGTATTTCTAAAACAACTTATTTTTTATTCACGTCCGCTCCCAATGTGGCGTATATGGTCTCCTAATGGAGGTGTCTCAACAGTGTTTTTTCTACGAGACCTGTTTGTAATTCAGTCGCTCAACCTATCTTATTCAAAGAGAGTAGTAGGGGTAGAAGGATAAGGCTAGAGGAGGATCAGTGGTTAGCTAATCGCTCTCACTACACCCAATTATAAAAGGTTAAGAAAAAGTGAGAGGGAATTTTAAACATCACAAACACCCATGCCTTCGAATAGAAATCGATAAATCGATCGAAAAAATGCTTTTCGTACTGGTACTCGAACTGCTTGTTGCTTATTAGCTTAACTTTTCGTTTTAAAAAAAGAGTAGGGATATATATAATAAAATAGATAGGACTATGACAGGGGTGGTAAACTGATCGCTCTCGCTACGCCTGTTTTAAGAACAAGACGTGTGAGAGAGAATTGAATACCATCACATACATCCATGCCTTTGGACGGAAATACATACAAACACAGTAAAGGAACTGACGTGAGCATCAGATATTAAAAGACCAACGAAGAGTCACGTGATCGTGGAATCCAAGAATAGATGTGGCTGCCATAAAAACACGTGCGCCTCATAATTAACACGAAAAGTTCAATACTTAAAAAATGAAAACGTTTTTTTCTAGGGTGAGTTTTATTGTGACTATATTCATGTTTATCTCTAAAACTTTGTGAAGTATTTTTTGCAAAGAGTTAATTGCTGAAAAGCATGACAACGTGCGTATTGCGTTTTCTAAGCTGTTCTCGCAGGTTAAAAGACAGCTACGCCATCCAATAACGGACACTATTTATAATTCTCGGGTTTCCAGGATTTAAATTTTTTTTAATTCCTGGGAATTTACGGATTTCATGAAATAAAAAGAAATGTGGGACATTTTTTTAGCTCTAGCGACGATTATTTCAAGTTTACTCGCTTGCCGATTTCAAAAAGCTAGGAGTTCACGAATTCCCAAAATGTGGGATTTTTTTTATTTTTTAGCTCTCGCGCGGATTTCAATTTTTTTTTTATTTTTTATCTTCAATTCCGAAATCCCAGAATGTCAGGTTTACAACATTAGGCGGGCTCCTGGATCCTGTATTCCCAGGATTGGAAACCCTGCATGATATTGATTTTTGTGATGCTTAAAAAATTCTTCTTACCCTTTCAATTATAAAATATAGCTAACCGTCAGAGCGATTAGCTAACTACTATTCTAGTCCTAGGTGTATGCTATCTATCCCTAGTATTTTATAAAAAAAATAAGTTAAAATACTGAGTAACAAGAAGTTTTCGTAGAAAAACGTCTGTGAGATAATATAATGGGATATATAAACTTTTAAAATCACAACAGTATTTTTTTTAAAACAATTGATGTAGAATTTTCTGAATAATATAAACAAAAAATATATGTGTTATTTCACTAAACCGATATTAAACTTTGAGTGCAGCAAATCGTTACCTCTTAAGATCTTTTAGTGATAGCCTATAATAAACAACAAATCACATTTATATAATATTACTGATTGTTTTTTTTTTATTTATTTCTTGTAAATAAATAAATGCATTAAATAATTTGTTTTTCTTCTTTGTAGTTTAAGTTATTTATTACGAAAAATATAGAAAATTGTACATGTGAACTTTGACTATTCGTTGTGAATACATCGCAAAACAATAAATAGATTTTTCATTATTCTTTTGAACATGCCATTTATTTCCGACGTTTGAGTTATTACTTCAGTGAATTATTGTTTCCGAAAATTACTTTCAATATATAATATTTGACGAAGTTTATAAAAATATTATACTTAAATACGTTTTTAAATAGACTGGAAAAATATTAATGTAAAGTAAATTAAAATCGGGGATAATAAAAAGAAAATTTGGTCAACGACCATCGATAATGTCAATATTGTAAATCTACATCAGATAATAACTCTGTTTTCAGTCGATTCGCCAGTAAATTTCAGGAATTTTATTATCAATATAAAATTAAATTTGATATCTTTGTTATCTCACTGATTGATTGTATTACAAATTGTTACACTTTTTATACCCTTTTTGAGAAGCATTTTCAGACTTACTATCGTTGAGTTATTTATTAATAAAGCTTTTTTTCCTTATTCACTCTCTATTCGGAGAATATGGCCACCACGTGATTCCTTCAAGATGATCTGTCCCCCGCCAGTCTTCTTGCTTCCTCGCATGTCATTCCAGCGTCCCGTAGCTCCACCGAGTACATCCTATAGATTTTCATCAGTGGCCTTCTACGACGACAAAATCCATCCAGTTGGTAGAAGAGGCAAACAGAATTCAGGCTTTCAATAATAATAACATTGATTTTAGTTCGTTAGCTAGCCGGATCTCACGTTTTCGAATCCCAGTACAAAAAGCATTTTTCAGTCGATTTATCGATTTTCTTTTCGAAGACACGGAAGTTGGGGATGTCTAAAAAATCCTTCCCACTATTCCAATACTCTAATTAAAGAGTGTAGAGAGAGTGATACGCCAACCACTAGTTCTGTCCTATCATTTCTATACCTACTGTCTTCGAAAAAGTCGTTAGTGACAACATCTGTGTGAATGTACATAATTTGAACGATTCAAATTGAATATACCTTTCGAGTTGGACTATCTAAGTTAGGGGGAGGGGGGGGTTTATGCTGAACAATGGTGAAAGAGGGGAAAAGGGCGAATAAAGTTGGGAGCCCTTGCCGTAAAATATGGTTTAATTGCTTAATTAAATTAAATTTGATAACTTTGTTTTTCTACTCGTAGTAATACAACGCTTGACAAGTGTTTTGCCTCTTTGTGAAGCATCATCAGACTATCGCATCGTTTATAAATAAGTTGAGCGAGGTCTAAAACGATAATAAAAGAAGGTTCCAAATTTAGGTATTTTTTTGATAAATTCCGTAAATTAATGGGTTTTTCAATGGGCAAATACTAAAAAAAAATCTCTCACGCTGTTCATTTTGGAAAATTCGCAAATACCTGGGAGTTTGAAATCGATATGAAATTGTTTGAAAAATCCTAGGATTTCAAAATCGCCGAGAAAAAAAATTCTCAATCCCGAATCTCAACTTATACACGATTTTATGTTGAATGTTCAATCCCGGAATCCCGGTATCACAAAAAGGTCCGGGATTGTATACCCTGGTTGACACACGCAACAACCACCTTGTTCAATTGGTCGAGCCTGTTTGAATATCTTGTAGATAGACTACCCTGCTAGTTGAATAAAAATACTACTTAAGGAATGACGTCAGATAGTCTTGTCATGTGAAATCATTTGACAAATGTCATGTTCACTGCACGAAATTAATTTCATGGACCCGTGCACATTAAACAATTATCATTATCAAGAGTATTTGGTATTAGGGTCATCGCTAAAAGTTCATTTGAACTTTTTCGTTTTTGCACACCTTTTCTATTTCCGAATTTCAGGCAAATCCTCCCTGAATATTAAATACCTGCTTGTGTATTTTGACGAAAATAGTATTCTACCATTGCATTTGATTCATCATATATGCATATTGTCTATTCTAGCATTCATAACTTCAAACAATCTTATTGTCTATTGTCCTACTGTTGCGATATATCTTTTCAAATGATAATTTAATTATTCAAAGAGTATTTAAAAACAGTCCAGATGTTGCACTTACAATATTAAAACACTAATTATATGGCCTGTCAAAAAATGAATAAATTTAATTCATTTATTTATTTTTATTTATTTGATTAATTAATATTGCATAAGGTTGACAAATTATGAATTTAAAACTTTTACAATGAAGAAAAAAAAATAATACAATTTAATATTAAAAGCAGTAGAAAAAAAATAGCAAGGAAGTCAACTGAGTAAGCTCCGACGAACTCTACTCTAATATATATAAAAAAGCATTCGTCGGAACTCACCCACGTCTACGTGGAATATGTCGACATCCGAAGCAATATTGTTGAACACCGTTAAAGCTCTCCCCAGAGGCATCCCCATTGGCAGGTTGGTTCTACACCTTGGGAGAACAAACAATTCATGTCCACGATTTTTTAAAAAATAATCAGGTACATTTAGATTCACATTCTCAAAATACCTGATGTCAAAGATGAATAAACTCGTGATATTTCATTCAAAATTGCGTATTGATCGATGAAAAAAAGTCACAATTTACTTGATTTTACAATAAATTTAAAACAGTGGTTATATGAAATACCGATATAAATCTTTGTATTTTATAATTTTAGCCTATAGTTGTAATCCTTCTTAAGACGACAAAGACATTAAATACAATCGTTTACCCGTTAAATAAAGTTTGCCCAGATCAAAAATTAAAACGTGATATATATAAATTTTGTACACGTGATACCTAAAATAAAAAAAAACTTATTCAACTGTTGAATATTTGGCAGCCCTATATTTGGTTATAAGATCGGGCTTTGAGATAGCAGTTTACTGCTAACCGTACATCCGCAAATTGTGAACGAGCTTACCACAACCTGTTTGCGAAAGAACCTTTTCCAGGATGTTTCTCTAAATCGCTTAAGGCTTATGCGGCTTTTTTGCAAGCTCAAAAATGTATCCTCAAACAAAGTATTTAAGAAAAGACTCCTGCATACTATGTGGCATTATATAATTCTGAAGAAAATAAAAACATCCTTTTAATCCGTTTTTTTTGTTATATAATTCTGTGCTTAAATATAAAATAAAGCTTATTATATTTCAAATAAAAAAAATATATATTTGAATCCTCAAGAAATATGTGAAATACTTGAAAGCTATGACGGCGTTGCGTAATCTTCTGTACTAGGGAGATTACTAAGGTAGTAAAAAATAATTCAGTTATGTTAATATTAAGGATAAACAAAAAATTCTTCTTGTATAAATAATTCTCTATCATTAGATTTTGTCCCCTCACTTAGTTCTCAGAAGTTGGTAACAAACTAAATTGTCAAAATAAGATAAGTGCACCGTGAATTTTTTTGATATCAATAACTTGTCTGGAATAATTCCATATGTGCATTTATTTAACCAATTTGGTTAAATAACCAATTTATTTTATCGGTTATTATTATTTATGCAGATTTCAAGGCAGGCAATTATCACTGTCTGACATAATTTGTGTCACATGTTCCATGTGTGTTTTGATATAATATTTATCTACGTAACATACAATATAGAAAGTGGAGACTACGTCCAAGAAACTCAATTCCTTATTTGCTGCTTACTCAGAACAATCAATTTGTTAAACACGAAATTCTGCCAACGTGATGATGATATTTAATTGCACTTTCATCAGTTGAAATTCTTGTTTGACTACATTCCAAAACGATTTTATTATTCTAAAAATATACACGTATGAATGACTGTTCTGTTTTTTTTATTTTCATTCTATCTAACCCACCTTTTATCGTGAAAACGTTATATTTTTATTCTATCCTCTATTAAAATAGTGCGTGGGCTACAACTAGCTGTCATTTGTTTCAATACTACACTGCGAGCGTATCATTATTATTAGAATATGAGCTACAACCAGGGTGGGCAATTGGTGCCTCCAACAAATTATACATAACTTTCTATTCAAAATGACCGTTCTTCAGCTCAGTTTCCAAGCAAACAACAGTCACTAAAAGCTCCGCACAGTCAGCAACTCTAACGGCCTGCTTTTTCTTCTACGATCTGTTTGATTGTTGGAAATCATTATTTTTGGGAGCTTTATATCGTTGATACAGAGTATGTTACTTAAGCAGCGTAGCCGATCGATTTTAATTGAATGGACTAGCGTGAAATCATCGCCAAAATCGCAGATAACAGTACTATACCTTCTCCTATAAATTTTCCGTTACAACTGTTTTTTTATGATTTTGGGCCAAATTCAAAATATAAAATGTACACCTTGAAGTGCACAAAGTCTTACTAACTATTGTTTTATTGACTCAGTCTTATATGAATTAAATAATATTTCTTTTTCCTGGTCGCCATTTTCACTAGCCCTTTCTTTTCAAACATAAAAGTTAAATTTAGATACTAATTCAGCATTTCAGCTTCCATCCTTTTGATAGAAAGTTGTAAACATTGTGATTATCGAAACAATCTGTTAAGAAAATACCGTAGGTTACGTACTTTTGACTTTCTACAGTCGAATCAGTTAAAAAAATACACTACAGGGATATTTTTGTTGTTTTAAAATTAAGTTATTTTACTCAACCAAGCCAAACGATACCAAATTTAACAAAGAAAAACTTTATTTTGTCATGAATATTATCATATTTACCAAAAAAATCTGCAAGAAGAATTCGTTTACATAAATTTTATCTCAGTTTTAAGACAACACGAAAACTTTTCAACAGTGTTATCGTTCGCATGTACCATAAGCCGTACGTTGTCAATTTAAGGCATGCGAGCCGTTTATGTCAACTCTGTGAGGAATTTCAGTTGTTAGTTTGTTTTTAATTTATAAATTAAAAACGATTTTCATGTAAGAAAATGCCGTGATGAACTTTTTGATCGCTACATGTCACGCATTCAGAAATAAGTTTCAATGTTTTATATTTTCTATTTAATTTACGTAAAATAATTAATACTAACATAATGTGTGTATGCGAACAATTTGGGACCGCATCTGCAACACGTGCAGCAACTTTATTTTATTACGAATTGTTTTATATTTACCAGCGGCTACCAACAAGCTTAGTATGTAGTTATTTATTATAATTTTTGGCGAGCTAATGTTTGATTTCTTACTAATTATTTTTATGAGCCATATCGAGTTCCAACGATGAGCATGTCATACTTTACTGCCAGAAGTATCTAAGTTTAAAAAAGTCAAAAATTAGGTGTGTGCACAATAGGATTTTTGAATATCAAACCGTAGTTTGAAATAACTAACTCATTATAAGAATTTATTAAATTGATTTTGCAAAAAAAAAGAAATTAATTGTATCGGTAGATACGTCTTCTTTTCTCAATGCAGATCTTTGGAAAAACAAAAGCAAGTATCCAGATATTGCTTACCTAATTTGAGTCAAATTAATACAAATTTGTTGTCAGTTAATAAGGAGTTTGAAACAGTCGGCCGTCACCGAGTTTTAACATTTATATTTCACTTTAAAATAACAAAAAAAATATATAGATTTGTAAAAATATTTACATAGGAAATACAGGAATAATGTTGAATGTTTCAAGGGTGAGTAATGAATATAAACCTTAGTAAATATTATTCGCAAATCTATATATATAAAAGAAAGTGGGGTTTGTTACACCACGTATATCTTGGCTATAACTTGGTTGATTTTAATGATCTTTGTTTTATTAAATTCGTATCCGCCTAGAATAGCAGAATAAGCATTAAAACATCGGAAAAATATCACGGAAAATAATTTATGAAGAAAATTAATATTCTCATACAGTTTTCAAATGGAGAACAGCTTGAAATAATGGAAATGTCATCGTATGCAGATTTCATCCGCTAGGTGGCAATTTTTCCTATATTCATTTGTTTCTGCTTCTTTTGCGTACGATTGACTTTTAAATAATTTTAAATTTAGAGTATGGATCAGAATAAAAAAAATCGACGCTATGAAATGAAAACGAAAGAAAATCGGATAATATTGAAATAAGGTTATGTTTATAATTAGGTATAACTGTTTGCACGAACGTTGCTCTACTTTGAGATGCCACGTTATTACACTTGGAAAGCTACATCGAAGAAATTTTAACGTTGAAAGCAAGGCGATGCGGTTCCTGCTCATCCGAATGACTACTGATGCTCTTGGTCTTGGTTTCATCCGAAAAATGACGAATGTTTCTACTTGCATGTCAACAGCTCAATTTGCTTGAAAATGATACTCATTGGGACATGACAATCGCTGAATAAATTGTTTCTGAATCTCCAAGTCAGATACGCACATTATTTTATATCATTATTTTGACATGCTTCCCATCGAATCCCCGTGAACTGTGGAACAAGTACAAGGATGACATGTCCGAATATATTTTACATCGAATTCGTGTCAGTTCAGGGAATCCCGATCTCGAGATGAATGAGGAGATACATAACCAGGCTTTGCTTTTGATCGAAAACATGTGTTTCCTTATGTGCGGCAGTTTGTTAGTCAAGTTAGGAATGACAACGCCAGATCGTGGAATAAACGACGCTTTCAATCGAGAATCGGAACGTGAATATGATCGAGATGCATTGAACCAATCAGTTTGAACGAATGTACCACTGTTGAACCCTCAACAGAAGGAAATTTACGATACGTTAATGAAGGTAATTGATGATGGAAATGGTGGCTTATTTTTCTTCGATGCGCCCGGTGGAGCTGGGAAGACATTCCTCATGTTATTGATTATGGCCAATGTTCGTGCGAGATAAACAATTGCTGTAGCATTTTCTTCTTCTGGAACAGCGGCAACGTAGATAGAAGGATGACGAACGGCTCATTCAGTGTTGAAATTGCCGTTAAATATTTAAACCAGTGCTCTTCAACCTTTTATCTTCCACGGCACAGCAACGTGTTCTTAAAAATTTCGCGGCTCATCACAAGTAAAAATATGCATAATATACAGAAATTACATTAGTTTGTGTTTATATATGATACATACCACAAAAGAACTATATGGATATTTTATAACCATATCCACTACTAATGTAGAGCACATGTACTCTTTGTGGAGATTATATTAAAAGAAAAGTTTCAGATTATTCAGATTTATTTACAAAAAAAGAATCAGTCAAAAGGCTGCACCAAAGTAGAGAAAAGTCCGTAAGTTTCCCACTTCAGTTGAATTTTAAGCTTCGGCTATTAAAATGTTTCTAACATTTAGCGGTTAAAGCTACACTAACAACATTTTATCGATTTGGGTATTCTGTGTATGTAAGCTGCGCAAGAATGTTTCGTGCACCTTGAGAAAATTCAGTTTTGTATTTTAAAATGTCTTTAAAGAAAACAAATGAATTATATCTTTATAAATATCATTACAAATAAGTCAAAGCATGTATTCACATCTCAAATATAAATGATTTTACATTTGATAGAATTTTTAATAACTAATAATGAACTGATGATAGCCCAGTTAGTAGAATTAACAAATTGGTGTATTCAATGAATATATTTTAATTTAAATAAGTATGCGATTATTTTGTTTATCAATTGTTAATTATTGATAACTTTTAACACCCAGGAAATCTTAAAAATTCATTAAAAAAATCCATGTTTTTTTAAAGATTTCTATCACAATAAATATCAAATTTCCCACCCTTGGCATTCATTGGGGTTGTAATTTGCCATGGCAAGAAATTATACTCTTTTAAAAATAAATTGGGTTTTTTGGATATTCTAACACCTCAAATACCTTTTTTCAATTCATTTATTTTTTTGGGCTTAAGGTCTGCAATTTCGGTGCTCATTATCGCCAAGTAAAAATATGGATAATATAAAGAAATTACATTAGTTTGTGTTTATATATGATACATAACACAAAAGAACCATATGGATAAGATTTTTTTTTTTTATTAAAATCTCTTTACCATTTTTATTTATGGACTGTCTTTTCACTTTTAAATCTAAAAAATCTATGTTTTTAAATAACTACCCCCATAAAAGCTAAGAGTGGGAAATAATATATTAATTGAAATAAAAAGCTTTCAAGAAAACATAGATTTTTTCAATGCTTTTTAATGATCCCTGGAAGTCAAAAGTTACCAATAATTGGTAAAAAAATTAATGTAAATTTAATTTAAACTAAAAAACATTTAATGAATACAACGAATTGTTAATTCTACTACCCTGGTTATCATAAGCTCATTATTAGCTGTTTCAAATGTTAATAACGGTAAAAACACTTATATTTAAGATGTGGGTACATGCTTAGACAAATTTGTAATGATATTTATAAAGAAATAATTCATCTGTACTCTTAAACGATATTTTAAAATATAACACTGAACTTTCGCAAGGTGCGCGAAACATTCTTGCGCAGACTGTACATATAACATATTCTTTCAACCAAAAAATAATTATTTCTGCTTCTCTATGATAGTGTCATCAGAAATATTTTGTAGTATCGACCAAACTATTTGTTTTTTTTTCGTTTATTAGAGATTCGCGCCGCAGCACACGACTGAAAAACTGACATGCAAGATTGCGAAACACTCAGCAACGATCAATGTTTTGTAGCAAGTAAAATCATCACCTGGGATGAATGGACAATGGCGCACAAATGCGCATTGGAAGCACTCAATCAAACTATGAAATATCTGTGCAATGACTCAAGATGTTTGATAGGCGCAATGATTCTACTATCTGGCGATTTCCGCCAAACACTACCAGTCATTCCAAGATTGACCGCTGCCGATGAAATAAACGCTTACCTCAAAATCACGACTCTGGCGCTATGTAAAGAAACTTCAGCTGACAACAATCATGCGAGTTGCAATCTGCCGAAGATTTCTCCAAGCAATTGCTGACTATCGGTAATGGGCGTGTTCCTGTCGACGAATCGAACGGATTGATTTTGTTTCCGCCGAATTTTTCAATTTCACTTCATTCAACAAAATGTTCCCGAACATCTAATCACAAAAATCACAATTGGTTGAATGAACGAGCAATTCTTGCGGCAAAGAACAAAGATGTGGATCATTTAAACTTCACAATTTAAAATCAAATCGTTGGTCCACTGCATTCCTTCAAATCTATCGACCGTGTAACAAACGAAGACGAAGCAACCAACTATCCAACTTAATTTTTAAACTTATTGGATCTGCCTGGCTTGCCACCGCGCAATTTACAATTGAAGGTTGACTCGGTAGTCATCATGCTTCAAGTTATCAAGTTAACAGAACATTTATTCACTTTTAAGGTGTTCACTGTCAATACTTGGTGGAATGGCATTATAATAAAAATAATAAAACATTTTTAGTACTTTTTCCACATAAAATTTATTTGATCAGGACCGGTTTCGCTCATCGCGAGCATTATCAACAGATGATAATGCTCAGATGATAATAACTCAGTTGATAATGCTCGCGATGAGGGAAACCGGTCCTGATCAAATAAATTTATGTGGAAAAGGTACTAAAAATGTTTTATTATTTTTATTACAACATTTATTGATTCTGAGGCGGTACGAAGTTCGTCGGGTCAACTATTATACAAATCTAAGAAGCGTTATGATCTTTGATTACTGTCAGAATAAATGTATATTCAATCGTACCGATTTCGCCGCGAAATCGTTAATATTGGAAGCTATGTGTAACTACTTATACATCTTAGTTAAGATACGATTGAAAATACATTCATTTTTTTCATTTATTCTGACAGTAATCAAAGATCGTAACGCTTCTTAGATTTGTGTTATTAATTAAAACAAATAATTCACAAATGATTTATGTGTTGGCGGCAATTTCGATTAAACGTCAAATGCTTCACGACCCTATTCTTTAAGATAACCTGATCTTCATTACGGTCGTCAAGATCTATTCATCACCTTTACGTGCAATCTGAAATGGATAGAAATTGTTCAACTACTGCTACCCGGACGAACATCAAGTGATCGGCACGACGTCACCGCACGTGTCTTCAAACAAAAAATCCGGTCGCTGATGAACTACATTTCTTAGCATCGCGTCTTTGGGGCTACTCGATGCTGGATGTATTCGATTGATTGGCAAAAACGAAGCTTGCCGTTTGCACGCACGTTTTTTTACTCTGAGATACAGGGTTGTGGAGTCAGAGTCGAGGAGCCGCGGTATTTTGGCTTGGCTGACTAAAGATGATCTGATAGTATTACATATATATATGTTAAAATGAAATTGTAGAAAAATTTCCTCAGAGTCTCAGCTTAATTATTTTTAAGCTGGAGTCGGAGTCGTCTTTTTTTACGCGACTCCACAGCCCTGCTAAGATGGCACGTTATTACTCTTGGAACGCTTCATCGAAAAAATTTCAACGTCGAAAGCAAGGCAATGCGGTTCCTGATCATCCGGATGTGCGTTCTACTGATGCTTTTGGTCGCATTAACAGTGCATCTGTAGAATGACGAATGCTTCTATTTGCGGTTGTTGCTGGTGAATGTTCGTGGGCCGACATCATTTGAATCACTTCGAACTGTCAATGGCGTAGTGTGCCGATATCTCAATTTGCTTGGAAACGATACTCATTGGGACATGACAATCGCTGAAGCAATTTTTACTGAATCTCCAAGTCAGATACGCACATTATTTGTTATAATTATTTTGACATGCTTTCCATCGAATCCATGAGTTGCCTTACGTGCGGCAGTTTGTTAGTCAAGTTAGGAATGCCAACGCCAGATCGTGGAATGAACGACGCTTTCAATCGAGAATTGGAACGTGAACGTGAATATGATCGAGATGCATTGAACCAATCAGTTCGAACGAATGTACCACTGTTGAACCCACAGAAGAAAGAAGTGTACGATACGTTAATGAATGCAATTGATGATGGGAATGATGGCTTATTTTCCCTCGACGCACCCGGTGGAACTGGGAAGACATTCCTCATGTCATTGATTTTGGCCACTGTTCGTGCGAGATCCGAAATTGCTGTAGCAGTTCTTTTTTCTGAGATAGCAGCTACGTTGATAGAAGCATGCTGTACGGCTCATTCAGCGTTGAAATTGCCGTTAAACCTTCAAACCACGGAAAAACTGACATGCAAGATTGCGAAACACTCAGCAATGGCCAAATTTTTGGTAGCAAATACAAGTATCACCTGGGATGAATGGGCAATGGCGCACAAATGCGCATTGGAAGCACTCAATCAAACTATGAAAGATCTGTGCAATGACTCAAGATGTTTTAGAGGCGCAAAGATTCTACTATCTGGTGATTTCTGCCAAACACTACCAGTCATTCCAAGATTGACCGCTGCCGATGAAATAAACGCTTGCCTCAAATCATCGACTCTGTGGCGTTATGTGAAGAAATTTAAGCTGGCGACAAACATGCGAGTTGCATTGCTAAACGATCCATCTGCCGAAGAGTTCTCGAAGAAATTGCTGACTATTGGTAACGGTCGTGATGCTGTCGACAAATCGAACGGATTGATTTAGTTTCCGTCGATTTTTTAAAATTTCGTCTCAACGAAAGACGACTTCATCAACAATATGTTCCCGAACATCTAATCACAAAAATCTCAATTGGTTGATTGAACGAGCAATTCTTGCGGCAAACAACAAAGTTGTGAATCATTTAAACTTCACAATTATAAATCGAAGCATTGGTCCACTGCATTCCTTCAAATCTATCAACCGTGTAACAAACGAAGACGAAGCAACCAACTAACCAACTGAATTTTCAAACTCATTGGATCTGCCTGGCTTAACACCGCACAATTTACAACTAAAGGTTGGCTCGGTAGTCATCATGTTTCAAGTTATCAAGTAAACACAACACTTATTGATTCTGAGGCGTTACGAAGTTCGTCGGGTCAGCTAGTATGTTAATAAAAACACAATATTCCTTTGTACTTTATTCCAGTTTAATAAAAACAATAATCCTTTGTACTTCATTCCACTTTATTTAATATGTCAGGACCGGTTTCGCTCATTGCGAGCATTGTCAACTGATTGGATTATTGTTTTTATTAATATAATGCCTTTCCACCAAGTATTGACAGTGAACACCCTAAAAGTTATTCCAGTTTATTTAAAAAGGTCACAACTGGTTTCGCTCATTGCGAGCATTGACCTTTTTAAATAAAGTGGGATAAAGTACAAAGGAATATTGTGTTTTTATTAATATAATGCCTTTTCACCAATTATTGACAGTGAACACCCTAAAAGTGATTAAAACTACTCACCACTTAAATCTGTGGGCATTCCCATGGGCTAATCCTTTTCGCCAGCAATGGCTTTAAACTCAATGATACATTTATTTCTTATATAAACACGAAACATTCATTTACTAAGCGTCAGTTCAAGTCCGTGCACTTGAACGCCTGAAGATGCCGAAAGGTGAAACCCGGGTCGTTGGTGACAAAATTTGTGTGAATGTACATAATTTGAACGATTCAAATTCTGATCGCAAATATTTAATGCGCCGAGTTGTCAATATACACACAGATTTAAAGAAACACTCTCCGAAATCGATGATTGGCCATCCCTGTTTTAGAAGAGAAAAAAAAAAAAAAAAACAGAAACGTTTAATATTGTACCGAACTTTTAATACGTATGAAATAACTTAAATTTACTTGGGGCTGGTATTTCAAATAAAATTTCAAGATAAATAAAGCATTTCAAGTGGTACTATAATTTCAAATATGTTCGTAAAGCTTTTAAAACCGGAAAACTTTGAACGAGGGTCACTTGTCAATTCGCGGAAAAGCTATTTTTATAATACAAAACAAGTAAAAGAGTAAAATGAACAATAATGACATTTTCGCATGGTTCATGAAAATCGATATCATTTTTAGGTTTTAACGTTTTCATATTTTCAGTGATGTTATTTTTTTACGCTAAAAATAAAATTTCGCCTGGAAAAACGGATAAAAAAAGATTCAAATTTATGAAGTTTACTGGTATTGTCTTGTGTAGATGTAGATGACGATACTAAAAAAATTGTAGATGACGATAGCGTAACAGCTGAAATAACTAAACTGTACCTTCCACCACCTGCCATGGGCGTACATCATATTTTAGCAGGCGTTTTCCATGATGTAACAACGTTGAGCGTTTTATGCTGCGGTTGTCACGGGGGCAATTGCCTAGTGTATCCAATCTCTGACCATTTTTGTGATTCCGAGATTTTGGAATTCACATTTTTTTGGATCCCATGATTACGATAAAACCGTGAAGAAATTCGGGATTCCCAATTCTTAGGTATGTGGGTGAGAAATTGAGATATTTAAAAATAATCTACTAAAGAAGGTGAAACACCCTTTTTTGTTTTTTTAGATCGCTGGTAGAATGAAAACATTTGGGAGGTTTTTTTTAACTCAATCCCTTGTTCCAAAAAAAAATCCTGGATGGCTAATTAAAAAAAACACTTCTTATTCTCTATCCTGAAATTGGAATCGGAGACCCTAATGGCGGCTTGTAGGTAAGTATGCAAAAAATCTCTGGATATTCTAGTCGTAAATATCTTAGCCCTTTCTGTCTACGTCCAAAAATTGCAACTCTGAATAGTTTATCTCTGCCAAATTGGCGTGTTCTGTGGTACGACTTGAGCAATTCTTCCCGCTCAGTTGGTGAAAGTGGGTAATTACATAAGATGTTGTCCTACATTTTACCACATATGCATGTTTACCTATCTACCGTTGCAGACAAATTTACAGAGCTTAGTATAGAAACTATACTGATTTAAATTGACTACTTCAATGACTAGCTGAAAGTCCATTTGTTATTATTTCACGTAATTTAATTCTATTAAAGAATTTATAAGACTGGAGTTCTATAAGGAACAGAGCGTGTAATAATTGTAAAAAATATTACATAATTCTCCGAGATTGATTAAATAAAATTTCGAAGAAAATTATTGACTATTTCCGTCACCAACGCGGCGTAATATTTATGGGCTCTCAAAATCAGTCAAAAAAGATCTTGTTGATATTTGAATCGTTCAAACTATGTACATTCTCACAGATTTTGTCACTAACGACCCGGGTACTGGGTAATGTACATAGTTTGAACGATTCAAATTTAATATTGAAATTCCAACAAACACCTTCAATCGAAATCTTAAATTAAAAAAATCTCGTTGAAAGTTCGTCACTCAGCGTTATATTTTTCTTGATAGTGATCTATTTTAAAAACTGCTCCAAATAAAATCCGCCAAATATTGATTTTCGTAAAATATGATTATCAATCCATATTCGCTCCTAATATGGCCAGGTAATGGAGCTATATCAGCAGATTTTTTCTACGATAACTGTCTGTTACTCAGTTACTCAAACTCTACTTTTCATAGAAACTTGGGATATATGGATAGAGCTAGGACGTTAGTGGCTCTTTGTCTCTTCCACAAAATACAGTGTGATTGAAACTTCGTATCCAACGAGAATAGGTCGGTTTTTGGTCTTAAAACTTAGAGTTGAAAAGGAAGATGTCAGCGAATGTATCTTGGCGGGCGTACCGACGCTCCATTATTTTAAGATTGGAAAAGGCAGGAAGGAATATTGAGATATAAAATACATCCATACCCTTAAACAGAAATAGGTTGAATAAATGATGTTTGTACTGGGACTCGAATTCGTGAAATCCATCATGGAAGTCAACGACTGCTGCAAAAGTAAAATATGGAATATAAAAAAAATTAATAACTAATAAATTGATAACGACATAGTTTTTACGTATTTTTTTCATCCATTAATATAGGCATTGAAATATTTTACGATATTCAAAAAATATTTTCCATTGTTTTGAGTTTTACTGTAAGTGCGTGAGCACAATATAAATTTGGCAACTCAACCAATTATCGTAGAATTTTACTTGAGCCATTATTTGGCAGATTTTTTATGTTATTAAATAAACGCTGTATTTGTTTCAATTAAAATGATATATGCAAACTAGTTGTATATCCATGTAAGGTTTACTTAATTCTCTAGGGTACTTAGGGTTAAAACAACCCCCAATCAGTAGAATTTGAAACCTTTCTTGTGTGTGGTATTCCGCAACACAACAACGTTAATCAAGTATCAAAAATTAGTTTCTTAAAGTTTTTAAACTTCATTGTACACACTGTGTTGTGCAGGAAGTTAAATTTTTTTTATCCATGACCACTCTCAATATTGGAGGTATCTCAAAAGGTTTTTTCTTCGGTAATCTTTTGATAATCAGTCGCTTAACCTCTGTTTTTCAAAAAGAGTAGTCAGGATAGATGGATAAGGCCAGAACAGGACTAGTGGTAAACTAATCGCTCTCGCTACGCCCAGTTATGGAATGGTAGGAAGGGTGGGAGGGAAATCAAGACATTACAAACACCCATACATTCGAACAAAAATCGATAAAATTCTGTTCGTAATGAGACTCGAACTCGTAGATCCGGCACGGAAGCCAACAACGCTTACCGCTGTCCCATATGACCCGACAGTTAAATATGGTGGGAAATTTTGACGGTTTTCGTTATTAAAAAATATTTTATATACCTAGAACCAGCGGTGGGCAGCCAATACGTAACAAGGCGCAAGCTCTGAAAACTATTGGTGGTGTTCTGGGGTTCAGGGAAAGAGTACATTTTTTATCATTCGTGTTATATTATTATATGCAACAATTATTGAAGTAATCAAATAATACTTTATATAATAATACTTAGTAGGAATACGCAATGTACCGTCAAATAATTCATATCAATAGCTGAAAAATGTACTATACTAAATTAAAGTGTAAAATTCAAGAGTTCCAAGATTAACGTAAAATCATTATTATAAAAAAATGATGGACGCTGTCCTTAATTTGACTGCAGAATCGACAGTGTATGGCACTTTATTGAGGGGATGTACCACTAATTCCCCATTGGGTCAGCAAACACAGGGCAATGATGAAAATGTAGCACAAAGAACCGTTTGTTTGTTGGACAAGCCCCTCTGTGTTTGTAAGTAAACACTCCCTTGTGTAAAGTCAATTATTATTATTCTCGACCAAAAAATACCATGTCAGGATTGCAAAAACCAACAAACACTTAAATTATTGATTAACTGTAATTCATATATCGAATTCAGTGTAAAAGGGAAAAAGGACATAACTCACAGTTTTTCAAAAACAACTTTTTTCGATAATCACAATGTATACTACTTGATACTCATTTGTTTTAATTTATTTTTTATTAAATAAGATCAGGAACGATTTTGCTTATGGCGAGCATTATCAACTGATTAGTCCTGAGAATATTAAATTAAATTGTCAGAGTTTAAATCAATTTTTGGTCAGAATAAAAGTATAAACGGTCAGAATGAAAATATTATACGGTCAGATTTTTATACCCATTTTGGTTAGGTTAGATGAGGTTTTTTTATTTAATTGCATTTAAATTATCAGATAAATGCGAGCCAAATAAAATTGCAATTAGTACAAATGAGTATTTTTTTTTTAAATATAATGCCATTCCATCAAGTATTGGCAGGGACCACCTTAAAAGTAATAGCTTGTATTATACGATAGCTTAATTTAAATGGGAAAATTTTAGCAATTGTACATATATTGACTTCTTTTCACGATGGAGATTCGCAGTTGCAAGTCAAAATAACCAGATTATGTCGAACAAACTAAATTAATTAAAAACTCAGCAAATTTGAAAGCGGCGCACATAGCATATCATATTGCATATTTAACATATAATTTTAATAATATTTTTTTTCCTAATAATACTGTTTATTAATAAATAAAAAAAGATGATCTTTTTTGGATATCAAATTTATGGAGTTTTAAGTTAGCGTCAAGGTTCTTCTAGTCTCCTTCATCGCTAATGTTTTTGAAAAATTGTATTCCCTTACCATCTTTGCTGACGGAAAGGCGTGATCGCTACAGAGATAAGAAGTTTACGTGAACTCCATATGCATTATTTTGCAGACCACATTCTATATGCCTCCCCCAATACTACATCCGTACATGTGCACACACATATATAAATACACACATACAGTACACAAAGAAGTCAACCAAAAAGAGTAATTTTCATGATGCTATGTTTGTTCTTAAATTAAAAAGATGATATTGATGCAGTCAGTTACTAAAAAGTAATCATTTTTTATTGAAATTATATTCAATACGTTTCATTAAAAAATGAGATTGAAAGAGTAATCTTGATATTTGTCTAAACAAAAATATCGTTACACGACTGCTAAGCCACCAGACAAAAATAACATGAGAAAATTCATAATTAAAATTGAAATATTGAAAAAACTTGATATCGAATCAAAGTATTAATGCATTCTCAGAAATATAATATATATCAAGACGTGTCTGTCGGCTTTGTATTTTTGATTTTATTAATTTTGTCACACCGCTGGAATTGACATTCTTGTCATTATGAAATCGATATTCACGCATCGGATATCAGAATTGGTGATACTCAATATTAATCAGTTTTATTTCGTTATAGAAACACTTAATTTAGATTTCACAATTTTAAAAAATAAAAATGTGGTTTAATCTTTATTCATTACTAACGAGTACCCGGTTGCAATGCCACCCAATAAAAGGATTTTTTTGTGTTTTAATTCTGTTGTTGAAGTGCTTTAAGTGCTGTGTGTATACAAATAAATCAGAAGGTTTTCAGGTCAATCACATATGTTTGATATAAAGCGAGCCCCTTTTTAACGTATTGAATTCCCACAACTCACCAACTCACCAAAATTTTATAGCAATCGGATAAACGATATAGGAACGCATAAGGAACAAACAAACAAATACACGTATTGGCAGTCTACTGCTGATACAAAAACCTTTGCGGGCGTCTGCAAAATAACTCACCAAAGTTTCATCGTAATCGGACGAGTGGTATAGGAACGCATAAGGGACAAACAAACAAACAAACATTCTTATATATGTATATCGATTCGTCATTAGTAAGAATTGTATATTGAAGTAAGTATGGCGAATATTAAGCGATTAATTCTGTATATCATATAAATTTGATTAAATTGAAAAAAACGCGTGTTTTTAAATAATACGCTTGCTATGCGTTGGGTCTCGAAACCGTGTTTTTACGTGATGTTGAATCCTTTCAAATAGAGCCATACTTTTTCCAAATTTGTTAAAAATGAAACTTGAATTTCATTTTGAAAAACAATGTACATTTTAAAAGTATTTTTACATTAAATTGAATATTTAAAGTCATTGCTTTGGAATGTTATTTTGGATGTTGTTAAGGCATGTTTAAGACTGATTTCTAAAAATACTTTTGAAATTTATTTTTATCTACTTAAATTACATTCATGGTTCATGCTTCAGAAACTTTGGAATGAGCTGGGTTTGCAAATAATACCCTAACTTGTGGTATTCAGCAACATTGATTAGAAAAGACTTGTTATAGCCATTGCCCATTATAGCAGATACTCAAATTATTTGATCTCACTACGCTCCATTATTTCAGGATTGGAAGTGCGGGAAGGGTGATAATTATTAAATATCACAAACATCCACGCCTTCGAACAGAAATCGATAAATGGATTGAAAAAGTGCTGTGAGGTCCGGCATTTAAGCTAACAACGTTGACCACTGTGAATTAGACCCACTCTTAGAAAGCCCTTAAAATACAATTCTTTAAATATAAGCCGGGCACGAGGGACAGTTTCACCTAATTCGGGCCGTAGCTGAAAGGGTTAAATCACAGTTTATCTGTTATACACAATATTATAATAACACTTGTTCTAATATGTCGTCCGCTGTGGTATAGTTGGTTAGAGCTTGCTCTACCGACCGGGTGGGTTTGGGATCGATACGCAGTAAGATCAATGTCAAATTTAGATTTTTGTTTAGAGTTTGTGATGTCAATTTACCTCGAGTTTATCCCGATTGATTTACAATAAATTCTCGGCGAGTTTTTCTCGTATGATCTTTCAGTTTCAAAATATTTCGCACATTGGCACTACAAAACAGTGTTGTATTTATTAACATATTAATTTATTCCAAATAGTTTAAATGTTATAATATGACTTTCTGTCTCCTATTATCAATTTTGAAATTATTTTTACAATACATTAACGACGTATTTAAGTTGTCTTATTTTTATTTGTGCTGTAAAATTATTTGAAATACCCAAGTCTAATGACCTCAAAAGTCACTGTTAAAAGTGATAACTTTATATTATCAGCAGTTCGCAACCAATTTGGTTTATTGTTACGAAATCACTGGAACGAATAAAAAGTCCAATAGTCAATTAATTTAATATTATACTAGTAATAAGCTAACCGCTGTTACTAGGCCGGATGTGTTGAGAAAGAAATTTAGACATAACAGACATCCAAGCCTTTAAATAAAAATCCATAAATCTATTAGAATATCAATAAAAGAATCTTCCCGTACTGGTATTCAAACACGCCAGCACTGGAACCGAAACCAACGACGTTGATCACTCGACCACGCACCTGGTTATGTACTTTATTTTATTTTAAAATTATATAAATATCAATCAGCAGCAATCAAGTAACCAAAGAAATCCGTAAAAAGTATGTTCAATTATTTACTTTAATATTCATTCGAGGCAACTTTGACTTTGAAATAATCTACAATGAATATAAAAAATAGCTGTAAGTCCGTTGCCCTCAACAAGGAGTTTTTTTTTGCATTTTTAAAAAGTCAGATATTTACTCGTGTGAAAAATCAAATGCAAACTTATTTATTGAATAAAACATAAGGTCTAAGCTTAACTAATTCTTTAAGTGGTTTTTTTTAAAGAATACACCCAGTGCTCTTTCAGAATTAAAATCGCGAAAAAACGTGAATTCCTGGCACATGAAAACAGTATTTCACTGTAAATAATAATAAGTTAAAAAAGAATTCAACCCATAGGCAAAAAAATGTTTTTATATTTTCATTTGTGGACATTTTTAATGACAATATTTGTGAAATTTTACTTTTTTATTTCTTGATTTTGTATGTTAATTTTGATGTATTATGTAGTTTTATTTTATATTTTGTCTCATTATATTTGTCAAGTACATGGCGAATAGGTGTCAGCTGTTATGTCATGTACTGTAATTTTAATTTTTAACAATAAATAAATTTGTAGTTTTATTTTAAATAAAAAATAATATGACAGTAAGAATTTGAGATAGCAGGGGTGTCGAGTCTCGAAATGTTAGGAAAATCATGTCGTGAAAGTAACATAAACCAAATATACAGAAGGGAAAACGACTCTTAAAATGTTGAGAAACCGTGAAAATATCATCAAGATAGGAGAGTGTCGACTCTTAAAATGTTGGGAAGTCAGATCACATATGGGATGACAAAAATCATCAAGACAGGGGGGGGGGGGGATGTCATCTCAAAAAATGATTACATAAAAAATCATGTTTTATTTTCGGAAAATGTCCAAAAACACTTGTCACAAAATATAATTTAATGTCAAAAAATGTATGAAAATAAATTTAAAAAAAGCAAAATTACATTTATATATTTTATCCTTAATAAATGACAAAAATCTAAATTAAATAAATATTTTATTTTAAATTAAATCAGCTCCACAGAATCTTCGTTTCCCATCGACTCACACGATCCAACAAATCATTTTGATAGCCCTATTATCATAGCTTGCAATAGTTGAATGTCTTTGATTATTTGAAAATTTTCGTATACGATGCAATCTTTAATTTTTTTTAAATATTATGATTTATGGAGAAACAATACATTGGCTCTTAGCCAGGAAAGATCGAATTTTCTAATGTGACGATATTAGAATGTTGAATTTTTTTACACGCGGTTCAAAATAAGCCGTTAGTATTGGGTGGACAATGGGTGGACAGTCATTTAAAGCTATTAATATAAAGATGCAATTATATTTTATTAAACTGTTAATAATTTTTCAAACACGACTTTTGTTTATCCTCAATATTGTCGGTAACATATTAACGATAAGTTAACGATGAGTCAATGAATCGTAAACTGTGACCAAACTAAGACGTTAATTAAGAAATGGATTCAAAACCAAGTATTATGTTATGTCGAGTGTTAGTTATATCTTTGTTCATACTCACGTGCTTTTACACCAATTCTCATGCATTTGTTATTTGCACTACGTCATTTGATGTCAAAATAGCTGTTAAATGTCAGCCAACTGAAAAATTCAACCAACTTGACAATAGCAGTTTTCAAACTGTTAATTCGGGGTTGATTCTTCAATTGAATGCAAGTGATTGTGGAATATACAAAATATACCCAAAAGTGTTTGCGTCAATGCTTTCAATAACACATTTAGATTTTTCTAATAATTATTTATCTAATTTAAACGGAATCGCTGCGTTAATTGAACTTCTTGAATTGGATATATTTGGAAACGTAAACGTCGACCCAACTCATAATTTCAAATCATCCAAAGCTTACACATTTAAACATAATAAATAATCCAGTGAATAATTATTACACGAAAGCACTAAAACTGAGTTTAGCTCTTACTAAATTGGATACTTCCTCAAATGATTTATCAAGTATAAATATAAACTTCTTTCAAAAAAGTATTCTTACCCAAGAGTTGAATATGTCAAATAATCGAATTTCTATCATTACATCCAAATACTTTTAGTTACTTAAATAACCTTACGGTCATAAATTTATTAAATGATCAGCTACAATTGTTGCCTCCATATATGTTTTATAAAAACAACGAACTATTGCGTCTTGATTTATCAGCGAATTTGTTAAAGTCAATCCCAATGTCAATATTTCATACAACACCACGAATAAGTCACTTATTTCTTTCACGAAACCAATTCTCGATATCAATTTAGCACGTTATTGAAAGATTAACTGAATTGATAGAGTTAAACTTGGAAAATAATCGAATTCGTGATATTTAAAATCAATCCTATGTTTCCCAAGCTAAACTATCTCTTCCTGGCTTGCAACTATTTTGAATACTTCCCAAAAGATTATCTTGAAATGTATCCTAGTCTGAAGAGATTTTCCTACTATGGCAATCCATGGAGTGTACGTGTTTGTTGCAAATTTTGATTACCACGGAAAACAAGACTATTGATACAATTAAAAATGAAGGGAAATTGAAAGGAATGTCTCCCGCTTGCAAAATGGAGGCCAATGAGACGGCTTGTCATCATGCTCGATTGGAATTTAGTCTTTTGACCGATTGGTTTGAAAATGGCGGTTAAGTGCCTTGTAAGTGTATGAATTACTATCAATGTTATTTTATAAGTTAGACATTTTACTTGTAATAATGTTGGTTTTTATATTATCGAAACAATCTTATGCTAATGTACAAATACTGTAAAAGAAAATTATTTACAAATAAAACAGTGTTGCTAGTGTAATATTTTTCATTATACGGTAAATATCAGAGCTGTGGAGTAGTATAGAAATAAGACGAATCCGACTGCAACTCTCACCATAGCTTAAAACACGACATCAACTATTTTTTTAGGCTTAGTAGCATGCAGTGGCGCCACTTTGGGCCTTAGTGATTTGAATACACATTTTTTTTTATATATTGACTAGAAGCAATTAGTTTTCTTAGAGTCCGACTCCACAGCCCTGGTGAATAGTATGTTGTTTTTTTTAAATTTTATTTTTAAATTAGAAAGTGTTCATAAATGCAAAATAATTATCTATTTATCATATTATAAAGTCACACTTAAAGTGTGAAATCTCTTCAATGTAAACATTAAATAACAGTTTTAGTTGAAGCTTATATCATTACAATTCACATTCATCTTAACTAGTCAAAGTTTGATTTAACTAGTAAGTATATAATTTTATTGACAAGCTCTAGACAGAGTAGAAATGATAGAAGTTCAGGTTATTTTGGTACAGCGCTCACCAAACTTTAGAACCTCACTGATTGATACATCTATTTATTATATGAACACAATATATTTATTTACTGAGCGTCAGTTCAAGTTCGTCCGTGCACTTGAACGTCTTAAAATGCCGAAATGCGAAATCCGGGTCGTTAGTGATAAAAATTGTGTAAATGTACATAATTTGAACGATTCAAATTTATATATTGTCACATATTGCACATCGCTGGCTTAAAGTTTTCGCTGTCAATTCTTGGTTGAAAGGCACTCTGTTAATGCTTCCATACTGCTAATGCTCATGTTGAGGAAACCGGTCCTGATATTGAAAAAATATTGTGAAATTACTAAAAAATGTTTGATTTTTTTATATACTACATTTACAACAAAAATATTTAACATTGAAAGTGATTATATATCATGCTTTTTCCATTGATAACCGAATTCTTCGAAAAATAGTTGCTAGCGTATTGATAAAAAAAATCTATTCGTTATAATATGTTTACAAGGTGTTTGAGTTAATCTTATTTTTATTTATACCGTCAAATTATTTGTAATACTCATGTCCATGACCTTAAGAGTCACTGGTAAAAGTGATAACTTAATATTATCAGCAGCTGTGATATCTACATTTTTTTTTTGTTACAAAATCACTGGAACGACTAAAAAGTCCAATATTTAATTAACTCACAACTTCAGACTGTAACAAAACACACTTTTGTACATTTTTCATGATTATTTATCAGAATCAAGACCGGTCTCGCTCATTTCAAGCATTTTCAACTGATCGAAACATATATTGAAATATAATCATAAAACCTTTGCCGATAAACAAATAAATATAATTCTTGAAACTACTTACTAATCAAATCTGTGGGCATTCCCATGAGCTTATCTTTTCGACAGCAATGGCTTTAAACTCAATGATACATTTATTTCCTATATAAACACGAAACATTCATTTACTAAGTGTCAGTTCAAGTTCATCCGTGCACTTGAACGACAAGATGCCGAAAGGGAAGTTAGTGACAAAATCTGTGAGAATGTACATAGTTTGAACGATTCAAATTTAATATTGAAATTCCACCAAGCACCTTCAGTCGAA
Organism: Himalopsyche tibetana; assembly: GCA_030503985.1. Classification (NCBI taxonomy): domain Eukaryota; kingdom Metazoa; phylum Arthropoda; class Insecta; order Trichoptera; family Rhyacophilidae; genus Himalopsyche; species Himalopsyche tibetana. The sequence continues at coordinate 18,919,568 of JAPJYX010000006.1, forward strand.
ATCTTAAATTATATATTGAGGGCATTTAAAGCTAATGTAGCTTTCTACCAAAAAGCAATTTGGAGAAAAACCACAAAAAATAATTGAATGTAGTTATGTTTATTTTTTTTTCTATGTAGAGATAATTTTAATATCATCATCTGTAATAGAAAAAATATTAATTTTGCTACACTTATTTAAATTATAAATATCAATGCTGCATTTACTCCCAATTTTTCTAGATTACTGTTTTTACGTACAAAGTAATTAAAAGCTTCAGTGTTTTCTCCCAAGCTATGACAAGGAACTAACCGTTATTTTAATAAAATTGATAGAGATTGGTTCATAGGAAAACATCGTTACTTCAAGTTTTGGTTTCTTGGTATAAAAAATAGTGACAAATAATGAGTATTTTTTAAAAAAATTGTTATCCACGTCCGCTCCCAATGTGAAGCGTATGGCCTCCTAATGGACGTATCTCAACAAAAGTTTTTCTACAAAAACTGTTTGTTACTCAGTCGCTCAACCTTTTTTTTCAAAGAGAGTAATAAAAAAGGATAAGGCTAGGACAGTACTAGTGGTTAACTAATCGCTCTCGCTATGCCCAGTTATTGAATGATATTAAAGGTTGGGAGGGAAATTAAGACATCATTAACACCCATGCCTTCGAACAGAAATCGATAAATCCATCGAAAAAAAACAACCAACAACGCTGTCCGCTGTGCCATAGGAACGGACATATGATGAAAAGTAGTGGCCTGTGGAGTAATAATGTTAAACATTTTTTTACTGAACAACGATTTTTGTACAGAAGAATTTTTTGCGCTCTACATAAATATTGTTTTACCATTAGTGTAATGAACTGTTCTATATTTCTGCATATAAATGTTGTTTTTCCAAGATACTACTTTTTCTTTTATATGAATTAGCAATCAAGTAGCCACCAAATTCATTTTAATTATGTTATGATTACTCACAAATTAGTGGATTTTTTTGTGACTTTACCATCAGTACCTTACATATAAAGGTGTTGAAATTATTTCCTTTCGACGTTGAAATAATCCACAGCTGTTTTTATAATTAAATTCACATTATAATAATTGTTTGTAATTTTTTAAACACGACTTTTGTTTATCCTCAATATTGTCGCAAACATATAAACAATAAATTAATTATGAGTCAGTGCATCATAAACAGTGATCAAACTTAGACGTTAATTAAGAAATGGATTCAAAGCCAAGTATTCTGTTATGTCGAGTGTTAGTTATATTTTTATTTGTAATCGCGTGTTTTTATAATAATTCTCATGCATTTGTTATCTGCACTAGATCGTTTGATGTCCAAACAGCTGTTGAGTGTCGGGCAACTGCGAAATTCAACCAACTTGATAATAGCAGTTTTCAAACTGTTATTCAGGGGTTGATTCTTAAATTGAATGCAAGTGACTGTGGAATATACAAAATAGACCCAAAAGTGTTTTCGTCAATGCTCACAATAACGCACTTAGATCTTTCTAATAATTATTTAATTAATTTAAATGGAATCGCTGCGTTAATTGAACTTCTTGATTTGGATATATCTGGAAACGTATTCATCGGTCCGACACACGTGCGGATGATTGCAAACCATCCAAAACTTACACATCTAAACATAAGAAATAATCCAGTCAATTTGTATAACACGAGAGTACTAAACTGGAGTTTGGCTCTTACTAAATTGGATATCTCTTCAAACGATTTGACAAATATAAACCAAAACTTCTTCGAAAAGAATATTCATATCCAAGAGTTGAATATTTCAAGTAATCGGATTTCATTATTACATCCAAAGACTTTTAATGACTTGGATAATCTGACGGTTTTAGATTTATGCGATAATCAGCTTAAGACTTTGCCTGCTAATATATTTATAAAGAACCATGGACTATTACGGCTTGATCTCTCAGGGAATTTGTTAAATTCAATTGCAGTGACAACGTTTCACTCTACACCACGAATAAGTCACTTGCTACTTTCACGAAATCAGTTATCGGTATCAATTTGGTTCGTTATTGAAAGGTTAACTGAATTAAAAGAGTTACACTTGGAAAATAATCGAATCGATGAACTCTTAACAAGCAGTGCACAGTTTCCTAAGCTTAATCATCTCTCGCTGGCTTGCAACAATTTAGAATACTTTCCGAATGATTTTTTCGAAGTGTATTCTACGCTGAAGACATTTTCCTACTATGGAAATCCATGGAAATGTACGTGCTTGTTGCAGATTTTGATAACAATGGAAAACAAAACTGTTGATATACTAGACAATGATAGGAATTTTAAGGGTATGTTTCCCGCTTGCATAATGGTGAACGAAGAGCAGGTGTGTCTGGACGATAAAGTGAACAATGATCTTTTGGTCAGTTGGTTGGACAATGGCGGCTCAGTGCCTTGCAATTGGGCCCAAGAATGTGAACAGTTCATCGATATAAAGTGAATGGAAACATATAAATGTTTTTATTTTATTTATAAGACATTTTACGTGAAATAGTTTTGTTTTATTTATTTCGGAGAGACTCTTATGATAATGTACACATGTTTAAAAAGAAAATTCAATATTAAAAGGTATACAATAAAACAGTGTTGCTAGTGAAATATTTTTCATTTTATGGTAAATAGTCCATTTTTCCCATGTAATGTTCTTTTATTTTTTTTTAAATAAGAAATAGTTCATAATAATTATTAGTTACATATTTTACAATTTAAGTGTTAAATCTCGTCAATTTTAATATTAGCTGTCAGTTTTATTTGAAGCTTACATTCACTTTGACTCAGGTTGTCAAGTATCAAAGACAAAAAAAGAGAATAGTTAAAAATAGTTTATTTTGTACATTTTTTCTTTACAATTATAACCGTGCCGGTTACCAACAAACCATTATTTTACAAGGTAAAGGAAATATTATATCTGGAATCATAATTTAAGTACATATTATCAGTGGCGGTTCGTGACCTAAAATCTTGGGGGGGGCTAGAGAAAAGTTTAGCATTGTATACTATTTACAAAATTGTGCATGTTTCCACTGTATATTATAAATTAATCTACAAAACAAATTTACCAATATTACGACACTACTGCAAAGCATAAATTATTATATAATAAAATCAAAGCTAATGTAAGTATGAAATAATAGAATAGTAAAAAAATAGCCTCAAATTCGTCTCCTTCAAATGAAGTGAACTATCGTGTTTTGTTTCATACAATTCAACTTGTCTCTGAATGCAACAAACTCTGACGTTTACTTATTAATGAACAGAGATTGGTAGGAGTGATTTTTTATGTATGGGGGGCTAATTTGGATAAGCCCGTGTGACGTATTGACTGCAGGCTGGATAGCAAGGCGCAATCGTGTGCGATTAGATGACGTTTCTATGGTCAATGGTTATAAAATAAAAACATGTTCTAATCGTGCTTGATTGCGCCCCAGTGTAAACAGATTTTGCAAAAAAAGCTTTCGTTTTACCTCGGACTAATTTGAAAATAGTCAGAACCAAGTATTGCCAGACTGGCGTCACGTTGCCTGTTCTGTATGAATTATGTATAGAGCTATTGCTTCTAGTATATTATTTATGCCATTGCTTTTTTTATGCCGGCTCGGCTTAAAATCGTAATACAAAACACAATCGAGAATATTATTGTAGGTAGACATAGCATTGTCTTATATTGACAGAGGAAAATCAAAACAAATATATTGTATAGATTTGGGAAAGGTTAGTTACGTTTAGAAATGTATTTATTTTGTTTAGCGGCCGAATTGCTGTTCATTTTTATTCAGTCATCTAAAGTTTTTTTTTCAACACATTTTAGGTGAAAATGCTGGTCGGGCTAAGCCCACCTAGCCCAGTACGTAGAACCGCCATTGCATATTATACATATAATTTAATGTAATATCAAAATAATTCTTTTAACAAATTTACGCAATAATCCCAAACGAAATATTATATGATTTATTCCACTTTAATAATATCCATCAAATACAAAATATGTACATAATAATAGTGCGCTTAAAAATAAATTGTTGAATTTAATTATCTTTATTCTAATTCTCAATTTCACTATCTCTGTCGCTATATTTATAGAGTGATTCGTTAATGTGAAATTATTGTCAAAACTGAAAAAAGAGGACATTCTGGTTTTTATAGAAAAAAGAGAACAAAGGTCAAAGTCAAAGAAGGAAACATGTTATCTTTAAAGGAACCCTGTTGGCCAGCCTCACTTTGACTATTCAATCTATGAACATAACAACTAAGAGTATAAACTCACTGCTAAACGCCAAACGTGGGAATGACATTAAATTTGAGGTTATATTAGTATACTGACAAGCGCTACTCAAAGTAGTAATCTAAGTCTCTGGTAGTAATGACACAACGGGTTAGGTTAGGTTTGTTTTTGTTAAATATTTTGAATAAACAGACGGCGATTATGAACACATGTTGGGTTTTGAGGTTATGTGAAATGTCAATTGACAGTAAAACAAGACAATTTCGTGTTTGTGCGCGCACAGCTGTGAAAAGTGGCTAGAAACACTATTAGTGCACGTATGATTGTTATGTTAAGTTAGTGAACAATTTAACTATGTCTATGTAGAAAATTTAGACATTGAATAGTTGGTAGTAAACTATTCAATGTGTAAATAAGGCAAAACATAAAAAGGCAAAACCAGGGTTTTTGAAAAAAAAAGTCATACGCAGAGCAAGTATACCTTAACTCATAGAAGGGTTTCGTTTTTTCTTAAATGATTGATTATCCGCACACTTAAGGGAAGAATCGCGGTCTACAGAGACACCTATAATTAAGGCAAATTATTAAATTGCTTATATACAAAAATTCGTTTAATTGATAGAATCTAGCTTAATAGAATTTTCAAATCATTCCAGTTGAGTTAAGCATTCCTTGTTATTATATTGTAATACATTTTATTGGTGAAAAATGAACAGGGAGCCAGTGGCGTGCTTAAGCAGGGATCTACTATTTTTTTCAATAAAAAATCGCATATAAACCAAAAGGTACTATTTTTTTTTGAAAAAAATATTAATCGTTAACAAAATCAAATATATCGATAATAAAATTAAGTTTATTTTTTTAATTCTCCATTTGACAGATACCGTTTCAAAATTTAGCTAGGTTTGAATGTCCAATAAAAGCTTGTATTTATAATTTAAATTTAAGATTTCGACTGTAAATGCTAAGTGGAATTTCAATTTTAAATTTGAATCGTTAAAATTATATGCATTTACACAAATTGTGTCACTTACGATTCTGGTTTGACCTTCAGGCATCTTCAGGTGTTCGTTTTGAATTAAATGAGTATTATTTGAACGATTAAAATTTTATCATTTTAAATCAATCGTCATACTTGTTACCGTCAATGAACGAACAGTTTTTATTTATTGAATACAATATTAATTAAAAAATAATAATTCAAGTTTTATTGTGATCATTATTTAAATAAGAACTCATTAAAAATATTCGATTTATCTTTTTTATATCGAGAGTAATATTGATCGGTATTTATAATATAAATTATTTTTGGCCTTTTTATGTCCCAAAATTCTTGAAAAAAATACTTCATATTATATATAACCCATATCAAAATATAGATACAGCACATTATAACTTTGACAGTAAGCTTGACTAGTAATTTCAATTTCTTAGAAGCGAGATAGAAATAAAAAAAAACATATATGCTTAAAATAAATCATAGATTCTTGGCAAATACACACTGTAATAACTTTCAATTAATTATTATCACGAAAATATTAAAAACAGACCACAATCAAGTCTTTTGTACGCAGTTGATACGATCCACAAAAAACTGTGATTAATAGAAAAATTGAATATTGGTTTCCTGAATTTAAAAACCGTGTTATTTGGAAAAATAACAACATTATGATATATAAAATCGTGTAAAAAAAGGTAAAAGTAAATCACACAAAATACTATTCATTTTACGTATTTAATTAAGTATTTCGACTGAGGGTGCTTGATGGAATTTCAACATCAAGTTTGAATTGTTTGAATTTTGTACTTTTCCATGAGTTTTGTCGCTAACGACCCGGGTTTCGCCTTTCGGCATATTCAGGCATTCCAAGTGCATGCATGTACTTGAACTGACGCGTAGTATGGTTGGTGTCTTACACTTGGTTGTAGGGCCTTATGGATTACTCCAATTACCCTTTCGTCTGATGTTGGGGTTTCCCCTCTTTTTAGTGTTGGTTCCTGTCTCTTTTTATTTTATATATATTTTTTTTTATATTTTATTTTTTTTGATCCCATATTATTTTTTTTTTTAAAATATGAGTGAGACAGGATAGTCGTCTGTGTTGTATTGTTTTTTTTTTTTTTTTTTAGTTTTTTTGGGGTACAGGTGATACAGTTTACAAAAATAATGAAGAAGAGGATAGTACAATGAGCAAAAGTAGTAAGAAAAAAAAAAAAAGAGAAAAAGAATACAGTGAGAAAAGAGTACAGTAAAAATAGAAAAACAAAAATATAATGATAAAAGATAAAAGAAAGAAAAGGCGTGGGGGTCGTGGTTGTTGGCAAGTCGACGTTTTGTTGACGTTGGTTGACACTGTAGGGTGATTCATTAACCTCGAGCAGCATTGTTATTTTTTTGTTTTGTTTTTTGGGGAAATGCTTGTCTGTTTAGTTTTTAAATTTAAATTTCAATTTTGGGAATTTATTTATTTTTTTATAAATTCCGTGTGGTCCCTCTTTTTTTTGTTTTTTACCCTCGAGAGGAGGTCGAGCCTACAGTGTCGGCGTGTGTCGTATGCCGAGGGTGGTTTTTGAAGACACCCCGGTGTATGCGCCCATTTTGTGGCGTACCAGCATGTGGATGAGGGGTCGGGGAAGAGCTAGGGAGGTTTGAGAAGGAGAACCTTCCTTGGCCGCGCTATGTCTGTGTGTGGGTATTTTATGTAATCGTTTAGTAGCGATTTGATAGTGTCGTTTGGGTGGTCTGCCATGTCGCTGTAGAATTTCTTCGACAGCTTCATGACGTGTTCGAGTATGGTGTCAGTTTTGGTGTCTCTGTGGAGAGTGGTATTTCGAACGAACCAGGGTGCGCCTGTTATCATTCGAAGTGATTTGTTTTGTATAGTCTGGAGCGTCTGGATGTGTTTCATGCTTGCGTATGCCCATATCGGGCATGCGTAAGTCATGATTGGACGAGTAATCGCGGTGTACAAGAGTAGTTTGCTGTTTATTGCAAGTTTACTTTTGTGCCCAATCATCGGGTAGAGTTGGCCTGTGACTTGGGATGCCTGTTTTTTTTTTACAGATATATGTCTGCTGAAATTTAGTCGCGAATCAAGAGTGAGGCCGAGGTATTTTACCGTTCGTGCCCACGGGATGTCTGTATTTCGCATCCGGATGCATTTGATATTCTTACCGTGTCTATTTGGCCTGCGACTGAAGGTTATTGCAGTGCTTTTTTCTGGGTGTATTTGAATGCGCCAGTTGGCGCACCAGGCTTGGATGTCCGCACTTGCCTTTTGTACAAGTGCGGTGGCTCTATTTCTGTTTAGCGATCGTGCTAGGATCGCTGTGACGCGTAGTAAACAGTTTGTATCGTTTATATACAAAAATATAAGTAGATCACTAAATTAAAAGACTATTAAAATGTAAATTAGCGAAAATTGAATGTATACAAGTTTCAATGAATTAAGTGGGCATCTTATAACTATGGGGATTATATTTTTGAAAATATTAATGACCAGATAATAACATAGGAATATTTAAAATAAATCTAGGGTTTTATCCGACCTATTATTAATGAGTTGATTGATTTTAAGCCTTTGAATTAATATTTAATGACAGCAAGTGAATTAATATTTAATGATAGTAAGCAACGTTCCCTCTAAGCTGCGCGCGTGCGCGGCCGCGCAGCAGTTGAGAAGCCCCCGCGCACTCATTTCTGACTGGCGCGCACTACAAGACAGTTGCTCAATTAATATTTGATCGGTCCGCGCAGCCTCCACGCAGCCTTTGAAATTTCCGCGCAGATAACTCTTCGGCTTAGAGGGAACGTTGATAGTAAGTGCTTGAATTGTCAATAAATGACAATTATTTTAATATGACAATTATAAGTACAATATAAGTAAGACAATAAAAAGTACAAAATTCAAACAATTCAAACTTACGTATTTAAGTTAAGAAAAAATAATACCATTCGTTGCAATTTAATTATTTACTGTGGCTTTATGAGGGACTGGACATCGCAAGAAATACCTGACACGTATTATGTGTTAGGATCTCATTGAGTCTTTTGTTAGTTACTATTACTCGTTATGTTGCTAGATTTATTGTAATATAGAACATCCGTTATACGCTTCTGTGTTTTTTTTTGTGTCTTGGAATCGTGTACCAATAAATATTTCATGTAAACATATCGACTGTGGAAAGGAAAGAGGACGTAATCCACACTTTTTTCAAAACAAATATTTTTCGATAATCACAATTAAGTATTTCGACTGAGGGTGCTTGATGGAATTTCAATATCAAATTTGAATTGTTTGAATTTTGTACTTTTCCATGAGTTTTGTCACTAACGACCCGGGATTCGCCTTTCGGCATCTTCAGTCATTCTTATTAGGCATGCTATTATCTGCTCATTAATATTTTCAAAAAATCCCCATAATCATAACAAACCCACTCAATTCGTTGAAAATTGTATACATTCAATTTACATTTTAATAGCCTTTAAACTTAGCGATCTACTTATATTTTTGTATTTGAACGATACAAACTGTTTACTACGCGTCAGTTCAAGTACATCCGTGCACTTGGAATGCCTGAAGATGCCGAAAGGCGAAACCCGGGTCGTAAGCGACAAAACTCATGGAAAAGTAAAAAATTCAAACAATTCAAATTTGATAATCACAATGTATTTAATCGCAATTTGATAATAAATAACGAATAAGTATCTAAGTTTAGCTTTAAATAAGAAGGGAATAAGAAAATGTTTTTTTTTAACAATTTATTAAATTAATATTAGGCTAAGCCAATACGAAACTAGTTTATCAAGGTTGTCTATATTTCCTAATTTGTCCTTTTCCCAAAATCATCAAAAAACGTTGTTTGTGTCTTCTGTAAAAACAATGTGTTGTTAAGTCCTTTTTACTTTCCGCAGTCAATATATTATATGTTATTTTGTGTAAAACTGTGTGAGACTGTAAAAATGGGTGTAGTTAAATCTTTCAACCGTAAATAAAAAAAATACATTTTAAGCCATTTGAAAACAATTTTTGTTCCACAGCGAACTCTTCTTCGTATGCCGCGTTTTGTTATAAAAATTTCCATTACAGTTTCGTTGCATTGAACTAAAAATAAAGCCGCGATTTCCTGAGCAAGCTGTCATTCTTTTATTGTATCAGTTTTTTTCTTAGGCAATTGGCAGTCTGTGAAAAGAGTTGACTCAGGCTTAGGCTGGCCGTACCATGCAGCCCCTGGCCCCGGATGTCAATGTACCGCCCCTTATAAATAGACAAGGGATGATACGGGCTCAACGTGAAAGCCTCCCGATCATATTTCAGCCGGGTAACGATGGCATGAAGTCTGCAACGTGATATTGACTCTGCTGTCATTTGATTTACTGCATGTTTATTGCCGAAAATACATCGCCACTTCCTACGTAAACAGATGTATGTGTAGTCCAAAAACGAGTGACGATTTTGCAAAGCAACTTTTAAATAACAAATACGATATTAATTTACTCAACGAAGAAAGCGTCGTCATAAACATGCGAAATGTGTGATTCATTGTATATAGGACAGACAAGGATATAGGGTTAACCCTCCAGAGACGAGAGCTTTTTTTCGATAAAAAAATATTGATTTAGCCATATTGAAGTCACGGATAACTTTTATTCCTAACAATTTAAAAAAAAAAAAAAAGCCAAATCGTTGTATAGAAACCCCGCATGACTATATGATCATGCTCATCTTTTTATGACCGTGTAATATTGTGTTCGGACAGTTGTAAGGACAAAAGTGACCGTATGAGCTCGCAAACATTCGGGGATGAAATATAACTAAATACAATTTAACCTTTTTAGATCAACATAATTTCAATACAAATATATTAGCAAAATAACTGTAAATAATTTGATGTTTTGATAAAAAAATAACTAACAGTTTCAAAAAGTCCATTAAAAAAAACGGAAATTCAAAAAATCGCATGTGCTTTTGGTGGCCGTTTCTGTCCCCGCGGCTGATGACTAACTTAAGTCTGTACCTTTCTGTAAAAGCAACGATATTCAGGTAGAAAAAAGATGAATAGTGGAATCAATAGACAACAGTGTTTACTGTTACCATATGGTCACGCTCGTCCTTGAAAGGTTAAAATATATATTTTTAAAAAAACTCAATATTATTTTGTACTTATTTCCACTTATATTTAACAATATAAGGACTGGCTTCACTCATGGCAAGAAATACAATTTATCAGTGTTTTTTTATACAAAAAATGAAATAAAATGGTGTAAAAAACAACAATTGGTATTGAAAAGAATTTACAAATTACAGCACAAACTTTAATAGTACTAATTATAAATTAATTACTTTCATTATGTGTGGTAAACTCTAATGGAAATAAAGTAAGCAACAAGTGTATTAACGATGTTAGAAAATTTAATTTTATATTAAAAATTAACAATCACAAAGTTACCGCCGAATCTATCAAAGAGGAACAAACAAGTTTAGGTAAAAAAAATAATATTCATGTACATTGTATCCGATTTGCAAGAAAATAATGCTACGGCAAAGGTTTACCGTTGAAAAACTAATAATTTTATATTAACATATATAAATACAAATTTTCTAAGAATTTCTAACTCCTACTTCTGTTATGTGGCTGTCAGCAAATTAAAAATAAACATAATGAAATTTTGTATATTGCCTAATAAATAATCGTTTGTTCATTTTTTTAGAGTTTCTATTACGTGCTGTAGAACGTAAGCAAAACACACTGTGGAGTACGTTTCAACGTAATAACAGAAAAGCTAATAAATCAGAATATTTTCCTTTTTAAAAATGAAAGAAGACATTTTTAAAAATGCAAATAGATGCTTGAAATGTATTCCTGTGATGGGGTTTCTCAAAACACACCTGTGTTGGGTAATGTAAACAATTTCCATTTAACTCCTCCATGATCATGATGCATTCATAGCTAGTTGAGCCATTAAATCATTCAAGTATTTTAAGCATTTATAAATAAAATGAGGGTGAAAATTAGACCTAGAATATATTTTCAAGCATATATACATTTTTTATTATACATAATTATTTTTAGCTTCTAACATAGGTTAAAATACTGTCAATAAACAGTAAAACTGAGATGCCATCATGGCAGGGAACGTGATTTTTTAGGATGGCATGTTACAGGTTAACTTAACTGGTGCGTTGCTAAAAAATAATGTTTAAGACATGATCTATACATCTCTATTATAATTTATTAATTTGTAGTTTTTTTCAATCAATGTTCGCTCCCAATGTGGAGCTTATGGCCTTCTAATGGAGGTATCTCAGCAGAAGTGTTTTGAAGAGAGTAGAGATAAAAATGATAAAGCTAGGGCAATACTAGTGGTTAACTAATCGCTCTCGTTGCGCTCCGGTATTTTAGGATTCGAAAGAAATTTTAAGTTATCACATACACTCTTCAAACAGAAATCTAACAAATCATTTTTTTTATAATATTATATAATTGAACAAATTGTTTAAACCTGCTTTATTCGATACTGCTTAAGTACTTTGCCAAGTCAAATTCAATTGAATGTATTAAGTAGAGTTAATTAACAAGTTAATACGAGAAAATGTAATGATTTATAAACAATCAACTAAGCTTGTGTAGTCATTGAAAAGTGTTTACTAAAAAAATAAAATTTATTCGAAAGACTACATATTTATTATCTCTTGCGGCTCGGAGACTAGAAAAATACTTGTCAGCCGATGGGGTTCTTTTTTGACCCCAGTGGTTTCCTCATTATTGGCCTTATTCTTATGAATTTCAAAAAAAAAAATAGTCCAAGGGCTTAAAAATATCTCTTTGCATCATTCCTCATACATGTTTTTATAAAAATCTGTGGTTTTTTAATAAATAATCATATTTTAAGTTGCGCGTAAAAAAGACGTCATGCCAGCACACATATGAATTGACTACTGACGAGCGTTCTCAGCGTTCCAAGTTATCATACGAACAATCGTTATCGCGGGCGCTAATCACCTGATAAGCGTTATCGCGTATTTATATAAACTATAAAAGGTCCAAAAAACTATGGTATAAGAATACCTTAATTATAAACATTGTATCACCCATATTAAAATAGATATTTACGAAAATGTTGGTATTGGGGTCGCATTTCTTGAGCTTAGAAACGAAAAAGTTATACACGAAAATCGTAAAATGAAAATTTGTATTAAATCCCCCGCAGGAAATTTTACGACATACAATATAACAAACAAAACCAAATAATATCACAGAAAGGAAAATTGATAATAAATTATGAATGTGACAAAATCTACCGCCAGATTTAACAAACAATCATGACTATGTCATTTCATAAATTATTTAATTTTAATTTGTATTCTAACAGTTGTTAGCTTAGCTCTGTAGAAATAGAATTTAATATATAATTATGTTGTATCATGTACGCTTATTAGCTTCCATTCGTGGTTAATATTTATTGGACATTAAGTATAGTTACCTAAATAATGAATACTGCGATATTATGAACGTCAAAAGAATACATGAATTGAGTCCACATTTTGTCCAAATCTAACAAAAAAATACGTACTTAATCCATTTCACACAATATGGCATGATAAACAATTAACCAAATACAATAAAATCAACACGTGTGAACATAAATTATTTTACCAAGAAATTAATAGGGCACGTATATACCACGTCCGCTCCCAATGTGTAGCAATACGGACTCCCAATGGAGTTTATCTCAATAGAAGTGTTTCTACGAGAACTGCTTGTTACTTAGTTTCTCAACCTCTTTTTTTTCCAAAGAGAGTAGGAATAGAAGGATAAAGCTAGGACAGCACTAGTGGTTAGCTGATCGCTCTCGATACCCCCCTTTCATGGGATATGGTGGGCGGGAGGGGGAATTCAAGACATTACATACATCCATGCCTCCGAACAAAAATTCATAAATCGATTGAAAAATCAATTTATTAAACTGTCCGTACTGGGATTCAATCCCGTGTCCTCCGTGACCGAAGTCAACGACGTTGACCACTCGAGTTTACCAATTTTAAACGAGCAGGTAAATCTGCCAAATTCTCCACTTTTTTTTCTTTATTTAAATAAATATAATTTGATTTAAAAAATTATATTTTTTTAAACCCTTTTTTCATTTTCACAGTCGATATATTAATTACAACAAGCGGCAGATTGGTTGAAAAAACACGCATATTGTAATTAATTGGAAATACAGTACGAAGGAAAAAAACTTTTGATAAAAATTGAATTAACGTATGAAACACAAAAAAGTGATTTACTACAAACATTAACTTGACGCCGGTTTATGCTTTTACACGCTTTCATGAGAATATCGTACTAATAAGCTCACTGTGATACTTTTTAGAAGAAAGAGAGAGGGTACTTCCTACATATTGAGTTTTTACAAGAAACCATACATAAGTTAGAAAAATAGCAATTCATTCCACGTGGGCAAATAAGGGATTGGTCTAAGACAGCGGTCGGCATCCGGTGGTCTGTGAGAGAAATTTCGTGTTCCGCGGAGTTGACGCGGTAACGTTCATAAGAACCGAAATCCCATAAATTTATTTAACCTTTGAGTTCCTAGCGGAGTGCATTCACAATACAAAAATCTTCTAATTTCAACCATTTGCTAAATACCAATAATATCTAGTTCAGGGATGGCGAACCTTTTTGGTTCCGCGTGCAAAAATTCTCGAAAATTATTTATTGATTGTGTGACGTTGCCAAGCAGTAAAAAAATAACAAAATAGAAAAAATGTTTTTGTTTCTAAATTTTATTTACAAGCCTAAAAAATACAATTACAACAACAACAACATTTGAAAATTAATAAAACGGAATAAATTAATAATTCAAAATTCAATTTTTTTAAACATAAGAAATATTTTTTTGAACTTGGAAATCGTTCGCGTGCCGCCTCGGGCACGCGTGACATAGGTTCGCCATCCCTGATCTAGGTTATATTAATTGTAATATTCAATGATTTCTCAATTTTCCTGGAGTCACTTTGTATCCTGTCACTCATCGTTTCTTTTCTCAAGAGTTGAAGAATACACCAACTAATATGACATCTGTTAATTTTTTTTTAATTAAACAAGTATTCCATTAGTCACAACAAATAATACTTTTATAACAATTATTTTATATTAATGTTTAACGATTTTATAAATAAAACTATTACTGTTGTAATGTCACTTTTGAACTTGTAAGTTTAGTGATTCGTTTAAGTTTAAAAGATTGGCCACAACTGATATTAACGTGTTTTGTCAGCGAGCTTGTTCAAAAAAATAATTCAGTATCTAAACAAAAAACCTTTCCTGTTTGAGCTTATTAGTTTTCAATTATATGTATATATGTTTGTCTTGATTTATCTGTAACACAACACACACACTCTCTATCTTTTTCAGTGCCTTCACATAAACGTCTTAAATCTTTCGATGAGCTTAAAGCTCGACACAAACTTTGGTTGAGCATACCTTACACATACAAAACCGAGACAAAGTTGAAGAACTATCTTTTGAAACTTCCTAATACAATATCGCTCTTCCATCGACCAACAGCTGTTTGTTCAGTAAAAGCCTACTACAGTATTCTTCACATGTGTAATATATACGATTATTTAAAGAAACTTTTACCAATTTACACAAATCACTTTTCGAACGAAAGAAAATATCGAAACACCATACGTATAATCACTTGTGTGAACAGTGGCGGCTGGTCAATGTGGCAATGGATCAATGCCCTCTTTGTATACGCAGGGGCGGTATATTTCATGAAATAATATTCAAACATAACATTTATACCATTCACTCATTTTAAATTCTCTGTGTATTTAAATCGACGCGTGTTAATTAGTTATCGACAGTAAATACATGAATATAAATGTTATGTTTGAATATTATTTCATGAAATAAAACCGCCCCTGCACATACAAGGGGTGCGTTGATCCAATGCTACATTGACCGGCCGTCACTGTGTGTGATTATATTTTTTTGAATCTGGGTTCTTCACACACAAAAAAGTGTAAACATGCAACAACTTGCGGTCTCTTTGCATTTGGAATCTTTGAAACACTCAAATGTAATGTAAAATATTATTTTAGTAAAAACACAATAATCCTTTGTACTTTATTCCACTTTATTTAATATATCAGGACCGGTTTCGCTCAGAGCGCCTGATAATGCCATTACACCAAGTATTGACAGTGAACACCCTAAAAGTGATGGTAAAATGTTATGTTTGCAGATGTAGGTGATACATAGGGAGTGTCGATTTTATGTAATATAAATAATTCCATGCAACATCTGGACGTACATATAATATATATTTATTGTTTAAAGTGAATAAGATTTTTCTTTCAAGCTTTAGTTTTAGTAAGAAATAAAAATAAACTTCAAAATGTTTATATTGTATGTGGTGTAAATAGTGCGTAATCTGGTTAATTTCATTCTTGTTGTCTGTGGAGTGTAGAGCGTTTCCCAAACTTTTTTTTCCCGCGTCTCAGTTATTTTAATATTTCTCCTTCGTGACCCACTAAGTTTGTTATGGCCCATACTACCGACCTATAGGTAAAATAAAACAGCATGTTTATGTCCATACAGTCTTTACATGTTATAATACAAATTCATTTACTCTAATAAACCTATAAAGAAATCAAATATACCAATAATCTATTAAAGAGAGGTGTTTCATAGAATAATGTTTAAGTTTGCTAACAATCATTTTTCTTAGTAGAAGATTTTAAAATAAAGTCGAAATACAGTTCTATAAAATATCCATACTGTCATTAGAATATTCCTAATGCATGTAAGAAATTAAAAATATTTTCAAGGCCAGATGCAAAATATAACCATACCTCTAATAATCGAATCAATGACGTCACTGATCAAAATCTGTCAAATCGGCTCCAAAAAATCTTTTCCCAGCCCTATAATTATAGCTTCAAAAAATTGAATCAGTATATTCGATTATTTAAAAAACGTCGTAGCGATGCAAACTTTCAAATAAAGTTCTCTCAATATTATTACGATGCTTCAGTTCTAAGCCAGGACATTTGAATTTAAAGACGTCCATTTCAATTGTTTTAAATCGGAACGATGAATTGTCAGGAATATTGAAAAAAAAATCTGGATCGGTACACCCTTCACCTAGCGGGATGAAATATAGTTTACATTTGATTCTTATACCTAGCAAATATACATAAAAGAATCATAAAAATCGGTCAAGCCGTTTCGGAGGAGTTTGCCGACAAACATCGTGACACGAGATTTTTTATATATATAGAGATAAACAGATTTATTTTAGGAAATTGGCGACCTGGCATTTTGCTTTCTGCAACTCGGTACCGGGTTGCGACCCATCATTTGGGAAACGCTGGTGTAGAGAATGAAAATTCTACTCGTTAATACATATATAGCTAAGCTATTATGAGTTTTGCACCGTATTAATAACATGAACATAAATTAAACATTACAAAGACGAACGTGTCTTTTCGTAATTCCGTGTTCAATCAGGAACAAGGGATAACAATGTTTCACCCAAATACGGACGCTCATAAGCTCTTTTTCCAGGAAATTTTGGAAATAAACAGAGCGCAATTGAACAGCCTTCCGATTTTAAATGAAACACTAGACATTCCGGGATCTCCACTCCTATACCCTATATAAATATAATCATAAAACCTTTTCCGACAAGCAAATAAATATAATTCTTAAAACCACTCACTACTCAAATCTGTGGGCATTCCCATGGGCTTATCCTTTTCGCCAGCAATGGCTTTAAGCTCGGCGATACATTTATTTATTATATAAACACGAAACATTCATTTAATCGTAAGTGACAAAATCTTTCGCAAGTGACAAAATCTGTGTGAATGTACATAATTTGAACGATTCAAATTTGATACACGTTCTATAATATAAAAAGATGCAAGCTACAAATGCCGAATTAGTATCTAAATTTAGCTTTTAAGTTTGAAAAAGATGACTTTGTAAAAAAATAAAACCAAGAAAAAAGACTGAAATAAAGGTTTTTACTCGACAATTTAATTAATTAATATTAGATTATGTCAATTAAACACCAGCTTAGAAGTCTCCGTGCACTTCAAGGTTGTGTATAATTCATAATTTGCATATGGCCCAAAATCATCAAAACACGTTTCTTGCGCATCCTGTAAAATTTGAAATGTGTGGATAACGTCCTTTTTCCTTTCCACAGTCGATATAGATTTTTTTATAACAATAGACAACGCCATAAAATTGCTGTATCTATGGCTAGCAACAGTTGAACTTGACAGCGCAACTGAGGAATAAAATAGAGGCAATTTTGCGATGTTCTGGTATGAAAACAATTCATACATGAGAATAGATACAATACAACGTACATTATTCTGATATAACTCTTCTGTTCGATTCGCATTTGCCGATTCGGTGCTCTTCAATAATTAAAATGAGTGAAAATAAAGGTATGTCTTTGTTTAAATAAAACACTTTGCAAGATTTTCACAACTTCAACGAATAATTGAAGATAGTTCAACTTAAATGACCGATGAGAAAAACCGGTTCTGACCAATGTTTTTTTTTCTGTGAAAATAAGGTCTCTGAACTTTATTATAAAAATAGTGTTTTTAAGTTGTTTTTTATAGTTAATATTATTAGTAATATACTTTACATTTTTATTACATTTCGTCAAGAATTTATACCTAACACCTTAGAAGAGATTGTAACGACAGAAGCAAATAATTATAATTGTATTAGTTGTTTCACTCGATAAATAAGATATTTTATATGTTTTAGATGAATTGTTTTAGGTTTTAAGAATTGATGTAAATATCCTTTGTTTAATAGCTGTTTTATTGCTCAATAATACATCATGGGTTCTGTTATTTAAGTATAATACGCTTTGAATCCAAAAATTAAGTAGCGAAATTTCTAAGGTCAGATCTTGGCAATTTACTTATGCTAATGTTCTTTGATACAGTTTTATATCCGTTCTTTAAAAACATTAATATCTTTAGATTAAAAAGAAACGCGCTTTTAAAGAAGAGATTTAAAAAGTAATTACTTAAAAATAATAACTGAAAAGACTTCCCTAAAACATTGTTCAAAATTTCTGGATTAAACCACGAGATTATTAATATCCTGCAAAACTGTTTCGCTGAATAAATTGCAAGAATATGAAGACATGATGCTGCTCACCAAAAATCAATATTCCTGCCCTTCTCTACGATTCAAAGCGAAGTTGGTGGTCAGGGTAACAGATTTAATATTTATGAAGGAAATATGTCGAAAACGCAACATGGCATGTTTGAAAAATATAAGGGTTGCTACTAGATTATTTATTGAGAGTGCCTTTCAAAATTATTTTATAAAAGTTTTAGAATTAGAATTGAGTAGGTCAACAATTGATTTTATTTAAATTCACTTATAACAGTTTTTATTATTTACCATGCATACTCATACAGAAGTTTTTCTACGAGAACTGCTTGTTACTGGGATAGTAGTAGTGGTCGGCTAATCGCTATCGTTACGCCTCGTTATAAGGATTGGATGGATGGAAAGGGGGATTTCAAAACAACACATTCATCTGATTTTCTTTAAATTCTCTTAATACAGTTATTATTATTTACCATGTTCTCCCAATAGAGTTTATCTCAACATAAGTGTTTCTACGAGAACTGCTTGCTACTCAGATGCTCAGTCTTTATTTTTATAAAAAATAGAGTTGGAATAAAAGCTAGGGCTAGGACAGTAGTAGTGGTCAGCTAATCGCTATTGCTACGACCCGTTTTTAGGGTAGGATGGAAGGGAGGAAGGATAACAAAATATCACATACATTTGTGACTTTTGCATGGAATTTCATAAATCGACTGAAAAATCATTTTTTTAAAATTGTCCGTACTGGGACTCGAACGCAATACCTCTGTGACCGAAGTTGACCACTCATTCACGTAGGCACATCATAATACAGTTACCAGCTCATAAATGTTTAAATGTGTATTGATGCAACGATTATAGTCATTATTAGTATATTTTTGGGTCCATAATCATATGGCAGTGGTTTCCAAACTTTATGTTGCTACGCCTACTTTCAAAAAATAAATCTTCACGTCTTCCCACTCTTTACTTCATATTTTGTATAATAAGCTAGTGAGAAATTGTAAAAATATAAAAGTTTAAAAAAAGAAAGAACTGTGAAAATTGCTACTGGGAAAAAGACTTATCAAACATTTTTTTAAACAAATATGAGATTAATTCAATTCAACACAAGTATATAAGTCCCCGTGCTTTTCAAGGATGTTTATATTTCATAATTTGCCTTTGGCCCAAAACAATGTGTAAAAAAAATGTGTAAAATGTGATAAAATAAATCTTAAATTCCCCTCTCTCACCTATCCTATGAACGGGGCGTATCGAGAGCGATTAGCTTACCACTAATCTTTGTAAAAAGAGAGGTTGAGCAACTGAGTAACAAGCAGTTCTCGTAGAAACACTTATGTTGAGATAAACTCCATTAGAAGTATATGCTCCACATTGGGAGCGGACATGGCTTAAAAAAATATCTTATGTGTAGGTTACGTCCTTTTTCCTTTCCACAGTCAAATTATTATTATTCTCGTCCAAAGCACAGCTGTATTATTTTTCATTACTATATACGTTTCATTGTTAATATTAATATTGATTATTTTGACCTAATAACATATTATATCACGTATACATTAATTCACATTAAGAATACTGTAACTGTTAGTCGGTATATAGCCAAATTCCGGGTTTTCATTACGTATCATTACAAAGAACTCCATCATATTTACATATTAAATGACTTACGTTTACGGTAGGTAATACTATTTTGTTTATTATTGGTGTTTTAAAATGATGTTTTGCTTAGAAAAACAGTGTATTATTATGGTGATCACCAGTGGCGGGTGGTCAATGTGGCATTAGATCAATGCACGCCTTATATATGCACGGGTGGTTATATTTCATGAAATAATATTCAAACATAACATGTATACCATTCACTAATTTATTTTTAAGTTATTTTGCCGATATGTTTGGCACCCTTTGGTGGAGAGATTAATGTACAGTAGAGCCTCGATATAACGGTAAAATGCGAGTGAGGGAGTATCTGAACCAAAAGTTTGTTAAGTATATAAAAAATTTCTGACACAATTTAATTCGATGTAAGGGGCGCATGTGCATCACATAAAACTCCCAAATTACGCAACTTTGATTATTTTTCTTTCGTTTTTAATATGTCGGAAGAAAATTACGAAAAACCACAAGTGACTATAAACTAATAGTCACTGGAAGCAGGTTCCAGCACTGGGAAGCGTCCCCCACACACGTTGTGTCCGGTTCATGTCTCAAAAAGCAAGGAAGAAACTAAAATCGCTTCGGGTATCCCAAAAACACTGTTGCCATTTAATGTCATAAACAATCAAACAATCAATATTACTGGTTACATGATTAAAAAAATAAACACAATTAATTTAACTATTTTTTTTTAATGTCTTTTAGTTGTCATCACAAAAGGGGTAGTAGGAGCTTATGTCTATAAATCATACCGTATCAGTGATCTTACGCCGTGTTTTTCACATATTATACGAGACACTCCAGACTCAAATTTTGTCCATTATATCCAAAGTGTGTTAGATCAAGGTTGTGCTGTAGTGCCTTTTCTTTGTTACTAAAAAAACGTACGGAATATACATACAATGTGACAGCTTCTTCCAATGTTCGGTAATTTTTTTAGTAACATCTCTAGAAAAGGTCACATTTGAGTGCCTAGCGTGCTTGCGTATCTCCAACCATGTCCGGTTGTTTGTCAGCTTGTCTATTTTTATAAGTTACTTCCGTCAGATTTTACGAGACGCCGGATGAGAGTGTTTTTCAATTATGTTTTGAGCCGCTGCCGCCGCACGGAGAACAACAGATGTCGCTCGTTTATTAAATTTGCCAAAAGACGAAGGCATAAAAAATCGTACAGCTTTTCAAAATGTCGTATGGCTAGGCGCTCACCTGGAAAAAAAACCTATATTGTATTGGATAATGTATAAAATGAATTTAATTGAGTTTAGATTTAGTAGACGTACCGACATTTAACTAAACGTATTTTGACATAAATGGCGACAAACCACGGGAAAGATATGGGACTAATACACAGTGGTAGATTAAGACCTTAAGAGAGGCCCGCGCGATCCACTTATTTAATTTTACCAAGGCCGGCAAGCCCCTTGTTAATTTAAAATAAAACAATATTCTCAGATATAGTTAGTATGTAACTGCAATTTCTGACTTGTATATTATCTACAACAGCTTCAATATACACAGTAGTACATTTTTAGCCATTTACATTGATGAGTCTACGGTAAATTGCATATCGTTACATATTATACGTGTATTAAGTAACAATCGATTGCTTATTTAAGTATTGTATATCATTGCACTTTGAAAAATCACTTATTCTCCAGAACACCGAGAAGTGTTTTGAGATTAAGCGAGCCCCTTGTTAGCGTATTGCCAGCTCACCGCTGATAAATAATTAATTAAAGTTATAGAAGATTTAATTTATTATTGAAATAATCTAGCTTAAAACACAAAATATATGGCCATAATCACATTTGAATTGGATAGAGGGTAACATTTTTATCAAATCATAATATCTACGATATAACATTATATTATACGAGTAATTATGGCTACAATATCGAAATAGCGGCGATAAAAGTGATTTATCTTTTATTCTTATTAAGAGAACAAATAAAATATTTTTTATAGCGATGCGTATTAACTATTGAAAATTATATTTACTTGGCACAAAATTAAATATACCGCTGAGAATTGTAACACGCCACTAGCGACGTGCGGCAGTTATTGGAATCTTCTGCTGTCAAAAAAATTAAATGGAGTAAAATATGTTTTATTGGTGCTGCCGTTAGTGAAACTTTTAAGCCCCAATATTGCAAAATATATCAGCTCTATGATTATTTTTAACTATGTAATATTATGATACAAAACAACATTATAGAGATATCCATAAAATTCTCATACATCATATAAGAATAAAATACAAATACATAAATATATATTTTTTATAAAACCTTGACAATTTATCAGGGCTGTGGAGTCGCGTGAAAAAAAACGACTCTGACTGCAGCATTAAAATAATTAACGACTCTGACTCCAAATCCAAGGATTTTTTTCAAAAATTTCATTTTAACTTATATATATGTATACCATCAGATCATCTTAAGACAGCCAAGCATGAAATGTTAATACTTTTGACTATTTTTTTTTTAATACATATTAAATATATTTTTCAAAAAAAAATTGAGCCGCTAATTTTTTACGATATATACAATTCATATATATAATTTTTAAAACTACTCACTACTCAAATCTGTGGGCATTCTCATGGGCTTATCCTTTTTGCCAGCAATGGCCTTAAACTCAATACTTAATGATACATTTATTTATTATATATGTAAACACGAAACATTCATTTACTAAGCGTCAGTTCAAGTTCATCCGTGCACTTGAACGCATGAAGATGCCGAATGGCGAAAACCGGGTCGTTAGTGACGCAATCTGTGTGAATGTACATAATTTGAACGATTCAGATTTAAATACATATTATTGAAATGCAAATTTAACACGATTTCTACTTAGAACCTAAAATATTGATCTTGTAAATTGACATATTCAGCTGATCAACATCTGAGACATCTTTTTAAACAATAATATTTTTGGCTACCATAAATTAATAATAAAAATATTTAACTAATTTTATCATTACTTCTTGTCTTTATCGGGGATATTAACGTTATACTGGCAACTTAAAGTTGCACTTATCGTATGAGTTGTCAACTTTCTGTTTATCGCACATAACCTCAATTCGAAATACTTTTGTTTTATTAAATTTACAATGCTGTAATAAAAGGTACCAGGTGTACTTCATTGATAGTGAATAGTGATAAAGTTAATGCGTGTTGTGCGTAGTGCTTTTAAACAAATTGCTTTTCAGTACTAAAATATGGCCGAAGTTGTTGAACCGTTGGACCTCGAAAAAGAGTTGGAAGAAGTTATCCGCAAAGCCGAACCGGACCTGAAAGACGCATTAAAAAGGGTACTTCGTCTTTCTTTAACATTTAACGATAGTTCATAATTGTTTTTGTCAAAATAATTGACTGCATATGGTGCAAATAAGTTGACGTTTGATACCATATCTAACACCTGTTGATTTTACGAACGTCAAACACTTTGGTAGTTTTTGTTTACAAATATTATTGTACCATATTGTTTCTATGTAAATTTGATGAAATTTTAAAACTAGATTTACTTTATTAACAAATGAGCAAATAATTTGCAAATTTTCATTTACAAACCTTATTTATACTACCTATAGACTTTTTGTGTTATTAAAATCAATATAATATATGTATGTACAAAAACATCTTAGTATAAAATAAATAATTATTTAACCAATCGTTCATATCATAATTGTAATTTGATATTCTTTTCTGTTTCTGCCTAGTGAAGTGAATTAAAATTCGCATTACATATTGATACACGTTATATTATTGGTAATATAAAAGTAGTTTATGATTTGAATTAAGAAAATTCCAAATGTTTTCGATCATATCGCAATTCCATACATGCCACTGATATTATTATTTAAACATTCAATCGTGTTTCATTATAAAACATACGCACGATAAATCTATAAAATTAAAAAAAAAATCGAAGGCATTTTCCAGACGCAATTCGAACCAAACGTCAATACATTCAAACCTCCTTTAAAAATAAATTACAATACATACCAAATAAAAAATAATGCTGTATTATTTAGATTACTTTCTAAAAATTAACTAACGAAATCTTTTTTTCGTTTTTGTTTTATGTATAGTTATATAATACATTTATGAAAGAGTTGAACGAATGTTGACGGATGTCAAATTTGAATTGTTTGAATTTTGTACTTTTCCATGAGTTTTGTCGCTAACGACCCGGGTTTCGCCTTTCGGCATCTTCAGGCATTCCAAGTGCACGGATGTACTTGAACTGACGCGTAGTAAACAGTTTGTATCGTTTATAAACAAAAATTCAAACAATTCAAATTTGATATTGAAATTCCATCAAGCACCCTCAGTCGAAATACTTATATATAGTTGACGGATGTATTCACTGTTAATGAAAAACAAATATCTTTTCAATTTATTAAGAATAAGAAATGTGTATAAATTATTGAACTTAAATTTGTTATAACTGCTTTAAAAGTAAAACAATTAAGCTGTGCTGTTTCAAACCTCTTTGAAATGACAATCAGGCGTATGTTAATATTCTCCTAGCGGTAGTAATTAGCGTTAATTATTGGTATTATCGAATATTTGTATTCAAATTGTTACTTATCTTAAGGAAAAATAATAGTTTACTGTGATAAGGAAATGTTTATTTTACGGCTGAGATTAGGAAACAATTGCAAATTAATTATTACTCATGATTTACGATGGTAGAGTAATATAAATATATATATATTCATTTGATAGTGTCAAAATAATATTTCTTTTATTGTGACTTATCAGAAAATGGCAGAACGATATATTCGACATTTAATCTCTTATACTCTGTAGGTGTTTAATTCTTTTTACCATGTTATAATTATCGACTTTTTATTCATTTGCAGACCCGACTGTAATAGTTTTGTTCATGTTTTATGTCGGGTTAACATGACATTTTTCCGTGAAAAACTTTCGATTTAATTTTTTTCGGTATTGGTTGATCGTGTGGTGTACAATTCTGATTAATATTTGAGGAATCTATTTAAATCTCGTTTTTATTTGCGATGCACACGTCCCTGTAGGTTAAGTACATAAAATATTCTGAAATTTATAAATAACCAAACTAAAAATAACTTTAACTAACGAAAACAAAAGAAATGAGCGTATTTTTTGATCAAGGACTATAAAGCCGGTCGCACACAGGCATTGATAAAAGTGTAATGTCTATGTTCTTATAATACATTAATACTTCAAATTTGAAAATTAACTCTTGTTACTAGTCTTGTTCAAACAAAACAAAAGGACTGTGTGATTTAAACCATGTCCGCCCCAATGCAATTGGAGCATATGGACTCCTAATGGAATTTATCTCAACAGAAGTGTTTCTACAAGAACTGCTTGTTACTCAGTTGCTCAACCTCTCTTTTTCCAAAGAGAGTAGGCATAGAAGGATAAGGCCAAGACAGGTTTAGTGGTAAGCTAATCGCTCTCGATACGCCCCGTTCATAGGATAGGATGGGTGAGAGGGGGGAACTCAAGACATCACATACATCCATTCTTTTGAACAGAAATTCATAAATCGATTGAAAAATCAATTTATAAAACTTTCCGTACCGGGATTTGAACCCGGGCCCTCCGTAGCCGAAGCCAACAAGGTTGACCACTCGACCACACAAACGATTAAATAAATCACACATATTTTCAAAGTATAATGCTATGTATATCCTAATATGTCAGACGATAGCTGAAAGTACAACAATAACGTTACGAGTTGGCATTTGTCAATGTTAGACCATCGATATGCGGTTTGCCTTTTATAAAACCACGACATTCGTTATCAATCTTGCAAGTAACGCGCAATCTATGATATTGTTTGTGCACCTGGTTAAATTTCAGACAATTGTGTGTGTACACAAAAAAATGAGTCAAGAAAAAAAAATGTTTTTCATTCGTATATTCAACATTTTATTTGATACAGCATTTTTAAGGTGTTCACTGTCAATACTTGGTGGAATGGCATTATAATAAAAATAATAAAACATTTTTAGTACTTTTTCCACATAAAATTTATTAGATCAGGACCGGTTTCGCTCATCGCGAGCATTATCAACTGATAAGAAAAATACATAAACAGTGATATTTATACAAAATTAAATTGAAATAAAAAGGTGTAAGCAACTATTAACAATTTAAAGGATTAGCAAATTACATTATAATTACACAAAATTAAAATGCTTAACACCCATAACAATTAAAAAACTGTTTATGTATTTTTCTTATCAGTTGATAATGCTCGCGATGAGCGAAACCGGTCCTGATCTAATAAATTTTATGTGGAAAAAGTACTAAAAATGTTTTATTATTTTTATGATACAGCATTATCATGATTGCTCGTCATATTTAGAAAGATAGATTATATTTTGTAAAGGAATTGCAGAATAATGGCTAAAGCAAAGGAATAGTTTATTTGTGTGTTTTTTTTAAGAAAACAAATCTATTTATCACTTCTTGATAACATTCGAGCATGTTTATGAGAAACTGGACGTAAATCGCTTTCATCGCTAGAAATGTCTCGACACGTCGAATGTCTTACAGTGAAACCCCGATTTTACGTCTTTTAAAACTCAAAATGCAAGAAATCTCCGAATAATAAATTTTATTTTACAACTTAACAAATAATCCCTAAACTCGTTTTTCCTGAATTTTTTCAACGTCTTGAATTATTTTCAGTTTCTCACAAAACATCGCGAAATGAAATGCGAGGCAAGACTATTTGTATGCAAAAAGTGAAATATTCAACAAAAACGGTCAAAAGGGATGATATTTGTGACGGGACGATAATATTTAGATGATTGATCGAAGAAAACGCGGAAAGATTAATAGGTGTTTGATTGAGACTATGAAAAATAAACGATTCACTTGAGAACACCGTGGTTCCACTGTATTACCATCATGTCTGCTTAAATTTCTTATTATTAAGAAATCTTTATAATTATTTTTTGTTTCTAGGTAATATATAACTCGTTATTTTTAGTGGACCGTGTTAAAAAAAAGTCAGGTGCACATAAATAATTGTCTATGGCTAGAAACACCTGTGTGCGAGCGGCCTTATCGCACTGCAAGCAACCGAGCAGTGTGGAATTTCTTTTAAACGTAGGTGCTGAAATTATCAGTCGGTAACGTAGAGCGCTTTCTTAACGTTAGCGATAATAATTTTACTGGGTCAAATCGACGCGCATGACCGGCACAACGTTAACATATTATAATATATTAGAATGAACCAGAAAAATGTACCTAAGGCATTTCATTGTAAAAATAAAACAACATGGCTGACTGCCAATAAAATTACGATAATATTATCCGCTAGTCATTTCTCGAGTCTCGTCATTTCAATATTTTTTTTCGCGACAACCAGCGGCCATGCTAAAGATCAGGGGGCACTGAAGGAGGAGTGTATATTTACACTTACTTCAGAAAGACGTAATCGGAACCGGAAATTGGCTTCTTGGCTGCCATTGATTATTTTGCCGCGTATTCAAATGTCACGGGGTTCGTTGTTGACTTAACAAAACTTGAATGAGAAATCTGCACAATTTTCCGTCAAAAAATTCTAACACAATGATGGAGAACCTGCAGCATTTTGACTATCTATAAGTATCTAAGGTCCTGCAACTTTACGGTCTGATATTTATATTTAAATGTGTAGTCATTAACATGGTTAGGGCGGGGAACCTTTCAAATCCGCATTATTTTATGGGAACAAATTAAATGGTCGGAATTTATACCAATTTTTGGTCAGAATAAAAATATTTTATAACCATTTTGCTTAGGTTATGTTACGTTATTTACACTGAATGATACATTATGAGAACTAATTATAAATTCTGACCGGAAAAATACGAGCATTATTTTATATGTAATTCAACAAAGGCTCTTTTTTCACTTTTAATATGTTCACTGTCAATACATGGTTCATAAGCATTATGTTAATAAAACACTCTTTTGTACTAATCACACATTTATTTAATTTGATCAGGACCGGTTGCGCTCTCGAGAATTTTAAACTGATAAAAATAAACACATATGTATGCCAATACGAATACCATTTCTTCATTCAAATGCGTGGGTGTTTGTAATTTAAATATTCCCTCTTTCCATTCCAATCCTAAAATAAGGGGACTTGGCAAAATATTTTTTTAACTATTAATAACTGAATGGTTGAAAAAAATAAAATATGTAAATCTACTCTTGCATGCACCTCGTATGCCCTATATTTTTTTTTTTGATTGAATATTAGTTTGTGTGGTACTAAAAGTGGTATTTTGAAAATAGTTCCGGCTTAATTCGGTTAGTCGGTTTATATATTTGAAAAAAAAACCGACAACCGGTTTGTTGCTTTGGACGGTTAATTGGATGCCCTAGTTACACCTTTTAAGTAGTCATACTTAATTTTGTATAAATAACAATGTGTATATTTTCATCGGTTGATAATGCTCGCGATGGACGAAACCTGTGCTGTTATTTTAAAAATAGCGTGGGACTATTACAATGTAGTGCTTTATTTTTTATTGTACTCAAAATGTCAGTCGATTTAATCGGTGTACAAAAAATAGCCGTTACGATTAACAAGTACCTTAATTATTATTCTATCAAACGTTGTACATTATTATTTCAAGCAATTGTTACATTCTCTAAAGAGGTTTTTTCTTATTTAAATGAAAACTGTTTTATTTACAGCGCTTTCTTTCTAAGTGTTTATATAATAAACACCTAAACCCACGGTTTAGTATTATATGGTGTTAAAATTCAATACAAAATCAATCGGCCTTCCTTTTAAATGCTAATAAAACGAAACATTGCGCACCTTTCTTGTACAGGGTATATTATATGTTGAGATATATATACTTACTTATTTAAACTCCCTTATTGTATATCCAGGGGGTAAGTAATGAATAAAACAACGAAATATACCGGTAAATGTTTCTTAAACTGTGCCAATTTTTGCAGAATTTATTTTGATGATTTTTTGATCCCTGTTACTTAATTGTGAAAGTTTTTTCTCTTCATCACTGCCTGAGGCTCTCCAAAGGGAAGTTCACAAGGATTTTGTTAGACAGCGTTAACGTCATGTTGAACACACTGTCATAATAGACATTCCGGTCTGTTCCATAGCATACGAATCCTTAAAGTCATCAGTACATGAAAATTACGTTTCTACGTTAGTACTACGTAGCCACCCGAATTTTATCGTAGAATTTATGTTCCGTACGATCTACTAACCGACCAAGCTGGAAGAAATAATTAGCTGGAAGGCAATTAATTGCTCAGTGTTTGATGACAAAGATCGATGAAAAAATAAAACAATCTCGTCTGAATTTAAATATTCGAATATCGAATATTAAAACTTCATAGTATTCGAATAATATTCTGTATGAATTTCAAAATGTCCATACATATCGACTGTGGAAAGAAAAAAGGACGTGACCCACACATGGCACAAAAAAACGTGTTTTGATGATTTTGGGCCATATGCAAATTATGAAATATACATTTTGCATTGTCCAATAACCATTTCATAAATATTATGTCATTGTTCCGCCCGCGTACATACAGGCCTATGGGCCATTGGGCCGTTTATCTGTTGTTTAATAAGCTGATTAACAAGCATGACAGATCTTTAAAAACCTTCCAATTTGAAAAAGGAAACAGTGAAAACCGTGAATACATATCGACTGTGGAAAGGAAAAAGGACGTAACTCACACATATCAAATTTTACAGGAGGCGCTAAAAACGTGTTTTGATGATTTTGGGCCATATGCAAATTATGAAATATACACAACCTGGAAGTGCACGGAGACTTCTAAACTGGTGTTTAATTGACATAATCTAATATTAATTAAAGAAATTGTCTAGGAAAAACCATTTTTTCAGTTTTTTTTCTTGGTTTTAATTTTTTATAAGGTCATCTTTTTCAAACTTAAAAGCTAATTTTGGATACTAATTCGGGATTTGCAGCTTACATCCTTTTGGTAGAACGTGTATCAGGTCTGATACATTGTGATTATCGAAAAAAAGCTGTTTTGAAAAAACTGTGGGTTACGTCCTTTTTCCTTTCCACGGTCGATATGTATATTCATTGTTTATTTTTATCGTATTTCTGGCGAGGTGTACATATAATCGTCAACACACTAATGATTGTTAGCACGTGGCTTGAGTGAGTATTATGCTGTTTACACAAAGACAATATAATAAAAATAATAAAACATTTTTAGTACTTTTTCCACATAAAATTTATTAGATCAGGACCGGTTTCGCTCATGATGAGCATTGTCAACTGATAAGAAAAAACAATAAAACAGTGATATTTATACAAAAGTTAAGTGATAAAAACAAGGTATGACAAACAATTGGTATTACAACCTAGCAAAAGAATTGAAGTAAAATACAAGGAAAATAAACTATAAATAAAAAGTTGAAGACCACTTAGCAATGAAACTATTATGACAAAAACCAATTAGGTATGAATTATCATTACCAAAGTAAAAACCAATAATTAGTGTATATAATAAATAATCTTAATGTCTGTCAACCAAATTGAGTTTGGAAAATCCAGTAGAGTTTAATCCCGCAAAATTGATTCCTGCGAAAAGAATAAAGGCAATATCAATTCTTACAAAATAAAAGCAAACTGAGAAAATTAAAATTCAAATTAAAATTCTAAAGAAATAAAACAGTACAAAAAAGGAAATGTAATAGGCTAGAATTATGTTAATGAAACGGATATAACAAGGGTGATGATGCAAATACAAGCTGTTCAATTAATAAATTAGAGTCCGGCAAGAATTTATGTCGATTTATTTCTAAGATCTCTTGTTTATCAAGTTTTAAAGATTTATTGTTAACATGCAGGATTTTAAAGTTTTTAGAGATATCAAATGTATGCTTATTTAGGAATAAATGGTTCCCAAATGAAGATAATTCATTCCCTTTACGTGAGCAGGCTAGATGTTCTTTAAATCTGATATTAAAAGCTCTTCCCGTTTGACCAATATACCTGGCTCCACAATAATCACAATCAATTACATATATGCCACTTTGGTTAAGAATGTTGAGTTTATCTTTAGAATTTACTAAAATGCGTTGTAAGTTAAAATAATTATAAAAAGTGACATTAAAAAGGTTTTTGTTGAATTTCCTTGAAATCTTTTCTGAAACACTACCCAAGTAGCTCAATTTCAACCACTGTTTCTCAACAGCTGGTGCATTAATCAACAAACTAGAGCTAACATTTAGCAAAGCTAGTTTTTTGTGTTTTTTAAATAAAAGACGATCTATTAAATCCGAATCATAACCATTATTCATCGCAATTTGTTTTATCGTATTTAACTCAAGATCATAACTAGCTTTAGTCATCGGAATCAACAAGAGACTATGAATAAAGCAATGAAAGGTTGCTAATTTATGCGAGATATGATGTCTGGAAGAATTGTTAATGATGTTATCGCTGTATGAATCTTTTCTAAATATACTGAAACAATGCCGATTATTAATAATCTCGATCGTTAAATCCAAAAAGTTTATTTTATTCATCGACATAAATTCTTGCCGGACTCTAATTTATTAAATGAACAGCTTGTATTTGCATCATCACCCTTGTTATATCCGTTTCATTAACATAATTCTAGCCTATTACATTTCCTTTTTTGTACTGTTTTATTTCTTTAGAATTTTAATTTTAATTTTAATTTTCTCAGTTTGCTTTATTTTGTAAGAATTGATATTGCCTTTATTCTTTTCGCAGGAATCAATTTTGCGGGATTAAACTCTACTGGATTTTCCAAACTCAATTTGGTTGACAGACATTAAGATTATTTATTATATACACTAATTGTTGGTTTTTACTTTGGTAATGATAATTCATACCTAATTGGTTTTTGTCATAATAGTTTCATTGCTAAGTGGTCTTCAACTTTTTATTTATAGTTTATTTTCCTTGTATTTTACTTCAATTCGTTTGCTAGGTTGTAATACCAATTGTTTGTCATACCTTGTTTTTATCACTTAACTTTTGTATAAATATCACTGTTTTATTGTTTTTTCTTATCAGTTGACAATGCTCATCATGAGCGAAACCGGTCCTGATCTAATAAATTTTATGTGGAAAAAGTACTAAAAATGTTTTATTATTTTTATTATAATGCCATTCCACCAAGTATTGACAGTGAACACCTTAAAAGTGATCAAAGACAATATATTACTTTTTTGTTAACCCGATTGGTAAAATGTGCATTAATCTTGTAAACGAATAATTTGACAAATGTTCGAATATCAAAAGTGAATCGAATATTCGAATATTCGATTGGAATCCCTAATGAGATTGCATTGAAGTTAGCGACGCGAATCCGCGTTTAAGAAACGCTACCCCAAGACACTATCAGTGGAGCGAAAAGTTTTATTTTACGACCCTTTCAAATAATGTAATCAATCAATCACCGGCAATAATTCCGTGTCTCTTTTTTGTCCCCCCCCCCCCATCCCTCCTGTAGCACTCACGACAAACCCGATTCGTCATCACTTGCAAAACTTTAACGTCAAATTTTTCCTATTAATAATAAATATGGCCACTCAATAAAATAGGCAATAATAAACTTTTCTAGATCATAATGATTTAGTATATAATGCTATCAAAGTTATAGCCGTAAACAGCTTAAATAAATTGACAGCGTATTTAAGTCTAGGAAATAAATTATCAAAGTTTAGATGGCTGTTACAATAGAATTTAATAAATGAACTTTTTTAGTTTTACTTTTACTTATTATTAAATTAATTTGATAACTTTGTAATTCCACATGCTGTGTAAAAAAATGTTACACGTGTTTCACTTTTTTTTGGAAACGGTTTCAGGGAAGTTATTGTTTATGGATAATATCAAAATTAATTATAATTCTTCATTTACAAATTATAAAAATAAGTTTGAAGGAGTTTTTCTTTCCTATTGGACAATGGGAGAGGGTAAAATGCAAAAACTAATTAAACTCATAACAAATTAATTAATTATTATAATTTTATTAAATCCAAAAAAAATTGACAATGTTGCTAGGACAGGCGGCTTCTTATTTAACCTTTTCAGTACCGCGATGTTTTAAGCTAAAAAACATTCACTCACATACCTACCACATATTTTTAATAATTTTTGAATAGTTTTAAAAAATAGGACTGAATTTATGAATATTAAAAGTTTACTTATAAAATGATATAAACAGTTAATTATTTTTAAGTTACATTAGTGGTTTAAGTTCATTTCAGTTTAAGTTCATTTCACGCCGTTCGTATGTAGCGGCCACCAGTGTCCTTACGGTACTAAAGCGGAAATGGCAACCTTGCGATAGATTGTTTAAATAAGCTTCTGAAAGAAGTGAACACGTTTCTTGATTTGTTACACATACTGTGAAATAACAAAGTTATTAAATTTAATTTTATACTCAAAGTGAACTTCCACAAATTTACCGCGTAATCCATAAATGTATGACTTTTTGTTTTGTTTCCGTTAGTTATACATTCACAATAGTTCACCCGTTTCTGCTTCCAATGTGGAGCAAAGGGACTTGTAAAGGAGCATCTCTAATCTACTACTAATCTCTCTTTCAAAGGGAGTAATGATAAAAACATGGGACTAAAAAATAGCTAAAGGGTGCGAAACACCAAGGAACAAATGTCCCGAAACATTTTGCTTAAACGCACGAAGGGTTCACATAGTTATCACACGTTGAGTTTATGTTGGTTGCAGAACGGAAGTTATTTGATTTTATTGTGTAAAATGATTCAGAAGAAAGATTTTCAATTGCTTAATAATATGTAGAAGCGTTTGGTTCTTCGCTTTTTAAAATAAAATATGCTGTTTATTATTATTAAAATAAATAATAATCAAACATAGTAAAAATTGAAGCGTATCAAAGTAATTATTTATTAAATATATTTTTTATTGATACAGCAATACATAACATAAAAGAGAAAAAGACAATCGGTAAATAATATTAATGCCAATCACGATTAATCTTTCATTTTTTTATTCACATTTTTAAATACATATTGCTGTCATGCTCTGTCAATGCGCTTGCTCCAAAAGCGTAAGCATGCAACATGTTTCGGGCCATGTAACAATGCGCCACTAAGTTGCATGTAACATTGCAGCGTCAAGTGGTCTATTCACTGGAAATAAATGTTCCGGGACATATACCTGATCATCTACGTTCATGTAACGGGAACAATGTCCCATAACGTCTCTTGACTTATATTGGTCAATGTTGCGTCCGAACGAACGCCATTTGTTTTTATTAGATGCAAACAATGCGAGCAAAGTTAATTACTAATGTTTATAAGCTTCATAAAATAAAAATACAATTATTTAACCGTCCACGATGACGGCTTATGCCCCATAGATAATAAATATACTATAAAAGCCATAGAGTTATATAACTTATGCAACGGCGTTTTTTTGACAGCTGCCACCATAAAGAGACATTTTCCGCCTGCGCTCACTCAGACCGTAAACATGGAACATATCTCGAGTCGAGTGAAATTTCCCATAATATGACATGGACAGTAGGAGATTTCAAATTCCTCGGTGAGTTAAAAAAAAAAACGAGTTTCTGTGACATTCTGGGAAAAAGTATACCAAATCGGAGATTTCAAATTTCTCGGTGAGCTAAAAAAAAAAAACTAGTTTCCGTGAGATTCCGGGAAAAAGTATAGCGAATTGAGGATTTCAAATTCCTCGGTGAGAAAATCTCAATCCCGGGATTCAAAATAAATCAATCCCGGGATTGGAAAAAGGCTCCGGGATTGGATACCCTAGTGGACAGTGCGGAAAATTGCATCGCCACGTAAATTCTGTGTTCCGAGACATTTTCTGGAACAATTTGTTCCATTGTGAATGGGTCATTTCAAGTAGACTAAATGTTGCGAGTCATGCTAATGAAGAGTTCGCTCTCGCTTCTATCCGTTTTAGAGTCGTATTTGTGTATTGCATTGTTGAAATGCTTCATCGGGAGTTTACATACTTCACATTAAGTGCAGGTATGGTCGAGGAAAACATATTTCTTTTGGCGGTAAAGCAACAGGTTGTTTTAGTAAAAGCTTTTTCCCACCCACAACAGAAAACTTTTCTGCTTTGTTAACTGAAATATCGCGTGTCTTGTAATTAGCATAATGACAGCGAATTATAATAAATATTGAAATTACCAGGTGTTAAAGAATTTTACAGGAAGAGCCAATTAGGCTCTAACATTATCATTATGCACGTGAATGTACTATAAGTAAAACGGCTAAATTAACAATATTCAATAGTCTAAATCATAGTTTCTCAACCTTTTTAAGCCCGTGGCCCCCTTTTGAGTCTCATAGTTTTCTGTGGCCCCCTACCCCTAGTAATAAAATTCTCAGGGCTCGGAAAAATGAAAAAAAATGTAGGTACATTCATTTTTAAAAAATACAATACAATAAAATTGTTTGTTAAAAAAAAATATGTTTACAAAATAATTTATAATATTACTTTTTTTTGAAAACTTCTAGGGTACCCAATGTTTTACCCATCACAGCCCGCTGTGGTTCACACTATTGTTACGGGGGCGTATTCTGCAGCGGTATTCGTGTTCATTTTTTATCCATAAATTTCTTAAAGCTAGTTTGCATGCACTGCAGGGTGCAGAATGCGAAATAAAATAAAATAACGTTATCAAAAGAGTTTTTATGAAATTAATTCAATTCGTTTTTCATAAGACGCCGTGAACTTTTTGAATGCTTTGTAATTGTTCCTAGATGCAACTAAGTCGGCATGACCAACAGGACCACCGGATGCGACTGTAGTCGTATAATCTTGAGCGGTTCTTCCCGTTCGTTGTTCATTTTTGGACATTCTCAAAAAATGCGATCAGCATCCTGAAGCTATTTACGAATCACCCGACCTGGAAGAGCTTGGCAATGAAGTGATCATGGCTAGTTATAAATTGGCATATCCGAAAATTTGGAGTCGAAGCGTTGGGCTCCATTAGCATTTTTAAATTTTGAAAGAATTCATAGGATTGCCTGTCCTTAGAATAATTTCCCATCAATTTTACCAAATTCGCATAGCAGCGTCTGTAGCAATACTGTGCACCACAGTTCTATGGGCCTTAAGAATGAAGGGTCTGGTCGAGAAGAAGGCAGTCAAAGAATTCTCCTCACCTGAGACTTTACACCCATTGTGTAGCATTGCTGTTGCGCCTTGAACTTTAATGTAAAGATTATCAATGCACTTTATTATTCGGTAAGAAGAATTTTCTGTAAGAGAATAAGGTTACAAACCTTGTATCACGTACTTTACCAGCCACTCCCATGGATTGGGTGTTAGGCTTCAATTACTTAATACCTTCTATGCAAGAAGTTTTGGCATGATATGCAGTGGTGTACGAAGGGGTCCTGCTGCCCGGGGCGGTACATGAATTTGCAGCCCCATGGAGGGCACTAAGGACACTAGCCACTAAGCGAAGAGACAAAGCTTTGCCAATGATTAGTTTTGGTCTTAAGTATTGGCGTTTTGGAATTTGCATCAAGCTGATAAAAAAAAATCGAAAAAGACATTCTTGAAGTTAAATGGATTTTATGAAATTTACTGTTTATCACAATATTAATTTTTGAGAATGAATCGCGCAGGGAATGTAAACGTCAAAGTAAAACTTCAATACTTTCACAATTGAAGCGTTATATCTTTCACTCATAAAAAATCTTAATTCCTTGTTGAATCGTTACACCTTTAGTGTCTTAAGATTTTTGGCAAAGAGCATTAAATTATCTTTACTAATTTTGTCGTCATCAAAAATCTTACACATCGTTTTAGGTTAGTCAATTTGCAAGGCAAAATGTTCGATTAGTTGGTTTTTCATCATCTGCTATCTCATACATACTGAACAGAATTGCTCAAAGGAATCACCTGAATAATTGCATTTTCACTCTGATTCATAACTCTTGAAATTGCAAAATCAAAGATTTGGAAACATAATGCTTTTTTCTAGCTTTTGCAATTAATTTGGAAATTTCGTAAGAAACTATTAATTAAACCAGTGTCTAATTTTTCACTGAATACCATAAATCTTATTTTTTTTGCTGCGGAAACTTCTTAAAGCTTTTTGAGTTATTAAAATGGCTTTTCTTCCATGTCTATGTGTTTTGTATAAAATGAATAGTAGCATTAGTGAAGCAAAACATATTTAACGCACACGAGTTTTTTTTTTATACTGTGCACAGGTAAAGGAAAAATATTAAATAATAACAAATATAATTACATAATTGCCATTTGATTTTGGAGTAACCCATTACCAGGGCTTCGAACCGTTATTTTTTTCGTTCCGGTTCAAGTAAAAAATATGCATCGGTTCGGTTCCGGTTTTTGTTCTGGCAAAAATAACGGTTTTTCTTGTTTTCGGTTCAGTGATTTATTTTGGTACTTATCTGTTAGCGCTAGGGATGCCAGATTTCTTGCAAGTCAAACCGGGACTTTCAAATCCAAAAACCTAGGAATTTACCGATTTGCCCAAAATACAAGCGTGAGTCGTTTTTTGTTTTTAGCTCTTCCGACCCTTTCGAAAGCTAAACCGAAAAAAAACTGATATTTTTTTCGGTTCCGGTTTTCGTTCCGATAAAAATAACGGTTTTTGGTTTTCGGTTCAGTTCCGGTTCGTAGCCCAGCCCATTACCTCAACCCATCTTTGATTTTTCGATAACGGGGAGAGTACCCCGTATTACTTTAAACATTTTTTTTATATTATTGTTAGCCGAAGTTGATGTAACGAAAACGAGTTGTTAATTGATCGTTCAACGTTTTTCTTCACATAAGTTACAGATATGGAGATATAATAATATAATAAATTTCGTCACCGAGTAGCAAGCACGTATTTGGGCTTTACACCTACTCAGCCAGTGCTCGAATCCCTAGGAATCCATAAGAATATTATTTTTTTCTTAATAACGTAAAAAAACATTTTTTTAAGACTAGAATTTTTTACTATATCTACAATAAACATTCGCTATAATATGCCTGTATCTGTTTTTAATTTGCGATAAAAATATTTTTCGGTAATTACCGATAAACTTCATAATTTATCGATATTCACTGATGGTTGATTTTTGACAATTTATCGGTCAACCGTTTTACTGCAATACAAGCCCCAGTTGCCACATTTCTCCATTCCGATTTCTTAAACCGGTTGCTTCTAAGCGATAAACTAACTGCAAGTATTTCCATAACTATCTCTGAAGATAGTAATTGACCAACATGGTATAAACAAACAAAAATATTAAACCTCGAAACCCATATTCGAAATTCGAATTATCGACGATCAAGTATGAGTGTAAATATTGTCTATTGTGTAGATCAGTGTTGCCATTCGTTTTTTGAATAAACACAATTTTTTCTCCGAAATACCAGTGAGTTATTTTGTGCGTATCCATAATCCGTTGATAAGTAAACGCACGTAAAATGTATCGTTTAAAAATAATCACAAGTACCAAATCATCCCGATCAACAAAAAAAAAAGCACATAGCTGTGCTGGCAGACATCAAAATTGCAGATTTATTTATGTGGAATGAATGTTTGAGATTATTTTCGTCATTTTTCTTTCTTCTTTCTTCTGTAAAAGTATTGAAAACATTGGGCTCGAGCCAATTTTTGTTTCCTTCAATACTCTCCGTGGCTATGCGATATTAAATTCAGACTCCTACTCTTAATTAGTATTGCGCAAATATTAATATTTATTTGTTTGAAGTTAAAACTGTTTTAGACGAAATGGCGTCTGGACTTATCTGACATAGACCTCTTAATCGCTTACCCAAAGCAAATTCGCCCTAACTAATACTTATGATCATTTAACGTGTTGACTGTCAATGAATGCTTGGTGGATTCCACTTATGATTTCAGCACTTTGTCATCGAATTTTTACGGTTTTCCCGATTTTGGTTTATTTTCTAAATTTCTGTCGCCATTTTTTAAACTTTTTAAATCACCGTCGACACTTACGAATCCTCAGAATATCTCCATAGGTTTCGCAAATGCTTTTTTGGCTTTCAACCCATTGTCAAACAAAAACAATAACACACACCGCAACTTCATCTCTTCGATCTCCGGGCGTGACATTTTATCTATGGATGAAAAAAAAAATATGTATTGAAACCGAAACGTAATAAAAGGAGCTTCAAATTAATACCAATATTGACGTACTTACTCGACGGGTACCAAGTGCAGACTGACAGTCATTTCTTTGTCGCTTTACATAATATTAAAAAAAATAAAACTTAGTAAATACCTTCGTGACCACTCTAATGTTCTTTGATCATTTAGTTGTACATTGGTCAATATTCATATTAAATGGTCGTAATATATCGGTCAGTGTAAATCAGTGGTTCTCAAAGTGGTTCATGTGGACCCCCAGGTGTCCGTAAGACCGCTGAGGAGGTCCGTGACAAATTAAAAATCATTTGGGGGTGCGTGGACAACGTCAGGGGGTCTGCGGAAGAATAAATATTTTTAGAAAAGAGAGTTTGAGCAACTGACTGACAAACAGTTCTCGCAGAAAAACATCTGTTAATATACCTCCATTAGAAGGCCATATGCTCCACATTGAAAGCAGACATGGATAAAAAAAATACCATTCAAGGTATAAAATTTATTATTTCACTTGGGGGTCCACGGTCAGGGTTTTGCTTTAAAAGGGGTCCATGAGCATTGATAAGTTTGGGACTCACTGGTGTAAATAGTCATAATTTAAATGAAATTAAAAAAAAACTTAACCTAACCAAAGTAGTTATAAAATATTCTGACCGTATAATATTTTTATTCTAACCAAAAATTTATTTAAATTCTTACCATTTAATTTGTTCCCATTTTTATTTTTATATGGTGAAAAAATAAGAAATAAAAAATATTATTTTATATATGCTTGATAGCTGTTTCGGCGTATGCCTTCATCAGAACTACGTTTAAACTTACATTTACTCAACTCCCAAAATCAATGAACGGTAATTTCAGTTCGGGGATTTGAACTCATAATCGCGGAAAGCATAGTGAAAGAAACAGTAGCGGATTTGCAACTTTGGAAGCCCCAGAATGCTTTTCGTATAACATAAAAGTGCTGTAAACCTCTTCGTAAAATTATTATAAATACTTTAAACTGAAATTAAAATATAAGGGTTTATATAATATATGCTATCTTTGAAGCTCCCAAGATTTGGAGGCCACAAGCGCGCGCCTCTTGCGCTTATCGGGTAATCCGCAACTGGAAAGAAACCTTACCCGTATGATAAAAATGTATCAATTATTCGGATGCTTTAATCTAAATGAGGTGTATATAACAAAAGTTACACCATTCCTTATCCAATATTACCCCTTTCCTTACTATGCAAAAAAAACACGCGCTCCTGAGCTGTGTATCCGTTACGCATGAGGAAAACGGGAGTGAATCATGACAATTATATAACACTACAACAATATTTCTATTATTGCATTACTCGATGCGTAAATGTATAAGGGAGGAATACATGAATTTTAGGCTGAGTATTTATTATACTTATTATATATACAGAGAAATGTAAATGATTAGAAGGTATGTGTACTATTTACACATCTTAGTTAAGAAAGGGTTAAACAAAACAAGAAAAACGTACTGTATGGTTTAAGAAATACGCTTTAGGTTTGTATAAGCCGCATGATGATTTATGATTGTAACGTATATTTTCTAACATAAATTTATTACTAAAAACATGCCGAATGTTTTTCTTTATACATGGATAAACACACACAATCGCTGTTGTATAATACACCACTACACATGCGATCGATGTACGCGAACGAACGAATCCAAAGAAAATCCAAAATTTCATCTTTGGGGTAAAGTTCGGCCATGGAAATATTAGACTTGTCGCGAATTAGTTGCTTTCGCACTCGAATACTACAGCAACGGCGTAAAAAAAGAAATTGTCTTTCCCCAATTCTGACACTGTTTTATCAATAACAACTAGGGCATCCAGTCCCGGAATCCCGTTCAATTTTATGATCCCGAAATCCCGGGATTGACACGGCTGCGATCCCGGGATTTAGGGATTGAGAAATTTTGAGGATATCCCGAAAATTGACACGAAATTGGCAAATCGAGGATTTCAAATTCCCCGGTGAGTTAATCCCAATTCCGGGATTGAAAATTAATCAATCCCTAAATCCCGGGATTGGAAAAAGGCTCCGGGATTAGATACCCTAATAATAACAGATCAATTCAACGAATGAATCGCGGATAAGACATTGAAAGTCTTTTAGTCCACAAGTCGGGTTCTATGGCGCAGCGGTTAGCGTTGTGTGCTTACGTACTTGGACTTCACGGGTTCAAGTCCCAGTATGAACAGCATTATTTAGATAAATTTCTGTTCGAAGGCATGAGTGTTTGTTATGTTTAAAAATTCCCTCCCACCCTTTCCGATACTTAAATAACTGGATGTAGCGTGAGCGATTAGTTAACAACTAGTGCTGTCTCCTAGCCTTATTCTTCTATCCCTACTTAATCTGAATAAGAGAAGTTGTTCTCGTAGAAAAAAATCCGTTGGGATACCTCCATGAGGAGTCCAAATGCTCCACATGACATGGATTAAAAAAAACCTTTTCTCACTCTAATTACTGCTTTGTCAGTAGCAAGCAAAGTGAGAAAACAAATGACTTGATTGCAATTAAACCGAGACTTCATATGGACTGTGTAAAGGAAAAAAGGACGTAACTCACAAATTTTACAGGAGACACAATAAACGTTTTTTTATGATTGATTCTTATTGAAAGACCTTTTATAAATCGTATCATTGCCTTATAATTGTATCTATTCTATTCAAAAGAGAGCGGTAACAAACGGTGATCGTAAAAAATCTTTTATTCAAATACATCCATTAATTAACCCTCCAAGGACGAGCGTCACCATATGGTCACACAAAACACCGTTGTCTATTGATCCCACTATTCATACTTGTTCTACCTGAATATCGTTGCTTTCGCTCATATTTGGTTAAGAAGGGTACGGACTACAGTAAGTCATCAGCCGTGGGAACAGGAACGGTCTCCAAAAGCACATGTGATTTTTTAAATTTCCGTTTTTTTAAATTTAATTTTTGAAACTGTTAGATATTTTTTTATAAAAACATAAAATTATTTACAGTTATTTTGCTAATATATTTGTTTTGAAATTATGTTGATCTAAAGAGGTCAAATTGTAAATATTTAAAAAAAAATCACGTTTAGCTATATTTCAACCCCGAATGTTTGCAAGCCCATACGGTCACTTTTGTCCTTACTACTGTCCGTACTCAATATTACACGGTAATAAAAAGATGAGCATGACCATATAGTCATGCGGGGTTTCTATACAACGACTTTGCGTTTTTTTTTTTTTTAAATTTTGGATAGCAATAAAAGTTATTCGTGACTTCAATATGGCTTAGAAAATATTTTTTTTATCGGAAAAAAGCTCTCGTCTCTGGAGGGTTTTAAGAGGTCGTATGCTCTACATTGGAAGAGCACATGGATTAAAAAACGACAAAATGTGAAAAAAAAAAACACGGAAAACCCAATTGTGATTGAACTGCGAGTATTGCTTTTCAATGAAATGCTGATTGGTCAACAGCAAGCAGAATAACAAGCAATAAAAGAAATGACTATTTGAGATTCTGACTGAAATTGAATCAAAAGAATGCTGCTTCGTCAGTTACACGCAGGGTGAGAAAACAGATGACTATTTTTCCGACTACAATTATTTTTCCATACTCTCCATTCTGTACTGTTTTGTCAATAGCAGACAGAGTGAGAAAACAATTCACACAAAGATAATCTTGACAATTTAAGCACGAGTTTTTTGTTTTCGATTCGACATGACGCGACTTAAATGAAAGAATCGAAAACGGATATCTACCAGAGGGTCTCACGAAGAAGTGACTAATTTCCCATGTCTTTTAGTCGCTTCTGAAACTTCGCGACTGAATTATTCTATACTGTATTCGTTGGCAGAGTTTCCACGTTCAAAGAGACGATTATGGTTTTAGAAGTCGTGTTTGTTTTGCATTGGGTGAGCGATATTTTTATGACGTATGTATTATATATTACGCTATAAAAATACCGCACCTGTGTAACTATAAAAATCCAAAGTGTATGCCTTGTTATTGGATGTTTACAACAGCTTTCGCCAACCGGTGGTCCGCGAGAAAATGTTGGTGGAAACCCATCGACGATTTTTTTATACAACCAACAAGCGTAAAGTTACAAAACAAATGGCCACCGTCGTCGCCCGCTGTGGTCTAGTTGATTAGAGCTTACTCTTCCGACTATGTGGGTCTGGGGTTGATCCCCGGTATATTCATTGTCAAATTTAGATTTTTCAATTTAAATTTGAGACCTAAGACATGGGTGTGATTAGGGTATCCAATCCCGAAGCCTTTTTCCAATCCCGGGATTTCGGGATTGATTTATTTTGAATTCCGGGATCCCGGGATCCCGGAATTGAGATTTTCTCACCGAGGAATTTGAAATCCTCAATTTGCTATACTTTTTCCCGTAATCTCTAGGAAACTCGTTTTTTTTTTTTTGCTCACCGAGGAATTTGAAATCTCCGATTTGCCAATTTCGTGTAAATTTCGAAAATTTGCTCAAAATTTCTCAATCCCGAAATCCCGGGATCGCGGCCATCTCGATCCCGGAATTTCGGGATCAGAAAATTGAACGGGATCCCGGGATTGGATGCCCTAGGTGTGATGTCAATTTATCTTGAGTGACTTACAATAAAAAAAATCTCATCGAGTTTTTCTCGTATGATCTTTCAAACATTAAAATATTTGGCGCATTGGCATAAGCTGTTATGCCAAATATTTGTTTTAAAACTTAAAAATTTAGTAAATCACCAGGTTAACTTAACCAGTGGTTCCATATTGTGCTATTTTATAGGAATTGTTTCTATTCACCAATTCAATTTGAGCAATGTTAATT
This sequence comes from Himalopsyche tibetana, assembly GCA_030503985.1. Lineage (NCBI taxonomy): Eukaryota > Metazoa > Arthropoda > Insecta > Trichoptera > Rhyacophilidae > Himalopsyche > Himalopsyche tibetana. The sequence goes on from JAPJYX010000006.1 coordinate 18,963,634, forward strand.
AATCAAAATTCCTAAATAAACAAGAAAAAAATATTTCGGAGATGGCCATGTTTGATTCACACCATCTGGATTTGACCAGTTTCGAAATAAATGTTGTTATACATACTTACTGTGCATTATCAATATCTAAAAAAAACACACAGGTTCGTGCCAAAATAGTCATGTTATTTATGTATTGAATATCTTTTAGTTTACATTTACACTGTCAGTTATTCGTGGGAAGATAATAAGCTATTTATTTCAAATAAAGCAATGATTTAAATACTCGATGGAGATGAGTAAGTTTGAAAAATATCGCGTACTAAATTATTTTCTTATTGTAGAAAAAACGGCAGTATTACCATGTTTGCAATAAATATTATGACAACAAACCGACCAGTCATACCAACAGAAAATCTCAAAAAAGTGAGGAACTGGAGTTAGCCCCGTTTCTTTTGTAACGTCACAAGTGTTAATGGCGTTTCTTTATAACACAATGTAATGTTTTTGATTATAATTTTTTGAACTGGTATCAGGAACATACTAGAGCAATAATTATAATTTTACTGAAATATAAACCTTTATTTATATGAGAAATATAAGCACTTATGGGAAATCCTGAATGATATGTGGGAACAATTTTAAATAAATAAATAGCCTGAAAAGTAGGGCATATACAACAACCGACCATGAAAAAACAGGACTTCAAATTCCAATATTACTTTAAACTCAGTTTTACTCGGTTTTCGAAGTTTCACCAAAAAAGATAATTAACTTTTCCGGTTCTAAGCTCAAGAAATGCGACCCCAATACCAACATTTCCTTAAATATCTATTTTATACAATGTGATACAATGTTTATAATTAAGGTATTCTTATATCATAGTTTTTTGGACCTTTTTTAGTTTATATAAGTATGCGATAACACGATTACGCTATCAGGCGATAAGCACCCGCGATAACGATCGTTTGTAAGATAGCTGAGAACGCTCGTCAGTTGTCAATTCATATGTGTGCTGGGATGACGTCTTTTTTACGCGCAACTTAAAATATGATTATTTATTAAAAACCACGGATTTTTATTAAAAAAATGTATGAGGAATGATGCAGAGAGATGTTTTAAAGCCCTTAGACTATTTTTTTTTTGAAATTCATAAGAATAAGGCCAATAATGAGGAAACCACTGGGGTCAAAAAAGACCCCATCGGCAGAGACGTATTTTTCTAGTGTCCGAGCCGCGAGAGTTAAAAAATAGTTTTTTCAACTTTCAACTGTTAGTGAATTATATTTGGTGTTCCTATTTAGCGGTGGATTATCATTTCTGCCTTTTATTCGAAAAGAGTATCCGACTCAAAATTCACCACAAAAATATTTTTAAAATAAATCTAAATATAATATTTTCAACCCAATAAATAATGCTGACTATTAAATCACATTTTCACATTATTTAGTGTTGGAACATTTTGTTTGAATTATAGACAATATATTCGTTGTTAAATTTTTGACAGATCGCATAGAAAACGTAACCATTTGCAGAATTTTAAAATAGTCGGATTATGTACGTATATTGTGATGGATATTACCATTACCTTTTAAAAGGTTGGCGACTGCTTGTATAAAATATTTGTATGCAAACGTGTCGATGATTTTCATTTGAGTGATTAAAATTCGTTTTTTAAAACCATGTTCTTATGCTGAGCATAATATGGACGCCAAAAATTTTTTTTTTCACCGAAACTTATTATAAATCATTAACTCTACATTTCTTTTGAGGAATATCAATTTTAAAAAGTAATTGTAGTTAGCTAATCGCCTTTTCGTTACCACCCATCTCTACTAGGGCTTGCATTTCCGGTATCGGGAAATCGATGAAAATCGTCCATCGGTTATTACAGGTGAATCGATAAATTTACCAGTAATACCCGAAAATAATTTTACCGCGAATTAAAGACAGATACAGGCAATAATTTTTTTTTTTTTTTTTTTTTAAACCATGTCCGCTCCCAATGTGGAGCATATGGACTCCTAATAGAGTTTATCTCAACAGAAGTGTTTCTACGAGAACTGCTTGTTACTCAGTTGCTCAACCTCTCTTTTTTCAAAGAGAGTAAGGATAGAAGAATAGGGCTAGGACAGGATTAGTGGTAAGCTAATCGCTCTCGGTACGCCCCGTTCATAGGATAGGATGGGTGAAAGGGGGGAATTCAAAACATCACATACATCCATGCCTTTGAACAGAAATTCATAAATTGATTGAAAAATCAATTTATAAAAACTGTTCGTACCGGGATTTGAACCCGGGCCCTCCGTAGCCGAAGCCAACAACGTGAACCACTCGACCACAATAATATTACAACAACAAAAATATTGCAGATATGTGTAGTTTTGTTTTTCAACTCTAGCAACATTTAAACACGCATTGTAATCGTTATTGGTCACACTGGTGTCATCTGCCTTCCATCACCAAAACGATTACACTCATATTATAAGATCTTATGGAATTAAGAATTTCGACTGAATTCACTCGGTGGAATTTCAATACTAAATTTGAATCGTTATTTTTTTTTACATTCGCAGAATTTTTGTCACTTACGACCCGGGTTTCGCCGTTTGATATCTTCAGGCGTTCAAGTGCACGGGTGAAGTTGTTCAAGATGCCAAAAGGCGGTCGTTAGTGACAAAACTTGTGTGAATATACAGAATTTAAACGATTAAAATTTAAGATTTTATGTATTTGGGTATAGTATACTCTTCATTGTTTGTTCATCTTCATCTTGTTTATTTTTGTTTTATTAATTTTTTTTAAATTTGGATATTTTTATAGTACAAAAAAAAACGTCATTTGTGTATTGAATACATCAATAAGTCAATGGATAAAATATTATCAACTTCCCTCCAACTGAACCATGATCGTCCTGGCATATGAGTGACTATTTAATTACTCAATATTAATAAAAACACAATATTCCTTTGTACTTTTTTCCCCACTTTATTTAATAGGTCAGGACCGGTTTCGCTCATTGCGAGCATCAGTTAATAATGCTCATAATGAGCGAAACCGGTCCTGACCTATTTAATAAAGCGTAATAAATTACAAAGGAATATTGTGTTTTTATTAATATATTATAATGCCTTTCCACCAAGTATTGACAGTGAACACCCCAAAAGTGATTTAATTACTCATTTACACACCTCGGTAAAACATTAAAAAATATATATGTATTTATTTATTAAGACATTATTCATCTTAGAAATATTTTAAACTAATAAATTAATGCAACTAAGGGAGTTTAAAAACTAGGATATGGCGTAAAAAATTCTAATATATTTTTATAATTTCCAGGGGTTCACAAACGTAGCTGTACAGAAATCATCAATGAGCGAAGACGACGAAACCCCGGTTTCTCTAAGTGATGTGTTCTACGTGGATAATGACGGAAATCAGATGTAAGTGCTTATTAACCAACATACATTAAGCTTGTTAGTTTAAAACTACTAATTAAGGTAAACCGCAATGAATTTATAATGTAAATGTTGGCGTTGACTGTACTTCGACTGTTATCATATTGAAATCAATTGTGGCAATTTGAAGTTGTTTACAATCAGTGTTTCTCAAAGAAAAAGCGTCACGGGGCACTCTTTTTTTCGAATCGTATCCATGCGTTCGGATAGAAATTCATCGATCAATTTATAAAACTGTTTGTTCTGACTGGGATTGGAAAAAGGACTCGTCAGTTTTTAAAAACCCGGTTTTTGGTGAAATTTGCGACACTCAGTTTTTTTCAACATAAAAATATACATACATAATTATGAATGGGTGGTGTTAATAAACAACTTACAATTTCTTAAAATTTCTGTAACCTGTGAACATTGAATTGATACTACCCCTAGCAGATTTAAAATATTTCAATTCATCGCGAAGATTTGTATTGAAATATCTTATTTACCTTGTCCGCTCTCAATGTGGAGCATATGGACTCCTAGTAGAGTTTATCTCAACAGAAGTGTTTCTACGAGAACTGCTTGTTTCTCAGTCGCTCAACCTCTCTTTTTCCAAGGAGGGTAGGAATAGAAGGAAAGGGATAGGGCAGGACTAGTGGTTAGCTAATCGCTCTCGATACGCCCCGTTCATAGAATAGGATGGGTGAGAGGGAGGAATTCAAGACATCACATACATTCATGCCTTTGAACATAAATTCATAAATCAATTAAAAAATCAATTTATAAAACTGTACGTACTGGAATTCGAAACCTTTACCTCCGTAACCGAAACCAACGATGTTGACCACTCGACCGCACATAATACTAACTAATAAAAAACGAAATTCCCGTTAGGCAATTGCAATTGAAGATGTGTGTTTACATTTTGAAAATTCATGTCCGATTTGATCCATGCCTTTGAATAGAAAATCATAAATCGATTGAAAAATCAATTTATAAAACTGTACGTACTGGGATTCGAACCCGTTACCTCCGTAACCGAAACCAACGATGTTGACCACTCGACCGCACATAATACTAACTAATAAAAAATGAAATTCTCGTCAGGCAATTGCAATTGAAGATGTGTGTTTACATTTTTGAAAATTCATGTCCGATTTGATCCATGCCTTTGAATAGAAATTCATAAATCGATTGAAAAATCAATTTATAAAACTGTACGTACTGGGATTCGAACCCGTGCTCTCCGTAGCGGTAGCCAACGACGTTGACCACACGACCACACGGGCGGTCTTTAGTTATGTATTAAATATCTTTAGTTTTGGCTAATTTTCAATACCGAAATACAGGTAGTTTTACTCTTTAAAAACCATATTTCGGCATTGAAAACATACCATAAACACCGTTACGTTAATGCTGGTATTGCAATCCTTAGTCGGAACGAACAGATACCATGCTCAGAATACGCGCGTATTTGAATTTTTCCATCGCTTTTCCAATGAATCCCGCGATAAAAGAATAAGCATTTACATATCGACTGTGGAAAGGAAAAAGGACGTAACCCACACATATCAAATTTTACAGGAGGCACTAAAAACGTGTTTTGATGATTTTGTGACATATGCAAATTATGAATTATATACAACCATGAAGTGCACGGATACTTCTAAACTGGTGTTTAATTGACATCACCTAATATTAATTATAGAAATTTTCTCGGAAAAACTTTTATTTCAGTGTTTTTTCTTGGTTTTAATTTTTTACAAGGTCATCTTTTTCAAACTTAAAAGATAAATTTAGATACTTATTCGGCATTTTAAGCTTCCATCCTTTTGATAGAATGTGTGTCAAGTTGTATACATTGTGATTATCGAAAAAAGCTGTTTTTGAAAATTGTGGGCTACGTCCTTTTTCCTTTCCACAGTCGATATTATGTATTTCGCCTGCTTATTTACCTGCTTATCAATTCTTTATTCGAATTGTTTTCGAATTGGCATGTTCATAAAATGTAAACGATTTTCGAACAATCAAAGTTAGGTACATGTTTGTTACTCAGTACACATTTCATTTCGTTTAACGAGATTTTTACTTTAATGTTACATATCATTTCTTCTTGTGTACTCACTACTCGACCGAATGTGCTTAGCTAGATCTCTTCGGAAGTCAGTCGCGCAATTTCGCTTTACAGCGCGGGTATGAAGCTACAAGGGTCGGGTTAGAAAACGCAAACGCATCGATATATGGAACATCCAGTTAATTAGTTTAACATCTTCAAAAAAAATAATTAGAGTTAAATATCACGGGATCACACACAATTTAAAGTAAGCATGTTTTACCAACTCAAATATCATTATTCTACATACAGAAAGCTGTACATTCACGGTTTTTACTTTTTCAAATTGGATGGTCTCGAGAGATCTGTCAAGCTTGTCAATCATACACAAACGACCGAGTACACGGAGAAATGACATACTATTTATGAAATGGTTAATGGAACAATGCAAAATATACCGGAGAATACAAAAAGCGAAAAATGGGGGTTGGGCTGATGGTTTTAAGCACCTCGTATTATATATCACTACCAAAAGGCAACAGTGATATAAAATGAAAAGTAAGGCGTTAAGATGAGTATGCCAATCGATTGTTAAAAAGTAATTCTTTACAATAAAACACCGATATATTTTAATTTAAAACAAGAATGTCCGATAGAAAAAATGTCACTCTTACAATTATAGATATTGTCATGTAATTTAAGATTTCGACTGAAGGTGCTTGGTGGAATTTCAATATTAAATTTGAATCGTTCAAACTATGTACATTCTCACAAATTTTGTCATTAACGACCCGGGTTTCGCCTTTCGGCATCTTCAGGCATTCAAGTGCACGGATGAACTTGAACTGACGCTTAGTAAATGAAAGTTTCGTGTTTATATAAGATATAAATGCATCACTGAGTCCAAAGCCACTGCTGGCAAAAAGGATAAGCCCATGGGAATGCCAACAGATTTGACTAGTGAGCAGTTTCAAGAATTATATAATTTGTTTGTCGGCAAAGGTTTTATGATTAGTTTTATATCGGCAAAACAGAAAGAACACTGAACATCCGGGTTTTAGAACATATGGCAGCCTTTAGATTGAAAAAAGACACGTCTACTTTTGCTAATCACTTAATATCGGAAGGACACGTGTTCAATCAGGAACAAGGGATAAAAATGTTACACCCAAATACGGACAGTCATAAGCTCTTTTTCCAAGAAATGTTAGAGATCAACAAAGCACAGCTGCAAAATCTTCCGATTTTAAACGAAATATCAAATTTTCCCACATCTCCTCTTCTATACCCTATATAACCATAAAATCATATAATCATAAAACCTTTGCCGACAAACAAATTATATAATTCTTGAAACTGCTCACTAGTCAAATCTGTTGGCATTCCCATGGGCTTATCCTTTTTGCCAGCAGTGGCTTTGGACTCAGTGATGCATTTATATCTTATATAAACACGAAACTTTCATTTACTAAGCGTCAGTTCAAGTTCATCCGTGCACTTGAATGCCTGAAGATGCCGAAAGGCGAAACCCGGGTCGTTAATGACAAAATTTGTGAGAATGTACATAGTTTGAACGATTCAAATTGTCATGTAACTTGTACCAGTGAGATTGGTAGAATAACTAGATACAAATAAGATAAAAATACAACAAAACCTACTACAGTAAAACCCCTATTTACACTATAGTCGGGACCGTGTAATTGTGGGTGTGAATCTCAAATAAAATTAGAGATTTGGTTTTTTTCTGCGGAAAATGCAAAACCAAGATTTCCCTTAGTTTTGCAAAAAAAATATGGACAAAACATTTAGTTTTTGTAGTAGTAAATATCCCGCACACAGACAGGTGTCCAGCTATGCGTGTATAGCCTGGCACGTGTTGAATATACAGACGCTAGCCAACATTTGACTGTATGCGCGGCACAGACGGCCGTCTCGTAGTAACGGCAATGGAATGCGACCGTGCAATTGGGGGATTTGCGGCGAATATTTCAAGCCAGCGCGTAATTCGGGGTAGTGTAATTGGGGGTTCCACTGTACAGTTGAACTTTGTTATAACGATCACGGAAATAGTGAGATCTCACATGTTATAAGAAAGCATTCGTTGACATTTTAGTTTACGGTGTTCTCCATACATTTATTCACTTTTATAACGAGCTACTTTTCGGGAATACCGAGCAAAAATATCGTCAAAATTTTTCTTAAAACTGTAAATGTGTCGATCTTTTGAAAACAGCATTTTCGACCCCGAGCAGTAAAATCCGACCGGGCAGTTACGTACACCGATATGCCACCGGGATCGGATTACCTATATGACACTAGTCAAGTGTCTAAATACCTAATTGGTGTTTTCGCCGACAATATTGAAAAAAGTATCCACGCGTATGATTGAAATTGCATGTTAAAAATCCAAGCTCTGTGAAGTCAGTAGCAGCAGCGGTGGGCTGCCAATACGTTAACAAGGGGCTCGCTTAGTCTTATTTTCGGTGTTCTGCGAAGGAATATTTTTTTTATTATTATTCCTATACAATTATATGCAATACTTAAATAAGCAATCGATTGTTACTTAATATGCAATTCCACGTAAACTTATCAATCTGAATGGCTACAAATGTACTACTGTGTATACTGAAGCTGTTGTGGGTATACAATGTGTAAGTCAGAAATTGCAGTTATGTACTAATTTTATGTGAAAATATAAATTAACAAGGGGCTCGCGCGAGCCCCTCAGAGCCCCTTCCAGCCCACCCCTGAGTAGCAGTACCAGCGCCTAATTGCGACGTTTTGTGTTATGTGACCGCTCCAGATACTTCATGTGGGGAGCCGGTAAATTGCTCGAATTACAAATTATTCGAATTGCTTGGTTATTTAAACGATTTTTCACGAATTTCAATTTATCTTGTGCGACACTTGTTTAGAGAGTGAAATATAAAAATAATTTTCGTAAGTATTTACTTTAACCGTGTTCGCTCCAAATGCGGAACATATGATCTTTAAATGGAGTTTATCTCAACAGAAGTGTTTCAGACGAGAACTGCTTATTAATTAGTTACTCAAACTGTTTCTATATATTTCCAGAAAACATAGAAGACTAGGGCTAAGACAGAACAAACGGAAACAAATTGATTATCTTGTTATTCGAGCAATTTTCATTCGAGCAATTTACCGGGAACCCTTCATGTGGTGGGTATGTTTGTAAGAATTTACAAATATATATTCTCTGATATAATGAGTAATAACGTCTTCCTCGTAAAAACCTAGTTCGACAATATTATTTTTTATCACAAACCGAAAAAGAAACTAAATAAAACTATAATTAACTATTTAAAAAGGAAAACACAAAGCTTACAGTTTAATTATCTCGAAACTAGTATACATTTTAATTGTCTCACTGGTGCTTTCTTTTAATGATATTTTCAATGCTATTTTTTAAATGAAATAACGACACTATTTATTAAAGAACATTTGACGTGAACAGAAAATTGATAAATGTATCTTCCAAAATTTAGTCTACTCACTGAAAGTGATTTGTTTTATTTTTTTTCTACGCGATGCGATGTGAAATTTTTAAGTAAGATTTTCTTATAAAAAATGCTCAAAATTCAATTCCATCTTCGCGTATCCCATACGCACTGTCTCGTCTTAAATTCAATAATCTCCATTGTATTTATTTGCCGTAGCAAAAATCAAAATCGGGATTGCTGTTTATTTACAAAATGATGTGACAATGTTGAAATACAGCAACTGTTTTTTTTTTTTTTTAATCTCATTAGAGAAGTTTTCGAGTATCGTTATTTCGTTACATTATTATCGATATTTTAAATATGAAATCAGTACCTGACAGCTAATTAAATTTGTTCAATCCCGAAAAACCGCACTGTGCAGGAGTAGTATTTTATATTTTGTTCATCTTTTTGATAGTAGATGAGAGTGGTCGAGTTGTCAACATCGTTTTTGACGTGAATACGTCTTTAAAATTGCTTCAATAGGGAGACAATCCAAAAAAACGAATGATAACAAAATCGGGGGATACAGTTTGGTGTTGCAGCTTTATATCTATCACCGCTATCCAAAATTCAATTGCGCCACTGGATAGCAAAAGAATCAAAGAATTTATTGCGCTATGTAAAAACTGTGAGACATCGCGCGCGGCGGAGGGGTAGCGCGGCCATTTTGAGGCATTTTTGCTGCGTATCGAGATTTCTATTTACTATAACTTTTGACTCGGAAAAGTTACGAAGTTCGTTCAAGTTTCAATCGTTAGTTCTCAACAGAATCTATCGATTAAGGATTAATCATTGTAATATTGCGACTGTGACTATAATTAGGTGTTAAAATATAAAAAAAAATGTATAATGTCGGGCTATACGCGTCAAAAAGCCACATCGAAATACAGAGATCGTATACGGTTGGAAAGGACTTCTCAAGAGCAATCGAATAGAATCATTAAAACACCATATGAAGGAGTCAAGCAGTGCCGGGAACGTAAAAATGTGGCGTAATATCACATATTACGAGACGTATTCACGTACAACACACGGCCGTGTCCATGACACAGCCACACCACATTTTTTTATTTCTTTTAATCCGTCAGCGTAAATGAAAGTTAAATAAATAGCTATCCACCTTCTCGATTTATTGACTTTTTTCCTCGTAATCTATCCCGGGATCCTGAAAACCCACATCCCAAATTTCTCTAAGAATTCACGGTAAATTATCAATCCCGGGATGTGGTTTGTGGTCTCGGAAGTCGTGGGGTCGGGGATTTTGTCGTGTATCGGAAAATCTTACGATTTGGAACAATTTATAAAAAGTATAAAGATGATCTGATGTTATACCTATATACATAAGCCCGCTGTGGTTAGAGCTTGCTTTACCGATCCGGTGGGCTGGGCTAGATTCCCAGTAAGGTCAATATCAAATTGGATTTTTTCAATTTAATTTTGGGATCTAAGACATGGTGTTTGTGACGTCAATTCTCCTTGAGTTAATCTCATGTGACTTACAAATATTCTCATCGAGTATATCTCGTATGATCTTTCAACTTCAAAATATTTGACGCATTGTCATAAGCTGTAATTTCATTTTTAACAATAAAACTTGTATTTACTAATCTAAATAAGATAAAATGAAATGATTGAAAAATTTATTTGGTGTCACAGTCAAAGTCGTCTCTTTTTACAAGACTCCACAGCCCTGATCCCAGGAATCACAAAAATCACAAAAAAATACAGTATTAGTTAAAGTTATTAGTAACCCTAGTTCTATGTTCATCACTTAAAGAATATCAATTATTTGATTTAAATGATAATAAAATATCTCGAAAGATTCTGATGACAGTAGCTTCGTGGTCATATTTGTACATAAAAGTAACGTTTGATAAACACTACCGTTACTTTACGTGTTTCTGGCACAGTACAAATCGTTACTTATCTTTCGATAGCTCATCTCTAAACTCACCTGCTTTGTGATTTGAGCTCGCAAATAAATTGGCATTTGTACTCGCGTTGAAGATCTTTTCGCTTAAGTTTATTTACTTTTCGACACTTTGAGAGCTTAGCGCTACACTTCTCAACATGTATTATTCATTTGTATATCGTTAAGACAGATGAGAAAAGAATACGTCATCAGACAATGTCTGTGTATCAAGATCACTTTGTATTATCATAAAATAATTGGAAACAAATTACCATTATTTAGAAGTGTATTTTTGACTAATTCCGTCAACTTATTATTAATGTATTTTTCGGTCCTGTCGCCGTGGGGTTCTGTCATGTGTATTTAATACTGTGGAATACGAACATGGACAATAGTTGTGTGGAGAGTTCTTGTGCGCTAAGTTCGTGTACGGAAGAATCACCGAAAAGAGTTTAATGAAGTATATTCGTACAATCGTAGGTATCTTTGTACTATAGAGATGAAATTTATATGACAATATTTTTATGAGAACAGATGAGGAGCAAACATTCAAAAAGTGTTTTGTCACACAAATACAAAGCTTGGAAAATGATGATTTAAGTGTTGCAAAAGTGACGGTTTGTATGAATGTGTCAACTTTATGATTTCATTTTAATATGAAAAAAAACCTTTTTGAACACTAATTTTGATTTCCATTCATATGTTTTATTATGGGCTATCAGAATTGATATAAAACGCCATTTTTCAAAAATTGTGACAAAACACTTTTTGAATGTTTGCTCCTCAGATATTTCATTTCTCTAACAATATATTCATCTTTAAACTAAATGAAAATTGTCATTACATTTCAAAAAGTTCACTTATTTTACGCTATGCAGTGTGTAAAAAACTTTATTTAATATAAAACTAAATATTAATTTTTATCTCACAAAATCTTATTTGCAAACTTAGAAATTCAGTGTTCTTTGTATTATGATTATTGGAGATACAATATTTTACCTCTAAGGCATCGTTATGTTCCTTAACCCCCGCTATAATCATGCATAAAGAATTTCGACCTAAAGGAAATCAATGAGTCTTATCTATATGCATGCCACGTATTCTACACATAAACCCAAAGTAATAGATTCGTTGTCACAATCCGTTGATCCCTGAACACTTACCTGGTATTCTGTCAGACTAGACGTGGCTGTGATATGCGTAAAAGAGCATTATCCGAAATCCTTCAGACATTTCGATTTTGCGATATTACGCCAGCGTATGGTTTTAAGCTTTCACTTTCCAAGCTTTTAGATTTCAGATAGAGTAAGCTTTTCCGTCAGATTAAGTCCTTTCAGTATTTTTATAGACTTTAGTATAAAGCTGTGAAAACCATGTGTGCGGTTAAATAGTTCGAAAACTGGCAAATATGAAGTGAAATTCGTCACAGCGATAAAATAGGTTGCTCATAAAATTGTTGAAATGCACAATATATAACGAATTCAAATGCGTGTACAGTGTACACTTGTGATGAAAGAGTCATACATTCGTCTCAATTGACAATTCATACTAAAAATCGGTTTGAATCACTTTGTTTTCATAATAGCATTCATAAGAAATCATGGTTCATCATAATAGCATTAAGTAATTTAATTGTGTATTATTTGTCGCCTGCTGTGGCCCAGTTAGTTAGAGCTTGCTCTACCGATCACGCAGGTCTAGGCTCAATTCCCGGTAAATCACATTAGTTTAATTGAGAATTATTCAATTCAAAGTTATGATTCAGGGTGTTTGTGATGTCAATTCACATTATTTTCTTTCATCCCATCCTTCTGATTCTTTAATAACTGGGTGTAGCAATAGCGATTAGTCAACCACTAGTCCTGTTTTAGCCGTATCCTGCTTTCCCTACTACTAACTTTGAAATAAAGTGTTGTTGAGCGGCTGAGTAACAAACAGCTCCTTTTGAGATACCTCCATTAGGAGGCCAATGCTCCACATTTGGAGCGGACGTGGATAAATAAAAATAATAATATAGTTGATAGTGTATTCTAAGTGTTGACCTTTTTATAAAATGGATAAAAATTATTTTTTGTGCCTCTAATGCCTAGGTGCTTTTTATTAGTACAAGGCGTTAAAAATATATGAAAAAAGCTTGTAATCGCACCCACCCATCGTGTATGAAAATATTTTGCATTATTTAAAAGTAGAAAATCATGCATTTAAGGGTTAAAATCGACTAGCCCTACTGCTCACCGTCAATATTACCATTAAATTTCTGTCTTATATTTTCCTCTTCCCTCAGATCGCTGTCAAATCTTTCGGTTTACGGCTGTACGGCATTTCACCTATCTCGTTTGGATCTCTCACTAGCCGGCATGAAGCTCTCGGTGGCGGCAGGGGCGGGAAATGGTGCCCTAATCGTCGAAGCTGCCTATAGGGCTGCCTGTCCTGCCCTGCAAGCGTTGCTGCCGGCTACAGCTGACGGCCGTATTCGGTAAGACATTTCTACCGTGTGAATCACTAGAGCAGGGTTGGGGAATCTTTTAATTTCCAAATGCCACATTCATTTATCTGATTCAATAAAGAAAACGTTGACATCCCCAATTTCGTTGACCATCGGAACATGTGATGGATTGATGACGCTCTTTTTCTAAACGCTTGCGTATAATTTTTTTTATCATAGTCAGCGGTGGGCTGCCAATACGTTAACAAGAAGCTATCTTAATCTCAAAGCAATTCTCGGTGTTCTGGGGAAGGAGTGATTATTTTTTTTCACTCGTATAAAATTATTTCGACAGTAGAAAGGAAAAAGGACGTAACCCACACATTTCAAATTTTACAGGAGGCGCTAAAAACGTGTTTTGATGATTTTGTGACATATGCAAATTATGAATTATACAGAACCTTTAAGTGCACGGATACTTCTAAAATGGTGTTTAATTGACATAATCTAATATTTATAAAAGAAATTGTCTCGGAAAAACTTTTATTTCAGTGTTTTTTCTTGGTTTTATTTTTTTACAAGGTCATCTTTTTCAAACATAAAAGCTACATTTAGATACTTATTCGGCATTTTATGCTTCCATCCTTTTGATAGAATATGTGTCAAGTTGTATACATTGTGATTATCGAAAAAACGCTGTTTTTGAAAATTGAGGGTTACGTCCTTTTTCCTTTCCACAGTCGATATGCAATATTTAAATAAGCAATTGATCGTATCAATGAAAATGGCTAAATGTACTACTGTGTATACTAAAGATGTCCTAGATAATATATAACTCAGAAATTGATGGTGTATATCATTTTGATCTGAGAATATGGTTTTCTTTTAAATTAACAAAGAGCTCGCCGGCCTTAGTCAAATTTAACAAGGGGCTTTCACGAGCCGCTCCGAGCTCCCTCGGAGCCCGGAGCTCGGGGACCGATTACAGAATATGTAATTAAAATAAGTGTAACAGTTCGATCACTTTTAGGGTGTTCACTGTCAATACTTGGGGACAGGCAAAATATTTAAAAAAACTCAATATTCTTCTGTACTAATTTCAACATTTTAATTTTGCAAGATCAGAACCGGTTTTGCTCATGACGAGCATCATCAACTGATAAGAAATACAATTTAACAGTGTTATTTACTTTTTAATTCATTTTGCTTTGTATTAATAACACTGTATTTTTTTAATTTTTTACCAGTTGACAATGCTCTCCATGAGAGAAACCGTTTTGGAAATTGGTACAAAGGAATACTGTGTTTTTTTTTTAATTACAGTGCAATATTGTTCTATGTGATAAACGAACTTTTTGCACCCTATATTTTTAGTGGAATCACTAATATCTAACCGACACAATTGATTATTTGCTTACTAAAATAACCAATTTTTTAAAATTAGAAATATATTTAAATATGAACCATAAATGCGAGAAAACAATTAATGCTATTAACATTAACGTTTCGCAGTAAATATTAAGTTTATTTTTTTATTAAGATGCATATTTTTTTCAGGGTTATATTTTCTGGCGTCAAAGTCGACGGAACTGCAGGATTAGAAATAAAAGACGATTCTCTTTACATATTAAACACTGATTTAAGTATACACGTCGACGAAGTTAACCTAAATGTAAGTGTGAAATATCAAAACAATCAACCCTTCTATACGTACGTAAATAAGTTGTGGGTAACTTTTTCTATTGTAGCATTATGTTTTTTTAAGCTGACATCATAAAATTTGTTTTCAAAGGTCTTCCACTATGTTCCTAAACCAAATGGAGGTGATGAGATGGTCACAAGTCAAGTATCCAAAAATTCCTTAGGTAAGTACGCGCATTTTTTTTTTTGTTCGGTATTTTTTGATATATTTATTGTCTTCATTAATTAATATTGTGCTGTTCTTTTAGATAAATTACCACTAGTGCAAACATTTACCACTGAATTGTTTTATCGCGTTCAGAGGGAACTAGTCGCCCAATTGAATGAAGTCCTTCAAAGAACTACGTCTGTCAGTGAGATCCTGGGAGAAAATCATCAGCTCATTGAAACTTTTAGGTAAGTCCAACTAACAATTAATTACCGCAATCACGCCTCACTTAGACCAACCAAGTACGCAGCAGAGCGTCTTTGGCTGGTTATTCGGTCAAAAATCAATATTCATCGAGGAAGCATCTACACGCTTATATTTCATTCGATCTACACGCCGAATTTCGACACGCCGAAAACGTGAGTAAGAACGTGCTACATGTGGTGGAGGTATCCTCTCGACTGAGGAAATAGAAACGGATTCTATTCACTCGCACGTTTGAATCACTCGTCGGATCACTCGGCTAAATCTCGGGTGTCATGTTCAGATTGGTTTGTATTCGGTCATGTAGCCGCGTACCCGGTTGGTCTTGGATAGGCATTGGCCAAGTATATTAACGCAACAAGTGCGTTATATATTACAAGAGATAAGCTAAGAAATAAAGGCTATTAAAATAATAATCCAATTACGCGACCAGATTATTTAAAGCAGGATTGAAAGGAAACTACAAATAAAGATAAAAGTAGTAATTTCATCTTCTCTAGCGATCCACTACTCAATGTTATAAAATTCCATAATTTCTTGGAATACCATGATAAATTTGAATGTATGTTGATTATTGTTTCACGAAATTATTATATTAACCTCAAAAAATAGTGAAATGGTTAAATTCGCTCTTCTGTTTATTTATATATGTTGTGCTTCACCGCTTGTTCACGTTCTGTACTGGTTTACTTTACTTGGCTTTTATGTTTGTGATCCAGACTTTTATTAACATATCCACCTGATGCCCGGAAAAATCTCACTTTTTTTTTTAAATTAAAATTTTATTTGCTGAAAATGCTTGAAAATCCTGGTCTGTGTATATATTTTAAATTACCTCGTTTAATTTGTTGACGGTTCTGTCATAAAATTCGCATGTATGTTTTGCATCATCTGCTTTTTTTGTGTCAATAACGTTTTACGTGGTTGTCGGATACGAGAAAACGCGAGTCGTCTTAAATTTAAGAATACTTAAAGTAAATTTGTGTATCTCGTATACTTAGTTTGATAGACTTGTTTAATATAATATATATTACTTAGAGCAGCAGTGGTGTAATCTAATATTTAAAAAAAAAACAATTTTAAGAAAGCTTTTCCAATTGATCGCTGCAAGCTTCCCCTGCTATTGAGATAGTCTGAAGTTGATGGCAATAACAAAAAAACGCAAAAGTGAGAATTTGCTTTTTATATGGATTTTTTTAAATATCTTAAATCGCGGATAAGGACGTAAGTAAGGGAGGGTCTCTAATATGATTTTTGCATATATTATATTGAATTGTGACTTTTTTTATTATTTTGTAGTACGCGTGTTGCTTTAGCATCATCCAGTGGTAATGCAGTGGTTGACATTATTTTAATGGAAGTAAGAAAAAATTTACTACAGAAAAGATGTGAAGTCGTCAGATTACCAAATATGCAAGCCAACTTTAGCAAAAAGGTAAGATAATAAATATTTTTTATGAGTTTTTAAATATAATATATTATATTGGCTACAATTTGTCGGGTACGAATGATAAGGTCAACGTGGATTCAATAATTAGGGCCTCAATCCCGGGATTACAAAACCCGGGATTGTGTAATAATTCAGTGATTTCGGAATTCAGGCTTACATGTGAAAAATTCGTTAAATCTTTTAAAAAAACAATTTCGCGCTGAATTTAAACAAAAAATCAGTCACTGGTAGAAACTCAAATTCGATTATCGAATACTCAAAAATACTCGTCTATTTTTCAAGCTCGATACTCGATAATTGAGATTCCCAAAAATCTCAAAGAATTTACACGATTTTACGATGAATTCTTAATTTGCGTAGTAATTTTAATAATCAATTTTAAAACTCTTAACAAAAAAGAAATATTATTAAATAATATTCTTAATAGCACAGGTGGTTCCCCGTTACTCAAATTTTTTCCAATTAATAGAGTAATCACAAACTTACAACTGATTGATTGCAGCTCATTAGTTTAATAGTTAGTAATGTTTAACGTCGTTAGTAGTATGATTAAATTTGTTTGCACTGTTTCGATTTTATAATCCCCTCTTTGCTTCCCTTAAAAAGGGAAAATCCCAATCTGATTGATTACAACTCATTAGTATCATTAGTATCATTATCTGTTTGTTTTATTTCGATTCTACACCCTCCTCCTTGCTCCTCTTAAAAGGAAAAAAACCCAAACCTCCATTTTGTAATTTTATAATTTTAAAATGTTAGAATCAATCTTGCTTCATTACTTAAGCAAACTTTGCGATAGTAAGTCTAAAGATGCCTCTGAAAGAGGCGAAACATGTGTCACAGTTAGTAACACAATACGTGGAATAATCAAAGTTAATTTAAATTTTCTATTAAAATGAACTTCCACAAAGTTACCGCCGAAACCATCGAAAGTATCAATTTTATTATTGTTCTCTTACAATTTTCGAATGAGGAAGTAAAAAAATTTTATTAAACATAAATTCACACCATTTTATTCGTTTCAATTCTGATCGGTAGGTCATATTGTACGCCATTTCTCAAAAAGTTTAATTTAAATACGTGGCATTATCACACTAGCTGAATTCAATTTTAGCTGTTTATCATTTGCTTGAATGTTTGAACTTTAAAAAATTTATCAGTGCCCAGCTAATTCGTCGTCTTTAAAATCAAATCGTTAGTCAAATTAATCCACGAGGCCATCAATAGCTTTTAACTAAGTGTTATGTACACCAGTGCTTCCCAACCTGTGGGCCGCGGCCCCTCAGGGGGGGGGCATAGGATTTCTTGCGGGGGCTGCGAAATTTAGTAGAAAGTACAAAAATCTATATATTTAAGTCTATCAAATCGGTGTTTCCCATATTGGGGGCCGCGGAATTTCTTAAGGGGGCCGCCGGATTGGATTGAATAGAAATTGGATTCTTAGGGAAAAGTATACCAAATCGTAGACTTCAAATTCCTCGGTGAGCTGAAAAAAAAGACGAGTTACGGAGACAATTGAGAAGGGCCGCGGATTATTTTTTTTAGATTTAGGGGGCCGTGGAACGAAAAATGTTGGGAAGCACTGATGTGCACGATACGCTTATTTATTAAGCGTTGTTTCAAATTCATCCGTGCACTTGAACGTCCGAATATGTCGGAATTCACAACCCGGGTCGTTAGTAACAAAACTTGTGCGAATGTACAACATTTGAACGATTCAAATTGAATATAAAATCATTGCTTTCAGTATTTTACAAATACTTTTTTCAAATAAACGGTTTTAATTTTGTAAACCTTTTATATCGACTGTGAAAAGGAAAAAGGACTTAACCTTCAATTTTCCAAAACAGCTTTTTTTCGATAATCACAATGTATATAACTTGACACACATTCTATCAAAAGGATGGACGCTGAAAATGCCGAATAAGTATCTAAATTTAGCTTTTAAGTTTGAAAAAGATGACCTTGTAAAAAATTTAAACCATGAAAAAACACTGAAATAAAAGTTTTTCCGAGACAATTTCTTTAATTAATATAAGGTTATGTCAATTAAACACCAGTTTAGAAGTATCCATACACTTCAAGGTTGTATTTAATTCATAATTTGCATATGTCACAAAATCATCAAAACACGTTTTTAGCGCCTCCTGTAAAATTTGTGGGTTACGTCCTTTTTCCTTTCCACAGTCGATATGAATTATCATTTTTTTTTACACAGATTTTTCTGGATCATATTTATCGTGTCAAAAATAGTTGAGTATTATGTTTTGGTGAGATTTTTAAAATTGGCTCAAATATTACAATCTTATGAATTTTCCCTTTATCTAAATATTATGATTCGACATTAAGGTCTGTTCACATTTACGACTTTGATAGAGGTGAGTTATGCTCCTATGTTTTTTTTTTTTGTTAAATTGGTAAATTACGGTTTCTCAACCGGGGGTCACAACGTGTTTCAAAGGGGCCACAGAGAAATAAAAAAAATAGCGAAGCCACAGCAAAGTTTTGGGGAGTAAATCTTGGATTAGTTAAAAAGTACATTTATGTGTCTCCTGAAAACTTGTATTCTTCCTGACCAATATTATAATATAAATTCGCAATTTTTACAATAAAGTATTATATTTTTTTTAAATTTAATGTCTTTTCACCAAGTATTGACAGTGAACACCTTAAAAGTAATGAAAATATTGTGTCTCCATCTAGAGTCTAGATGGAGTATTTAAGAATCTGCAGTTAACACCATTTAAAGTGATTATGCACGCTGACACGTATAATAAATGCAGCTGGTTTATACGTGACACTTAAAACTGCTGCGCCCGCTTCATGCACATTTTTACTGCACCATTATGCATGTGATGGATTTCATTATTGAAGCAGTAAATAATGGTTTTATTTTCTCAGATCGGCCTTATCACATGGCAGGGGGAATTCGAAACGATCGACGGGTGGCTGCTGGATCTTTCCACCCTAGACAGAACGAACGACGTCACGCTGACGCAGGGTGTCAGCAAGTCGTCGATGATGGTGTCTATGGGCCTGTCCAAAATGAGGGTGAGTGGACATCATTTTTAAAGCGCCGTCAATAATAGCGATCACAATATTGTTTTTACCGAAAACAGGCTCTTCGTGTTCATCGTGTTTTTTTTCCATAGCACTGCGATCAAATCCTAGTATGAACTGCAATTTTTAAATTTATCGACTTCTGCTTGAATACATGAATGTCTGTGATGTCTAAAAATGGTAAACGAATTCTCCCGATCACGAATACTCCGTTCACTTAAATATTTTAAATATGGATTTTTTTTTTTATTATAATGTGATATTTCAATTATGCCAAATATTTTTTCAGAATGAAAACAAGCAAAATATTTTAATATAATTTATATGAACAGTTTATGATTTAATACGTATTTTAACTAATTAATTTAGAAAAATTGTGCTATATTGTAATAGGGCCGATATTTTTGATTATATTCAAAAGAAATATTCATTTAAAAAAATATAATTCACATACACGGTATTTTTACACATGTTTTGAATTTGTCAAGTAAATATATCGACTTTGGAAAGGA
The DNA here is from genome assembly GCA_030503985.1 of Himalopsyche tibetana. Taxonomy (NCBI): domain Eukaryota; kingdom Metazoa; phylum Arthropoda; class Insecta; order Trichoptera; family Rhyacophilidae; genus Himalopsyche; species Himalopsyche tibetana. The sequence continues at coordinate 18,984,081 of JAPJYX010000006.1, forward strand.
AAAAGGACGTAACCAACACATAACAAATTTTACAGGAGTCACAAAAAACGTGTTTTGATGATTTTGGGACATATGCAAATTATGAAATATACACAACCTTGAAGTGCACGGAGACTTTTAAACTGGTGTGTTATTGACATAATCTAATATTAATTAAATAAATTGACTAGGAAAAACCTTTTTTCAGTCTTTTTTCTTGATTTCAAATTTTACAAGCTCAGTTTAGATACTAATTCGACATTTGCAGCTTACATCCTTTTGATAGAACGTGTATCAAGTTTCATTCATTGTTATTATCGAAAAAAAACTGTCTTGAAAAAACTGTGGGTTACGCCCTTTTTCTATTCCGCAGTCGATATTATAAATGTGTATCAATAAGAATTGAGATAAAACAATAAGTAAAAATAGTGTATATGTGAATTCTCTATATTGAATACATATTGAAATGATTTACACATTCGCATCGGGGCATTTTTGCGAAATTTTGCAAAAAATTAGGTACTTTCGAAAAAATAATATAACTTAAAAACTATGTGATATATTAAAAAACAATTTTGACACCAGTTGTACAACACTTTGTTGCATAATACTTTATATATTTTAGCCAGCTTTTATTAGCGATAGAATTATATGTTTCATCGAAAACGTAATAAATAACAAGCCAAATATGCATTTGCTTCTGTTTATTTTATTTCAAAACAAAATTAGAAAACAAAAGTTTATTTTAAACCTACAATTGCTTATATTTTGGTGGCCTATTTTTTTAAAGTTATATTTTAACTGTCTGCTGATTTTTCATCGCCGAAATCACCGAATAAAAAAAAATGTGCATATATCTCAATATTTTATTTTTTGAATGATGCACCAAACATTTGTTAGGCCAGCTCTGGAGAGAATCTAAAACATTTGTCGCGCTGGATGTATATATTTCAACGCGTCAGTCAGACCGGCGAAAAGACTCGTACACGAGACATCCGTAGACAATGTGTTAAATTCGCACATTTTTGTCGCCTACAGGTTGGCTTCGACGAGTACAGGCTGAAATTCATGAAAATTGGACCGACGGGTAGGATCGAGGCGATTATCGGCGAGAACTCAATCCACATGAAAATATCTGCCGGGGTGAACAAGTGGCGGAACTTCGCCACAATAGACGAATTAAAAATTGAATACTTCGGGTATGTGCCGTTTCAAATTTGATTCCATTGAGTATTTGATTACTTCTGCAGGTTTTTTGTGAGAGTCGCACTAACTCTTACGCCAATTTCGGCTTACTGCCGCTCAAAAATTTTATGCGAGCGTAAATTTATCTTAATTTTCTTTCATGGTGACATTTAACCTTTCCCTTACTATGCAAAAAAAAAGCACGCGCTCCTGAGCTGTGTATCCGTTACACATCAGGCAAACAGGAGTGAATCATGACAATTATATGTAGTACTGCTGTAGTAGTGTTATTTAATTGTCATGATTCACTCCCGTTTGCCTGATGTGTAACGGATACACAGCTCAGGAGCTTGTGCTTTTTTTGCATAGTAAGGGAAGGGTTAAACATTTTTTTTTACTCGTTCAACTGTTAAATGAGAAATTTTTTTTATTAAAATATTACATTTATTCATTCAGTCGTTGCTTTTACGTTAAAACTGTTAATACCAGGGCTGTAGAGTCGGGTAAAAAAAGGCGACTCCGACTTCTAGGGTCTTTCAATAGGAACGCTCGAAATTTGTGAAAAATACTTTCAATAGATCGTGAAACAATCGTTTGTTGTGCCCCTTTTTTACCGTCAGAAACTGTTTAAACAAACTTTTAATGAGTCAAGCATTGCCCCCCAAAATAGGGTTGCCAGACTTCCGATCAACCGGGACTGTCACCGGTTTTGATTCTCGTGTACCGGTTTCTCGGGACGCTCAAATGTTCCGGTTTACGACCCACGCTGATTATTTGGGAAAATCGGTAAATCTTGGGATATTGGATTCGATAGTCTCGGAAGAGCTAAAGAATAAAAAACCAGTGACGCTGGTATTTTGGGCAAATCGGTATATTAATGGGTTTTTGGTTTCGAAAGTCAGCAAATCGGACAAATCTCCCGGTTTGACTTGCAAGAAATCTTGCAACTCTACCCCAAATTGTTCTACAAATTAATTAATTCGACATACGACATTCAGCCTGACATACTTTAGCGAAACTTTGTATAAAATAATGAAACAGTACTGATTAAATGTGAAATTCTAATCGTCTTTTGTTATATGTATTTGTCGTAATAAAATGTCACATTTTTAATAGTGACGTGGACATTCACATTACCGGCTTGGGACCACTCAACTGGCTGGTATCGACGATTTCCACCTGGGTGTCAGGCCATATTAAAAACATAGCAATTCCGATGATGGAGACTCAAATTAAGGCTGAACTACAGAAGGCAATCGACTGCATCAACGTCTGGGAGCTCGTCAGCAAGACCAAGTCATAGTATCTGACATCGAATTACTGTTCTGTTTCTTGCCACAGATAATTTATTGTATTTTATAGTGATATTATATTCGTGTAACTAGGGCCTCCAATACCGGAATACTTACAGTACTAATCCCGATATTTAAGGATTGAGGGAATTGAATAAAGTTTAACGAGGGTTAAAAAAAGAAGGTTCGAAATTGTGGTTTATTTTGTCAAATCCGTCAATATTACTGGGTTTTTCAAATCGACAAAGAATCGCCGAGCAAATTTTTTTCCCGAATGCCATTTTATATGCTATTCTGTGTTGAATGTTCTATCTCAAAATCCCGGTATCACAAAAAAGGTCCGGGATTGGATGCCCTACGTATAATTTCACCGTTCTGGCAAATGTTGGTAAGTAACAAAACTGATAAAAATGAGTTAAGTATACAAAGAGATTCTTTGACTGGAATATCTCAGTTAGTGCATTCATAAATGCTGGCTTCATGGCAGGCAATTGTCCCTGTCCATTAATTTTCAACTCTTGTTTGTGTCAGATTGTCATTAATGCATCTATATTTTGTATTTTAATAAATTATCTATGTAACATAATATATCGATGTTAGTAACTTTATATGTTAGTTACCAACTTCTGCCGGAATAATGACGATATGATAGCTTGTTGTTTTATTGTGTATACGATATAAGGAACTTGTCGTTGAATTCATAAATAATGTTGGTATTTGATTGAAATTAAAAATATGATATTATAAGCAATATGGCATCTATTTTAATATTGTAATTATCTGTAAAATAAGACCCCACCACCATTGTAGCTAATCATTTTTTTTTAAATATAATAACATTAACATAATTATTGTAATTATTAAAAACTCTTCCGTCTATGAACTTGTATTTTAGCTTCATGTTTATACTTTCTGCAAAAAAGCAATAATTTTATAATATTATTATCGAATGTTTATTTTACTGTTTTTTTTTTCACTGGCGGTTGTGATTTGCGTTAAAAAATAATATGTTATGTTTGTGAATCAATAATTTAATTAAATCAGCGATTCTCAACTTAATTAAGTGGCTATATACCCGAACGTGCAGTGGTAGATTAAGTTGTTTTGGACGTAAGGTGAAAAAAATATAAAAAGCTTTTTTTTTAATTTAATTTACGCGGATTTTGTTTTGTTTTATCAGACAACAATTTGTTGTTTGTTGTAAGTCTCAGCCTTTATTAATAACTAAAAAACATTTCTTTGGATAACTGTTTTATTTTCATTTAAATGCGGCACAGGTAAAGGCTAAATTATCAAATATAGTTGTCGAAAGTCCGCATTTTTTTTTGTATTTATTTAGTCTTATCTGGTGCATTTCATTTAAGTTGACCGTACATCGATTAACTAACCAATGGTTGCCATACCGCTTCGTTATATAGATATAATACTCTTGTTTAAATATTCGAATATTTTTATATTACGTCTGAATTCGTTATCCCACTGTTAAAATGTAAAACATCGATTATTATTATTTAATTAACTTAAATTGAAGAATGATCACCTTCATGCTGTTACCTTGAAAATCGCTGATTTAAAAATATATAATAACTTGAAAACTTTCGATGGTTTCGGCGGTAACTTTGTGAAAGTTCATTTTAATAGAAAATTTAAACTAACTTTGATTATTCCACGTATTGTGTTTTATTTATGTGTGTGTATTTATAATCCTCTCTTTGCTTCCCTTAAAAAGGAAAAATCCCAATCTGATTGATTGCAACTCATTAGTATCATTATTTGTTTGATTTATTTCGACTAGCTGTAAGCCCGTTGCCCAGCAACGGGAGATTTTTGCTGCATTGTGTTTGATTTTATTTAGTTTAATTTAATTTAATTTCATTTCATTTCATTTAATTTTATTTAATTTAATTTAATTTAATTTAATTTAATTTAATTTTATTTAATTTTATTTAATTTTATTTTATTTTATTTTATTTTATTTTATTTTATTCTATTTTATTCTATTTTATTCTATTTTATTTTATTTTATTTTATTTTATTTTATTTTATATTATTTTATTTTATTTTATTTAAAAAAGTGGAGACTGGGAGGTCGAGGACACCTTACAGACGGACCTTATCGACTATTAATATATAGTTAGTATCATTATTTGTTTGATTTATTTCGACTAGCTGTAAGCCCGTTGCCCAGCAACGGGAGATTTTTGCTGCATTGTGTTTGATTTTATTTAGTTTAATTTAATTTAATTTAATTTAATTTAATTTAATTTAATTTCATTTCATTTCATTTAATTTTATTTAATTTAATTTTATTTTATTTTATTTTATTTTATTTTATTTTATTTTATTTTATTTTATTTTATTCTATTTTATTCTATTTTATTCTATTTTATTCTATTTTATTCTATTTTATTCTATTTTATTTTATTTTATTTTATTTTATTTTATTTTATTTTATTTTATTTTATATTATTTTATTTTATTTTATTTAAAAAAGTGGAGACTGGGAGGTCGAGGACACCTTACAGACGGACCTTATCGACTATTAATATATAGATTCTACACCCCCCCCCCTCCTTGCTTCTCTTGCGCTTAAAAAAGACGTCATCCCAGCACACATGTGAAATTGCAACTGACGAGTTTTTTCCAGCTATCTTACGAACGATCGCTTATCGCGTATTTATATAAACTACAAAGGGTTCAAAAAACTATGATATAAAAATACCTTAATTATAAACATTGTATCACCCATATTAAAATAGATATTTAAGAAAATGTGGGTATTGGGGTCGCATTTCTTGAGCTTAGAACCGGAAAAGTTAATCAAACAACAATATAAAAATACGTTTTAAATATTTTCTTTTCAGAATTTATCATATTACCGTAAGTACATATTGAAAGTATTTCTTAATAATCTTATTAGTTTACTTAACGTTTTCATCCATTCATTAGTAGTAGTATGATTATATTTGTTTGCTTTGTTTCGATTCTACACCCCCCTCCTTGCTTCTCTTAAAAGGAAAAAAAAACCAAAACTCCATTTTGTAATTTCATAATTTTAAAATGTTAGAATCAATCTTGCTTCATTTCTTAAGCAAACTTTGCGGTAGTAAGTCTGAAGATGCCTCTGAAAGAGGCGAAACACGTGTCACAGTTAGTAACACAATATGTGAAATAATCAAAGTTCATTTAATTTTTTTATATAATAACTTATTAACATTTACATTCCATTTGTTTTAACTAATTAATGTATTGTTAAAATATTCTGCATTTCATATTATCGTCCGCGTAATAATGGTTGTATATAATTATGTTATTTTTCGTTCAGTTGAACCTTGATATAACGGATTAGTTTGAGCGATGGGGTGGCTTTAATAGTAATACTTTAATATACCACGTACTAGACATAATAAATGTCACCACATAAAAATACAAATCTATCCAAAATATTCATTCGTTTACGAAGTTTTGCAAAATATACCAGACGTTCGAAACAGCATCTTTTATTTTGGGCCATAAAATCTAAATGGGTCGCAGGTTAAGTATCGCTGCTCTAAATAGTAAAATAAACAATAAAAACACAATAATCCTTTGTACTTCATTCCACTTTATTTAATATGTCAGGACCGGTTTCGCTCATTGCGAGCATTGTCAATCGCCATTCTGAATTTATTAATCTGGGACGATTTTTTAATTATATGTTAGATGTGTTGAACATTTCAATTTTGTGTTATTTTAGAATCACTTTAATGTAATTGGCAATTTCTTTTCAATGCCAATTGTTGTGTATAACTTTTCAATTTTGTATAAATAGCATTGTTAAATTATATTTCTTATCAGTTGACAATGCTCGCAATGAGCGAAACCGGTCCTGACATATTAAATAAAGTGGAATGAAGTACAAAGGATTATTGTGTTTTTATTAATATAATACCTTTCCACCAAGTATTGACAGTAAACACCCTAAAAGTAAAATAAACGTTATAGTTAGTTGTATATTTTTAACCGAATTTTTGTTTTGATTTTAACTAATCGCTACTGGTTCATCCTCATACTGAATCGGTCGCCTTTGCATTTTTTTTCCAAGGCTGTAAATAAATGTGAATAAAATATAATCGGCCTTATTGGGCAATAAAAAAGGTTTCAAGTATGAAAATACCTAAAAATAAAAAGTTCCACCCAAAGATGTAAAAAATGTCGTTGATAAAAATGTATATTTTAATTGTGTAAGAAACGTTGTGACAACACTGTGCCTTTATATCGATTTAGAATGTTATTTATAAAATAAAAATAAATATTTATGATATGTGAAAATTATTTCTCGGCGGGAATTGAATCCAGACCCTCCATATTGCTATGCGAAGTCATACAGTTAATTATTACATTCAACTCTTTTTTTACAAGGTACGTTCCACGAGAAACCGTGTAAAAACAGTGTTATAATTTACAGATAAATAGACAATTGGGTCCATGAATTAAAAAAATCAGTCTTATGAAACAGTTTTGTGAAAAAAGAACAACAACGTGGCATATAAAATTGTGTAAAAAATGTAATAATGAAAACCCAAAAAGTAAATAAAATAAAATATTATTGAAATAGTATTTTGATTTAAAAAGAAAAATACTGTTCATCGCTATTTGATTATATGTGGGACTTTTATGAGGGACTGGACATAAATCGCTTTTATCGTTAAAAATTTCTGACACTTCTTATGTTTACGGATCTTATGAAGCCTTTTGTTTTGTATCACCGTCTTATGTTGTTGATTTTTTGTTATCAAGAAAAACGTCGTCCGCTTCTTTGTCTTTTGTGTGTGAAACTCGTTTAAAAATATAGTATTTTTCTCTTTTTAGTAAACCGTGTTGTTTCGAAACTATGTAAACAAAAAAAGATTTGAGTGTATACGTCAGTGATGCACAACCTTTGCCTTCTAGCGGGCCGCATAAAACAAATTTTCGTAGATTCGGGCCGCAAATAAAAAAAAATTAAAATAAGCTCAGTCCTTTTTTACACGGAGAATATTTACATTCCATGTAAAACAGCTTTGCAAAAAAAACAGTGTAAAAAAGATTAAGTGAATTTAGATAAATGATTCCATTAGATTATTTTTGCCGTTTTATTTCGAAAACGTGAAAATAAATAAGCCGTGCGAAAAAAGTACTATGAGTACATGCTCATTAAAAATCGTTTCATTGTGAAATATTTATTTTTAATTCAAAAGTTAATGCGATCTTGGTCTTTGTTAATTTTTAACTATTTTCTTTTAATCTGACATAGTACTTGAGGGCCTGTTTCTTTGAACCTATTTATTCACCTTCATTGATGAAAAAGTTTGCTTACATTTATTAAATAAATGTTTTACGTGAAAAAAATATATAGAGAAAAAGATTTGATGAGCCACGGTTTGTGCATCACTGGTATACGTGAATATTATTCCATGGCGGAAATTTAATTCTTCAGATTGCTAAGCAAAGTCATACAGTTAAAGGCTTTATCGTATATTTTCATATGCGAGTAGTAGACGTTTGAATCCATAACAGAAATATATTTTTCAATATTATTTGTCAACTTAATATTTTAAAAAACTTAGCTGGGTATTAGAACCAATTCGAGCCACGACGAAAGTGGCGCCTTTACATTGAACCAAAAGCCCGACATTGGGCGATCAAGGCTAACTTACTGTATGAATTCCAGTGAAGTTGGGTCGAACATTATATATTTCTCCAAGGTGATACAGTAACGTATATTTTTGGCAGCACTATGCGAGTTATGTGTAGAAGGAGAATGTCAAATTAGTAAAAACACTAATCCCTTGTCAACCCTTGTTTCTCAACGCGAGGATTTGTGATGAGAGCTTTTTCTTTAGCCTCCCTCTCTATCCAATTTACGTTCGAATATTCAAGGTTTGAAAATACTCGTGAAATATATATTTATTTTTGTCGTTTCAGAATAAATAAAAAAATCTTTATTATATATCGATACACCAGTTTAAGACTTTTGAGTCATTACATTATTGGTTTCAATCAAGCAACTGCTTTTATTCAATATAATAGAAAAGATGTCGCAAAAATTTCTTTGTACAATGTTAACTTTTCAATACATATCATTTCGAAGCTTAAAACGTGATATCAATATCACTTATTTTGAGTTTTTTCCATCTTGAACTGGTCTATCTATATTTATATATACAGTGGAACCTCGATTGTACGTTTTTCAAGGGACCGTTATAAATGAACGAATAATGCGGGAAACCGATAATGCGAAAAAAATATTAAATCTTATTTATTTATGTAACTAAATGCAATGTAAAACTATTTGAGCGAAAAATAAATATTCTACAAAAACGGTCAATCGGGATAATAATTGGGACGGGACGATAATATTTAGATGATAGATCGAGAAAATCAGGGAATCATAAAGTAGAATTATTAAACATTGTTATGACGGGGTCTTGGTCGAGTAAAAAATAAACGATCCATGCAAAAAAACGAAGATAGTGAGAATGGTAGATCGGGATTCCACTGAAAAAACCCGAAACCAAATTCGAGACAAAATTATTTATGAAAAATATTCAACGAAAACGGACAATCGAGATAATATTTGTGACGGGACCAAAATATTTAAACGATAGATCGAGGAAAACGGTAAATCGGGGAACGATTAATGCGGGATTCTTTTACATTGTTCTTATGGGTGTTTGGCCGGGACTATGAAAAATAAACGATCCATGCGGGACAACAAACAATGCGAGAACGGTAGATCGGGGTTCCACTGTATATATATATCGACTGTGGAAAGAAAAAAGACCGTAACCTAAAGTTTTTTTAAACACCTTTTTTCAATAATCACAATGTATATAACTCGATACACGTTCTATTCTTCAAATGCCAAATAAGCATCTAAATTTAAAAATTTAAAATTGCAACCAGGAAAAATAACTTAAAAAAAGGTTTTTCTTCACTTTAAAGATGTACATATTTTATAATTTTTCTTTGGCTTTAAATCATCAAAAAACATTTTCTCTGTGCCACCTGAAAAAAAATTTATGCGTTGTTTACGTCCTTTTTCCGCAGTCGAATTAAATATATATACTTACCGAAATCCACTCTTACGAAAAGGGTTATTTTAAACTATAAGAAAATTGTTGGTACTATCTTTTTTTTGTTAGGTTGACGACCACTTCAGTATATTTCAAATACCAATAGTGTACACATACTTTAAGTAAAGTTAAAAAATGTTTTGTAATATAGCACACAATTAATATGGTTCCATGAATAAACAGAACATGATAAAACAGAACATAGAAAATTCAGAACACATTCAATTTTTAGTTGAATGATACCTGTTTCTTCTTAACCATTTATTGGAAAAATATTATAGATTAATTGAATATCATACAGGTAATAATTTCAGAACAGTATGTTATAACGTGCGCTTTACTTTATCAGTCAATGGTGACTATTATAATCGTCGAATATAAGTGTATTTACGACAATTTCAGTTTGAAAGTGTTATTGATATGCAAGATTGCTGTTTTATTTATTGTATATCTAATACGACATAGAGATTACTAATTGATTTTAAAAAATATCAATACTAGTGTTTTCTAAAGATGTATTGTACGTTTTGTGATGTTCTTTTTTTTCATGTTCTGTTTTATCCGGTTACCGATTAATATATAGTATGTTACTGAATCAGTGTCATAGAATTGTATATGTCTCACATTGGCAGATAGATGTCAACGTACTGAACATAAACGTAATTGTTTTTTTTTGTTAAATGACCCAAATCAGTATGCTAACATGTCATTGGAGAGAGTAGCATTTATTTCAATAAAACGATAACTTTTACAAAATAAAGAGTATAATATTGTTTTTTCATGTTAAAAAAACTGAACTGATCTCTTGTTACTAGGTATGTTATTGAATAAACTAGGCGAACTATGATTTCAAAAAATGTTTATTTTTGTGCTATAAATATATTTAAAGTAAGAGCAATAAATCGTTGTCATGTTACATTATTTTGTTTTATTTCACATTGATAAATGCACCGATGAACGTGAACTAAACTTTATTCCTGTAGATGGCGAAAGACAAAACCGGAGTCGTAAGTGACAAAACGTGTGGGAATGTACACAATTTAAACGATTTAAATTTATTATAGTAAGGTTATTTATGAAAAAATTAATAAATTTGTAATAAGTGATTTGTTTGTTATTTTGCACTTTTAGTGTTTATATCTTTTCTCCTCCCTGCATTCAGTAGAGAAGGAAAAATCCCATCATTCATTTTTTAATTTATAACTTAAGAATCATAATCAAGTTTCAGTTTGTTAGTAAATAACCTAAAGATAGTTTGTCTGAAGATGTTTCTCAAAGAGGCGAAACACGAGCTTTAATTTGTTTCACAACCTTTGGAATAAAAAAGTTATACTATTTATTTAATATTCGAAGTATAGTAACGCAACTTAATTTAATATTCGAGTATAGTATGTAAAGCTGCATGCTGTCTGATTTTGACTTTTTTGCTTGAATTTATGTTAATATCATTTTCAATTACCAACACAGGGTTTGGTCCGTTGGTTTGGTAATAAAAAAAGGCGACGCAGCGCAGGACAATACAAAATTGGCCGGCGCAGACTGGCGAATCAATCCCGGGATTGGAAAAATTGTGAATCCCGAAATCCCGTGATCCCGAAGTAGTACAAAATCTGTGCTGCCCTGCGCTGCGTCTCAACATGTGCGCCTAGGGCCTTAGCCTAATACAATTTTACAAGTTTAACAATATTCATTTAAAAACCGTTTTTTTGCATTCGATTTTTTCACAACCATAAAATTAAATCATCTCCTTGCAGACACATTTGATGATTATCATTGAGAAAAAGAAAAATAAATATACTCACGTATAATTTTGGTTCTCGAAAGCTTTTACCAACCCTCTTTTTGGCTTCATCTAGTATCTGTAAATATAAATAAAAACAATATTAAAGGGACTATTTATTTATTTTCTATAAAAAATATTACATATCGACTGTGGAAAGGAAAAAGGACGTAACCCACACATATCAAATTTTACAGAAGGCGCAAAAAACGTTTTTTGATCATTTTGGGCCATATGCAAATTATGAATTATATACAACCTTGAAGTGCACGGAGACTTTTAAACTGATGTTTAATTGACATAATCTTATATTAATTAAAGAAATTTTATAGGAAAAACTTTTATTTCAGTCTTTTTTCTTGGTTTTATATTTTTACAAGGTAATCTTTTTCAAACTTAAAAGCTAAATTTAGATACTAATTCGGCATTTGCAGCTTGCATTCTTTTGATAAAACGTGTATCAAGTTTGATACATTGTGATTATCGAAGAAAAGCTGTTTTGAAAAAACTGTGGGTGACGTCTTTTTTCCTTTCCACAGTCGAATATTTAACCGTACCTAACCTAATACCACCTAATGTGTTTAATAAAACTGAATATGAGGGGCTCAAACAACTTTATGTATTCAATATTGATTTAAAACTACAATATCAATCCCGATTTTAAAAAAAATACACGATGACGAAGTCTTTGGTATCTTACAATCTATACTTTGTTAGTTAACTCTCGCGGCTCGGAGACTAGAAAAATACTTCTCTGCCGATGGGGATCGCTTAGGGACCCCAGTGGTTTTCTCATTATTTACCTTATTCTTATGAATTTTAAAAAAAATAGTCTTAAAGCTTTAAAATATGTCTCTGCATCATTACTCATACATTTTTTTAATAAAAATCCGTGTTTTATTTTAATAAATAATCATATTTTAAGTTGCGCGTAAAAAAGACGTCATCCCAGCACACATGTGAAATTGCAACTGACGAGTTTTTTCCAGCTATCTTACGAACGATCGCTTATCGCGTATTTATATAAACTACAAAGGGTTCAAAAAACTATGATATAAAAATACCTTAATTATAAACATTGTATCACCCATATTAAAATAGATATTTAAGAAAATGTGGGTATTGGGGTCGCATTTCTTGAGCTTAGAACCGGAAAAGTTAATCAAACAACAATATAAAAATACGTTTTAAATATTTTCTTTTCAGAATTTATCATATTACCGTAAGTACATATTGAAAGTATTTCGTAATAATCTTATTAGTTTACTTAACGTTTTCATCCATAAATAATTGAGGAAACTTCGCTGTAAGAGATTGTTTGCTATTATTTAACGAAATATCCGGTTTCTTTCGCCTTGCAACTCCGCGAAAGGTAATTAGAGGCCCCATGAATCTGCTCGCAGTTAGTCAAATTTCTCAAATAGACTAATTCTATACAGGGGAACACTTAGTACGTTCCATAATAAAGTAAAATTGAAGTAATAAGTCATATTTTTTTTCTTTATTTGTCTTTTTCGTTTTATGTGTAAGTACTCAAAAAACAAAGGCGGCAGTTATCTTAAAATTATAGTAAAACAACTGCGACGTTTTTTTTTATTTTTAGATGAAACGTCTATTCTACTAAAATAATAATTTTTAAATTTTTTTATTCGTATAATCTTGATATTTTACTAAAAATTTACATTGTTTTGTGAAATCCATTTAATAACTGCCGTTTTTGCTGAAAATTACTGTGTAAACTGCCGATGTTGTTACATACCGTTACAAAACTGTATTATTTTGTATCCATGTTCGCTCCAAATGTCTAGCATATTGACTCTTAATCAGGGCTTTTTTTACCCTGTAACGCGGCGGAACGGCGTTCCGGTACCTTTTTTCTCGAAATTTTAATAAATGTTCGTAAAATTTTATTTTTTCTATTTTAAAACTTTCGTTTCTTTTCTTGGAAGCCATTGACTGTTAATCCCTTTTGAATATATAGGGTATCATAGGACTCATAAATTAATGTCATGCAAAAGATTATCAGGTATGTATTTTCTTGGAAAGGGCTTGTACATTATATTCATCATATTCATTTGAAATTTCTAAAATAAATATTAAAATATGTATATTTTGTTTTATTTTCTATGCATTATATGAAAAGTCGCCTTTACTTCTATCAAAATGATATTCGAATATATAATAAATAATATACCTTCTTAGAAAATGCTCGAAAAAAGTGCGTTCCGGCACATTTTTTTTTCAAAAAAAAACACTGCTTTTAATAGAGTTTATCTCACTATAAGTGCTTGTTACTCAGTTGCATCATCCTTTCTTTTTTTTCCAAAGAGAGTAGGAATAGAAGGATAGAACGTCGCTCTAGATGCGCCTCATTTTTAGGATAAGGATTGGTGGGAAGGGTAATTCAAGACATTACATACATCCATGCCTTTGAACAGAAATTCATAAATCGATTGAAAAATCAATCTATAAGACTCCGTCATGGGATTCGAGCTAAACTCACTACGTGAATTCCGTAACCGAAGCCAACGACGTTGACCACTCGACTACGCAGGCGGCATTACAGAGCTTTAAATCAACGTATATGCTAACAATATGACACAGACCTTGGTTTCATTAGATGCTCCACTCGACCGTGACAACTTGCCCTGTAATAAACATTTCAAAATGGCTATATCTCTCTCATTTTGGCTGGCATGCAGCTCATGATAATATAAATTGTATATCTGAACGGAAGCACGTCAAATAAGACAATTTCCAGTGCAATTTGCGATTTCTAAGCACGGAGGTTTCCATTCTGGAGCAAGTATTCAATTATTATTATACCAATCCCGGAAAGTGCATCATTTTAACATTACTTATGAATTACTTATACTGGACGCTATTTTGATTTCGTCAGTGTGGCATGTTAATTTTGAATTTAGAACATTGCATATCCCTTTAGAATAATTTGACAGAAACTGTGGAAACTGAATTATAACATAAGATTTCGACTGAAGGTGCTTGGTGGAATTTCAATATTAAATTTGAATCGTTCAAATTATGTTTGTCACTAACGATCCGGGTTTCGCCTTACGGCATCTTCAGGCGTTCAAGTGCACGGATGAACTTAAACTGACGCTTAGTAAATGAATGTTTCGTGTTTATCTAATAAATAAATGTATCACCGAGCTTAAAGCCAATTGCTGACGAAAAGGATAAGCCCATGGGAATGCCCACAGATTTGAGTAGTGAGTGGTTTTAAGAATTATATTTATTGCTAGTGACAAAATCTGTATGAATGTACATAATTTGAACGATTCAAATAAAAAACTGAATTATAACGTTCGAATTTCGAAAATTACTTCAAATATAAATTCACGCCAATAAAATAAAATTTAAATTTGGAACTTTGAAACAGCTATTCGAATTGCTGATATTTAAATATGTATTCGAAAATCTGAATATCAAAGAGCTGAACATGTTCGAAAATTGAATTTTTGAGTATTCGATGGAATCATCAGTATTTAGAAACAGTGGGCGTGGTTAGCAATATAAAAAATACACAACTTCTAATTTATATTATATATGGAGGTGTTTCCCAGTTCAACCACTTTATAAAATAAACTTGCCAGAGCTGTCAGTTGTCGCCAACCATAAATAGGTTAGTCGCTGGGATGACGGTAATTGCGGTTGCGCCAGTCAATGGCAGAAACTAAATTACAAATTCGCCGCCTCATTTTCCATCTCTACCACCTGATAACAACAATAAACGAATAATTAACGGAGTTAAATGTCACGTCCGAGATTAGTTTCGTCTGCCACCATTTCCAATTATAAAGTTAACACTTACGATGGTTTCGGCGGTAACTTTGTAGAAGTTCATTTTAATAGAAAATTTAAATTAACTTTGATTATTTCACGTATTGTGTTACTAACTGTGACACGTGTTTCGCCTCTTTCACAGGCATCTTCATACTTACTATCACAAAGTTTACTTAAATAATAAAGCAAGATTGATTCTAACATTTTTAAATTATGAAATTACAAAATAGAGTTTGGGGTTTTTTTCCTTTTAAAGGAAGCAAGGAGAGGGGTTACAAAATCGAAACAAAGCAAACAAATATAATCATACTAATACTAATGACGTTAAACACTAAAAACTATTAAACTAATGAGCTGCAATCAATCAGATAGGTTGGTGATTACTCTATTAATTGCAAACAATGTAAGTAATGGCGGACAACCTGTCCTATTAAGAATATTATTTAATAATATTTCTTTTTTGTCAAGAGTTTTATTAATTTCTAAAAATTCTAAACTATTCATCTTTAAACCCTTTTTATTTACTCGGTGGAGTATTTACTTCATTACTTAAGCAAACTTTGCGATAGTAATGAAGCAAGATTGATTCTAACACTTTTAAATTATGAAATCACAAAATGGAGTTTGGGTTTTTTTCCTTTTAAGGGAAGCAAGGAGGGGGGGGTGATATAATCGAAATGAAGCAAATAAATAATGATACTTATGAGCTGCTGCTATACTGTTTATTAATCCTATATGAAAACTCATCACAAGATTAAATTTAAAAAAAGTCTGAAGATGCCTCTGAAAGAGGCGAAACACGTGTCACAGTTAGTAACACAATACGTGGAATAATCAAAGTTATTTTAAATTTTCTATTATAAAGTTAACAGTCCAGCTAGTCATAACTATAATACATCGTTACTTTCAGTTTGGTTTATCGAACGCGCAAAAAAAATGTTAATGTGTTTATAGGTAATATATGAAAATTATAATCTTCAGTTGCTTTCTATAGATTAAATATAATATTTTTCTTATGTTTTGTTTATACCACGTATCATTTTTTTCCCAATCGAGAGTATCCATCATTCATATCAAACGAGGGTTTAATTAGAAGGCTATAGATGTACATCAATATAATTCCTGGATTTGTTGGCAATAATAATATCACTGGGCGCAGTGGTCAACGTCGTTGGCTTCCGCATCTCACGCGTCATTTTTTCGTTAAAAAGTATATCAACGCATCTATTTCATTCACTTAAAACCACTTCCCCGGCGAATTATTTTTGCAAAAAATATTTTTTTTTTAACCCTTCAAAGTATATTTTTTTTTATTAAAGATTTTCCTCCTGAATTTTTATATAAAATATACGAATTCCACAAAGCTTATTCATATAAATTGAATATCGAGAAATTTTATGAAACACGTATTTGCGTGAACGCCGAAAATCGAACAACGTTTTTTAAATGTTTATATGGGCGCGCTTCGATTATCACACGCATTTGCGTGAGCGAAAAAAATGGAACACTTTTTTTTACACGTATTCGTGTGAACGCCGGGGAAGTGGTTAATATCCAAATTTGCAAGTGGATGGGTCAAAAAGCAAACGTATTTCTTCTTATATGTATCTATTCTAATATCATGTAAGTCCTCTACATTAAGTATATATATGTACAAAATAATTAATATTATTTTAAAAGTATAATTAGGAATAGTAAAATATTCTACTACAAAAACAAATGAAAAAGAATTTGTTTCTGTATGTTGAAATATTCAGTTTTAACTGTCTCCTGAACACTTAGTATTCGTGAAAGTAAGATTGTCTGAGGATGCCTCTGAAAGAAACGAAACACGTGTCACAGTTTGTAGCACAATACTTGGAATAATCTCAGTTATTTTATATTCAAATAAACTTCCACAAAGTTACCACCGAATCCATCAAAAGTATGACTTGCACTTTGTTAGAATTAAGTCGACGATAATTTAGAGCGACTTTGAAATATGGCGACAAATTCGCATTAATTATCAGTTTTTGTTGTTTTTACATATTTAAATTCAAAATTCAATTTCCTAGTGATTTTCTTTGTGTTTTACGACATCAAATATTTTTTTGTGTAGAAAAATGGAACCATATTGCAAAGCATATTTAATGGTAAATGTAACATAAATTATGCGAAAACTTATAATATCGAAAACTCAACTGGCGTTTTGTTAACTAAACAGTCAGTCGTTATTGGGTTAAGATATTAGATAACGTTATTGGAGGAGTAAAGTCCGAAAATCTAGCATACTTGATTCAATCAATATTGAATACATGAATGTTTATAAAAAATCCATTCAAAATTTTTTCTCATTAAAGATGTCACTATAAATCAAACTGAAGATTTTGTCTGACTATTAACATAAGATAAATGGTAAACTAAGAATGAGATGTTAATTGTGTCCATTGATAGTGTTGAAAATTAAATAACCTTGACCCAAGTAAATCGGCAGCGGGTGGAGCATCTAGTTATAATGATATTCACGAGCCCGCTAGACCGCAATTGTTGGCTTAGATTTAGCGACCCCTGGGGAAGGAAGCTGGCTTCATTCTTCGCAAACAATCAACCGTTCGAAAGGGCTATGCACGCCCCTTGCCTTTGGTGTAAGTTGCAAAATTTGGTGTTTGTCTATCTATATCTACTGGTGAATTTGAATAATTATGCATACATAACTGAGCCTGCCGGTATCAAACACTGCCAAAACAGTTTTGCTTTATTTTTCAGGAGAGCTGTAAGTTTAAAACTGCGAAAAATTCAGACTTTAAAGTCTACAAGTGTTAAACGAAAATTAAAATTTTGCCTTTTAGTGTTTCTATGGTCGATATTATACAAGCAATTCTTGTGTAACTAAATACATTTTATTTTTTAAACCACGTCCGCTCCCAATGTGGAGCATATGGACTCCTAGTGGAGCTTACTGCTTGTTACTCAGTTGCTCAACCTCTCTTTTTCCATCGAGAGTAGGGATACAAGGATAGGGCTACGACAGGACTAGTGGTAAGTTAATCGCTCTCGATACGCCCGTTCATAGGATAGGATGGGTGAGAGGGGGGAATTCAAGACATCACATACATCCATGCCTTTGAACAGCCACCTGTGTGGTCAACGTTGTTGGCTTCGGCTACGGAGGGCACGGGTTCAAATCCCGGTACGGACAGTTTTATAAATTGATTTTTCAATCAATTTATGAATTTCTGTTCAACTAAATACTTACCTATTAATAAAAATAATAAAAGATTTTTAGTACTTTTTCCCACATAAAATTTATTGGATCAGGACCAGTTTCGCTCATTGGTAGCATTATCAATTGATAAGAAAAATATATAAACAGTGCTGTTTATACAAATTTAAATTTGAAATAAAAGGTGTAAGCAACTATTAACAATGAAAAAGATTTGCAAATTACATTATAATTACACAAAATTAAAATGCTTGACACCTATAACATACAATTTAAAAAATCATCAAAGACTAATAAATACAAGTGGCAATGATTTTTTTAAAAGTGAAACTCTACATTACTAAAGTAAATAACTTAATGATGATTTTTTACTTACTTATACTTACCTATTACCTTATAAGCAAACGAGTTTGCAATCACTGATATACATACATTGGCACCCGATGGCTAAGGACAAAAGCGGATATTGGCAAGTAACAATCGTGCTTATTTTACATACCCCTCGGCCTACTGAAAAAAACTTTTAATTTCCTCGAAAACAAAGTCTACTTTCGTTTTCCTTTCTAGCATACAGCAATAAAAGCGCCGAGTTTTATTATAATACGTACTTATTTGAATCCTCGTAACTCATTTATGTATGCAAATCCATGGAAGCGGAGATGTATGCACTCAACCAGAAGATTGTGGTAAGAATTTTACTTATATTACCATCTCGCAAGCCTTGTGACATACTGCAATAGCTCAATTATAGTATTCTGACGTATTTTTAATCGTTCACTGAATATATACTGATAGTTTCGATGGTTTCGGCGGTAACTTTGTGGAAGTTCATTTTGATATAAAAATTAAAATTAACGTATTGTGTTACTAACTGTGACACGTGTTTTGCCTCTTTCAGAGGCATCTTCAGACTTACTATCGCAAAGTTCGCTTAAGTAATGAAGCAAGATTGATTCTAACACTTTTAAATTATGAAATTACAAAATGGAGTTTGGGTTTTTTTTCCTTTTAAGGGAAGCAAGGAGGAGGGGGGTGATAGAATCGAAATAAAGCAAAAAAATAATGATACTAATGAGCTGCAATCAATCAGATTGAGATTTTTCCTTTAAAGGGAAGCAAAGAGGGGGTTATAGAATCGAAACAAAGCAAACAAATATAATCATACTACTAATGACGTTAAACATTACAAAATATTAAACTAATGAGCTGCAATCAGTCAGATAGGTTGGTGATTACTCTATTAATTGGAAACAATGTAAGTAATGGCGGACAACCTGTCCTATTAAGAATATTATTTAATAATATTTCTTTTTTGTTAAGAGTTTTATTAATTTCTAAAAATTCTAAACTATTCATCTTTTCTATTTAATCGGTGGAGTATTTGCTTCATTACTTAAGCAAACTTTGCGATAACATTTTTAAATTATGAAATTACAAAATGGAGTTTGGGTTTTTTTCCTTTTAAGGGAAGCAAGGAGGGGGGGGGGGGTGATAGAATCGAAATAAAGCAAATAAATAATGATACTTATGAGCTGCTGCTATACTGTTTATTAATCCTATATGAAAACTCATCACAAGATTAAATTAAAAAAAACTTTGTATCGTATATTATATAAAACAGAATGTTTTTAAAGGCAGGATTTCAAGAATTCTTATCGCAGATCATTTTCAATCAGACTTCCTTCATATGAAAATGCTCGATATATAACCGCACCAGTTTTTAACTGGATGGATGCCACAGACGAGATATCCCGTCAAATTTTTCGTGCTTGACACGCCAGAGACGAGTTATTTCGTCAATAAATAATTAAATTAATAATTGGCAGTTATAGCCGGCGTTCTAGGTAGATACGTCCTTTTTATACGGCAGTCAAAAGGTTAGGCTTTGTGGAAACACAGTTTTTTCACTATTCGCTGTAATCTGGTAAAATATATATTTAAAAAAATAGTTCTACAAATTCATAGAAATAAATACTTTGATACTTTTTACCGGACTACAATGGAGTTCTACGAAGTAAATGCCAATTCAATCAATAATAGTGTTCACTATATTATGAGACTCTAATTTTGAAATTTTAAGAACATGTTTGGTATTAAAGTTTAAGTGACAGATACTTAGTTAACTTTAAATCACAAGAGATCAACGAAATGAGGATTTTTAAAGTCGCTTGAAATCAGCTTGAAGATAAAAGACAGTACATTACTAATATCAATAATCAATTTGATATAGACCTTGCCGGGACTTAACCCAAATCCATCTTACTGCTAGGGTACAGCTCTTACTTCTATACCACACAGTAATTTACGATCACCGTGACCGAGCAGTAAGCATAAGTAGTAGAAAAAATAAATTCTGATGCAAATCATATAAATACAGTTTATTAAATAACTAAATAAACTATTATAAAAAAACACAATATTCTTTTGTACTTCTTCCAAATTTATTTTAGCAAGATCAGGACCGGTTTCGACTAATCAGAAAAACATTATCAACTTGCAAGAAATAAAAAACCACCGTTGTGTTTATACAACACAAAATGAAATAAAAAATAATAACACTGCTAAATTTCATTTTTCATCAGCTGATATAATGCTCGTCATGAGCGAAACCGGTACTGATCTTGTTTAAATAAAAGTGGAAGAAGTACAATGGAGTATTGTGATTTTTTAAATATCATGTCTTTCCAGCGAGTATTGACAGTGAACACCATAAAAGTTATTTATGAAATCGGAAAACTGTTTTACTTACTATTTATAATCGAACTATTGTTTAGCCCACGGGTGGGAAATCTTTTCTTCTCTAAAGGCCGCATTCATTTTTCTGATTCGACATGAAAGCCGCAGTAAACATTGACTAGGGAATTTTTGGCCGGAAACAATGTCACGCCAATTTTTATAGTCCAGAAATTTGAGGATTTCCCAAAATTACCTGCGTGGGACCTTTTTTTTTTAGGTTTATCAAGGGTTTTGACATCGAAAATTTTAAGAATTTACGAAATAACAAAAATTTACAGAATTAGAGAATTGGCCAGAATGCCGCACTAGAGTAGCCAAAAGACCGCGGGTTCCCCACGCTTGGTTTAGCCAATAGCATTAGTTGCGCCGTGTTTTGAAGATAAGGTGAATGGGGTAATTAATTCTAAACATCATAGAGATCCATACACAGAAATACATAAACCGGCTTAAAAATCCATTTTCAAATTTGTCTTTACCGATATTCGTCAAAATGCTAACTAGCCTGTTTTTTTTTTACATATTTACATGGTTATTTAATTGTATTATGTAACGTTTTGCTTCCACCAATAACTAGCTATCAAATTTATTATCGTTACCGAAAAAGTTCTGAATGTTAAATCGCATCTGAGTACACTGAGTACTGTATTAGAGGGCACAATATTCAAATTAATATTTTTCCACAGTCGTCTGGTCTAGGCGGCCACCCCCATAAGCAAATCTGTTTAATTTCGCTATTAAATTTAAAACGTTTGTGTTTATATCGCTCAGTTCGGGCACGTTCGGCAGTTGGGAGTTTCTCGTTTGAAACAGCCATTAATAAAAGGGATCCTCTTAAATCCGGTGACAGGGGGTCCGTGTCCTCTCATACTTGTCAATTTATTACCCACCCCTGGTATTCCAGAGCTGAAATTTCACGTTTAAACTTTGTTTCGAATGTACTGCGGTGGTTTTATTTGATGAATTTTTCCGAGATAATTTTAAGTAGAGCTTTAAGATAACTGATTATTTTTTTCGTTATTTCAATAGCGCAGCGGTTAGGGTTGTGAATTTCCGTGACAGATCTCACGGGTTCGCGTCCCAGTACAAGCAGCGTTTTTCTACCGATTTTCGTTTGAAGGCATGGGTGTTTGTGTTTAGTGAAAATTCCCTCCCACCCTTTCCGAATCTTTTTATTGATTTTAATTTTAATACCTAAAATTCAACACATGTTTCAGTTTCAAAATCGTACATTCATTAGGTATGGTAAATCATAATATTAATCTCCCGTTGTGGTCTAGTTGGTTAGAGCTTGCTCTACCGACCAGGTGTGTCTGGGTTCGATTCCCGGTAAGGTCAATGTCAAATTGGATTTTTTCAATTTTTCAATTGAGATCTAAGACATGGGTTTTTGTGACATCAATTCTCCTTGAGTTAATCCCATGTGGCTAACAAAAATTTCTCATCGAGTATATCTCGTATGATCTTTCAACTTAAAAACTTTCAAA
This sequence comes from Himalopsyche tibetana, assembly GCA_030503985.1. NCBI lineage: Eukaryota > Metazoa > Arthropoda > Insecta > Trichoptera > Rhyacophilidae > Himalopsyche > Himalopsyche tibetana. The sequence goes on from JAPJYX010000006.1 coordinate 19,006,640, forward strand.
TATTTGACGCATTGGCGTAAGCTGTAATTACTACTATTCTTTTGTTTATTCTTAAGCCTTGTGATGTTAAGTCCGATCATGCTTCTCAAAGAGATAAAACACGTGTCTCATTTAGTTACTCAAAAAGTGGAATAAAAAAGTTATCAGATTTGATTTTATATTAAAAATGAACTTTAACAAAGTTGTCGCCGAATCTATTAAATAAAAAAATATGAATAAGTGTGAACTGGACGTTTTTTAGACGATACTTGTCATGCTACTCTTAAAATAAACGTAAAGAGTTGTTGTGGTAATTTTAATGTCACTTGCGTTACACAGCTGTCACAGGATACTCTGGTCGCAGATGTCTGCTTCGCTTGCCTGAATTCGCTAGTTATGTGCTATCGTGCGCTTTATCGCCTGCGTCTCAGCATACGCTAAGCATTGTGGGGATAAAGTGAATACTATAATGGGGTCATAGCGATCCTCCAAGAAAATGATTTTTTGTATGTCAATATTAATTGTTTACCATCTTCCCAGTGAGAACTCAATTAAATTGTTACCTTGCCAACATAATGATATTAGCTTTACAAAATTTCGAAACTAATACAAATTTAGTTCGACGTTGTAAACCTAGACAAGCCAGACAACCAAAATGAGTGTAATTAATACCACTTAAAAATAAATGGCGTCACGGTATATTGGCACTTCGGCCTCATTAAAAATTGGCTTAATTTGCTTTGCATACAAATTGCACCCTGCATGCGTAACAAATTAATCCAACGTGCGTAAACAAAGTCATTTCCCTTCAGGTCTCTAGTTTACGCGCGAGGTTGCCATTTTGTTGTCGTATTCACCCCCAGTGAGGAGCGCGTAGACTCTTAACCTTCTCACCGCGTATGACATCTATGCATGTCCTAGCGAACATGCCCTCAGCGCGCGTGACACGTATAGATGTCATGGAAATTTCAAACCCTATATAAGACTTATCTATTGTGTTAAAATTGTATAACTTGGTTAAAAATATTACTAAATGTATATTTTACCAAATTCAATAGATGGCATTAGTCAAAAAAGATTCAATATAGGCTAAAATAATTTATTTCTGGAACTCGCCGTGAACATACGTCACCAATGCAAGATTTTGGATAGTGTAAATAAGCGATCGAGTGCGGGTGAAATTGAAATTGTTCCGAGAGTTTAATATTATAAGCATGGTATGGTGGTGGCGCAGTGTTCTCGGTCGCGCGTGGCGGTATTTTGCAATATGGCGACGTCACGCCCCAATTGTATGAAGGATTATTATTGTTGAACTAAACCGAAAATACAAGAAATATATTGTATTTTATTTTTGAAAAATTTAATTTGGGTGGCATATTTGATTAGTTGAAAAAATATCACAACCTATGTTTATAGTCGAAAACACGATAACAAAATCCGCAAAGAATTCCCACTGATTTGAGTAGTGAGTGGTTTTAAGAATTATATTTATTTGTTTGTCTGAAAAGATTTTATGATTATATTTATATAGGGTATAGAAGTGGAGATCCCGGCATGTTTAGTATTTCATTTAAAATCGGAAGGCTGTTCGGTTGTGCTCTGTTTATTTCCAAAATTTCCTGGAAAAAGAGCTTATGAGCGTTCGTATTTGGGTGTTACATTGTTATCCCTTGTTCCTGATTGAACACGTGTCTTCCCGAAATTAAGTGATTAGCAAAAGTAGACGTGTCTTTTTTAATCTGAAAGCTGCCATGTGCTCTGCTAATCTGATATTCAGCGTCCTTTCTGTTTTCCCGATATAAAATTTTGTACAACAAAAACATTCATTTACTAAGCGTCCGTAAGTTCATCCGTGCACTTGATGCTGAAAGGCGAAACCCGGGTCGTTAGTGACAAAATCTGTGTGAATGTACATAATTTGAACGATTCAAATTTAATATTGAAATTCCACCAAGCACCTTCAGTCGAAATCTTAAATTATAGTAATGCTTCTTTGAACCATAAACAATAATCATTTTTTGTTATAACATACGTTGTAAAGGCGCGTGAAAATAGCCCCGCGGGCGCATAGGCACCCGAGGACACAGGGTTAACAATTCCTGTGATAAAATAACTAATTCGGCAAATACGCGAGAGTTATTCCTATTTATAAATAAATATAATTTTCGCAGTCATTACGATAACAAAGCGCGTAAATAAACCATGATTTCATTCATATTGAAAAAATTAATACAAATACTACAGCTGGTGTCCGACACAATATTGAATAATCAAATCTTATGGCACTTTTCCAAAAAAAATTTCGATACAAAAATAATATAGAAATGTAAAATGTTTTGCAAATTATTTTGCTGCCGGTCTGTTGGGAAATCTTTAATCAAAAAAGAAAAATACTTTATGAACCTAATACGGATTCATTTTTTTTAAATGATATAATTTTATAACATAACATTGTTATTCCACTTGTTGTGGTACATAATGTGATACGTGTTTCCCCTCTTTGCGAATTCTTCGATTGAGTGATGTCACTCAATCGATTATCCCCGTGCCTTTTGTAAAGTTGTTTTTGCCAAGTATCAAAACGTACAGATAGTTTACTTGTAGCAAAAGATCCATCCATGTTTCTTTCGCAATGACATTGCGTGTCCATCGCAATTTCGACGTTAGTCCCATAAGCCTAGCGTCAGAAGCACTCTAATCAGATGGGAGTGCCGTAAAATCTATTTCCATCAATGGCGAAATGTGATTTTATGTGTTTTTGACACAGTATCTATTCGAACTACAATGACATAAATGTATAATACAAGAAGAGAAATGTAACACAATGGAGTGAACATTTTTGCTGATCTTGTAGTCGAGTAATCAATGCACTTACATGTGTCCACTAGGGATTCTGTAACGAGACGTCCCGAGGCTTTTTGAGGTTTTTTGCTGTCTTGAGTCCCGGGACTTTGTTGTAAAATATCATGCTAATCGAGACTGTGATTAACAAATGTTTTATTATTAAATTAAAAAAAAAACAATTCTTGTAGTTAAAAAACCCTCAAAAAGACTGACGTGTCTGATGTAAACACGTTAAAGAGGGGAGCCCCAAGAAAAACTCAACTGTTTACAAAATATAACTGTAGCAAAAGCAAATTACAAAATATTAAAATTAAATGTTCATACCTGATTTTGTGTTATTTACAAATGTTATTTCACTATTATAAAAAGTTACTAATGTCTCAATTGGACAAAAAATGTCTTAAAGCTGTATTGTGAAATTACGGTCATGAATTTACTCCTGACTGCGACCGAATTCATTGATATTTTTTCAATAAATGTACCGTTATCATCTATTCTTATGAAAAATAATAATTATTAAACATTGTATTAAAAAAACGCCATTTTTACTAGTGCGTACTTTCAAAAGGCGCCGAGTGTATGTAATACATACATACATAAAAATATATAATTTTCATAAATTAATAATTTTATTTAAGGGGAAATAAAAGTTTTGAGTCCCGGGAAGTCCCTTGAATTTGACTTTATCACGCTTCGAGTCCCGGGACTTTGAAAATCCCGAGACTTCAGAATCTCTAGTGTCCTACCCTCTAGTGTCCTACCCTATTTAGTCCGGATTCACACCTAAGGAGTTGGAATCAATTTTTAGTTTATTCAAAACCTTGACCATATTCTGTTTGGTTATGTTTTTTTAAAGAGGCAAAACACGTGCCACAGTTTATACACCGGTGAAAAATTTTCTCCCGAGAAGATTTTAATGTTCCAGGGAGAAAATCGTTGGATAGCAAAATTTTTGGTGCTAGCGTTGCAATTTTTTCGTCATTAAATTATCTTATTCCGGGTCCTATGGAGCAGTGGTTAGCGTTGTTGGCTTCCGTGCCGAACCGATGTATTGATTTCTTTTCGTAGGCATGGGTGTTTGTGACGTCTGAAAATTCCCTCCCACCCTTCCGACTCTTCAATAACTGGGCGTAGCGAGAACGATTAGTTAACCACTAGTAATGTCCTGACCTTGTCTTTCTATCTCTACTACTCTCTTTGGAAAAAAGAGGTTGAGTTCCATTAGGAGATCATAATCTCCACATTGGGAACGGACATGGATTTAAAAAAATATATATATGGACAGTTAACGCATCCATAAATCAGACGCCGTTAGTAGTGAAGATCAACAAAAATAATCATTTTTTTGATAAATTAGTGTTTTAGTCTCATAATTTGATTCCCATTATGACTGTCAGAAAAAATAACATTACAAATTATTTCAAATACACTTTTTGAGTTAAGCTTTATTTGGTAAGGGGTAATTATATTCTGAACATTGTTGAAAGAAAGGAATGGATCGAATATGATTGGTAACTCCTATTGCAACAATGCATGTACAGTGGAACCCCGATCTACCTTTCTCGCATTGTTCGTTTTCCCGCATGGATCGTTTATTTTTCATAATCCCGGCCAAACACCCATAAGAGCAATGTAAAAGAATCCCGCATTAATCGTTCTCCGATTTACCGTTTTCCTCGATCTATCGTTTAAATATGTTGGTCCCGTCACGAATATTATCCCGATTGACCGTTTTCGTTGAATATTTTTCATAAATAGTTTTGCCTCGCATTTCGTTTCGCGTTTTTTTCATTGAAACCCTGATCTACCTTTCTCACTATCTTGGTTTTTTGCATGGATCGTTTATTTTTTACTCGACCGAGACCCCGTCATTACAATATTTAATAATTCCATGTTTATCATTTCCTGATTTACTGATTTTCTCGATCTATCATCCAAATATTATCGTCCCATCCCAATTATTATTCCAATTGACCGTTTTTGTAGAATATTTTTTTTTCGCTCAAATAGTTTTACATAGCATTTAGTTACATAAATAAATTAGATTTTTGAAAATTAAACATTTTTAAAAATATTATTTGAAGATTTCTCGCATTATCGGTTTCCCGCATTATTCGTTCATTTATTACGGTCCCTTGAAAAACGTAGAATCTAGGTTCCACTGTCGTAACAAAGTTATCAATTTTAATTTTACATTATAAATGTAATGCGTAAGGAATCGGTTAGCGCGTGTTGCGATGAAGCTTATTCAGTTTGTGTAATGGAGCACATCAAATACACTACATGTAATAGGCAAAGGGGATTTTTTCCAAATCAAAAAACATCGAAAGCTGGTATTGGTTATATGCCTATTTAACACAAAATCGTCCCTCCTGAATATGAAACGATAGGCACACAAAGGCTTCGAGCGATTCCAGCGTTCGATATAATTTCTCGGAATAAAAACACAATACAGGCAAACAGTAGCGTCCAATATAAAATATAGATAAAAAGTCACTATCTATTCTTATAGTATCGAATAGGGCATCCAATCCCGGAACCTTTTTGCGTTCTCGGGATTGATCATTTACCATCACGTTTTTATACATCACTATTTTTAAGGATATAATTTTTACTAAAACACTATTTAAATGCTGGTTCAACTTTTATTCGAATAACATAATTATTACACTTTAATAAATCACTTAATCTTATAATCAAAATAATAACGGCGTGAGTATCAAGAAGTCTCTACTGAGTCGATGACCGTTTGATTTGAACTTTGATTTGAACTGAAGCGGAAGGAATCAATATATATATTTGTCCGTTGAAAAGTTATTGTTGCATTGAAAATATATACAATATAGAGTGCAATCAAATAGAACAAATTTTAATTATGCTATGTCAGGGGTAATCAACATTTCACAGTGGTTGATTTAGCGTATACATAACACTATTTTCAATTTAAAAATTAATTAATGCCTAATTCTAACATCCACGGTGACAGTTTTTTTTTTGTATTTTTAAGCCACAGTTGTTTCAAATCAATTCGAAAAGAAAAATATCACAAAAATGCATGTTTAAGTATGATATGTGTGTTCACTATTTATTGCTATTCGATATATTTTTTGGGTATTCAAACGTTTTTTAGTTTTTAAAGAATTTGACAGCCATTTATGAAGAAAAAAAAACAAAAATATATGTAAACGAATTATAATTTGGAGTTAATTTTATATATGGAAACATTTTTAATGAGAAATGTTATTATACAGTAAAAATAATCAATTAAATAACAGAAACTTCATTGGCGGGATGTCAGTATGTCACTAACCATGCCAATAAAAAAATGATTGCAACTGAATTTTGCGTACAACTATGAGAAAAAAAACCAAATATTAGAGGAAGTAATACTGCTGTGGTTTTTTTGTGTAGCCACATTCAACTCAATGCGGACTGTCTGGGACACACAGCTGTACTCGATTAAAACCAAATGCCACTTGTTGAACGCTTGCATTCTGCCGGTAATGCTTTATGGTTGCGAATCATGGCACCTGACGAAGAGTCGGAAAACCGTATATTGAGCTTCGAGAACAGATGCTTGCGTCGGATAATGGGGGTGAAGTGGTTTGATTTTGTGAGGAATTCAGAGATAAGGGAGCGTACAAGACAGCGTCCCGTCACGTCAGTGGTTATGGAGAGACGTTGGAACTGGCTGGGTCACGTGCTGCGGATGCCTCCGGAAAGCCTCAACCCTGCCTGCCTCTTTTTTCGACCGGTGGGGTTCCGGCGTCCCGGACGTCCGTCGGGTACTGTCCATAGGATGTACTCGGCGGAACTGAGGGATGCTGGTATGTCATGGGAGGAAGCAAAGCTATTGGCGGGAGACAGGGAAACATGAAGGTGCCGCGTGGCGGCCATATGCTTCACATGGGAGCGAACATGGCCAAAGAAGGTTTTTTTTGGACTTTGAATTAAATGAACTTTCGGTTAGATGATTTCCACTTATAGTGTAGCTCCCCATAGAACTCTGCTACAATATTGTCGCCCGCTGTGGTCTAGTTGGTTAGAGCTTGCTTTACCGACCAGGTGGGTCTAGGTTCGATTCCCGGTAAGGTCAATGTCAAAATTGGATTTTTTTCAATTTTAATTTGAGATCTAAGACATGGGTGTTTGTGAAGTCAATTCTCCTTGAGTTTATCTCATGTGACTTTTAAAAATCTCATCGACTATATCTCGTATGATCTATCAACTTAAAAGTATTTGACGCATTGGCGTAAGCTGTAATGTCAAATATTTTAAAAAAAATATATATTTTTTAGTTAAAATAAAATATTTTTGTACGGATGGTTATGGTTACAAATTTAAAATATAAAACATATAAATTAAATATGTATTTTGTTATATTTTAAACAAAATAAAAAATCAAGTTCGCTTGTACCAGTGAAAACCATCCAATCCACAAGTGCAACTGTTTTTAACCCTTTTTTTATTATATATGTATAAACTTTTCTAAACACATTTTTTACGTGTTATAAGCAGTCCCGGTATTTAAAAAATCCCGGAATTAAATATCGATAATTACAAGTAATGAAAGCCCTATTTGGTCCTAGGGTTTTCATTACCGGTAATTATCGGAATTTATTTTATCTCAAATTAAGGACAAATACAGGAATATTATAAGTTTATTGTAGATAAGCATGCGTAGTGGGGATTTTTATCACTCGATTCTGGCAAACATTGATACACTCCTATGTAGTTAATTATCTTTACGAACCTGATACAATCAATGATTTTGAAGTGTATGGAATATTGAATAAAACCACAATTATGGAAAATATCATTGATAAAGCACGAATTTTCAAGATATGATAATGACATTATTATATATACTCTTCACGGCCGGGCCAACCAGACTACTACACTTCTTTGGCCATGTTCGCTCCCTGTGTGGAGCATATGGCCGCCACGCGGCACCTCCATGTTTCCCTGTCTCCCGCCAATAGCTTTGCTTCCTCCCATGACATGCCAGCATCCCTCAGTTCCGCCGAGTACATCCTATGGATAGTACCCGACGGACGACCGGGACGCCGGAATCCCACCGGTCGAAAGAAGAGGCAGGCAGGATTGAGGCTTTCCGGAGGCATCCGCAGCACGTGACCCAGCCAGTTCCAACGTCTCTCCATAACCACTGACGTGACGGGACGCTGTCTTGTACGCTCCCTTATCTCTGAATTCCTCACAAAACTCCTGAACTACACAGTCCTAATTTAAATTTACCAAGTCAGATGTGCAGCGGTGGGCTGCCAATACACTAAAAAGACGTTCGCTTAATCTCAAAGCAATTCTCGGTCTTCTGGGGAGGTGTGATTTTTTTTATCACTCCTATCCAATTATATGCAATACTTAAATAAGCAATCGATTGTTACTTAATGCACTTGTAATAATATAACAATATATCGTCAACTTATCTATCTAAATGGCTGAAAATTTACTACTGTGTATACTGAAGCTGTCTTAAATAATATATAAGTCAGAAATTGTTATTTGATCTGAGAGTATTGTTCTCTTTTAAATTAACAAGGGGCTCGCCGGCCTTTGTTAATTTTAACAAGGGACTCGTGCGAGCCCCTCCGAGCCCCCTCCAGCACATCCCTGTAGATGTGGCATGTGACTGGAATGAGCAATCATATTACATTCTCATATTTCATGTTATCACCTCTGTCGTATTTTCAATTAATGATCTATAAATTTAGGATACAGATTTTAGTAAAAATAGTTACGTATTCATTTTAAGTGTGTTCACTGTCAATACTTGGTTAAAAACCATTATATTCAAAAAATAAAATACTCATTTGTACTATATTTTTTTTACCATGTACGCTCTCAATGTGGAGCATATGGACTCTTAATGGAGTTTGTCTCAACAGAAGTGTTTCTACGAGAATTGCTCGTTACGCAGTTGCTCAACCTCACTTTTTACATAGACAGTAGGAATAGAAGGATAGGGCTATGACAGGACTAGTGGTTAGCTAATCGCTCTCGATACGCACCGTTTATAGGATAGGATTGGTGTGAGAGGGGAATTCAAGACATTACATACATTCATGCCTTCGAACAGAAATTCATAAATCGATTGAAAAATCAGTTTATAAAATTGTCCGTTCTGCGATTCGAACCCGTGACCTCCGTAAACGAAATCAACGACGTTGACCACTCGACCACACAGGCGGCACTTGTACTAATTTACTTATATTTAAAATGATCTGGACCAGTTTTGTTTATGACGATTATCAACTGATAAGAGAATTCAATATTACAGTATTATTTGTACAAAACAAAACAAAATTATAAGGATGTAGCAAACAATTTGTTTTCCTTCCAATTTTAAATGAAATATTAAATATGCCGGGATCTCCACTTCTATACCCTATATAAATATAATCATAAAACCTTTGCCGACAAACAAATAAATATAATTCTTAAAACTACTTACTACTCAAATCTGTGGGCATTCCCACGGGCTTATCCTTTTCGCCAGCAATAGCTTTAAGCTCAATGATACATTGATTTCCTATATAAACACGAAACATTAATTTACTAAGCGTCAGTTCAAGTTCATCCGCGCACTTGAACGCCTGAAGATGTCGAAAGGCGAAACCCGGGTCGTTAGAGACAAAATCTGTGATAATGTACATAGTTTGAACGATTCAAATTCAATTTGTATAATTTAAATCGTTCAAGTTCATCCGTGCACTTTAACCCCTGAAGATACCGAAAAGCAAAAGACGGGTCGTTAGTGACAAAACTGTGTGAACGTACATAATTTGAACGACTTAAACAATTGGTAATGAAAAGAATTCACAAATAAAGGTACAAAATATGAATTAGTGACACTAAATCGACTACCAATAATGAACATGTTAATTACCAAAGTATTTTTTTGTAAAAATCATCATGCCCAAATCATCTAAAAAAAACTGATATCACACCATGTTCAAAGCCTTAAATTTAAATACTTCAATATGGATACCAAAGGGTAGGAATTGAACACAGACCCATTGGATCACAATGGCAAATCTCTTACTATTAAACTACAAAGACCAACTATTTATTTTGAGACCGTTTTCATATTTACCTTGTCATAAAAATTTAATATGGCCTTGCCGTTTTAAAGCGATCGCGCGCTACTGCAGACGGAGACGATGAAATGAAATTTGACATATTGGAAGATATAAAAGTCGACGACCATGTTTCTTCACATCGTTTTCTTTTATTCACAAAGAAAACTGAGTCGTTTTTATGCTTCTTCGAAGCTCGGAGTATATCATTTATGACTGAATGTGAAAATCTCTAGGGGTAATTTTAGAATAATATAAGGTGAAACGTCATATATTTTTTTCTCTTTTAGTTTATGATGGCTCAACTAGAGTTACATAATATTTCAATAAAAAAGCGAACGTTTTCATTTTTATATTAGATATTATTTTCAAAATGGTTGCTGATAATCTAATCATAATATCACTTTTATGGCGTTCACTAATACGACAGCATTGTCAACTGATCAGTTGACAGTGCTCGCAATGAGCGAAACCGGTCATGACATTTTTTAAATAAATTGAAATAAAGCACAAAAGAATATTGTGTTTTTATTAATAAATAATAACAGTTCATTTTCAACCGTATAAAAACACAATTCAATAAGAAAGTTCACGAACAAAAAATCAATATCATATCTAAAACATTCAATGGTATTTTTTTAAATATCAAAAACAATAGAAAAATTAAATTAACTTGGATTATTTCACGTATTGTGTTACTAACTGTGACACGTGCTTCGATTTTATAATCCCCTCCTTGCTTCCATTAAAAAGAAAAAATCGCAATCTGATTGATTGCAACTCATTAGTATCATTATTTTTTTGCTTTATTTCGATTCTACACCCCCCTCTTTGCTCCCCTTAAAAGGAAAAAAAACCCAAACTCCTCTTTGTAATTTCATAATTTTAAAATGTTAGAATCAATCTTGCTTCATTACTTAAGCAAACTTTGCGATAGTAAGTCTAAAGATGCCTCTGAAAGAGGCGAAACACGTGTCACAGTTAGTAACACAATACGTGGAATAATCAAAGTTAATTTAAATTTTCTATTAAAATGAACTTCCACAAAGTTACCGCCGAAACCATCGAAAGTATCAAAAACAATTTCTTTGATAAAAATAATGGTTTCAAACTGGTCTCGGTTAAATCGGGTAGATTTATTTTTCCATAGATATGTAAACAACTTTCATATACTAGTGATATTCTAGAAATATATTGATGTATGTTTTCTTGCTGCAGCTTTTTGGTTAGTAGCAACATATTAAGTGAGATTGCTCAATATTGTCTCCACTACAAACCACTCCAGCTTCAAATCTTTCGTCGTGTTTTCTACGACGTAGCGACATTATTGCATCAACTTTGGTGCTACTATTTATATTAAAAAAATGTTTATTTTAACTACCCACTAACAGAAAAGGTTTTACGTATTTAATAATTGTATTTCTGTGCCCTAAAGACATAAGAAGTCATAACCATTTTTACCAATAACCAACATTATAATATAATTTTATTGTTTTATACACTATTTTTTTATTTCTATTAATTTTTTTATACTTAATTGAACATAAATAAAATAAAAACCTAAAGAAAATAGTGTTATTCTAAAAATGACACTTAAATTTATATATTAAATACTTACTCTCTTAAAAAACGAGAGGTCAAGTAACTGAGTAACAAGCAATTCTCGTTGAAAGAACTTACAATTTAAGTACAATTATTAAGATACATAAATTGTTTTCTATAGACCAGGGTTTTCCATTTTTTTTTGACTCGCATACCACTTGGTAGTACATATCGTTGTACCGCCATATAAAAAATCAGATCACGACGTTTTTATATTTGTAAATCTTTCATTCCTGCTTGTCCGCCATTACTGTTTTTTTTCGCGTACCACGAGTTGGAAAACCCTGCTATAGGCAAAACCAATTCTTTTCTTTATTTCTAAGTCTGCCGTCAATGCCAGTTGAATCCGGTCGTAGGGCTTTTATCGTACTCGACTGTACAGTGAGTGTATCCCAACCCCAATAATTGAGGGCTTGGGTAGGTATTCAAATATTACAGACGTTCATAAATCACTCTAACCATAAATCGGTTACCCTGTCCAATATGAAAATAAAAACAGCTGACATTCAAAAGTAAAACCAGCTGTAGTTGTTTACAGTGGCGGTTCCTGACCTAAAATCTTGGGTGGGCTAGAGAAAAGCATAGCATTGTATACTATTTACGAAATTATGCATGTTTCCACTTTACCTTATACATTAATCTACAAGCAAATTAACAAATATTACGACACTACTGCAATGCATAAATTATTATATAATAAAATCAATGCTAATGTAACTAAGAAATAATAGAATAATAATCGAACCTTAAATTCGTGTCTTTCACAGTGAAGTACAAAAAGCAATACAGAGCTGTCACTGAGATTCAATACCTGTCACTTTCATACAATACAACGATATTGGTATTTGTGTTTCAATGTATGAGTATGGGTGTCATGGGCAGATTCAATTTAGCCCCCAACGAATGAGAGATGCTTGTTAATTTGAAACACAGTCGTGTGAGTTTGATGGCGTTTCCGTACATACAAATACAAAAAAAATCTAATCGTGCTTGAATGCGCCCCAGTGTAAAGAAATATTGCAGGATATTGTCTGTGATTGCGGGCTTGAAAGCTCTAGCCCCTGGGCCGTCAATACATAGGTGTTGCCAGACTGACGTCACGTTGCCTGTTCTCTATGAATTATTTATAGGGTTATTGTTTTTTTACGCCGGCTCAGCTTAAAATTGTAATACAAAACACAATCGAGAATATTATTGTAGGTAGACATGGCATTGTCTTATATTGACAGAGTAAAATTTAAACAAAGATATTATATTCATTTGGGAAAGGTTCAGCGGCCATATTGCTGTTCATTTTTATTCAGCCATCTAAAGTTTTGGGTGAAAAATGCAGGTCGGACTTAGCCCACCTAGCCAGTACCTAGAACCGCCACTGGTTGTTTACAGGTGCGAAATGTGGACTAATTTGATACGCAAGAGGTAGAAACTGCGTGTTATAACCAGCTTTTTGAAAACAATCACCCATTAGGGATATTTTTATTCATTACGTAACCAAAGTCCCCGATTCAAATAAGGGAGTAGGTACGTTTCCGAAATGGTTTGCGAAAAACATTTTGAAACGCTGAGGGAATTATTCCGCACGTTTCTGGGATAAAAACAACTCAAACAAGGATGTTGTCATTTCTCGACAGGATGCTACTCAGGGGCATAATATTTCAAACATAAAAGGATATGTTACATTGGATTCGTTCGACAATTTATTTGAAGAGAGAATTCGTTAAAATGGTCGAAAAATTTCATCTGTCAAAAAAACATATAACATATTTGTGTGAAATAATAAATAAAATAATGTAAATAATAATTGTTTGATAACATAACAATACAAAAGTTATACTTTAAATAATTTTGCAACTTTAGCAATAATTGTTTAATATGTGTGGAAAATGAGCTCTCAGTTTCCTGGGCATTATTTTAGTATTTTGTACAGACCAGGTCTTTACATACCTTCCTCGAATGTTTTCTATCGAAGTATGGAATACATAAATATTCTTTAAGGTGAATGATTTGAATGTAGAAAACCATTAAGAAAAACTCTTTAGAATACTGAACGTAGCTGTTTATTTAGCAAAAAAAAATCAATTGTATTGGTTCGTAATCAGATATTTATAGTAAAGAGTTGATTGAATTTGAATTTAAGAGGAAAGAAAAAAATATTGCACAGATATGAAAACTCTGCAAAAATAAGATCTCCACACAAAATATATTTTTAAAAAAAATGAGCTTGAGGTTATGGTCTCAGCCATCAACTGCCACCACCATTCTCATCTCATCACCACCAAATAAAATTACCCTGCAGACCAATAACTAACAAACATCAAGTAAATTTGAATCGTTCAAACTATGTACATTCTCACAGATTTTTTCACTAATGACCCGGGTTTCGCCTTTCGGCATCTTCAGGCATTCAAGTGCACGGATGAACTTGAACTGACGCTTAGTAAATGAAAGTTTCGTGTTTATATAAGAAATAAATGCATCACTGAGTCCAAAGCCATTGCTGGCGAAAAGGATGAGCTTATGGGAATGCCAACAGATTTGAGTAGTGAGTAGTAACACGTGTTCAATCAGGAACAAGGGATAAAAATGTTACACCCAAATACGGACAGTCATAAGCTCTTTTTCCAAGAAATTTTAGAAATCAACAAAGCACAGCTGCAAAGTCTTCCGATTTTAAATGAAATATCAAACTTTCCCACATCTCCACTTCTATACCCTATATAATCATAAAATCATATAATCATAAAACCTTTGCCGACAAACAAATTATATAATTCTTGAAACTACTCACTACTCAAATCTGTTGGAATTCTCATGAGCTCATCCTTTTCGCCAGCAATGGCTTTGGACTCAGTGATGCATTTATATCTTATATAAACACGAAACTTTCATTTACTAAACGTTAGTTCAAGTTCATCCGTGCACTTGAATGCCTGAAGATGCCGAAAGGCGAAACCCGGGTCGTTAGTGACAAAATCTGTGAGAATGTACATAGTTTGAACGATTCAAATTTAATATTGAAATTCCACCAAGCACCTTCAGTCGAAATCTTAAATTATAATATACATACATTAAATGTTATATACACTTATTGTAATTGTTATAATAATCTCTCAAAAGAAATGCTTTCATAAATACACACCTATTCATAGAGTTTTTACTTTATCTTCACGATTTTGCGGTGCTACAGATAGGCGAGCTTGGAACAAATTATCAACATTTAAGCAAAGTTTGACTTAAGTCTGGTACAGAAGAAGGCGTCATGCATGTAAGTGCTTTTCATGGCTTTTACTCTCGCGAAGCAGAGATTTTCAATTTTAAGTAACAAAAAAAGCACTCAATGTGTTATGCACCATTATAATTTATTATCTTTGATAGATTCGACGGTAACTTTATTTTGAATATAAAACTAACTTTCAATATTCACACTTTTTGTGTTACAATTTCTGACACGTGATTCGCCGCTTTGCAAATCATCGTCAGACCATCGCAACGTTTACGGATAAACTAATAATTGATTCAAATCTTATGTTATAAATTACAGAATAAATTTCGATTTGTGTCCTTTTTTACTGGACACAGGGAGGGGGTAAGATACAGACTTTAATAGTAGTAATTATAAATTGATTACGTTCATTATGTGTCGTTTGTATCTTATTACCTCCTCCCTGCGTCCAGTAGAAATGGACAAACCACGAATTTTATTTTGTAATTTATAACATAAGATTTGAATCAATCTTTAGCTTATTCGTAAACGCTGTGATGATCTGATGATGATTCTCAAAATAGCGGAACACGCGTCAGAAATTGTAACACCAAAAAGTGGAAATAACAAAATTATCAAATTAAATTTTATATTCAAAATGAATTATAATGGTACATAACAAATTGAGTCCATTGATCCATGTCCGCTACTGCTTTTTAGTTGGTAGTTTTTCTACGATAACTGCTTGTTACTCAGTCGTTCAACCTCTCTTTTTCCAAAGAGACTTGTAGGGATATAAGGTTGGGGGTAACTAATCGCTCTCGCTACCACCAGTTATTGAAGGATCGGAGGTTTGGAAGGGAACTTTTAGACATAACAAACACCCATGCATTCGAACAGAAATCGATAAACCAAACGAGACAATGCTGTTTGTTCTGGGACTCGAACCGGTGAGATCCGGAAAGTGGAATATGGAAACCAACAACCCTAACTGCTGCATCATAGAAGATTTTTTTTTACCATTTCCGCTCCTAATGTGGAGCATATGGACTCCTAATGGAGTTTATCACAACAGAAGTGTTTCTACGAGAACTGCTTGTTACTCAGATGCTCAACCTCTCTTTTTCCAATGAGAGTAGGAATAGAAGGAAAGGGCTAAGATAGGACTAGTGGTTAGCTAATCGCTCTCGATACGCCTCGTTCATGGGATAGGATGGGTGGGAGGGGGGAATTCAAGACATCACATACATCCATGACTTTGAACAGAAATTCATAAATCGATTGAAAAATCAATTTATAAAACTGCCCGTACTGGGAATCGAACCCGTGACCTCCGTAGCGGTAGCCAACGACGTTGACCACTCGACCACACAGGCGGCAGAACAACATTAATTACTCACTTACAAACGGACAGCTAGTTGCGTTGGATAAATAACACTGTAATATAATTATATTATTTTATTAGTGTATAGTGCCTTTCCACCAAGTATTGATAGTAAACACACCAAAAGTGGTAAAGTGTTATATTGGAAATCCCTGCATTTATCTACGCTATCAGGTAGGATATTACCGGAAGCTTTCCTGTAAGCGCGACGCTCGTGCGGTAACGTCGCGACGCCTGAATATCTTACGACGCCATGCTTAACGTCGAGCAAGTGTTTATTACGGTATCTAAATTTCAAACGCCAAACTTTGATTCTACTGGTGATCAGTTGGTAACTTGGAACTAGTGTCGTTATTCATGATTTTTATTTATAATGTTAACTTGCATCAGATTCAATTTTTGCACGGATCATATGATCCAATGGCTAATACGCAAAAAACTGCGTAAAAATGATACGGTTAACATACAAAAATAACATACGAAAGAAGAAACCCGGGTCGTTAGTGACAACATCTGTGTGAATGTACATAATTTGAACGATTCAAATTTAATATTGAAATTCCACCAAGCACCTTCAGTCGAAATCTTAAATTATAAAAGGACATGTTACATTACTGAAACATATTTTTCATAGTTATACATATTAATATTTTAATTATAAGTTACCTGTATGCTGTCACTTTTAGGGTGTTCACTGTTAATACTTGGTGGAAATGCATTATATTAGGAAAACACAATATTCCTGTGTACATATTTCCACTTTATTTAGCAAGATCAAAACCGGTTTCTCTCAGCGAATATTGTGTTTTTCGTGTATACCGTCGTTGAACTTCCAAAATCCGTTTTGTGTGTCTTTTTTTTAAAAAAAACTTTGCTGTAGTCTCAAAATATGTAAAAACACGGAATGAATTACAATGTCTGTCCTCAACAAAATTGACATACTTGCAAAGCAATTCTAGAACGACTTGTATCATGATTAATTTTTTTTCCTTTGCGGGTACAGTGAATTATTAAAAAAATTTAAATGTAACAATCCGATTTCGTAATAATATGCAGAGAAAATATGAAATAATTGAAATGCGAACCCTTTTAATTTAAATAAATTAATATTAACCACTTATATGGTGTTAACTGTTAATATTTTGTAGAAAATGCATTAACACAGTGCAGGTGCTTTCACTTGTGTTTGAGTAAAATGTAAGCTATAAAACGAAATAAAATGTGTGCGAACGAAACGTGTTGAGAACTTTTTCTCGTTTTAAAACAACATTTACACACGTAGTTTACACACCTTTTTTTGTTTAAAAGCATACGTATTTTAACACCAGATTTTTTAATAAATATCAGGGCCAGTTTTTCCATCGCAAATATATTATCAACTGGTCATTATTGACAATGTTGCGCCATGAGTGAAACTGGTCTGATAAGTAAATAAGTACAAATGCAGGAATATTGTGCTTTTCTTAATATAATGCCTTTCCACCAAGTATTGACAGTAAACACTATAAAAGTGATCATTATTGAGGAAAACACTTGATAATACTAGTGCACAAACAATGAAATAATAATCTAAATTTTAAATGTGTATGAAATAAAGAAGGATCTCTGAACCATAATATGTTTGTTTTTGTATTAAAATTATTAACGGAACCAGTGAGAATTTGTTAAATATAATATGTTTAATAGTATAATAAATATAAGTATTTTTGCGGTATATTAACTATGAAGATGCTTTTCAAAGCTGAAGATGCGAGATTAAATTTAGGCTTAGATTCTATGCTTACTAAAAATCCAGCTTTCGTTAAAAAATCATAACCGAAGCCGTAAAAATAGTTCAACTTGAAATGTGTGATAATGCCTTCAAATAATATTGAATGTTTCCACATAAAACTGGTGATCTCAACATATCTAAGCTCGTAGCAACAGGTTCAAGGGTACTTACACGTATAGTACAGATATATTTGCTTGGCAAAAAACATCCCCTGAACTTTCACAAAGAGCTTTTGATATCGACAAATTGTTTTTTTCACGCGTTTCGCTTTCATGTAATATTATGGCTGATTTGATTAGACAGGTGAGCTTTTATGATACTGTCGGGTATGTGGGTGGAAAACTGGGTTTTTCTCACAATTATCTCAAAGTATTTTTCATATTTTTCCACCTTTTTATTCATTTGTTTCCATGTGGGAAGTACTTTGCAAATAATACATTTTGATCCAGAATATCATATATCAAAGTATTGAGTGGAATTTGAGCTGGTAACCACTGTGACTGAATTCAAGGACGTTTATCTTTGCGATGGAAGTCTGGCTTATATTTACAGACATATATTTTTATGTTTGTAAAATTAAATATCTGTTTAAGCAAACTGGGATAGTTTTAGACAGTAGTTTAAAACTTCCTAATTACGACCTTAGCTAGTTAATTGTGTTTGTGCCAAATTGAAAAGTTTTGACGTATACGATACTTAATAATAATACAGCCTGCGTGATATTTATAATAAAGGCTTTGTACTTATTTTTCCAAGTACCAAACTTCACAAATTTTTCATACTTTGGTGATTTAGAGAGTACATTAAAATAGACAAGTTAGATAAAACCAGAGTTGTAAAATTTGTTTTCTAGTATTAGCAAGTCTTTATTAGTATGACATTTTATGAGTAAAAAAATAAATATATATCCAAAATTTAAATATTATATCATCGTCAATGTATAAAAAAAACATTATTAGTGATAACATTTTTTTGATAAGGTAAAAATAGGCCAGGCAACTCTTGGCATGAGATTGAAATAATTGTGGAATTCATAGCTTTTTCCCTAATTTTTTGTAACGTTACAAAATACAATTTATTTATTAAATAGTTAAATTTTTTAGGCTTAGTAGCATGCAGTAATGACATTTTAGACTCCAGCGGTTTGTATACAAAAAAAAAAAAAAATGGAGTCGTAATCTTATTCATCAGTTCATTAAAGATTACTTAATAGAAAATACATATAGAAAATTTAAATAAACTTTGATTATTCCACGTATTGTGTTACTAACTGTGACACGTGTTTCGCCTCTTTCAGAGGCATCTTCAGACTTACTATCGCAAAGTTTGCTTAAGTAATGAAGCAAGATTGATTCTAACATTTTAAAATTATGAAATTACGAAATGGAGTTTTTGGGTTTTTTTTTCCTTTTAAGAGGAGCAAGGATGGGGGTGTAGAATCGAAATAAAGCAAACAAATAATGATACTAATGAGTTGCAATCAATCAGATTGGAATACGTGGAATAATCAAAGTTTTATGGGAATTTAAATTTTCTATAAAAATGAACTTCCACAAAGTTACCGCCGAAACCATCTAAAGTATTTTCATGTTAAACCTATTATCTGAAATGTATCCAAAATTATTTAAACGCTGTCATACTAATCCAGAGACAACGCTTTCGATATGATATAGAATTAGATTTTACTGAAATAGACAAAAATATCTAAGCCAAGTTCAAATTCAACTTAACTAGTCAATATTTATAAACGGGTAAGAAATAGGTGTCTGTTCCAGTTAACTTCGAATCGATTCGAGTGTCTGGGTTGGTTTTAAATAGAATTGACTGTGCTTTAAAAAAAATCACCTATTTATCCACTTAATTTAGTTTATACGATGTCTGGAATAATAGATAGTGTCATGCTGCACTACCGACTTTGGCAAGAACTTTCAATTAAAGTAGACGAAGCTTTTATTTTCACCACGGCTGTGGAGTCGTTAAAACAACCGCGGTTCCGACTACCGCATTTAAAAATGGTCTTACTGCGACTCCGATTTGAAAAAAGAGCATTTTTTTATTTTGAATATTTATTTAACCCGTAACATGCCATCCTTAAAAATCACGTTCCCTGCCATGATGGCATCTCAGTTTCACTGTTTATTGACAGTATTTAAACCTATGTTAGAAGCTAAAAATAATTATGTATAATAACAAATGTATATATGCTTGAAAATATATTCTAGGTCTAATTTTCACCCTCATTTTATTTATAAATGCTTAAAATGCTTGAATGATTTAATGGTTCAACTAGCTATGAATGCATCGTGAGCATGGAGGAGTTAAGTACACAGCTTTTTGTATTTTAATTACTCTGACTTTGATTTTGATTTTTTAACCACATCCGCTCCTAATGTGGGGCATTTGGAATTCTTCTGAGTTTTTTCATGAGAACTGCTTGTAACCGAGTTGCTCAATCTCTCTCTTTCAATGAAAGTAGGGATATAAGAATAGCCGCCTGTGTGATCGAGTGGTCAGCGTCGTTTGCTTCGGCTATGGAGGTCACGGGTTTGAATCCCAGTACGGACAGTTTTATAAATTGATTTTTCAATCGATTTATGAATTTCTGTTCGAAGGCATGGATGTATGTGATGTCTTGAATTCCCCCCCTCCCATTCATCCTATCCTATGAACGGGGCGTATCGAGAGAGATTAGCTAACCAGTCTTAGTCCTGTCCTAGCCCTATCATTCTATTCCTACTCTCTTTGGAAAAAGAGAGGTTGAGCAACTGAGTAACAAGCAGTTTTTGTAGAAACACTTCTGTTAAGATAAACTCCATAAGGAGTCCAAATGCTCCACATTGGGAGCGAACATGGTAAAAAAAAAGGAATATAGTTTCCAATGTTGCTGATTGTATTTATTTTCTTTAGTTAAGTTTGCGTCTAATGTGGAGCATGTGGACTAGAGCGTTTAATCCCGGGATTGTTACAGTACCAATCCCGAAATTTCGGAATTGAGAAAATTAGAGAAGGTTTCAAATTTTAGTTTATTTTGAGAATTCCGCCGATTTCTGGGTTTCCGGATTTGAAATTCTCGAAAGAGCTAAAAAACCACAGGATTTCAAAATCGCCCAGCAAAAATTTCTCAATCCTTATTCTTCAAGTCCTTAGCCTTTTTGTGATCCCGGAATTGGAAAAATAAACAATCCCGGGATCACCAAAAGGGTCCGTAATTCGATACCATAATTTGGACGTCTTATAGAAAATTGTAATATTCTTTTTTCGTACAGGAAAGGAATTATGGAATGTGATTAGAAAATAACTTTTTTTGGTTAATCGCTTTCTTTTTACGATCATATGAATAAGTAATAAAAACATTCATACCATTTAATACAAAGCGATGAAAGAATTATTGAAACCGCTTGTAAAAGCACTCGAAACCATTACCTAAGCCACTCGGCTACCAAATTGGCGGATAGTTATTCACAATATAAATGGTCAGTATTTCGTCTGGTAAATTGTCAGTATTTCTATAAATAAACACTCAATCTTTGTGCACACAATTATTTCAATTTATAATTTGAATTTGACTCGTGGTAGATCAATCGTTGTGATAAGGGATGGTTGCAAAAATAAATTTAATAGCTACGAGGGTTGTTGGAAAATTTTTTTTTACTTTTATGCACTACCGAATACATTTAAATAACCTATAAAATACGGTCAGACCTCGTTGATATACAAAAATACACATATTTTACGATTTACACCGCAGTTTTGTTGCCCCGAATGCCCCGTGCAAATAGAAACTACAGTAATTTTATGAGTAAAATGTGTTTGCATTTTTTTTCAATATATACTGTAAAAATAAATTTGTAAAACCGCTATTTTTGTAATAAGCCCCTGAGAGGTAAAGTCAGCCAAGTGGTACTCTAGGAAAAATGTGTAGGGTGCATTATAATATTCTACATGACTTAAAGTATCATAGTATCAAGTGAGCTTAGTAAATACACACTTCAATAGATTTTTTTTAACCATGTCCGCTCCCAATTTGGAGGATATGGACTCCCAATGGAGTTTATCAGACGTGTTTCTACGAGAACTGTTTGTTACTCAGTTGCTCAACCTTCCTTTTTTTCCAAAGAGAGTAAGGGATAGAAGGATAGGGCTAGGACTGGACTAGTGGTAAGCTAATCGCTCTCGATACGCCTCGTTCATAGGATAGGATGGGTGAGAGGGGGGAATTCAAGACATCACATACATCCATGCTTTTGAACAGAAATTCATAAATCGATTGAAAAATCAATTTATAAAACTGTCCGTACCGGGATTTGAACGCGTGCCCTCCGTAGCCGAAGCCAACAACGCTGACCACTCGACCACACAGGCGGCACAAGCACACTTCAATAGTATTATCTCCTTAAAAAAAAATATGCAATCCATCAAAACACCAAGTAAATAAGTGGTTGTGTTTACTTGGTGTCCTTGCAAAGTCCAAAAGAAAAATTTTATCAATTTATTTCTCAGCTCACTTCACCTCTCGCGGTTTTATATTATGCGATGACATTATTTTTTCAATTAAATAGTCCGTTTAAGGTTAAGTTTATGTTAAATTCATCATCAATTATGCGCTAAAATAAGTAATGTTTAACCGTGTTGAATCGAACATAAATCACTTATCTCATTTTTGTTACATTTATTTATTTTATTTTTTAATTTGAATCGTTCAAATTGTATACACTCCCAGACGTTTTTTCCACTAACGACCCGGGTTTCGCCTTTCGACATCTTCAGGCGTTCAAGTGCACAGATGGAGTTGGACACTTTTTAAAATTAGTGTATAGTATATATTATAATTATGAGAGCTAAATTTATTATAACTAAGATAAAAGCTATGGCTTAATTTGACTAATGGTTTAATGACGTTAAATTAAATGGGGAAGTAATCACTCAAATATATCGTCGTTGCGCCTTCAAAATCTGTTCTTGAAAAAACCATTTTTTTCTTTGCATGGTGCGGTGAATAATTATTATTTTTTTAATGCAACAATCTGACGACAATCAATTTCTATAGATCAGTGTTCCCCAACCGGTGGTCCACGGCCCAGTGCTGGGCCGCAGAGACTTTCCGCCGGGCCTCAAACAGTATGCCAAATTTCAAGAAATTCGCCACGCAAAAATATCGAATATAGGATTTTTTATCGCCGGCACGTTTTCTTGTATTTTAAGTTATTGTTAAAAAAAGAAGACATCAATAATGCGGCTCCGTATTTTGTTTCTTGGCCATTTTTGTGAGGTTACATATTACTCACACTTCTAAAATCCGGCTTCAAATTTGTAAAAGATGCAACACTCTACCAATAATTTTATAATACGTAATTGTTTTCACTTTTAGGGTGTTCACTGTGAATACTCGGTGGAAATGCATTATATTAATAAAAATACAATATTCCTTTGTACTTTATTTAAAAGGTCAGGACCGGTTTCGCTCATTACGAGCATTGTCAACTGGAAACGGTTGTATAGTTATGTCCATTTGTAACAATATAAGATCAAAAACCATTTATATTTCATTATTAGTGGTCCGCGATTTTTTTTCCTTTTTTTACCAGACCGCGGGTATAAAAAGGTTGGGGAACACTGCTATTGATCACTACACGTGACTACAAAGCCATACAGAAATTGTCGATGCAGAGAAAGACGATTCAAATCTAATATTACAATACCACCAAGCACCGTCGGTCGATTTTTTTAAAAACATGATATTTTTTATTTACGTAATAAATTAACGAGACTGTTTTTGTTTAAAAAAAATAAAAAATAAAATGATTTTAAACGTGCGTTTCATCGCATACAACCGTAAATATTATGAATGCTATTTCCGGACATTAGCCCCGAAGAAAAAATGTATTGATTATATCAAAACAGTAATGTGACCTTTTCATTAACGCGATTTTTATATGACGCCAGTTTTTACACTGCCAGAAAATCAGGCGAATGAATGTGAGTATGTTTTTATAATTCAATATTCAGATATTCCAGGGTACGCCAACAAACCGACTGCGGTCGCATTTTCAATTATAAAAAAAAATATATTGAGACCACTTTTTCAACCGATGTCGACGATGCCCTTTTGAGAGCCACAGAAAAATATCATTTTAGAAGAACCACTGCAGACGTTTTGGGGGGGCCACGACCACTATTTAATTTTCCCAGTTTTTCCCGCATTTGGTATTTAAAATTGAATTTTGACGTTACAAAAAGTACATTATTGGAAAATCTGTCAATTTGTATTTTTTTTAGAGAAAAGAGCTAATACAAAATCTCTCACACTTTTCAATAATTGAAGATTCAGTCAAATCGGCACTTAAAATTGACAAAAAATCTGAAATCTCTTATTTCGGGAGCGATCTTAAGTAATCATATTATGGTGAATAGGGATTTTGTCTCGAGACGTCCTGATACAAAATTTCCCGGGAATTGTGGCTGTGATTTATATTGTGCTAATAACATGTACATTTTAATTTTGAAAAAAACAATTCTTTTGGTTAAGAAACCCTCAAAAGAACTGATGTGTATTGAATGAAAGCAGATATAAGAGCAGAGCCCCAAGAAAAACGGACATGATATGGTTGGGACGTGACACTTACCCGGGGTTTTAATAAAATTAAGTATGCATATATAAAAGGGATCTGATAGAAAAACAGATGTTTGAGATTTATAATTTCGTAGAAGTTTCCAATACAGTGTGTTTATATATTGTAATATAACTGTAGCAAAAGCAAATTACAAAATATAAGAATTAAATGTTCATACGTGATGTTGTTTTATGTACAAATGTTTTTTCACTATTTCACAAAGGTACCAAAGTCTCAATAGGACAAAAAGTTCTAAAAGCTGTATTGTGAAGTTTCGGTCATAAATTTACTCTTGAAAGCGGCTTCATTGATATTTTTTCATTACATGTACCGTTATCATCCCTTATTGGTATAAATTAACCGTAAGCATTGCACACATCCATAATATAAGAAAAATAAATAATTATTAAACATTGTATTAAAAAACGCGATTTTTATTAGTGCGTACTTTCAAAAGGCGCCGAGTGTATGTAATACATACATACACGCAAATATTTGATTTTAATAAAATTATAATTTTATTGAAGGGGAAATAAAAGTCTCGAGTCCCGGGATGTCCCCGAAAACCCCGAAACTTCCAGACAGAAGAAACAGAAGTGACAGAATCCCTAATGGTGAATGAATCCCGAAATCCCGGCATCATAAAAAGGGTCCGGGACTGGATGACCTTAAGCGAGTTGTGGTCGGTATGAGTATTTCTTAAAAATAAAGAAAGAGTGTAGTAGCGAGCAGTTCCCGTAGAAATAAGTTCTGTTGATATACCTTCATTTTTAGGCCATATGATACACATTGGGAGCGGACATGAAATAAAAAACATCTTCTACAATATTTAGTATGATTGGGGCATGTTTTGCAAGGAAAATCTTAGATAAAATCCATTTGAATTTCTCTGCAATTTGGCCATGATCATTCTATGTGTAGTGTGTACTAGAAGTTGTTTTTTTTTATTTGTATATGTTTCAATTATGCAGCGTTTGGACAAAAAGGAAATGAGCATCAGAATTTCTTTTTTAGTCGAAATTTATTACTCGACGTGATATTATTGTATAATAATAGTATGAATTAATTTTAATTAGTTACCCCTTATTTATGGTTGTTTAGCCCTGCACAGCTTAGAGTGAAGGCTTTGTATAAGAAAGCTGTTGATTAATATACATTCAGAGAAGGTAAGCTAATCGTTCTCTCTGTGCCTCGAACATAAGGATTTTATGGGGGTGGATAGAGACCAATGAAAGCATCTTTTGACCCATACATTTAAGATAAATAAATATAATATAAAAAAAATAATAAAAGATTATTACTTTATTTGGTTATTTTTACTCTCACAATCGAGTAAGCTCATCCAGACAATGTCTGTAGAATCGAGTGAATAAAAAAATGATTTAAGCTTCTGATTAATAAAAACGACGAAGAGTCGATTTGGGCCTCCAATCCCAAGATCCCATCCAATTTTGTGATTTCAAAATCCCAAGATTGTGATAATGATTTTGAAATTGAGAATAATAGCATTTCTCCAAGATGTAATGATAGTGACCAATCCCCGGATCCCAGGATTGGAAAAATTGCCAATCCCGAAATTCCAGCATTACAAAAAGGGTCCAAAATTGAATGCCCTAGTGACGAAACAAAATGCAGTTTTTAGTGAAATATTAAAACAGTTGTATATTGTTAGACTTAGATTGTAGTCATTTTCAGTATGGTCAGTTTTCTTTGTCGATTCTTTCTGGAAATTAAGTTAGCGCCCACTCTGATTCATAAGAGATACATAAAAAGGTCACGTTTTATTATATAATACCACAAAGAACACACTACTGCTATTCAATTCGGTGTCGTAAAAAAATGACATCAAAGAGGAGAATTGGGACTAAATAGTATAATATTTTCAAGGTTTAAAAACAGTATGTATGTAACCATTACGATCACAGTTAGGGAATCTAATCCCGGGATCCCGTGCAGTTTTCGATATATTTCAATCCCGGGATTAGAAGACATAATCCCGAAACATTCGGGATTGATAGAATAATAGAATCGTCTTGGCATTGTAAAATAAAACGCACCCAATTGATTGTGTAAATCCTCAAGTATTATAAACAATGTTCCATTGTTCATTGTTTCACAATGCTCAGTTAAAATAACATATTCGAAAATAAACTCTGCAGACGAAGACTATAAAATGAAATACTATAAGTCACTTATGGTAATAAATTACGTTTTAATGAATCGCAAAAATATTAAATTCTAGAGCATATTATAGATTACTGTAAGTGGACACTTATGACGATAAGACGATTTTTATTAGTATGAAATGTTTCTTGTTTCTTTCTCATATTGCAATATTGATTGACTATTTATTTATTGCTATGTCATTTCGGCTTTGCTTTATGTTTTATGCGTTGTTATGTTTATTATTATCTGTCAAATCTAGTGTGAAGATAACTTAAGTGATTTTTATATTGTTACACATATCGACTTTGGAAAGGAAAAAAGACGTAACCCACAGTTTATTCAAAACAGCTTTTATTCGATAATCACAATGTATTCAACTTGATACACGTTCTATCAAAAGGATGCAAGCTGCAAATGCCGAATTAGTATCTTAATTTAGCATTTGAGTTTGAAAAAGATGACCTTATAAAATATTAAAACCAAGAAAAACGACTGAAATAAAGGTTTTTCCTAGAAAAATTCTTTGATTTATATTAGATTATGTCAATTAAACACCAGTTTAGAAGTGTCCGTGCACTTCAAGGTTGTGTATATTTCATAATTTTCATATGGCCCAAAATCATTCTATTCTATACATGTTCTATCTAAAGGATTCAATCTGCAAATGACGAATTAATATCTAAATTTAGCATTTGAGTTTGAAAAAGTTGACCTTATAAAATATTAAAACCAAGAAAAACGACTGAAATAAAGGTTTTTCCTAGAAAATTTCTTTGATTTATATTAGATTATGTCAATTAAACATCAGTTTAGAAGTCTCCGTGTACTTCAAAGTTGTGTATAATTCATAATTTGCATATGGCCTAAAATCATCAAAACACGTTTTTTGGGCTTCCTGTAAAATTTGATATGTGTGGGTTACGTCCTTTTTCCTTTCCACAGTCGATATGTATATGACTTTTTTTTTAAATAAAATTTCTGGCTTATGTTAGGTAAAACAATATCATAGTAACTCTTTAAAATTAGACTAAAAAAAAATCACTCTTTTTAGCTCCTATATAATACCAGTGTAAAAAAATATATTTCATTATTTCTACGGTCGTATTCCCTCTTGGGTCTCTTGACTATAATAGAGAATATAATATAGAATATGTTGTATTATTAATTTTCGACCAATGTTATAAATTTCATTTATAAAAGTAAAATGTGTAGCACTATAAAAAAAACCCCCCAATTTCGAGACAAGCCCCGGAATCCCGGGATCAACATTTTGGCTCGGGATTGGATTCCCTAATCACAGTCCATCTGAAAATCGTAAAGCATATTTATTAAATACACACGATAAGCAAATCGACGCGGTGAAAAATAAATTTTGCTTTTACTAACTCCAGAAGGAAAAATAAAAAATAAACATCATGTAACCATAAGCGATAAAATGTTTTCATTTTAAAAAGTAACCTTGTTTATTCAAGGAAACTTTACGAGTGGAAATATTTATATGTTGGGTCAAGTTTAGAAAATTTTATTTATACCACCTGAAGTTAATATTTTATTTAATTTTCATTATTTTCAGAGAAAAGTATTTCAACATGTACACGGTCGATTATTGATGGAAAGGCGTTAATACTAAAAATTAAACTCTACTTGTTTGTACTGATTTTAGTAGTATATACACACTTTTTTAAACCGGAGTCTAGCTATTTTTAAATGTTGCAGTCGCGGCTTTTTCTACGGCTCCACAACCCTGAATTTGTTATTTCCCACTTAGTTGACGCTGTTCATTAAATACTTTTTATGATTAATTAAAGAAAAATATTTTTGCAAATTTAAAACAAAATTCCTGATGTTCGGCGCTACATTTTGTTCCCATCGATTTTTTTAATCCTAGACTGGTCCCAATGTTTTTGCATAAAGTCTTCTATTGGAGGTGTCTTAATAGATTTTTTCTACGAGAACTGCTTGTTATTTATTCTTCACGTCCGCTGTCAGTGAGGTTTCTTACGAGAATTTTTTCTACTAGAACTTTTTTTTTATCATATCCGCCCTCCAATGTAGAGCATATGGACTCCTAATGGAGTTTATCTCAACAGTAGTGTTTTGGCGAGAACTGCTTGTTACTCAGTTGCTCAACCTCTCTTTTTCCAAAAAAAGTAGAAATAAAAGGATAGGGCTAGGACAGGACTAGTGGCTAGCGATACGGCCCGTTCATAGGACAGGATGGTTAGGAGGGGGAATTCAAGACATCACATACATTCATGCCTTTGAACAGAAATTAATAAATCGATTGAAAAATCAATTTATAAAACTGTCCGTACTGGAATTCGAACCCGCGACTTCTGACCAATGACGTTGACTACTCGACCACACAGGTGGCTTTTGTTTGTTAATTAGAAAAATTGAGCAACTTATTTCTCTTATTTTCGGAGAGATGTAGGAATAAAAGAGGTAGAAGACGACAAGTGGTTAGCTTAACCTTGTTATTTTTAGATTGTAAGGGTAGAAGGGAATTTTCAGACTTCACAAAAACCTATGTATCAGAATGATTGAAAAAATGCTGTTGATATTGAGACTTGAACCCGTTAGATCCATCACGAAACTCGTTGACCACTGGCACCACGACCTCAACAACATATACCTAACTACTATACAGAACAGAAAATAACAAGCTAGATAACAAAGATATGTTTCATTTCCAAATAAATATTAGATTTTATAAAGCAGTAGCGTATCTAGCATCTATATTCTCGAAGAAACCTTCGTCCAGGAGTTGATTAATGGCCCACGTTAATGACCACGATAAGAGATACTAAGCAAGGCGATTGTGTTACATACGGGCAATATATATCCCAGAGGCGGCCCTCGCCATGATTGTGTACAACAGCGGCTCTCAACTTTTTCAGACATGCGTACCTCTAGACAGCCTACTTCGCTCAACATCCCGCATATTACAAAAATAATACTATTTTATGTAGACGTGGTTTTAATTATGTGGTACATGCGAATGAATAGCATTGGCGTACCAAAGTGCGTGCGGGCAGGGCACGCGTATTTATGCTCTGCTGAATATTTGTTAAAACAAGGTTATTTGCGTTGGTACAACAATATCTTCACCTAAAAACAGTACTGAAACATCTTTTAAAAAATGATGTTTTGATTTGTTCTAGAAAGATTCTTTTTCCTTCAATAGTTTAACAGCTGTGGTGGAATATTTGTTTTAAAGTTAAAAATCTATTTTAATTTTCGATAAGCGACTTTACACGTCATAAAATAATGCACGGCATAGTATCTAGGGATTTGGAAGTCTCGGGGTTTTCAAAATCCCGGGACTCGAGGCGTGATAAATTCAAAGTCCCGGAACATCCCGGGACTCGAGACTTTTATTTCCCCTTAAAAATAAATATTTACATGTTTGTATGTATTTATGTATTACATACACTCGTTGCCTTTTGAAAGTACGCGCTAGCAAAAATCGCGTTTTTTGTAATACAATGTTTAATAATTATTTATTTTTTATTTAATGGATGTGTGAAATGCTTATGCTACTTACTAAGAAGGGATGATAACGGTACATGTAATGAAAAAATATCAATGAATCCGCCGTCAGCAGTAAATTTATGACCGTAACTTCAGAATACAGCTTTTAGACCTTTTTGTCCTATTGAGACATTAAAACAACATAACGTATGGACATTTTATTTTATTATTTTGTAATTTGCTTTTGCTACAGTTATATTACAATATATAAACACATGGTATTGGAAACTTCTACGAAACTATAAATTCCAAACATCTGTTTTTCTATCAGATCCTTTTTATATATAAATTCTTAATATTGTTAAAACCCCGGGTAAGTGTCACGTCCCGACCATGTCGTCTCCGTTTTTCTTGGAGCCCTCTCTTATACCTGCTTTCATTCAAAACACATCAGTCCTTTTGAGGGTTTCTTAATCAAAAGAATTGTTTTTTTTCAAAAGTCACAATTCCCGGGACATTTTTCAAAAAAGTCCCGGGACTTAAGACAACAAAAAACCCGTCCCGGGACGTCTCGGCACAGAATCATTAATAGTATCTCGATACTGGATTTTCGAAATAATATATATTTTTCAATATAAACTATAAAAGCTATTCAATTGCATTTGTTAGAAATAAACTACTAAAGTTATTTTAATTATGAATAATTAAATTAAGTGAATATCATTTATGTTATTTCCAAAAAATCCTTCCCACCCTTACAGTCATAAAGTAACGGGGCGCAGTGAGAGCAATTAGTTACAACTAGCCCAAACTCCTGTTCTACCCCTTCATTTAGCAAAAGAGTACAAATATAAATTCCGTAGAAAAAAACTGTTGTTAAGATACTTTCATTAGAAATCCATATGCTTTACGCTGGAGTGGACATGGATTAAAAAAATACATATAAATTAATACAGTAGAGCTTCAATTATCCGGACTAATTGGGGATGAAGGTAGTCCGGATAATCGAAACAATCACGACTGACAAGAAAAGATATGTAGAATCAGTATTAATATATATATTTTTTTTACTATGTCCACTCCCAATGTGGAGCTTATGGACTCCTAATGGAGTTTATTTCAACAGAAGTGTTTCTACGAGAACTGCTTGTTACTCAGTTGCTCAACCTCTCTTTTTCCAAAGAGAGTAAGAATACAAGGAAAGGGCTAGGAATTCAAGAGATCACATACATCCATGCCCTGGAACAGAAATTCATAAATCGATTGAAAAATCAATTCATAAAACTGCCCGTACTGGGGTTCGAACCCGTGACCTCCGTAGCGGTAGCCAACGGTGTTGACCACTCGACCACACAGGTGGCAAATTATTATTTTTTTGTCTAAATTTATATTACATATAGCTTCAGTATTCAATTATTTTTTGTTAAGATATTCAATTTATGATTTTTCCTTAAAGCAACTAGGTGTTATTTTTGAAGCTGCCAAACCGCCAATACTTTTAAGACACATTTGTTGTTCTTAGTTTACTCTTTTTACACTTTTTAATTGCTGTTTACTCAGAATTATCGATCTTTTACTTATCAACTTTTGCAACGACATAAGAACCGTTTAAGACTGAAAGCATTTCTGCTCGACGACCCGACATTACAAATTACAGTTTACACACAAAAACACGCCCTGACATGATGCTAGATACAAATATCTCTTCTAGGTTTGCTTATGTATTCATTGTATGTACATAATATGTCTGTATACGTTTGTTAATAAGAAAGTACATTCAATATAATATCGACTGTGGAAAGGAAAAAGGACTTAACCCACAGTTTCTTCAAAACAGATTTTTTTCGATAATCACAATGTATCAAACTTGATACACGTTCTATCAAAAGGATGCAAGCTGCAAATGCCGAATTAGTATCTAAATTTAGCTTTTAAGTTTGAAAAAATTACCTTGTAAAAAACTAAAACCAAGAAAAAAGACTGAAATAAAGGTTTTTCCTAGACAATTTCTTTAATTAATATTATATTATGTCAATTAAACACCAGTTTAGCAGTCTCCGTGCACTTCAGGGTTGTGTATAATTCATAATTTGTATATGTCACAAAATCATCAAAACACGTTTTTAGCGCCTCCTGTAAAATTTGATATGTGTGGGTTACATCCTTTTTCCTTTCCACAGTCGATATGCATACTGTGCCCACGCAAACTAGCTTCACTGTGGATTGTTCGCTTCTGCAGCGATCACACTATTCTGTCGGTGACAATGCTTATAAACAAAAACATAAGAAGTGAAAGTGACTCGAAGAACTTTGTCTTCATCTTGGAACTTTATTCTCCATCAAGCTGATATCTAAAAAAACTGTCAAATTCGGGGTAAATTATACAATTACCAAAAATTTGCTTTTAATTTTATTGTAAGCTTTTCTTTATTATTGAAAAAAGTCTTTTTATAAAGTACATAAAATGTACGGTATTAACAAGATAAACACTTTTTCAATTGATATCGAATCAAAACGTATTATTTCTATGAAAGTAATATAAAATGCACTTTCCAGGGTCGTAGATGTTGACCTCAACATTGCAGTAAGTAAATCCGAATTGAACGAGTCGCTCTATGAATTGCATTACGTGCTGCATTAAATTACATGAAAACAGTTTTTCAGTGGCTTACCATGATAATGTTATATTTAACTTTCTAATAATTCTTTGCTGGTGATTGTTATTTAAATATATAATCAATTTGTCTTTGTATCTTAAACTATATTGTCATATTTGATATTTAGTAAACTGACAATTATTCATGTTATATATGATAATTAAAACAGGAAAGAATTTTACGAATAAGCTATAAATATTCTTAGAATTTTTTATACAAGGAAGGTTTGTTTGCTTTTAAGAACCTTTAAATAATTTTATAATTTCACTAAGATGTTTCGCGCGTGCGAAATCGGTCCAGGTATATATTTTTTTTTGTTTGATTTGATTTCCATTAAGTAGTGCATATTTTAGCACAATGTACAGCAGGAATTCAAAATCAGTACAAAGAAAAATTGTGTTTTTATTACACTAAAAATGCTCTGAAGTTGTCTGCTCTGAGCAACACCTTACGGCACAAAGGAAGTCGATGTGTATTAAAAATATTTAATATCATTTATATAATTTATTTATCAGTGTTCTTCATAATAATGTGTGATTTTAAGGCGATTCATCAATGCTTCAATGAATATTTTAAATCGTGGCGTTGTTTTTTGCTTAGTTTGTGAAGTTTTTCGCCGCAATAGTCCGTGCGGTGAAGAATGACAATTTTACCGATGTTTCTAATGGTTATCAAACTTGGCGTGAAACTAATGTGTCTCTTTCGCTTTTTCTGTTTGTTCGTTTTCTAATCGGTAAATGGATTTGTTTATAAAAAAATGTCTGTGATTTTAGAAGAAAGATCTAGACGTAAGGTTTGTATAATTTTCCGTTTATCTGAACCTCGATCAAGTATTATTTTTTAAGCTTGTTAATCATAGAAAGGTCAATCCAGTGGCGCAGTAGTCGATCAACGTCTTAGATTCCATGACAGATCTCACAAGTTCAAGTCTCTTGGCGAATAGATTTTTTTTCAATCGATATATTGATTTCTGTTCGAAGGTATAGGTGTGTGTGATGTCTAAAAAATCTCTTCCAATCCTCAAAATAATAACGTAGCGAGATCGATTGCCTTATCATTAGTCTTATTATGTGCGGTCGAGTGGTCAACATCGTTGGCTTCGGTTACGGAGGTAACGAGCTCGAATCCCAGTACGTACAGTTTTATAAATTGATTTTTCAATCAATTTATGAATTTCTGTTCGAAGTCATGGATGTATGTGATGTCTTGAATTCCTCCCTCCCACCCGTCCTATCCTATAAACGGGACGTATCGAGAACGATTAGTTAACCACTAGTCATGTTCTAGTCCCATCCTTCTATTCTTACTCTCTTTGGACAGAGAGAGGTTGAGCAACTGAGTAAAAAACAGTTCTCGTAAAGACATTTCTGTTTAGATAAACTCCATTAGGAGTCCATACGCTACACATTGGGAGCGGACGTGATAAAAAAATATATTAATTTGATTTTTAAATTGGTTAACTATGGTCACACACGAGCCTACTTATTTATTGCAAAAATATTTCCCGGTACAAAATTTCAATAATAAAACTGAACAATTATTTTTATGACCCACTTTCATGTAACGCTGGGTGCCTCTGCACAAGACAATAAAATGCCCCAGAACTATCAAGCGCACAAAATCTTGATTAATGTTTCCTATTTTTATAAAATAAAAACAATACGAATTCAATTGTTTTGCTCTCTGGAGGAATAACGTTCCGCAAGTCGCTTCAATAAGAGTAGGCTTGCTTTCTTCAATTTCGAAAATCAATATCCCGATGGTCAACTTCTTGCAAAGAATTCAATATTAACGGCTTAACGTCCACTCAAACAATTGCAATACGAAAATAGTGATTTTTAATGAGAACCGTAAATAGAAGATTGACTGCTTCGACCATGGATATTAAATAATCGATTTTGAACTAGAATGTTTGGTATTTTTTCAATAGAAAAACAATTCATAACTTTTATTTTAACTATTTTTTTTTTATATATATACCATGTCCGCTCCCAATGTGGAGCATATGGACTTCTAATGGAGTTTATCTCAACAGAATTGTTTTCACGGGAACTGTTTGTTACTCAGTTGCTCAACCTCTCTTTTTCCAAAGAGAGTAAGAATAGAAGGATGGGGCTAGGACAGAACTAGTGGTTAACTAATCGCTCTCGGTACGCCCCGTTTATAGGATAGGATGGGTGGGAGGGAGGAATTCAAGACATCACATACATCCATGCCTTCGAACAGAAATTCATAAATTGATTGAAAAATCAATTTATAAAACTGTCCGTACTGGGATTCGAACCCGTTACCTCCGTAACTGAAGCCAACGATGTTGACCACTCGACCACACAGGCGATTTATTATATTATATTAATTTATTATAAAACTTTTTTTTTTTGTAAAGTGCAAGAAAGAGTTGGAACTTTTTCTAGGAATGTATTTTTACAACGAACAAACACTACTTTAAGCATGATGAAAAAGACTATTACCTCCATATCGACTGTGGAAAGGAAAAAGGACGTAACCCACAGTTTTTTCAAAACAGGTTTCTTTCGATAATCACAATGTATCAAACTTGATACACGTTCTATCAAAAGGATGCAAGCTGCAAATGCCGAATTGGTATCTAAATTTAGCTTTTAAGTTTGAAAAAGATGACCTTGTAAAAAATTGCAACCAAGAAAAAACACTAAAATATAGGGTTTTCCGAGACTATTTCTTTAATTAATATTAGGTTATGTCAATTTAACACCAGTTTAGAAGTATCCATGCACTTTAAGGTTGTGTATAATTCATAATTTACATATGTGACAAAATCATCAAAACACTTTTTTAGCGCCTCCTGTAAAATGTGTGCGGGTTACGTCCTTTTTCCTTCATAGTCGATATGCATGTCTGTATCAACGGTGTGGTCACCACTTAACAGAGTTATGCAGTGCATGAGAGTCCAGCAAAATGGGCAAATTGATTGAACGGCCGATTTGCACTTGTGGGCACAACCACCAGGACGCCAAATACGTACTGTGGGACTGACCTGAGATGAATGCCGAACGAGCAGAGCTTTTTGGTGTGGTCCGTCCTCATACTGGCCCAGTAGGCCACGCTAAACTGATCTCAACCAAAGCCAATTTTGAGGCATTTAGGATAAATTTGCAACATTGTGTGGGGAACGGGATATTCTTAATTCCTCTTAAAATTCAGCGCGGAGTAGATTAAACTCTTCCGTCACGGCGGATTGTCAGTATACGGATACACAGGATACTCATTATCATTTAAACTTAATTACTGAGAAAGTCACATTCTCTTTTTTCTTTCTATATGTATCTTTAAAGCACAACAGTACACGGTTAAAAGATAGGTTGCATGCAGCTATGTATCGGACAAATAATTTGAGGAATAAATTCATTTATTTTCTTGATCGCATTGCGCTATGGAAGTCATCCGTAAAAATGCGGCTGCATACACATAACGGATGGTAGTGGGATACTCAACAACCAACTTGTATATATGTGGCCCAACAATAGATTTGGGTTGAGTACCCCTGGATTTAGTGATGTTTTTGTTTTATGAAATGTACCGTATCGGTGATATTCATACATCATTTAAAAATATTTTCAAAGTCAACTCGATGTTTGCAATGTTTGGCCAACGTAAGTAATCATATTCAAAGCTTTCAAAATGACAACAATTTTCCGCATGGTTTTCGAGTAAATAAACACGAATATGCATAGAATTTTCAATGCTCGCCACACAGTACAACCTCAAATATTCCATTTTCTCTCCATATTAGGGAAGTAGATAAATTCAATCTGTCATCTGGGAAATTGTCTTTGGTCTGAAGTGAGACGCAGAACGAGTGCTTCCGTTTTCCGCGGGTTTTCACAATTCAAACAAAAAAGTGGCGCTTCAATATGCATGAGACTTTGAGACGTTTCGTGACCTTTCAGAGAAAAGTATGTTACAAAATCTAGGATATCGGTTTTGGAAAGGAAAAAGGACGTAACCGACAGATTTTTTACGATAATCACAATCTATACAACTTAATACACATACTATCAAAAGGATGTAAGCTTAAAATGCCAAAATTAGTACCTTAAAAAAGAAGGGTATGTGGAATTGCGATCAAGAAAAAAGACCGAAAAAAAGGTTTTTTTTAAAAAATATCTATATATTAATCGTCGATAAAGTCCGTCCGTCCGTATGAATGAATGAATGATGTCCCCGATTTCCCCTCCCCCTCCACAACCCCGCTGTCACCATTTTTTTATTCTTACCTTTTCGATGACGTCAAGAAGATGCCCTCCCCCCTTACCCCGCTGTCGCATTGTGAATTTTTAAATGACATTTTAATTACATTGTGTTGTGTTGTGTTAAACAATTTATTTTCGTATAAACCAAAAACAATCTGACAGGCGAGGGATTCGAAACCTAGTATTTCATTAATATCGGATAAAGTCAATTCAAAACCATTTTATCAGTCTCCATGTACTGAAAGTTTGTGCACACTGTATAATTTACCTTTGGTCCAAAATCATCCAAAAACGTTTTTTGTGCCTCCTGTAAAATTTGATATGTACGGGTTACTTCATTTTTCTTTTCCACAGTCGATATATTAAATGTGGAACCATGTCCGCTTCCAATTTAAAGTATGTTATATGGACTTCTAATAACAGAATAAACAGAATTAATTCTTCGAGTCTCGCTTGTTATTTAGATGTTTAACGTCTATTTTTCGAAGAGAATAGGGATACACGGATAAAGCTAGGATAGCACAAATGATAAGTTAAACACTCTTGCAATGCCTTATTTTAAGCAATTGTATACGTGAGACCAAGATCATTTGTAGCTAATAATTAATCATCCAGAGACGAGAGCTTTTTTTTCGATAAAAAAATATTTGTTTAGCCATATTGAAGACACGGATAACTTTTATTCCTAATAAATTAAAAAAAAAACCCCCCAAGTCGTTGTATAGAAACCCCGCATGACTATATGATCATGCTCATCCTTTTATTATCGTGTAATATTGTGTACGGACAGTTGTAAGGACAAAAGTGACCGTATGGGTTCGCAAACATTCAGGGTTGAAATATAGCTAAATGTGAATTTTTTAAAAATATTTACAATTTAACCTCTTTAGATCAACATAATTTCAATTCCAATATATTAGAAAAATAACTGTAAATAATTAAATGTTTTGATAAAAACACACAAAACAGTTTTAAAAAGTCCATTAAAAAAACGGAAATTCAAAAAATCGCATGTGCTTTTGGTGGCCGTTTCTGTCCCCACGGCTGATGACTTACTGAAGTTTGTACCCTTTTTAACCAAATATGAGTAAAAGCAACGATATTCAGGTAGAAAAAGGATGAATAAGTGGGATCAATAGACAACGGTGTTTACTGTGACCATATGGTCACGCTCGTCCTTTGAGGGTTTTAAGGCAACTGTTAAAGGAAAAACGATGAACACTTAGTGTTTAAAAAATTCACGCGGAATTCTACAAAAAAAATATGAAAATATATTAGTTTCTCAGTATAAGCATACGAAAAAAAATATTCTTTGATCGGAGTATTTCAAATCTGATTGATTCGGATGTCAATTGACTATTTATATGTACATTCGGTTCCATTCGAGGTGAAGTGAGCCAAGTTGTATTTAAGAATAAAAAAGTTTAGACGCGTTGTATTATTCTACACGTCTTAAAGTATCGTAAAAGTGAACCTCAGTTAATACACATTTCAATAGTATTTATTATCTTCGAAAAATAAAAATATTCAATCGACAAAAATACCAAATAAAGACGTGATTGTAATTAAACGTCCATGAAGAAGTTTTATCATTTTACTCGTTGGCTCACTTCACTTCTCGATGGTCAGTTTTAAGTTATAAATTGCGGTGTCTAGTAAGGAAAAACGATAACAACATATTTTTGTAAAATCTAAAAAATATATTTAAAAACTTAATACAAGCCTACGAGAAAAATATTTCGAATCATAATTAGCGATATATTCCTTATTAACTCTGATTGAATGTGGTGCCTTTTTTGTAAAAAAATTATTTAGCTTATTTTTAAATTTGAATCGTTCAAATTATGTACATTCACACAGATTTTGTCACTAACGACCCGGGTTTCGCTTTTCGGCATCTTCAGGCGTTCAAGTGCGCGGGTGAATTTGAACTGACGTGTCTATATAAGAAATAAATAATATTGAAATTAATATTGAAATTACACCAAGCACCTTCAGTCGAAAACCTAAAATATAGCTTATTTTTATTTAATTGTATTATGTATTGGCTTATAAACGCTGTTGTTTCATTTTTATTAAAATATCGAATACAAAACAAAGAAGAACTTTTGATCGAACAGTTTTTGCTTGAAATATAAAAACATTCTTTGCCGCCAATATTTAAATGTGTACATAGATAGCATTTGTCTTCAATTGTTTATGCGCTCAATTGACGCGGCGTAGAATTGCGGACGATAAATGTTCCAGTATAATTGTACCAGCGTAACTTGACTGCCCGCGAGGGCGCCACCATCGCATCATTAACGTTGCCACACGTCCTAGGGCGACAATTTTAGTTCTGAGTTCTGCCACAGTCAAGTTAAAATGGTACATCTCTACACGACACAGTGATAAGGACCGGCTACAAGTAACGCTTCATAGAGTTTAATCAAGTGAAAAATAAATAATTGCCTATCCCAATTAATTTTCTTAATTAAATCACACAAAATACATTAAAATAATAGATATTGTATTTTGTTTAAAATAACTTACCTTTGAAAGAGCTGCTACCGTGCTTTATAACCACTCACAATATTTTAAAACAAATATACTTTTCTTCACTATCAGTCTTATCTTTAAAAAAAATCAACCAGTGTAAAATTAATTCCAACCAATTGTGGTGTTCGCAAAATATCAATGAAAATTAACAGATAAGTAAATTCTAGGAATAGATTATTTTTACGTGTAAACTTTACGATTTTGAAATATGTTTTTTCGTTGAGTTAATATAAAATTTTGGTCACTGTTTTTTTAGATGATATTGTAATGATTCTCCGCCACCTGAAAAAAATAAAAATAAATCAGTGTCGGTACTTTAAATTAGGTAAATTAGGTTTTTGTCGTTGTAACTCTTTTTTTACAAGGTAGATAAGTTCTACGTTTTTTTTTGTTTAAAAGTGAAAGAACGAATAGAAAAATTAAAGACAAACAACATTGTGGCATAGAAAATCGTTTAAAAAATGTAACAATGAAGACACATTAAGTAAATAACATAGCATATAAATTTTAATTAAGAAAAAATAATACTTTTTATCACTGCTTTATCACTATTCAATTGCAAGGACTTTTATGAGAGACTGGACATAAATCTCGTTTTCATCACCATAAATTTCTGACACATCTTATGTGTTAGGATCTAATGAAGCCTTTTGTTTATTATAATTGGCTGGTGTTGTTAAATATCTTGTTATTATAAAATCCGTTATCCGCTTTTTTAAAACCGGATTGGATGGAGTGAATTTTAGATATCACAAACAACTATGCCTTCGATACGAAACCAGTAAATCGGTTGAAAAATCAATTTATGAAACATTACTCACCGGGATTCACGCCCATGAGAACCGTGACCGGATCAATTGTTACAACTCGACTACGAACCCGACATTTGCCCCTTCACCTTATCATAAAATTGCTCTCGGTCTAAAACGATTCTCAGGCAGTGTCTCGTCATAGTTGTGGAGATTAGATATCGTTGGGTTAAAATGTTTCCCTACTTCGCTGTGAAACCTTTGAGATATCTCACGAACGAACTCGCGGATGGTAGGTATTTTCAAGTCTCTGTGATACTCGACGACCCTCCATAGATCTTATGTCGTCTAAAATTAGCACTTTTAGAACGAAATTAGCATCACGAAAATGACTCTCTTTGTTTGACTTTCTTCGTGCACTGTATGTGTGTATGTATGTATGCGTATGTGTGTGTACATGTACGGATGCAGTATGGGGAAGCATATAGAATGTGATTTGCAAAATAGTGCATATGGAGTTCCCGTGAACTTCTTATCTCTGTAGCGATCGCGCCCTTCTGTCTGCAAACGATGGTAAGGGGATGCAATTTACAATTCTTCAAAAACTTTATCGATGAAGGAGACTAGAAGAACCTTGACGTTAGCGCGTCCTGGTACTTGAAGCTCCATAAATTTGATATCCAAAAAAAAAAAAAACATAAAATTAATATCATCGATGACTACTAGATGCGTTAGATTCTCGTCTAATGTCTAAATGTCTAATCAAGGCCGCCCCTCGATTTGTTATTCAATTTATGAGTAATTGATTTCTAATCACGATAATAGACTTAATGTGTTGTTATCAATAATAATTATGCGTATTGCTGAAAACGTTACAATTCCAAAAAAATATATACATATAGTGGAACCTCTCATAACGAGAAAAAACAGATTGTGAAAAAATGCTCTCTTGGAGAGCGATATTTCGCATAACAAGTGATGCAGAATATTGGAAAGATCACTTTCACATCGTTGCTTGCCTCAAGATGAATGAAAAAGCGTGGGAAGGGGTTACCAAGAGGACTCTCACTTCTGCTTGTAAGAAGCTTTGGCCAGAAAGCGTTGTCGAATGTGATTTTGAGGAGTTTGAAACAGTACCTGTGGAGTCTACATTCAACGAGATTGTATCTTTGGCCAAAACCATGGTACTGGAGGTGGAACACAACTATATTGATAGGCTTATGGAAGAGCACGGGCAAGAGCTGACCACCAAAAAGTTTATGGAGTTGCATTGTTTTTCACAGCAATAATTTATGGAGGAGAGTTTGTTAGTGGAGAAGGAGGAAGTAGCAGAACAACAATCTTCTGGCGCAATGAGTGAAATGCTGAAATCATTTAAAACTGTTGCATCGTACATTGAGAAACATCACCTTAATAAGGAGGTGGCTATGCGTTTTACAAATGTATTCAATGATAATGCTACCAAATTTTGAAGCGTCGGCAAGAACAAATGTCTCAAGACAGCTTTCTAGTAAAAAAGAATAAATTATTTGTCCTAATTGATAAACAAGTCGCTTTTTTAATTGTTTTTTGCAAATCGAAATCGCATTCCAGGATGTTACGCTCCATAACATGTTTTAAGTGTGTAATTTTATTTGAATAAACGTTAAAAATATTTTTTTAAAAAAATCCGTCATCAAACGCATTATTGTATTTATATTGTTTTATATGGAAAAAATGTGTTGAGGTTTTATGAATCCACTGTGAATTTCTCATCTTTCTAGTGATCAAGCCTTTTCTGTCAGCAACGATTAAAAGAAATGCATAAAAACAATACTCTCAGAGAAGATAAGGACACGAAAAGTTCTATTAATTCGACATCCAACTAGGAGTTGAGCTTAAGCCCGCCTGGTGGCTAAAGCAACAGAGGTCGACAACTGATTGAAATGAAATAAATCATAAAAATATGAAAACGTAGTATTTTGACACGTCATTCATTAAATCATGAACAAATGTGTTTTCTCTTAAATAATTAATCAAAGTTAGTGAAATAACTTTATCGAATAATTATTACGGGTCAGGGGTGTGAGTAGTCCGGTCAAACACTCCCCTAGCTCATCTGTCATAGCTGCAGATTGATTAATCACCGCCAGAAACTACAGCGCGAAAATCGAAATTATTCTGTCACCTTGGGAACTAATTCGGCCTACTGATATGTACAAATGATCGTAATGGAAGATTCCAGAAAAGTCCCAGGAATATATTATTAGAACCTGTTATTTATTTATGATGCATGAACAGATTTGCATACCAATATCTATTTCTATCGCCCAACTAGTGATTGAAATACCGGTATCAACGAAACCGGGACGACGGTATTCATAGAGTATTTTCAACGCTCGGGTTTTGAACATTTTAAGATACCGGGATTTTGGTATTGAATCAAAATATAAAATTGACTGATAAAATTAGATCTTTTAATGAATTGAAATATTTTAAATCTGCTAAGAGTAACTAAGGTTTTCAAATTTATGAGACTTTCAATTCAATATACAGTGAAACCTCTCATAACGAGTTTAATTCGTTTCAGAATCTTACTCGTTATGTGAAACACTCGTTGAGCGAAAGAATTTTTTACTATATATATATAATATACTATAATATACTATATACTGGGTATATACTATATACTGGGTATCCATACACGTCTACAAATTTACAAACAAATAAATTATATTAGAAAGTAAACTGAGTCATTTTTTTGATACTAGGGGTCGTGTTTTCCGTTTTATAGATTGTAACTTTCTTCAATTTATAGTGGGTCGTACAATTGAAAAAAAAATAATAACTTGGATTATTCCACGTATTGTGACACGTGTTTACGTGACACGTGTTTCGCCTCTTTCAGAGGCATCCTCAGACAATCTTACTTTCACAATGCTTGTTAAGTACGAATGATTTTAATTTTAATATTCTAACATGATATATTATAAAAATAAAAACGGGAATATAAATTTAGCAGTGGCGAGTAGGGTATCCAATCCCGTAGCCTTTTTGTGATCCCGGGATTTCGGGATTGATTCATTTTCAATCAACATGAAAGCGTGTATAATTTGAGAAAAGTTTTGGTGTCGGAACTTTACATT
The DNA here is from genome assembly GCA_030503985.1 of Himalopsyche tibetana. NCBI lineage: Eukaryota > Metazoa > Arthropoda > Insecta > Trichoptera > Rhyacophilidae > Himalopsyche > Himalopsyche tibetana. The sequence continues at coordinate 19,050,071 of JAPJYX010000006.1, forward strand.
ATTTCATTTCCAATTTCAAAAACCCAGGAATTTGCCGATTTGCCCAAAATGTCAGCGTGACTCGTTTTATTTATTTTTTTTAGCTCTACAAAATCCAAAATCCTATAAATTTTCGGGATTTGCTAAAAATTTCTCAATCCAGAAATCCCGGAATCGCGACCATACCAATCCCGGGATAACGGGATCACAAAATTTGACGGGATCCCGGGATTGGAAAGCCTAGTGGCGAACAACCTGTCCTATTTAAGATATTATTTAACAATAATTCTTTATTGTTAATATTTTTATTTATTTCTAAAAATTCTAAGCTGAATAGCTTCATTAGTAAACAAAACAATATTTCTTTGTACTTCATTCCACTTTATTAATTAGGTCAGGACCGGTTTCGCTCATTGCGAGCATTTTCAACTGATAAGAAAAACATATAAACAGTGCTATTTATACAAATTTAAATTGAAGTAAAATGTGTAAGCAACTATTAACAATGAAAAGGATTTACAAATTACATTATAATTACACAAAACTAAATGCTTAACACCTATAACATACAATTAAAAATTCATCACCCTAAAAGTGATGAATAGCTTCAACCTGTCACGATCATTGATATGACTATGTTATCAATTATATAGATTGTAACAATTTATAACAGGACGAAAAAAATAACTACTCTATGTCTAAAACGTTTTTTTAAGTATTTGTTTTAAAATGCTTCTCAGAGGCTAAGCAAGTTCGATTTTTAACACAATCTGTGGTATAATTTTGTTATCTCTTTCCAGTGTAACTTTTGAGAAAATTCACGAAAATATCAAGAAGAGTCTTTTAAGACTATATGTAGCAGAAAGTTGCGAATTATCTTGGGGCGTTACATATAAATGTAGCAGTGATGTATTCTATACAAAAAGTATCAGTAAAGTAAATATCAAATGTGAATAGTGAGTATTGATTAAGTGAAATCTTTTTTATTGCACTTGACGATCTGCGAGTCGATTGACCTTACTATTTATGCGTTATCATCCTAAGAAGCAGCGGCCGCCAATTTGTTTATTTTAATTTTAAAAATATGCGCTGAAAATATCCAAAACACCTGCCAAAGTGTCTGCGAGTTCAAAATTACTATCATTATCGTAAAGTAGAAAATATCTTCATATATGTAATACAAAGCGAGTGAGAAATATAATATTTTTTTCATAATATTTTATATACTTTTCTTGCGTTGGTGGCGTTTGCTCTATTTCATGTATTAATTTAAAATTTTAAACCAGCACAAGAAAAAGGGTTTCTCTTTCTTTTTTTTAATAAAGAATACATTGTTTTACATAGTTAGACTATAATATAACATTGTTTAAAAATGTACAATATTGATATTTTTTTAGTCAAACACACCTTATAGTATTTTCAACTTTGCTTTTTTCCCATGTAACGCGGAGGAACGGTGTTCCGGCACTTTTTTCTCGCCTTTTTTAATGTTTCAAATCAACATTCGCAAAATTTTATTTTTATTTTGCTTTTCTTGGAAGCCATTGGCTGCTTCTCTCTTTCCTTACTTTTGAATTTTATATGACGGGTACCCTAACACTCATAAGTTAATTTCATAATACAAAACAATACCAGGTCCATAGACTTACTCTGTACCTAGAACCAATGGTCTAATGCGTGATACATTTTTTTTAAGAGTAACAAACAGTTCTCGTTCAAAAAATCTGCTGAGAAACCTAAATTAGGAAGTCGTAAGATCCACATTGGGAACGGACATAGATTAGAAAAGACTTGAGGAAAAAGTTTGGCAAGAACTTTTTTTTCACAAAAAAGCACTGGTAATAAAAAATATCTGCCCCTTCACACCGTGAATAGGTCTGATATAACGTGATCTTATTGTTAACGTATTGCCAGCCCACTGCCATATATACTGGCTTAGAAAAGATAGACCCTTTCTTTTTAGTTAATCCTTTTTTTTTCAGTGAAGTGAATACAATACGATGCAATGCCGAAACTTACCAACCATTTCAAATAATTCTTGGGTAACTATTTCTTTTAATCCTTCACGGCTTCCAAAGGAGAGAATATAGCTTCCTAGTATCTCATTAGATTGTTTTTTAAGAGAACTGTTTGTTACTCAGTTGCTCAACCTCTCGTTTGCAAAAAGAGTTTGAATAAAATAATATAACTAAAATAAGACAAGTGGTTTACTAATCGCTCTCGCTACGCCTGTTCTATAATAGGTTGGGTGGGAGAGAAATCAAGACATTACATACATATACAGCTTTCTTACAGAAATATATATATGTCGATTGAAAAAACTGTCTGTAATGAGATTCGAACCTGCGACTTCCGTGTTCTGACGTTGACACTCGACCACGTACTAAAGATTTAAATGTCTTTACTTGAATCTTAACAGTTTTCTACCAAACAAATACCAATACTTTCGATGGTTTCGGCGGAAACTTTGTGGAAGTTCATTTTAATAGAAAATTTAAATTAACTTTGATTATTCCACGTATTGTGTTACTAACTGTGACACGTTTTTCGCCTCTTTCAAAGGCATCTTCAGACTTACTATCGCAAAGTTTGCTTAAGTAATGAAGCAAGATTGATTCTAACATTTTAAAATTACAAAATTACAAAATGGAAGCAATTTTAAGCAATTTTAAGAGGAGCAAGGAGGGGGGTGTAGAATCAAAATAAAACAAACAGATAATGATACTAATTATACTAATGAGTTGTAATCAATCAGATTAAAAGGAAAAAAACCCAAACCTCCATTTTGTAATTTTATAATTTTAAAATGTTAGAATCAATCTTGCTTCATTACTTAAGCAAACTTTGCGATAGTAAGTCTGAAGATGCCCCTGAAAGAGGCGAAACACGTGTCACAGTTAGTAACACAATACGTGGAATAATCAAAGTTAATTTAAATTTTCTATTAAACAAATACCAATTCAATCAATAAGTATTATACATTATCGAAAGAAGTCGTATTTATTTGCCTAATGCTTTGAAATTTTCGAGTTCGTCGGCCTTCATTTGAATTCTTATTTTTGTGTAAGATTTTTATTTCACGAGAACATATTTTTTTTCCTATTTCAATATTTTGATTGCCACCGCCTCCATGTCAAAGAATTCAATAAAAATGCATTCCAGTCGATGATTATTTTTCAATACTTCTATTCCTCCATTTAATCTTAGAATTTCCATAATAATAGCAGTCGCAGGGTGCCATTTGAATAATATAATCTGTTTTTTTTTATCGTCATGCGAATATCGAAAACGTACGAAAATTACATTCAAATTTCATATAGAAACTTTTCAAATTCGGCAGTTGCATTGTGGTTGTTCATTTTTCATACAACATTATTTTTTAATCCGTGTCTGCTCCCAATCTGAACCATATGGCCTCCTAATATATGTTTTTCTACGATAACTGTTTGTTACTCAGTCACTCTACCTCTCTTTTTGCAAAGAGAGTAGTAGGGATAAAAGCTAAGACAGGATTGGTAGTTAACTAAACGCTCTGGCTTCACCTAGTTACTTCAAATTGGAAGGTCTTGAGAGATCTGTCAAGCTTGTCAACAATACTCAAATTACTAAATTTCATTTACGACAAATGGGCTTGTACAACACGTAGTGTCAGTAAACAGTTGACTTGACTATTCCATATATGAAGTAGTTGTTGAAGTATTTAAAAAAGCGAAAAATGTGTGTTGGTATGATTTTCATATGAGCCCCTCAAATATGAAAGTCACGACAGATGTAGAATCCGAACTCAAGTTTCATTAATTTTATTTAGCCTTATTGCAGTTTTGTAAATTGTTTTTATTATCGGTTATATAACAGTAAATGATTGTCAATCGTATGTTGGCTAAATTGTGCTTTCACGCCAATTGAAAACATTTCTAAAAATAATGGAAAATAAAATAAACTTTTATGAATTGACGTAAAATTGATAAAGAAAAACATGTGCTTCCTCGTTTCCAAGACAGATTTATACGTCATCGGCACGTTTTCGCCGACAAATCCGATATCGCGTAACCTTCATTTATATAGAAGAAAGTATAATTTGAAACATAAACAATCTTTTCTGCGGGCTTGGCGGTAAATTTGCAAAAATACGATTTTTAAACGAATGTTTTTCTACCTATTAGAACTGTTGAAATTATAATTAATTTCACACCTTGTTCAACCTTTTCTAATCCTTTACCAGTGGCGTAACTGTAAAATCTGGACCCATATGCAAAAGTTATCAAAATACGCCTATTTTTTCATTCTGTAGGACAGTGTTTACCAAAGTGGTACGCGTACCCCCTGGGGTAAGTGAAAAGATTGGTGAGGTCACGCACTGCACCGGACTTTGGCTGCGCCTGGTGCAAGAACAGGCTTATACTTTTTGATTGTAATTAAAGTATTTGCATTATTGAAAATTATAGAAGCGGTACACATATGCCACTGCTGTAGGGTAAAGTATAAATAAAAAAATATGCAAAAAAGGACGGCTTTGAGTTGTGAATTTCTAGCTTTCGACGAATTAAGGACAGTATAAGTCTTTTCTGAAAATTTTCATCTGGCAATAATATCAAAAAACAGCTATTTTCATTTCGCACGTACAGACGAAAAAGGCCTTCACCGTTTACTTGTTCGGCAGGAACTTTTAACAAATATTAATTTTATTATTTTTCTTTTTAAATTTAAATATGGTTATAAATTTGCGCCTTCTGAGTCAATTATGCGTCGCATAGGCTCCGTTGTATGGTAGTTACGCCACTGTCCTTTACCTACTAAATCATTCATTCTTCGTCCTTCGCTAATTTACCTTCGTTAATCATCGTATAATCACACGTTATCATTAATGACAACGCTTACCTGACTAGCTTAAGACAATCCTTATATTACTATAATTGAAGCATTATTGTATTTTATGTGATCAGGAAAGAAATATTATACGAAGAGCAATTTATTATCCAATATCTGTTTCTCACACCATTCTTCATCCTTTACACTCTTTATGGTGAAATTTTATTTTTTTCCGGTCAGAATTTATATCAAAATAAATAGTCATAATGTAAATGAAATTTTAAAAAACCTAACCTAACCTAACCAAAATGGTTATAAAATATTTTGACCTTATAATATTTTTATTCTGACCAAAAATTGATTTAAATTCTGACCAATTTGTTCCCATTGTAAATGATCAATTTCATATTATATTGATGCTTTAAACTTTAAACGAATTATTGACTTGTATCCAATTATTTAATACTTTTATTTGTATTATTTTAATATATTTAACATTGTTTTGTGAGATCCTTTCGATACCTGCCGCGTTTGCTATTCAAAACTATGTACGTAAGCGCTTTTGTTGGAAACTCGTAAGTAACCTTGTAATTTTTTCAATTTAATTTACTACGATATGCAAAATGACCAGCTCTACAAGAAGGGATAATAAATGTCACTAATTTTCGATAAAAATATAGAGACCGATAACGTTTTTGTTTCAATAACCGTCTTCTAAAAAAGGATTATTTAATGTATTTCAATGTACTTGGGCAGGCATTTCCAAAACGCTTCAAATTACTACTTGACGACATTTGTTATATTAAATTTAATTCTGTAGATCTTCTCAATGTCAAAACGGACATTAAATAATTACAACCAGTCGTTGCAACTATAATCGTACCGCAGGGACAAAAACTTTGGTAGATATTAGTAATATTCGTTTGGCTAGACAATGTTCTTTGTTGAACCATAGAAACATTAATTACTTATAACGTTAGGTTAAATTAGTAATATCGAGATTAACGACTTACCTCTGTTCTCAGCACAGTCGAGGTATTTAAGAATTCATAACCGCGCGTCTGCCAATTCTAGTTATAAAGACAGGGTAGTTTTTGCGAAAGGGAATATATATTTTTTAATAACATTCTGGTTTGGTTGGTAATTTTGTTTTAGCAAATTTCTATACACCATTTCGAACATTGAGTAAAGTTAAACTTAATATTCGAAATGAATAATAAATTACGACTGAGTAAGACAGTTAATGCGAAAGTGCGTTAATCAGTCTGCTACTCATCATATATATATCGAATGTGGAAAGGAATAAGGACGTAACCCACACATATCAAATTTTACAGGAGGCGCAAAAAACGTGTTTTGATGATTTTGGGCCATATACAAATTATGAATTATACACAACTTTGAAGTACACGGAGACTTCTAAACTTGTGTTTAATTGACATAATCTAATATGAATCAAAGAAATTGTCTAGGAAAAACCTTTATTTCAGTATTTTTTCTTGGTTTTAATTTTGTAGAAGGTCATCTTTTTAAAACTTAAAAGCTAAATTTAGATATTAATTCGTCATTTGCAGCTTGAATCCTTTAGATAGAACGTGTATCAAGTTTAATAAAATGTGATTATCGAAAAAAACCTGTTTTTAAAAAACTGTGGGCTACGTCTTTTTTCCTTTTCACAGTCGAATTATATATATATATATATATGCAGAGCTTTTTTCCCATGTAACTCGGTGGAACGGCGTTCCGGTACTTTTTCACGGATTTTTTAATATTTAAATAAATAGTGGCATTTTTTGTTTAGAAACCATTGTCATTTAAGATTTCGACTGAAGGTGCTTCAATATTATATTTGCGAAAAATTAAAAAGGGTATACCCGGGTCGTTAGTGACGAAATTTGTGTGAATGTACATAATTTAAACGATTCAAATTTACCATTGTCATTGTTTATTTGTGAGGGGTACCGTAACACTCATAAGTTAATATCATAATACAAAACAATACCAGGTACATAGACTTACTTTGCGACCAGAACTAAGGGTCTAATGCTTGATATATTGTTTTTTTTTATATATAAAGTGAGGTTGAGTAACAAGCAGTGTTCGTAAAAGAACTTCTGTTGTGAAACTTTCATCGGAAAGCCATATGCTCCGTATTGGGAACGAACGTGGATTATAAAAAAAATCTTTAGTGATAAGCTTAACCCTCCACCCTTCGTAACCCTTAAATAACGGGACGAAGCGAGAACGATTAGTTAACTATTATTCATGTTTTATTCATCTCCTTATATCCCTAGTTCGTCCTAGGGTATCTAATCCTGGACCCCTTTTGTGATCCTGGGATTTCGCGATTGACAATTTTTCCAACCCTGAAATCCAATTTACAAAAAATACCAATATTCTGAACCTTCTTATTTTTCTTTTTTTTTAAACTTCGCTCAACTTTCTCTAATTTTCTCAAACCCGAAATCCTGAGATTAGTACTGTCACAATACAAGTATTTTGGAATCACATAATTGGACGGGATCCCGGGATTGCCCAACCACTTAAGCCTACTTATCTTGTCGAAAAAGATACGTTAAGCAACTGAGTGACAATTAATTCTCATATAAAAACTTCTATTGAGATACCTTCATTAGTAGGCCATATTTTCCACATTAGGATAGGACATGTCACATGGATCAAAAATGATCGCATATTTTAATATTCGATGTTCGAATATTCGAAACCATCATTTACAACCCAAACGTTGATGTTTACAATAATGCTTAAAGATTTTTAAATTAACCCTAACTTTTAATGATTGAAATTAAAAATCAACCATAAATGAAATGATGTGACAATGCGCTCATTCAGTGATATTATATCGCCACATTCAAAATTGTAATTAAGCAAAATGGAATAAGTACCATAAATGGATCTAATTAATAAGCAATTAACCATTTCCAAGCGGTTTTCTTATAATTTGAATTGGAAATTATATTAAACGTGTGCTTTAATTATTGAATAGCGCTAATTAGCGCCATTAATTATTATCGGCTTCTATGTTATTACATTGTTATAGAATTCTCTGGTAAATATCTTTAAAAAAGCTTGTCTGGTATGAACGTTGAAAACATGGACTCTCTCATTACAAGTTGTTTTTAAGAGAACTGAAAAACGATTGATTAAGGAAAAAACTACTGGTTTACTTATTACTCTTTTGCGCTTTGTTGTGAGGTGAACAGGAAAGTATTAAAACGACATAGACATTTTTTTGGTTTCAAACCCATTAATTGAATAAAAAATCACTGTACGAAACTACTCATTCCTCAAATTTGAATTGTTCGAATTTTGTACTTTTCCATGAGTTTTGTCGCTAACGACCCGGGTTTCGCTTTTCGGCATCTTCAGGCATTCCAAGTGCACGGATGTACTTGAACTGACGCGCAGTAAACAGTTTGTATCGTTTATAAACAAAAATATAAGTAGATCACTATGTTAAAAGGCTATTAAAATGTAAATTAGCGAAAATTAAATGTATACAATTTTCAATGGATTAAGTGGGTTTGTTATAATTATGGGGATTTTCCGATTCCAGTAAGTAACACCACACAGCAAGCCGAAAAGCGTTGTTCACATTATCTATTACCAAGGCTGTGGAGTCGGAGTCAGAGTTGGAAGTCGTGAAGTCAGGTGTTTTTCCGGAAGTGGATTCGGAGTCGGAAAACCCGGAGAAAAATAATTTAAAGATATTGAAAAATGAATAGTTTTTTCATCATATTGATTGGTGATACCAATGTACGAAATTCTCCTTTCAATCAGCATCACTGTACCTGACTGGACGAAATCCCAACACTGTTGTCTACATTACTTGTTACCAAGGCTGTGGAGTCGAAGTCAGAGTTGAGAGTCGTGAAGTTGGGTGTTTTTCCAGAATTAGAGTCAAAGTCGGAAACTCCGGAGAAAAAATATTCAAAGATATTGAAAAATTATTATTCTATTCATCATATTAACTAGTGAAATCTATTCTAGTACCTAGAGTGATTTTATGGTATACAGATATGTTAGTTACACAGAAATATTTGAAAAAATAATTTTGGAGTCGGAGTCGTCTTTTTATCCGACTCCACAGCCCTGCTGTGTATGTATAAAATATACATGATATAAATTATAAAAGACAGTTGTATTCTATTATTTGTATCAAGTAATTCTTCTAACCTTGCTGATACGTTAAATTTACAGGGTAATTATCAATAATTCTAAAAGTAAGATTTTGCTTTCAAAAAGAGCATTTTTTCAAAATTAATATTTCAGTGTTGCATTATACAGGTTTATCTTTCAGCAATCGACTGGCGAAACAATCATTAAATGATTTTTTTCTCATTGTTATTTATGGTAGCGAATAGCGATATACACATATACAAATAATGTTAAAAAAGGAATAAAAGTTAATAGTCAGTTATTTTAATTAAGTCCGTCGCTTTTTAATGATTAAGTATCACTTCAAAATATTTACAAATTTAATAATAGGGTAATTTTAGTTATCCTACGTCGTAATTCTATTTTTGAAAACACAAAACAATCATCGAGTAAGTCGACCTTCATTCGTTTTAAAGCGACGCCATTTTGCGTGCACAATTATAAACTTCTTTATATTGCTACCCCATATAACTTCAATAACTTATTGGTGAGAAAGTTTCACGTATGAGGCAGCACTCTCCTAAAACTAAAAGTACATTTATAACTTTGATACAATCGCATTAATTATTCATAAAATAAAGGGACGTAAGTGCTATATGTGCGTACGCCCATTCGGGGTAAATGGATCAATTATGGACAGGCCCGCCCCGAGGGCTGCAGCTGCCATAACTCTTCGAAGCATAAATAAGCGTTTATTCGATTCTTTCCGACATATCATGGAAGATAGATTCCTGTTTTTTTAACCAAAAGGCAATCAATTAATTCAACAAGAAGGCACTTTTGCCAAATCGAATACAATTAAACGATTTTTTGTCGAATTCTATTCAAACTGAAAAACAGTATCATTATCACAACATATCATTTTTATTTTAACAATTAGTATTATTATTAAATGCATGCCCGCTCTCAATGTATGTGGTCTCCTAGTGAAGGTATCTCAGAAGAAGTTTTTCCACAATAACTGTTTTTTTACTCAATTACTCAACTTTTCTTTTCATCGAAGAGAGTGGGGAAAAAGAAATGATAAGGTTTGGACTAGCGTTTACTAAATTATTGTCGCTATGCACTGTTATATTAGGATATAAAAAATAATGGGGACTTTTTTAGACATCACAAACGTTCACGTCTTCAATCAGAAATTGATAAACCGATGGAGAAAAAAATGCTGTTCGTACTGGGATTCGAGCCCCGCTATCTGATCTGATTAGCTGTCTCAACAAACTTAAAAAAATACATTTTTTTTAAAAAAAAACATTATCTAGATTCTAGATCTTTGTCTGCCAAACTTTGTGCCGCAAGTAGTCTCAGGTGTGCCGCGGAAGAAGAAGTCTAAAAAATGTTTATTTTAAATATTGCCTATTCATTTAAATTTTTCGCGTTCACGTTCGTAAATATTGGTCGACGTGACACATTTTCCACATTTTCTTTTTTAAAACACCTTTATTTGGTGTGCCACGAAACAAATCCCATTCACCAGTGTGCCTAGGAGTAAAAAAGTTTGGCAGACACTGTTCTAGATAATGCTATTCGCCAATGGTTTGAAATATATTTCATTTTTAATACTTATTCATTCATGTTTTAATAATTAAATAAAACTCCGAACTACATTTCGTGCCTTACGGTTTGCGATTAAATCGCTGCTAGTAGTATAAGAACAACACGTGCTTTTTTCGATGCGTGCCAAAAAAAGTTTATTTTTATAATATTCCCTTGAACCTCTCGCGTGACATTATATACACGCCACTGTTACGTTATTTTCGGTATCATCATTAGTCATCGTCAAACGGTGGCCAGATGAAGGTCTGCCCCACACTTTCGAGATGTCCGGATATAAAAACAAAAACATATAATGTCATTATAAGGAAAGGAACTAAAAAAGTATTTTTAAATATTGCCATTTAACTTAAAAGTATCACGTAAACCGTAATTATTTTAATTTACATCATATGGATAATTTTCGTAACCTTTTTTTCCCCCCAGCGGTGGGCTGCTTACACATTAACAAGGGCCTCACTTTATCTAAAAGTTATTCGCGGTGTTAATCTGGGGAATGAGTGGATTGTTTTATCACTATTATACAAATATACGCAATATTTGTTGGGCAATCGAATGTTACTTGTTGGGTGTTCACTGTCAATAATTGGTGAAAACGCATTATATTAAGAAAAACACAATATTTCTTTGTACTTATTTCAACTTTAATTTATTAAGATCAGGTCCGGTTTCGCTCATGACGAGCTCAGTTGACAATGCTCGCCATAAGTGAAACCGGTTTTAATATTGGTTAATAAAAGTGGAAATAAGTACAAAGGAATATTGTGTTTTTCTTAACGCTTCTCTTACTATGCAAAAAAATCACAAGCTTCTGAGATGTGTAGTCGTTACACATCAGGCAAACGGGAGTGAATCATGACAATTATATGTAGTACTGCTGTAGTAGTGTTACATAATTGTCATGATTCACTCCCGTTTGCCTGATGTGTAACGGATACACAGCTCAGGAGCGTTTGCTTTTTTTGCATAGTAAAGGGAGGGTTAATCAAATGTTACATTATGTGCTCATAGTATTAGTACAGGGGCTCCTAACCGGCGAGGATTCCATGCCTGGGGAGGAATTTTAAAGTTCCAGGGGGAGGAATCATTGGATTGCTAGAAACATGTTTTTTTTTAAATTGAAACTTGATTGAAAATTCTACTGAAATTATTGTTCATTGAAATATGATTCAGTTATATTAGTATGTTGGTAATTAAACAGTGGTGAACAAATTGTTATAACTGATTTGAGATTGTTTTTTTTTCGTAATTTTAGGAAGGGAGGAGCTACAGCGAGCTCCCTCTGGCCATACAATATTATTCAACTGTCAAAATTCCTATATAACACGTAAAATCACGATAAAATTGTACCGTGATATGGCAACACCAATCGCTGCTCATAAATCCCGCCATATCAAAAGCCACAGGCGTCTATTTAACTGCTGTGAAGTGAGTAAAGAATCCGTCGGGGCTACCAGCTCACGGAAAACTTCCCACACTTTAGCATTATTTAACACGCGTTAAATTTTTTAATCGCGATCTGATGAATGATTATGTGTAATAGTCTCACCGGACTATTATTTTTTTATTGTTAACTGCCCTATAATTCAACATCAAACGTAACATATTTTTATTATAGTTTATTTACCGAGATCAAATAAAAACGATGAGAGTACGAGTTTCAAATTTGTTATTATAATGCGACATGAATCTTTGTCTTTCGCCAAGTCCTTGAAAAAATAGACAGCACTTATTTGAATTGGGCTGTTTTTTGTCATTCGAATGTTATGCTTTTCTCAAGAAGGGTCCTGGGGTTAAAGCTATACAGAAAAACTTGTTTTATTTTCAAGGTTGTAATGTGAAATACGAATTAGTTATAATATAATAAATATCTCACAGATTCTAGCGCAATAAGAGTAAATAAAAGCTTTTGTTTTTTTTAAAAGTTACAATTGGTGCATTAGTAAATACTTCATTTTTTTTAAAACCATGTCCGCTCCCAAGGTGGAGCATATGGACTCCTAATGGAGTTTATCTCAACAGAAGTGTTTCTACGAGAACTGCTTGTTACTCAGTTGCTCAACCTCTCTTTTTCCAATGAGAGTAGGGATAGAAGGATAGGGCTAGGACAGGATTAGTGGCAAGCTAATCGCTCTCGATACTCCCCGTAGAAAGGATAGGATGGGTGAGAAGGGGGAATTCAAGACATCACATACATCCATGCCTTTGAACAGAAATTCATAAATCGATTGAAAAATCAATTTTATAAAACTGTCCGTACCGGGATTTGAACCCGGGCCCTCCGTAGCAGAAGCCAACAACGTTGACCACTCGACCACACAGGCGGTGGTGCAATAATTAAATGAATGTGAACCCTGAGGCGGCTAGTGGAACTTAGAATAAATAATTTAAGATTTCGACTGAAAGTGCTTGATGGAATTTTAATGTTAAATTTGAATCGATCAAAATGAACACTGAGCAGTGGTGGATTAAGCACATGAGAGGCCCCAAGAGCAATAAAATTTGAAGGCTCCGTTTTTCGGATAGCATAGGAACATCAGAAACTCCATGTAATAAATAATAAATACATATATACAAATCTGGAAAAAAAGTATACGGTTTATATGATATGCACCATTTTTGAGGCCCCTGGGGTAATCGCTTATAGGGTAATCCGCCACTGACGCTGAGCACACTTTTAGTTAAATCTTATCTGAGAGTATGGAACTTTTAACGTTCTACATTCATATCATTTTTTCAATTCAATTCCACACTGGCAAGACTTATTTCTTAATAATGGAGCTAAGAGTGATTTTACTACAATTTCGTTGTGTAGCGGCAATAAAATTTATAAAACACATTACCAAACAACGACTTTACTTAATCAGCAAACTCTTAAACGTGTAAAAAAAATTACCGCAATTAAGCGAGGATTAATATATAATTATCTTTTCTTCAAAGATAAACAATCTTACATGATTCATAACATAACACACAAATCATCCTCCACACATCACGTTAGTCGTTGACTCTGCTGTCAAAAATCATACAACAGCCATCTTGTTTTATCCGTGTGATGTCACCATTCGAACGCATAGGTATTTGCTGTTTTCTTCTCGTTCCATTTTTAAATATCGCTTACTTATTTTAATGCCCCGTAAAAATGGCGACGTTTCAAAATTGTTTTGTTTTTGTGGATATTGTGGGCGTCTGGCGGAAACCGGATAACTTTAAAAGTTTAGCTTCCTGTAAATGATTGCGTTAATTTATAATGCTCATTTAAAATGCAATAAGCCATTAAATCTAACCAGTAAATATATCGATGTCAAAAATATAATTAATCTTTGATAAGAGACATTTTGTTGGTTCATAGTTTCTGGTGTTTTTGTCACCTGGCGTAGATATTATTTAAAATTAAAAAAAGCAATGCATTTTCATTGATTTATTCAACAAAAATATATTTTAGAGAAGTAAGCTTAGAGTAGTACTAGATTCCTTCATTTTAACACCGTAAAATAAAAAAGAAATTATCAGCTACTGAGAAAATCTCACCAGCGGGAATAGTTGTCGTATATCAAATAGTTTCAATATTCTGGGGCTATCTTGTGAAGGGGGAAGTATATTCTGACCAATACTAAAAGAGGGAATTAAGCAAAAAAGGTTGATATCCTCTACTGTAATATTAGAGATTCGAAAAAAGTCCGGTCTTAGCTATATCCTTCTATCTTCTCTTTAAAAAAATTGAGCAACTGAGTGACAATCACTTCTCGTAAAGACTTCTGTAGCGAAAAACTCCGCTTCACATTAAGAGAGGGCATGCTTAACCTTTAGAGGAGTGTGGATGTACAGTGTGTACGTCGGCGAAATCTTTCGATAGAGGAGTGTCGACGTACTTTTAACATAACACAGTAGTATGTGCCTGTGAGCTTAGATAGGCTCCAAATATGATTTTCATTACAATCTGTTGACATTTAAACGCATTTATACACCATTTAAAAATAGATTTCAGCTTTAAGAAAGGTAGAAATAAAGTTTTTAGTTTTTGACAGGTTGCCGTGTGCGTCATAACGGACTTTCGTGGCAGATCCATACATCGCAAACTCTAGAATTTTATTTTTTTCCGTGTTTTACTGTATTAGAATGTGTTGTACTGTGGTTTTTAGTTTTTCTTACCGTATTAAGTAATTTGAAATGCTTGTCCGAACTTATTTCCGCTGTGACTTACCGTATTATAAAGTGATTTGAAGTGTTTATATTTTTTTTGTGACGAATTTTGTGTTTTAACTTGATTGTATCGTATCTTATCGTATTTCAACGTGATTTTAAGTTTTTTTTTATTTTCATATCGTGATGTGCTTCGTCAAATGAGTTCCTTTAAAGACAAAGACATTGATGACATTCTCATGAACTCTGACAATGAATAGTAAACATCGATACAGTGGCGTAGCAAGGGGTGGTGCTACAGGGGCGGACCACCCCGGGCGGCAATTATTTGGGGGCGGCATTTTCAAAAAAATATACAATAATTTTTGATAAACTTAATTTAAAAATAAAAAAAATCAGCCAACTGTAGTTAAAACTTCATAGATAAAAAATAGAAGTAATTTGAAAACAAAATTGAAGGAAATTTTGGGGGTGGCAGATTCAAGGACTGTCCCGGGTGGCAGGACTCCTTCCTATACCACTCCATCGATAGCATGATGATATATCGATGGAATATGGTTCTTCTTCATCTGTTGACGACGAAAAGCCAGAGACATAACGTAGCGCTAAGCGTGGTCGGGAAGAAATGAGGATTTGGAACAGTTCTACTTTCACTCCAACGCTTCATAAATTTGTTAAACTTTGAATCCGGAATCAAAAATAAATTAAAGTAGAAGGAGACAACACCGAGCTGGAATGTTTTCAGCTATTTTTTACAAAAGAAATTTGAGACACGAAAGTCATCAAGAAGAAGTGGGCTAACACGACAGTGCAAGAAATGCATGATTTTCTGTTCCCCATTATTTTGATGAGCTTGCTTGAGAAAAACTGAATAAAAAATACTGGATTGTATAAAAGGCTAAACTTATATATACAGTAATACCCCGCTTTACGCGAGGGATACGTTCCGAAAAAAATCGCGTTAACTGAAATTCGCGTATATCGAGGTTTATGATTAAACATAGTCAAAATTTAATACAAAAAAATACAAATCATTTTAATCAATCACTTTAATTCTAAGAACACTTTATGCAATACATACTCTTATTTTTTACGGAAAAATACATCTATTGTCTTTTGGGTAGCGTTTTGTTTACGTTCTTGTAAAATACGTTCATAACACCCAACACTGTTTTTAATTGTTTGACACACGGTCAAGACACGGTCATCATTATTGTCTATACTCTGCAATATATCCAAACCTGAATAAATTTTTGAAAGTGCATTTTGTATTTCCTCTGAATATAAAACTTTCTCTTTCGAGCGCGAAATTTGAAATTCGCGTTATAGTGAAACCGCGCTTAACGGGGTCGCGCTAAGCGGGGTATTACTGTATATAAATATTAGCATGTCAAAAACTTCAGGTTACGAACCGGCCCTGGGTTTTATACAATGTAGTTTATGTTTATTTTTAGTAGTATTTGGTATTTTTTAAATTATTATTTAAACGTTTTTGTGAATATGTAAGGTTTGTGACCCCTGGATTCAGCAAAAAGTTTTTCAAGGATAACATCTATAAATATTAACTTATATATTTTTACATCATTCCAGCAGTCATAACATTGTGTGACTTTTTCCATTCATTGGAAAAAAGTCACACAATTGTCATTTTAAAAGAACTCAATCCTCACAGCAAGTTCAGTGCAGATTTACTCACTCCTCCAAAGGTTCAAAAAGGTTCACATATTACAAATTATAAATTTATTAGTTTTATAAAGAGAAAAACGATTATAACGTACAATATAAAGGTTGAGTAACTGAGTAACAAGCAGTTCTCGTAGAATAACTTCTGTAGCGATTAATTACATTCGCTTCACATTAAGGAAGAGGGGACGTGTTTTAACAAGGTTTAATATTACATATTATAAGCTTATTGGTTTTTGCAAAGAGAAAAACGACTAAAACATTTTAAAAAAATGAGATTGATCGATTGAGTAACAAGCAGTGCTAGTAGAAACACCTCTCTTGCGATAAACTCCACGCGCTGCACACTGGGAGCGGACGTGGTTGACAAAATATCAAATATTACAAACTATAAGTTTATTGCTTTTACAAAGAGAAAATCGATTAAAACATACAAAATAGAGGTCGAGCAACTGAGTAACAACCAGTTATCGTAGAAGACTTCTGTAGTCGTAAATTTCATTCGCTTCACATTAAGTGTGGACATGTTTAAAAAAGTTTCAAATATTACAAACTATAAGTTTATTGCTTTTACAAAGAGAAAATCGATTAAAACATACAAAATAGAGGTCGAGCAACTGAGTAACAAGCAGTTCTCGTATAAAGACTTCTGTAACGATGAACTCCATTGTTTTTTTTTCATTAACGGGGGACACGTTAAAAAAAGATTAAATATTACAAATTAAAAGTTTATTGATTTTGCAAAAAGGAAATCGATTAAAACATAATAAAAATAGAGGCTTAGCAAATGAGTGACAAGCACTTCCCGTAGAAACATTTCTGTAGTGGTAAACTCTATGCCGCCTGTGTGGTTGAGTGGTCAACGTCGTTGGCTAACGCTACAGAGGGCACGGGCTCGAATCCCAGTACGGGCAGTTTTATAAATTGATTTTTCAATCGATTTTTGAATTTCTGTTCAAAGGCATGGATTTATGTGATGTCTTGAATTCCCCCCTCCCACCCATCCTATCCCATGAACGAGGCGTATCAAGAGCGATTAGCTAACCACTAGTCCTGTCTTAGCCCTTTCCTTCTAATCCTACTCTCTTTGGAAAAAGAGAGGTTGAGCAAATGAGTAACAAGCAGTTCTCGTAGAAATACTTCTGTTGAGATAAACTCCATTAGGAGTCCATATCCTCCATATTGGGAGCGGACATGGTAAAAAAAAAACTCTATGTGCTTTTCATTGGGAGCGGACATAGCTAAAAATATATCAAATATTTTATTTTTTTTAACCATGTCCGCTCCCAATGTGGAGCATATGGACTCCTAATGGAGTTTATCTCAACAGAAGTGTTTTCTACGAGAACTGTTTGTTACTCATTTGCTCAACCTCTCTTTTTACAAAGAGAGTAGGGATAGAAGGATAGGGCTAGGACAGGATTAGTGGTAAGCTAATCGCTCTCGATACGCCCCGTTCATGGGATAGGATGGGTGAGAGGGGGGAATTCAAGACATCACATATATCCGTGCCTTTAAACAGAAATTCATAAATTGATTGAAAAATCAATTTATAAAACTGTCCGTACCGGGATTTGAGCCCGGGCCCTCTGTAGCCGAAGCCAACACCGTTGACCACTCGACCACACAGGTGGCAAATATTACAAATGTATTTATTTTGCAAAGAGAAAAACTACATTAAACTAGTGTTTTATGAACTGTGAAACAACTTCAGTTGAGATATTTAACTTTATTAGTTATCGATATGGTTAAATGATAATAATATAGAATTAGCAAATTTCTATATAGCGTAAATAAAAAAGAAGTGTAGGGAAATGAATGCAATATCCATAATCACTTAATAGTAATCGTAACGTAGATAACAAATTGTCATATGGACTTTATTAAATAATAAAAATATGATACTTATTTATCATTGGACATTGGAATAGGGATTACAATACCGGACAAATATATCAATATCAGTGTTTCGGTATTCCATAATCAATACCGCTATTGATATTGAAAATATCAACACCGGTGATACAATACAAAAAATGTTTCAATAAAGCAATAATATACATCTAATTGGCGTCTCAATAGCGATTAAATCAAAATCGATATTTCGATATCTAATAATTCGACTGTGGAAAGGAAAAAAGACGTAACCCACACATATCAAATTTTACAGGAGGTGCAAAAAACGTGTTTTGATTATTTTGAGCCATATGTAAATTCTGAATTATACACAACTTTGAAGTGCAAGGAGACTTCTAAAATGGTGTTTAATTGACATAATCTAATATTAATTAGAGAAATTGTCTGGGAAAAACCTTTATTTCAGTATTTTTTCTTGGTTTTAACTTTTTACAAGGTCATCTTTTTCAAACTTAAAAGCTAAATTTAGATACTAATTCGGCATTTGCAGCTTGCATCCTTTTGATAGAACGTGTATCAAGTTTGATACATTGTGATTATCGGAAAAAAGCTGTTTTGAAAAAACTGTGGGTTACGTCCTTTTTCCTTTCCACAGTCGATGTATAAAAAATATTGTTTGTTTGTTCGTATTTTATGCGTTGCCAGTTGCTACAACGCTCATCCAATTGCAACAAACACTTTGTTGCACTTTCGGGAAGGTTATAGGCATAGTAAAATTAGCTTACAGTAGTAATTTAAGATTTCGACTGAAGGAGCTTAGTTGAATTTCAATATTAGGTTTCGCCTTTCAGCATCAACAAGTTGAGGAAAAAAAAATGTTCATGTACATTGTATCCGATTTGCAAGAAAATAATGCTACAGCGAAGGTTTACCGTTGAAAAACTAACACATTTATTAAATTTGAATCGTTCAAACTATGTACATTCTCAAGATTTTGTCACTAACGACCCGGGTTTGGCCTTTCGGCATTTTCAGGCGTTCGAGTTGCACGGATGAACCTGAACTGACGCTTAGTAAATGAATGTTTCGTGTTTATATAATAAATAAATGTATCAACGAGCTTAAAGCCAATTGCTGACGAAAAGGATAAGCCCATGGGAATGCCCACAGATTTGAGTAGTTAGTTGTTTTAAGAATTATATTTATTTGTTTGTCGGCAAAAGTTTTATGATCATATTTATATAGGGTATAGAAGTGTCAAGAAGGGTCAGTTCAAGTTCATCCGTGCACTTGCACGCCTGAAGATGCCGAAAGGCGAAACCCGGGTCGTTAGTGACAAAACCTGTGAGAATGTACATAGTTTGAACAATTCAAATTCAACTTACAGTAGGTCTTATATATAAAGATCAATGTTTATATGTCTGCCATTCAGTTAATTTTGACAACGTATGCTTGCACTTGCGCGAAGGTTATAGTACAATTAACTTACAGTTGGTGGCACGCGGTTCGTACCATATACAATCGGCAGCAAACGTCAAACAGACAGAAAACAAAACATGCACTTCAATAAGCACAATTAAATTAACACTTGCCGGGAACCGGCTAGTTTCAAATAAAAATAAACGAGCGATTTTATTTAATAAATTACGGTTTCTGAAAATAATAATACACCATTTAAAATGGTTATCAATTCTGGAAAATGTCAATATTGTAACAACTCTTCGTTGCGGACAATTTTATTAAAATATGAAATGATTTCTATACATTCAACACGAGGTTTCGCTTGGCTTTTCCTATATTTACGCATTTTCAGAATGAGTATTTTAGTATTGAAATTATATATATCGGGATTCAGAGTTTCGGTAATACCGTTATTGCTTTCCCTACACTGTATGACATCTCAACGACCAGGATTACTCAGGAGGATTAGATTAAATATATAATCTCTACAATCAATGAGTCTTCTATTACAATGTGGATATACATTATACCCTACACCACCCTAAACACCCTTCTTACATTGAAAACAACGCAGCGTAAAATTAGTTAAGCCGTATTTAAAACTGTTGTTAGATTAATTTTGCGTTTCATACTGTTCGAAATGAAATCCCTCAAAGCTTGTTTGCGTGGCGCAAGGATGTGCGAAAAATTAAATATAATTATAGTATATTTTCGAGCTTTATTTGGCAGTGATTATTTTATGATATTAAATCAATGTTTTATTATTTAACCATGCTTGGTTTCAATTGCAAATCACAACAGACAATGTTCCGCGGGTAACTGTGTTAGGCTGAGACACATCGCATGGAAGCACAAATTTGGTATTACATAAAGCTACACAAACGCTGCAACGTAGGCACGTGAAACGTAGACATTCGTCTGCCCTGCACTACGCACCGTTGTAGTTTCGGCCAGTATCCTTTTATGTGTTGGATTCTATTATCTTTCCATAAGACGCGGTGAATACTTTGAAGGCCTTAGATGCAACCAAGTCGACATGACCGACGGGGCCTACAGGTCCGACTGATCTCCCCGTTCGTTGTTCAAGCCTGGACATTCCCAAAAGATGTAATTAGCATCTTTATATCAATATGTTTGGAAGAAAACTTATAATATCTTGAGTAGGATTCCTTAAAAATTAAGTCCTTCTAACTCTCTTTCTCTGTAGGCAGATGTTTGCATGCGGAAATAAAGAAATATAAAACATCTTCTCTCAGTTACATATAAATACAACTCAATATATAATTGTATGGATTTGTCAAGTTGCAATGGATTTGAATTGAATTGAGATATATATATATATAACTAAATGGTTCACTAAAAATATGAGATAAATAACAATTATCACTTTTGTACACCTCAGTTTAGACGTGTCAAAGCTTTGGTATCTCAAAACTATCAAATTCTAGATGCAGGCAGTACTATGAAACTAAGCCATAGATATTATCATTCAAACAGTTGGAACATCTTAACAGGCACATGCACGATAATCTAGTTTTTTTTCTCCATTAGAAATATTGGACTTGCTTATAGTAATTATGTCTTCAACTTATATGTATAAGTCGAAATGATTGCAGCAAATAAAAGTGAAACTCAAGTCTAATCCGTGAGCCTTAATTTAAGCCCAACCAGGTGCACAGCTCCAAGCCTTAAAGTTACTCTCGTAAAATAAAGCTCAGGAAAGCTTCTCATTGTTCTTATCATGCAACGTTTATAGCTGTATCATCTCTATAGAGGCTTTTCGTGTAAATAATAACTGATAGCTAATTTTGTTAACTAAATAATAAAATGTAAACTTTTACAGATCACTACAGGTAAAAAACACATTTTTATAACATACTAGCGAGTACCCGGCATGCTTTACAATGCCACTCAAATAAAGAAAACGTTCGTGTTTTAACAGCTTAACGACCGCGGACGCGTATTTGAGTCTTTGAAAAACAAAAGTTGCTGGCCGGCGGACTCATTTATGCGTATAGGCGAAGTATCTGAAAGCTAAGAAAATTAAATTTTGTAAAGATATCTCAATTTGTTTACAAATTATAGTGAATTTAGTAAAGTTACAATTTTTGGCAAAATTTGATTTCGCCAGGTGAAATTTTATAAAAAAAAACGTGCGATCGTTAACCTGTTATTAAATGTGTTTATTGAAAAGCTTTTGGATACACAATATATTATTGCATATAATTACATAGGAGTGATAAAAAAAACTAACTACTTCACCAGGACACCGAGAATTGCTTTGATATAAAGCAAGCCTCGTTGTTAACGTATTGGCAGACCACCACCAGCTGTATTAATTCAGAAACCTTTGCGGACGTAAGCACAACAACTCTTCAGAATTTTATCGTCATCGTATGAGCGGTATAGGAACGCATAAGGGACAATCAAACAAACATACATTTATATATGTACAGATTTATATAGATCTTACAACGTAGGATACTATCGCATTTAAATATGATTCGAGAAAATTCGTTATTTTGCACTTTTGTGCATTTACAAATGTATACTTACTAACAAGTGCATAGTAGCCTATAAAGCCTGGGTGCAAAACAATACCGGCTTTATTTTTTGTTCATATTATTAGTTTTTTTTTCTGTGAATTATGCAGTGTTCACGAAGACATTCAATACAATATTTACGTTGCCCATACGTAACAGTCTTATCGCTGGTGTGTATCATTTTTTACTGACTTATTGTTTTTTAATAAGGGAAAAATTAAGTATTTATTTTGACAAAAAATATAATGTGAAGTTAAAAGCCATTGCCAAGGGCAGAGTTTGCCAAACTTATAGTGCAGTGGAACACTTCGCAAATCTAGGAATGCTACCGGAACATTGCTTATTTTTGCGTCAGGTTATTCATAAAAG
The DNA here is from genome assembly GCA_030503985.1 of Himalopsyche tibetana. NCBI lineage: Eukaryota > Metazoa > Arthropoda > Insecta > Trichoptera > Rhyacophilidae > Himalopsyche > Himalopsyche tibetana. The sequence continues at coordinate 19,072,648 of JAPJYX010000006.1, forward strand.
TAAACATATTGAAACAAATATATGTTTTAAATCACTTATTATTTATTAATTAATTATTTTTAAAACATGATACATAAAACTATGAGGATAAATAAAACTCTTGGTGATTCGAAATCTGACGTTGGATATTTGACGTTTTCAGCATCAGTGAAGATTTATCATCACTTGATCTTCAATATGAAGTAGATGATGCTTAAATGTGTTGCAGCGTATATTAATTACCATTCCAAATTTACGCGGAACACCTATTTGGTTCCCACGGAATATAGTTTGGGAAGCCGAAACTGGTCAAGGTTATAGAACAAGGGTGGGGAACCTTTTCTTTTTTAAAGGCCACATTCATTTATCTGATTGATCATAAGGCCGCAGTAAAGAAAAAGTTGACACTAGGGAATCTTTGGCGGGCGATTTTGAAATCATGGTATTTTTTAAACAGTTTCAAAAGTCAAGTCAAGAGGGCGCCGGTTCACCACCACTGGTATAGAATATATGCCACGTTAATAACAGTGTAAGCGAATTATTTTTTATATTTACGAGAGTGTTTTTTTCATATAAAATACTAAATAAAATTGTTTTACCTGTGAATTCACTTGCATGATAATGCAATGAACAACTGTATGATCGTAGATTTAAATGCCGTGTGTCTTTTAATGCGTGCACAAATTAAAAACATTCCATAACATATATTACCTTTTTCACTAATAACGAAATGTATTTGCGAATAAAAACTCGATTTCATTCATCGACCAGGTGTTGTCCCACTAATAAAACAACGCCATGTTATCACAAACGTAAATAAAAACAAACTTTTACTATTTCTCCATGGCAACTGTGTTTAAAAACTTTGAAAAACAAACGCGTAAACTTAGGCGGAAAGCGCGATGGAAAACTGAGGCGAAAAGCACCTGCCTCCTCTACGAACCGCAGGGTACTAAAAGCTCTGCATAAGAATTCGAGCTTTTCGTTGTCGGGAAAATTCGCAGCGCGTCGGAATTTTCCGAACTCTCCGGCCGGTTTTCTCGGAGAAAATTCACATCGCTCTACACCTGTAAGAATATAACTCAAAGATAAACATACATTATTAATTCTCAAGTGGACATTGGGTGTATGATATTGATAAGCCAGACACATTAAAGAAAATAAGGGAAAACTTGGCAACAATCCATTTAATTAAATATATAATATAATAACGATTAAATAAAAACAAAAATATCACTACACTACAAAAAAATACATTATAATTGATTTTTAATTTGAATCGTTCAAACTATGTACATTCTCACAGATTTTGTCACTAACGACCCGGGTTTCGCCTTTCGGCATCTTCAGGCATTCAAGTGCACGGGTGAACTTGAACTGACTCATTCGACTGACTTCATCCGTGCACTTGAATGCCTGAAGATGCCGAAAGGCGAAACCCGGGTCGTTAGTGACAAAATCTGTGAGAATGTACTTAGTTTGAACGATTCAAATTTAACATTGAAATTCCACCAAGCACCTTTAGTCGAAATCTTAAATTATAATTGATTTTGTAAAAAAAATCCCAGATCATAATTACGTCCGAATTTATCGTTAGTCTCCTCTTAGGCTTAATTAATAAGAGGTAATAAACATTTTAATTTTAGTCAATTTATTGTCACCTATTCATATTTTGTACCTTTATTTGTAAATTTCTTTCAATAGCAACTGTTTGTTTTATTAACCCTTTTTCGCTCGCAATGTGGACCAAATGGCCTCTTAGTGAAGTTATCTTAAACAGAAGTTTTTCTAGGATAACTGTTTCGCTCAACCTCTCTTTTTCAAAGAGAACTAGGGATAGAAGTACAAGGCTAAGACCAATGGCGGATCCAGAAATTGTCCCAGGAGGGGGCCATTCAATTCGAAAATAAATATATACGTTGAAAAACCCCAGATTGCTTATCGTTCTTCAAAACACTAGTCACGTTAAAGAAGTGTTATACTATAATTGTAATTTGAATTAGGATCTTAGAGTGAATAACATGATGCATTGTGTATCTTTTCGGAGCCAGTATATATATAAAGCTGAGAAAAATGTGATTTTGATCATAGTTCTGACGATGGCGAAAACCGAAATAGATATCAACCAATAAATATAAAAACTGTAGAACTAAAAACGTGGCTTTTTTTGACCAGATTAAATATACACAACTTTGAACTGCACGAACTTTTATTGACTTTGATTTAATAAAGTTTAAGAAAAATCTTTTTTTATGTTCTTTTTCCTGTGTGTAATTTTCACATGCCCTTCTTTTCCAAAATTAAAAAATATATTTAGATACTAACTCGGTATTTTCAGTTTACATCCTTTTTAAATAACGTGTATCGAGTTTTAACTTTGTATCCATCTCCGCTCCAAATGTGAGGCATATGGCCTCGTAATGGAGAAAAGATTTTTTTCTACGAGAATTGTTTGTTACTCAGTCACTCACCCTCTCTTTTTTCAAAGAGAGTACGTAGGGATAGAAGGTTAAGGCTAGGGCAGGACTAATGGTTAACTAATCGCTCTCGCTACGCCCAGTTGTCAATGATGGGATGGACATCACAAACAACCATGCCTTCGAACAGAAAATCGAAAAAAATCTGTTTGTACTGGAACTCGAACCCGTGAGGTCTGGCATGGAAGCCCACAACGCTAACCGCTGCGCCACATGACCCGACACATATACATTGTGATTATTGAAAAAAAAACTGTTTTGAAAAAACTTTAGGTTACATTAATTACAGCAAGAATGCACGACTTTAATTTGACCTTCAGCGTAAATATTGAAATGACTTAAATACGTAACCAGCACAATACGTATTTTTACAGTACCAAACATACAAAACATTTTTCTTATATCTATCTTCATTTTATTTATATAATGCCTTTCCATCAAGTATTGACAGTGAACACCCTACAAGTGTAAAAAAACATCTATTTCATTACAAAACTAGCAATATCACCTAACACACGAATAAATATTTAGATAGTATTAAGGGTTTTTCAAATAAAACAATTTGTATTAACATTTGTTATCGTCGACATTTATTTATCAAAATTGTCTTAACATGTAAATTGTCTCATAAATGAATGCTAAACATCGATAACTTAAAAGAACACGTGGCAGCTTTCAAATTTAAAAAAGACACGTCTACTTTTGCTAATCACTTAATTTCGGAAAGACACGTGTTCAATCAGGAACAAGGGATAACAATGTTACACCCAAATACGAACGCTCATAAGCTCTTTTTCGATGATTTTTTGAAAATAAACAGAGCACAATTGGACAGACTTCCGATTTTAAATGAAATACTAAACATGCTGGCTTTTCCACTTCTATACCCTATATAAATATAATCATAAAACCTTTTCCGACAAACAAATAAATATAGTTTTTGAAACCACTCACTACTCAAATCTGTGGGCATTCCCATGGGCTTATCCCTTTTTGGCTTTAAGCTCGTTGATACATTTATTTATTATATAAACACGAAACATTCATTTACTAAGCGTCAGTTCAAGTTCATCCGTGCACTTGAACGCCTGAAGATGCCGGAGGCGAAACCCGGGTTGTTAGTGACAAAATCTGTGTGAATGTACATAATTTGAACGATTCAAATTTAATATTGAAATTCCACCAAGCACCTTCAGTCGAAATCTTAAATTATATCCATAATAATGTCACACAAAACACAATGACAGTGAAAATAAAAATGCACAAGATTTAAATACGTAATAATATATTTCATTTTTGCTTTTTATGATTCCTTGATGGAATGGCCATTATTCTTTGAAAGCACAGTCGTTTCAGTTCGCGTCTTAAGTGTGGTATGTACGCCATCAACTTGCGTACGTATTGTATAATACACGGTATATAGCGAGAATAAAGTGTGCCAGTGTTTAGGCATATACAATATATGTCGATATTTCACCCAAGGCAAAAGACGCCCGTGTTCTTATGTATTCTATTATGTATTCTGAACCAGGGATGACACCACTCTTAGGCCCTAGGGGTGACTTGCTGCTGAGGCTAATGGCTCTTGTATAATTGTCACGACAGTCTGAGAATGCGAAGACATACAATATTCAAAATCGGATACAGAGATATGTTTTATTTAACACTATATCAGCTCAGTAGATACAGCTCCAAAACAAATAAGGGTAGGGGTGGGGAACCTTTTCATTTATAAGTGTATGTAAATGTACGGATATAGTATGGGGGTAAACATATAGAATGTGATCTGCAAAATAATGCATATGGAGTTCCCGCGAACTTCTTATCTCTGTAGCGATCACGCCCTTACGAAAGGGAATACAATTTTTCAAAAACATTAGCGATGAAGGAGAGTGGAAGAACCTTGACGCTAACTTAAAGCTCCTTAAATTTGATATCCCAAAAAAAAAACATCTTATTCAACATAAGGCCGCAGTAAAGAAAACGTTGACACCCTCCCCCATTTTTGTCGACTGTCGAACATATGATCGACAATCTCTCTCTCTTTTTCCAAGCACTATATTTTTTTGATCATTGTGAATATTTTAATCAAGTCAAAAGGCCGCGTCAGAGTACCCAAGAGGCCGCATGTTCATCGCCACTGGTCTAGGGCCAAAAACAGATTATGTTTTTTTTTGTATGCTCTCGCATTTTTGCTTTGCAACCTTTGGTCATCAGCGGTCATTAAATGTTACGCGGTTGGCATAGTACTACTTCACGCCACCCCTGTTCTGTGCAGTGGCTGCACTCGTTGTACTTTTCAGGAAACGTCCGCTGACATCGTAGCTAGTTAGTCGAAATTTACCTGTCGTATAAGTAAACTAATTGCGACGTTTGAGGTAATACCTAGTAACTACATCTTCTAGTGAGGTGCCTCAAACTCAGGGGCACTTCAAAGTTTTATCTTCGTTATTAATTTCTATATATTTTACTAAATACAATTATATTTTTTTTTTAAATCTCGCTGATATTCAGCAAAAATCAATATTAAGAAATTAGGTAATCACTGGTATAATGTATTGAATTTATATTAAAAGTCGATTAATATTGTCACGGTTGGGTTATTGGCACCCGCTTCCACTAGCACTTTTGTGAGGAAAACTGGCAGGATTTAAAAAAAATATTCTATGTTTGTTAAATATTATTCTATGTAATAGATTTTGTGATTGCAAATTTTGTTAAATAAACGTTTTCGTGATAGTAGGGCGATGTTTGATTTAATAACTACCTACCTGTGGACTCCGAGTTTAGGCCAGCGGTATTTGTCGTAATGACTCTTATTAGTGGGGATTTATTCTTGGGGCTTAACATCGTGAACAATAGTAGAAATTTCTAACAATAAATGAAACTCGCTCTAAAAATAAATTACGAGTAATGTTAATATAAAATTTAGTACATTTTAAAAAAAAGTACCTCCTGTTAAACGCATGCATTTAGAGAGTGTTGCTTTACGGTTGCGAGTCGTGGCACTTTACAAAAGCACAATATAACAGATGCCTACGTCGAATACTAAAAGTGCTGTGGTTTGACTTATCAGAAACACGGAGATAAGGAAACAGACTAAAAAAACCGTTAATTACGTTAAAAGTGAAGAAGCGACGATGGACCTGGCTTGTACATGTGCTGTGGATACCTCGAGAATTTTGCTTGCCTCTTCTACCAACCAGATGAACTAGGTGGAACTACGGAACGCTGGAATGACATAGGAGGAAGCAAGTAGACTGGCGGGGGAGAATTTTGGAGGAATCATGTGGTCAAAAATAAGCTACCATAATGCTAAAAGAGAGGTGACCCAATAATGTTGGTCTTTTTCCACAATCCAAGTAGGTTTATTGGAATATATTTTATGATTTGAAAAACAAATTTTTGGAGTCTCGATTAATCTTATAAAGGCAGCGATTTTCCAGTGCGAAATTCCTAGATGTTTATTATATACATACCCTGTTTGTACTTAAACCTACTAACATATTCAATCAAAGTAAAGTGACTACAAAAATCAGGGTCAGCCATTTTCGAAACCTTTTCTTTACTTATCTGTAATCCGGCCCTGTCATTAAGTGTAAATAACCAAACACGGTGCAATTACCGGAATTTGTTTGGGAATTTTGTTAAATCAAGCGACTATTTTTAGAGAAAGCATTCTCGTAATTGAATTTAAAACCAATATTGCGATATATGTACTTAGTAGGGGCATGGCATATATTGTGCTATACCAGCGGTACCCAACAGAGGAACACAGCAACGTGTACATCTTTTAAAATGAGTGCATAGATGTTCAGCAAAGTACCAAGGCATTCGAAAAATTTGACACTTGAACGGGAAATAAGTGAATTTTTTTTTCACCCATGTCTATCTGTGAAGCATCTCAAAAGAAGCTGTAGTATGATTCCATTCAATCATTCTTATTTAAAGAAAGCATTAGATTAGGACATAGCTAGTAGTAAACTAAGCCGTTTTTAGAGAGAGGGAATATATATAAAGGGTCTTTCAATAGAGACGCTCGATCGTGCAGAATTTCCATCGCGGCATGTGATGTGTCACACGTAGCGGCGTCTTGTTGTAACCACGTGTTATCGGTATTCATATCATCCAGTTTAGTTTAGTTTATCAAAGTTATTTTTTACCTATATATTGCAAATGTGACAATATTGTTTTATATTTATTTATAACGCTTTTTATTACCCACCATTGAAGGGATTCGTTTGATTTAGATGATGAAACCATTCTATTAGAAAAATAATACATTGGGTCGGTAATTTTATTGATATCATTACAACATTTACAACTCTGTCACAGGTATACAGAAGTGATATTTCATATTACTAAATAAATGGAAGATTTTGAAAGTTTCTTACCTTCTTTATTGCCTTCCGAAATGTTCTCAATGACTAGAGATTCTCAAACAATATTTACATTAAATGAATAAAATCTACTTTATACAAATTTTCGTCTCTCGGGTTGTTTTATTCAAAAATCCCGGTAACCGAGACTGGCAAAAAGTGTTGATTTCCCGGGAATATATTTTCGGGCTGTCTAGTCACATAACTGATTAAGTGGTTGTGTATTCTTTCAAGCTATAAAAATGTGTGTAAAAGACGTGGGTAAGAGCTTTTTCTCGTTTTAAAGAAGAAAAAAACACTACCCAATGTGCTTTTAAACGTGACAAACTCTTGACACGGTTCGTTTGCACACATTTTTTTCGTTTTATAGCATACATTTTACTCAAACGCAAGTGAAAGCACCTCCATGAAAAGCCGGCTAATTTATCGTACACTATTTCAAATTGTATTGCAAACCGTTACGTGTTAATTAAATACTTTGTGTAAATTCCCCATGTGTTGATGTGTAAATCAATGTAATCAACATTCCATGTAAATCGTGTACATTTAATTAAAAATTACATTAAAGTCATACACGGATAATCGGCAGTTTACTGTAATATATCAATTATTTTATTATTATCAGACACATAATCAAAGCGGAGAATATTAAACCAATTTCAATGAGAATTGAATTTTGACTTTTTCTATTCAATTCTATTTTATTGAGAAAACGTTAACGTATTACCTATACTATTCAACCTTTGTAGGTTCTCCAATAAAGGGCAGCCAAAATCAGTGTTTATTAAACTTTCAGCAGACTTCAGATAAATTCTTCGTAAAAAAGGTCACAATTCTTGCGGAATTCATAAATATAAATGTGTTCACGACATCGGAAAATTGTTCAGCCTTTCAGTGGCACACGACATTTTCTTATGGAGAATATTAAAAAAAACTATATGATAAGTAACCAACGTTTTCTCTATTTTTTCTATTGTGTGTGCGGACCATCAACTTTCGTGAGCAGTAAATTTTCAGCACAATGAAAAATGTGCGCAAATATGTAGGAATGTATTCACTCACCTACACTATGATGCTATACGTCAGACGTGGGGAACCTGCGGCGTTTTGGCTACTCTGGTGCGGCCTTCTGGCCAATTCTGTAAATGTATGTAAATTCGTAAATTCCCGACATATTCTGACCGAAATTTCCTGTTTCCGGCCAAAGATTCCATAGCCAATGTTTACTGCGGCCGTATATCGAATCAGAAAAATGAATGCGGCCTTTAGAGAAGAAACGGTTCCCCACCCCTGCTATACGTGGAAGATTTGTTGAAAAAGTATTTCAGCAAAAATAAAATTTGGTGAAACAAACTTCTTTTTAGAAAATTTCTGTGTGCGGCCTGTGCGAGGATGGAAAAATGTGTGCGGCCACATTTTGGGCGGTGTACGCGCGCACACGCGCACACTTTAGCGTGAAAATTGGGTTACTATTCTGGAAGAAGTTGGTAAGTAACCGATTGATTATTCTGAGTCAAACATCAAATGAAAAATTTCAGTCTTTAAAATAAATATTTAGCATTGATATTTTAAGTGAATATTTTAAATTTTTACAATATTAAAATTTAGATGCATAAACACTTTCCATACGGTGCTAAAAAAATACTTCCGATATGTTACTAAAACTGTTTAACTCCTCCATGCTCATGATGCATTCATAGCTAGTTGAGCCATTAAATCATTCAAGCATTTTAAGCATTTGAAAATGCATAAAATGAGAGTGAAAATTAGACCTAGAATATATTTTCAAGCATATATACATTTGTTATTATACATAATTATTTTTAGCTTCTAACATAGGTTTAAATACTGTCAATAAACAGTGAAACTGAAATGCCATCATGGCAGGGAACGTGATTTTTTAGGATGGCATGTTACGGGTTAATTAAATAACCAACATGTTTTAACAATTACTGCCTTTTGGTGGACGGTAAAAACACAGGACGTATATTTGCATACGCCCTAGATGTTACACGAAAATTCCCGATGTTTGTGCACTGATTTACAGTTTACGAAGACTGTCTTGAATTATTCTTGAATTGCGCCTCGCAGTATGTTTTGGTACTATTTTTATTAATATTGTGTCTAGAATTCATTGCTTTAAAAATATTCCCTTTATAAATAACATTGAGAGTTTGATTTTTTGAGGAAATATTCAATACCAAATTACCAATATTTTGTCGAAATAATAAAACTTAGGAATTTCCTACTTCCTTGTGCATACGATCTCCCCAGTGGTGTTACTACACTACAACTCCATGTTATTTATTATTCTCTGATTTTTAATTATTGTTGTCACCTACATTTTAAATATTTAAATCAGTTATCCGCAAACGGTGTGTCGCGGCGCATTTCTCCAATAGAAAAAAAAACAAATAATTTGTCTATAATATAAAATATTTTTGAAGACGCAATCACAGTGTATATGCAGAAATAATTATTTTTTGATTGAAAGATTTTTTTATATGAACATATTTCAGGATTTTAGTCAAGAAAGAAGGTGCCTAAAATCGAACAGAGTCTTTCAACACTGGTTCTGATTAAAAATGACAAACGATCATGTTTATTTATTTATTTATTTATTTATTTATTGTCAAAAAATAAAATTACAGTACATGACACAAAAACAGCTGACGACAATTCGCCATGTACTTGAAAAATATAATAAGATAAAATATAAAATAAAACTACATAATGCATCAAAATCAACATAAAAAATCAAGAAATAAAATAGTAAAATTTAACAAACAGTTCACAAATACTATCACTAAAAATGTCCTCTTCTCTAGGCAATGCGTTAATCAATCGAACGGCCCTTGGAACTGGTGACTCATATCTCTTAAGCGAGGTATAAGTTTTTAGAAATAAAAGTTTTTGTTCATAGTTTCGCCCACGTAAGAATAAAATGGGAGCATGTAAATTAATAGTCATGAGAATTTCAGGATTTAAGGATTGACCATGAACTTTGGCATTCTCTTTCAATTATTGAGGAAAATAGAAAACGTTCATCAAAGCATGCTCAAGTGTCTCATAAATTAGTAATGTTTGAATTACATAGTTAATTAGTAATAAGTATGTGTAATAAAATAAATTTGGAATTTAATTTTATAGAGGTTACCTTATTAACTGATAATCCCAAAACTTAATATTGTTTTACTTGTGATGGCATCTCTTTACAAAGCTATAAAAAAGGCTAAATAAAAGTATCTATTTGCATATACACAGTTCTTTTATTGTTTGTATTTTAGTTAAAAAATAAAATATCGCAACCAAACAGAGTTCTATGGGGAGCTACACAATAAGTGAAAATGATCTAAGCAAAAGTTCATTTAATTCTAAGCCATTTCATAATACCTATTCTATCAAACAAATTTATTATCTACTGAAGAACCACTTCAAATGACCTTATATTAACATGATATGAATATAAAAATACTGATTAAAACCTAGACCACAATTATGTCCTTTAAATAATTGAATTTCACATAGTGAATAAATAATAATAAAATATTTATAAATCAGCTTTTTTACGAGTAATATTAACAACACAGTATTCTTAACAGATACAAAATATAGTATTTTTTTATTTAACGGCAACATAAAAAACTTGGAAAAGGTTCTTTTTTTGAATTGAAAAATTGTATTCATTTGTCATTTGTCATTTGTCATTCAATGAAAGTATAATTGTTTTACTTGTAAACAACTGTTTAAACCATTTTATTTAGATAGTCTGAATTGAAATGCGGTTTGAATGTGATTAAACTGTTTCTAACATAATTTATAGCGATGAATTGCAATATATTTAGACACCGTAGAGTGTTAACTATTGAGGAGAGAACTGCTGAAATATTGAAGTTTTGCCCGACAGATATAAAAGAACTTTCTGAAAGCGAAGACTTCAAGTTTATGATTGACATGACTTCTTTCAGGATCCGAATAGGAGTGAAGAAGTTGAAAAGAATTGCAGTACTCTATTCGAGTGAAAATATTCTCGCCAGAGAAGCGAGACAGTTGGTTTTATGCGGTTTGAATTTTGTATATCTTTTCTCAGTTCAATTAAATATCAAGAATGATTCGAGAGGTAAAGGCTCACGAAAACGTTACTTGCAAGCGAAAGATTCATTTAATTCATTAGCCATGATTTTGCTGCCAAAAATGACAGTTGACGTGGTAGAAACAACTGTTCGGTTTATATCAGACAACAGTCTATGGTATCAAGAAATATTCATTAATGATATTTTTGCAACGCTTTTACTCGCAAACGCCAGCAGTGACGAGCTTTTTAGGAGCATTCTGGACTCCACGGATAAAGCCATAACAACGGATATCAATACTGCCAAACATTTGCTCCGTATTTTTGCAGGAATTCTCTTCAACGGAGACTGGTGTAAGAATGCATTGAAACAACCACTCAAATATCTCATTAGATTGCGCGACATGTTCCGATTGAGTTTATCCGAAGCTAACGATTACTCTCAACTGCGTGACTCTTTGAAGTTGTGTCTTCGTTGGGTCTGTCTGCACTTAAATAATGAAGATCTTCTCACGTTTATCGGTGCACTGATAGACCAGTCGTTTGTATCCAGTCTTTCCGATGATCACACCCTGGAATTTTCTAACGTCGTTGAATACGCAGCGACTCTACGAAAGACTGTTAACTACGAAAACTCTTCTCGGGAATACATATTTCTAAACACCTTAAAATTGGTGACTTCTCGACACCGTTTGCAAAGTTTATTAGGATCTCGTCTGTTACAGTGTTTTCTAGATAAGCACAAAAACAAAGAACTGTTCATAAGACCGACACTTTATTTTCAGTACAGTAAATTACATATAACCAAAGGAGAATATGACATCGGAGACAGTTATTTTATCAATAAGCATCGAAAAGCCATGCACCGATCTATTATCACAGCTTTGATACGCCACGGCACAAACCAAATTAACCTTTCAGAACTATTCACATGTATGGTATTGGTTTCCATTGAAGTGCCGTGCGGAATGACCGCAGCGTGGACGGCCTGGGACGCCATGAGCATACAAGAGCAAGGGTTTAAAGAAAAGTTTACTTTATCTTGCCGTCACAGATTCCACGCTCTCGTGGTCGCATTGCTTTCCTTGGTGTGCTGGATTCATAAATCTGACACTCTTTACCGATGCGTCGAAATAATCATCATGAAAAGGGCATATCAAGCTCCGCACCTTAATCCTCCATTGAGAACATCATACAATTACGGTCAAAATCACGCCACTTGGGATAAGCCAGACTTGTTTTTTGAAGACTGGGAACTCCGTTTCGGACTTTGGAAAACATTCAATATAGCAAATAAATAGAGATGTCATAATGAAGTAATTCCAACATCCAACATTCCATAATTCGGTGTCTCCGAAATTCTCTGTCCTTCGTTTATTTGTTTTCTCCCAAGCCATACCAGCGTCCCGCAACTCCGTCAAGCACACGTAAGATACAAGCAAGACTAAAGCCGCTCCGTAGCATCCGGAGTGGATGTCTGAATGAATTCCTGAAATCAAACCACCGTACCCTTTGTATTGGCCTCAAGCATCTGTTTTGAAGTGTACTATAATATATAACTACTCTGAATGTTCACTAGGTGTATCACCATTGTGCTTTTTTTATTTACCATTAGAATTTATACCTCTTAGGATGAATTTGCTGTATTTCTGTGCAGTGTACAGGCACTGTGACATAAAATGATGGTTGATTGATGTTTCTGAATCAGTAAAAGATGTTTTTCTTTCCAGCACATGCTTGACAGAATTTTCTTATTCTAAACTACATGTTTATGCATTGATTACTAAATCATTATTTTTGTTGATAATTTATTTAATTACTTAAATTGAAAATTGTTTATTCGTATGTGTCAAACACAAAAAAAAGGTAAATATGCTTTACAACTTGCTACTCTTTTTGTACCTGAAAGTTTATGAAATTCCGCTAAGTACATACCAGCTTTGTAGGAAATTCAATTATGAATAGGAAAATGCTGAATTATCATGCATTGAAATCGGGAATCCGATAACTTTCACAAATTACAAATATAATATCAGTATGAACATGCCAAATGGAACTTCTTAGAACAAACCATAGAGGATGCTTGAAATATGGTTGAAAATTTTTGTAAAAAAAATCGTAATTCACATGAATCATCAGTTTCCTTGATTCCAACTTGTATCCGCAATTAAGCTTTCCAGAGAATTGCATTGTTTTTAGTGGGATTTAGTCAACTTTTGGGACGACATAGAGTAGCATGTTATTAATCATATATAGATAAAAATCTTTGACTAAATGTAAGAATTTTTTAAATTTTCAACGATATATAAAACCTTGAACTGTTGTGTTGTTATCTTATGAACTATTGAAAGGTGTGGATCTGACTAAAGAATTTGGAAAAGTTTATTAAATCAAACACATAACAACTTCGATTTTAATTAATTATTTATTTCTTAAGCTATTTCTAGAGATAGATTAATAAATAAAGACAATTAGAAAAATGTTACTAAACATGAATGCTGTTGTTTTTTTCTTAGATTTTAGTCAGTATAGTAAGTAAGTAATTTTCTACAAAAATCGTATCTCAAAAAGTAAAAGTTTTCAGGAAACATATAAATGTACTTTATTCTATCGCTATTGCTTTTTTTCACTATAAAACACTACTGGAATGGTTTTGTCCTCAAAATCTTTGAAGAAGTTAATATGGAAGGAAGCAAAGACGTTTCCATCCATGCCATCCTTTCCTTTTTTTATTTTTGTATTAGGTTAAATAAAGCATGAAATATTATTTTTTCCTGAAATAAGAAGAGTCTATGGAATTTTGAGTTTATTACATCAAAAAATTCATAACTGACAAATGTTGAAATACGTGCTTGTAGAAAATTAGCGACAGTATGCGCCTCATCATCACTAGTATTAATGCTCCAGGTAAGTCTTACACATTTTATAAATTATGCTACGGTTGGCGAAGCAATTGGGGTAAACGGAACAGAAATGACACGTATGAAAATGTAGCCAACGTGTGAGTTATTTATGGCGACCAGACAAATCTGCTTAGAAAAAACCGCCGCAAAAAATATATATTGTAAAACAAGTGCTCTTTATGTTTTTCAAATTGCTTATAGATTTAAATTTACATACTTACGATAATCAGTGAAATTTGACACTTATTCTGTTTGTTAATTGCATCTAAGTGAACATTTATTAAAATTAAAGGAAAGACTTTAATAAATAAACTTTGTATGGTAATATTTCTTATTTAAAATATTTCAATTTACTTTGAAATCAATTATATTTTACTTGTACAAATGAATATTTTTATTTGTATATCGAAAATATAATATTATGTAAAATAGAAATGATCTCATTTATAATTTGTATTGGTCCAGGCAGATTTATTTTGAATGCAATGTCCAGGTGGATTTGTCATGACCCCGTTATTTACAGATTTCTAATGTCAGCGTATCAATAGAAAATCACTGCTTGGTGATTTTCGAGTAGTTGAATCTGCGTAAGTAATCGAATTTCAATTCAGCTCTACGAAAGAAACATTTATCAATTTTTGAGAAATAATCGAACAGGTGGAATATGGAAAAAGAACATGGAATACCATCAAATTTCTTTTTTACAAATATGCTTTTGAATAATTTATTTCCGAAATGAATTTTATAAAATGGTGTATAAAAAATCCAAAAAAGTAAAAATCTTAGATTATCTATTGGTTATGGGTAGTTTCTATATTTACATGTTATCAACCGATTTAAAAAAAATATATGGATATATTATAATACAGTATTAAATAAATTAATGGTTTTTTCAATTTTTGAGGTGAGAGATTTAATTAAATATCAATAGACTGGTATGTTGGAAATGCTCTCTAGCTGAGAGACACCGGATCAATTTTTTAAATAAAAAATTGTGAATTATATACTAAACACATTTTTCATTTATTATATATTTTCTTATAGAACTGATGTTAAGCTAGTGTACTATTATATATATATAAATTATTAATCACAAGAATTAAGAATAGATTCAGATTTAGCGACAGTGATATTTTTAAGAGGAATTGCTCACAAAAATTGGTGTAATAATATATAAAAATGAGACTTGATTTGTCAAAAATCAATAAATAATAACAAACAATTCAAAAAGCCCATTAAAAATTCAAAAAATCGCATGTGCTTTTTTGGTAGTTGCTGACTGATGATTAGCTAAAGTCTGTATCCTTTTTAACCAAAATTGAGTGAAAGCAACGATATTCAGGTAGTAAAAGCATGAAAAGCGGGATCAATCGACAATGGTGTTAACTGTGACACACTCGTCCTTGGAGAGTTAAGCACGCGATATTTACCAAATGCTACCAACTTAATTGTATGATCACAGGCGGATACAAGATTGAATAAAGTATTTGTGGGAAAAAGTGAGATTTTAAAAAGTAACCAAGTTGAAGGATGTTACAGTCATAACATCATTACAGTTTTTTAGTAAATCATTGAAATCCACCAAAATTGAAAATACCATCTAATCTTAAAATATTTCTCATCAATAGATGTCACTATTTTATAAACTGAACCTTGTCACTCAAATAATTTTAATATAAACACAAACAAATCACGTCAATTAATCTTAAGATTGTAGCCAATCAGTACAAAATAGCATGATTTGTTTGATTGGTACTTTCAGTGATAAAACCTTCGTTAATTTGAAATGTTGAAGCCATCACGGAGTGTATATAATTTTTATAATTTTTTTTTTTTTTAAATATATAATATCTTTATCAAATTAACTAATTAAAAGCATGGATTAATTCCACAAATTGTTATTTCCACCATTGTTCGTAGCACTCGCATTAGGATTGGGCGCCGTTGGTTTCTTTCTAAAATTCCGTAATCTTTCTGTACCACTTCTGGCAGAAGTGAAATTATTTGTATCGGGAGGCACATTAGTGTAAACTCTCACACCCGGAGTTTGGACTTGGGGCGTGCTGTCATAATGATGATTACCCAACTGTTGACCGTATGGACCAGTTTTCCAGAGAGCGTTATGATTATTGCATCGCATTTTCTTTTCTATGTTGGCTATTCTAATTTTATTCAGATGCGGGTTTTCTGTCATAAAAGTGCTGTGATTTCTTATTTTCAAGGGTGTCATCGCAGTAGGGTAGGGTGATGTCGAAGAAACGGACGAACGACGATTGTTAACATTAATTTGAACCGGTAATTCGGCACCGTTGCCAGTGTTTAAAGAATTCACATGGTTTCTTCGAAATTTCTCACTGTTTAATACATCGTCGGATTCTGGAATTCTATTTGATCTTTCAGGTGTTGAAAATCTTCTCCGATCTTGAATCAGAACAGGTGTACTAACAATATTTCTATTGGACGGAGCATTAGAAATTACACTCGCCGTGGAGGATCTGCGAGCTGGGAATGCCGCCTTCCACCGTTCGTCATGTATGTCATACATACCGGAGTTACCTGACTCTTTATTGGCTTGTTTTCTAGCGACGGGTACAGGCGCTGCACTAAAAGTATTCCATGAGGCATTATCATTGTTACAGTTGAATCTTTCGTCATCCAAAACTACGCAATCGCGACTTTCCGTGGGAGATGCTATTGAAGACTGATATTCTGGCAGTGGCAAATATTGGCCAAAAGTTTTTTCAGGCGTGTCATCAACCATGGGTGTGTCACTATTACCTAGCCCTTCGTAAGACAGCAGCGCATCACTCACACTCAATTGCCTGCTTCTTGACCTCACGGAGACGTTGCTTAATCTGGAGATTTTTTTTGGAAGATTGGGAATGCTCTCGTTTATTTTATGTTTTTGACGTTCCGATACGAGTGTTCTTAAATTTTTCTCTGTTTCTAAAATTTTTTTAACTACCGTTTCCCGACCGGGCTTTTTTTTTGTTTGTTGCGTATCAACAATTTTCTGCGTCACTTTATCTTTTGACCTAGTATTCATTTGATATTTACTAGCTACAGTATCGCGATCTTTGACCAAAGTCAAATGTAGTCCGTCTTTTTCTCTTTCTTTTAAATGTTGCATAAGCTCTTCGCGCTCTTCGGTGGGAGATTTGGAAGATGTCAAATCTATCAACTCCTTGGCGGCGGTCAATTTTGTCAGAGGAATTTGTACCATAACGCTATCTTGTTTCGTTATATGCTTGCATTTCGAATAAACATAATCAATCGGAGAGTCTTCCAATTCATCCCCTTTTTCTATGTAGTCTCCGTCCGATTCCCAATCTGAATCGTCAATTGACTCTTGAACCACCGTATCATTGGATTTAGGTGACGCTAATGAGATATCTTCAAGCCAATCTTCTAGTCTGAAAAATATTGAAAACACATTAATGTGGCAAAAAATGTACATACATATATTAAACTCTAGATGGAGAATCAATGTTTTGATAGCTACTCTAGCATCAGAATATAGTTAAGAAAATAGTGCAGTGAATATATTTATAAAAAAAGGCCAAATTCAATAATATTTAACGTTCATCCAAGATTTGTTTCATAAGAACCCTGTTTTTAAGATCGGATGGGATGGGTGAAAAATTATGATAGTTTCTTGGTTTAAATCAGTGTTTCTTAACCGTATTGAAAGACAAATTTGAAATCGTCATTTCCCTATCCTTTTTCCCCAAAATATCTCCGAAACTCGTTTTTTTTTTCTTACTCACCGACGAATTTTAAATCGTCAATTCCCTATCCTTGTTCTCCAAAATATCGCCGAAACTCGTATCGCCCCCTCGCAATCCTACAGCGCCCTCCAAATTCTAAAAAATTAAAAACGCCCCCCCCAGACATCTAAATGCATCCCAGGGGGTCGGTATCGCCCCCGTTAAGAACCACTGGCTTAAATGAATAGATGAAAGAATTGAGAATGGAACCTCTGAAGCAGTGGTTGCCAGCCAGTGGCATAGCTAGAAATTTAGGACCTTCGTGCAAACATAACGCAACGTTCCCCCCACGCAATTTGTTATATTGAGTACTCATTTTTTTCACTCACCTTCCAAAAAACCGTGTAAAAAAATTCATTTAATTCATAAAATGATTTAAGATTTGTTCCCTGCATTTAAAAAATAACCATATTGAAGTAAAGAAAATCCTGTAAAAAAGGTAATAATGAAGACTAAATAAGTAAATTATACAAAATATTATTATTGTTAAGAAAAATTTTTCCGATAGTGTTCCTTATTCGTTTTATTGCCAATATAAATTCCTAATATAGGACATCAATTATAAATATATTTGATTTTTATGAACAACATTTTTGATAATTCTTACCGTCCGGGGTCATCATCTTCATCACTCATTTTATGCGGAGCTTAGGCAATCAAATCTATAAATAACAAAATGTTAAGCACTGTAATATTTATTTGTAAAGGATTACCCTATAAACTAATAAAGTGCGTGCATAGAACGTCCAAACCTCAGTGTATATAAATATGTTTTTGATTCAGTTTTTAATATTAATGTTTAATTTACATGGAGTCCTTATAATATCGTAACATTTTTTTGTTAAATAAATAATTTATGAAATGTTTATGAATTGACATTTTCATTGAAACATGATTAATATGATTCGAAATTGGAGAAAAACTTTATTAATATTTACTCAGTAGGGATAGAAACTCCCGAATGCTTAATACGCCACTGTTTAGAAACGCTTTTAAAATAAATTCAGGCAAGGACTGTCATTTTCATTTGCATTACCAAACTTTATTCATTTATCATAAACAGATGTTCCCAAAGTGGTTCCTACAGACCCCCAGGGGTCCCTGTGACCGCTCAGGGGGTCCATGGCCGGTCAAAATTAATTTGGGGGTGCGTGGACAACATCAGGGGGTCCGCGAAAGTTTCGATTTGAAATAATATTTGTAGCACATTTTCAGGATATGAAAGTTAAAATAAATAGCAATAAATAATTTGATGATAATTTTTAGGTCTTGAGTAAAATGTACACATTGTATATTCAAAAAACAAGTATGGGAAAATATTACACCCTGCAAGCAAGTCAACCGCGGCCATATTTTACTTAGAAAATGACGAAGACTATAACCATTTACTTTTTCACAGAGATGTTTGTTAGATGTCAAAGAGTGCATGTTTGGATCGATTGTATGCACTCTTTTATTCAGTGTTAGAATTCATGGAAATTAAAGACAATGATTTGAGATTAAATTTAATTAATTCAAAAAATGACATAGCTTATGACTGACTTATTTGCCAAATTTAATGAAACAAATTTGAAGCTACAAGGCGATGAACTTAATTTAATCAAAACTAAAAGCATAATATCTGCGTTTATTGCAAAAAAATATCTATACAAACAAAACTTGGGGAGAGGAGAATGCTCTCAGTTTCCTAATTTTTCGAAATTGGAAAAGCGAAGTGAAGATTTGCTTGCTTATTGTGAAAACTTAGCGGCTCTTTATTCTGATCTTAGCCGAAGATTTGAAGACATTCTTCACTTAGTTATGATAAATCCATATTGTTACAGGAGCAATTAATTGAATTATCTACAAATGAGGAACTTAAACCAATGTTTTTACAAGGCTACCACAAATTCTGGTTGCGAAAACGGATACAAATTTTATATACTACTTTATGGGTCACTGCACAGAAGCTGTTAATTGCTTTCCCGTCCTCTTATTTAGTAGAACTTGGATTTAGTGCTGTTATGAACCTTATTACAAGAAAAAGAACCCGGCTAGAAAGTAGTGCTCGTGGAGACTTACGATTGTTACTAACAAACATAGAGCCAAACATAAATGATCTGATATCATCTCACCAAATTCACCCGTCGCATTGAAAAAAATGTTTTATTTAAATTTCAAAAATTATAAAAATTAATAATTGTTGTAAATACTTCCTAAATATCAATATATTTATATTTTATTAACACCATTTACCATTCAATGTATCAAAATAAAATTTATAATTTTTCTCTTATGAAATTATGTTATTTTACTTGGGGTTCCGTGGTCAAATTTTTCTCCATGAAGGGGTACGTGAGCATAATAAGTTTGGGAATCACTGATCATAAATATAGTTAACAGCAAAAAATATTTGAATTGATATAACACAAGCTAGAATGAAATCATCATAATTTATTTTTCCAAAACATACCAAGCTTCAAATTTCAGTTCAAGTTTCACTTCTCAGAACATATATGTTGCTGATAGTTTTTTATTTTGCTAGAGCTTAAATATCATTCTGAAATATTTTTAGTCAGTGATAGCAAAACAAAATTTACTGTTGGACTCCAAAATGAAACAGTTTCCTTTGCCGTGTGAAAAAAATATACAGTCAAAAGGTAGCTTATTACATATATTACAATAACTTTCTTATGGTGGGTGACAAAGTTAATTGAATGCATTTTAATTCTTTTTTTTATTTTACTTTAATTTCAAATCCTTTATGAGTTTGAGAACTAATGTTATAGACCAGCAGTCGGCAAACTTTTTGTGCTCAAGGACTATTAAATTCACAATTTTAATCCAGCGGATCACTAAATGTTAAGTATTACATATTGAAATAAAAATGATCAAATGCGACTAAAATTGCACTAAGTTAACAATAATGTCAGATTTCTCTGCGGACGGCCAAAATTTTCTCGCAGACCACACTTTGCCGACCGCTGTTATAGACTGTTCTCTACTTCTAATGTCGAACATGAAACATGGACTCCTACCGAAGCATAATCTTAACAGAAGTTATTATTCAAGAATGAATTGTTATTCAATAACTCAACCTCTCTCTTTTCGGATAGAGTAAGGATAGAAGAATTGGGCTAGAACAGGACTAGTGATTAGCTCATTACCTTCAAAATTACATATCAATTTAATAATCAATATTAATTAAAACAAGGACTGTGATAAAATTAATAATGATGTGATAAAAAATATAACAATTCACTCATCGTGAACATTACAACTGATGAAAATATATATTTATACAGAGGTATTTATGTAACAACTGGTAAAAGAGATATGGAAAGAATTTTTAAATAATGATACAAATTTTAAGCATCAATGAATGAAACTTAATTATTCTAAATTAAAAACAAATACTTAAATACCACTAATCTGTAATGAAAAATTAAACAAAATTGAGTAATATTAGTTTTACACTATTTATATAAATAACTGTGAATTTATTTATATTATCATCAGTTGATACATTTAGCCTCTTTCAAGGTAAGTCACACTCGGTTAAAAATTATTGTATCGGATATTTATTATGGCATGTCGTGGCAAGAAGCAAAGCAATTGGCGGGAGACAGGGAAACATAGAGGTGCCGTGTGGTAGCCATACGCTCCGCGTAGGAATCAAATGTGGTCAAAGAAGAAGAAGAATTTATTATCAACCAAAAGTGAAACACATGAAGGCTCGGGAAACAATGGCAGCACTCTTTATAATCCTAAAATGTTGGCAAATCAATAAAAGTGTTTTTTGTTTAACATTCTTACTAGAATTGATCTAGCTATTTTAATATCATTTACATTGTTTGGTGAAATTCGATTAAAAACAGCCGTGTTTGCTATACAGAACCATGTAAAAAGTTTGAGAATAAACTGACGCTTTTGTTACAAATTCGATTTTAATTTTTTAAAAACATGCATGTTCAAGTCCATCTGTGCACTTGAATGCCTGAAGATGCTGTAAGGCAAAACCCGGGTCGCTAGTGACAAAATTTGTGTAAATGTATATAGTTTGAACGATTCAAAAATAATACATGCTTAAGCTTCATTTGTTTTATAATTTCACTTAATACCATATGCCGAATTACTCTATGGGATGACATGTCTAGCAAAACATGAAGACCGCCATCTTTGTTTCCGGAGCCCTCACATTCAAATAGCAAAACTCACTGAGAATTAATGAGGGAGAAAAATTATTATTTAAGAAAAGATAAATACCTTACAAATCTCCAAAGAATACTCTGGCGCCTACGTCGAACCAAGTCACACTAATAAATGAAAAATAATCTGCGGAATGGGTTTCAAATTTTTTGCTGACAGGCTGAAAAAGGTAATGTAGCTCATAAGGTGACCATACTATACGAAATTGCATATCTCTATTAAAAAAATATTTTTGTGTTTCACTTGCAGTAACTGCTGATTTCTGTAATCTATTGCCTAGTGGCAAAACATTCTGCTTACATTCAACTGCCTGGGTAATCATTCCAGTGATTGCCTTATCAAGATGACAGGTATTCGAAATCAAAATTTTTGTGCCGAACATACAATGTATTTTTAAATAAATATATTTACAACAGAAAAAAATGGATTGATATCATTATATATTTTTTTATTAATTATTAAAGGTCCATATTACTCGCTTTCAACTAACTAACTGCAGAAGCCTCTGCTGAATTGTTTAAGAAAGAATATTTATTATCGAAAACTTTGACCGAGTAAAAATTTTATGATAAACATTTATATGGACTTCCAGTATCGTCACAGAATTTGTTCTGAATGATAAGTGATTGTTATCCAGTTGCTTAACTTCTGTATTTCGTAGTGAATAAGAATAGAGAGGGTGAGCAAGACCTTTCATCTACATTACAAACCGGCTAAGACTATTGTCCTCCAAGGATTGACAAATAGCGCTCTGGGGAAATGCAACAGTTCTGTTGTATGGGCTGAAGATCTACACACAGCTCCCAGGACTCTTAGAAGCTATAATTGCTTGAATGAGAGATCTTATGAAAGATTTCCAACTATATTTGCATAGATGGCATTTGACAACGTTGCCACAACTAGGAGCTATTAACCCCTATGGTGAGCCGGGTGTTGTCAGATTTTTTCAAAAATCAACGCTTGGAATAGATGAATGGTAGCCTGCAAAACATCCCGCATTTTCAACTCTTTAGGGAAGACTGCCACTTCTTTGATGGTTGGATGGGGTGACATATGATCTACAAGTATTGGGGGTCAGTAATTGATATAGGAAGGTGGGAGTGACCGATTGAGGCAGCCAAGGTTGTGCCAGAAAATAAAAAGAAAACTGAAGACAGTCATGATATATAAGTCCTGCAATGTCAAAGTGTAGGTTCTGCGTTTCGTCCGTGATATCCTTAGCATATGCTATCTACACCAAATCTCAAATACATCAATGATATATTGTTTTTATTTTTTTAACCATGTCAGTGTCGAACATATGGACTCCTACATATCTCAACAGAAGTTGTTTACGAAAACTTATTGACTGAGAATAGGATAGGACTATGAAAGGAATAGTAAATTGCTAATCTCTTTTGCTACGCTTCATTATTATATTGGGATAGTTCGGATGGATGTTTGAAAATCGTTGAAACTTATGTATTTAAACACAGATCAATTGAAAAATCAATTTATTAAATTGTCTCAATGGGGATTCGAACATGCAGACACAGCAACCCGATAAGACACTTAAGAGTGTTGATCCTCTAGCCTACAGAATCAGTCAGAATGGTATTGATGCAAAATAAATAATTAATGAAAGGTTCCAAATAAATTGTAAGCATGGTAACCATATTGTTTGAAGCGAGGTAGACATCTCATATTAACAAAAGGTGGCAAAGAAGGTGGCAAGATAACAAACTTTTTTATATAAATAATAATTATTCATATTATTTTTAATTATGTCCGTATTGAAAATAGAGCACGCGTTTTAAAAGAAAATATTATTCACATTTTGTATCTTGAGACGCAGGTGATGCAGCGCAAGCAGAACAGAATTGGCAGACAGGTGCGACCAGCGTATGCTTACACATCTGAATGACCCACAATAACTCTTTTAATGTCTTTTTAGAATAGTCTAAACTCTCATCGTAAGAATTCATCCAAACGCACATGCGTCTCGCAGGAATCTTCAGCTCAGTCTTAGTGATATAAGTCTTCTTGGGGATTTGAACCATTGATAAGTGACTCAGAAGCTGTTGTTACGTCTTGACCAGTGATCAGTGATTTATAAAGATTATGTCTTCAATATTCAGTAGATTTAGTCGTTTTTCGCAATCATTTAATTGAAAACTGATGCTGGGCCTGTTGGTGAGTGAAAATCAAATAAATTCATTTTTCACTTGTGTGTGATGTTTATATTTCCCTCCCTCCACACATAGCATTCTGAAGCAGGGTGACGAAAAAGAAATTCACTCACTACTTCCCTCACCGTTATATCGTTACTTTTTCTGATAATGAGAGATTTAGCAGAACAAATTCTGTTGATATTCCCTATTATGAGTTTGTATGCTTCACACTCAAAGCAGAGATGGAAAATAAATCTTTACAAACAGTTCTCTGCTTTGTTAAAAATAAATTCAAATTTAACGAGGCATATTTGTATTAATCCTTCGGGTAGTGAGTTATTTTTTACAATTATCAGTCGTTAGAGGAAGAATACCTAGCATTTCAAAAATAAGTAATAGTGTATAGATTATTATAAACATTTGTTACTTTTTATTATTAGGGTGCACTTTTGTACACCATATATAAATAAGTCGGCCCAGTGGTGCAGTGATCAACATCGTTAGCTTCTTTGACGGATCTCAAGTGTTCAAGTCCCAGTAAAAGCAGCAATCTTTCAATCAATCCATCAATTTCTGTTTGAAGGCATGGGTGTTTGTGATATTTAAAAATTCCCTCTCACCTTTCCAGCCCTAAAATTAACATGACTTAGAGACAGCTAACCACCAAGTCCTATCCTTTCTATCCCTATTCTCTTCGAAAAAAAGGAGAGGTTGAGCAACTGAGTAACATCAGTTTCTGTAAAAAAACTTTTGTTGAGATACTACCATTATAAGACCATATGCTTCACTATACAGTGGACATAGATTAGAGAAAAAATATTTGTTTATTATGACTTCTTCAACAGTGACAATTGAATACTGTGAGAATTCAACAAATTATTATCATAATATATACAAGAAAGACTGCGATCATATTTCAAAAATCATTGTGTATCATATTTTTCTCTCTCACATTATTTTTAAGCTGATTGTAAAATTTGTTTTTGAAAGAAGACACTCAATCGTATATGGTAGGGTAACCATCCGTTGTTTCAGCTTAAACAATGTGACTCATCAAATACATAATATGTTCACTTTCATCCGGACTCCTCATTGATCCACCTCGACAGAAGTTGCTGTGTACAAGAACTGCATATAATTCAGACCACTTTTTCCGAAAAACATGGAGTAGAAAGATGGTCAGGGGTAGGATTAGTAGTTAACTGACTGCTCTTGCTGCACTCTGTTTTTAAGATAGGATACTTTGGAGGGAGTTTTAGACATTCGTGCTGTTTAACTCAAATCTATAAATCGATTTAAAAAAATGCGTCAAAAATGATGGCGTTGACCACTCAGTAGCAAATCTGTCAATTTTTGTCCATTTCCGCTTTTAATGTGAAGCATGCGGCCTCCAAATGGAGGTATCTAATCAGAATTATTTCTACGAGAACTGTTAGTTACTCAATTGCTCAACCTCTCTCTCTTTCAAAGAGAGTAGGGATAGATAGATATGACTAATACACGACTAGTGGCTAGCTAATTATTATTTTTTTATTATGGGATGGGTGGAAGGAATTCAAGACATCATACATTCATGGCTTTGGACAGAAATCCATAAATCAATTTAAAAAAAACTTTCCGTATTAGGATTTTTGCCCATGACTTCTGTAACCAAAGTCAACAACGTTGACCACTCGACCATGCAGTTGTACAATACATTGTCATATGAAGCAATTAGTTCCAAATTACGCTGAAACGATCATTGAGTATAGTTTTAACCTTTAGAGGAGTATGGACGTACATGTACGTCGGCGCCATTTTTCTGTAAATGAGTATGAAAGTACTTTAAACTCGACACATGAGTGTCTGTCTGTAAGCATATATATGCTCTATGTATGAATTACATATATTCATTGGGAAAAAGTCACAAAATTGTCATGTTAAGAAAGGGCAGTAAATTAAAGTAAGGTCTGTATAAATCTATTCACTCCTCTAAAGGTTAAGAATAGTGGGAAAAAGCCAATTTTGTAGAATTAGTGAATTCAATGTGACTTGTACATTTTTACAAGTCTGTTAGTAAAATATAGATCAGAATATGCATCACTTGTACGCCAACACTTGCAATGATTGATTTATTCATTTTAGGACCAATTAAAATTCAAGCGTCAATTATTTAAGGTGGTCAACCTATATTTTGTCAAGAAAGACTTGGGAAGAATGCCTAGGATACCCAGGAATATATTCGCTGGGTGTCTGAAAACAAAAATCTATATAATAAATAAAATAAGTTATACAATTTATATCTCTAGAACAGGGGTGGTGAACCTTTTCTTCCCTAAAGGCCGCATTCATTTTTCTGATTCGACATAAGGCCGCAGTAAACATTGACTAGTGAATCTTTGGCCGGAAACAGGAATTTACAGTCAGAATATGTCAGGAATTAACGAATTTACATCAATTTACAGAATTACAGAATTGGCTAGAAGGCCGCACCAGAGTACCTAAAAGGCCGCAGGTTCCCCACGCCTGCACTAGAATGTCAAATTGGTTTTTTTTAATTGAAATGTAAGAGATACATACTATATATATACATATAAATTAATAATTATTTATTTACACTGCCAATTTTTTGTGCAACATAAGTACATTGTTAGTTATTTGAATTGTAATCTGAGCTTGACGATAACTTAAACAAAACTGAATACTAAACAAAAACAGCTTAAATGATAAAAAAAAATACAAAACTCAGCAGATTAATTATTAATAATTACTTCATCATTATTATTTAATTTTAAATAACGTCATCATATCTACATATTGGGTAAGCATAAAAAATATTTGAAAAAATCTCTTACATGGCACACCCTTATAACAAATTTACATCCACTTGGCTATCAGCATGAAATATTTGATCTAATCCTCCACGCTAGCGGCTTTAGAATCATTTGAAATTGTATAAAAAATTATTTGACTTATATAACTCCAAGTCGTTGTCAGATGACGTGATGTCACTAACGTAAAGGAGCACTGGTAGAATGCAAGCATTGACCAAATGGCATTTGGTTTTAATTGTATACATCTGTGTGCTACAGACAGTCCTGAATTGAATTAAAAGAGGCTCCAGCTACTCCTAAGCGAATAGGGAACTCTTTCTTTGCACTACCATCTTCCTGAATCTACACTGATGTACCTGAAACTGTCAACCTTCACGATGATCAGTCCCGCACTGGTCAGAGTATCATAAGAGTATTCACAGAGTTGATACACATCATATCGGTCTTACTAATATGTATTTTCAGATCAATACGACCTGAGCTAGTTCCTAACACGCCAATAGTCTCTTGGATGCCCTTTACAGATTTGTCAAATATGACAGCATTATCAAGGTCACGCAGCCTCAGACCGGGAGCAACAGCTATAGCTTTATATATATATATAAAAAACACTTTACTAATACTTCTATTGATTTAATTATTACAATGGTTT
This sequence comes from Himalopsyche tibetana, assembly GCA_030503985.1. Taxonomy (NCBI): domain Eukaryota; kingdom Metazoa; phylum Arthropoda; class Insecta; order Trichoptera; family Rhyacophilidae; genus Himalopsyche; species Himalopsyche tibetana. The sequence continues at coordinate 19,100,028 of JAPJYX010000006.1, forward strand.
TTTTTTAGTCACTCGAGATAAATTCAAAAAGAATTGACATTACAGGCACCCATGTTTTAGATCTTAAATTCAAATAAATCTTAGTATGATATTGATATTTTCTCAAGCATTTCAGAACCTTTTTTTTTGCCAAACATAATTCTCACCTCAAGGTTACACCGCAGCAAGACCACATAACAAAATAATGATATTTTCTTTGGGTGACGGTAACTTTGTGAAAGTTCATTTTAAATTGAAAAAAACTATTTGAATTTTTCTATAAATTTCAATAAAACTTTGACTCTTTAAGAACCTAGGTAATTATTATCTATGAAGTTAGGTACCCATATTAAAAATGTATACTTTCAATATTAAAATATTCAGCTACCATCACTGCTTTTAACCTTTTGATCTGTAAGCCGCCCTGGAAAATCGACATATGAATATACTTGAAAAGCTGGTTTACCAGCCTCAGCATCTAACACCATAACCCTACAGACCTCTATTGTGCTACGTGCATGAAATAATAGCCTCGTTCTAACACTGTATTCTGATGAAAATCATGTAAAGTGTTTTTGTGCATTGCTACTGCAGATAAGAACGGTTTTGAAATATATTATACCGGGATAAAATTCTGGCGATAATTTTGTTAGGTTATTATCTTTCCCTATATTTTCTTTCATTCTTTTTCTATTACCACTATTTTCTTTTTTGATATACATTGTATTACTTTTTTATACGAAAAATAAATAGATATTTATCGGCTTTTTTAAAAATTAGGTTGGTAGAGCGATTCGGGTAATCGTCAAACACTGAAAATACAGAAAGTTTCCAGATGCTTAGGGCCGCCCCAGTGCTCGTTACTGTGGGAGCTAAGAGTTCAAAGTCTTTGAAGCTCAAGAATTTTTATAGATACATTAGAATTACATAAAATGTTAATTACAACAATTTAAATTTTAGTTAATTGAAATAAGCCTTCAATAAAATAAATGTTCTTAGGTATAATAATTGTATTCTTCATTTTTGAAAATATTTAAATAATAAATAAACATTTATACTAACATTACGAAATATAATACATTTTTAAGTACATTCCTTTTTTGGCTAAGTGTAGTAGAAGCTACCCGACGTCTGTGGACATTTTTAAATATTTAAAATAACAATTGTTCTTTTTATAATCACTTTACTGTATTTTTACAATATAAAATAAACTCCATGTTGACAGGAACAAATTGTTGATAAAATATCATGTAAATACAAAAAAAAATCTATTTAATACTGAAAAAGTTGAGGTGACCACAGCCAATATTCAATAAAAATTCAATGAACAATTATTAGGTAACAGAAAATGTACATAAGTATCTAAAATGATCATCCAGTTTTACACACATATTATCTATCAATATTTGACATTTATCAACATTTAAAGACCAACTGTCAAAAAAGGCCTCAGTATTTAATAGATGTGAATTTTCTAAATTTCTAAAAAAAACTATTAATGGCCAGAAATAAACCAATTGTTCTGAAAATGATCAATTTCCATGAACATGTTTTTGGAAAGAATTCCACCATCTTGCTGCTCAAAGCACTTACACAAAAAATGCTACATCAAGACATTACAAATTTATATTTGAAACTTGATATTGTGGAAGTTTACTGCAATGACAGTGTAACTCATAACTCTGGGAAAACTTTTTTGAAATTTTCATAAACATAAATTTACTTTATAATATCCGTAAAAATGAATCGTTCAAAACACTTTCATCCAGAAATGTCCCAACATAGACATCACAGCACATCTGTGCAAAAATAATACTATAAATAAATACTTTCTATAGTTACTTCTTACATAACATAACTCATAATACTTGCAGCAGTGGAATTTATGAAACATTAATTTATTTTTACTATTATTGCTCACCATTTTTATGTGAATTGATAATACTAAAATATTTCATATTAAGTTGGTCAATTATTTAAGAATATTGATGAAAAGTTTACCGACAATAGATGTCCAAATGTTGGGATCAGTGTGCAAATTGTTTTTGACAGGTATCTGACTCAAAAGATTATGTTTGATATGCAACTGTTGTGAACACATGGCCGTTCATCTATAGTGGTTTTTCACTCCAATTATGTTTTTCATTGAAAAAATTAACAACTATCATTTGATGATTTAAGTGGGTACACATTATGTATGGATTTTAGTGAATTTATGAATTGAGAACAGGAAACTTTTTTCATGCTTACAGATATCAGTAATCAGAAAATGAAGTATGGTAATCATAAATGCATTGTGCCCTAACAAACAAATTCAAACAACCTAAGCTTGTCAGTCGAATTGTAATTCATTTGTTTTCTTCAATACCAGGTAGTGTTAAAACAAATGAACCGTTTTTTTCAAATTAGAGGTATTATGAGAGGTATATTTATTTGGACACGATCAACGCGATGAATGTATTTTGATAATAATTGTTTTTTGATTGAAAATGCAAACGTATGACAAGTAAGATGACAGTGATTCGAATGTAAGTGATTCGAATCGTAGCAAATCAGTAAAGATGAATCTAAGATGGCAATCGACTTGAAGTGATCTTTTCATAAGTGACTCATTTTCCATGTCCAATAAAGTAGTTATATTGCAAATCATAGCAAATCAGCTCTTTTTGTGAATTGTTATCGAATACATCCAGAGTATGACTTCTTTGTCTTTTAAATAAAATGAATCCTAATATGTAAAGCATTTAAATTCCATCCACGCTTCCCGGCCGTCTTTTATCACTACTCGCTAGGAACATTCCAGTCTCCTTGTTGCGGCTGACTGCATTCATGGAAGCGAAGCCAGAAGTCGGCGCAAGCTCTGATAAGTTGTGTCCAATCTGCTTTAGTTCGGTCAACAAATTCTGCAAAAAATTCAAATCACACATTTTTTTTTCTTGATCGGTATTGTATACGGAAGGTGGCCATGAAACAGTGGCTGCATACATATGGTGGTGGGACAACCAACTTTTACTCCTCACTATTTCAATGTAGCTCGATAATTTAATATTTACAAACAACAATTGTTTTAAATTTGAATCGTTCAAACTATGTACATTCTCACAGATTTTGTCACTAACTTTCGACATCTTCAGGCGTTCAAGTGCACGGATGAACTTGAACTGAGCCGAAAGGCACAACCCGGTTTGTTATTGACAAAATCTGTGAGAATGTACATAGTTTGAATGATTCAAATTTAATATTGAAATTCCACCAAGCACCTTCAGTCGAAATCTTAAATTATAACAATTGTTTTGTCAATGATATAAGCTAAATGAAAAACTGCTTCTTTTTTGTGATGTAACTCCGCTATCGTGATCATCAGTTCAACATATGAAATATTCACTTGAGTACATTAAATTATGGATTTATATTCATGCATATTAATTTGTTTTCACACTTCCTGTTCAACCTATTTGATGCTGATAACGGAGCAAAGAAACTGAGATTTGTGCATGAATTCTCTTTTCTTAGCATTATTTACCAATATTACTATACTGTAGAGCAGTGCTCCGCCACCGATGTGCCGCAGCACACTAGCACATCGCTTCATTGCAAAAAATAAATAATTTGTCTCTGAATATAATTTATATTTATTTTGATTTCAGTGTCTCGACCAATTATGATTAACTTGTTGGATATCTTGGCTTTAAATGCTAAAAAACTAAATATAAAATGCTTACCATATCAAAATCACCCTCATGCTCGATCTCCATTGGAAATAGCTGATGATGTAAACGCGGCATATCCATCAATTCATCAACCGGAATGCCTCTGAGAATATGCTTCAACACAATCTAGGATAGAAAATAAATATTGTTGTTTAACGCTATCAAATAAGTGACAGTGGTAATTTAAAAAGAGTTTCAGCACACACTGACCAAAGCAACTTGGGTTGTTATCTTGGTTCCTCCTGCTGCTCCAATTATGAGCCTGGCTCCGATGCCTCTCTCTACTACGATGGTAGGGCACATTGACGACAGAGGATTCTTCCCGGCGACTGGATAATTTGATGGAGAGGACGGAACGCCGTATATGTTGGTGACATTCGGATGTGAAAAATCGTCCATTTCGTTGTTCAGTATAATACCGGTCGAACCAGACATGAAGAAAGCACCGAGACTACAAAACAAAAAAAAATGATCACATATCAACCATTAAAAAACGCATTTAAAGCAAGAGTATCAAACAAAATCAGCACACCCAACTCTTAATTTAAATGATCTTGACAAGATTTTAAAATCACATGGTCCACAAAAATTGGACAAATACAATATTTTTTTTCGAATTATTTGAATAAGAAATTTGAAAAGTTTATAACATCTTACATTAAATGTATACGAATAGTATACATCATTAAATAAGTATTCCCATTGCATCCGAGTATAATATGACATAAAATAATCGTGGATAAATTGCACTAAACACTGGTTGTAAACTGAATTTGTTGATTGGGTTTTCATGATTACTTTTATACACGATTTTCTAGAATGATATACGTATTTTTTCAGTGGTCAGGTTTTTGCTATGAAAGGGGTCTACGAGCATTATAAGTTTGGGAATCATTGATGTACACAATAAAAAAGCTTAGTAAATAAAACACTTTTTTATTCAAATATTCTCACCCTTTTTTTCAATGTATTACCTTTAAACATAATTTTTCGCAATTTCGCCTAAAATGGCTTGGAGTTGCTGGTAAAATTTTTGAAAATCCTTCGGAGTGCAAAAGGTTAATAATCCCTTCTATATCCACATGATAGTGAAAGTGTAACTGAATTCTTAAGCCTGTCCGAGTGCGTGCATCCACAATGCAGACATGCTTGGGCGAATGACATTTTCCACATCGCAATAAAATGTTCTATGAAAGAATGTGGTGCTGACGACTCGCATTCGGGTTGCAAATAGAATTCGCATGATACAAAAAGCGGACTATCTGCTCACTATACAACCGATTTGCAGAATCGGATGTCGGTCGTCTTCTAACAGTATTCTATTATAATAATTATTCTAATATACTAACATGTAATTGATTGTACTAGTAACGGCAATGGCATCTCCGTTTGGCGCCATAACAGATATATGTGCCGTGCCATGATCCTCCATTATATGAAATAGGGCTCCATAATGTTCCCAGTCTTGGTTAGTCTCGTTGTCTTTTATGAGAGTTCTGATGTATTCAGCATATTCTATCGATGTTAAATTATCTAAAAGCTGAAAAATATATAAGACAGATTTTAACCTTCGGGTACCAATGGGGTTGCAATATTCGCATTGCAAAGTTCTTCTTATTGCAACCATTCGCTAAATATTAATAATATCTAACTGATATTTATTGCAATCTACAATGATACCTCAATCAATGCAATGCAAATATCACCATCGGCCAATGAGCAACAGGTTCACCGATGCAAACTCAAATGAATGACTACAATTTTAAAATGATTAAGATTTATGATTTACTAAATATTAACTAAAATGACATGTGACATGTTTATTTAAATTCAAAATATCTCACACGGTTTGGTTGAATAACTAAGAAAATTGTTGTGACCTTTTGTTTTACAATTCTACACTTTCACTCAGATATTAATGATTCACTTACAGGTTGTATTTTATCTTGAGGCATGAATTTTGGATCCCCCAAGCCGGTTCTTTTGGCGTAGGCATACTTGAATGTTTCAACAATACGTTGCCAGTAAGTGACTCCATCCATGTCAATATCTGGTGCAGGAGAATCCCCAGTATTTGGGAATACCCATCCTTTCAAGATGTTTATTATGAAAACAAGTATGTGGCCGGATCCCGGTAAAGGTACGGTATTTAACGTCAAGTTACCGCCGAGATCCACTTTGAGTGGTTCTTGCCAAGTCGGTCTGTAAAATAAATAAATTTATATAAGCATTATTTTAGATGAGAACATGTTATGCAAAAGCACACAGATCACTGGATTATTAAATTCAAGCATTCAATTTTCATTCTGTTATTATCCACCATTTTATAATGAAGATTTTAACATTTTGTTGAGCTTAAGGGAAACAATGGAAACAAAATAATATATTTTTAACACAGATGGCAGTAATTAGTATTTTTAATTAAAAAATATCTACTTTTAGTGTGTTGCATATAAACTCGAAACATTAGGGGCCTGCACACTGGGATGCCGTCATCCAGGATTAGGTGACGTATGTTCTTTATGCCTAATGTGCATAAAGAACACACGTCACCAAAGCGTTGACGACTTCGCCCCAATGTAAAGTGCCTTATTGTTTCAATAGCAAGTAATTTTTAACCATCATTAGTTGTACATATATTGATCGTTTTTCATCTTTTGAGAATAATTAAACTGAGAAAATCTGAAAATTTAGAGATACCAATGCCCTTTCGCATGTGATTATTAATAATTACTAGCTGTAAGCCCGTTGCCCAGCAACGGGAGATTTTTGCTGCATTGTGTTTGATTTTATTTAGTTTAATTTAATTTAATTTAATTTAATTTAATTTAATTTAATTTAATTTAATTTAATTTAATTTTATTTTATTTTATTTTATTTTATCTTATTTTATTTTATTTTATTTTATTTTATTTCATTTTATTTCATTTTATTTCATTTTATTTTATTTTATTTAATTTTATTTAATTTAATTTAATTTTATTTTATTTAATTTAATTTAATTTTATTTTATTTTATTTAATTTTATTTAATTTAATTTTATTTTATTTTATTTTATTTTATTTTATTTTATTTTATTTTATTTTATTTTATTTTATTTTATTCTATTTTATTCTATTTTATTTTATTTTATTTTATTTTATTTTATATTATTTTATTTTATTTTATTTAAAAAAGTGGAGACTGGGAGGTCGAGGACACCTTACAGACGGACCTTATCGACTATTAATATATAGATATTAAATTGTAATTTACTTTCAATTAAAAATTCAGCAAAATTATTGATAACTTTGTATATACCTGTAATTGTTCATGTCTTCTTCGGTGATGATGCCATTTCTAGCCTGTACGTCAGCCACAAATGATTTTGTGAGACTTCCGTTGTGCAGTGCGTCTGGTCCCTCCTTTGCGATGATTTCCAAGGTTTTAGCCAACTTTAATCGCTTGACTTTATCTCCTTCCAGCCATACGTTGTTTGTTTCCGGGTTTACAAATACTTCTCTGAAAATAAAAGCAAATCCACATTTTTAAATATTTGGAGGTTTCGACTTCTATGATAATAAACGTTCAGAGACTGAAAAAAAATTACTTGGATGTTTTGGTTATGGAGATTGAAAATAATTGACAATTTAGGAATAAGTGGATGTGTTCGAAGCTTTATATTCAGGCACAAGATACCAATGAAAAAATATAGTCAAATTGTTTGGGTGCCACACGACTTGAGCATTGAGAACAAAACAGCTTGAGTGTGCGTATCAAATTATCCGATTAATCATCAATGAGCCATTTCCTTATGGTGACAAAAAAATGGGTTCTTTATGTCAATATCGAGAAAAAAACAATGGCTAACTCGAGGTCAAGCGGGAAATCAACTCCAAATCCCGAAATTCACGCAAAAAAGGTGATGCTGTGTATAAGGTGTGGACTTAAATGTCCCATTCGTTATGAGCTTTTGTGACTTAACGTGAAAACGCTATTTTTTTCTAGCTGTTAACGGGTTAATAGATGTTGATACGTCCTTGAGCACGGTTTAAATCTTGTAGAGCTTAGTCAAATGATTGCCACATCAAAATATGAACTGACAGTCATAATTCAGGAACACTTTCTTCAACAGATTAAAAAGTATTTCTCTTCTTAGTTCATAATCGAAAGGAAAAGAACAATTAAATTGACACTTCGTCGCAATGTAATGTTTTAATTAACTTTCTAGCAACCTAACATTGGAATTACTTTGTTTTCTTCATCATTAATATAATACTTATACAGTTAGGGTAACAGAGAAAAATCTTCTGTGTACATTATAACGACACTTGCAGTGGTAAAAATAAATAAATAAGAATAGCATTCACCTTAAGCTAGGCTCATTTTTAATTTTGTCTGCCCTATCACTGAGAACTCTAGCAAAATATTTAGTCACAGTATATCCTGTTCGGCAGAGTTCAATTGAAGGCTGCACAAGTTGGGCCCACGGTAACTTTCCATATTCTTTATACAGCGCTTTGTATCCTTGAAGCTCTCCAGGAACAGCTGCTGCCATTCCACCTTGAATTCAGCAATTATACAAATTAAAGGTATTTAATTGTATGACAAATAACATTCCGAACACAAAGCCGACAAGAGAACTTGTATTTTCTCTGAAACATAATGTACTGATGCGTTGAATAAATTGAATGTTCAACTTTAGTAAAATTTACATTCATTTTCAGATCTTTCAGTGGTTGGATAAGACAAGGCACATATATAATTATAGTTTTATTTTGTGTTAATTAATTTTATTTGGTGCATTTTATGATTAGTAGTAGGACATATCAGTGTGTCTTTGTTATATGGCAAAGCAAAATTTAATCGTAGGAATGACGTTAAAAGTTAAAAACATAATGATGTGCAATAAATACTTTACATTACGACCGAGAGTGGTATAGAAAGAAGATCCAGATTTATTGTTAAATATTTGGGGTGGTTATATGAGAACAGAGTTCAGGGCTTTAGGGCGATTCAGACAGCAAAAACGAGATCCTGACAATATGCGCAATTATAAGAGAAGAGAAAAAAAACAACAAAAAGCTGTATGCTTGTGTATTGCTTGTTCATAAATATTGATTATCTATTGTAAACCAAGACTTTAATAATGTGGTTAAATCTTTTATACAGCGATGACTTAATAAGTATTCTTTCTGTACAGAATTATGATCGAATAAATGAGACAAAAAGTATTTATCTATGCATGTCATGTTATCACACAATCAGGAATATCTATTACTGAGCGCATATCAAGGAAAATTTATCCTTACTTAATATTATAATTCAATCACTCCTACCGACAGTCGTAGAGATATTTCCTCCCTCGAACATCCCTTCACTGGATGCGGCCGGAGCCTTCTCTCTGGAGTTCAGGACACGGACGACGCCGGTCGCTCGAGTATAGGACGTCAACAGAAATCCACCCCCGAGTCCCATGCACTGACCGCAAGCTATTCCGTCGCAGAAGAGGATAGCGATTGCAGCGTCAGCGGCTGAACCTTGCATTTCTAATATTTTCCTGAAATTAAACAAAAAATCGTTTATGAATAAAAATATTCATTATATACTTCAGAATAAAGCCGAACTGTCTATAAAATTTCTACAACGATCGCTTGGGCTTTCCAATTTTTAATTTCAAAAAGAAAACAAAACATGGTGTATTACACTTTACAAGATTTGTGGGTATTCATTTTAAAATATTTTTTTACTCCCATAATCAGTATACAGTGTAGTATACTAAGCTTTGATATTTTGAACGTTCGAAGAGTAATTTACCTGGCCATATATTTATTTCGGCTTATACGAGGCCAAAATGAGAATTCCACCATTCTTGAGAATGTGAAGTTAAGTGTTCCTTATTTTTTTTGAGAAACCGTGGACATTTATCGTTTGTTCTCCTAAGGTGTAGAATCAACCTGCCAATGAGGATGCCACTGAGGAGAGCTTTAATGGCATATTCCACATGATTGTGGGCGAGTTCCCACGAATGCTTTTTTTAATGTATTAAAGTAGAATTTGTCAGAGCTTACTCAGTTGACTTTCTTGCAAAACCTTTTAATATTACATAAATTGTATTATGTTTTTTTTCTTTATTGTAAAAGTTTTGAATTTATAATTTGTCAATTGTATGCAATGTTAAATAAAATAAAATAAATAAATAATACAGATTTCAATAAAAAATCAGAGTATAAATGCCACAGACATCCGCACCTCTAAATGCAAAATAATAAATGTACTGAAAAACCAATTCTTGAAAATGCCCATAATGGAGCTTGAACAACACAACAGAAGAGGATGACATTGACCACATAGCTTTATAGAAAAACATTAAGGTAATGTTTTTTCCATAAAGTCAATTCGGTATTAAAGATTTTTTATTTTTCAGGAATCGTAATGTTACAATTCTATTAATTGATTGATTCTTTTAACGGTATTGGAATGGGATATCATATGCTGAGTGCATTGTTTCTGCCTTGAGAGAAATCAAAAAGAATACCTGATGGCTTTATTAATAGGACTAGAGAAAATGTATTTTCAAAACTTTTACATATCGTCAGTATACTGGCAGAAAACGTTAAGTAAAAGATTGGGTGTTTTGAGTTATGGATGCAGATTGATACATATAAACACGCTCTATCCCCTGAAAAAACTAGCTCGCTCATATGTCATCAATGATTTTCTATAATTATTAATATACACAATATAAAAATCATGAAATGTAAGCGTAACGATTATATCTACAATCATTATAATTGGCTCTAACTTTACATAAAATGAATTATTAACGTCGTACCATAGAACAAGAAGCCTGTCGTTGATGACTTGAAAAAAAAGCATTTTTTTTATTTTATTCACTTATCTTAAACATATCGCAAAGCAAAAAAAAAATAATTTAAATGCATACCATTTAAAATTATTTTATATCTGTCGACTAATTAAAATTTTAAAATTTAATATCTCATTGTTATTTTTATTTTTTGAATGTCATGGCCGAATGAGACGATTCATTTGATGAGTAATTTTATAAGTACTGGTTTGAAACCACTCCCCAACCAGAAGAGATTATTAGTAGTATTAAAGCAGCGATTTCCAACCTGGGAGGTGTGGACTATTGCAAAGGGAGGCGCGAACAGTCCAAAATATTTATTTACCATTCAAAACGTGTCGTTGTTACTATATGAAGCAATGGATGGGGAGGCGCGAAGATATGTTTTTCTTTAAAGGGAGGCGCAGTAACATAAAGGTTGGAAACCGCTGTATTAAAGTAACTTGGTTCAAACAAATTCCACTATGACGAATTGTATTCGCAAATCCGACCCCTGAAGTAGATCATGGGAGAAATATTGAAAGTATTAAAGGCATGTATGCTTGTGTTACTTTCATCCCTGCCCTCCTACCCTTCATTGAATCCTAAAAACAGGTAGACTGATTTGAACAATTCTCATTAAAACAACTTCTGTTGGGATTCTTGACTAGAAGTGTATATGCCCCACATTGGGAGCCAAACAACAATATAACATAATATAAAATTTCGACTGAAGTTGCTTGTAATTCATTCAAACTTTGTACACTTTCTTGTCTTTACATCCTCAGGCGTTAGTGACAAAACATGTGTACAAAATTTGAATGATTCAAATTTAACAATAAATAACAATTGGTAATCCTTTGATTAATTTAAACTTATTAAATACACTGACCACAAAGCAATCGCAGAATCCTATGAAAATTAAAAGCAAGTTTTTTTTCTGATGAAATAAGTCCAACAGCTCAAAAAACCTAATCCATAGATAAGAATAATGCTTTATCATTATGTGATTATAAATGCTAACTCACTAAAGCCTTTAAAAATAGTTTTATCTGAGAAACAACAATGGTGATGTTCTTGGACTTTTGACAGTTTATTAAATTATTACTTTATTTCCTTAAACTCGACACAAAACATACAATGGTAGAAATGATAAACTTCAACAGCTCTTTTGAATTATATCAGCTCAGAGTAATCAATATTGACAGATTCCAGGATTGATGGCCATTTTTATGGCGTGTTATTTATTTTACAAAACCGTTAGTTTTTTATGAAAATCACCCGTTTATGATTATGCATATTTTTAAATGACAGTATTTTATTTTGAATATCGAAAAACCAATTTTGATTTACTCGCCCGGTATTGACATCCTAACTATTCGTATATTTTTGCTCTATTGAAATACTGGTATTGATATAATATATTCGTTCGGTATTGCAATCCCAAATACCAAGTATGTTTTCATTTGTTTATTCGATGTCCGCGACCAACGTGGAGCATATGGCCTCCTAATGGAGGTATCTCAACAGATTTTTTTTCTACGAGAAATGTTTGTTACTCAGTTGCTCGACCTCTCTTTTTCAAAGAGAGTAGTAGGGATAGAAGGACAAAGCTAAGACAGGACATGTGTTGAGCTAATCGCTCTCGCTACGCCCAGTTATTAGACGGTCGGAAAGGGTGGGAGGGAATTTTCAGACATCACAAACACCCATTCTTTTGAACAGAAATCGATAAAACAACCGAAAAATGCTGTTTGTATTAGGCCCGTGAGATCCGGCACGGAAGCCTACAACCTTAACCGCTGTGCCATAGGACCTGACAGCTTGTCACTTACTATGTTATGTTATCTACTTTCGAAGAGTCCTTTCTCGATAGTTCCAGCATTCTATTTTTACTCTCTTCAAAAAAAGATAGGTCGGGTGACTCAGTAATGAACAGTTTTCATAAAAAAAAGTTCTGTTAAGATGAGCTCATTAAGGAGTTCAAATGCTCTACATCAAAAGTAGATATGGTAAAAAAATCTCACTTTTTGCTACCATAGGTCAAGAACTAATTCTGTTTTATCACTAAATATTTTTGTTCCTTGATGCACTTTTTAATTTTTTGTTTAATATTATTTATGTTTGATAAGAATAATGATTAATGGCATTTTATCATTCAAATATAAGTTATTTTAAGGTTATCTTCAGAAGCATGGCGACCTGAGATAGTCCCTAGATGACTCCAACAGCTCTCTTCACCTTTCTCTGTCATGCAAAGCAAAAAACCAATTGATAATCATCCACGGCCTTGAAACATTCTATGCATCTTCTTCTACGCCCAATCGGACTTATGCACATCTGGATATTTTGACCAAGCCATTAATGTTTATGGGTTATAAGTATGGCTTCCAATTCAGTAGCTCTGGTCTTCTGCGTACTTCTGACGGTTTGCTGGCGGTTTGCAAACCATCAGAAGTGCGCAAAAGAACAGAGCTAGTTTTAGCAGAAACGTGGTTACCATTTTATTACAGTTTTATTTGCACAGTTAACTGGGGTTTATTGAAAATTCTCTTTTCTGATGTCTAAAATATACCTCCTAGCCCTCCAATCTTAAAATAACGTAGCGTAGCGAGAGTGATTAGGTAACCACTAGTCATGTCTTAACTTTATTCTTCTATCCCTACTTTCTTCGAAAAAAGAGAGGTTGAGAAACAAAGTAACAAGCAGTGCTTGTAGAAAAAACCTCTGTTAAGTTAAACTTCATTAGCAGTACATATGCTCCAAATTAGGAGCGGTCAATCTACCTTAATATAGTATGCACTTATTAGTTCATATTTAAGTAAGCAATATGCCTTATATTTTTCATGTTTTGGAATATTGGTTTGTGTGGTACTAAAATTGTTTTTTTGAAAACAATTCCCACTTAAGCCAGTTAGACAGTTTTTTAATTTGAAAAAAAAAGCCAAAAGCCGCTTGCCTGAAAAAATTGGATGCCCTGACCTTTCCAGTGTGGTATTTTTAATTATCTTATTTATAAACATGCTTCCGTTTAACAATAGTTTGAACACCCGAAGAGAAATGTACCTATAGATGCCACATATTTCTTTCAGCGTATACGAGACCAAAATGAAAATTCATTTTTGAGTATGTCAAACATAATGTTCCTAATATTTTTTAGGGAACCGTGAACTTGAATTGTTAGCTCTTCCAGTGGGGATGCCACTGGGAAGAGCTTCAAAAGTGTATTGTTTTGGATGTCAACACTCAACACACTCCGCGTGGGCGTGAATGAGTCAAACGAGAAGGTACTATTTTTTGTTGCATTTAATTAGATTTTATCAGGATAATTTGGTAGTACATTTTCATTCTGTTATCTGCCATATTTGAAAACAACAATTCAAGCAGGAAATCAATAAATTTGGCATGTATATAATAATTAGATAATTATGGTTATTTATTTGTCTTCATGTAAACCAGTTATACTAATAACACTAAAAGCTATTCATCATGTAATTTCAGATGTGTTCAACTTGTTTCATCTAATGGCCGGCATAAAAATTTTATTTTAATTTATGGCTTAGGCTACAATAAAAAATGAAACTTAAAAGTATGTGCTCATTTACAAAACACGTTTTTGTTGTGAAAAATTTATTCATGTATGTATTTACAAATCAAAATTCGGTGAGTTTGGAAATTGCGAATTAGACAAAACATTTTAGTATTTGCAGCAAAATCATATCCTAACATTTGTTAGTAAGCGTACTGATAAGCTTGCTGACATTTGTTTAGTTCATTGATTTACCTTTTAAAATATTTTAATTAAAAGCCGCAAAACAAATCAAACTGGTCGCGGGTTGTACATCCCAGACCTGAGTCAATGACAAACTCATAATAAGACATAAAATGCCATGCATGATGGCGAGAATGGCAACAAGATATTGAAATTTTTGAGGTTATTTAAAATGTCAGATAACAGTTAAACACAACAATTGCATGATTGCTGGGTGCACAGCAGTGGAGAATGGCTAGCAACACTATCAGTGCACGATTATTTTTATTTGGTTAACAATCTAGTAAATGTGAACTCATTGACTGGTGAATTTTGTTGAATTTTTCTATCGTCTATTTTTTTTAAATCCATGTCCGCTCATAATGTGGAGCATATTGCCAGTGACGTTCCTAGGAGATGTGCCGCCCCTTGACAGAGTTTAAAATAGCGCCCTTACTAGTTATAAACAAATATAAAAATTCGAATACTCTATTCATCTTAATTTTAAAAAAAGCTTTCATGACGCCATTTTCTCTAGCCCATAGGTTCCCAACCTTTTTCGGGTGGCGACCTCTTTTTATAAAAGCCATGTGACTAGGCAACCCCCCCGAGGAATTTGAAATCCTCGATTTGTTATACCCCGGATTGTCTCCGAAACTCCTTTTTGTTTTTTAGCTCACCGAGGAATTTAAAATCCTCGATTTCGAAATCGAAAAAAGTTTGCGACCCCCCCCTCCCCCCCAGGCGCAATACATTTTGGAGTCCCTGCTTTTCGAATAACATTTAAGTGCTGCAAACCTCTTCGTAGAATAATAATGCATATTGAAAACTGAAATTGAGGCCCCCAAGATTTGGAGACCCCAAGCGCGCGCCTCTTGCGCTTATGCGGTGATCCGCCACTGCACTCTAGCTAGATGTATATTCTGCTACTGTCACTTTATTATGTGGATTAGGTGAATTAAGCTGAAGTGCTGATAAGATTCATTAAAAACAATGGCTTATACATAGTTAGAAGTCGTAGTGTTTAGATTTATTGATAAAATTGTTATTTGCCTGTGTTAATAATGACTTTATCATGAATATGCATTATTTTACTTATCAGCATCTGTTAATTACAAAAATATAACACATTGCGTAATATTTTTTCCTCCTCTTATTTTCAATATTAATGGTACATTTAGCTCAATTCAAATTGCCAAACATAGACAGTCTAGTCATCAAAGTAATCTACAAAACGTAGCTCGTATTTCGACTCTTTGAAAAACATCTTCAGACAGAATACTTAATCATAATAATAAAAAGATTAATAAGTACATACAGTCTAATACACGGGTTCCCAACCTGGGGGGTCGCCAAGGGTTTCCTGGGGGGTCGCCAACTTTAGATTATAACAATATAGCAAATCGAGGATTTGAAATTACCCGGTGAGCTAAAAAAAGGAGTTTCGGAGACAATGCGGGCAAAAAGTATAGCAAATCGAGGATTTCAAATTCCTGAGGGGGTCGCTAGTCACATAGCTTTTATAAAAAGGGGTCGCCACCAACGTTCCCTCTAAGCCGAAGGCTTAGATGCGCGGAAATTTCAAAGGCTGCGCGGACCGATCAAATATCAATTAAGCAACTGTCTTGTAGTGCGCGCCAACCCGGAATGAGTGCGCGGGGACTTCTCAACTGCTGCGCGAAGCTTAGAGGGAACGTTGGTCGCCACCCGACAAAAGGTTGGGAACCTATGGTCTAATATAAGTTACAACCAGTAACTAGGGATTCCAACTATTCGTCATTATCAACTATTCGAATATCGAATAGTAAAACTGAAACTATCCGGATGTATTCGGATGTTTTGAGTATATACCAACATACATTATATGTTTGTAATTAAAAGCGAGCTCATTTGTAATAAAAGTCATTTATTCAAATTTCAAAAATGCATATTTTAAAAAAAATGATTCATATTTTAAATTTGTTTTTAACTTAGTATTTAATTGTTCCTGCCGTTGAAAAAACTCACTTAGTACCAGCTGACGTTGGCTTTATTGTTAGAAGTGTTTTAAACAAGTGTTCCCCAACCTTTTTACACCTGCGGACCGGTAAAAAAAAGGGGAAAAAATTGCGGACCACTAATACTGAAATAAAAATGGTTTTTAATGTAATATTTTATAAATCTTATATTGTGAAAGATGGACATAACTATAACTAACAAAAATACGTATACACAACATACAACACAAATGATACAATTAAAATTTAACAAAAACAATGGATTTTTTTTAACAAACTAATGCGAAACTTGCTGTTGCAGCTTTGCTAAAATATTGGATATTCTTGGCTGCAGTGCTGTCTCTGACAGACGAAGAGCTGCATTCACGTCCAGTCTGTTTCGATGTTATTGAGGACATGGACGAAAATGCATTTTTGGCATGAATAAGTTGTCAAAAATGACATTAACAAATTTATAGCTTTACAGCTTAAAGATGGATATTCATCTTTCACTGATATCCAAAACTGAGGCAATGTTAATGTTTTGTGTCTGGATATCAGAGTGACATCCGAAGACAATTCTATTAACTGTTCTTTTTCTCTACTCGTCAGACTACATTAAGTGACGTCCTCCATCAAGGGATTATTCATCCAAAGATTTCCTTTACGAGGATCCTCATTTTCGGGATAGTAATGATTAAATTTTAGTACCAATTACTTCAAGTGTTGACTTACTACATTTAAAACACCTTTCTTGTCGACGTCAGCAGAAATTAAAAATTATTGTAAAAGTGGAAACATTTCTAAATCTTGCACTTGTACGCGACAATCCCAAATACCCAGCTTTTTTTTAAATGCATCGACTTTATTTCTCAGTTTTAAAATATTTGTACAAAACCCCTGGAGAGAAAGATTAAGGTCATTACAAGACTAAATATGTCCGCCATATATGCGAGTTTACTCATCCATTCCTCCAAAAAATGTTCTAGTAGGGGCGAGTTTCTCTCTCTCATAAAATGTTTTGCTTCGTCTCTTAATTCAAAGAGACGTGAAAGAACTTTTCCTCTCGATAGACACCTCACTTCTGCATGGAGAAGTAGATGTCAATGTTGCGAATCCACACTCTCACACAGTAACTTGAACAGTATTAAGTTCATGGATCAACTACGAAGTTCATTTATAATTTTCACTGCGTCGTTCATCACTGTGTTTAGCTCTGGAGAGAGCTTTTTTGCATCTAGATCAGTGGTTCTCATGTGCGGCCACCAGAGGATTTTGCTGCGGCCACCAACAGTTTCATAGTAAATCAAATAAAAAATGTATTTTTACAAATTCATTTGTAAAATTATTATTTTTTAAAATTGATTGAATGCAACTGACCTATCGAGCATTTAGTCGAGTTATTTACTCCAAATGACTCACAGAGGTATCATCATTCGTGAGATCATTCAGTGTAATGCACTTTATAAAAAATAAATATCGAAACCAGCTGACAGATGCAAACTTAGAAGCGGCGATGCGGCTTGCATTGGAAGAGAGAACTGTTGAACAATTTCCATTCGAATTGCTTTTAAATAAATAAATACCAATATATTTACATCATGTATTTTATTGAATATAAATTAATCATTTTTTTAAGTAAATGCAACTGCTATTGTTATCACATTTGGTGCCGGACCGCCGATGCTTACAATGCGGCCACAATGAAATCTAACATGAGAACCACTGATTTAGATGCTCTCGGTGAATTATACAGTGAGTGGACAACATATCTGGATGGGCAACATGTTCTTTATTCGTGCAACTACACCTGAGCGGTGTCCAGACATGCTTGTCTCATTCCAAAATGTTAACAATTATGTATTATAAAATTTTCGGAAATATATTTAGGTAGGGTTTTGCATCTGGGTTCACTGTCGAAGAGAAAATATTTATGACTGTCGATTCTGAGAAAACCAGCGACCATCGTGTCGCAGACAAAAAAAAATAATACAACATAACAGGCATGCGCAATAAACTAAACTTTACAAATTTGTAGCCGGATTTTAGAAGTGTGAGTATTACGTAACGGGACGGCAAAAATGTCCAATAAATAAAATACAGAGCCCTATTATTGATGTATACTTATTTAAAAATAACTAAAAATACAAGTAAACGTACTGGCGGAAAAAAAACCTATATTTGATATTTTTGCATGGCGAATTTTTTGAAATTTGGCATACTGTTTGCGGACCACCGGTTGGGGAACACTATTTTATACAACACGTCTAACTTTTCTGCTATTTTTTTTTGATTGATCCAAATATATCAAATACAAAATATTTTTAAAAACATATTTTAATAAACAGGGAATGACCGGCTGTTTTAGCTAGTAGACAGTGGTCTTGATTTCTAAGTTTTTACTAAATAATTGTATAACTCGCACGCAAAAAGAGATGTTGCACGATCAAAGTTTCGTTGTTCACTGATATACATTTTATAATAATTTACGACTTATTTATAAATAATTAATGACTTTATAGCCAGTGGCGTAGCCACCTCATAGCAAAACCTTGCGATGCATGAGGGCCCAACGAAAAAGGGGACCAAAATTTATCCATCCATTATGCCATACTTATGTACGTATACATTTAATTTCATTGTTTACTGCTCAAACGTCGCATTATGCTTGAAATATGAATCATCTTTGGCCCACTACCATACACGATGGAACAAGAGTTCACTTGTTGTATCTCGTGTTTCAAACGATTTCTTAACTTTTAATTAGGTCGTGGTTTTCGATATCAACACAGGTACTTTGTATAATTACTATTTTGTGCCCATATAGATTATCTTGGGTGCGAAATGCGAAACTCTAATTGAAAAGTGGACGTCAAACATACATATGAATGTCTTTGTTTTGTTAAATACGTACTGAAAAATTTAATTAATAATCAAATCTAAATTAATTTAGATATATGTTTCCTCAAAGTGAATTTGTTTTGATATATGTTCATTATTTAAAACATTATTTTAGTATCATTGACCTTGAATTTCACTTAACTTGCTTTCAAAGTTTTAAATTGTGATATGCGTAATTTTAAGTATTGGAAACATTTTTTTTAAATATTCGCATTGTCTCTGAAGAAAGTGTTATAAATTTTCCATTTGTGTTTCCGTTTTGTATACATAGTTATAGGGTGAAATACATATAATATGTACACATCGCTACATATTTAAAAATCCTATTTCTTCTTCTACAAAAAAGGTTTAAGTGTAAATTGGTGACACTTCGTGGGGCGGTGCTCAATGCAGGCAACGGTGAAGCCACCTCATAGCAGAGTTATGCAATGCATGAAGGATCAACAAAAAGAGGAGCCCAAATTGACTAAATATGTATGTATAAAGGGAATAGAGCTTGCGTGACGTTTGTACGAGGGCCTAAAATTTCTACCTACTGCTTAACTTAATTTGCTAACTTACTTTCCTATCGCAGCGCATTCAACTCCATTTGCCGTGACGGCTGCAGTCTTGTAGTTTTCACTGTAAGCCTTGAAAGCAGGATCTTCGTCATTTTTCAAAAACACCACCAGAACGGCTATCAAAGCAGCTAAAGTTACGGCAGAAACAACTGCGATGAGAATCAGCTTCGTTCTGAAAAATAAAACTTCACGTTAATGTCATATGTACAGCGACACCGCGAACATCATAGCGTTGGTGTTATATACAGCGGTGGATTACACTATAAGCGCACGAGGCGCGCGCTTGGGGCCTCCGATTCTTAGGGGCCTCGAAAAAGTTGTTAATGTATTAAAATATAATCCCGATACTAAAAATCATGAGCTCTGAACCGTATTGCTCTTGGGACTTCCCAATTTCTTAATCCTTCACTTGTTATAGCACGGCAAACAATATTTTTATCATTTCAGTTTAGGAACAAGCAAAAAAATAAGTAATATGTACATGTATTAAAAAATGAAAAACCCTTTGTACTAATTCCACATCTATTCAATATGATAAGACCGGTTTCGCTCATGTCGAGCATTTTCAACTGATGAAAATCTACAAAAAAGTGTTTTATTTTTTTAATCTAACGCCTTTCCAACAATAATTGATATTGAACACCTTAAAAGTGATGTAAATGTATATTTTCTGGATCCTCAAACAATATATATATATATAGAGTCTCGATCAGGGCTGGCTCGTAGATTTCTGCGTCTGTGTGTGAGGCGCTTCGCAAAACTAGAACTAAATGAGTAAAAATTACGTTAATCTTAATGTACCTTTGTGCACCGCACACTACACACGCCACGAGCCGGCACTGGGCTCGATATCGACCCTTGAATATTAAATGTATAAACTTTCTCGTAAGTTTTCTCGTAAGGATAATTCGTATTCGGAAGAATCACGTAACTCCCCAGAAGCACACATACAAAATCGTTACTGTTGTACATATAGTGATTCCACAGAAATAAGAATTGTATCGAACACAATACTATAACAAAACTAAAATATGTGTATTGCAGTTCGTACGCACTTTAACTTTTCCGGTTCTAAGCTCAAGAAATGCGACCCCAATACCCACATTTTCTTAAATATCTATTTTAATATGGGTGACACAATGTTTATAATTAAGGTATTCTTATATCATAGTTTTTTGGACCTTATGTAGTTCATATAAACACGTGATAACGCGATGAGGCGATAAGCGATCGTTCGTAAGATAGCTGGGATAAACTCATCAGTTGCAATTTCGCATGTGTGCTGGGATCAACGTTCCCTCTAAGCTGCGCGCGTGCGCGGCCGCGCAGCAGTTGAGAAGATCCCGCGCACTCATTCCGGGTTGGCGCGCACTACAAGACAGTTGCTCAATTGATATTTGATCGGTCCGCGCAGCATCCACGCAGCCTCCGCGCAGCCTTTGAAATTTCCGCGCATCTAAACCTTCGGCTTAGAGGGAACGTTGGCTGGGATGACGTCTTTTTTACGCGCAACTTAAAATATGATTATTTATTAAAAAACCACGGATTTTTATAAAAAAAAAATGCATGATGAATGATGCAGAGAGATATTTTAAAGCCCTTAGACTATTTTTTAAAAAAATTCATAAGAATAAGGCCAATAATGAGGAAACCACTGGGGTCCCTGAACGAACCCCATCGGCAGAGAAGTATTTTTCTAGTCTCCGAGCCGCGAGAGTTAATAAACAACTTAACTTCACACTCCAAATAAATTTCAAAGCATTGTTGTCAATAATTTATAGTACACACAATGGCGGATTAAGAACATGGGAGGCCCCAAGCGCAATATATCTGGAGGCCCCTTTTTTCGGATAACATACAGAGCAGTACTTTTTGTTATGGCGACGATTTTTTAAGTTTTCCAACTAATACTTGAAGCTCACTGCGTAGATACTGCATATTATTGAAGCATAAAACATATTTCACTTCTCTACTTATGCGCCTTCTTATGGTTTGCGCCCTAGTCGGTTGCCTATTCCGCATGTATGGGGGCGACGGCCCTGTATGTGTATGTTCATTGTTGTAACGGTGGGCAATTGAGGTTATCTTTAGTGAATAATTCAGTTATAAAATAAATATTGGAAAAAAATGACAGTCGAGTGCGATTGATTTAGTTTAAAACCTTGTCCCTAAATTATTTGACCGTGCAATCATTCAACTACCATGACTGTGGCAACACTATTAATCATAGTACGCTTGAAAATATTTTGTGTAGCTCAACAATTATTGTGTTATTGCAATACGACTTGGTATCAAAATAGCGCATTTCTATCCTAATAAAGAGTATTGATACTAATGGCCATTGAGCAGCGGCGTAGCCATCCCATAGCAGTCGTGTGATGCACGAAGGCCCAGCGAAAGGGAGGTCCCATGCAGGGCGTCCAATTCAGGGATTCCCGTCAATTTGGCGATCCCGGAATCGTCCTAATACCAATCCCGGGATTTTGAGATTCACATATTTTTTTAAAATATATATACATATTTTTGTATAATACCCACATAATAAATAAGTGAATTGAGGTCTTGCTTCCTCCCATATTTCGTAGCAGTCGTAGACAGGAACAGTCAGTTTTTTTCATAATTGCTTACAAAATTCAGTTACAAAAATGTTAACTAAAAAATAAATGACTGATCATTAATTACTTTATTTGATAATTTAGACACGAGTGGTGATAGTGATATTTCTTCTACTCGAATTGATCTCGAGCAACTATGGTTTAATAATAAAAAATATGTCGCTTTGGCCATTAGTATTGGCAACCATTAAGCCATGGCGAATAGCAAGTATTGTCAGGGGTGGGCTTGGGGGATCTCGCGCGAGCCCCTTGATAAATTTTGTCGCGGCCGGCGAGCCCCTTGCTAAGATAAGAAAGTCATTTGTCTCAAATAAAATCAGCTCCTAACTGCAATTTCTATAGATAATTAAATTTTATTATTTAACAAGACTTGGTTGCCCTTTCATTCATTTAAACAAATTAACATTAACATTATTATACATTAACTTCGTTTGCATCATAAAAAAAGACCCTAGCTGACCGTATGTGGCTCGCGGGCCACTCAGGCCCGGCGCCACCATACAAGCGAAATAGGCAATTGCCTAGGGCGCAAACTATTAGGGGGCGCATAAATGGAATATTAAAACTATTTTTATATACTCTAATGATAAATAATGGTTCATTTTATTTTATTTTGATATTTGTATATTTTGTTCGTCTTATAATGTGTATCGTATCCTATATTATTCGAAAAAGAGAGCTTAAGCTACTGAGTAACAAACATTTCACTTTAAAAAAAACTTCTGTTGAGATACCTTCATTAGGAGATCTCTTAATTGGGAGCAGACATAGGTGTATATAAAAAAAGCATTTCTTATGAACCCGAATTGGCTTTTTAGGGCGATTTGTTAAAAAGGGGGCGCGCAGATAGCCACTGCCTAGGGCGCCAAATAGCCTTCCGCCGGCACTGGCCACGGTTTATGCATCATCTATATTCCATGACTTGAAGGCATTATGGATGAGATTTACCGAGCCCCTTGTTAAGATATTGGCAGCCCACCGCTGGGTATTGTGCTTAATAATATTCTATACCGGGTACGATCGATGGTCAGATAACTTTAAGAAAGTAATTAACGATTGTAATATTTTATTAAACTTTACATTGCTACAAGCATTGTTTTTTTTAAAGGTGTCGGAACACACTTCTAGGTAGTCAAACTTTCACTTAAGATTTTTTTCTAATCCATGTCTCCTATCAATGTGAAGCATATGGCTTCTAAATAATGGTATATCATTAGATGCTTTCACGAGAACTGCTTGTTACTCACTTGTTCAACCTTTTTTAAAATATATATTCAGCATTAGACGCCTGGTTTTGGTCACAGAGTAAGTCTATGGACCTGGTATTGCTTTATATAATATAATGTATTTATTACTATTACGGTACCCAGTACATTACATTCGAAATCAATCTAAGATCAAATAAATAAAATCAAAAGTTTTCAAAGCATTTTTTTTTGTTTTTGCGAATATTAATTAGAAAAATTAAAAAGGCAGAGAAAAGAACACTGTTCCACTGCGTTACATGTGGAAAAAAGCCCTAGATATAAGCAATATAAATTGTTAGTTTCGTTTGAAATCACTCTGGGTTTTTCTATAATAAATATTATGTCGGTATAATTGTATGCTGGATAAAAAAAAGATCACAGATTTTTTTGTCGCTGTATAACACGTTAATAGTCAAAGAATAACAATTGTAAGTTGTTTTGATTGTGTAAAAAATATGAAGCAATCAAAATTCATACGTTAAATCATCATTTGACAATGATTCATTCAACATCAAATGTATTTATTTCTAAGAGGTCTTCAAACGATTTTCCAGTAAAATTTTTCAATGTTGTTATAATTTTTTTAAGAAATAGAATCAACACTTTAATTAATTTTCTAAATTCGTGTTGTTGTTCAATGAAATCAAGTTTAAGTGTATTATTCTTTAAAATGCTCTCCACGATCTATTATTTAGCAGATGCACTATGATACATAGATCCAACGATAAATAATTATTACAACTTGTTGAGGTAAATATTAATAATAATTTAATACCTTAAATGACAACCAGTGATGGATTAAGCAAATAGGAGGCCAAATTTGAAAGCCTTGTTTTTCTGATAACATAAGAACGACAGAAAAATCCATGTTTAATAATAAAAATATATAGAAAAAAAATGAATAAAAAGTATATGGGTTGTACCTATAAGATAAGTCATTTTTTGGGCCCCTATGATTTGGAAGCCCCAAACGCGCTTCTCATTCTCTTGTTGGGTAATCCGCCACTGATGGACAATTACCTATATTATTAAACCACATTCCAATCATAAAATACACAGACTTTATTATCGACAAAAGAATTAAATTGATACTTAGTTATTCCACAGCTTATGTAAAAAAAATGATACACGTTTTTCGTTTGTTTGAAAAATAGTATTTTAGTTAGGACAGGCGGCTCACCACTATTAAATTTATTTTCTTTGAAAGTTTCTCACCCTTATGTAAGTTACTAGTTTTACAATTAGTACTATTAGTGTTTGTATTTTACCTTTACCGTGTGTCCGGTAGAAACGAAAAAACCCACAACCTTAATTTTGTAATTTCATAAGTAAAAAATTAAAATCAAGTTTTAGTTTAAATTTGAATCGTTCAAACTATGTACATTCTCACAAATTTTGTCACTAACGACCCGGGTTTCGCCTTTCGGCATCTTCAGGCATTCAAGTGCACGGATGAACTTGAACTGACGCTTAGCAAATAAAAGTTTCGTGCTTATCTAACAACACGAAACTTTAACACTAATTTACTATAGAGTTCAGTCAATCTTGCTGTACTAGCAATATTGATATAATTTAAGATTTCGACTGAAGGTGCTTGGTGGAATTTCAATATTAAATTTGAATCGTTCAAACTATGTACATTCTCACAAATTTTGTCACTAACGACCCGGGTTTCGCCTTTCGGTAGTGACAAAATTTGTGAGAATGTACATAGTTTGAACGATTCAAATTTAATATTGAAATTCCACCAAGCACCTTCAGTCGAAATCTTAAATTATATCAATATTGCTAGTACAGCAAGATTGACTGAACTCTATAGTAAATTAGTGTTAAAGTTTCGTGTTGTTAGATAAGCACGAAACTTTTATTTGCTAAGCGTCAGTTCAAGTTCATCCGTGCACTTGAATGCCTGAAGATGCCGAAAGGCGAAACCCGGGTCGTTAGTGACAAAATTTGTGAGAATGTACATAGTTTGAACGATTCAAATTTAATATTGAAATTCCACCAAGCACCTTCAGTCGAAATCTTAAATTAAAAAAAAAAAAGTTTTAGTTTATTTGAAAATAAGCTTACGGTAGTTTCTTTATGAGAAAAAGTCACGATTCGTTACAAAACCTCCTAAAAATAATGCCAGGTAATGAGTGGTCAACGTCGTTGGCTACCGCTACAGAGGGCACAGGTTCGAATCCCAGTACGGGCAGTTTTATAAATTGATTTATGAATTTCTGTTCAAAGGCATGGATATATGTGATGTCTTGAATTCCCCCCTCCCACCCATCCTATCCAATAAACGAGGCGTATCGAGAGCGATTAGCTAACCACTAGTCCTATCTTTGCCCTTTCCTTCTATTCCTACTCTCTTTGGAAAAAGACAGGTTGAGCAACTGAGTAACAAGCAGTTCTCGTAGAAATACTTCTGTTGAGATAAACTCCATTAGGAGTCCGTATGCTCCATATTGGGAGCGGACATGTTAAAAAAAATTAAAATATGTACATACTTACTTTAATTCAGATTATTTAAAAAATATATTAACTGAAAACGGCAATTACCTGCGTGTCAAAATCATCTTTTCTTGTGTTATTGTATCACTATAGTGTAATGTAAACAGTCATCGAATGTAAATAACGCGAAAACAACAATATAAACACGTTCCATAAACTATGAAATAGTCACAAATGCAATTACTTGAACGTATCAACAATGCAATAACATATTCAAATTTAAATATTCCAAATTTAAAACTCGTTGCAATATAGCAACATTCAAACTAATTTAACACTAGCAAAAAAACCTTCCAAATTCAAACTGAGAAAAACTTTTCACGGTGAGAAAATTTACTTTAAGTATCGAAATTTGATTATTTCAAATGTGGAACCTCGGAGCACTGGTTTCGATTTCGAAGTAATCGTTCATCTGAATTGCAAGTGAAATTATTTATGACCTAGTCGCGAAATACTATTATTGTTAGCAATAATGACACGTCTTCCCGCGGACACTGCGCATGTCGCTGCAAGGACTATCAGCTTCACAACTAACGTGAATGCGCTACCGCCGTAAAAATAATAATATTAATTTGCAGGTGATGTTCAGACGTAGGAAGACCATATTTTTTAAAAAAATACTGTTTTCATTATTATCTAAATTACTATCAATTGAGTGAATTTTAATTTAAAATTTCGACTGAAGGTGCCTGATAGAAATTCATTGTTAATTTAGAATTACTTTCATTATGTACACATCCATAAAAATCTTGGTCGAACACGACCTGGGTTCCGGATATCTTCCGGTACTACTCAGTGCGCGAATGCATTCGCGGGTCGCAGAGATCAAAATGTTTGCGTATTTTTTTTTTAATCTCTTTCGAGTCTTACTTTACTAAGCATCGTTATTAATTTAATAACTTTTTTATCCATATCCGCCCGCTATTCGGAGAATATGGCCACGGTTCTTCCAATTGACTGTCTTCCGCCAGTCTCTTTGCTTCCTCACATGTCATCCCAGCGTTACGTAGCTCCGCCGAGTACGTCATATAGATAGATGATCATCAGTGGCCTTCCACGACGGCGGGATCCATGTGGATGGTGAAAGAGATAGCTGGTAGGACTCAGGATCTCTTGGGGCATCCGCAGTACATGTCCACAATTGAATAACTACTAACCAGGTACTTCAGCCTTTATCTACTCTGCATTTACATGTTTATGCTTATGAAATGTGTTTTTTTTTATGAAAACGATTGCACAAATGAATATGATTGCACTATGACCTACTTTTTGCGGATAACTAAGACTTAAATGCGTGTTTTTAAAACAATAATCAAATAATAGATAAGGCCTGCTTTGTAGACAGTTTGGCACGTATTTTTCTCTTTTTGGAAACTTTAACCGAAGTCGTCAAAAGAATAATTATCAGTTACTCATTAGTCAATATTGAAAATGTGTCTTAGAAAGAGGCGTTTGAGCCGCAATAAATGTAATTTTGAATCGTATGCAGTCCACTGACGCAGTAAAGGACGGGTTTCGGCGCGTCGTGGCGATTTTAATTTGAACCCAGAAAAAAATATATTTAAGTCTTTCTTTATATGAATTTAATTGGCATTGATTTGGTTGGAGCATATCAAAATCAAACGAAAATTTTTAATGATATGTTGACATTGATTTTCGTAGTACCTTATTTAAAATTATGTTTTATTGTAAAGTTAGCCATCAATTTTTCGGGAAGGTACTCAGTGCAAATAGTAATTTGGATATCATTGTCAATACTTACTAGTTAGGTACGCTTAATTGTCTACTAAAATTAAATAATAACTATTATGTTAGCGTAATGTATTCCGTCAAAAGTTGTGAAAACGAAATTATAAAACATTGGTTTACATTAAATAAAAAAAGGTAGACACAGAACAATAATATTACACGTTTGTCTCTTCATTTCCTAGCATATTGAAAACACATTGAATCAAAAATATTACAATTATTCATTAACTCTCTGTGCCAGGGTTTCCCAAACAATGTTCCGCGAAACACTGGTGTTTCACAGAACCTGAATTGGTGTTCCCCGAACACCCACATTACTTTTCACCCACTAATTTTCAATATTTTCCGAAAACTAGCAAATTATTATTACTTGGTTCGGAGTCCATATTCGGTGAGAGTAAAATCAGCATGCTTAATTCAGCGCAAGTGATTATGAAAATCACCAGTTTACCAGTGATTGTTATATGAATGTCATGAAATTCTTTCATGGCGAGTTTGTTAAAAGAATCCCTCAATGTGTTAAAACAAATAATTATTGTTTTTCTTCCGTTTTATACATATTTATGCGAAGCAGGATTTCCTTTTTATGCTGCAACAAAGTTAAAGTGCAGGAACAGACTCTACGCCACACCATTTATAAATAATATGTGTTTCGTTAACATATTTGTTTTTGAATTTATACTATTATGAATTACCCGACCTAAAAAATAAGCCAAAAGTTCCGTTAAAATATCCGGATTTGCAAAGTGTTCATTTGCTTAAAAAGATTGGGCTGCTTTATGCATTGCGTCAGGGTGAGGAACATTTTGTTACATTTCAATTAACTGTCAAACTGGAAATCATTCCAAAAACAAAAATTTTCACAAACAGTGGTCACCACTTTAGTTTAATCTATTGTTGAATTATGCTTTGTGTAGGTACCTATCATAAAAAATGTCCTCGAATCTCGCTTAATCCAGTTTGATAAGCAGGTGTATCAAAGAACATTGCTTGAGCTTCCTTATAAAAAAACAAATTATATGCTAGTGTTAATTAAACACTTTGCAGCTTGCTTATATGTGTGTATTTATAGTTTATCGGTATAACAACAGACATCACTATAGCGGCATCCAGTATGGAGTATAAAATACACGTTAGTGACAAAACATATTAAATTTCACAAACAAACAGTCATAAACTTTCAGATGGTGTTGGTTAATGGCACTGTTTACCGGAAACGAATGTTTAATATTATTAAAGGGACTTAAGGTGGTGAAAGATTGTATGTACACTAACACGCGGTTTCAAAAGTAAACATTGGAAACGTTATGGATGCAGAGAGCGTCATAATGTAAAGACCACTCCAAAATTTCCTAATGTTGGGTGCTTAGAACACGCCTAGCTTGTCGGTGTATAAAGGTTAATTTACACTTTCACTTAGAATGCATTACTACTAAATAAGTTTCAAATTTTAATTTGCATTATTTACTGTTCTTCTTTTTACATTCTTAAAGATTCTTAGAGTATTGGAGTGTCTATGAAGATATTTTTTTTTTAAAAAAGTGAGTCCGTGATAAAAATATACCCCAGAAGGAATATGTGCATCTAACTAAATATTGTTGGTATGAAAAAAAAAACCTCTTTATTAAATATAGCATACAATTACTTTCATTTACATCTTTTGTAAACATATATGTAAATTGAAATAGCTAACTAAGCAATATCATTGTATTAAACAATATTTAGCATTTGTTGGTGATATAACCGAAAACATGCATGCAGACACACACTTGGTTCATTTGGATATTCCGGAGAATGCTAAATATTGTTTAATACAATAATATTGCTTAGTTAGCTATTTCAATTTACATATATGTTTACAAAAGATGTAAATGAAAGTAATTGTATGCTATTTTTAATATTGACAAATGTATCTATTATTTGCTATGTATTTATGTATACAATATTATATAAATATAAATCAAAAAGCTAACATGCAATTAATTTATCTACAAAAATCTTGGATACATGCATTGTAAATGCTTTTTAATGCAGGCGTCGGTTATTCTTAAGTACCATAAATTATCCGGAGACCGGTCCTGAAATTTGCGAACGAGATTATTATTATTAGTAATATTATAAAATCAGCATGCTACAATGCATAGTTCATTTTAGTTAGCATTGAACGTGTTAATTCTATCGTAGGGTAAATAAATTAGACATGGAAATATCATATCGCATCATTACCAATATTCGCGGCGATGTGAAGGCCGCGAAGAGCGATAATATTATCTTAATAAAATTATTTCACAGATCTAATTAATATCCGTAAAAAATGTTTTATCTTAGCGATTGCATATTTACTTCAATGCATGACAATTCAATGCGAACTTAACTATGTTTATACGATATATAACTCATGCAGATTACTCTTAAAAGACATTAAAAAGTTATTGTGGATCAATGTGTTATTCCAGGGTTGCCCATACTTATTGTGCAATGGAACACTTCACAAATCTGGAAATGTAACCGGAACACAGCTTATATTTTAGGTCGGGTAATTCATAATACATTCATAGTTAAAATATATGTTATTGAATCACTTATTATGTACAATTATTTTTTTTTAAAACAAGTTACATAAACATTAGTAAATAAAGCTCTTTGTAATTCAAAATCTCCGTCTGTACCTAGATATTTGACGTTTTAAACATCAATGGAGATTCATCTTCACTCGATTTTGAATATGAATTAGAAGATGTTAAGATGTCTAGCAGTTTATATCACTATTCCCAATTTTCCGCTGAACATAGTTTGGGAAACCCTGTTTTATTCATATGTCGCTTGCGTGACCAGTGATTTACACTTTACAGGGCTCAAATAATGTGTTTTTTGTACAGTGGTAGTTTTTATTTTGTATATTTTTTAAGTTTTATTTACTGAGAACTTTGAGTTCAATTTAAATTACTCGTTATAGAGAACCTTGAATGTCACTTTGTCAAAAAATATACATTTTAAAATTATTTCATTCATATACGACACTTGGGTAACGCAGCTGTCACAAGCATTTATGCTGATTGCACATTTCTGCTTAGCTTCCCTGCATCTGCCAATTTTGTGTTGCCTTGCGCTACGTCGCCTGCATCTCAGCATACGCTAACCTTTATGCCTGCACTGGGTGAAAAATGTCAGCATTCAGCAATTGTGTGTAGTCATGTAAAAGTCAATAAGAAGCAATCTTCCCATTAATAGCCGATAAAATAATCACAAATCACAAATATGTCCTCTTCGCCCAATGATAAAGGTTTATTTTGGACAGCACATTTTTCGACTAATGCTAACGGTTTATTTTGAATCGCAAATTTATATTCTAAATTCCAATTTTCTGGCTTAGAACTGAAGCACCGTAATAATATTGAGAGAACTTTATTTGAAAGTTTACATCGCTACGAAGTTTTTTAAATAATCAAAGATACTGACTCGATTTTTTGAAGTTATAATTATAGGGCTGGGCGAAGATTTTTTGGAGCTGATTTGACAGATTTTTATCAGTGTCATTGATTATGGTTATGGTATGGTTATATTTTGCATCCGGCCTTGAAAATCTTTTTAATTTCTTACATGCATTAGGAATATTCTAATTACGGTATGGATATTTTATAGAACTAAATTTCGACTTTTATTT
Organism: Himalopsyche tibetana; assembly: GCA_030503985.1. Classification (NCBI taxonomy): domain Eukaryota; kingdom Metazoa; phylum Arthropoda; class Insecta; order Trichoptera; family Rhyacophilidae; genus Himalopsyche; species Himalopsyche tibetana. The sequence continues at coordinate 19,131,508 of JAPJYX010000006.1, forward strand.
TAACATCTATATATTAAGCCAGATAATTTGATGCTAGGTAACGTATAGAAAGTCAAAGTGTTACTGGGTGTAGACAGCGGTGGGCTGCCAATACGTTAACAAGGGGCCTCGGTAATTCTCAAAGCTATTCGCGGTGTACCGAGGAAGAGACGAATATTTTTATGACTCCTACAATTATCCTGTAATTATTCAATTAAAAAAAAATTAATGCAAGGTTGCTTTTTATAATTTTATTTTGTAGCAATACGTAATGAACCCTAAAATAATTGATATCAATTGATGAAAAATGTACTTTCCAAGATTTACGCAGAATTGAGTACTATTTTTTTCACTACAATTCCATATTTCAAACAATATACTCCAACATTCGTAGTGAATATAATATTTGTTAGAATATTTTCAGGTGCACAAATGCAGTGATGAACCAAATGTTCATCAATATTCTCATAGGCTTTGCTTGACGTGGTTGTTTGTGATGGCAATATACCTAGAGTTTATCTCGAGTAACTTACAATAAAATTCTCATCGAGTTTTTCTCGTTGTGATCTTTCAATTAAAAAATATTTGTGCGCATTGGCATAAGCTGCAATGCCAGATATTAAAAAATAAAAATAAAAAAAGACGTGTAAAAGGCGGGAGCAATTCCCTGTTTTCCTGTTTCCTGTTTACTCCCATGTTTTTAAAATTGGGCACCGACAAAAAAATGTTAAATTGGAAGAGCTAAAACAAAAAGATCTCGCGTCTTTTCATTTTGGGAAACCTGAAAAATTTTGAAGTGTTATTATTTTGGATTCTTTCAGTTTCCCATTCATCAATCCTGACATCCCGAATTAACTGTGTCCCTAGTCTCGAAAAACTAATAACTAAGGGGCCACGGAAAAATATGAGACTCAAAAGGAGCCACGGGCTCAAAAAGGTTGAGAAACACTCCACTACACTATGTCGATAACTTAATTTGGCCAAAATGTACGTAGTTTAGTTTACCTCCCATGAACATGTTTATAACAATACATACATGCTTATATGTTTTTTATAAAATAATATATTTTCACTGACTGCAATTAAAACTAAATTTGACAGTTGTGGAATGAAACCAATGAAATAAAAATAAAATCTGATGAAATCTTTAATCTCTGTGTTCAGGCATAGGCTGCTACACTGTTGGGTTAGGTTAGGCTCAAATTATTCTCAATATTATGCGTTTTTCCCCAATTTTCCCAATATTCCGGGATTATTTTCGGCTTTTTCCGGCGTTTCAAAATTCGCAGGCTTTTTGAATCTCTAGTCGTGAATGCAGCTCGCTTCTTTACGATGTAATATCTTGTGAGCACGGCAACCTTGTACAAAAATAATCTTTACATCAATTATAATTTATGATGAGCTAATATTATTACTTAATGGCCATTGTTTTATTAGTTCGTAATCAAAAAAAACTCATTGTTGTATATCGTATTTAATCTAACAATTTGAGGTATAGAAATACATATTCTATTGTTAGAAATTAAAACATGACAATACATGGGATTAGTAATACATTTTTTTCTAATCTGATGCTTTATTTCTTTAAATATATCTGTATGCGATAGTAAATCTATTATGTATATATTTATATCAAATTATTATTGTTTAATTCTTTTATTTTCGTAATCATAATGCATTCCTTTTCACTAATCTTGTTTGAATTTTTGATTTGCGTGGAAGAATATTCCAGAATATATTTACAGTGACTTAACCATGCCACTGGCTCCCTGTTCATTTTATAAAGACAATTTTTATAAGAATATAATAAAAAGGTAACCGTTACTCAAATGGAATGTTTTGAAAATCTCACTAAGCTTTATTAATAAATCCCTCATAAAACTCACAAATCTTTTCCAAATCAAAGATTAACGATCCGAATAGTTATTTAATTAGGAAATACTTCTTTGTAAATATTTTTAATTTACACAATTTTTAAAATACTCCACGGGTCGCCATTTGCCGAGACCTAAATTACACAAATCTTTGTCAACCAGCCATTTTAGAATTTGACGTAATAATAGGTGTCGCTATTGAGTTTGGACCGCTACACTTACACTTAAATGTTGAAATAGTAACTGTCCAAAAAATCTAATCCAATCCAAAAAATAGTGCGTTTTGGTTGTTGAAATAATAATAATAACAAAAATAAGTGCAGTGCAGTAGCAAGGGGTTGCGGCAGAGGCGAAACGCCCAGGGAGGCATATTTTTGCGGGCGTTATTTTAAAAAATAAATACAATATTTTTCGAGAAATTATAATTATTCATAAAAAAAATAACCACCTGTCGTAAAAACTGATTGAGTGATTTAAAAAAAAAATAAAAGGAATATAAAGGAAAAGAAATATTGGGGGTGGAAAATTCAAGGACCACCCTGGGCGGCAGGACCCCTTCCTACACCACTGAATAAGAGGCAGCAACGGATTACCCCATAAGCGCACGAGGCGCGCGCTTGGGAACTCAAAATAACATATAATCAACAAAACACATTTATTAGTTTAAATTCAATTTTAGTAATTCAAAAAACAGGACATCCAACTTAGATTACGCCTGAGTCCTGCCATTTGCTTAATCTATCACTGATAAGAGCAGTAGCGGATTAAGCACACGATAGGCCCCCAGACGCAATAAAATTTGGATGCCCTGTTATTAGGATAAGTTAAAACAACTGACTTTTGAAAAAATATTAAAACCTTTTTACTTAAATAGGTAAGCTACTTTCAAGCAATAATTGTTGCTCCACTCAAATTTCTATTGGAAATAGTGCACTTTGCCGTAACATGGAAATAGTACGTTTTGCAGAAAAATACGATTTTAAAGTAGAAAAACGACAGTGTTCTAAACATTTTATCGTAAAACTAATAATATCAGTCGTTTCATTGGGCTTGAATTATCCTATCTGCATACCTAACTCAATATCGCTTATTTTGGAAATAGTACGTTTTGCATTATAGCCCCACAATTATATTTATACATCACTATAAAATTTTATGTGAATATTAAATTATTGATAATACTGAAATCTGTTTTAATATTTGGATGTGAACTGCACTAAACAACATAATAGTGACATCTCTGATAAGAAAAGTATCAACTAAATAATTATAATAATTAACTAAAGTTGAAGACATTTTTCACCAGTGATAAGCAACACTTGACCCGCAGCCCGCTGCAAAATTATATTGCACATCAATGCTTTTCACAATGATCCTGATGAATCCTTGACTGTGGATTTTGAATCAGAGTCGTGAGATTGTGGTGTTTTGGGTAAATACTCAGTGGTAAAAACCAACCTCTTTTTTTACAATCAGTTTTTTTAACAAATTCACAGCACTGGAAGAATAAGTAACTCTACAACATGGTAATATGTTACTAAAGTATCATGTAATCATTTGAATAATTAGGTATTTAAGCGAACTGCAATATTGCTGCCAGCTTTTTTACCACAACCAGATAGGTAGTGCCGCAACACTTATTTCTACATCTTGTTGGTGCAGCAATACTCAATTAGAGTAGGACAGTACCAATGAGTGGACAATTTATATAACATTATTCGTCTAGCATTATTTTTTACTTTATTTAAAATCTAAAGACAAAATAAAGTGTGGTTTTGTTTTTACGACTTATTGCTCGTATCAGAGTTTACGAAGATGAAGAGGCAATTTTCACAACACTGACCACTTGTCTACGGACTTAATTTCTTTAGTGCTAGAGCCAAGAATCAATAAACGCATTTCACACTTGAAGCTGCAAATATCAGACCTTTAATTTTTTTACAACTAAGCAAGTGTTATTAACTATTTCATAATACAGAAATTTTACTTCTGGGATCACTATCTTATGAAAGAAGACAGGTCAATGAGATTGAAAATGGCGAATTTAGTTGTTCGAAAGATCGGCAACTGCTATATTAATTAAATAATCCGAACGTACTTTTTATAATGAGAAGTATGAAGGATTTTCACTGCAATCGCTTTCTGCGTATTTAGTGTAATTATTTGTTAGATTAATAGAGTAGTCATTTCAAGTAGCTTTTCTTGATTAATATCACATTTCTCTAATGCGAAGAACAATTATAAACATGATAACGTTTTTATTTTTATAATTGTATTCTCCATCAAAAAATGTTTAATATACTTTTTGAATTTAAATAATCTTTGATTAAGATTAAGATACAGGATGTAAATTTGAGGTTATATCTTAAAGATTTCTATAACCCCTCCCTTAAAATCTAATGTTTCAATGTTTACTTCATTCTCATCTAGGTAAAGAGATAATAAAATACAAAATTATTTTGGTAAAACATTCATTTTCGGTCGAAATAATAGTATTTTTGTATAACACATAATATATGTTATGTACTACATATTTGGTAAATTAAATAAATAACTGATTATCTTTATAGTCGGTGAACTATGATCTTCTAGACTTGTTTACATAATATGATTTTTTCAATATTTATTTATTCCCAGAGGTTGTAAAATATTCCAATTATAATTCTTTTCCAATCTTTATCTCGATCATATAGCCAACTAAGACTCTCTGTCAATCTTTTTGACAATACATCTTATGAATGGTTAGGTAACGATAGAATTTATCCAATTGGAAGATGAGAAATGCGGGATTCAAGTTTAATCCTGAGACATCCAAGCTCATGTACAAACCAGGCTCTTGGTTGGCCTTAATTTTTTGATATTATAAGAGTCTCCATTGTCTGCTCGCTTACCTCCGAATTCCTGTCAGACCAACGTACCCCTAGTATTCACCACAAATGTCTGTGTTTGAATCTCAATATAGAGTTACTTGTAGCATTTATTAGTACCACGACTCGCAATTGTAAAGCAGCTCCATCGGAATACGTGCATTATGTTGACTGTAATAATTTAAATTTACAACAAAGCATCCTTAACCTTTTAGTAGCCATAGATAATTAATAGTAATTACCTAGCAGGCCGGCTATAATTTGCAACTATTAAACTGCAAGTTATTGACGAGATAACTCGTCTTTGGCCTGTTGAGCACGAAAAAATTTACGAGATATCTCGTCTGTGGCAACCATCGAGTTAAATATTAAAAAAAACAGTACATAAAAATCTGGTTTATAAACTGTTGTTGAGGGACGATTTTTGTATTTCATATAGATAAGCGTGGATTATTTAAAAATCGCCTTTATTCTTAATGTACAGCATATGATCTCATAATGAGAACTATGTTGATTAACGAGTGCTAGTTTTAAGTCTGCCGTTTAACGTATTTATTCAGATGGATATGAAGTTAATTAATCGCTCCCCTTTCGTCCTGTATTTGGAATACAATTGGGGATAAGGGGTTGCTAGCCTCTGATTACAAATCCACAATGGATTGAAAATTCAATGCTTAAAAATTTCCAGTCAGAGACTTAAACCAGTGACCAAATAGAAAAAGAGTGTTAAACACTTTGCAATGATATAATTATATATCCATGAATTAAGTAAACTACTAATCCTATAACAGTTAAGGGAAGATAATTTATTCAATTATATGATAAGATTACATTGATCCTACCATATGTTAAATACTTATTTCCGAACCTTTTTTTCACATGTTTTAGAGATCATTTTTGTGATAAGAAAAAATAATGGATTGTATTTCTATTAATACATTAACCGTCGCAACATATAGAGAACGACACTTGTCACCGATCAATATGTAAGTTATTTATTTATTGTTCTGAATAAAGTCTAAATTACCGAATAACATCCACTAAAATCCATTGAAATTTGACATTTTTGTTTGTCGTAATGAATTATACACATGTGCTATCTGTTAATTAGGAAAAACAATTTATTTTGATGCATCTTGAAGCTTCATTAATAATTATAATTCTACATGGATGTAATATTGATTGCATGTGGCATCTTTTTTATTTAACCTACAAGAAAGGTATGATTATTGTAAAAATGAATGATGTTTTACCTTTCAACAAATATTTCAATTTATATACATTTATTGTGTCCCTTTCCAATATAAAGTATACAAACTCCTAATGAAGATATTTCAACATTAGTTGTTTAAATAGAACTATTCAAGAACTGCTTAACCTCTCTCTTCCGAAGAAAGTAAAGATAGAAGAATGGAACAAGGACCCGACTCAACGGTAGAGAGGGAATTTTTAACATTAAAGTTCTTAAATCGATGTAAAAAAAGTGCTTACACTAGTCTTCGAAACAGTAGTTACAAGAACGGCGGGCCACATATGAAATACCATTTTTAGGTAATATTCACTATTAATTATGAAGAAAAAGAAATTTCATCAAAAAAAAAAAAAAACAGTTTGAATGACATGAATTGAACTGTTTGACATCTTTCAACATTTTTTGGAATCCAGGTGTTTGTGTTTTGTGGTTAAAATTTTTAAAACATGTTTCAAAACAGTTTCAAATTTGAAAGTACATCTAGGTATGAAAATTAATAATTTTGCAGTATCCTTTTGGTCTTTACTTTCGTCGAGAGCTATCGTGTACTATGTCACCATTTCTAATATTGATTGTAATTGTTCACTAAATTTTTTATCGATACCTTCAATTCTTCTTACTATGGTTCACCAAGATAAACTTGGCTTCTTTAATTTGTGTTTAATGTCATGGAATTTAATTCTACAAACTTCAGTAATGCATTCTTTAATATAGTCTTCATCAGGAAGCCGTTTGATGCGTTTTGCAATTATATGGGAAAAAACCAAACTTGCCTCTATGGAAGCTTATTCTTCATTCATTTAGCGCATGAACACATTTTGTTGTCCAAATAAATTTTAAATCAATCCATCAACTGTTTTCATCTTTTGCTTCCGGAATCAAATTGGTGCCGGTTGGGAACCCCTGATTTAAAAGCAATGAGCAGGAAGTGATAATACAACTTAATCTTCATTGCCTATTCTTTTAAAGTTACTTACATTTCGTCATTTGTTTTTTTAATTATTTTAGCCTTGAGTGTACAACTGTCATTTCAGTTAAGTTAACACTTTAGTTGATAATAAAGCAAATAAAATTTGCTCATCAGTTTTTAAATTACTATTTTAGATATAACAATGGTCACTCCAGTTATACTAGTTCACGGGGGAGCCTGGGGAGTCCCTGATAATTGGGTGGATAAGACACTGTCAGGAGTTCAACTCGCAGCCAGTATTGGATATGACGTCTTAAACAGAGGAGGATCAGCGATTGACGCTGTCGAAGCTGCAGTTAGGTCAATGGAAAGTGATGAGGTCTTCAATGCAGGTGACTTACCTTTTTGAAATATCTGTTTCTTTAATGTTGTTTACTTATTATTCTTGGTGTGACTATATTGTAAACATTTTAAAATTAAAACACATTTATTAGCGTTTGTCACATGCAGTTGCTAGGTCTGTGGGCTTGATCACCGTCATATTTGATGCATCATATTTTTCAATGCTAACAAGAAAAAAAGACAAAATAAACATTTAATAATTGGTCTAGATTTCGTGTAAAAATAAAACTTGTTTATTTTATTTACATAATGAAGGTAATACTGAAAAATCCGTTCACCAAAAAAGTTTGAGTAGCGCTGCGTTAAGGGATTTAAATCCACGGCCCTGTATGCAAATAGGACGAGCATCCAAGAGCGCATAATAGATTAATATTTCAAACAACCTTTTGTGATTTGATAGATGATAACCATTTTTCTTCAATAAACTTTTTTGTATTTTACAGGAGATCAGATATCTTCAATAATACACGAATGATACACTTAATTGAAAACAGCCACCATAAAAACAGCAGTCAATCTAAATATCCAAAATGGCAGTACAAAAATTAACGATATGTTTCAGGACGAGGCGGTTCATTAAATATTACTGGCAAAATTGCCTTGGAGTCAAGTATACAGAGAGGATCAGACCTAAAGGCCGGTTGCGTGACACTTCTTGACGATGTACTGCATCCTGTGAGCTTGGCTCGTAAGGTCATGGAGACAACACCGCACGCTTTTATTGCTGGTGAAGGGGCAAAAATGTTGGCTCATGAGCATGTTAGTATGATTAATATGCAAACTATTAGTTATATACATTTCTTTAACCTGCTCTGGAGTCTTTCACTCATCCATATGCATGTAAATATATCACAGTTATATCAGGCCCATGTGAAGGCTTTGAGATTTTTGGCAATGACTGTCTCACAATTAAGTAGCGGGCACGGTCAGACCGATGCTGCAAATCAGCATCCTCACAAACAAGGATGAAAATCTTTTCCAGGGTCTCACATCCAAACATTTAATGTTTCAGAGAGTTCTCGAAAATAAACATTTTATAGTATTACTATTATATCTTGGTTTTGATCTTGCTAGATATAAATTTAAACACGCCATACTAGTCATCTATTGAGATTTTACTCTACTAAGAGGAGATGCTCGCTCAATACGAGGAATAATCTAAGTTATTTTATTTTATATTAAAATGAACTTCCACAAAGTTACCGCCGAATCTATCAAAAGTAGGAGATGCTCATATTTGTTTTGTAAATACATCACTTACATTCATTTGACAGGAAGTGAGCTTCACAAGATATCAAGCATTGTACTGTATTCAGGAATCAAAAAAATATAAACACATTCTTAAGTTTGATAAATATAAATAATTGTGAATAATTATTCACAATTATTTATATTTATGTAAAGTATAAGAAACAGCGTCTACTGAAAGTAGCGACTCTTTACAAAATATTAAACATCTTTCTTACAAACATAGACAGCTTGGAGTCTTCCATTTATATTATAACAAATATTTTGCGAGTTACATACAAATTTCTAGATGGAAATCAATCAAGTCATTGCTCAAACACTATTTCACCTTGGCGATAATTCATAAGATTTTTATTTTCAGGGCTTAAACATTCCTAATCCGGAATCATTAATAACAGAAGACGCAAAGAAAGAACTGAAGGACTTTGTTAACAATAATGAATCATCGAATAGACAGGTAAAACAATAGCCGACATTTAAAGCTTATTTAATATTGCTAATTTGCACCTCAGTAAAAGACTAAGTTTATACTTAAAAAAAACATTATAAAGCCAGTAGAAATGTGTACATATACCAAGAGTAATGACAACATTGGTTCAGAAAAACACAATATTCCGTTGTACTTATTTCCACTTTTATTTATCAAGATCGGGACCGGTTTATTGAGATTGAGTCCATGCAAGATCAGTATCAATTTAAACATTGTTATATATGGCGCCTTGGCTATTACTAGCTGTAATGCCAAATATTTTAAGTTTTCCTTCTTATCACCTAAATGTTATTTATGCCATTTACGTCATTTATCAAAAAGCTAGTTGAAAATCCCGTTCAAATAACTAAAAAAACATTTTGCAATGACTTTTGATAAAGCCAGTGCCAATGGGCATATTTAAGTGAAGCCGAAGATAAATTTATTTCTCAACATGAAATAGTTCTTTGTTTGAGGGAAATTATAAACAATTTTAAATGACTAGATCATGTTGCTACAATTTGTGATTAATATTTGCAGGACACAGTGGGCGCAGTTGTAGTTGACAGTCAGGGACGAGTGGCAGCAGCAACGTCTACTGGAGGTACTACTGGAAAATATGTCGGTAGAATAGGTGACGCACCTCAGATAGGAAGTGGGACTTATGCTGATGATACTGTTGGAGCAGCTTCTTCCACAGGTTGTTTTCTTAATATGTATCTTTTAATTTAAGAATTCTTTATAGTCCATTGTTGTTAACCCCTTGAACTTAAATCACAAGTGACACTTGTCGTGTTTACTGAAAGTATCCAGCAGACATGAGCTGTCTAGAAATACCTTCCTTCAATTCCCGGTGCACTAATACAAATAAATGTATTTCTAATGATCCATGTATTTTCTTTTAAATGAGGGAGTTTACAGCATTCTGTGCTGTTTTTTTTAGCCTTATATTCAAGGATTTCACTATGCTGTAATACATCTTTATTTACTGGTACAGGACACGGCGAGAGTATTTTAAAATGCTGCATAGCACATACCATCATAAAATCAATGGAGAGCGGACTTTCTACCGAAGACGCAGCTACTAAAGCAATTGATGGAATGAAGACTCGTGTTAACGGAACAGGGGGAGCAATAGCAGTATCAAATAAAGGAGACGTTGGGTTTCACTTCACAACAGACAGGATGTCATGGTGTTATGTAAAATCCGGAGAAATTCATTACGGTATTGAACCGAGCCAACATGAAGTACAGAAATATATCCCTAAGTAAACTGAAAGTTGTTAAAAAATAAATTTACTTAATACATTCATTTACTATAGTTTTCCTTATCTTTGGTAAATAATTATAATTTTCAAATGAATTATTTCAACATAAACATAAAAATTGTGATTTAATAATATGACAAATACATTGTATGATTGATTATCATTAACAAACATTTATTATGATTTATATATTTTTATCTGTGGCGTACCAAACCCACAAAGATGGAGAGGGGTGAATAGTTAAAATCTCTTTATTTCTTTATAAATGTACAAGAAACGAAATTTAGAAAACAATGTGTGTTACCTATATTTATATTTTCTGTAACAGGGGTTTCTGTGTCAACCTTTTTATGCCTACCGCCCACTTTTGCTTATTTTTCATAGTAAATTTTCCTTACCAACACCGCTATATATCAGTCCCGTATATGGTTGAATAAATTTCTAGAAGGAATTTAGGAGATATGAAAAAACAAGTTTTTATAACCAACGTTTTATTGCAACAAAAAAAGAGTGCGCATACATATAATATAAAATTTAAAATATGTTGAAAAAAACAAGAAATTTTGAATCAATGAAAAAAGTTAATCCGATCACTATGCGTTGAGTCCATAGGTGAGGCTATACCGAAAAACAGAAATTGAATTTTGAAAGATTTCAGGGTAAAAGCAAAAATCGCCCACCACGGAAGCCTTTACCGCCCACTGGAAGGCGGTACGGGCCAGGTTGACGACCCGTGGTCTGTAATAATCAAAGAAAAGAGTAAAATAATGTTACATTTCAAACATGTTATATCTGAAATCCCCAATATTTTTTGGAATGTTGAAATCCCAACAGACGATTTGAAAAAATCGAAAATGTAATTTTTGTGATTATTGTATTTCAATTACACTTTACCGATAAACTTGAATTTGGCATATTGTGACTAATTATCTAATTACTAGTGCTTTCCTAGACCAGTGGAGGGGAATCTCCGGCCTCTTGGCTTCACTGATGCGTCCTTTTTACTTGATCAAAATATTCACTCTAATCAAAAAATTATTCGCAAACGTTCGGAAAAAGAGCATAATCCACCCAATATATGTTCGACAGTCGAGAAAAAAGGGGAAGGGGTGTTGTTGTTGAATCACATAAATGAATGTGGCCTTTAGAAATGAAAGAATTCCCCACTCATGTCTTAGACTTTATCCATATTCTCAAAGTCTAAAAATGAATACAACCAGTTTTTGAAGAGATTTAAAAGAAAATTTGAAGATATGTTTTCTTGAGATATATCTTCAATGCGCCTAACCAATTTTATGGACGATTTCACCGCATTCCTACTAAACAGTTTGGATGGTATTCATTGTTCAGAAACTCTGATTAAATAACTCTTGATTTACTACCATATTAAAAAAAAATTGAAGTATCCGCCAGTTTGCTTGATTATATATTTTTGTATACCAACATAATAAATATTTGATTTTTGGTTTCACTCTCTCTCATATTTTTTTACAGCCGCCAATAGTAGCAGCAATGTATTCTGTTATAATTTTAATCAAAATTCCAGTGGAAGGTTTGTCATTCAATTGATAGTTGTTTTTGTTATAAAATAATGAAAAACCCCTCAAAAAAGCTTCAATCAAAAAAAAAGCTTTGAATATTAAAAAAAAACATTTTAATGCTCAAATAGTATTTATTCCCTAGATACATTCTAATTGCAATCAATAATACACCCAATTTGACTGTCGGCTTCTGTGGAATACTGTGTATGATATGAGAGTGAGCCAAGCAATCAGATGGGGCTAGGTCAGGTTTCCAACAGACCATATTTTTTTTTCAAATCAATTTGAAATCTCATGTGATGTAAAGAGATATTAATATCTAGCGCCTTGGCTGTTTGGTATATAACCTTTCCACCGCGTATGACCGCTATGCATGGCCTAGCGAACATGCCCTCAGCGCGCGTGACACGTATAGGTGTCATGGAAATTTCAAACCCTACATAAGAGCTATCTATTGTGTTAAAATTGTATAACTTGGTTGAAAATATTACTAAATGTATATTTTACCAAATTCAATAGATGACATTAGTCAAAAAAGATTCAATATAGGCTAAAATAATTTATTTATGGAACACGCCGTGAACATACATCACCAATGCAAGATGGCCGCCGTTGATTCATGGCGTTTCTCGTAAGAACTGTGCGCCACGTATTTACAAAATATGCATATATCATTATATTATTTGGGATAATGTAAATAAGCGATCAAGTGCGGGTGAAATTGAAATTGTTCCGAGAATTTAATATTATAAGCATGGTATGGTGGCGGCGCAGTGTTCTCGGTAGCGCGTGGCGGTATTTTTCAATACGGTGACGTCACGCCGCAATTGTATGAAGAATGATTATTGTTGAATTAATCCAAAAATACAAGAAATATATTGTATTTTGTTATTGAAAAAGTTACTTTGGGTGGCAATTAACATATTTGATTAGTTAAAAAAATATTACAACCTATATTTATAGTCGAAAACGCGATAACAAAATCCGCAAAAAAGCAGCCGCGTACAGGGCATGTTTGCTAAATTTAGTGACGCAGAGAAAGGGTTAATATGTTTGATATATTATATTGATTGATAAGTGACTAATTCCGAGATCCTGGAATTGAAAAAATATGAATCCTAATAGCCCGAGATCATAAAAGGGATCTGGGATTCGATGCCTTATTATAACACTTATAAAAAATATAAATTCATGTTCATTCATTTCATTTCATCATGAAAACAACCGGTATAAAATACAGGTTGTTTTCATGATGTTTCTCAAAACATGCTATTTGTAACATCAAAATCAATATAATGTTAAAATCAGGTATATTCAGTTTATTTTAATTTCATTAATAAAATATATAAACTTCCATATATTTACCGAATCCACCAGGTAAGGAAAAGATCATTTTTTATCATATTCTACGAATTTCACAGCACCCCTTTAATATATCTGCAGCCCGTTGGTTGAGAAGATCTTATATATACAGAAGATGAACATAATTATATTTATCGGCGAGTGATTGAAATACAAACCAGTTTTATGTTGGAAGCCACTGCATACACGTCAGACATTATTTGAACACTATCCGTCTGTGATTGGAGTTTGAAGTAGTAATGAAACGCTATCTTATCTTTGCAACATATTTGTTGTTACATAACTCATCAGCTGTGTTAGGTGAGGAAGAACTTTTGCAGGTCTGATAATTTATTTATTTTTTTAACTATTAAGACTGTTATATTGCATTTAAAACCCTTGTTATAACTTAGAGCCGATAATATCGATTAGAGATGAAATCCTTGGATAGATATTTAATGAAAATGAATTCATTAATTAATATTTGACAAAACATTGACCCGAATGAAGTTTATAAAATTTCGATTATTTGTAAAGAATGAAAAGTAAGACCATTAAATTCTAAATGATTTCAAAAATCTATTAACGACAGATGATTTGTTTCCCTTGGTTATTTTTCATAGATTTAAAATATTACAATTTATCGCAATGAATTTTATTACAATACGATAAAAAAGTTTTCTCTGATTCAAAATTCGATTGTTGATCAATTTCAACACCGAAATATCGGTATTTTTGCATTCTCAAAATCAATATTACAGAATTGAAAATATGCGATGCATATAAAAATGTAAAAAGTAAAATAAACGACTAATTTATTAAGTACAAATGAATTACACGATAATGTTAATTATGTAAAACAACGCAAAAAACATTTTTTTAATAAAAATATAATCGTGTCTTTGAACACAAATCAATAATAGATCAATGGTAAAATTTATTTATGACATTGTTCATAGTGGGATAAATAACGCAACTGAAAAGATCAAACAAGTCCGGCAAATTTAACATAATAAACATTAACACGATATGTAGTAAAATATTATATTTACATCCACTATAAATATTTAAAAACAATAAGTGTGACTCGTAAATAATATTCAATGACTTAAATTAAGAGATAGATAAATTGAGTCGTTAGGTATCAAAAGCAGAACTGTTCCATACATGATGTACGGAACAGTTCTGCTTTTGATACCAAACGACTCAATTATACAATGCAATTTATTTCATATAATAAATCTCATGTTTTTATTGTTAAGTACATCAATTGAAGCTAATCTTCAGTAGTAATTTTGTTTGAGTTGTAAGTCAGTTCTGGAACCGGCGGATTTACTTTTGCTTTCTTAATTTTTCTAATTATTTCTTTAAAGGAATCATTTTTTTTCGTCAACCTGCGAATCGTAGCTTGCAACGCTCTTATTTTTCTAACATATCTACGGAGCAATATATCCTTTTTTGATATTTGTGTCTTTAATTGAACTTCTCTAGGCGTGTCCAAAATTAGGTGAGATTTCTCGTCTTCGTTAATATTATTTGACTCGAAAGGTTGTGCGGGAGGTGAAGAATGTTCAACTATGGGATACGCTTCGAAGTTTTCATTGTATAGATTCTGAAAGAAATAAATTTCACATTTTTTTAGTTTACTGCAGATATCTCAATATTTTTAATCAATAAAATGTCAGCATTACTTGGCGTTTGATTGTTTATCATGATTATAATTAAAAAAATGTTTCAAGACCAAAAAACTCCGAACTAGTTTAAGCTAACTAATAAATCAAAGAGGGAAATCGACTCTAAGTTTTCCAATTGTCTCTATGTGACTCTTCCCGTTTCGAATACATATGGACCATCAGCGTGCAATGGATGTTTCTTTATATCTTTACAGTCTTACTCGTATATGAGTAAGTAGGATAAAAAAACAAATGTCAGCATAGCTTTATAATGCTTTCACGTCCTTCACTTTACATGTTATTAGTCAAAAAAGATTCAAAGCATGCGCCTGATATGGGATAATTTCAGATATGGAAGGCTGATCATTGATGGTCATGCCATTCGTATAGAACATATCTCTCCGCTTATGACTAGGGAAATTATATGCGTAATATAATATAACATACCAGTTTCGGGTAGGCTGTATTGGAAAATCTACGAATTCCTCGGTCTGTCACATAAATATCGTCATCTTTAAAATGTGCAGAGCATATGTAAGTGTATTTATGAGGGATCCAGTGTTCGTCATGTCTACATTTTCTTAGTACCGATGCCCATTTATCCCTCTGTATAGGATCTGCGGGAAATCTAAAATATAAAAACTATTTACCTAGTCTGCTGTCATAAGGAAAAATTTGGAAAGAATAAATGCAGAATACAACTTCCTAGGTCATAGGTTCCCAACCTGCCATGTGACTAGCGACCCCCCCCCAGGAATTTGAAATCCTCGATTTATTTTTTGCCCGAATTGTCTCCGAAGCTCCTTTTTTTTTTAGATCACCGAGGAATTTGAAATCCTCGATTTGCTATACTTTTTGCCCAGATTGTCTCCGAAGCTCCTTTTTTTTTTTAGCACATCAAGGAATTTGAAATCCTCGATTTGCTATATTGTTAAAATCTAAAAAATTTGGCGACCTACCAGGAAACCCTTGGCGACCCCCAGGTTGGGAACCTGTGTCCTAGGTGAACGGGGGTGTGAATTTCTCATATTAGTATTTTATCTCATTATCTCGATAAAGAATTGAGAAACCTTTCCCTGATTTTTCCTAATCTCACAAAATACTATTTATTAAATAGCTTGATTATTTGTCATGGGTTCGGATCTCTATTTTTTTAAGCTCAGTAGCATGCGGTGATGCCGCTTTTGACTCTAGCAATTTCGTTAGTTGTTTTCCAACTCTGGCTACAATAAAAACAGTCAGACTCCACAACTTTATCTCTGATAGCCCTGAGCATTTCAGTAAAAGACGTTTAACTAGAAACTTAACTGGTTTAACTGGTTTTAAGACAATTACTCAATCTCTCATCTTTAGGGAAACTTTAATGATATAAGGCTTTTTATATAAAAATGCATTTCATGCTACATTAAACAGTCCATTTTAGGATTCGAACCTTAGACCGTACACCTGAATAGGATAAAAAAAAATAGAGTTAAAAACCCAAGAGCTACCAGACTGGCACTGTTAAAATAATAAAATTATATATAAGTAACTTCAATTTTATCCGATACTATAGTAGTAGTATAATTAGGGTTGTCAGATTTCTTGCAAGTCAAACTGGGACATTTGTCCGATTTGCCGATCAGCGTGAATTTTTTTTTTTTACCTCTTCCAAAACTTTCAAATCCAATATCGCAAGATTTACCGATTCCTTCAAATACTCAGCGTGACTCATAAACCGGGACATTTTGGCGTCCCGAAAGGTTTGTTCGGGACACCGGGACACGAGACGCAAAACCGGTGACAGACCCAATTAATCGGGACGTCTGACAACCCTGAGTTTAATAGCATAACAATATTTAATGCACATACTCCATATCATTTGGAAATAACTTTTTGTTGAGAATTTGATGTTCGCCATAATCTTTGATTGTGATAAACCATTCTTACCTATGAAAAGTAACTCCTTTGGATTTGTTTTGCGTCCTGGAAGTGTTTCTGCAGATTCTTACAGCACATGATGGCATTTTTTTCAATTAGAGCAGTTGTACAGAAAAATCGGTAGATATTATAAATGACAGGCATTCAACAAAGACGCTTATAATTATCTCGTTATCGATGGTAACATCCAAGTGAACCTTTCTGTTACCATGTTAATATCGAAGTTTCACAACATTTCATTCTTATTTTAAAAACTTCGAATACTTTCGTATGGTATTTTGCAATAAAACATCCAACCCTTCAATTATCATGTGAAGATTTTACAGCTGATTTTCTTTGGAAAAATCCTCTATCCTATCCGATATTCTTTTATATAACTCAATTTAAATTCAAAGTATTTATTTCAACAATATAATATGAACATTGTTGTAATTTAAGACTACTGTTGTCACAATATGTACATACAATAGTACGTTACTGCCAACATAACAACCTGTTTTGGCTGTCAAATTGACAGTCGTTCTGTCACAACAACACCATAACCTAAAATGTGATCATATTATATTATAAATAACAAATTTCTTCTGTATTTTTTTTCATTAAGGCGGTAAATATGCTTTAGATTGTGTTCCACTTTTTCTCCTTTAAAATTTACTTAACGCCTCAAAAAACTATGCAATTCATTATAAAATTTAATTTCGCATAGAAGATACCAAAAAACCAGATTTTAAAATGAAGGAAACTGATAATTCATGCGAAATATTATTTAAAAAGTTCGTAGTTATTTTTAAAATTTGCTTTACGATTGTTTTCAGAAGTTTCATTTGACATAATTACATATTATGCTTTTTTCATTCTAATATTATATTCGTATTTCGTTAGTGTTATGGGTTTACCTGATTTTTGTGTATGATAATTTGACCTTTTTCTATTCATAATTAAATTTCTTACATAGCTGCATTGTTATTAGCGGAATTAAGTTAATATTTAGATAGAAAAAGAGTGGCATGTTGTAAAGCATATTTACTGGTAAGTATATTTTTAATTAGGAATTAATTAGACACTTCTTGAATTGCATTTTTATTTTTGAAGACATCAGAAATGATTGAACCTGTGGTAATCGTTCACGGGGGAGCTGGGAATATTCCGGAAAGCAGACATGCTGCTAAGATCAAAGGTGTAAAAATGGCAGCGAGTATTGGTTACAGAATATTGAGCAAAGGTGGCTCAAGTCTTGATGCTGTCGAAGCTGGTGTAAAATCTATGGAGAATGACGAAGTATTTAATGCAGGTATTGATGATTAATACAAATTATTTTGTAATCACTTTGAAAAATATAGGATTGAATCAGTGCATTAAGATACAAGATGACAGATCTCCGTAATCACAAATCCATTCATCATTCATCGGATGAAAAGAGAATATTTGAAAAAGAAAAATTAAGTTAAATTAATTAACATCCATTGCTTTGATACAGAGATAACTTTGATGGCTTTCAGCAATGATTTATTTCTTTCTGGCTGCATTCATTAGCCTTAAAATTCTTTTCAAATTTCATTCAAATTTTGAATTTGAATTAATTTGGCTAACACAACTTTTGTTAAATCTGCAATGTATAATATGACTCGGTATTTGACTGCTGAATCTAGAAAGTCCTACTGAGGTTGG
Organism: Himalopsyche tibetana; assembly: GCA_030503985.1. NCBI lineage: Eukaryota > Metazoa > Arthropoda > Insecta > Trichoptera > Rhyacophilidae > Himalopsyche > Himalopsyche tibetana. Next base: position 19,149,920 of record JAPJYX010000006.1, read on the forward strand.
GACGTTCAACAAGCCTAATAATAATTAAATGTTCTCTGCTAGTATATTGACTCCATCGTAAATTCATGGAATAACACTCACTCTAAAATGTAAACTTTTCAGGATGACAAAAAACAAATTGGTTTGGTTCATATTTCGGAGTTGTCTAAATAAAACTTTCTGGATACAATAAATTGATTAAAATTTTGAGTCGTGATTGAGTTTTTAATATTTCAAAAGAAAATTGTAGGAAATAGAAATGTTAAATTGGGTATCAATGATGAAATGGAAAATTTTACTCAAGTAGTGAGAAAACGTGAACTCTGGGCGCATGTTATATTGAGGTTTCACTGAACTAGATTTCCAGTGTGCACACCCAATCATAAAATAAAAATTGTAAAAAAAAAAAAAAAACTATATACTGTATTGTCTATTACCCAAATTATATTTACTACCTACAGGAACTTTTTAAAAACTTTTATAATTTCATTTGCAAAGATTGACAGAGAACAACATTGAATTTTATTTTAGGATATGGATCAGTTCTTAATCTGGATGGAGAAGTGGAGATGGAAGCGAGTATTCAACGCGGCTCGGATTTGAAAGCGGGTTGTGTGACTCTCATCAAGGATTTCAGCCATCCGATAAGTCTAGCGAGGCGAGTTCTTGAAACCACTCCACATTGTATGTTGGGTGGGGAAGGAGCTAAGCGATTTGCAATTAAAGAGGTTCATCACATTATATATTTTTTAAACTTTATTATAACAGTTTTACACCCGAGAGGCCAGGCCCCTGCGGATTTACACGACTTTGTGATTTTGTGCCCAGTGGTCCCTATAGAGACCGGCAAGTATGAAATATTGACGCGCAAGTATACTTCATTCAATAGTTTTAGGAGTTTCATCTTTTGGGTCATCGGCAGCAAATTAAATTTGAATGTACATTATACAAGTAAGAAAGTCAACAACACCCTGTAGTCAAAAAAAGCTCCATAAAATGTTTTTTACTTTAAATCTTCTTAGAAAAGCTGCTTCTCTGTTAATTCACACCTGTTTTAGCGGAAGTCTTGTCTGGATAAAGTAGATCTTCAATAAAAAACTCTTATTCACAAATATTTTGTATCATTTTTTGCAGGGTTTTGAAGTGATCGATTCCAGCAGTCTGATCACAGAAATGGCAAAAGAAGCTTTGGCAAATTTTATTGAACATGGTGGAACGGGAAATATAGAAATCGGCCACAACAAAGATGTCAGTATAAAATATGTTTCATCTTTATTGATATATACGATTAAGTTTATTTTATTACAATTAGGGATTGCAATCCCCGAATCTCTCCATGCAATGTCATTACCATTTGATGTCATCTATTGTCATTCTCATATTTTTTATTGAATTGGTTTATTAATTGTTGCAAATTAATAGAAGAGTTTTGTAAAAAGGTCAAAATGTGTTAACAAATTTGTAGTTTAATATTGAGCGTAAAATTCCATTTCAGCTCTATTCTTTTCCTGGAATCAATTTCATTTAAACAGATGACCGCAGATAAAAGCAATAAAGATCTAGGTCTTAATTGGAAATAATTAATTATGTATGATTCGCTAAATATCAAAATAAAAATATAATTTGTTTATTGACAAATAGGAAGGTGGTGTTGGCACAGTTGGCGCTGTTGCCATTGACAGTCAGGGAAGGATAGCTGTGGCCACATCGACAGGTGGTATGACTGGAAAATATGTTGGCAGAATCGGAGACACCCCGCAAATCGGTAGCGGGACATACGCTGATGATTTTGTAGGAGGAGTTTCAACTACAGGTAATTTCATTCCTAGAATTTATTTTTTACAAAATTAGTTCTATATCAGATATATTTTGTTATCATGTCTCTAAATACCATTACTATGATTTTATTTGAACGACTAGAATATCACTTCAACTGGAATCGAAGCAAAGTTAACTTGTCACTTGATTAAAAGAACGTGTTAAAATGCATGTTCATTTATGAAAATAAAACACAGTATTTGCACTAATTTCACAATTTTATCAAATGAACAAACTGGTTTTGCTGATTGGTAACATTTTTTTTTATTATAATTTTTAGTGATTTTAAGCTTTTTTAAGTATTTAACGTATATCTACCTAATCGAAAAAGTCAATGACAATGAGACATATTGAATGATTCAACTGATAGTTCAATCGTTTTTCTACTGAAAACACTTATATAAACACTCTTGTTGATTACTACTGATTGATTACTTAGGAAGCCTGTTTTTGTGCTGTCTTGTAAAGTCATTTTGATACATTTCTTTGAACCCATGTGACCCTTATAAATATGTTAAAAACAGAATCATAACTATCATTACAGGTCACGGTGAGACAATCCTTAAATATTGTCTAGCTCACACTATCATCAAGTTGATGGAGAGTGGGGAATCAGCCCAAAATGCAACCACGAAAGCTATCACTTCCATGACAAACCGATTGAAGGAGACAGCTGGCGCCATTACTCTTTCAAACAAAGGAGACATAGGAATGCATTTCAGCTCCGAGAAGATGGCTTGGTCTTATGTTAAATCAGGGAAAATTCACTCTGGAATTTTACCTAATCAAGATGATTCAGAAAATTTTGATATTTAAGAATGCTGTTGATTGATATCTTTACATCAAATTCTGGAGCTGGTGGAGCTGAGCTCCAATTTCCCTTTCATCTGGTGTATTTTGATGTTCCTTTTCCCGCGTAGCGTCCTGGATTTACCTGGGCGTAGGCGGGTGCGTGGTCTTTGTTCTCATTCGTAGGCATTACAGGTGACGCTGTTTCATTTTTTGTCACATTTAAAGTGTTAACTGTCAATTATTGGTAGTGGAAATGCATTATAATATAAAATAACTTAGATTATTCCACGTATTGTGCTACAAACTGTGACACGTGTTTTGCCTCTTTCAGAGGCTTTTTCTGACAGACTACTTTCGCAAATGCTTGCTTAAGTACGAAGCAAGCATTTGCGAAAGTAGACTATATATAGATAGTTCTGATGATGGTGAAAGCCGAAATAGCTATCAACGCATAAAATATTTTTTTTATTAAAAACTGTAAAACTAAAATACTTTGATATTTTTACCCTCTGATAATGGAGTTCTACTAAGTAAATACTAAATCAATTGATAATATTTTAAAATCGTTATTTTTACTTTTATTTTTACTCACACTTATTTTACAATTATTTTGTTTATAAATAAATAATTAAAGTACACATTTTATGTTTTATTAGAAAATCTGATGTTCTAACTTATTTTAAGTAATATAATAATATTATGTATGGTACGATAAGGGTCGATGATAAAAAAAACTATAAAGAAGGAATATGTATAGGTAGCTCACCAGACAATTTCAATTTCTGAACGTAGCTCACATCCTTATTGAGTTTGGAGACCACTGCTTTACACAAATCATATTCTTTGTTCCCGTGCTACGTATTTTGCTAATTTATTGCTTGGGAAAAATTATCACATAAAGGTAGACATTCGTGATTACAGCAGTAGCATAGACAGGATTTTGTCAAGGGTTTAAGCAAGATATGTTTCGTACAGAGGCTTTGAGCGTACCATTTTTTGAATTGGAAGTTTTTGCTCCAGCTCCGCTCCAAAAGTATCAATAATCATTATATGAGGGGTATAAAAGCATAACCGCCACTATCCATACCTGACCGTTTTTGAGATAATGATTGATTAATGATCCTTTACTCACTCTCTATGCCCTACAAACTTCAAACCAGTGAAAATTCGTCTCCAAATCATTCAAAATCGACATCAAAAGTGTTGATTAAATGCATAACCGCCTCTATTACACTTCAGTGAAGTTCAAAAGCGCCACATTCGAAATTGACCAATCACGATACAGTAAACACATACTAGCGCAAATCGTATATGGCCGCCGTGCTTCGTTGCCATACAAATGTTTTGTGTTCGCTTTGCAAATAATTCAAAACTTATCATAGAAAATGGATGTTAATGTATCACCTGTGCCTAAAACCAGTGCAAGAAAGCGCGAAGTAAACAGGGATCAGTGGAAACGGAACATACAAAAGCGCAAAAGGTAATAATTATTCACTTTATAAAACTGATTTTAACTGTCATTTGTTAACACATTAAGCGCCGAGCCCTGGATCAATTTTTGATAAAATATTTTTTTTATAGATACTCACCGAAGACATTGCCAGATCTACGATTAATTGGGAATTGTCATCACAAAAACAACAAAAAGCTTAAGTGTAATGAAATTGGATCGCAAGATATTAGAAAATTTCGCAATGCATTTTATTCGAAACATGAAAAAGCATATCAAGATGCATTCATTTTGAAATTTTTAAAAGTTAAATCGCCTCGACGATACTGCCCAAAACAAAATATCAGAGCGTTGCAACAAACGCACACGAAGTTATACATGAGAAAGTCCACAAGGCCCCCGGATAAATTCCGCGGCCCCCAATCTGGGAATCACTGGTCTACAACTTTGTTTATTTGACAATAATTAATTATCGTTACACTATCTCATTTCATCAACACATAATTATTTTTTTGTTCTTGAAATTGTTACTTCTGTTTACGCTCACGACTAATGTTTCGATACTTTTTTTTTCAATGTTTTTAGTTTTAGGCACCATTTTATAATGCAAATAAATATTTTTTTTCCTTGAAAAATTAATATTTTTTTATAACTTAAACTTTTTTTTTAAGTTTCAACATTTCAAATTAAGTTAGCTCAAAAATTTACGTATTTTTGCGTTTTTTTAGCTTGTAATATATTTTTAAAATTTTTTGTTTGTATAATATACTTTTAACCTGTTTATTTTGTTTTTTTTATGAAGAATATAAAATAATAAATATTTTAGTCATATTTATTACTTTATTTTGAAGTTTTGGTCTTGAAGTGGTTAAATCGATAAATCACGCACTGTGAAGTGCAAATCCGCCACATTCACAAACCTTCAACGACAAAACCGCCACTTTGCAAATTTGAGCTGCAAAACCTCCTCTATTGAAAAAATGATTGTCTTTTTTGAAGTAACGAAACTAAAATTGCTTGATATAAAATTACCAAACTAAAAACAAATCTAAAAGGATGTGAATATAATTCGAAATCGTTCAAAAAAATGTAAAGGGAACATTCAAATCGTTTTTTTCGATTACTGAACAATTTGCATTTGTGCTTGTAGGCGGTTATGCTTTTATACCCCTCATATATAATATATACAAAAATAACATCAAACCATCAAATGCCGTTTGCACTGAGACTTGAACCCAATCTTAATCAGACACGTGAGCTAACAGCGCTAACCGTTGCGTCATAGAACCGTCTATATTTATCATACTCTCTCTTTAAAAGAGAGTGGCAAATAGTTGTCATTGAAAAAGTTCTCTCAAGATACCTCCGTAAGAATGCCATTCGCTCCACAGAGATCGGACATGGCTCAAAACAATTCACTCTAGACCACGGGTTTCCAACCTATGGGTTGCGGCCCCCAAGGGGGTCGCCAACTTTTTTCGATTTTGGATTTGAACAACAAAACTACAGTTAGGGCATCCAATCCCGGAATCCCGCCCAATTTTCTGATCCCGAAATCTTGAGCAAATTCCGAAAATCGATAGGATTTTGGAAAAGTATAGCAAATCAAGCATTTTAAATTCCTCGGTGAGCTAAAAAAAAAAAGACTTTCGGAGATAATCTGGGTAAAAATTATACCAAATCAAGGATTTCAAATTCCTCGGTAAGCTAAAAAAAAAAACGAGGCTTGGAGATAGTCCGGGGAAAAAGTATAGGGAATTGAGGATTTCATATTCATATTTCAGCTAATTCGAATCCCGGGATTGGAAAAAGGCTCCGGGATTGGATACCCTAACTACAACCAACTAAAATTAAGTGCGCGAATACACTAGACTGCATCTTGCTTCAGACCCGTCAAAAATATCAAAAATATTCCTCAGAGATTCCTGGCGTAGAGATGGTCTGCAGACCCGGCTTGTGGAAGACACCGCAGAAAAATGATGGACGTTTTACCATGTACAGCCTGAGCTTAATCAAGCGACCGCTGCGAAAGACAGACCAGAAAAATGCATAATTTGATACAAAGAAGGATTCAATCGCAAATCTTCGCCAATACTTCAAAAACACATTTTTGTCGAATTTTGATAAATTTGACAGGAGAGACAAAAACGATATTGCGATAATGCATTCCTTGTTGAAAACGAAGTGTTTTTATCAATATTGGCGATGTATTGGAAATTGGGCGAGTGGGTTTTTCTACAGAATAAAAACACAGGTAGTTTTGAACAGATCAGTATAATTAAAGGCTTGTATTTAATTCGAAGTGTGGTCAGCAAATAAAATGAATGGTTAGTACTTAGTATATCAAAACGGTCAGTTAATATTATAAACGGTCTGTATCCACTGTATCAGTATTCATGTGGTCAGTTATTAATCAAAATGGCTAGTAAGTAATGTAAAACGGTTGGTATTTAAATGAAATAGTCAGTAATTTAAATAAATGTCTAGTTTTATTTTACCAGCTGGTGAATTTTATCAAAGATGGTCGAAATTTTGACGTTGTTGCTCATATTTATGTAATATCATAAAAAAGTGCGTGTTTCAAATCGGTCATAATTTAATATTGTCGTAAGTCGTCAGCCAATAAATACTTTGCTTACTAAATTTAATACTGTGAATACAGTGAAATGAGTACGTGGCAGAAAAAGTGAACTTGGCCAAATACATACTAATATCAACGCGTCACACGTGATTTGGCAAAGCGATCCAACGAGTGACTTTAAGTGAGCGAGTGAATAGAAATTGTTTATATTTTCTCGGCTAAGAGAATACCTCCATCACCTGTAAACTGTTTCACGTTTTTTAGCAGATTAAAACAGACGTTAGACGAGTCTTGAATAAAAAAAACGCACGTAAAAGTGAACTGAATCACTTAAAAAAACTTATATACGTGTAGGCATTTACTCGGTCAATACTTTTGCTCGGCCGCATACTCGTTTAGGTAAAAAGAGGCTAAGGTACATAGTTCATTTGAATATATCCATAGATAATATAATTGGAACGTATCTAGCAATACCGGCCGATGATAGTTTCGTAAATATGTCAAAAATATCAAAAATATTCCTCAGAGATTCGTTCGGACAAAAGAGTCCTGGCGTAGAGATGGTTTTCGAAAACGGCGAAATCAAAATTGAAAAAGCCGAAGATCTCCTGATTGACTTCGACCTAAGCCGAGAAATAATCAACGGGGTCTGCAGGGGCTGCCTGGGCACCGATAACCTCAAAATCATGACAAAAACTTACAGACACGAAGGAAAAGAAGAAACTTACTCCGAGATGTTGGTGTATTGCTTCTCGATTAGGGTTCGTTAAATACTTCCCTCTCATTATAATAGATACATTTGTGATTTATCCATATAATCTATAGCACCAGACATCGGAATAATTGACAATATTGACCGAAGGTGCTTGATGGAATTCAATATCAATTGTTGTAGATCCGGGATTCACCTCTCATCATTTTCAGATATTCAAGTTCACGGATAACCTCGAACTGGCAGTTTGTATTGTTATGATATTGAAAATATGTTTGGTAAATATGGCATATAGTAGCACGTCGACTACTGCGGCGCAAAACTTCACAACTACGCTAAAAACAACGCCACGATTTAAAGTTATTTTTTGAGAACTTAATAATCGTGTTAAAACCACACATTATTACGAAGAACACTGATAAATTATGCGAAATACGAAATATTTTTCAGTACAGCGCCACTGTTTTCCATTTTGGCCGCGCGGCCAAAATTTATCAGTGTTCTTCGTAATAATGTGTGGTTTTAACACGATTATTAAGTTCTCAAAAAATAACTTTAAATCGTGGCGTTGTTTTTAGCGTAGTTGTGAAGTTTTTCGCCGCATTAGTCGACGTGCTACTATATGCCATATTTACCCGGATTTGATATTAATGACAAATAGTATTTATCGGTAAATATTTATTTAAATAAAAATGTAATGTGTAGGTAGATCTTTTGTAATTACAGATGATCAGCAGAATCAATTATTATCAAAGGCAATTGGTAAAGTGATCCTACCGTAGAAATGCCACCACTGCTATGAAGTTTTTAGCAAGATTAAAATGTTTCAAGATGCTGGAGAAATTTTTGGTTGTTTTATGTTGCCTATTTTTGTGTAATGAATTGTAATTATTTTTTTTGAATTTTTATTTTTAAAAAATATATTTGGCATTGCACGTAAGTAATGCCAATGCCCCAAATATTTTAAAGTTGAAATCTCATACGAGAAAAACTTGAAGAGAATTTATTGTAAGTCACTCGAGGTAAATTGAATTCTCAAACTGGTCTCAGATTTAAATTGGAAAATCTAAATTTGACATTGACCTTACCGGGAATCGAACCCAGATCCGCCTGGTTGGTAGAGCAATCTCTAACCATCTAGACCACAGCGGACGTCTAGATAATATGTTGACTGTTATATGATAATATGATAACTGTCGGTCTTCAGCTGGAAGAGCCCCAGGAGCGATGCGGTGCCAAGGAATATTTCATCTGCCACGCCTGCATAAAAAAGCTGAGAGCTGCCGTAGACTTCAGGAATCAATTGGAGACTGCGCATACTACTTTCAAATTTCTTCTAGGTGAGCAGTCTTCATTTCTTCAGGAAACCATAACCATTATCATATGTTATTAAATACCCCTTAAATGATGCCTTTCGCAAAGGCACTACTGTATTTGTACGGAAAGCCCTGACAATAGACACTGACAAAATATAACAGTGGAAGTCGGGCGAATGGTTAGCTTGATTCATCATCAAATATCATTTATCTCATTACTTATGATTTAATGTGAGTTCATTCCACTTTTGTTATTTCGTTAATTTTAACCATTAAATTCAGTTATCACTTTTAGGGTGTTCACTATCAATACTTAGTAGAAAGGCAATTATTTTAAGAAAAAACACAATATTCCTTTATACTTTATTTCCACTTTATTTATAAAGGTCAGAATCGGTTTCGCTCATGGTGAGCATTGTCAACTAATAAGAAATATAATTTAACAGTGCTATTTATACAAAAACATATTGAAATGAAAAGGTGTAAAAAACAATTGACATTGAAAAGAATTTACAAATTACATAGAAGTGATTCTATAATTACACAAAATTAAAATGTTTAACATGTCTAACATATAATTCAAAAAAATCATCAAAGATGACAAAGGTGACCGATGGTAATTATAGACACAATTTTTATTTTGAATTTTTTTTAAATTGAAATAAATTAAATTCAGATAAGAAATCGGAACCGAACGAATACTGCGAGAGCTTCGATCCCGGTCCCGCCTTTGAGCCTACAGATTCCGGTCGGGAAGGCGATGACAATCCGAATGGCGATCCTGACTTCGAGCCGACTGTTAAGAAAAAATTGAAACGTACCAAAGCGGAGAGCAAGAGGAAAAAAAGATCTCGCAGAGCATCCGGACTGCCCAAGAATCGCGAGACTCAATCTGATTCCACTGCAATCGCAGAGTATAATAAGTATGAATTCATTTTTATTCTGCAGTTTAGGCTCGGTTCCCTGTACTCTGTAATTGTTTTGCTACCGAATAACTGCACGATTGAAAGTTATTCTTACCTAAATACATTCTACTTACATATTATGTTTCTGATTATCTGACTATTATCCTGAAACAATAAACAAACTAGCCTGTCGTTTCCAGGTTAAATTTGAAAATGTGCGACGTCGACGCCCGTTTGAATCGATCACTGTGGACGAGGGACGATATGAAAAGCGCGGTAAAAATGGCTCTCAGCACCAAGCTGTCTCTGCGAAAGATAGCTCACGCTTACGGCTTGCCCAGGACCACCCTATCCGGGAAAGTCAAGCGAGCTAGGGAAGGCAAAAAAGTGGACTTCTTTCCGAAGAGAGGAGTCTACATGAACGACTTCATCGAAGATTTTGAAGAAAAGCTGGCCCGACAGATCGAAGAGCTTCCGAAAGAGAGTCTACCTCTGCTGAAAAATGGCTTTCTTAAGATGGCGAGAGATCTGGTCAAGACGTGTGACGTTCATCCTGATTTCGACATCAACACCGATGCCTCGGGAAGTTATTTTCATTTTGTTTTCTTGAAGCGACATCCATCTCTGAAAGAAAAGACGAAAAGAGAAAATTACTAGTGAGTCTATTCATATCGACTGTGAAAAGGAAAAAGGACATAACCCACACATATCAAATTTTACAGGAGGCGCAAAAACGTGTTTTGATGATTTTGGGCCATATGCAAATTATAAATTATACACAACCTTGAAGTGCATGGAGACATCTAATATTAATTAAAGAAATTGTCAAGGAAAAACCTTTATTTCAGTCTTTTTTCTTGGTTTTAATTCTTTACAAGGTCATCGTTTTCAAACTTAAAAGCTAAATTTAGATACTAATTCAGCATTTCCAGCTTGCATCCTTTTGATAGAACGTGTATCAAGTTTAATACATTGTGATTATCGAAAAAAAGCTGTTTTGAATAAAACTGTGGGTTACGTCCTTTTTCCTTTCCACAGTCGATATGTCTGTTGCTTAGAATTTTTCCATTAGGTTGAACAAAAAATCATTGCATTCTTTTAGACCAGGCGTCGGCAACCTGCGGCCTGCAAGCTTCTCACCGCAACGCATGTGACCCAAGTGCGGCCCGCACTAATCCCCACGTAAAATATTTGGCACTTTTACAACAAAAGGTTGCCGACTCTTGTTTTAGTCGGATAAACATGTAACAAAAACATTTAACGGACAATTGATTCTATAATATAATATAACGGACAGTTCAATCTTGATTACAACAAGAATTAAATTTTGGTTTGTTAAAATTTGCAGATAAGGCAAAAGATACTTGCATCCTAAACTCAAACAGCCACTTTTAAACCACACCACCTGCTACAAATATGTTATTGCTTGTGAATGGATTATTCTACTCGGTGCCGCAACATGCGGTCAATCGCACCCTGCATCCTGTTCATAATCGTATTCTGAAGCACAGACGACGCATAACAGCACAGCACAGAATACTCAGGCAGATGTCAGTCCCGCACGGGTTTGATGTGGAATAATCAGCAAAATGTTTTCAGAATCCGATTCTTACTTTTATATTAATAATTCGGGTTTTTTAACTAGCTGTTGAAGTGTAAGAAATCTATTCTGTGATTATCTGAAAAAAACCTGTTTGGTTGGCCAAACTTGTGAATTTGTCGATTGCCCGTGATGTTACCTTATAACTGTTGTAATTTTACAGTGAATATGACGAAAATGGCGTACGATTGAAGAAAAAAAACCCTCCTCCTTTCGAGATAAAGCCTGCCGACCTCAAGTGCAAGTGAGTATTTTTTCATTGAATAATATTCCACCACTAATCTGATTTTTTTTTATCGAGCATTTGGAAAATTTTCTATTTCGAGTCCTGCTTGAATGTTATGTACAAAATCTACGCTTACCTTTCTCATAGGGCTTCTACTGAAGACTGAACAAGCTTGTCGATGCTGTTGACTCCACTCCCACACGTTAGTACTTATTGTTAATTGCTTGCGGTGGCGTAGCTAGGAGAGAGCGGTAGGGGCTGTACATTTTGGGGACAGCATTTTCAAATTAAATACAATATTTTTCGAGAAAATATATTTATTCTTCTTCTTCTTTGACCATATTCGCTCCCTAGGTGGAGCATATGGCCGGCACCTCCATGTTTCCCTGTCTCCTGCCAATTGCTTTGCATCCTCCCGTGACATGCCAGCATCCCTCAGTTTCGCTGAGTACATCCTATGGATAGTACCCGACGGAGGTCCAGGGCGCCGGAATCCCACCGGTCGAAAGAAGAGGCAGGCAGGATTGACCGTGACCGCCGGTCTTGTACGAGACCGCTGGATGTGCAATGATTAATGATTGGGCATTAGAAACTGCTAACCACATGCTTCCTCTGGCCTCCGGGAGTCTTATGTCGAGGTATACTTCGAAGTGTTAAGGCTCAGCTAGCTAAATGTGGCTGAAACATGCATCTGTACACGGTTAAAACTGAATGCTATTTGAGAAAACTTTGCTTTCTACCAGTGGTATTGTGCACCGATTTCATCATTGTCATATGCACCACATAACACATACAGCCTAAGAGAATTGTGCTGGAAATGCCAAACAAACAGTAATTTCCCTATGGATTCTAAAGTTGAGAAAAACATTGATTATCAAAATTATAATTACGCATTATCTACATCCCAGCGACAGTGCCTCACTCTACGAGGCGTCTCTAACTGTTCCTAATCCTTCACAGAATCTGCGGCGAAGAATTCCTGTGGAATTCGATGCTAAGAACGCACATGTCGGTCCATTATCCCAGGTTCGTGTGTCAGACGTGCGGGCACTTGTCGGCCACGAGAAAGCAGTTCCACTACCACAGCGGTACGCACAAAGAGAAAAACTTTGTTTGCAAATTTTGCCCCGACAAAAGATACAAAAACAGCACTTCCCTGAGGGCGCACACTAGAACCATTCACTTGGGCGACAGAAATCTATACAGGTCTGTGTCTATTTGATTTTCTTTTTATAGAAACCTAATAATTTTTTATACAATTAGATTAATTGCGTCCTCAATTTTAATAAAATACAATACCCCTGCCTTTACGGTGAGCATTCAGATTCTTTGTGCCGTATCGTACACCCTCAACTGTAGCACAGCTATGAAGCCTCACCCTATATTATTATGATTGTTTGTTTGTTAGGAAAAAAACACAAAAGATAATCTTGTATTCTGTTTAAAACCGATTTCAAATTAAAATGAATGTCCGTTTCATGGATCTTTTGAAAACTTTCTTTATATTCTTGAGTTTTCCATGCATCTTCTTTCATAGCGGGATGTACCGCTTCTGTCGTTCGCATTACACTTGGCTCATGCTCAACACCTTACTTGTCCTTTTGTTTTTGATCTTTAGTTGAAGATATTTAAATTTTAAAGCATTGAGTTCGGTACAGAACGAAAATCAATTTTTAACTAATTTTTGCAAATACACTGACAATTTGCCTCATTAGCAAGCGGCAAGTTTTGATTAGGGCATTGCCCTTTTTAATAGTTGTTAATAAGCCATAAGGATAATACATTTTTCTGTCAATGTTATGGCTTGATCTTGCGCAATGTGATTCGTTAGATGATTGGGGTAATGTGTTGACAAACAACATTCAGTTTTGTCGGAATTTTGATTTACAGACCTTCGTTTATCCCTTTGGTAACCATTTTTTTAATGATTTAAATTTAAAAAAATATTTGGTATTACATGTTATGCCAATGCGCCAAATATTTTAAATTTGAAAGATCATAAAGGAAAAACTCAATGAAAATTTGACATCACAAACAACCATTCCTTGAGTCTCAAATTTAAATTGAAAAATCTAAATTTGACATTGACCTTATCGGGAATCGAACCCATACTCGCCTGGTCGGTAAAGCAAGGTTAACTAGCGGGGCATATTTAATCATTCTTCATATTTAAAAATTCTGTAAAATCGGCAAAAATGTTTAAAATAATTTTTGAAAACTTGAATGATACTTGCTACTCAAAATTTTTGAATACTTGAATGATACTTGCTACTCAAAATTTTCGATGGTCCAATCAAATTTCTCAGATTACCTGTTTTGCTTAAGTATTCTTCAAAAACAAAATCTTAATAGTAGTGATAAAAGTGCCTCAAACATGCTTAAATTGTGACCAAGTGGAAACAATAACCTTTACACAGTTGTGCATGTCTGACTTGCACTACTTGTCTACTAAACCTGTACTACTCCCTGTTGAATGCCCTTTAACATTTTGTCTTTACTCAACTTTACTTTTGATAGCATGGCATGTGTAGATAGGACTAAAGTCAAAGCCAAACACCACAATGGTTTTATCCGATTCATATAATGACAGAAAGTGACAAATAATATTTATATTGAACACTTTTAAGGTGTTCACTGTCAATGCTTGGTGAAAAGGCGTTGTATTAAAAAATTAAACACTTACACTGATTTCTCATTTGCTTATTTGGATCGGGACCGGTTTCACTCATTGAAAATCTTCTCGATGAAGGAAACAAGTCTTTATACAAATAAATAAATGTGAAATTAGTAGAAGAGTGTTTTTTTTTTCTGTCGAAAAGGTTTCGGAGCAGCGGTGTGTCAGAATAACTCAGTGAGTCATCGCATGTCCAATTCTTTCAGATGTCCCATATGTTTCGAGCACATGAAGAGTTTCGCATGGAGGCGAAAACACCTGATGGAGGTGCACAATCAGAATGTGAGAAAATATCCTTGCAAGCGGTGCGACAAGGTGTTCGAAGCGGCCGGAACGCTCTCCAAGCACGTGCGGCAGGTGCACCTCAACGAGCGGAATCATATCTGCGACGTCTGCGCCGAGTCTTTCTATGAAAAAAGAAGCCTGGTCAGACACATGAGGGCGCACACTTTCTGAACCCGGGACAATTGTCACGCAATGGCAGCCATCTCGATGAGACGTGAGTTGCGGAGGATTAAATGATGAAATTGAACGGCAAAAATACACCGGGAAAAAATTACACACTAGTTATATCACATTCTTCAGTATAGCTCATTTGACTTGTATCTAATTGCAGGGAAATTAGAAGAGTTGCATTTATGTGCAGAATCACCAGCGTTGAAGTACTGAAAATTGGAAGAGTTTATTCAAAGAAATCGATTTATCAATTATCTATATTTAAAAAAAGGAAAATGATGAAAATGAAAAATTCATTACAGTAATGAAACATGTCATTCAGCTTCCTCATTATAGTCGCACTGTTCAGACTGTCGAGTGTGGCATTGCGTAGGGAGGTTTTAAATCACTGAACACACTTAAATCTTTGCCTTGACTCATTTTTAGCTATCAAGACAATAGTCAACGAACCCCTTTTTACAAGACTTATTATATTGACTTGTCAAAATCAACAGGACTGACATACTGGTGTCTTTCATCTTTTACAGAGAGAAGAGCTCGCTCTATTTCTCTTTCTTCTCATATATTTTGCCTCCTTTCTTTTTCTCCTTTACTGAAGGATTTCAAAATTCGCGATCCAATGAATACTAATTTAATCATACGCGACTAAATTGTAGAGCTGCCATTTTTATTAAAGCATAACATAGAAATCTGTTTTACCTACCACCAAATAATCAAAATCTCAAATTTTATAAAACGGGGACTCAATCCGTTATTATCAGCTACTTAGTGATATACTCGTTAAAAATATATTGTGTTGGCATGTTTTTTCGCTTAGTAAATCGTCACATGTCTTAAGCCTCTAGTCGTGTGCGTGATCTCCCCCGCATTGAGTGTTACCAGCGGATTAAACTTTTATTACAATCTTCCGAACTATTTTTCATTAATCACAGCTAAGGGTCACACGGGTTGCTAGGGAATGTGAAATTGATCATTGTGTGTAATTTTTTTCTCGTATAACGCCTGCGCAAAGACAAACTTCCGCCTTCCTTTTTCGGTATTATTTTAATTAATCATACTGTAAGAAAGTTTTCTCAATTTTATTTCTCACCAAACAAAATTTGTGATATTCCATTCTTAAAAGATTTTTTTAAGATATAATTTCTCACTCTAATAGAGTTGATTATTTATTAGATGACAGATGTCGCTCAAACCTTTGAATCGCAATTAATTTATGGTATTTTTGTACCGCTCCCCGCTATATAATCTTTCATCCTATTGATGTTATTTTAGTGTAAATGTGATGTCAAACTGAAGAAATATTAAGAAATGGTTTTTAAAAATTGCTATTTTTATTTTCGCACCCGCTTTCCTAGATAGCTTTCGAAATGCCGGCAGGCATCGTATCAAAGATCTGATGTCATCATCAAAAAAGAGAGGACAGCATTATGAAAAGGTTAATATAACGTGCAAAATTAAATGATGAAAGCAAAATTCTTGTCTGATAAGACCATCACAATTTTTCTTCTTTATTTATTTTTTCACAACAAAAAAGAGAAACTCTAAAATGATTGTACAAACTCTCAGAAAATGCTGCGAATCTTAATTCCGTAAAGACAGTTTAACTCTTTTTTTAACCGTGTCTGTTTCCAACGGACTCCTGATGAAAACAGGATTAGGGCAGGACTAGGGTATCCAATCCCAGGATCCCGTTCAATTCTGTGATTCCGAAATCCCGGGATTGCGACAGTACTAATCCCGAGATTTCAGATTAGAGAAAATGAAATGGTGTATCGCTGTTCATTTGGGGAAATCTATAAATTCCTGGAAGAATCCCAATTTATACACAATTTTATTTAATTTTAGGAAATCCCTAAATCAGTGGTTTCCAACCTTTACGTTACTACGCCTCCCTTTGAAAAAAAAAATATCTTCGCGCCTCCCCATCCTTTACTTCATATAGTAATAAAGACACGCTTTAAAGGGTAAATAAATATTTTAGACTTGGCGCCTCCCTTGCAATAGGCCAAGCCTCCCAGGTTGGAAATCGCTACCCTAGATCACAAAAAAGGTAAAGGATTGGATACCCTAGGCAGGACTAGTAGTGAGCTGATCACTCGTTCCCCCCTATGTGTTTAAGATCCGACGAGTGGGAGAGAATTACCGCATAACGGTCACTTTAAACTTGAATCCATGAGATCTTTGATATATCAATTCATGAAAGTGTCCGTAGTGGATTTTAACTTGCAAACACCCTAACTGAAGATGGCGATGTTTACCGCTCAGCATTTTTACACAGCACTGTTTTTGCAAACAATAAAACTATAACCACAGTGAGTAGAAATAGAAACAGCATTTTTACACACAAATACAATTTACTATAAGTATATCATTTCACATTTTATGATCAACGGCCGAATTGATCGACGGCAGTCAGTGCTGAAGAGTTTTTATCGTGAAGTTTCACTTCCCGATCGTGCACGGCCATGTGGCCGCGGAGCGTACAGGCCTGGGTGAAAGCCCTGCCGCACACGTTACAGACGTGTCTTTTGTCCCCCGCGTGGATCTTGGCGTGCTCGGAGAGAGCCGTTTTCCTTTTGAAGCGCTTCCCGCAGACATCGCACGGGAAATTTCTCTCAGCGGAGTGCGACAGCGCATGATTGGCCAGGCACCTCTTGGAGAAAAAGGACCGCTCGCACTGGGGACAGCGGTGGTTGCGCTCCTTCAAATGCACGATCCGCACGTGAACAGACAGGGTGCCAGCCGCCTCGAACTCTTTCTCGCACAGCTTGCACGCGTACTTCCTCTCCTGGTGGTCATGGGCGTCAATTAGATGTTTCCGGCGACGGGTGAAACTCGTGAAGCGTTCACCGCACACGGGGCATCTGCCAATTAATTAAATTCAATTAAAATATCATCACTACTGTGGAAAGACGGAAAAACCCTAACCCTTCATAAGTTTATTTGTTTGAGATTTGAGATATATCCATAAGGAGATATCATATATTATGTAATATGACATATTTTAAATTCTCAATGAGGATTTATTACTTTAAAATCCAGACTCACATCAGCAAGCGATCATAAACAAATTTGACAACTTTGTTTTATTTTTCCTATTGAAATAATGTGGAGCCTGCGAAGCGGGCTGTCTGTTTCCTGTTTTTTTTTTTATTTTTAGGGTCGGTACAGCCTCAGTCTCTGTACGCCTGTCTTGTGGTCTGAAACCGACCCATAACATGGATGTCTTTGCGGTTGACACCCATCCCATCTGATCATGTATATGAGGAATAATGCTCTAGCTACTAGTCCCGGCCTCGTTTTTCTGGTCATTACCCACCCTGAGAGCCATTACTTAAAAGCACTCAAATATTGGGAATGAGACAAGGGCATTACCCCCGTTATATTGACACTTTGTAATCGGGCGCTGTAATATGCTTACAAATATCTACAAATACGTAAACAATTGTAAACATAATAAAATATACCTGCAGAGCAATGGATGAATGGTATCTACTCGATAAAACTGACACTGAGCATTGCATTCTGTAAACAACTGGTCTACATATCTAGGAAAGTAGTACAACTCATGATAATTAACTAAGGCATTGATATTTCGCGCCGATAAAAAACCGGTGACATTACGTAAATCGCAAACAACCGACAGTGTAAAAAAACGTGCGCCGCATCCTACCGACAGTATTCGAAAAACCTAAAGTTACCTCGCAACGATGTTCTTAAAATTTTCTTCGATATCTATTCCAATAGATAAGAATTATATTGTATTTATTATTGTTACTTCTGTTGGCGTAAAATTGTAAATGTGAATTAAAAACTTAATGTCAAGCAAACGGGAGTCAACATGGATCAAAAGACATTACAGTGAATCATTACGGAGTGATTGCCGCATTAATGGACCATTCTCAAAGGCACCTTTGAAAGATTCACTCACTTGTAGCGGTCGTTCTCGCCGAGGTGCTTTAACTTAGTGTGCGCCTGCAGGGCGTTGGACGTCTTGAATTTAGAGTCGGGACACAGCGGACAAGAGAAGGTGGCCAATCGGTGGGAATAGGCGTGATGGGAGAGCTGCTTGCGTGTGGCGGACAGATGCCCGCACGTCTCGCAGACGTGATTAGGATAATGCACCGACATGTGCATTTTCAGGTTTTTATTCCACAGAAACTCTACATTGCAGATCCTGCAAAAGCGAAATAATATATATCTTTGAGATTTATCCACAATATTTTCATCCGTCTCGAGAATACAATGCGGAGTGTGTTACGATTATTAAAACACTAATGACTCATCGAGGTCAAAGTGAAACACTGACATTGTGGCTACATTGATTGAACTCACTTGCACTGAAGGTCTGTGTCGCTGATTTTTTCAGGTAAATTTGCTTTCTTCCTGACTTTCTTTTTGGCTCCCATTTCATCTTTGTGAAATTGCAGCGCTTCTTCTAATGTTTTGATGCCGTTCATATTGCCGCTGCAAAGTTTATTTGTCAATAAATAAATACAATGTTTGTGGTCTTGAACTCGGGAGAAATGATATAAAAATAACCACGTCAAATATAACAAATTTCATCTTCATCAATTCATTATTCTTAATTTTTAAAGATGAATTGGGCCTATTTTGCAATTTCTGTGCTGCACGAATTTGCATTTCAACATTTGAAAAGTGATCCTATCAAAAATGTTTCAAGGAAAAAAGTGGAAATTAGTTTGTTTGAAAAAGAACTCCTCAATCAGACTAACACTAACGGTGAAATACATTATTTAATTTTATAAAGAAACTATGAAACCTCCTCGGTTTGGGTAACTGTTATACATTGTAATGTTTATTATCATCTGCTAAAGTCAGTGTAAACATAGCGTAAGTTGTTCTGGCTTAAAAACAAATTTAAAAAAGTCAATGATGTGAATGGGTGAAAAATAAGAAACAATTCATGCTCATAAATAACGTTTTGTCACCGAAAGCAGTCACTTGCAGTATGCAAGAATATACATAGTCTAGAATTTAATATTTTTGGCATCCATTTACATATAATTTATGACCATAAATGAGCTGTAAGTTTCAATTTGT
The DNA here is from genome assembly GCA_030503985.1 of Himalopsyche tibetana. Lineage (NCBI taxonomy): Eukaryota > Metazoa > Arthropoda > Insecta > Trichoptera > Rhyacophilidae > Himalopsyche > Himalopsyche tibetana. The sequence continues at coordinate 19,169,493 of JAPJYX010000006.1, forward strand.
TTGTCAGCAATATAATTAAAATTGTAATAAAAAAATGATTCCTTAATTGGGCATTCGTTAAACGTGATTTATGATAGGAGAGTGAGATTTTGTGAGTGATAAGAAAATCAAACCCAAAACTGTACAGGATTCCGGGATTGGATTCTCTAGTCAGGTGAAAGGAATCGAATTACGACAACTTGTGTAGATTTCATTGTTTTATCAGTTTCTCACCTAAACAGCTGCTTTTGTGACTTTTGTCTTAATACTGGATGACGTTTCATAAAATAATAATAGAAGCTCGTTCCAGCTGACTCTGTTTTGATTTTGAACTTATCGTCGATCCGCAGAGATTCAGCCAGACGTCTGGCCACGCACAGGAACTCTTTCCTGTTCAGGGACACGCGCCGCTTTGACAGATCAACGATCTCTTGCACCAGTCTGGTCTCGTACTCCTGAGTGAAAGTGTTCGTGAAGAGCCCGATCACGGGGGAAAAGTTCACCTTTTTGCCGCCTCGCATCATGGTGACCTTACGCAGGAGTGAACTCCTCGGTATGCCGTATTCGGCGGCGGCCTTTCTCGCCGACATGTCTCCGGATAAGACAGTATCGACGGCCGCTTTCATAGTCTCCCTCGACCAAGGGGCGTTCTCGATTCGAGAATCTGAATTCGCTGAAATGGCGGACAGCGGCCTAAGACAAAAAAATATTTCAGTGCAAACGTAATCTTGAAAATCATTTAAAATACGACAGGTATAGAAATGTTTCCTACATGTTATCAATATACTCGAAGTCTTCTTTTTCATCACGCTTTTTGGTCTCTTTTTTTCTAGAAATTTTAGATTTTCTCTTTGGCCTTCGTTTAAAATGAGCATCAGACGTGTCATCTCGCAAAATGTCACCGTCATCGAGAAAACCATTGCTTTCCGGTGACCCCCCTGTGATGATGTACCCCACATTGTTGCACGAAATCACTTTCTCTTCTACGCATACAAATTTTCAATTACATATTTGATTCATACAACAGCTGATGCCAATTTACAATATACCATATATTTAAGATGAGGGGCTTGGTATCAAAACTCCATGTTTGATGTTATCTCAAAAACAAAGATCACTATCAGTGTATAAGTTCACATTTTTAAGTAAATAATACGATATGTTTATAAAGAACCAATCGGCGATCAGTATTTTTCATGGTGTGATGGTATATTTTGCATCTTAAGAAAGTGCACTTTTCGCTTGCGATAAATATTCATGATAATTGAGGACACTTTTTACGATTACAAAAAATTGTGCTCTTGTGGTTTTTTGTGATTTTCTCAAAACAATATTTTTGTAGATTACGAGTTATGATACTAAGCCCCTCATATAAAATGGTGAGGAATAGAAAAAATAATAATATTATTCACATTAACATTCAAATGAGAAAACAATACACAGATTTTTTTGCTAAATATGTCTATCACTATAGAGTCCAGTGGCTCTTAACATTTTTATTGATATGCACCCCCTTAAATTTGAAAATATGTACTCGCACCCCCTTGATACGTGTATTCTGATTTTTTTATTTCAAAAATTACATTTATTGAAATTTATTTTTCTTATTGAAAAATATATTCATGCAAACTATGGGTTACGTCCTTTTTCATTTCCACAGTCGATATAAATACAAAAAAAATATTACGATTTTTAATGACTAGGTTGTTTATTGGTGCATTTAAGATATTTTTTTTTAATTATATGAAGATAGAAATAGAAGCGTAATGCAGCAGCGTTCTATTCATCTTCTCAAACTTCTTGGCACTTCTAGAGCACATAAATGCGAGTCAATCTGGCAGACAAAAAACATTTATTATGATGCAATTAATACACTTCTTCAGAGAGAAGAGAAGCGCTCCGTGAATTATGATGAACACACCTGAGAGGCTTTGGAATCTACTCGCAGCCGTTTCCAGTTGATTTCTGAACTCTGCCGCATATCTGAGTTTTTCGATGCACATTGGGCAGATATGACAGAGTCCAGATAGGTCTACCTTAAGGGAAAAAAAAACAAAAATGATAGTGAACACACATTATGAAATGTGAACAATGGTTTACTCATCCTGTGAGAAATCACGATTTAAGCCATATTTTTAGTAAACTCCCAACTATCTGTGTGTGTTTTGTTGGATCATCCGGTTTTTATGAATTTCATGAATTAAATACATTTGGATTAAATTGGCATTAACTTCGCAGTACTCCATTGTAATAAAGTGAAAAATAACAAAGCATTTAGTTCTACAAATATTATTTTTTAAATAGAACTATAGTTCTGATGAAGGCATACGCCGAAATAGCTTATTTTTCACCTTATTACATGCATTGATTTATACCTATACCAATTTATCCAGATTCTCCCGATTCTTATTTATTTTAACTATCACATGAGGCTATTATTTGCAAGCCCGGCTCGTTCCAAAAATTTTGAAACATGAACGGTGAATGTAATTTAGTAAATAATTAGTGTTTGCAAATAATACCGTCATGATATAAGATGTATATACAATTATATTTACAGTTTATATAATATGTATGTAACATAATATTAATATAATTGGAAAAATGTCTCTGTGGTCAAATATTTTCAAAAATCATTTGTAACAGAATGGAAAAAAAGTGTATCCTTGTGGGATAAAATTTATAAAAAATATATATGTTTACTGCGGGGACAATCGTTTCTAAATAATTTCAGCCTCAAATGGTTATACATCTTAACGCCAAACCTGTATTGAGAAGCAGAATGATAGCATGTCAGAATATATTTCAGCTTTGCCGTCGTGATGGTAGGTCCGAGACAAACTCTTGAGGTTATTTATACCGAGGCACCCTCTGCAAGCCCCATTTGATATTTCCTCTTTGATATCGTAGTCTATGATGTTAATATCTTCTATTTTCTCAATTTTAATGACTCTCTTCTCGTAATTTTCTCCCTGAAAATCTTCCATATTTATCTCCGTCGTTTAATGAGCTAGTGGTATTATTCAATTAAAGTTTCTACGATTTTGAAACATAGTATTATTGTCAACGGCACGAAGCTAGACAAGTTTAGAGTTGTTTTTAATTTTACCTTTTGACATGTTTATAAATTTATATTGTGATGCCAGTGTATCATTAAATTGTCTATGGTACTCGACTAATGAATTATATTTTTTTTAATTAAAAAAAAGTTTGGCATTAAAGCTAATGCCAATACGCCAAATATTTTAAAGTTGAAAGATCATATGAGAATTTATTGTTAGTCGCTCGAGATTATCTTAAAGGAAATTGACAAACACCCATGTTAGTTACCATTAGGTTGTAAATATAAATTGAAAAAATCTAAATTTAACATTGGCCTTACCGGGAATCAAATCAAGATCAGTCTATTCGGGAGAGCAAGCTCTAACCAACCAATAAATTCAAGTATGTCAAATAATCAAACAAAATCATTTTTTTTCATATTTTCAAACTTTATATTGGGTTAATTTCTTAAAAAGCACCCCACCAGTTTTTCTAAGGAAAATATATTTATCGCAATTATTTGAAACAAAATTAACTTTTATGAATGGGAAATTTTAAAACCGTATACTGACCTTTTGAGGAGTAAATTTTCGTATTTATATTTTTATGAAAAAAATCATACATTTTCACGTGCCCGGAATTCACATTTTTCCACTATTTGCATATTTTTTAACAATCCTGTTTTATTTTAGTTCTTAAAGACTAAAGAGAACTGGGTGTATTCCTCAAAAAATCCATTAAGAGAATTAATTGAGTTTAGACTTTCTGGTTTATTCAATAAATAAGTTTGTATTTGATTTTTCACGCCAGAAAATATCTGATTTTTTAATTCTTCTTGATTGCTGGGCTTACAGCTAGTTAATATTATTAGTCTATGGAAACTTCAATCATGGACTAATATTTTTAATATATTATCTATGATTACTATTGTAGTAATGTCAATGTTGTCAATGTGACAGCAAATAAAATAAACTGTTTAAATATCTTAGACAAATTCGATGATCTTTTTTAACTTGGCTTGATAGTTTTAACCTATCTCAATTTGTTCTTATACCGCAGACCTTTGGGTTGGAAGATTATGGAATTTTTGACAGCTCAAGTTTTGGAGAGCGGCGAAATTAAAATTGAAAAGACCGACGAGTCGATCTATGTCGACCTCGAATCGAAAGAGGAGCCCGCGAGCAGTGCGTGCAGAGGCTGCCTGAGCGTTGACAACCTAAAGAGCATGACCCGCACTCACTACTGTGAAGGAAAGGCGGAGACATATTCGGAAATGCTGCTCTTTTGCTTTCGCGTAAAGGTTCGTCATCGATCGGCCGTCGTGAAACGGTGGCACCGGGCAAGCGGACGGGTCCCGGACTTTTAGAGGGCCCCTTTCCAAAATTAATTATAATGCTCGCATTCTTCTTTGACCATTCTCGCTCCGTCAAAGGCTTTTCTTTGTAATAAGGTAAAAATATCAAAGTATTTAGTTTCACCAGAATTATGTGAATTGGTTGATAACTATTTCGACTTAATGCCTGACGACGGTATGAAGTTGAAATACCTATACCCATAATTCTTATAAAACTAAATACTTTGATGTTATTACACCTTATTGTAATGGAGATCTACCAAGTAAATGCCAGTTCAATCAATACAAAAACAAGCTTAACACTCACCAAACGTTCTACTGCTCTCACACTTCAGTGATAGTTTTTGTAAGTTTGGTAATAGTAGAGTATAGCTCGTCATGGATTATTACGGCGAAAAACTTCACAAACTAAGCTAAAAACAACGCCACGATTTAAAATTATTTTTTGAGAGCTTGATAACCGCATTAAAACCACACATTATTACAAAGCACACTGATAAATAATACAAAATACGAAATATTTTTCAGTACATCGCCTCTGATTTCCATTATGGCGGTGCCGCCTAACTATTTCAAATTAATCGAAAGCAGATTCTGAATAATATTCACAATGGCTAATTGTTCAAATATTTTAGCTGTCGGTCATTTCTCAATGAAGAAATCATTTTTTGTTAATTAAGTCTCAATTAAGTAAATATTTGGCATTAAAGCTAATGCCAATGCGCCAAGTATTTTAAAATTGAAGAATACAAAAAAAACACGATGAGAATTTTTGTAAGTCACTCTAGATTTGACATCACGAACACTCGCGTATTAGGTTTCATTGACCTTACCGGGATGACCTGACATAAAAAAATAAGCTGTGTTCCGGTAAAATTTCCAGATTTGCGAAGTGTTCCATTGCACAATAAGTTTGGGAAACCCTGATCTAGCCGATTCAATCATTCAGAGAGATGAGGCTGACCTGATTTATTGTTTCAGTTGGAAGAGCTCATAGGAAACACTGATACGAAACATGCGTTCATCTGCGAAGCCTGCATACAAAAATTACGAGATGCCGCAAAATTTAGAAGCCAATTAGAAACTGCACAAAATAACTTCAAATATCTTGGTGAGTTGCAGTGCTACATTTTTATTTTAGGAAACACACTTTAACCGCGGTCTGTCATTTTTCTCTGCGAAAAATTACTTCACTCTTGCCGGTCCAGCGTTGATTTTCATTCACCATTGATTTTATTCCGGTGGGTTATGTCGAATGTCATTCGAGATTTTTTTTTCAGTATTTAATATGAGTCGCCATGCACCCGCACTCGTTTTTGCTATAAAGGTATTTTGGAAAGAGTATTGAATGGTTTTTATTAACATCGGAATGTATATCTTTATAGCTGAAGGGATACAGAAGGGTCATTCTGGGGGGCTGGCTGTCCTGGCAGTTTTAGGTACAGGATTGGATGCCCTACTGCCAGCACGAGAAAAATTAGCGGAATATTTTTTTTTAAATCTTAATTTTAATAATTTTGCAACGAAACTGGTCCTAATATTATTGAAGAAACTGAACTATCCTCGCATCAACTAATATTATAAAAAATAGGTTCTCTGTTGATCTCTGAATAAACTGAATATAAAAATAAACCATAGAACAATTTTTGAAGTACATTTTGCATACTTTATTAGTATAATTCACAATAATGTGTGATTTATTTCTAAAATCGAATCCGCAGAAAAATTGTCTAAATAATAACTTCGTTTTTACCGTTAAGTATTTTTTTCAGAGAAAAATGACAGAACCCGGATAAAGTAAAGCATATTTACCATTATGATTTCTGTCATCTGAGCCGGGATGGTGTTAAACAGTGGTAGTGAACTTTTTTTACAAATATTTTTTACCAAGTGACCGGCGTGCCAGTAGTATTTAAGTGGACAAAAAATATTTTGGAACAGCCATAAAATTTTCATAATAAATGAAACTATATTCATTATTTTTATTTTGAAATTCCATCAGCATTTAATGTCTTAAATTTATATAACTCAATGTGAATTTTGTCGTAGTGTTTATACATGAGATGTTATATCATATATGGGCAACCACCTTTGTCCGGCCCTGATTCATCTCGGCGAAGTATTAGAGAAAGAAATTAATAGTTCCAGGAAGGGATTAAATAATGGAGATGACACGGGTGCTTGCAGTGGCTCTACTCTACTAGTTTATGATCACCACCATATAAGAAATAGCAACGTGTTTTAATATTACTTTATTATGTTAATTTGGTCCGGCCCTTGACTCTGAGACAGAATGATAATTTGGCCCCAGACCTAGGAAAGGTTGCCCATGCCTGTGTTATATGATTCATATTGTTTCATTTTAAATACACTGAACAAACCCTTTCTGTCTGATATGCTTTATTTATTAAATCAGAGTTTTTTTAACCCTTTTAAGCAGCAGCATGAATGGGCATAAAAGTTTTGGCTCTGCCGGCCCAAAATAGCACCCAAAACGAAAATTTAATTAATTTCAATGGTACAAAATACAGTATTTGAAAACTACATATGTTCTTTAATTTGGAGTTTATTGAGTCTATTGTAGCAAAGTGAAACATTTCTTGAAATAAATTTAAGACTTTTTTGTTGATTATCATTGCAGATCAAAAACCATTTTTGAATATTGATTTCAAGTCTTCCGACGGCGGATACAATTATGATGGATCTGACGACGTGGCTGAAAATCACTTTGAGGACAATGATTCAGACCCTGATTTTTCACTCGATTTTAAGAAAATATCACAGTTCTCCGTCAAGAGAATAAGAAAAAAAACTCTCATCAAAAACAGCCTTCAAAAAATTGCAAACAAACAAAAAAAAAGGCAAGACTATATTTTATTTCCCATTCTGACACCGATTATCACATACCATTTTAATATATATTTTTTGTACAGTCAAACCCCAATTCTACATTTTTCAATGGACTATTTAAAATTTGATAAGTCAGTTTCCTTATTGTGTATCGCAGGCTCTCCGAGGTCTCTCAGAGATATCACGAATCGGAGAGAGGCCCGTGGACGAGAGAAACGATGAAATCCGCCGCTGAGGACGTGTTCGCCGAGAGGCTGTCTCCCGAGGAGGCGGAAGTCAAATACGGCATTTCGCAGGCTTCTATTTTGGAGAAAGTAGCCCTCATGAGAATCGGCCGGACTGTCGATTTCTCGCCCAAGAGAGGACGCTTCAAAAACACATTCACCGAAGAGTACGAAGACAGACTGGTGGAACGGATCACCGCATCTTTGAAACAGTCCAGACCCCTGCCGAGAGATGAATTTCTACGTATCGCTCGACAGCTAGCCAAGTTGCTCAAGATCGATCATAAATTTCACATCGAAACTGAATCGGCTGGAAGAAATTTTTATTACTATTTTATGAAACGATACCCGACTCTCAACCAAAAGTCTCAAAAGCAACTTTTATCGTGAGTGCATCTTAACTAAACTCCTCATAGTATTGACGGATTTCACCCTAAATTGTCACACTACCAAAGATGTAATTCATTATGATTGTTAACTTTTTGCTAACATTAATATAACGTGACCTTTTTAAAAATAAATTCATAATATTCAGTAGCGTCTGCAAAAGGGATAATTTAATTGAGTTCACATTCTAAATTGTCATCAAGTGTGAGGAATAGTGAAAAATTCACCCCCTCGGCTGAAAATAATCCTCCTCGTTTCAGAGGCGGCAGTCTGAACAAATCCAATGAAGGCAACGGAACCATCAATGAAGCTCTCGATTTCTTAAACGTTGAGAATGTTATAAAAAAGAGACACAAGAAAAGAATTAAACTGCTGGATATAATAAATGATACTGATGTTAAGTGCAAGTGAGTATATATGATTATGCAAATATACATATCACATATATTATGTAATGAAATCATTTTTAAGTTGAAAGCAGGGAAGAAACCCTAAATAAAATTTCAACCAATAACCATGTTAGGAGTCGATCCTGATAACATTCAAGATTGAAAAGTAGCTCCCAGTGCAAAAAAGGTCGGCCACCTTTGCCCTAGAGCAGTGATTTCCAACCTGGGAGGCGTGGACTATTTTAAAGGGAGGCACGAACAGTCCAAAATATTTATTTACTCTTTAAAATGTGTCTTTATTACTATATAAAATAAAGGATGGGGAGGTGCGATGATATGTTTGTCTTCAAAGGGAGGCGCAGTTACATAAAGGTTGGAAACCACTGCCTTATAGACTAAATTCACTAGAACGACTAGAAATTATAGATGTAATCAAACAAATGACCGAATAAATATGAATCTGTTACCATTACTGCATCCATTACAAGAAGCTTTATTATGTTACACTTCTTTATATTCTTTCATGTATAGAATATGCGATGAGGAATTCCTTTGGAATAAAAACCTGAAGATGCACATGTCCGTGCATTACCCGAATCACGTGTGCGAAACGTGCGGACACCTCTCCGCCACGCGAGGACAACTCTATCAGCACTCTTACACGCATAGTAAAACATTGTGGCCATGCAAACTTTGCCCTGATAAAAAATATAAGACTTTGACCGCTTTGCAGGCGCACACTAAGGTCAAACACCTCGGCGAGACTCACGCGTACAAGTGAGTCTGATCGATCTTCTTTTATTATTGAATCTTGATTAACCTAATTTGTCAACACGACTTGTTGTTCCAGTCGAGCGCATATAGCACGTGCATTGCGTCTTCCCTATTCATTCCGATAGATGTGGGTCTAATTAGCAACCCACCTATACTTTGCTTTCCCGTATTCTGTTGTTAAATCATTCATTTTTGGTTAAATTTCTTTTGTAAAATATATACTAATTTTTTTCTGACAATTCTCAGATGCCCTCTCTGCGACGAACGATTCAAGAGCTTTCCTCGGCGTCGAAAGCACCTAGTCGAGATGCACAATTATCAGGATAAGAAATACGGCTGCAAGCTTTGCGAGAAAGAATTCGAAGCAGCAGGCACGCTCTCCACTCACGTGCGGATCGTGCACCTCAAGGAGCGCAATCACAAATGCGCCCAGTGTGAGCAAGCTTTCTTTTCCAAAAAATTCCTCGAAGATCACATGCTGTCACACTCATCCGAGAGAAATTTCCCGTGCCGGTACTGCGAAAAGCGGTTCAAGAGGAAATTTACCCTGACGGAGCATGAAAAGATTCACACCGGAGAAAAGAAGCACGTGTGCAATCAGTGCGGCAAGGCCTTCACGCAAAAGGCGTCTCTCAAAGGGCACATGTCCGTGCACGATCATGAGGGTAAATCCAATGTTAGGAATTAAATATATATTGTAAAATATTTGTCTCCGTAGTTGTGAATTGGTGGTGATTTTTGTACCAAAATTCAAGTGTACGGTAACAGCTGATCTTCCAATAATATCTCTGACACCACATAACAAAAATAAATATATACAATATTAAAACTTTGTGTGAATTGAAGTGACCCATTTTTTGAATTATTAAACCCCCTGAGCATAAACCGAATTAAAAAAATACACTATTCTGTACATGTATTTTAAGCAATGAACTTCTTGAAACGAGGGCCTATTTATATTAAAATTACTTACCGCATCCTGAATCCCGCCCTTCCCTTCTTTCAGTCATATCCGACTCTATCCACCTTGCTGATGATCATCGATAGAATGTACTTGGTAGACCTACAAAATGATATCATTTGCAAGCAAAGAAAGTAACAGACAGATGAGACAGCGGGGCGTGACCGAGTCAGCTTTCCTAGAACATTTTATTGTGACGTGAACATCGAAAGAAGACCGCAATTCGAGGAGGAGTTAATTTCATCCACACGAGCCCGCACATGTGAAGCGGACTATAGAATTCAGTTACTCTTTCACTGTCATGCAGATATGCTGGAACATACGGCTTGTAAAAAAAACTTTGACGCAAAGTTGATTATTAAGTGCATTTACGACCTGTATTATGACAGTTTTCCCCAACCGATAGTCCGTGGCCCAGTGCTGGGGCGCAGACACTTTCCGCCGGGCCGCAAACAGTATGCCAAATTTCAAGAAATTCGCCATGCAAAAATATTGAATATAGGATTTTTATCGCCTGCACGTTTTCTTGTATTTTTAGTTATTGTTAAATAAAAAGACATCAATAATGCGGCTCCGTCAGTGGCGGTTCGTGACCTAAAATCGTGGGTGGGCTAGAGAAAAGTTTAGCATTGTATACTATATACGAAATTGTGCATGTTTCCACTTCACATTATACATGAATCTGCAAATCAACAAATACTGACACTACTGCAAAGCATAAATTATTATATAATGAAATCAATGCTAATGTAAGTATGAAATAATAGAATAGTAAAAACTGGACCTCATATTCGTCTCCTTCAAAGTGAACAAAGTGTTTTGTTTCATTCAATACAACTTTTCTCTGAATACAACGAACTCTGACGTTTATTTTTTAACGAACAGAGGTTGGTACGAGTGTTTTGTATGTATGGGCTAGATTGAATTAGCCCCTGTGATGTAATGACTGCAGGCTATATACCGAGGCGCAATCATGTACGATTAGATGACGTTTCCGTACTTGATTGCGCCCCAGTATAAAGTGTTGCAAAAAAGCATCTGTTTTAGCTCGGCCTAATTTCAAAACAGTCCGAGCCTCTATTATTATTAATACATAGGTATTGAGAGACTGGCGTCACGTTGCCTGTTCTATATGAAGTATGTATGGGGCCTTTGTTTTTTGATGCTGGCTCGATTTATAATCGTAATAAAAAACACAATATTGTATAAATATGGGAAAGGTTAGTAACGTTTACAAATGTATTTATTTTGTTCAGCGGCCGAATTGCTGTTCATTTTTATTCAGTCATCTAAAGTTTTTTTTCTTAACATTTTGGGTGAAAAATGCAGGTCGGGCTAAGCCCACCTAGCCCAGTACCTAGAACAGCCACTGGGCTCCATATTTTGTTGCTTGGCCATTTTTGTGCGGTTACATATTACTCATACTTCTAAAATCTGGCTTCAAATTTGTAAAGTTTAGTTTATTGCGGATACTTATTCTGTTGTATTATGTTTTGTGTGTGCGACACGATTGTCCCTGGTTTTTTCAGAATCGACAGTCATAATTATTTGCTCTTCGATAGTGAATCCAGATGCAAAAATATACCGATAATTTCATAATACATAATTGTTTTCACTTTTAGGGTGTTCACTGTGAATACTCGGTGGAAAAGCATTATGTTAATAAAAACACAATATTCCTTTGTACTTTATTTAAAAGGTCAGGATCGGTTTCACTCATTGCGAGCATTGTCAACTGAAAACATTTGTATAGTTACGTCCATTTGTAACAATATAAGATTTAAAAAATATTACATAAAAACCATTTATATTTCATTAGTGGTCCGCTAATTTTTTTACTATTTTTACCGGTCTGCAGGTGTAAAAAGGTTGGGGAACACTGTATTGAGATAATAAATAAAATTTATGCAAAAAAAGACACTCGTCCAGCAGCTTGGGTGTAAATTTCTGATGGGGAAGAAATATTCCCAAAATGTATTGCGATTTTACCAACAATAAGTGTGTTTCTAATCATAGTGTGGATTTTGCACTCTCGACTTCGCATGACACAAAAAGTGCTCATAAGTTTATTGTAGACGGTTCCAGATGTTATTTACAATTAGAATTAGTGTCAATCTTATTTATCATCGTTCTGTGTTGATTTTATTTTTCTAACAATATTAATAGTTTTAATAGAAGTTTTTTTCCAGAAATACAATCTTTGAGCTCACGTTGTATCTTGAAAGCTTGTTCAGAATTCATTTCATGGCGAATAAAATGATTTTCCAATTCACTGTAAAGTTGGATTTTTTCTGGTTCTTTGTGAATATTCAAAATTAAACTAATAATTTCGTTGTCACTTATAGCATTATTAATTGATCACCTTATACCAGTGGTTCTTAACCTTTTCGAAGTCACGGTGCACTTTTTGTCATGAGAAAAAATGACCACCAAATGGATAAAAATAAATGAAATATATGCGTACATAAACTTTATTACAAATTTTAAAGATACAACAGTTATATGACAACAAAAAAAATAAAGAAAAAGTATACATGTATATATTCATTAGGAACAGTTAAATTTATTTTGGCAATTCTTTGGCTGTGTTCTTTTAAAATTAACAAATACAAAAAATATTTGAATGAGGAAAAACTTACTGTATCAATTTATAAATATAATTTGTGTCCACCATTATCACATATGTATATCAATGCAAAAAAATGTTTGGATCAATGGCAAATAAAGTTTAATTTACTTTGGCTGTGTCTTACGTATATAAGAAATACAAAAAATATTTGAATGAGGCTAAGTATTAGTAACAATTAAAAAAACTATTTGATTGAGGAAATGTTTTAACGTACATATAATATTATCAATTTAGTTGTCACAAAATTACCACTGAATGCAACAAACAAACAAACATTAGGTAAACAAATGTCATAATATAAATAAGTAAAAACATTAAATTTGAATCTGTTCACTTGAATGCCGAATGATGAAATCCAGGTCGCCGGAGATGATAGCGATGACAGAAGCATCAATAACTAGACCTTAATGTTATTAAGGTTTGGTTATTAACTATTCTAAAAAAAATTTTTGGCAATACGAAGCGCGATCTTTTGGGCGTTTTGTGCACATTTTATCTCGTCTAGGGCAAGTCTTCGTTCATTGAGTTCTAGTTGTTTTTTTAGAATAACTAATTTTTCATCGAAGTATTTCTTTATAGCTCGCTGATATTCATTTTGCTCGTAAGTGGTGCGACGTCGTCTGCCTAGCGGACCCAACGACCGTGGTGTTCGTTTAGGGGCTGATTGCGAGGGTGGAGAAGCTGTTGGGGCTGCAGGCGATGTTGGTAGGAGCATCACTGTCGTCATTATTGGAGGTGCCTTATTAACAGTCTCCACATCTTCATCACCATCATCCTTAAGGTTTAATATGGTCTCTGAGGACAATGTCAAATGTGGATATATGTTTTTTTTGTCTGAATTCAAGTAAAGGTAAAAGTAGAGTATAGTATGGCCGCGCGGCCATAATGGAAAACAGAGGCGATGTACTGAAAAATATTTCGTATTTCGCATAATTTATCAGTGTTCTTCGTAATAATGTGTGGTTTTAACGCGATTATAAAGCTCTCAAAAAATAACTTTAAACCGTGGCGTTGTTTTTAAATTAGTTAGTGATTTTTTTCGCTGTAATAATCCATGACGAGCTATACTCTATAATTACCCAAGTAAACAATGTCCGTAAAAACGTAATATTTACATGTATAAGGTAGATAAACAAAAAAATTTGATAACGAAATATTTGGCGCGAAAACATTGTATATTTTTGGCGTCATTTAGAAAACGAGATATAAGGAAGTAATGTCCATGACATCGTGTAAAAACTTAATATATGTATAATGTGTACTTAAACCAATGTTAGGAGCAAAATACATCATTGAAAACATGCCAGAGTCTATTGTATATCAACCGGGAAGGTTTTCTAACGGCATAAAACAAGTCTTAAAAGTATACATAGGAATAACAGAATGTATTAATAATGCACAATAACATACCTTGCATTGTCTTCTAGGGGTAATAATTCTGGATCGATGGTTAATTATTGCGACTGGAGCGCTTGGGAGTTTGAATTAAAAAAATGCGCTACTGAGATGAATCTTGAATAATGCCTAAATGCCCATCAGAGATAATAATGCCCATAAACTACTAGCCGAGATAATGCCATATCTATGCCATAAACTATAAATGGCTTCCGTCTTAAAAGTTGCTACTCTAAGGGTCTCCATTCAAGATCATTCCGAAATTCAAAACCGTCGGGTAATAAACCGATTAAATGTGACGTTAATCGTTTGCGTGATGGTAGGATTTTTAAATTCCATTGACGAGAGAACCCCATCATTCCAACGCGTAACCAAATAAAAACACTCTTAATAAGTAAACTGCCGTAGTCTGCATTTTGGCTAATTTTAGTTATGAATGAAGCTTAAAAAATTTCATGTTTTCCATCGTCGGAGAAAACTGCGGTTTTATTTGAAATATATTTCACGAGACATCCAAAACTTCATTATAGTTTTAAATACAATGACTAGAAATTGCAAATATAGCACTCCAGTAACTACAATATCCGGAATAAGTACAAAAGTGTTCCATTGATTGTTTCAAAATGTCATGATTATTATTTCCAATTGCAAACAAACAGCAATGATGACCTCGGAAATACAAATTATATTAAATTCGCAGAAATCTTTGGAAAAATACATTCTTGTTACTAAATCCTCTTGAAATTCATGCATTTGAGCTCCCGTTTCATTTGAAATCGATATTGATATACATAATTAAACATTATATTACAGATTTCTGTTTTTATGATTTTATTTAAGTCAAATGTGAAACTACTCTGATCGATGAGGTATATAATTTTTTGTTCAATGAAAAATTAAGAAATATTACATACGGCAGTCGACCTAAATATTAACGAAAATGCCGCAAGCATCTAATTATATGTCAAGGTCAACACACTTTGGTGACTTGATGAATAGGCTATTGCGTGGCGCCATCGATTTTACTTCCAGGGGTGTACTTAAGGGTAAGGGTCACGCTAAAGTTGTCCGCAAATTACACTGTAAAAAGTATTTATATTCGTGATAATAAACGAAAGGGTAGCTAGAAAAATATTTTTATATTTTTTAATTGAGTATTAACTTCATTATTTAAAAAAGCAACAAACAAAAGAGCTTTCGTTTTTACCTAGAAAAAAGTTAACGGCTGGTTTTTTATCACTGATTTAAAAACCTTAAGATAGTTCAAGCACTAATCTTGAATACTATATTCAATAAAGTTTGATTAAATACGTAATTAGCACTTTATTTGGATTTGAAAACGGTTTATTTTAAAACTATTTTATACGATGTTTTTTAGCAAAAGAAGTGACAAAAGACAAAAAATCGTATAGATTTATGAACAATTCATTTTCCTAATCTTTGGTCTAAATTTTATAATTTTAAGTGCTTTCGTTAATTTTCTACCGAGGTTGAAAATAAATGCACAATTGATCATTTTAATAGGTGTCATAATAGGTAGGTGTCGCTGCTTGGGTTGTTTGGCAACATAAGTTTGAAACGATGAAGTATATTATTCCGTAGTTTTTGTTTGCTACCAAGCAGGAATAGCTTGTATGTGGTGGTATGACTCGTATAGGTACACATGATGCACACACACACTACGATATCTAATCCTATGCCTTCTTACTGGTTCCTACACTGCCCACACATTCCTTCTTTCATTGATTGAATCGACATTACAACCTATTTTATTTGTTATGGTATAAAATGTTCTTTTTCTACATTATTTTTATATTTTATGCAAAATAATAGCTACTGTGTCTATTATTTAGAATACTACATACTCACTTTATATTATTTATAATAAATTAAAGCTTTTAGCTATCATCTTTAGACGCGATCATTGTTTGTATTGACGTTATAACCTATCTTATAAGATATAAAATTGCTTTTTTCAAACTAATTTTTCATTATATGAACAATTATAACTTGTACTATGTCTATCATTTAGAATACAGCATACCTATTACCTACTTTATATAATTTAAGCTTTCACCTATCACGTTTGGAGTGTTTGGACCGCGTTTCCGACATTCCGACGTAATTTTAGCACTGTAAATAAACATGGATATAAAAGATACTCGTCCTTCATCTTTGCCGAAGAAGCAGTGTCGTAAGAATAAACGTTCTAAATTTATCAAGAAGTTATGGGCAGCCGCTGCAATGGCGAGAGATCGGAAACGTGAAAATGAAGAAATTCAATGTTCAGGCATTTTACCGAACGACTTAGATTTGGAAAACGAAATTATTCCGTATGAAGAGCTTTCCGTTGGAAACTGTGAAGATTTCCACTGTAGTGGTGATGTTTTGAGGACATATTCGAAGGCAAAGAAGCCGGAGGTGTTAGACGTTGACTCTTTAGGTGATACTATGACAGAAGAACTTCCTCCATTAAACGTTGAGCGAAGTGATGAAATTGCAACTTCCTACGTACCCTCTGGTAAACGCATAGTCGACATTGCCTACTTTATGAAGCAGATGGAAGAAGTATTGCGACATCCGTCAATTTGCACAGGTGGTAAGAATTATGCGGTACTATGGATATTCCATTCATGTGTCAGGGGTCATTCCGAAGACACGAGAAAAAAGTGACCACATCATGGAAGAGTCGTCTATCTGAACAAATGGAAAAAAATATTCTGATACAGAAGCAATTGGCTCATGACAATAATGAAGTTGATGAAGGCCATCCTTACATTACTGTAATTGTTGATGGAGGGTGGTCAAAAAGAAGCTACGGGCATAGCTTTTCATTAAAATCTGGTGTGGCATGCATCATCGGAAAGAGGACAGGAAAGATTATATACCTTGACGTAAAGAACAAGTATTGTCAGGTATGCGCATCAACACCAGATATAGGTGTGATAAGTTCGCACATATGCAATAAAAATTATTCAGGACCGTCAACAGGAATGGAGCAAACGGTCATAGTGGAAGGCCTGAAATAAATTTTTGATAAATATAAGGTGTGGGTAAAATTTTTAATTGGAGATGGCGATTCCAGTGTCTTCGCTAGGGTGCGAGAGAGAGCACCATTTGGATACAAAATTCAAAAATTACAATGTGCAAACCACATTGTAAAGTGCTACACTAGTAAGCTTTACACTATGGCCAGTAATACTGCTAAGTATGACTGTCACAGCCGTACCTTACTACGCAGAGAGGTAAAGCGTTTAAAAAATGCCGCACGCTATGCTATAAAAACGTCGAAAGGTGACGTTCAACAGTTGCGTGCAGACTTAAAAAATGGGCCTAATCATGTGTTTGGGAGTCATTCTAACTGCCGTCCTGATTATTGTAAAACAAAAGTGTCAGAAATCAACCACATAGCATATTTGGAAAAAACGCCACTTTTGAGGGATATTCGTTCACACCTAGATGCCATAGTTTGGAAAGCTGACAGACTGACTTCTAATGTCACAACAAACTCTGCAGAAAGCTATATGGCCTTGGTAAGTAAATTCACTGGTGGTAAACGCGTTGACTTCTCGAAAGGAAAGAGTTACGAAAGCAGATGTTATGGAGCTTGCATAGTTCACACGATAGGATCAAACCACATTTTAAATCTCCACAAGGATATAACTGGTAAGTCACTTGGACAGAGCACAAAAAAAATGTGATGAAGAGATTGGAACGTGTGAATAGTGTTAAGGCCAGACGTCTGAATTTCACTCGTTACAAAAGAGCTGCACGTATAATTTCTGAACCGGACTGTGAATATGGCCCTAATACTGCCGAACCCGACGTCTCTCCTACAGAACTGCAAGAAACGATGGACAATATTTTGGAAAGCCTACAAGCTGATGCTATTTCTGATGAAAAGTGCATGCAGTTACAACTGGCAACAGTCGGACAAGTTGATAATCCTCAGGGGATAGAAGCACGGCAGAAAAGACTGACGGC
This sequence comes from Himalopsyche tibetana, assembly GCA_030503985.1. Lineage (NCBI taxonomy): Eukaryota > Metazoa > Arthropoda > Insecta > Trichoptera > Rhyacophilidae > Himalopsyche > Himalopsyche tibetana. The sequence goes on from JAPJYX010000006.1 coordinate 19,187,461, forward strand.
ATCAAAGTTCGGAATCATTAATAAAATGCGAGACTCCACACTCCAGCATAATACAGTAAAAAACCTAATTCTTAAAAGAAAAATTGTAACAAAAGAAATTATATATGGTAGACAAAATGAACAGACTGCTATCAATTTGTATGAGCAAATAAATAGTGTAAATGTCGTCCGTTGCGGTCTTTTCATCAGGAAAGATTTCTCATTTCTAGCTGCGAGTCCAGATGGTTTAGTTGGAGATAATGGATTGATTGAGGTGAAATGTCTGCCCTCTATAGGTAAAAAAACAATTTATGATGCTGCTCTCGAAGATAATATCTGCGTCAATATTGTTGATTGTAAGCTCCACCTCAAAAAAACCACAATTATTGGTTTCAAATACAAGGCCAATTGTATATTGCCAAAAAAGATTTTTGTGACCTGATCATTTATGCAGACAGTGGATTGAAAATATTAGATTGTATCCTGATCCAGACTTTGAATTAACAGTCATACCACGTTTGTCATTTTTTTATAGATATGCATTTCTTCCGGAGCTTGCTGATAGCCGTATTCAACGGGGTATGAAAATTCGTGAACCGGCGAGATATGTTGATATGCCTGTCGTAATCTAAGTCTCTTAGTGTAATTCATGTCATTATAGCATGAGCTGAACTTTTAATGGGAAAATATCATTTTTCGCGCTCGTCAGTGTCCAGCATAAAAAAAATATATAATTATTTAATGTACTGGCAGCACAACAAAAATTGGCGGAATTCTGAATCTTGTTTTGACGTCTGTTCAAGAAATAGGTGATATCAGTTCAAATAGGGGCTAGATGGATCTTATTAATACAGCCTTCAGGGACACTTTAAACCTGGCAATAATCAACACCGTGAGCAAAGTCAAACTTGAACAATCTTCTGAATCAATCAGAGAATGGAACAAAAGGCGGGACATATTAAACGGAGGGTGCAGGGGGTGTTTCGGTATCTGTGACCTAAAGATGTTGAAGAAGACATATTATCACGAAGGGATTGCGGAGATTTATTCGGAATTGTTGATGTCTTGCTTCTCTATACAGGTCCGAAAGACTAATTTTATAGCTGTCGTTGATATTGAAACGCGTTTATAACTATATTGCATTTTAACGTTAGCATGTTTACTTTTAGTTCGAAGACATCGACAAAGATAACGATCTCAATTTTATCTGTGAGGTGTGTATAAGAAGATTGAGAGACGCCGCCGATTTCAAACGCCAGTTGGAAGACGCTCAGAGCGCGCTCAAAAATCTCTTAGGTCAGTTCTCGTCAAATTAATCACCATCATGAAACTTACTTTGGTAATCATTAACACTAGAGTCTGAAACTATCTGACAGTTGATTCGGCGTCAGTGCTGCCAATAGAAAAACATACTTTCTCTCTCTCTCTCTCGCTCTTATACCTAAGAGGAAATATTATTGTTTATACCTAAGAACAACACCATATCCGTAATCTTAAAAGTAAGCATCTTTAGTTCATAATATAACTCAAAAATTATTATTAAATATTATTTGTAAATATTGTACATACCTAAGAATCGTATTGTCTTTTATAAATGTTAGAAATACTCCGAAAATATTGCTGCGTGGGGAACGAAACAAATTCCTAAACACGAATTCATCTAAATAGGACTGGCGTTTCAGCTTTCGCTTTGCTCGCATCCACATGTTTTCGACGTTTTGAGTATGTAAATCACTATCGTTTGGATCCACGAAGTTGTCTTAGTGAACCACAAACGAATGAGTGTATAAGAGAGAGAGAGAAATATGTTTTTCTGTTGGCAGCAATGACGCCGAATTATCTGTCAAATAGTTTCAGACTCTAGTGTTAATGATTACCCTTACTTTTACCTGAGACAGCATTTCTAACTGTTGTTTTGGTAAAAGTGTGTTTAAGCTAGTCATGGATTATTTCAGTGAAAAACTTCACAAACTAAGCTAAAAACAACGCCACGATTTAAAATTATTTTTTAAGGGCTTAATAATCGCGTTTAAATCACACATTAATACGAAGAACACTGATAAATTATGCGAAATACGAAATATTTTTCGTATTTCGAATAATGGAGGCGAAGTAGCCAAGAGTAATGAAAAATATTTAAAAAGTGAACATTTCAATACGGACCAATGTGTAGGTGTAGACAATTCAGGCTTGAGCTAAAGAAATTTCAATTACGATAGTTAAGGTTTTCATCAATACTATTGATGTGTTAAATTATTGTCCTACGAAAACCTTTACGTATTAATGCTAACTATTAAGTCAAATAATTACAGATGCGGAACAAACCTCATATTCCATTTTACCTGAAGAAAATGACTATCTTGAACTCGATGAAATCGAAGATGCCATGAACTATGAATTTGAAGATGCCTTGGGCGATGTAATCGAAGATGCGATGAACGATGAAATCAACGATGCCTTGAGCGATGTAATCGAAGATGCCGTGAGAGATGGAATCGAGGATGCCGTGAGCGATGAAATCAATTTGCAGAAAGCTGTGAACATTAAAACCGTCATCGAAAACTCGACAGTAAAAAGATTGAACATACACGTAGTCCAAAAGACGGAAGGGGAGCGGGAGCTGAATCACATTAAAAGGTGAGAATCGGGAAAAGTTTTAGAATAGTTAGAATAATTTTAAAATAGTGGGGCTTAAAGTCGAACAACAACTACAAAAGTGTAACTTTCAGGAGAGCCAAAAAACGCTTTTTATTAGTCAAACCTAATTTTCATATTTTATAATTTATTGTGGACTGTGCTTATATTGATTATGGTGATACTAAATATTAAAAGATACTGAGTATTATTTGAAAAAAAGAAACCTTTATATCAGGGCTGTGGTGTCATGTAAAAAAAAAAATGACTCCGACTCCAGTTTTAAAATAATTAATGACTCCGACTCAGAGGAGATTTTTCAGTAATTTCATTTCAACTTATAAATATGTATACAATCAGATCATCTTAAATTAGCCAAGAATGAAATGTCAACACTTTGAACTATTTTGTTTGAATACACGTCATTAAATACATTTTTCACTCCGGCCAAAATAACACGACTCCGCAGCCCTGCTTTATATATTCAATATAAAACTTCACTTTTCAGAAGAAACTAGAAAAATTTGACATAATGTGACTATTACGTAGCTGAGAATGAAAAGCACTTGAAAAGGGTACATGTTTCAAGGCCTCGTTAATGTCTTTTGCCAGGCTTGCAGTTATATTAAACTATTAACAATCATCATAAACAATCTAGACAATCAATAGAATCTAAACAATCATATTAAACAATCTAGGCCATAGGTTCCCAACCTTTTTTGGGTGGCGACCCCTTTTTATAAAAGCCATGTGACTAGGTGACCCCCCTGAGGAATTTGAAATCCTCGATTTGCTATACTTTTTCCCCAGATTGTCTCCAAAACTCCTTTTGTTCAAATCCAAAATCGAAAAAAGTTGGCGACCCCCAGGTTGGGAACCCGTGATCTAGGCGCATATGACTTGAACAGCAGACCATAAACCACTCCTGATGCCCTTTTTTTTACTATCTTAACATTAATAGCCGATAAGGTCCGTCTGTAAGGACGTCCGCAGTAAGGTACAGACCAATGATTTCGATTTATTCTGAACAGCACATTTTTGAAATGTTGTTCTATCCAATGGGAGCGGCTTATTTTAAACCGGGCGTGAATGTTCTGATATCGCCACGTTTGAAAATTTGATATTTCTTGGTGTAGAGCTAAAGTATTGTATCACCATACATCATAATATTCGAATAATCAAAGACTTTAATTCGACTATTGCAAACTATGATTATAGGGCTATCGAAATGAATCGTCTGATCGTGTGAGTCGATGTGAGACTAATATTTTTTGGAGCGGATTTGATCAATTGAATCATAATCATGAATCTTTTCACGTCTGACCTTGAAAATCTGTTAGAATTCTTTAATCTATATATTAATAGCCGATAAGGTCTGAGTGTCAGTATGTTTGGACGTCCATTTCACACCTTCCATTTCTCCACTTTTTTATTCATACTAAATTTATATATTAAAAGTCGATAAAATAATCACTCGCTTTTCACTTTTCACAAATGTGTGCGTACTGATGATGTCCTCGAGACATCTTCTTCTTCTACGAAATGTATTTTGTTTGCGTACATTTTCAAATTAATAGATAATGAAATGAAATAAAATATAATTCAATAATTTGCAATTTAAAAACTGCAGGGCTGTCGATATATGCGCCGTGGTCGATTTATGGTACTATGAAAAATGATTGTTAGCAAACTTGAACATTATTCTAAATATTAAATAATTTACGAAATTTCTGCTCCTACGAAAAATGGTTGTTAGCAAACTTGAACATTATTCTAAATATTAAATAATTTACGCAATTTCGGCTACTACGAAAAATGGTTGTTAGCAAACTTGAACATTATTCCAAAAATTCAATAATTTACGAAATTTCTGCTTCTACGAAAAATGGTTGTTAGCAAACTTAAACTTTATTCCAAAAATTGAATATTTTACGAAGTTTATGCTACTACGAAAAATGGTTGTTAGCAAACTTAAACATTATTCCAAATATTAAATAATTTACGAAATTTATGCTACTACGAAAAATGGTTGTTAGCAAACTTGAACTTTATTCCAAAAATTCAATAATTTACGAAATTTCTGCTACTACGAAAAATGGTTGTTAGCAAACTTAAACTTTATTCCAAAAGTTCAATAATTTACGAAATTTATGCTACTACGAAAAATGGTTGTTAGCAAACTTAAACATTATTCCAAATATTAAATAATTTACGAAATTTATGCTACTACGAAAAATGGTTGTTAGCAAACTCAAACTTTATTCCAAAAATTGAATATTTTACGAAATTTATGCTACTACGAAAAATGGTTGTTAGCAAACTTAAACTTTATTCCAAAAGTTGAATTTTTTACGAAATTTATGCTACTACGAAAAATGGTTGTTAGCAAACTTAAACATTATTCCAAATATTAAATAATTTACGAAATTTATGCTACTACGAAAAATGGTTGTTAGTAAACTTAAACATTATTCCAAAAATTCAATAATTTACAAAATTTCTGCTTCTACGAAAAATGGTTGTTAGCAAACTTGAACATTATTCCAAAAATTGAATATTTTACGAAATTTATGCTACTACGAAAAATGGTTGTTAGCAAACTTAAACATTATTCCAAATATTAAATAATTTACGAAATTTATGCTACTACGAAAAATGGTTGTTAGCAAACTTAAACATTATTCCAAAAATTAAATATTTTACGAAATTTCTGCTACTACGAAAAATGGTTGTTAGCAAACTTAAACTTTATTCCAAAAGTTCAATAATTTACGAAATTTATGCTACTACGAAAAATGGTTGTTAGCAAACTTAAACATTATTCCAAATATTAAATAATTTACGAAATTTATGCTACTACGAAAAATGGTTGTTAGTAAACTTAAACATTATTCCAAAAATTCAATAATTTACGAAATTTCTGCTTCTACGAAAAATGGTTGTTAGCAAACTTAAACTTTATTCCAAAAGTTCAATAATTTACGAAATTTATGCTACTACGAAAAATGGTTGTTAGCAAACTTAAACACTATTCCAAATATTAAATAATTTACGAAATTTATGCTACTACGAAAAATGGTTGTAAGCAAACTTGAACATTATTCCAAAAATTCAATAATTTACGAAATTTCTGCTACTACGAAAAATGGTTGTTAGCAAACTTAAACTTTATTCCAAAAATTGAATATTTTACGAAATTTATGCTACTACGAAAAATGGTTGTTAGCAAACTTAAACATTATTCCAAAAATTGAATATTTTACGAAATTTATGCTACTACGAAAAATGGTTGTTAGCAAACTTAAACTTTATTCCAAAAATTGAATATTTTACGAAATTTATGCTACTACGAAAAATGGTTGTTAGCAAACTTAAACTTTATTACAAAAGTTCAATAATTTACGAAATTTATGCTACTACGAAAAATGGTTGTTAGCAAACTTAAACATTATTCCAAATATTAAATAATTTACGAAATTTATTCTACTACGAAAAATGGTTGTTGGCAAACTCAAACTTTATTCCAAAAATTGAATATGTTACGAAATTTATGCTACTACGAAAAATGGTTGTTAGCAAACTTAAACTTTATTCCAAAAGTTGAATTTTTTACGAAATTTATGCTACTACGAAAAATGGTTGTTAGCAAACTTAAACTTTATTCCAAAAATTGAATATTTTACGAAATTTATGCTACTACGAAAAATGGTTGTTAGCAAACTTAAACATTATTCCAAAAATTAAATATTTTACGAAATTTCTACTACTACGAAAAATGGTTGTTAGAAAACTTGAACATTATTCCAAATATTAAATAATTTACGAAATTTCTGCTCCTACGAAAAATGGTTGTAAGCAAACTTGAACATTATTCAAAATATTAAATAATTTACGAAATTTCTGCTCCTACGAAAAATGGTTGTTAGCAAACTTGAACATTATTCCAAAAATTCAATAATTTACGAAATTTCTGCTACTACGAAAAATGGTTGTTAGCAAACTTAAACATTATTCCAAATATTAAATAATTTACGAAATTTATGCTACTACGAAAAATGGTTGTTAGCAAACTTAAACTTTATTCCAAAAATTGAATATTTTACGAAATTTATGCTACTACGAAAAATGGTTGTTAGCAAACTTAAACTTTATTCCAAAAAGTCAATAATTTACGAAATTTCGGCTACTACGAAATATGGTTGTTAGCAAACTTAAACTTTATTCCAAAAATTGAATATTTTACGAAATTTATGCTACTACGAAAAATGGTTGTTAGCAAACTTAAAAATTATCCCAAAAATTAATTATTTTACGAAATTTATGCTACTACGAAAAATGGTTGTTAGCAAACTTAAACTTTATTCCAAATATTAAATAATTTACGAAATTTCTGCTTACTATAAAAATAAAATAAATTAAAATAAAATAAAATAACATAAAATAAAATAAAATAACATAAAATAAAATAAAATAAAATAAAATAACACAACATAACATAACATAAAATAAAATAAAATAAAATAAAATAAAGTAAAATAAAATAAAATACAATGCAACAAAACACAATGCAACAAAAATCTCACGTTGCTGGGCAACGGGCTTACAGCTAGTCCTTCTATAAATGCAACAGTCTGTAAAAGGTGCCATTTTCGGCTACCTACAATTTCACCTACCTACCTACAAGTTCAACAATTTATGGGGGGGATTCAGTATGTTATATGAAATTTATTTATTTATTTTTAATTTTAGCAAAAGTGATGGCATTGCACTATCTGATGAATATGTAAACAATAACACTCCAAAGATACAAAGTGAAAATAAAAAACCCAAAAAAAAGAAATCGAAACCGGAGGATTTACCTTTTGAAATAAGCCCTACGGATCTGCAATGCAAGTGAGGAGAATTAAACATTACGCTTTAAAACATAACAAATACGCTTCTTTGTTTTAATTTCAGCCATCGTGGCGAAAGACAATATTTTGTTGCATCCCATTTTACATAGCAAACCAATAAATCGGTAATTCTTATGTAACGTGCGTTTAAATAATTAAAAAAGAGAATCCGACTATGAGATGAGATTGGACTAGACTCTTATAATGATATGTCTGAAGATGAATTGGAACAACAGAACAGTGAACGTGACATCGATACCAGGGAGCCGAGTGCATTTTTACCATCATTAAATTTTCCTCTTTTCGAATGATTATAAAATTTCATTTGCTTTTATTTCTTGAACAGTGTATGTGAAACATTGTAATCGATTAATTTCCAGACGGTTTTATGAGGCATTTTCTAAACACGGTAATAAATGTCTAGATATTAAATAATTTGTGTGTTCTTAACCAAAAGCGTGCAATTAAATATGCTACAGGCTTTTATGGTGTTCACTGTCGATACTCGGTGGAAACACATACCGACAGAACCTCGATTATCCGCACTGATCGGAGATGAGGGTAATGCAGATAACTGAAAATACAAATACATAATAGAAAAAAATCTTAAATTAGAATAATCTACATCCTGTCAATATTTTTATTAATATATGTATACGCGGTGAACTGATTCTACCGAACTTGATTCCTCCGAACACGGACACTCCAAACAAGAATGCTCCTAACACGAACTCTCCGAACAAGAATACTTGGAACACCGAATCTTTCGGACACGTAATCTTCCGCACACCGAACCTTCTGGATATAGAATACTTTGCACACCGAATACTCTGGACATTTAAATATTTTAAATATGAAAATCATTGTTTTATAGTAACGTGGAATGTTTTATGGCAATTATGCCAAATATTTTTCAGAAATAAATTTCTATTAAGAATTGATTGATCTAAATATATGATACCGTAAATGTTGTTTTATATTTTCCGCATAGCTGTATTTCAACCCCAAATGATAGCGTGACTATATAGTAACGTTCGTCCTTACCCATGACAAATAATTGTGGGGTTATAATGCGAGACGTACTATTCCCAAAATGAGCGATATTGAGTAAGGTATACATATAGGGTAATTCAAGCCTAAGGAATCGACTGATCCTATTAGTTCTTATATTAAATGTCTACAAGACTGTCGTTTTTAAATTGCAAATCATAATTTTATGCAAATGTTATTTTGTTTGTGTTATTCGATATAGTATTTGATTCTACTGAAATGTTTGAGTTTTGGAAATAGTATGTTTTTATTATAATCAACATTCCCTCTAAAGCGCACTCATTCCCGGTTGGCGTGCACTCCAAAACAACTATTCAATTACTATTTGATTGGCCCACGCAGCTAACCTCTTGTCTTAGATTGATTATAACCCCACAATTCTGAAAGAGGTTTCTTTTAAATTATTTTTTTGCTTTTATTTTGTTAAATATAATAATTACAGGCTCAGATTTTTTAAATTATTCCATATCTACCTAAGATTTGACTATTTTAAATTTATAAGAGCAGTCTGTGACGAGCGAAGACGATGATTTTGTAAATTGTAGGGAGATATTTTCATGGCATCACACCAATGATTTTGGGATCGGTCAATTGTAGGTCTCACTGATTCTACCGAAATAAATTCAATTTCATTCAAATTAGTAGATATTACTCATAATAAACCGCCTGCTGTGGTCTATTCGGTTAGAGCTCGCTCAACCGGTCAGACAGGTCTGGGCTCAATCCCCACCAATGTCAAATTTAGATTTTTTCTCTTTAAATTTGAGACCTAATATGTGGGTGTTTGTGTTGGCAATTATTCTCCTCGCGTAGATCTCGAGTGACTTAATCCCGTACGATAACTACGTAAACTGCAATGCTGAATATTTTTTTGAAATTAAAAAATTACATAGTGTTAATAGATTTATCGCATCTGGCACTTTAATTCTATATTCTAATATTATTGATACCCTCGTTCTTGTGTTCACGTCATCCTTCATTAGTCGACTAACCTTTATCATACAGGCACAACGAACGACTTCTTTCTAAAAACGGTACTGTATTTAAATTTTGATTAAGAAAACAGCTGGGAGCTTACCAAAATCAAAACACACGTATTTAATTCAAAAGCATTTCATTCAATTAACTAAAATAGATTATACGTTTTTTCTAACTTGAGTACTCCAAGATAGCATTGTGACCACTTGCATTAGAGATCATTATCTAATGTGTCCTAATTGTTGATGGTGGACTCCATTTTTGCTTACCATAGTTTTAAGTAAATTTAGGATGTTAAGTCAATTTAATTTATTCATTTTTAGTCAAAATCGTGCTGCCGTACTATCTGTTAAATACGCGAGCAATGTCTCTTCGAAGATACGAAAAGAGAAAGTAAAACTCAAAAGACCAAAGAGAAAATCAGATGCTTTACCTTTTGAATTGATCCCGACAGACCTGAAATGCAAGTGAGTATAATCAAATATGTTACCACTAGGGGGTCCAATCTCGGGATCCCAGGATTTGTATTCTTGGGTTTTTGAAATCAGTCGGTGACAAAATTTGTTGATCCGTAAATTCCGATTTGAAAATTGACAACCAAAAAAACCGAATTTATCCACAATTTAATGGTGAATGTTCAATCCCGGGATTGGATGCCCTAGATACAATATAGTGCCGGATCAGAGAAATAATTAACAAAAAAACTTGACAGCCATTTGGGTTTTTACAACACAAATTTAAACACCTACAAAAACCGCCACTGCTAATCAAAAAAAATAACTCACTATTCTAAAGATTCATTTATGAGTTCACGTGAGACCTCAATTCTGTTATTTATTGGAACTAAAAACAGCTCTCGAAGGTTTTTTTTATAATAATAGAATTTGGTTTGCAAATTCTAATATCAATTTTACCACTTTCTCCCTACAAAAAATGATCCGTAAGGGCAGGAGTCGTAGAAGGGATTAAAATACTATTTTGTTAACGTGCCTGAAGGATTAAGCAAATAATTAGTGTTAATCTTTCATATACAGGATATGCAATGCGGAATTCGCGTGGCATAAAACCCTGAAGATGCACATGTCCATTCATTACGGGAACTACGTGTGCGAAACGTGTGGACACCTCTCCGCCACGCCACTTCAACTTTCTCGTCACATCGCCACACATAGCAAAAAATTATGGTCCTGTAAACAGTGCCCTGATAAAAAATATAAATCTTCAACCGGCTTGAGTGTGCACAACAAGATCAATCACCTCGGGAAGGATATTTACAGGCGAGTTGAATACTTAATGAATTAATGAATCTTGAATTGACCTAATGTGTCTACTGGACAAGGTCAGAGGTAAGATGCAGGCGGGATGAAGAAATAGGTGGTAGATTCGAAACATTCTACAGTTTCTATTATTGTATTAACATTTAACTTTTTGTGTTAATAGGATAAATTTGCAATCCTGAAATTTATAACCCTGTTATGGATATATTTTTACTAAAACACTTATTTTTCATTCAATGTTGTTTCAAGTTTATTCTATAATATAGTTTATACACTTTATAATAAATCACTTAAATCAAAATAATATCGATGGGAGTATTGAGGAGTTTCTACTAAGCTGTTAGACCTTTCAATTTGAACTCTCAATTTGAACTGAAGAGAAAGGAATTGGATATTGATTTAGTCCGTTGAAAGGTTTATTGTTACAAGTTATGTCATAGAGAATTAACATAGCACAGAGGTTAATGTTGTTTAAACATAACAACCCTATCAGTTATCTTCATGGGAAATCTCACAACACTTGGTCTTCCTGTCGATCCCGTAACGCACGTATTGCGCATTCCCAATTAATATAGAGACATTATTATTTACCCACTGATACTTTGCATTCTTGTCTTAATTTTGTTCTGAAACCCTAAGTTTTCCTTCTCGTTCACAGATGTTACCTGTGTGACGAAAGATTCAAGGACTTTCCCCGGCGTCTAAAGCACCTTATCGAGAAGCACGGTCACCCGGAAAAGCAACACCGCTGCAAGGTTTGCGATAAAAGATTCAACGTGTCAGGCCAGCTTTCTAAACATGTGCGGAACATTCACCTCCAGGATCACAAATACAATTGCACCGAGTGCAGTCGGACGTTCTTTTCCAAATCTTTTCTCCGAAAACACATGGTAATCCACTCGTCTGAGAGAACTTTGCCATGCCGGTACTGCAAGAAACGGTTCAAGTTAACTTACACCCGGAAGGAGCATGAAAAAATTCACACTGGAGAAAAAAAGTACGTCTGCGATCTGTGCAACAAGGCTTTCATACAAAAGGGGTCTCTTAAGGGGCATATGTCCGTGCACTACCGCGCGGGTAAATCCAATGTTGGGAATTGAATCCCTGTCAGAAAAATCTGCCTCCATTGTTAAGATTTGGTGGTGATTATTGTACCAGAATATGATATGTCAAAACTTACTGTGCTGCCCTCATTAATTAAGTTACATTTCTAATGAAATTAGTCGGTATTTTAACCTTTTGGCTGCCGAGAGCCGATTTAATCGACTTTTGCTTACTAGCCAAGTTTGCCTCGTATGTCGGCTCGCATTAGTAAAATAATAAATGTATGCGATACATTTTGATCGCACTGTGTTACGCATTGAGGAATTTACGACGTATTCTACAGGGGTTGGAAACATTTACAAAAAATACAATATTATTATTTATCTTTATTATATAAACACGAAAATACTAATTCTAAAAAATATAATTTACATATATAACATAGAATAAGATAAAATTAAAATCGAACAAATAAAATGAAAGTTTTTTTAAGTCTGAATTTTAGTTTGAACAGTATTGTAAATGTAAAGATAGACAATCAAAATGAACACCCTTTCACACTTTACGCATATAGTACGTGAACGTTTTCTAAGTTGACCAGAACTACAAACCACACATTTTTTTTCCAATCGACCTGGTAATTTTCGTATAGCAATAGGCAATTCACGGCTTTCATTCTTCGAATTAGACTCGTTATTTTTTCAGCATCATCCACTCCTTTTTAATTGCTTCTATATTGCTTGATATATATATATATATCTGGATAAACGTTTTTTGCTGATATCCTCTTTATATATAATTTATGAATTGAGGACCATCCTAGATAATACATTAAATGCCACCTTTTTCCAATATTTGATGGATCTTCTTTCATCTAAAGATATGCAATTCATCATATCAGAAATATCCACTTCTCCCATATATTTATTATAATTATGTACAACTGAGGTCGTATCAAATCACTTGCATCCGAATTCGAATCGGAATCATAATCACCAGAACTTAATTCCATTTTACTGTCAAGTTCTATTGTGAAGGGTTAAAATTTTTATTATCAACGACACTGAAATAATACTATGAAGACAAAAGTCTACCCATTATTTTGATAAGAAATACACATTGTTTCATATATATATATATATATACAGTGCTGGCCAATTGATTGTTAATCGCAAGTAACCGCCCGACATTGCGACTTTGAGTTTCTCGTTTTCTCGAAATTCAATGGTTACAACCCCCTACTATTTTTTTCTATTGTTCAGTGATATTTGGCTTTCAACTGTAACAAGTTTCGTTTCTTTATTTTTCACCAGTTTTGTGTGAATTGCGGTTGCGTCAATACGGCTTAAAAAAAATGAATAAGCCAAAGCGTATGACACTCGCGACGAAATCAAAAATTTTGGCTTTCGCTGAACTAAAAATTTCCATGAATGAAATTTCGAAATGTGTAGGATACAGTGCTCTGGCTGTATTAGTTTTTTTTAAGAAATTCAGAGAAACTGGTTAAATTGAGCGCAATCAAAGAGGAGGACGACAATAATTCACGACTGTGCGTGATTATAGAGAAATAAAATCAATTATTACGAATAATTGATGTTTAATGTCATCAAAAACTCTAAAAGAGCTGAGCCAATCATCTTCGGACCATTCACATGAGGCTTGTGGAGATGGGTTTCAAGAGCCGAAGAGCTCTCAGAAAGCCACTTCTGACGGCGGCTATGAAGAAAAAACGTATGGATTGGGCATTAGCCCACAGATCGTGGACTGTGGATAATAAGAGACATGCCATCTTCTCAGATGAGTCAAAGTTCGAGGCTTCACTATCGAACAAGGCCGTTGTGGAGCGCCGAAAGAGTGGTGAGCAAAATAGTTGTAAATGCAATTTATCAAGCATTCACCCTCTGTAATAGAATGGGGGTGCATGACATACAATGGGGTAGATAATTTCGTGATCGTCGATGGAATGATGAACAGCATAAAATATAAATCGGTAACTATTGACGGAAGTATTACCGATTTTTGAGGAGATGACGGGGGTGTTCAGTGACCCGATATTTCAGAAAGATTCCGCGCCGTGCCACAGATCGAAAATTGCGAGTCCAATTCTAAATATTTTTTTATACAAATCAATTAACTTAATCATTAGGCTTTAGATTACAAAGAAACAATTGGAATTACATCACTTCCCTGGCCAGCGAATAACCCGGATTAAAATCCAATAGAAAATCTGTGGGCTATTCGGAAGCGGAAGCTCGACAAACACCTGTTTAAAATGGCTCCGGAGATAATCAAAGTGGTTCAATATGTACGATACAATGTTATTGATATTTAAATTATAAAAAAATATATGATTCCATGCCTAAACGAATTCTACAGGTTATAAAGAATAAGGGAGATTCTACAAAATATTAAATATTTTATGTGTATTATTTATCTGAAAATATTTTTAAAAGGTCCATTAACATTCTATCAATCAGACTGACAAAAGAAAGTTTGGTTCGAAATGCATTATATTTTATTACAGTCATAAAACAATTAAAGCTCAGTGAGGCGTGAAACGCTCCGTCTACCTATTGGTCCCTATTAAAATTCGTATCTCCACTGGTAGGGGTGTACCTTTTTTTTTATTCTTTAGGAATGATCTATTGGCATGTAAGCATGTGGTCTATAAAAGAAAAATGTAAATATTTCACTTAAAACTTAAATAATATTGATTTATAAATGAAATACATATATTTTTCACGGTATTATGAATCAATTGGCCAGCACTGTATATATATCAATGTTTAGGAACACTGCAAAGTGAAGAAATCTATAAATAACTCATAGCTTGTTGGATACATAACTCATTGCCTAAAAAAACAGAACAAAATGCGTCTAAACGTTTGGTGACAGGTCACTAGCGGTCAAAGGGCGTGCGACAACTTCGAATTTACCGGCTGAAAATATCTTTGATGGTTTCAAAACAATTGAAACAAATGTAGAAACTTGTAAATATTTATAATTAGATCAAAAAATACATGTATAATCAATCATACGTATATGTATGTATAAAATAAATGATATAAAGTAATATATTGGAGAATGACCTACTTCATTATTCTTTTGTATTAGAATAAATTATAGGTGTAGAAAATAATATTGTTTTTGTATGGATATTTCATTTTTATAATATATTTTTGCGCTCCCTATGGTGCAGGCAGTAGTGTATGAAGGGGTCCTGCTGCCCCCAATATGTCCTCTAATTTTGTTTTTAAATCACTTCTACTATTTTTTAACTATGAACTAGGAGTTTTAACTAAAGGTGGCTTGGTATTTATGTATAAATATAATTTCTCGAAAAATATTGAATTAGTTTTTGAAAATGCCATTGGGCTACGCCACTGGGTGCAGGTGTTAATTTTTGCACTCAGGTAGAGGTAGGACTAAATATACATATACATATTCAACAAATGGCACACACTAGTTAAAAATGACACTTTTTATCGAATTATTTTTTATATCAGAATCGAGGCAATTCTGGCAAGTTAATCAAAAAAGTCGCGGCAGCCAAAGGGTTAATGACAAAAAGTCATGTTAATAAATGAACAATAATTATATGATGTTTTATTTTTCTGATTTTTTTTCATATCTGATTTAAAAGAAAATACTTACCTTAACCCAGCGATTTCCAACCTCGGAGGCGTGGACTATTGCAAAGGTAGGCGCGAACAGTCCAAAATATTTATTTACCCTTTAAAACGTGTCTTTATTACTATATTAAATAAAGGGTGGGGAGGCGCGAACATATTTTTTTTCTTCAAAGGGAGGCGCAGTAACATAAAGGTTGGAAACCACCGCCTTAACCCATTAATGCCCAATACGTGTGAGTACTATTTTATATTGTTATTTATTATTTTGTTCCGTGCACAAAAGACTTTTTTTCGTAAACATAACATCTTCATCAAAGACAGTTTTTGACGGCCAAATGCCGATTGTACACGTTTGTGTACAGAGCATTAAAATACAACCCAACGCACGGTAGTTGAAAAATATTGTCATACTAAAAGTATATCATGTTATGGTTGAGTTTAAGTAGACATAAGAAACAATTAAAAATATTTCATTATTTATACTAAAAAATAATACAAATTTCCAACCTAAATAATCTTGTTTCAAATCCATATAACTTTTAGGGTGTTCACTGTCAATACGTGGTGGAAAGGCATTATATTAATAAAAACACAATATTCCTTTGTACTTTTTTCACTTTATTTAATAGGTCAGGACCGGTTTCGCTCATTCGGGTCAGTGGGTATTTTCATATCATATTTTTTTTTCCATGTCCGCTCCCAATGTGGAGCATATGGCCTCCTAATAGAATTATCTCAACAGAAGTTTTTCTACGAGAACTGTTTGTTACTCAGTCGCTCAACATCACTCTTTTCAAAGTGAGTAGTAGGCTAGAACAGGACTAGTGGTTGGTTAATGGCTATTGCTACACCCAGTTATTAAAGGATCAGAAGGATGGGAGGAGAGGAAAATGATGTGAATTGACATCACAAACACCCAAGTGTTCGATCACAACTTTGAATTGAATAATTCTCAAATTCACTGAGATCTGACCGGAAATCGAATCCCAGACCTGCGTGATCGGTAGAGCAAGCTCTAACCAACTGGGCCACAACAGGCGGCACATTTTATTACACTCACCGAATGTGTTGCACATTTTTCTCAGAATAATTTCTCGCAGGACGAAGATTTTATTACGCCTTCCCATCTTTTGTTTAAAGTAGTGGTAATAACACCTTATCCTCTTTCGCTGCAACTATTTTGGCACTATGACAACGAGAGAAAAAATACATATTGTTATGCTATGAGAAGCACTGCACTTGTAATACGATAACAAATATGTTAAATTTGAATCGTTCAAATTATGTACATTCCCACAAATTTTGTCACTAACAACCCAGGTTTCGCCTTTCGACATCTTCGGGTGTTCAAGTGCACGGATGAACTTGAACTGACGCTTAGCAAATGAATGTTTCGTGTTTATATAAGAAATAAATGCATCACTGAGCTTAAAGCTATTGCTGGCGAAAAGGATAAGCCCATGGGAATGCCCACAGAATTGAGTAGTGAGTAGTTTTAAGAATTATATTTATTTCGTTTGTCGGAAAAAGTTTTATATTTATATAGGGTAAAAAAGTGGCACCCCAGGCATGTTTAATATTTCATTTGAAATCGGAAGACGGTTCAATTGCGCTCTGTTTATTTCTAGAATTTCCTGGAAAAAGAGCTTATGGCGGTCAGTATTTGGATGTAACATTTTTATCCCTTGTTCCTGATTGAACACGTGTCTTTCCGAAATTAAGTGATTTGCAAAAGTAGACGTGTCTTTTTTCAATCTAAAAGCTGCCATGTGTTCTGATACTCTGGTCTTCAATCTCCTTTCGGTTTTCCCGATATAAAATTTTGTACAACAAAAGCATTGCAATCTGTAATTCCCGGATTTATTTAAGTAGTGTATTCTATCTTTATTGTTAACTAATAATTTGCCTAAGGAGTTTTTACAATAAAAAGCTGTTGTAACACTATCAGCCAGCTGTTTTTTAATTTTAAAAACTTTTATTTCCTAAATAAATGATCCTACGCCAATACCTAGTAAGTATGTTCAATGTCCTTTGACAATTTATCATTAAATAACATTTTACGAAGTCGAGCGAACAACACAAGTTGCTTTCGTTAACCACTTCCCCGGCGAATTATTTTTGCAAAAATGTTCCAAAAAAAAAACTATTTTTAGTTTCTTTTAATTTGAAGCATATAAATATTATTTTTATTAACATTTTTTTTAAATTGGATATATTCGTGGATCGTTTCAAAAGATGATGATGAACGCGGGATTCGCACGCTGCATGAAAGATGGGAGAAAGTAGTAGGCAGCGATGGAAAATACTTTCAACCATAAATGTATAACCAGTTTTTTACAATAAAACCTCGAATCTTTACCTCAATGCAAACAAACAGCCATTCCGACACTGAGTGAACAAAAAAATGCATTGTTTGAGTACAACGTAACTGAATCATCACATATTCATACAATATCTTTACCCTTATTGTCTTCTATCATTATTAGACCAACTATCTAATTCTCGAATTTTCTTGTGCATGGACATTAAGAATTAGAAGTAAGGCAGTTTTTTTACACAATACTCCCTTAAAATGCTCCACATATCAATCTGAAATATTGTGTTTAATTTTTGTGAGTTTTACAACATGTGGTTTGTAATCTACTGAATTGATGACTGTTTTCTTTTATTCATTAACCTTTAGAGGAGTGAATAGATTTATACAAACCTTACTTTAATTTACTGCCTTTTCTTAATACGACAATTTTGTGACTTTTTCCCAATGAATATATGTATTCATACTTAGAGCATATATATGCTTACCGACACACTCCTGTGTTGAGTTTAAAGTACTTCAATACTCATTTACAGAAAAATGACGCCGACGTACATGTACATCCATACTCCTCAAAAGGTTAAATGTAGTGAAATTATAATGTTACACTGTTTGTAATTATTATTTTAAAAGATTTAATGTCAATCATAACTTCCTTCAATCGAAATGTGTAGAAGTTGTGTACAAAGGATTCAAATCAGACAATTAACGTGCGCTAATACTAGAAGGGGGCTTTTGTTTATTTTTATTTGATAAACTTTTTTTTCCTTTCTGCATTACACCGAAGATGATATCACCTCAATGATACAGATAAGATACATTTCTATAAAAATTTGATAAGCAATAATAATTAAAAATATATAGATATCATAAAAGTTAATTAAATAGTAATTAGGTAATAATAATAAGAAATATTGGGTTGTTCAGGAAGTCATTTGGTTTTTTTTTTATGAAAATTAAAGACGATTTTCTTATAGTGAATAAATATTTTATTGAATTATATATTGTCCATTCTGGTTGAATACCTTTTGCCATCTTTCTGGCGGTAGCATAATTCCATTTTTTTAAAATTTCGTTCTTTGCTGGCAAAAAACTGATCCAGGTGACTAAAATTAAATAAAAAGCCTTTACTTCCTAAAATTTGATTTTCTCATATGATCGTGCACGGAGATGTGCCCTTTGAGAGAAGCTTTTTGCGTGAAGGCCTTGCCGCACAGATTGCAGACGTGTTTCTTTTCCCCAGTGTGAATCTTCTCGTGCTCGGTCAGGGTGTATTTCCTCTTAAACCGCTTTTCGCAGTACTGGCACGGGAAATTTCTCTCGGACGAGTGACACAGCATGTGATGTGCGAGGCTTTTTTTAGCAAAGAAACCCTGCTCGCACACGCTGCAAGTGTGTCTACGCTCCTTTATGTGCACGATTCTCACATGCGCGGAGAGCGCGCCGACCGTTTTGAACTCTTTCTCGCAAAGCTTGCAGCCGTATTTCATATCCCGATAATTGTGCACCGCAACCAGGTGCTTTCGGCGCTGGGGAAAGTTGTTGAATCTTTCATCGCAAAGGGGGCATCTGAAATATTGTCAGAAAATATTGTATACATTTTATGAAAGATAATCATATAAAAATTTATGATTTAATTACAGAACAAAATTAAGACAGGAATAAGAAGTATAAGCGGGTCACTAATTATTAAGCCCATATCTATCCAAATGAATTTAGAAGGTGCAAAATGCGAGTCGCGGTCTCAATAAGAAGAACAAGTGGAGAAAGGAAAAGTGTCACGAGATCTGCCATGAAGCCAGGATTGCAAATTCACCCATTTAAACTATTAATATAACAAAAAAAGCTCAATCTCGACTCACTTGTAAACAGTCATCCCACCTAGGTGTTTGACCTTCGTGTGCACTTGCAAAGCGGTCAGAGTTTTATATTTTTTATCAGGGCAAAGTGAACAGGGCCACAACGTTTTGCTATGCGTGTAGGAGTGTCGATAGAGTTGTTTACGCGTGGCAGAAAGGTGTCCGCACGTTTCGCACACGTGATTCGGGTAATGTACAGACATGTGCATCTTCAGGTTTCTGATCCATAGGAATTCTGCATTGCATATTCTGTATATGAAAGATTAACACTGTAATTATTTGCTTAATCCTTCAGGCACATTTACAAAATAGTATTTTAATCCCTTCAACGACTCCGGACCCTACGGATCATTTTTTGTATGGAGAAAGCGGTAAGATTGATAATTAATTTTATTGATAATAGAATTTGTAGCCAAATTTTATCCAATTAACCCTTCGAGAGCTGTAAGAGTTTTTAATTCCAATAAATAACAGAATGAGGTCTCATGTGAACTCATAAATGAATCTTTAGATTAGTGAGTTTTTTTTTTATTAGCAGTGGCGGTTTTTGTAGGTGTTTAAATTTGTGTTGTAAAAACCCCAAGTGGCTGTCAAGTTTTTTTGTTAATTATTTCTCTGAACCGGCTCTATATTTATCTAGGGCATCCAATCCCGGGATTGAACATTCACCATTAAATTGCGGATAAATTCGGTATTTTTCGGTTGTCAATTTTCAAATGGGAATTAACTCATCGAAAAATTTTGTCAGACTGATTTCAAAAACCCAGGAATTGGCAAATACAAATCCTGGGATCCCGAGATTGGACCCCCAGTGGTAACATATTTGATTATACCCACTTGCATTTCAGGTCTGTCGTGTTCAATTCAAAAGGTAAAGCCTCTGGTCTTCTCTCTGGTTTTTTGAGTTTAACATTTTCTTTTCGTATCTTCGAAGAGCTATTGCTCGCGTATTTAACAGATAGTACGGCAGCACGATTTTGACTAAAAATGAATAAATTAAATTGACTTAACATCCTAAATTTACTTAAAACTATGGTAAGCAAAAATGGAGTCCACCATCAACAATTAGGACACATTAGATAACGATCTCTAATGCAAGTGGTCACAATGCTATCTTGGAGTACTCAAGTTAGAAAAAACGTATAATCTATTTTAGTTAATTGAATGAAATGCTTTTGAATTAAATACGTGTGTTTTGATTTTGGCAAGTTCCCAGCTGTTTTCTTAATCAAAATTTCAATACAGTAGTACCCTTGTCATAAAGAGGCCATTCATTGTGCCTGTCTGGTAAAAGTTTGCCGACCAATGAAGCATGATGTGTACACAAAAAACAATTATTCGACTGGCAATTTTTTAAGATTGGTATTGAGAATAAGGTCGCAATTGATGACAATGATTGGGCCCGTAACTAACACTGCTATTACGATTAATGAGGGACGATTCTTACCCTTTAATATGATTCGGGCTCTGCTCATTTTCCGTCCGTCGTGTTATATTTCTGTTCAATCTTTTCACCGTGACACCGGGCAAGTTTTTGGTGATGTGAGTTTGAATGTCGACAGTTTCTTGAAAATTGATTCCATCAAACATGTCTTCGTTTCCGACAGAGCCATCATCATCAGGTAAAGTGAAATTCGTGATAGGTTGCACATCTGCGATTATTTGACTTTGCAGTTAGCATGAATTTGTTAAAGTTGTTATACGACATTATCATATTAATGCCTCATTTACACCGAACAAGTATGGTGCCGAGCCTTCTCGGTCGAGCTGCAAAACTAACTCAACGAATGACTGATCAATTACGCCGAGTACGTGCTACGGGTGGTGGAGGTATCCCTCGGCCCAGGAAATATAAACAGTTTCTATTCGCTTGTTTGTTCATTTCATTTGTCGGCTCACTAGGTTGAGTACTTCTTGTTCAGATTTTTTAGTATTTGACTAAGTTCACTCTCTCACCACCATTCTTCTCAGGTGTAATAGAGGCATAATGGTGATTATATTATTCAAAATAAGTATACCATATATGCCCGATTTTAAGATGCATCCATATTTTTAAATACCAGAATAAAAAAATTGTGAAATCCTTTAAAGTATTTAATACGGGGTTGTCTTCTGAAAAGCTGCCATTTTCTACTTCCGGTCAACATTGCACTGCTACATTTTTGACATCGTATGATGAATTCAAAAAAGGAAAAAATATTTTCACATAGTTGAGGAAATATGGTAGGTATTTGAAACGGTGAAAAGTGTATTAACGATTTTCACACAATAACTGAAGACTTTTAATTAAATTCATCAAAAATGACAACAGTTCGAAATGCTCATCAGGTAAAACTACGTTTTACGATGCTGATTAATATGACGAGAACTGACCTAAGAAATTTTTGAGCGCGCTCTGAGCGTCTTCCAACTGGCGTTTGAAATCGGCGGCGTCTCTCAATCTTCTTATACACACCTCACATATAAAATTGATATCGTTATCTTTGTCGATTTCTTCGAACTAAAAGTAAACATGCTATCGTTACGATACAATATAGTTATAAATGCTTTTCAATATCAACGACAGCTATATAAATAATGCCTTTTGGACCTGTATAGAGAAGCAAAACATCAACATTTCCGAATAAATTTCTGCCTTCCCTTCGTGAAAATAAGTATTGGTCATCCTTTTTAGGTTAGCGATACCAAAACAACCTCTGCATTCTCCGTTTAATATCTCCTGATTTGTGTCCCATTCGCCGATTGATTCATAAGTTCGTTCAAGTTTGACTTTGCTCCGGGCGAAGGTTATTGGCAGGTTCTGAGTATCCATGATGACTTTGATAATCCTGTTTTACTCTTAGAACCGAATAAAGTATCTAGTTTATGGAACCGAATCTGGCGCAAACGTCAAGCTCAGCGGTATAGGTTAGGTGTAGGCAAACTACCAACCGCGGGCCGAATCCGGCCCGCTGGTTAATCTCAATGCAAGTACAAAAGACATTTCCTTATTTCACAATCAATATAACTGTACAATTGAAGAGCTTCCGTCAGTCCTTCAGTTGAAAGTGATTGATCTGCAAAATGATGTTTGGAGAAATGGATGTAATCCAATTCTATAAATATCTTTCAAAAGATAATTAAGTAAGGTCAATAAAATCATTATTTGGGTGGGGATTTTTATCTGTATTTTTGAGTACTTTTCATTATGAAAGAACGATACATTTCATATTCAATAATTGGGTGTAGAGAGAGCGGTTAGTTTACCAATAGTCCTGTCGTCTTATTTTTATATTCCTTCTACTCTCTTTGAAAAAAGAGAGGTTGAGTGACTGAGTAACAAACAGTTATCTTAGAAAAACTCATGTTGATAGATCTTCATAAGAAAACCATATTCTCTACAATTGGAGCGGACCAGGAGCGTATATTCAGGGTGTGCAAGGTGTACGCCGCACATCCTGATTATACGCCCGCAAAATCTAAAACATAAAGCGATATATTTAAGTGTATTTGTTGTGCGGTAGTATACCGTATTTACAAAGGTAAGTGTTGTACCCAGCTGCACGACCTGCATTCCAATACAACTGCATACAGACTACAGGCGGATTACTTTATCACTTTTATAAAATTATTGTTGTTCCAATTTAATGGTACTTAATTTTTTTACATTATTTAACAAAACGCAATAGGTATATCGTAAAATAATTAATATCAATCAATAAATCAGCTGAAAACGATTGATGGAAAACTATGTGATATTATTGTCGTTAAAATTTCATGTTTTAACCGTATCAAGGGGTTTGCCTGTCTAAGTAAAATGAAGCAAGGGCTATCATAAAATATCAATTATAAAGATTATGAAATAATTAGTCTGAAGCCTCCCTGGTTATAGTAACGTTAAATATTTTGATTGCGTGCTGTGATTATAAAAAAATAGTTCCCTTTAACTTGACTTGTACCGATTATTTTGATTAACGATTTACTATGCTAGTAATATTTTTTGTGAGGGGCCGCTTTCATCTGACAGTAGAATAAAAGTAGGTGTATACAATCAGAGACGTCAAATTTTGATACAGGAAGTTATACTTAGTCTAGTATACTTTTAGAATGTCAATGAATTCTCTAAACGTGCCGATAATCGTCACCGGGAAAGAAGTCAAACTTGAGCGAGCCGATGAATTAATCGGGGAATGGAACTCGAAGCGGGACATATTAAACGGGGGATGTATAGGTTGCTTAAGTATTGTTAACCTAAAAAAGTTGACAAATACCTATTTTCACGAAGGGAAGGCGGAGATTTATTCGGAAATGTTGATGTTTTGCTTCTCTATAAAGGTCCGAAAGTCATTATTTGTATAGCTGTCGTTGATATTGAAACGCGTTTATAACTATATTGCATTGTAACGTTAGCATGTTTACTTTTAGTTCGAAGAAATCGACAAAGATAACGATCTCAATTTTATCTGCGAGGTTTGTATAAGGAGATTGAGAGACGCTGCCGATTTCAAACGCCAGTTGGAAGACGCTCAGAGCGCGCTTAAAAATCTCTTAGGTCAGTTCTAGTCATATCAATCAGAGTGAGCTTTTAACTGTCCTTTTTGATGAATTTCATTAAAAGTCTTCAGTTATTGTGTGAAGATGACCTCTATTTCGAAATAATATACCTACAATGTTTTTTCGATTAATTTTTTCTTCCTTTTGATGTATCTGAATTTATTGTGCACCTTATAATTGATGATGTTTTACAACTCTTACGAATTTATGCTAACTTCAAATACCAATAATTGTAGATGCGAAACCTATCGGGAATTTCACTTTACCCGATGAAAATGGCTCCCTCGGAACTGACGACGTCATGTGTGAGGAAATTGATTCGCAAGAAGCTTTGGACATTAAACCCATTATTGAAAACTTGCCCGTTGACACGGTAAAAATATTGACCAGAAAAAAAATCCGACAGACGGATGGGGAGCTGAGCCAGAATCATATTAACGGGTGAGAGTTGTCTCACTATTCATAGATGAAGTCTCAAACACTTTTTGTTATGGAATCAATTACATTTAAATCCCCCTAATACATCTTCATTAAAAACAATCAACTGCTTTTAGCATCTTAGATGCAACCTCAAGTTTGGTTTTTATACAATTTATTGTAAAAGTAAATCCGTTAAGCACAACTCCGCTTTGAGCAACGTAATTTACTAAAAACAAATCCGGTTAGAACAAGTTTTGTATCTAATTAGTTAAAAAACAAATCATTTAACAACATCTAAGATCAAGAGAAAAACAGTTTTCGGTTGACAACTCACTATCAAACTCCTCCCATAATTACTGTCTTGTGAAGCCTAGCCCTGGTGTTACTGCCCCCTCAACACCATTTCGGTATTGCAAACAATGGATCTAGGGATAATTCGAGGTTTGAAATCACACTTTTGCAAAAATCAAGATGCAAACGAAACGCCAGTGCCTTAAACCAAAACAAATCCACATAACAGACTTAACGCCGCTAAATAAGCACACTTCTGTGCACAGTATATACCTATACATGTTGCATGTATTCTACATTTGATTATATTTCTAATATCATTGTTATGTTGAGTCTAGTTCCAAGTGTTAGCTATAAAAAAATCATTAGAAAGTGCCACTTTTGCCCAACATTGATTTGAAGGGATTCAGTATGCCATGTCATTTTAATCTATTCATTTTTAGTCAGAATCGTGCCGCCGTACTATCCGCTAAATATGTTAACAATAGCACTTCGAAGATACGAAAAGAATATATAATACGTAGAAAACTGAAGAGAGGCGAAGAGACTTTACCCTTTGAATTAAACACGACAGATCTGCAATGCAAGTGAGCATAATAAAACACGTTTAATGCGCTTATTCACTTTATATTCTATCAGTTTTAATTTATTTAATTTTTTCTCACCACAGATTGTGCAACGAATCATTTGTCATGCACAGAAGTTTAAAAATGCACATGTCGACGCATTACCCCAATCATGTCTGCGAAATTTGCGGATACTTGTCTTTGACGCAGAAAAAAGCCGTCACCCACTCGGCCACACATCGCCTATCCCTGCTCACCTGCCCGCACTGCCCGGAGAGAAGGTACAAAGACGCCGGCGCTCTTCGCAGTCACACCAAAACACGACACCTCGGCATGATTGATAGATACAAGTGTGTGATTTTATCGCTCATATTCTCACTCAGTGATAGAATAATTATAGCGTTCAAAAATTCTCTACAAAATATATGTTCAGTAGGTTAACCGGTTTTGGCTTAAGCTGAGTTGAAAACCGCAATCGAGTCTAATTTGAGATAGCTTCTTGTAAAATTTTAAAATCAATCATAATATGCAATAATTCTCAATAAATCATTCATTCATAATTCAAATATTGAAAATATTTTCTTCTCCAGATGTCCGCTCTGTAACGAGCGCTTCAAAGATTTCAACCGCCGTCGTCAACATTTAGTAGAGATGCACGACGACAAAGACAGAAAGCACGGCTGTAAACTCTGCGCAAAGACTTTTAAGCTAGGAGGGACGCTCTCGAAGCATGTCCGATCGGTGCATCTCAAAGAGCGAAACTACCCGTGCCCGGAGTGTGAACGGGGATTCTTCACCAAAAGAGGACTGGCCGATCATATGCTTTCACATTCCGGCGAGAGACGTTTCATATGCCAACACTGCCAGAAAGGATTCAAGAGAAAGACTGCACTGACCCAGCATGTCAAAATTCACACCGGCGAGAAGAAGCACGTCTGCAATGTTTGCGGGAGAGCATTCACGCAAGGTTGCACTCTGAGAGGACACATGACGGTGCATGAGCGTGAAGCAAAATTTAAAAGTCAAGTTTGAACTCTTAAACTGAAAAAAAGATTGCTAACATTGTGGACTTTAATGGTTGTAGCTTTAGATTTCGAAAAAAACTAAAGTCGACTAAGAGGAGAAAATATTTAAGATGTCGCCGCGCTTAGGGCGCTGTGAGATTGGAAATTGAACATGTTGCAGCGGAAGACTACCTTTTTATACGAACATCAACCAGAAAGCGTCAGGTCAAAATATATCGTCGAAAGTTCACAAACAAAAAAAAACGTGACTTATCTTCCATTAGGATAAATGATTCGGTCAAAAATCAAAGTTTTGCAGGAGGTACTACTTAAAAGTAACTTTTGATCAACTCGAACAAATCCAACTGTTTGAAAGTCTCATAGACATCTTCTGAAATTGTTGACTTGCAGAAACCAACGTGCTCGATTGTATGTAACTCAAATACCGAAGAATCCATATATAATGAGAACTATACCGAAATCGCGATAGTTTTTTTTATCATCCAAATGTACATGTTTATTTGTAGTTATCTTAGAAGAATCAGCAAATCAGTGCGTTTAGAAAAAAACATCACGCTGATTTAAAGTGACGCATAAGGCTATATTCACTCAAAAGTACCTAATGAAAACTACTCATTCATTGACCTGTGCTTGAAATCAACAATGTTTTGAATGGACTGCTAATCATATGAAAGATCCCTTTTAGACTGCTGAGGCATCCATTGCAGAAACATCACAAAATATATCAGCCGATATCATCTTTTATTAATTGCTAATAGAAAAATGTTAATATTTTGTACTAATTAAAATATTTAGAATAAATCTATGCAGAAGGTACTGGTCTACAATTAACTCCGTCAGCCATGTTTAGCATTACCTGACCCTAGGTGCAACTGCTATTGCCGCGCTTCGTGGTTTTTATGGGCATTCTTGGACGTGTCACGTCAGTATTTGCGATTAGACTAATAATTTCCAAATCTGGCACCTTCGGGATATTACTTGCTCTGGCCTCTACAAAAATTTTCAGATGGCAAGACCTTTACTTCAAATGAGAACATCAACAATGACTTGGATCAGCTTTTTTTTTGGAGCTAAGATCAGAAGTTTTATGAGCGTGAATCATGCTACTGTCAGAAAGATGGCAAAATTTATTGGACCAAAATGGAGAATATATAATTCAATAAAATATTCATGCACTTTGAGGAAATCGTCTTTCATTTTCACCAAAAATAAACCAAATATCTTTCAAAACAAGCCAATATAGTAGATAATAGGATACGCAAAACTTTTTGTTCAGATTTTTGTATAAATATTATTTCGACTATTTTACTTGGAATTTTCTGACATTTTTTTGTTATCCGTAAAACAGGGCCTCCAAATTTTATTGCGCCTGGGTTCTCCGATGTGCTTGATCTGCCACTGGTTGGATTATATGACGCATTACAATAGACAGTTTCCAGTGGCAGATTAAGCAAATGGGAGGTCCCAGGCGCAATAAAATTTGGAGGCCCTGTTTTTCGGATAACATAAAAATGTCAGAAAATTCCAAGTAAAATAGTCAAAATATGTATACAAAAATCATAACATTTTTTTTGGTTTGTTATATTATTTGGTTATGAAGCTTTTTTTGAGGCCCCAAGCGCGCGCCTCATTTGCTTATAGTATAATCCGCCACTGATTCCAACTGACTGAGGATATTACTCAGTGAGCAATATTGGTACAAAAAAAAAATCTCGTAATAAATAAATTTATTACAGGCAATTGCATCCTGCATAGTTTTATGCATTTTGCTAAGTCGATCAGTATTAGGATTTTGTGCTCTTAAGCCGTACATTCCTCTATTTATCATATTACATTATTCTTCCAATTCCTTAATTACAAAATGCAAAGAAATCGATTATGAAACAAACGAATTTAATTGTTATTTAAAAAATTCGCATCCTCATTATTACAAAACCAAGTAAGAAGAGAACTTACCATAGACTAAAATACTTCACCTCTGTAAATCAAAGCCCTGCACATCCTTTTTTGCATTTACCTGGTTGCCTCCTACAAATAGGGCTACCAGGCGTCCCGGTTTTTAGATTCTTGTCCCGGCATTTCAAAGAAAACTTTCGAAAAGTGTGACCTTGAATATGCCGGTGATGATGTCATATTCAATAAATCTGTTGAAGAGATCCAGGAGACTATCAATGGGTTGAAAATGAACTCAGGTCGCAATAAAAGAACCCAACTGAAAATTAGTCCAAATTGAGACTTACGATTCTTTCTCACAAACATAAAGTTATAGAGAACATAAGTTATCTAAATATCATCCCACAAAGTTCACGCAACGCATTGAAAACAAAATGTTTTTATATTTAAAAACACTAGCTGTAAGCCCGTTGCCCAGCAACGGGAGATTTTTGCTGCATTGTGTTTGATTTTATTTAGTTTAATTTATTTTATTTTAATTCATTTTATTTAATTTAATTTAATTAAATAATTTTATTTTAGTTTATTTTATTTTATTTTATTTTATTTTATTTCATTTTAATTTATTTCAATTTATTTTATTTTATTTTATTTTATTTCAATTTATTTTATTTTATTTTATTTTATTTTATTTTATTTTAATTTATTTCAATTTATTTTATTTTATTTTAATTTATTTTATTTTATTTTATTTCAATTTATTTCAATTTATTTTATTTTATTTTATTTTATTTTATTTTATTTCAATTTATTTTATTTTATTTTATTTTATTTTATTTTATTTTATTTTATTTTAATTTATTTCAATTTATTTTATTTTATTTTATTTTATTTTATTTTAATTTATTTTATTTTATTTCAATTTATTTTATTTTATTTCAATTTATTTTATTTTATTTTATTTTATTTCAATTTATTTTATTTTATTTTATTTTAATTTATTTTATTTTATTTTATTTTATTTCATTTCATTATCTATTAATTTGAAAATGACGCAAACAAAATACATTTCGTAGAAGAAGAAGATGTCTCGAGGACATCATCAGTACGCACACATTTGTGAAAAGTGAAAAGCGAGTGATTATTTTATCGACTTTTAATATATAAATTTAGTATGAATAAAAAAGTGGAGACTGGAAGGTGTGAAATGGACGTCCATACACTCAGACGGACCTTATCGGCTATTAATATATAGACTAGCTGTAAGCCCGTTGCCCAGCAACGTGAGATTTTTGTTGCATTGTGTTTTGTTGCATTGTATTTTATTTTATTTTACTTTATTTTATTTTATTTTATGTTATGTTATGTTGTGTTATTTTATTTTATTTTATTTTATTTTATTTTATTTTATTTTATTTTATTTTATTTTATTTAATTTAATTTTATTTTATTTTATTCTATTCTATTTTATTTTATTTTATGTTATTTTATTTTATTTTATTTTATTTTATTTTATTTTATATTATTTTATTTTATGTTATTTTATTTTATGTTATTTTATTTTATTTTAATTTATTTTATTTTTATAGTAAGCAGAAATTTCGTAAATTATTTAATATTTGGAATAAAGTTTAAGTTTGCTAACAACCATTTTTCGTAGTAGCATAAATTTCGTAAAATAATTAATTTTTGGGATAATTTTTAAGTTTGCTTACAACCATTTTTCGTAGTAGCATAAATTTCGTAAAAAATTCAACTTTTGGAATAAAGTTTAAGTTTGCTAACAACCATTTTTCGTAGTAGCAGAAATTTCGTAAATTATTGACTTTTTGGAATAAAGTTTAAGTTTGCTAACAACCATTTTTCGTAGTAGCAGAAATTTCGTAAATTATTGAATTTTTGGAATAATGTTCAAGTTTGCTTACAACCATTTTTCGTAGGAGCAGAAATTTCGTAAATTATTTAATATTTGGAATAATGTTCAAGTTTGCTAACAACCATTTTTCGTAGTAGCAGAAATTTCGTAAATTATTGAATTTTTGGAATAATTTTCAAGTTTGCTTACAACCATTTTTCGTAGGAGCAGAAATTTCGTAAATTATTTAATATTTGGAATAATGTTCAAGTTTGCTAACAACCATTTTTCGTAGTAGCATAAATTTCGTAAAATATTCAATTTTTGGAATAAAGTTTAAGTTTGCTAACAACCATTTTTCGTAGTAGCATAAATTTCGTAAAATATTCAATTTTTGGAATAATGTTTAAGTTTGCTAACAACCATTTTTCGTAGTAGCATAAATTTCGTAAATTATTTAATATTTGGAATAGTGTTTAAGTTTGCTAACAACCATTTTTCGTAGTAGCATAAATTTCGTAAAATATTCAATTTTTGGAATAAAGTTTAAGTTTGCTAACAACCATTTTTCGTAGAAGCAGAAATTTCGTAAATTATTGAATTTTTGGAATAATGTTTAAGTTTACTAACAACCATTTTTCGTAGTAGCATAAATTTCGTAAATTATTGAACTTTTGGAATAAAGTTTAAGTTTGCTAACAACCATTTTTCGTAGTAGCAGAAATTTCGTAAAATATTTAATTTTTGGAATAATGTTTAAGTTTGCTAACAACCATTTTTCGTAGTAGCATAAATTTCGTAAATTATTTAATATTTGGAATAATGTTTAAGTTTGCTAACAACCATTTTTCGTAGTAGCATAAATTTCGTAAAATATTCAATTTTTGGAATAATGTTCAAGTTTGCTAACAACCATTTTTCGTAGAAGCAGAAATTTTGTAAATTATTGAATTTTTGGAATAATGTTTAAGTTTACTAACAACCATTTTTCGTAGTAGCATAAATTTCGTAAATTATTTAATATTTGGAATAATGTTTAAGTTTGCTAACAACCATTTTTCGTAGTAGCATAAATTTCGTAAAAAATTCAACTGTTGGAATAAAGTTTAAGTTTGCTAACAACCATTTTTCGTAGTAGCATAAATTTCGTAAAATATTCAATTTTTGGAATAAAGTTTGAGTTTGCTAACAACCATTTTTCGTAGTAGCATAAATTTCGTAAATTATTTAATATTTGGAATAATGTTTAAGTTTGCTAACAACCATTTTTCGTAGTAGCATAAATTTCGTAAATTATTGAACTTTTGGAATAAAGTTTAAGTTTGCTAACAACCATTTTTCGTAGTAGCATAAATTTCGTAAATTATTTAATATTTGGAATAGTGTTTAAGTTTACTAACAACCATTTTTCGTAGTAGCATAAATTTCGTAAAATATTCAATTTTTGGAATAAAGTTTAAGTTTGCTAACAACCATTTTTCGTAGAAGCAGAAATTTCGTAAATTATTGAATTTTTGGAATAATGTTTAAGTTTACTAACAACCATTTTTCGTAGTAGCATAAATTTCGTAAATTATTTAATATTTGGAATAATGTTTAAGTTTGCTAACAACCATTTTTCGTAGTAGCATAAATTTCGTAAATTATTGAACTTTTGGAATAAAGTTTAAGTTTGCTAACAACCATTTTTCGTAGTAGCAGAAATTTCGTAAAATATTTAATTTTTGGAATAATGTTTAAGTTTGCTAACAACCATTTTTTGTAGTAGCATAAATTTCGTAAATTATTTAATATTTGGAATAATGTTTAAGTTTGCTAACAACCATTATTCGTAGTAGCATAAATTTCGTAAAATATTCAATTTTTGGAATAATGTTCAAGTTTGCTAACAACCATTTTTCGTAGAAGCAGAAATTTTGTAAATTATTGAATTTTTGGAATAATGTTTAAGTTTACTAACAACCATTTTTCGTAGTAGCATAAATTTCGTAAATTATTTAATATTTGGAATAATGTTTAAGTTTGCTAACAACCATTTTTCGTAGTAGCATAAATTTCGTAAAAAATTCAACTTTTGGAATAAAGTTTAAGTTTGCTAACAACCATTTTTCGTAGTAGCATAAATTTCGTAAAATATTCAATTTTTGGAATAAAGTTTGAGTTTGCTAACAACCATTTTTCGTAGTAGCATAAATTTCGTAAATTATTTAATATTTGGAATAATGTTTAAGTTTGCTAACAACCATTTTTCGTAGTAGCATAAATTTCGTAAATTATTGAACTTTTGGAATAAAGTTTAAGTTTGCTAACAACCATTTTTCGTAGTAGCAGAAATTTCGTAAATTATTGAATTTTTGGAATAAAGTTCAAGTTTGCTAACAACCATTTTTCGTAGTAGCATAAATTTCGTAAATTATTCAACTTTTGGAATAAAGTTTAAGTTTGCTAACAACCATTTTTCGTAGTAGCATAAATTTCGTTTATATTTAATTTTTGGAATAATGTTCAAGTTTGCTAACAACCATTTTTCGAAGGAGTAGAAATTTCGTAAAATATTTAATATTTGAAATAATGTTAAAGTTTGCTAACAATCATTTTTCGTAGTAGCCGAAATTTCGTAAATTATTGAATTTTTGGAATAATGTTTAAGTTTACTAACAACCATTTTTCGTAGTAGCATAAATTTCGTAAATTATTTAATATTTGGAATAATGTTTAAGTTTGCTAACAACCATTTTTCGTAGTAGCATAAATTTCGTAAATTATTGAACTTTTGGAATAAAGTTTAAGTTTGCTAACAACCATTTTTCGTAGTAGCAGAAATTTCGTAAAATATTTAATTTTTGGAATAATGTTTAAGTTTGCTAACAACCATTTTTCGTAGTAGCATAAATTTCGTAAATTATTTAATATTTAGAATAATGTTCAAGTTTGCTAACAATCATTTTTCATAGTACCATAAATCGACCACGGCGCATATATCGACAGCCCTGCAGTTTTTAAATTGCAAATTATTGAATTATATTTTATTTCATTTCATTATCTATTAATTTGAAAATGTACGCAAACAAAATACATTTCGTAGAAGAAGAAGATGTCTCGAGGACATCATCAGTACGCACACATTTGTGAAAAGTGAAAAGCGAGTGATTATTTTATCGACTTTTAATATATAAATTTAGTATGAATAAAAAAGTGGAGAAATGGAAGGTGTGAAATGGACGTCCAAACATACCTTATCGGCTATTAATATATAGACTAGCTGTAAGCCCGTTGCCCAGCAACGGGAGATTTTTGCTGCATTGTGTTTGATTTTATTTAGTTTAATTTTATTTAATTTAATTTAATTTAATTTAATTTTAATTTATTTTATTTTATTTTATTTTGTTTTATTTTATTTTATTTTATTTTATTTTATTTTATTTTATTTTATTTTATTTTATTTTATTTTATTTTATTTATTTTATTTTATTTTATTTTATTTTATTTTATTTTATTAATTTATTTTATTTTATTTTATTTTAATTTATTTTATTTTATTTTATTTTATTTTATTTTATTTTATTTTATTTTATTTTATTTATTTTATTTTATTTTATTTTATTTTATTTTAATTTATTTTATTTTATTTTATTTTAATTTATTTTATTTTATTTTATTTTATTTTATTTATTTTATTTTATTTTATTTTATTTTAATTTATTTTATTTTATTTTATTTTATTTTATTTTATTTTATTTTATTAATTTATTTTATTTTAATTTATTTTATTTTATTTTATTTTATTTTATTTTATTTTATTTTATTTTTAATTTATTTTATTTTATTTTATTTTATTTCGGATTTTAAATTATTTAACAATTATTTCCAATAAAAATCAAAAGATCAAATCCAATTTTTCAAGAAAAAATCAGTTGCACATTTTGTCCAAGTGTATGAAAAAAGCAAAATATTATTCTATGATATATCCATATCATAATTTGAATATTCTTAATGTATTAAAGAATTCTAACAGATTTTCAAGGTCAGACGTGAAAAGATTCATCATTATGATTCAATTGATCAAATCCGCTCCAAAAAATATTAGTCTCACATCGACTCACACGATCAGACGATTCATTTCGATAGCCCTATAATCATAGTTTGCAATAGTCGAATTGAAGTCTTTGATTATTCGAATATTATGATGTATGGTGATACAATACTTTAGCTCTACACCAAGAAATATCAAATTTTCAAACGTGGCGATATCAGAACATTCACGCCCGGTTTAAAATAAGCCGCTCCCATTGGATAGAACAACATTTCAAAAATGTGCTGTTCAGAATAAATCGAAATCATTGGTCTGTACCTTACTGCGGACGTTTTACAGACGGACCTTATCGGCTATTAATGTTAAGATTTTGTTATAATTGTAGTAAATGCTACTTTAAGTATAAAAATATTTCACGTATATTTTATTTTTACACACTATTCAAGGCATTAAAATAAAATTTATATTTTTTTCTTTAATGTCAAGTTATTTCGCGTAGGGGTCCATGGTAAGGCTTTTTTTCAAAAAGGGGCTCACGAGCATAACAAGTTTGGGAACCAATGATTTAGATGTTTTCCGGATGGATTTCGCTATAATAAAAGCCAGACGAATTCATTTTGGCAAAACTTAAAATTATTTCTTCATTCTTGAATTTTTTAAACCTTTTTATATTTAAACTTTTAACTTTTGTTTTATGTTGCAATGTTTTATATTGAAATAAAAAAATCTGTCTAGTTTTTAAGCTTTTGTTTTTCTAGGGTATTAGACGTATTAAGGTTGTCCTAAATCGTCTCATATACATAAGCTCTCTAGAGTTGAAAAGAAAAGTTGGAGTTGAAGTGGTCAGCGAAAGTTAGCGATTTAAAGTATGAACAAATTCCAACTACCTACGTAAAATCTTTTCACGCCAGTTTGTCCCAAAATATCAAAATCCAAACTAGACGAAAGCATTGTGAACTTATCAAATCATCAGCTAACCGCCAAAAGCACGCAGAAGAATCTCCAAAATAAAAATCCAGACTCCAGTGTTGCCGTTAGAAATATAATTATGATTACTTTATATTTCGTAAACTAAACAAACGCACGCGCAGGAAATATTGCGGTTGCATGACCTAAAAATGACAATTCCGGGCAAGTGAATGAAAGATTGACTAATATGCAAAATGTTTAATTTGAGGAGTTTCGATTTGAAAGAAGTTCTCTTTGCGATCGACAAATGGAGGCACGGTGAGTACCCCGTTGATTTCACAGCGTTTCGGTCCTCACTCGCCGGGGTATCGAATGCCTAGATTCTTTTACGTCGCCACTATTTCATTAAATACTCCAATAACAACACACATAACTCGCGTTGTCGGCATTATATTAAGATAATGACGCAGTGGCAGTAGTGTGCTCACTCTGTATTACATTCGTAGCCCGGTTTTGCCCCCGATATCACCGACAATACTGACACTGGGTGATAATATTCAGCCATAGCATAGGTGAAATTGTAACGTCCGCCTTGATTATGAATGCGATATACAATTCACAACGGCTACATCCTTCTCGCCAAACTGTAATGTCGGTCCGTCACTGGACATCACGGAATCGATCTACCGGGTATGGCTAAATGTCATCTGTTTATGAATATTCCGCATGCCCGTGGGTCCCGTAGATCGCCGAGGTAAATCAGTGATGTTTTAAATTGAGCGAATGTGACGTGACAGCGACATCAGTCTCCACTCTGCATAATTCGTTTGTGTTCGCTTCTAATTATCTAGAAAATGTCACTAGGAATCTACAAAACTACAATATTCTGAAAATCGTATATATTTAATAGTTTCAGTTCTAATTTTAAATAAACAACCAGCCCAGAGTTGATACATCTCATTACGTTATTTATGTTCGCATACTCAAATAAGACTTGACAATCATTTTCACTCAAAATATAACTAATAGCATCACGCTGGCTGTTAAGTTACAGTCAGGCATCGCTTCTGTCAAACTATACACAACATTTCAGCTGTCAGTTCGATGGACGTTGTAGAGAAAAATGAAAGACAACTTAATTTTTCTAAAATATGTACATAAAAAGAATTCATTTAGATAAATTTATATTTTTATCTTTATTCATTGCTTGCCTTTCCCAAATCTTTGCTTTGTTTGTCTTCTTTACATGTTTGATAACAATATTTCCCTCTTCTAAAAAGAGAAAAAGAGGCTGTGATGATAAATGCTTACTATTTCTCTGAAAATGTCATGCAATTGATTTACTATCAATTCTCTTCCATGTATGCTCCCAATGTAGAGCGTAGGGACTGCTGATTGATTTTATTTCAACAGAAGTTTTTCTATAAGAATGGGTGGCAGGGAATTTTAGACTTTAGAGAATTGAATTTATGACACTGTCCATTCTGGGATTTGAACCTGTGAACCCGAAGCCAACGACGTCAACCACTCAAAGTAATAGATGAATATTATCATTCCTGAATTCGGTCTATAGATGTGTAAAAACATAATTTAAGACATAATTGTCTGCTACGCAACTCTTTCAACTTTTTGGGTTATAATGGTAAAGTACTGCTGAATAAAAACTTGTCAAAATACCCGTCGGGGGCTATAGAATATGCAAAGCGCTCATTTCGATTATGGATTATTTTTTCAGTCTCAACTCAGCACATAGCGACTCATTGAGGAAATAGCCTCTCCTTTAAACTGCATTTGAAACGGACGCAGATCTTCAAAATGACAGACGTGGAAGCGAATGCGATTACGAAAGTTCCGGATGGAGTCCAGAAAAGGGTTCTAGAACTCGATGAAGATAAAAATGGCAACAGCCAGAATGGAACGTCCGACACGGATCCTCTCGCTTCGGATGACGACAGAGAGCCGACCGGAGAAGACGACGCCGAAGGGGATTCGAAACAGGATTCGATACAGGCCAATGAAAAATTCGAAGTCGCATCGGCGCCAATTTGTGCTGAAATATCAAAAAGTGATAAAACAGACGTTAGCCGAGAAACTTTAGCACTCGTCGATGAAAAGAAAGAAGAAATAAGGACTAATACCATCGGTAAAGATAGTAACCTTTTTTTAGATAGTGAACTTCATAGACAATTTAACTTGATTGCCAATTTATGAATAGATTCATAGAGATTATAATAACGCTTATTTCCACAAGTGTTGGTACAGATTATACTAGGTTTTATCGTGATTAATACTGCAATGTGGGCAGGGTAGTACTACGTAAGCTATAAAGGCAGCTCTAAACGACCAACCTTTCGGGACAATTATTGCCGACCATGCCTGATCGTTCAAAACTGTCAAAAATTTTACTGTATTTGTAATATCAATCGACATAGAAAATTTGACAATATGGCTCTCAACATAAATATATCCCCTTTTCCCTCTGCTCGATATGTGTGTCTGTCTGAGTCACTTTGAGACAGGTTGAAAGCTTTGGTCGGCAATAATCGCCCTGATAAGTTGGTGATTTATTTAGCGTAGTGCGGATAGCCTGTTACATAGCATTTTATGTTAAATTATATCTTAGGACATAAGTCTCACTTCTCGTTCATAACTTATTAGTTAATTTTCTTATGTAGAAGCCTGAAAAGCTTTTGTTTTTTTTGTGACATTTTCTTTATTATTGTTCATGAAGATTCAAAAAACGGAATTCCCATGCCTCATATTTTCTCTTAAAAGCCTTGCATTTTTTTTAGTTTTTTTAGTTCTGCACCTACTTAATACACCTGGAATAATGATGTCAACACTATATGCGGGGTTTTTTTTGCAAATTCTCCAATATATATTGCGTGGCATTTGTAAACATTTTTAAAGTGACAAATAAAGCCATAAATAAAATCATTAAAAATTACAAGTTTCAAAACTACGAGTTGATTATTTTAATTTTAAAAATCAACTTTGAAATCTAATCCATGCTACCGACCTATGATTAATGGCTACAAATTGACCCAAAAGCAATAAATTAAACCCAGTGACGGCCGGTCAATGTGGCATTGGATCAATGCACCCCTTGTATATGCAGGGGCGGTTATATTTCATGAAATAATATTCAAACATAACATTTATACCATTCACTCATTTTAAATTCATCATGTCCTTATAGTCTAAAATAAAATATTTATTATAGACAAAATAAATACACGAAGAATTTAAAATGTGTGAATGGTCTAAATCAGGCATGGGGAACCTGTGGCTTTAAGACCGCATGCGGCCTTTTGGCTACTCTGGTGCAGCCTTCTGGCCAATTCTGGAATTCTGTAAATTTTTGTAAATTCCTGAGATGGATGTCAAAATTCTTGGAAGACCTAAAAAAAAAAGGTCCCACGATGGTAATTTTGAGAAATCTACAAATTTTTGGGCTTTTGAAATTGGCATGAAATTGTTTACTGCAGCCTTATGTCGAATTAGAAAAATGAATGCGGCCTTTAGAGAAGATAAGGTTCCCCACCCCTGGTCTAAATGTTATGTTTGAATATTATTTCGTTATATATAACCGCCCCTGCATATATAAGGGGTGCATTGATCCAATACCACATTGACCGACCGCCACTGATTAAACCTAAACTTCTCATTCATTTGCATCTGCTCATAAAAAAAAATATTTCAAAGGACACAGTCATAAAAAAACAAAAATGCCCGTTGTGGTGTAGTTGGTTAGAGCTTGCTATACCGATCAGGTATAGAGAAAATTTAGAAAAAAGAGAGGTTGAGCAACTGAGTAACAAGCAGTTCTCGTAGAAACACTTCTGTTGAGATAAACTCCATTAGGAGTCCATATGCTCCACATTGGGAGCGGAAATGGTTTAAAAAAAAAAAAATACCGATCAGGTGGGTCTGGGTTTGATGACCGGTAAGGTCAATGTCAAATTGGATTTATTCAATTTTTCAATTGAGGTCTAAGACATGGGTGTTTATGACGTCAATTCTCCTTGGGTTAATCTCATGTGACTTACAAAAATTTCTCATCGAGTATATCTCTTTCAACTTAAAAACTTTCAAATATTTGACGCATTGGCGTAAGCTGTAATGTCAAATATTTTTTTAAAATAAAAAAAAAATGTATATGCAGAAATGTCGAAATAAAAATATCAGCTTATATTATGTCATTTTTTACGGATAATGTGAATGATTTGTATAAAATTAAATATTTATAATAAAATCTACTTTGTATAATGAGTATTTTGTTTTTTTTTTATTTGAAAATAAAACAGAAAATATTTTTAAAAAATGTAATAAATCAAACTATTTTTTTTTTGCAAAATTGAACTAAGCATTTTAGTATATATGCTCATTTAAAATAACTGAAAACAAGAAAAATAAGTATTGTTTTTAATATTTGCTTAGCATAAACCTTCCTAAGCAGATGACGTAGCTTCAATGATTATTTAAAAGCGAGAAATGATCCGTGTGCTGCCGATAACACACAGTCTGTTAAAAACGGAATTTTCCGTGGCCCGCATATAACGTGTTAAACAGCTTTCCTGAATTTTTTTAGGTGACACCATGACAGATTGTAAAAAATCACCCCAGCCCAATCTCACTGATGAAAACCGACTGACCGATGGATCGTTGAACCTCGGTGAATCAAAACTCGATGACAACACTTCAACATATCAGGCGTGCGCGCAGACTGAAAAATATCTTAATTCCGCCGCCCAAAACAGGGACGGCGTGCGATTGAAATCGGGAGAGGAGGACCCCCCCGATACGCGTGAAAGATTGCCGGATGAAGGGGCAGACGGGTCACCGGGGGAGACCGGGGACGGCGGCCAAGATGATAGCCGCGCGCCTGTCTCGATCGAGCGGCTCTACCGGCCAGACGACGGGAGCTCTGGAGATTCCGAACCGGAGGATTCGAACGTTGCCGAAGGTGACGCTGTCAAGGTTGTGTTCCCTTTGGGAGTATTTTATTCTTATCCGCTTTGAGCTTGATAAGTTTGATCGACCTAAGAATCTTAAGATATCGCAGAGTTGACAGATTGTCTCTAAACAGGGTAGTTTATGACCATTCAAAACAAGGCTTTTTTCGAACCATCGCATTGACTTAAATAATAAAGTAAACCTATCGGGGTGGCCATTGAGAATGGCAAATACAGAGAGTTGTTCATCCTTAAATAAAATTTTTGAATTGTAGAATGCCTCAGTTTTTCTTTAGTGGTTCTTTTTGCCATTATGTTTTAAAGGTAAACCAGAGGTGGGGAACCTTTTCGTCTCTAAAGGCCGCATTCATTTTTCTGATTCGACAAAAAAACACCTACTTTTTCCCCAGATTATCTCGAAACCTCGTTTTTTTTTAGCTCACCGAGGAATTTGAAATCCTCAATTAGCTATACTACCTCATTTTCCGAATTTCCGAATTTAAATAAATGTACAGAATTGCAGAATTGGCCAGAAGGCCGCAGGTTCACCATGTCTGGGTCATTCTATTATTCATGAGTGCAATTTCTCATTTCCAAAATCAGTAGTTATGACATTTTGAAAGAATAAGAATTTTAATTAATAAGTATGTGTATAGTGTATAAAATAAATAATAATAAGTTCACCATTTTTAAACATCAAATATTGAAACTTCCGTTGAAAATGTTTTTTCAGGATAATAGCACTTCCAAGCGTAGGGGTGAACGCCTTAAAAATGAAATGTCACCATCGAAAAAACTCCGCAGAGAGTTGAGGGAGTCATTTCAGAGGCACAACACCATGCTGGGCGACTACATCGACGATTGCACGACGGGGAATGTCCGAGAGATGGACCGTCACGCTGAGAGGCTCACCGCTGAGATTGAAACGCTCAGAGATCTGGCTCGCGCAGCAGAGCTTGAGTGGAACGGTTTACTGCGGTTGAAAAAGGTGAAAGAAGAGCTGCTCCTTCGGCTGTTTCGGAAAAAGGCCGTCGCTCTCATCGAGGGGACAGGGGAAGTTCCCTCCGGGCTCGTCGGAGACCTCTCCCCTGAACAGTCTCCGTTGCGCGTAGCCTGTGCGACTTCTGGGGCCGGAGAAGCCGACCTGGTCCCGACAAATGGCAATGTCGCCGGTCATCCGGCTCGCCCTCTGCTGGAATCGGAAGCGGACGGGGAGACGGCCGGTCATCAGAGGCCCACATTCCGCAGGATGGCAGAATCCGATGGGCGAACGCTTTCTGGTCGTCCTCGGCCTCCTGGGAGGCAGGGCCCCACCAAAGACGTGCGATCTATCATCGCCGATTATCGACAACGCCATCCGGGGGAGGTTCCTCGGAGAGGCAGGCGGGCGCGATCCATACTCGCCCCGAGAATTCCGCACATCGGGATCGGACCGAGGTATACTACACCCATCAACGCCATTGCCCATGTGACCCATCCAGGACTGTTTATGGGGGGAACACTTTCGGTGAGCGCGATATGATCAAATAATAAATATCTTTCAGTACTCCATCACAAAAGGGTTCTTTCAATACAGCTTAACCTTTTGACCGCGGCTCGGATCCAAATCGGTTCAGATTGGGCTGCTATAGCAGTCAACCGCGGTCAAAGGGTTAAAGTACGGTAAAACCCCCATTTACACTATAGTCGGGACCGTGTAATTGGGGGTGTGAATCTCATACAAAATTTGGGATTTGGTTTTTTTCCGCGGAAAACGCAAAACTAAGATTTCCCTTAGTTTTGAAAAAAAAAATGTGGACGGAATATCCTGCACACAGACAGACGCCCAGCTATGCGTGTATAGCCTGGCACGTGTTGAATACACAGACTCTAGCCAACATTTGACTGTATGCGCAGCACAGACGACTGTCTCTTAATAACGTCAATGGAATGCGACTGCGCAATTGGGGGATTTGCGGCGAATATTTCAAGCCAGCGCGTAATCCGGGGTAGTGCAATTGTTGGTTCCACTGTATATTATTTAAGATATTTTTAGGAATCGTATTTCCAGCATTGGCGGATCCAGAAATTGTCCCAGGAGGGGAGCCATTCAATTTGAAAATAAATATGATTCATAACTAGTTTATCAAAAAATAGATGATTTTAAAATAACATATCTTTAAAAATAGTCTATACATAATTAAGTATGTATTCTATTAAACATAGTTAACTAAACAATTGAAGAGCCTGTTTAAACTGTTTAGTTCTGATGAAGCTGAAATATTTGTCAACTCTTTAATTCTTGCAAACTAATAAACTATACATTGCTATTAGTACATACTAATTTGATCAATATTTAATAGATAAGGTCACACAGTCATTTCATTCATTCCTTAGTAATATTTTAACCTCATTGCAGAATTCTCAGTCAGATGGAAGCATCCCGCCGCCCTCATGCGGGGCGCTCACCAACGGCGGCATGAGTTTTAAAGATGTTCTGGTGCAGTTTGCGAGCATGGCCGGTCGGCAACCGCTGCCCGTAGGATCGCTCTCGGCGCACGGTAGATTGCCTCCCCCTCCACCTTATCCCGAGGTCACCCTCCATCCCGTCTCTTCGTCGTCTTCCCTCGTCTGCTCCGCTCCTCCGGCACCGAAGACCATCAACACCCAAACTAATTCGCTGTTGCACGGGATACTCACCAAGGTACAGTCGTGAAAATAACGTCTGATAAATAAAATTATGAATGATTTTGACTATGATTTATCAATTATATTATTATTGCACGCAGGCGTGTCCTCGTCAGGAGAGCAGATTCTCGGCCTTCTCTCCCACTCTGGCCAGATTGCTGACAGCCCCTGAGAAGGCGGCTGTGGCCGTTTCTACCGATGGCCGCACACCAGACCTTGCCAACTCTGTAAGATCCTTTTTATTTTTACAGTATAATATTTTTTTTGTACCATGTCCGCATCCAACGTAGAGCATATGTATTCTAATGCAGTGCTACTCAAACTCTGACGGTGCGCAGAGCAGCATATATTTACGTGAAGGCTGACTGTATGATGTAAATATAATAAATAACAGGCGACTATACATATATTTAGACTTGCATTTGAGTAGCACTGTTCTAATGGAAATTGTAATACCTAATGTACAAATATGATGGTAGCCGTACCTTATTGTCAGGTATTCGGCGCAGTGGTCAACGTCATTGGCTTTCCTGACTGGTGTCACGTCTTCAAGTCCCAGTACGAACAGCC
The DNA here is from genome assembly GCA_030503985.1 of Himalopsyche tibetana. NCBI lineage: Eukaryota > Metazoa > Arthropoda > Insecta > Trichoptera > Rhyacophilidae > Himalopsyche > Himalopsyche tibetana. Next base: position 19,230,837 of record JAPJYX010000006.1, read on the forward strand.
TTTTTTAAATTTCTCCCATCTATTCTTTTATCTCCACTCTCCCTGAGGAAGAGGTTGAGCAACTGGTTATTAAACAGTTCTCGTACTACTGCAAGAACACTTATCTTAATTTGGTTAAATTTCATTTGATATTGCAGCATTTAATTAATGCATTCTGCGATGAAAATAAAGATATGTGTAAATACAATAAAAGATATTGTAACAATTAAAAAAGTTTGTATACCAAAAAAATCAGTTATGTGTTCTTACAAAATTGTCGATGATATGTTCCAATTTGGGAGCAGGCATGCAATAAAAAAACAGTTTTTCATAAGGAGTGTTGGTGTTAAACAGATGAAAATTTGAATATTGTTAAAACTAGTTATCCATTACTTGAATACAGGTATCCCTCGTTATCAATTAGATAGACGACTGAACAGTCTGTCCACAGGTGCTCGTAGGTGAGCGGTCATAAAAACGTGGCGATACTTGCAGTCTGTCTTTTTTTTACGATAGCGGTTGAAAGCACAACAAAATAGTGGGTGAATAGAGTTGTACTCTGTTGTTGTGTCTCTGAGTGGGATGAGAAATGTTCAGTGAAAATAATCAATTGTTTAATAGTTCTGACGTTAATATTAAGCTGAATATCTGTAAACCAATTCAAATAATACTCTTCCAACTAAATGCTTAGTTATTTTTACCGCGTAATATTTCAAATATCTTCTCATCTCAATTTTTTTTGGTTACTGCCTCACTCGATCAATGAATTATAATTGGTGAAAACGAGAGTCAGTCGGTTGTTGAAATAATGCTGCCCATTCAATATGGAACAAATTGTTCCAGAACATGAACTGGAACACAAAATTGTGGAACATTTCATGTGACCTGAGATAGGTTCCCATGTTGACAGTGACTGGAATCGATTGGGAGTTGAACCCAGACCCGCCTGATTGCTAGGACAAAACTCTTACCGACTAGACAACTGAGAATAGACGCACCCGTGTTGCATATCTGGTTTATCAACAGTTGTGAATAAACCAAGCGAATTTTGTCAAATTTGGATAAAATATCACTACATTACTAGCACAGACCGGTGCTGGTAATAGAGCGTGTGTGTGGGTCACATTTTTCAGGAAATGTTTGATCATGTGGCATACTTATAAACAATGGTATTTAAGTTTTAATAACCGATAATCATATTCATATTCAACTCGCCTCTTATTACCCATCATGTGACAGGGTCAGTGACCTGGGCGCACCAAAGTATGTATCATCATGTTATAGAGGTTATTAAATTTTGATTCGCGTTCACTCGCGATAAAGAATTATTTGTAAGCGCGTACAGTGCACAAGCCCACAGAGAATTCGTACCGTACATAATACTCCTTCAATGACATAGATTATTATCGGTTTCACTAGATTATCGATGAAATATGTAATTTGTTTTCAATTGATCACGGTGTCGGTTTGCAGCAGAGTTGCAGCGAAATCACCATCACCCCGGTTCAGTCTGTCGCTGATCAGCCGGCTGACAGATCCCGACCGGAAATCGTTCAATTGGTGAGCGCCAATGTTATTACCGTACGACCGCAGGAAATTATTTCAGACCTAAATATCGCTTTTCACTGCATGCGAAACTCGAAACACAATACTAGGGCACAGTTGCGACTGCGACCTGATTAAATTATTGGATAAACTGCCATCGAGTACAAAGGTAATCAAATTTCATTGTGCTCATCCTTCTGTGTTTTTGTCACATGTGTTTTACTGTCGTAGAGAGTAATTTAGTTCATTCCTGGGTCAAAATATTTATGTTGTCGAGTAGGGTTGTTGATAAAGTGCTGCAAAAATCGATACATCAGTGTCCATGCTATGATTGAATGCTGTCGTCAATGACGGTAGTCCCAGCCGTATAGAGTGCGATCGGTTTCAAAAACGACACTTCGATTTTCGTTTGACATTCAGATACTGTGCGGTAGTATTAGTGTGATAAAAGTCATCTAATCAAAAAACATATTCATAATTGTCAATCAGTATTTGAGGAGCAACTCTTCCAATCATATTTTGACCACATTGGTTTATTTTTCATAATAAAGGATAAACTGATATCTTACTACTTCAGCTCTGTTGAAAAATGTATTCAACAATATGATACTCGAAATCGTGTAGAAAAAAGAACTGAATGAATCTTATTTTGATATTAGAAATATTAATAAAATGATTGATTGAAGAATGAAGAGCGAAAAGATGCATTTTAATGAAACCATGTATGTATAATTTACTATTGTTTAACTGAAAATATATGATAACAAAATTATATAACTAACATAACAATAATATATTTTGAACTAATCTCTTCTATGGACATAACTTATTTTGATGTGGTTGGCAAAATATGATTTGTCGCACATCACTTACAGTATCATCAATAAGTCCTCAAAAACATGAATCAAAATCCGATTTGATGAGTAGCTCCTAGTTTATTGCTTTTTTTTTAAAAAATTATCTGATACTCAAACTTCTCAACACTCAAATGGCAGGAATGAGATGTGTTTCTTTAATCTTACATCACTTGTGAACAAAGAGTTACATTATTTTCAATGGACAAATTTAAGTGTAAGATGTAGTGTAAATTGCTCTATTTTCATATTAGCAGTTGTCTATGTTATTTAGTTGTACTATATCAAGCTAGAAGTAGTGTAAAAATTTGTACTTTTTTTTTTTAACACAAAACTTTTCAAATCGTACACAGGACGACTACGAGGAGACCGAAGCGGAAGAGGACAGCGCGGACCGGCCGCTCGTGATCGACGAAGGGAGATCGAGCAGCCGTCCCGACGCCCGAGAGAGGGTGGAACTGAACGAGAGTGAAGTGCCGGAGTGCCAGGGTTGCCGCAGGAGGGAAGCGCAATTCGTTTGCGCCGGATGCGCGAATCAATGGTACTGCAGCAGAGAATGTCAGGTGCGTCCGCTCGACTCATTGCTAATTGACAAAGAAACGGTTATACTTACTCGAGATGACAGTCGCGAATCACCGTCTTCGCAGTTAATAAAATAAATTATTTGAAAATATTTCAGGTTTCAGCTTGGGATGATCATTCTGAAATATGCTCCGGATAAAGTGGGACCCCTGCGGCATGTGGAAACAATTGAATTGGCATTCTTCCGTTCGACGATGAAGATGCGAACGCGCCGGAGTGGACGTACATTTTATGAGCTGCACTCGATTGCGCTTTTATTTTGTAAACCGTAATGAAAAATTATATAGAAAATTTAATATATTTAAGTGACCCGTCTGCGAAGAGGAGCGGCGCACTCTTTTCGTGGAGTGTTCCGCGTCGAAGCGATACGTGCTAGTGCGCTAATCGTTATGTATTTAAATGAACGATTTGCATCGAATTTGATTTGAATCATAAAACTTTTGCGTGGCAAATGAAATTTGCAAAAATGTTCTCACTGTGTATTATAGTCTCGCGAGTTGATCGTTGTCAGCATTCGAACGCGTCTCGCCATTTCGTATTTTATTTTGTTTGTTCAGTAGTGTTAAATTTTTCAATTCTGCAACCGTATCCGGTGAAACCGCAAGTGAAAAATTATGTGGCTCGATACGTTATCAAACCTTTTACATTAATATGATTGCACTTTATTGTGGAATGAGACAAAACCTTTGGTTGTTCGTCGATTACCTTATATTATGTTAATCGTTTTGTGTAATTTTATATTGCTATCGGTGGATGCCGGTTAGCAAAGGTTTCTGTCTTGCACTGCAACGTTATACTGTAATGTATTTTTTTACATTAACCCTTTGAGCAGTATGGCTGTACATGTACAGGCAAGTGGAGTTTCATCTATTACCCGTTGCTGGACTCGTAAATTTTATTAAATTATTATTACACACATCGATCGCTGATTTTTGGCACACTTTTTTTATTTTCAAAAGAAGAAAAACGAAAATATTTAACATTTTGGAAAAGCTGTAATATGATATTATATTACATTTTTATTTGATTCTCTTTCTGGAACTCTGTCAAAAGTTTCGCATACCCGCAGTTAGTTGCTCAATGAGGATCTGCCGGATGCCGAATTGGATGTAGATAATTTTATGAAAATAATAATAATGTAAACGATTAAATAAATGAATAATTTACAGACTGTATGAAATATGCTACTAGATAATATTCTTCCTAGATTAGGTATAAAAAAAGTTTTCTGTACTAAAATATTAATAGAAAATAAGTCATTACACACTCGAAGGGTTAATGTCTGCATTTTATAATATGATATTTCGCACGTGGTAAATATAATTGATATGTATGTGTCAACTCTCCGCCGCTGTGATGTCTCAGTTGAATTTTTTTTAGATGATCAATCTATGAGCGTTAATTTATTTTTAACCACACGTACTTTTTAAATAGGATTTTCCCGTACTAAATTGTCAACACTGTCGCCGCATTCTTTTATTTTAAGTTCAGACACCAGGGCTTGAATTTCACTGGAGCGCACTGATTCTTTAAATTATCACAATAATTTTGAGAAGTACTTGTAGCCAAACATCGCCCGTCATCTTCTTCGGTTGCGGTGTCAGCCAGTTCGAATCCCAGCGCAAATTGTTTCATCAATTTAATTGATTTATGAATTTGTTCTCAAAAACGCAGATGTCTGTAAAATTTCCTCCCGCATATCCGATGATCTTTGAAAACGAGCATAGCCAAAGTGATTTCCTAACTACTGGTCCTGTATTAGCCCCATTCTCTAATCCTTAGTGTCAGTTATCATAGAATTACATTTGTTGAAGGCGGACTGCCTGCTCCATCCACATTGTGAGCAGTCAGTAGTTTAAAAATTGTATTGAAAAATGCTATCTAAAAAAAAACAACCATTCTGGTTCTGGTGAGATTTCCCATTTTGAACCCTGATGTACACTATATTGATCTTAGCCGAAGGAGAATAAGAGGACCGAGACTCATTCATGATATCCTACTGCATGGAATTTTCATTTAAACTGGTTTTATTAACGATTTCATTGTCGCTATCGATTCGGCGCTGAAGGGAAATTATTTTTTAATACAAAATTTAAATAAATAATTTTGTTATTCCACTGGTTGTGTTACTAGATGTGACATATTTTTTCAGACTTACTATGAGTTTATTTCTACATATTTGTTTGAATATATCCATTCATAGGTATAATTTATTTGATAGACTATTTTGCACTATCGCTCGACACTGAGCTGTCATGTTAATGTTTCATTTTAATGAATATTTTGCGGAGGAATTCAACGGCGGCGTCTCTGTGAGTTAATTCTGCCGCGCTGTCGTCGAAAACTTACGCGCCGTATTCAAAGTATATGTTCCTCATATTCTTATGTGTTTTGTGTTATGAAACCTGTGTAAGATTTTTTTACTTCTGTAATAAATTGATACTAGTCACCTGATTCGTTACCTACATTTTGTATTTTATATAATAAATGTGTCACATATGGTATGCTTGTTTCATTTCTTATCGTTTGGTGCAGATTTGTAAATTATCGCTCAACTACTGAACGACTATGGCTCAAATAAAGGTGAGTTAATTGATGAAAGCGTCTTCATTTAGGATTCTCTTCAGATCATTCAGATCATTATCGATAACTTTTAAACACATATCCCGTTAGACGGCATCATAAAGAAAGAGTTCGCTGTTCGGCTAGGAATATCTGGAGCCCTCATAAACCAAATGGTGTTTGATCAACGCTTGCATTCTTCCAGTGCTGATTTACAGTAGCGAATCAAGGCATCTGACGAAGACAGCAGATGCTTGCGTCGAATAATGGAGATGAGGTGGTTTGATTTTGTGAAGAATTCCAATTTATGGAATGCGCAAGAACAGCGCCTATCTTTGCCTAGTCTTCACCGCAAAATGTCACATGTGTAGTGTATATTGATGTATTTATGAAGGCTGGAGTTTTTTAATTTTCTTTAATGTGTATTCAAATCACAATAGTCCATAGTCTTGTCACTGCATACTAGGCTGACTAAAGAGGATCTGATGGTATACACATATGCAGGGCTTTTCCTCCGCATTTTTAATCTACCTCTTCTGACTGGTGGGATTCCGGCGTCCTGGACCACCGTCAGGTACTATCCACAGGATGATGAATTGAGGGAGGCTGGTATGTCATGGGAGAAAGCAAAGCAATTTGCAAGAGCCAGGGAAACGTGATGGTGCCATGCGGCAGACATATGCTCCACATAGGGAGCGAATATGATCAAAAAAGAATATGAAAAGTAATGTTTAATTTTATTCTTTTGTAAATGGATTTACTCATTTTTGACTGTACAAAGAATGTTGAGGATACAATATTTGCAATTACATGGCTTGAAAATATCCTAACCCTTGTGGCCTGCTGCGTTTTTTAGTATAAGTATGTTTCATAGTATTGATGACATGGTGTAGATCAGGTCTCGTCAACCTTTTTCGGCTGCGGGTCAAAGTAAAAATAAATATGACTATTAAGAAGACTATTCGGGTCAGTGGGTATTTTCATATCATATATTTTTTTTTCGTCTATGTCCGCTCCCAATGTGGAGCATATGGCCTAATGGAGGTATCTCAACAGAAGTTTTTTCTACAAGAACAGCTTGTTACCAGTTGCTCAACCTCACTTTTTTTTCAAAGTGAGTAGAAGGGAAAGAAGGATAAAGCTAGAACAGGACTAGTGGTTGACTAATCGCTATTGCTACACCCAGTTATTTAAGGATCAGAAGGATGGGAGGAGAGAAAATGATGTGAATTGACATCACAAACACTCAGTCTGTTATCGGCATTATTGGAAAGATTATTTTATGCCAATAGAATTTAATAGTGATTTTGGGTATATGGGTGTAATATAGTTATATGGTATAGGGCGTAATATGGGCTGGCAATTAAAAAGTATTAAATAACACGGTCTTGTATAGTGATCACCAAACTACGGCCAAATCCGGGCCCTGATTTTTAATATGTATATAAATATTGTAAGCATACAAACTCCATCAAGAATATTTTTTGTCCGGCACCTTGACATTTTTGAAAAATCATCCAGCCCGTTTCTTAAAAAAGTTTGGTGACCCCTGATCTTCGAGATCAATTCATTACGCAAAATTATGCGCACATCGAATGTTTCTTTCAATAAATTGATTGAAGCCCGAGCATGTTGCGCAGTCTTGCTGAAACCACAACTTTCCACATTAATGCCATTCAATTGAGGAACGAAAATGTCAGTAATCATAGATCTATAGCGCTCGCCATTAACTAATGTTCTGGACAGCACCATTTGAAGAAATATAAGCAAATGATTGAAATGATCCATACGCTCATAAGGCACATAAAACTAACTTTTTGTGGATGCAACGGCGTCTTAGTAACAGCTCGTGTTTCACTCCAAATGCAGCGATTTCGTTTATTCACGCTACCATTCCACCAAAAAATAAGTACAAATTTTTTGTTTTTTCGTATTTCGAACATTTTTTTTCCCGCGGTAGATTTTTTCTATTGCTTTACTGCAGTATTTTCCAATCTTATTATGCCCCAATTCGACGATTCAAAAATCTCCATGTCCCCCCTCCCAATCAAAATTTTATAGTTAAGTACCTAAAAAATGGGAAAAAAATAATTGCTTCAGATGAATAATGCACACAGTCATTACCGCCTCCATCCATATATAGATATAGGGGGCTATGACACAGTCAATACTGTTTTTAATTTAACTTTTGTAAATAAACATATTATGTGACACGTACAACTCAAAAATAGCATTCAAATTAGTGCAAAAACTGCAAACCTAGTGCTTGATGTGAGTTTCAAAGAGTTTTTATATGAGGTACTAATTTGGTAATTTTTTTCGAAAATCCGTTTTAAACACTGTAATTTTTGCCAACCATTACCAATAATTCCAAAAAACTCAATAGGGGACCATTTATCTCAATGGTCTCAAAGCCTTTGGAAAATAGTGGGGAAAAGCAGTAAATTAGTATTTTTTTTCTTCATATTGATTTAAACTTGGATTAATATTAGGCATGCGAAAGAAAAAAATATTACTCTTAGGCTGCTAGTCAATTATTACAATTAATGAATTATTGCTTATTGCAACTCTCTCAAGCGCATGACTAGCGCTGCGCTAAACTTGCGGCATCTTCAGGCACTAATGAAAACCCGAAAGCAAATGGCTGACTGAAATGACAAACTGAAATCGAAGGATCAAAATTAATCTAAAAATATCTCTCTCTAATTGATTCATCGATGCTTAATAATTTTAAATAAATATCCTACCGAGTCGAATGATCATAATACATAAGAATTAAGGCTATAAGAGCCGGCAATACGTAGATTGGCGACCGATATACGGCGCTCCGATAGGCAAAATTTTAAGGAACCCCTTCGGTTTGCGTTACGTTGATATTTCAATTTGCGCCCAGATTTCAGGTGAGTTATTTTTTACAATTAATCAGTGATTTGACCACCGTTTGCATATCTGTTTGTATTATCATTACATCGCGATGCTTAATTTGTCGACTATCTCGTCGGCCGATATTCGGACTTACGAATAAAATGTTTTTTGGTTCGATTTCGATATTTAATCGATTAATTATGACAAATATTCGCATGCCGCACCCAAATAATTAGACGTGAAGTCCACCAAAACCTATAACAAAATTTTAAGAATCGGCGGCCAATGCTCAAAATCGGGTAGGCGGCGATAAAAAATAATTACAATTTTTCTTATTCTGTCAAATTGTAGTTCGTGTATGAATTATGACAAATCTCCGGCCGTTCATCGTCGACGATCGTTCGCGGATTGAACGAGGAAGCCCGGAGACGTGTCAATCGTTGACGCCACTTTTCGTTGCAGGTGTCGCCAAAATGTGACAGGGCAGCGCCGAAACGTCAAGGAGAGCCGTCCGCGCGAGAATGGACCGCTCCAAAGACAAAAAGCGGAAGCAGCACGGCAGCGGCCGAAGATGGCCAAAGAAGTCTCACAGGAGGCGCGTTCGGAATAGTCCGGATGGATCGCAAAGGTCTTCGTCCCCGCACCGAGTGAAGCCGCTCGTGGAGTACTCGGACGTGAGCTCCGAGGCTCTGTCTGCCCCAGAGGCCGGGGAGATCCAGAGCGAAGGCAGCACCTCGGGACCGTACGGTGGAGGCAAACCCTCTGCCGTACCCCACAGGGACTCTCTGTCTTCAGATGTATCGCTGCGTAAGCGACGCTCGACGCGTGATTCACCGGTACCTATCCCTCACGACTACCACACCGAACCTCACCTCAAGAAAAAGAAAGACAAAAAAAAGAAAGACAAGAAAAAGCACAAGAAGAAATCCAAGCGCAGGTATTTCTGAAGATTTATTTAGGAAGCGACTGATAAAAAAAATATCCTTATATTTTGACAACACTACTCGTTAAAAACTGCATATATGCGGTCACGACGGTGACTTTCAGATAAAAAAAATAATTGCACTTAACGATGGCTCACTCGGTTCGTTGGTTTTGTAATTTAGCTATACTTACTTTCGGAGAGACCAATAGTCTTTATGGTGATTATCCTGCAGGTCGCGAACTGCGAGTCTGGACAGCGTGTCGGCAGACGAGATCGACATGGACGCTTCGCCGGAGAGCCCATTCACCGCCCCTCCTCCCGAGCGCCGGCGGCAGTCTCGGCCCCGTCCTTCCGACGACCGAGAGAGGCCTCTCTCGCCTCAGCCCGTCCACGAAGGGAACGGATCCTGCTCCCCTGTGTCTTATTCTACGCCGCCTGTTACACGTGACGCCCCGCAGCCTATCAGGAGACTCACCAACGCCAGTGACATCAGCCGCAACAGCTACTCTCCTGCCGTAACTCCGCCTCTGGTTTCCCCCAGGTATTATTTAATTGCCAATTTCATTCTATATCCCTGTTTAATGTTGCCACATGGAGTGTGCCCCCTTTTGTCATGTAATACAACCATAATTTCATTGAGGTTTTTATTGATAATGTCATCAAAAACAAATTTTTGATGTTTAGTTTGTATTTGCAGTTTCAGGGCTGGATATAATGTTTCCTTTTGTATGTGGTCGCAGGCTAATTTTGATAACAATGTGAGATAACAGATTTTTTTAGCCCTAGTATTCTGAGACTGATATATCAACTGTGGAAAGGAAAAAGGACGTAACCCACAGTTTTTTCAAAACAGGTTTTATTCGAAAATTACAATGTATCAAACTTGATACACGTCCTATCAAAAGGATGCAAGCTGCAAATGTCGAATTAGTATCTAAATTTTTTATCTTCTTTAGTATCTAAATCTTGAAAAAGATGACCTTGTAAAAAATTAAAACCAAGAAAAAAGACTGAAATAAAGGTTTTTCCTAGAAAAATTCTTGAATTAATATTAGATTATGTCAATTAAACACCAGTTTAGAAGTCTCCGTGCACTTCAAGGTTGTGTATAATTCATAGTTTTCATATGTCGCAAAATCATAAAAACACGTTTTTAGCGCCTCCTGTAATATTTGATATGTGTGGGTTACGTCATTTTTCCTTTCTACAGTCGATATGTTCACACCAATGTTCCCTCTAAGTTTCCTAAAATTTTATTTGATACTTTGCCGGGTGTACAAAAAAGGCAGAGTTAAAAACCTCTGGCTTAGAGGGAACACTGGTTCACACCATATCCAGCATATTGGTATAGGTTATCTTAAAGAATAGCGTCGTGAAGCATTTGACGTTTAATCGAAATTGCCGCCAACACAGAAATTTATTTGTTTTATTTAATTATACAAATCTAAGAAGCGTTATGATCTTTGATTACTATTCTTTAAGATAACCTTGGTATAATATGTGTTATTATAGTTTTCCCACACACATCAATTGACGGCACTTAAGTTACGATTGATATTTTTTTGATTCATCTGTATGGACCGGGGGTGGGGAGCCTTTTCATTTCAAAAGGCCAGATTCATTTATCTGATTCAACATAAGGTCGCAGTAAAGAAAACATTGACACCGCCCCCCCTTTTTTTTCGACTGTTGAACATATAATGGGTTGATTACCTCTTTTTCCAAACGCTTGCGTATAATTGCTTGACCAAAGTGAATATTTTGATCAAGTCAAAAGGACGCAGGTTCCTCTCCACTGGTCTGGACTGTTAAAGTAAATCATGTTTTTACTTCTGTTTTTATGGATGTCATATTTTTATTTTAGGAAGATAACACTATTGCGGTGTATTTATTGAGCTTACTTAACTTTTACGATACTTTAAGATATGTAGAATATTAAAATATAGCTAACTCATCTTTTCCTAAAACACCATTTGGCTCACTTCACCTCTCAGGGGCTCATATGTAGAAACATGTTAAAAAGGCAACCATAAGTAAAAAATATATTAGAAATAGCTTTATCTTAGACTTTTTATACTGGAAAAGCTACTAAATAAATTTTTGATCTCGGCAGACGACGGCCGACTCCAGCTTCCCCTCACACTCCGCAGCTGCCCCCGACTCGCTATGAAACAGTGGCCGTCGATTCGGATCCCGAAGTGGTTTATTCCGGCCGCCAGGACTCTGTTCACACCCCTGTAGACTATTATCGGGACCCTTCTCCCATGATCATATCAGGTGAGTTAACGTTCTACATGTGAGATGTCACAAATTAAGGATGAATTTTTTCAATTATCGGCTATAATTTGCATTTTCAGATTCCCCCGTGCACGCTGCCAGCCCCAGGAGGAGACGGAACGATCGAGATCGGGATCGCAGGGGCGAGAGGGAGCACCGCCGCCACCGTTCCAACAGGGACAGGGACAGAATCCGGCAACCCACCAGGAGGTGATGTTCCCTCTAATACTGTTGAAATATTTTTCCTTTTTTCAAAACAGGATTGATAAATTTTGCCATTTGCAGGTCCAGAAGTCGGAGCGGAGGACTGAAGAGGAGGCGATCTTCTCCTTCGAGGTGTCGATCTCACCGACGGCCGTCCCCCGGCAGTCCACCCAGGCACCGCGCCCGATACAGGACTCCTACGCCGCCGCCTCCTGCCGGGTGAGTTTCCGTAGCAAATTTCTCACTCGTCGATCGAACGTCAGCTGCCCTCCCACTTGTCCTAATTTTATTTATTTTTTCAGATCATCCTCAAGTTCGTCTGTCCTCCATAGAAAGATCGATCTACGAGAGAAGATCAGTGACACCAGTCTGTTTGCTGAACTTGTGAAGGACAAACATAAGCGTGCCAAGGTGCGAAATTGATTTTTAAAGATTAACGTTTTTTAACCTTTCCCTCCCTGCGATATGTATTTATTACAATTCGACTCGAATAATGTGAATATCGATAAAAAAGATAATAGATACGGTGCTCAGAATTTATGTATTTCTCTGTAATATAATTACGAATTATATACAATTTTTGTTATTTATAAATTATCTGGAGCAAAGGAAATAAATAATTTGTTGACACATCAGGGACATCATAGACTCACAATACAGAAATGTTTGCCGGTGCACCTCGCTGTGTGCGTACTGTATGCACGTGCTTGACCTTGTCTGGTACAAAACGTCGCTGCCGGCACACGATTTAGTAGCATGTAAGTTGTCGTAGGCGGCGGTACTGCCGATGCTTTTTTCTCATTTTCAGCGCTAACATTACAAAAATTGTTATATCTCTACTTGAAATATGATAAATAAAATCAATTTTTCTGATTTTTAAATCACCTTTTCAAATGTTGTAGTAAATACATATCACCGGAGCGGGCGGGATTTTAGCACTGTAAGGAAAAGGTTGATGTATGCTCATGATATTTAGGATTTCGACAGAAGGTGCTTGATGGAATCAAATAGTTGAATTGTTTAAATTTTGTACATTTTTATACGTTTTGTCTTAAACGACTAGGGCTTATCTATCATGTTCATCTGTGCCCGATGATGGTGAAAGGGGAAACCCATGTCAATAGTGATAAAAATTATGGAAGTGTAAAGCTGCATAAGAATCGGTGATATAACCACTGAATGGTTTGGGGTCTCAACCGGGGTCAGACAGGGCTGCATCTGAGCTCCGTTCCTTTTCATTATAATCTTCGACTTCATTCTGAGGAAGTCAATTCCACCTGACCGAGGTGTGACCGTTGCCCCCAATCTAAAGCTATGCGACCTCGAGTATGCAGACGACGCTGTTATATTTGATAAATCTGTCGAGGGTATTCAAGAGACAATGGATAGACTGCAGAGAAACTCATATCGCATCGATCTTAAAATCAATGCGAGTAAAACCAATGTACTCTGCAACAGTGCCTGTCCGGACCTACACTACCCTTTGACGAGCGCCGGTCAAAAAATCGAAAGAGTCGACAGTTTCAGGTACCTGGGGGTACACATCACGGGAGATGGCAATCCGTGTAAAGAGCTCGCGATCCGATTAGGGATAGCTGGAGCAACCTTTAACTCAATGCGGAAAGTCTGGGACTCACGGTTGTACTCGGTCAGAACCAAGTGCCTCCTATTCAACGCATGTATCTTGACAGTGCTGCTTTACGGTTGCGAATAATGGCACCTTACGAAAGCGCAGAGTAACCGTATACTGTGCTTCGAAAACAGATGCTTGCGACGAATGCTAGGGGTGAAATGGTCTGATTTCGTCAGGAATACGGAGATAAGAGAGCGGACTAACCAGCCTCTTATCACATCAAAAATAAAGAAACGGCGGTGGACCTGGCTTGGACACGTGTTGAGGATGCCTGAAGAGAGCCTGAACCCTGCCTGTCTCTTCTTCCGGCCGGATGGATCCCGGCGTCGTGGAAGGCCACTGATGACTATCCACAGGATGTACTCGGCGGAGTTATGGGACGCTGGGATGACCTGGGAGGAGGCGAGGAGACTGGCTGGAGAGGAGCTTCGTGGTGACCATATGCTCCGTATAGGGAGCGGATATGGATTTAAAAAAAAAAAAAAAAAATTTGAGCGTCTCAAATTTGATGTATACGTCTCTTTGCTCAGGTTTTTCTTTTTTACTTGGTTTTAAAATAACACGGTGCAAAGCTATGTACCCTTTTTCGAATGGGACCTATCCCACGTGCAAAGAGTATTAGGCGTATAGTGGTTGTGTGTCAGAAAAATTCAAGGGCGATTGCCCGATGAATGCGTCATTTTATATACACATATTTTATTTGTGTGTCATTCTAATTAATTGGCCAATGTTTTACAACGTAATACATACATCATTTCAATTGAAGAAATATCTTATTTTAATATTACAACAAGTAGGTGTAAATTTTAAAGTCCATATCGTCACCTTTCTGGCAGAATATGGTAACTAACATATTGATTTAATTCAGTGATTACACGACACATTATTTCCAAGAGAAATAGTTTCATGGGACATTTAAAGTTCATTTTCATTTCATGGTTATTCTGAGTTGACAGTAAATGAAAAATTTCAACTTTTAATTGCCTGTAAAATTGAATGTTTATTTTTTCAAACTGGTATAATCAATGCACCAAATAAATTATTCCAGACAATGAATCTCTTTTTGTACATTTCTCTAATTAGTAAGTATACTTTTTGGCGAAATTAGAGTTATATATGCTCTTGCAAACTATTGATTGGTAAATTTAGCAAAAACTTCCGTTTTTTTTGTATAGAAATTGAAAGAAATCTTGGAAAAGAAATCCGAAGACGAACAGAAACTACCCGCCGACGCCGATCCCAATCGAGACAGCGGGAAAGGCGATGAAGTCGATGCGTCCGCCGAGAACGGGGCGTCCTATTCCGACGGAACAAACGTGCACGTGGTCGACATTCCGATGCCCTCGCAGACGGGCGATTCGCTGGCTCCCTCGCCTTCGCGTCCGCCGCCTCTGAAACCGCCGCCCGATTTCGAATCCATCAAATTCACCATGGACCGGACCGACTCCTTCATGAAAGAGACCAATGGAACGCCGCACGCTGACGTCCTTCCCTTCACTCTAGCCTCTCAATCTCAAATCAGCGGCACTCCCACACCGCCTATCGTTAAGGTAAGCTCGTTTGCATCATTGCTTATTTTTACTTTTTTGATTAAAATCAATTGAATAAATTCATTATAGTAAATCAACATTTTACATGACCTGATTTTTCATTTTTCTATATTCTTGTTATTTTTTCATAGTCTTGGACAAACACACCCATAAATATCTCGCATTTATACCCCTTCCTTATCCTAGATTTTTCGTTGAAATATTATGATTCTGACTGAGGTTTCCACTGTTTTAACTTGATGGCTGCCACAGACAAGATATCTCGTAAAATTTTTCGTGGTCAACATGCCAGAGACGAAGTTATTTTGTCAATAAATAATTAAATTAATAATTGCAAATTATGGCCGGCATGCTAATTAAAGACGTATTCTTTTTTACGGTAGCGAAAGGACTAAAGATGATGTAAGATTTAACATTTTGTAATGGAGCAGGTCGGCGGCAGTGTGGTGGAAGGAGTGTACCGCAGCAGGACGGCGAACAGCCGCGGCGGACGGCAGGGCGGTGCCAGTGGTCGCGGCTTGACGTCTCTGCCGATGCCTCCCGGAGCCGACTCTCATCCCGCCGGCAGTCCACTGAGCGCTAGCCCCTCTCCACCTCAGTCCCGTCGGCGACGCCGCCTCACCGACAGTTCCGGAGCACCTCCGCCGCCCAAGAGATCTGGTATAATGACACTCCCCATGCCTTCGGGTGAGTAATTGTGCATTGGTTGCCTCCAGATCTGTTATTAGTTATTTTTCATTTAATTTTTGACATTGTGTTTGCTCCACATTGGGAGCGGACATGGATTAAAAAATCGGAATTCGTTTAGCCCTCAAAAGCCTGGATCTTCCTGTCTTTAGCTGTAAACCAACACAAAATGTAGTGCAGTGTGATCTCCTTAAGTCTTGAAGTGTGACAATAAAAAACGCCACTCTGTCCTGACTGTTGATCACTTTTCCCTATTGTTCTAATAATAGTTATTCTGCAAATATCCTGAGCTTTGATTTGCTTACATTTACAGTGATTCCTGGCTGTGAAGAACCGAGCGGGGATGAGGATTCAGCGTGTACGCCGCCCGGAGGGGTCGCTCCTCCCGTAAACACTCCCGTCCTTCCCTCCAGTCGCAAATGTCGACTGAAGAGACCTCGCATTCTCAAGAAACGCACGGTCAGGACCTCGTCCGGATCTCTCGGCAAAGATTGGGGAGAGCGCTGTGTCGACGTGTTTGAGGTGTGATTCTTATTATTAATTCAACCCATTAAAAAAAAATAATTCAATATTTTGTCATACATATAATTAAATTTGATAAATTTGTTATTCCATACAGGTTGTGTAACAGAATGTGACACGTGTAATAATTGTTATAGTTGATTTGTCGAACGATAAATAACAAAAAGAATTTTCTTTTGTTTTTTCAAGTTTTATATGTCTGATATATGATATCCATTCGCTTTTATGTGTTTAAGTGATTGTAATGAGATAAATATGTTTTACAACATTCTATTTCACTTTCTAACGTACTCTTTTGATTAGTCGAATGAATCACAAAGATCTACTATAACAACAGTGAATATAGTCGCAGTAATTACAGTTAAGTTATACCAATTGTAAAAACCGTTAATAAAATTATGTTGATTATTAATGTTGTGTAGATTCTAATAAATTTGAGAATAGCCTGTTTAAATTGTTGCGCATTTTAAATACAAATATTATTTTTTTATTTTCAGATGATAACGCAGATCGGGGAAGGCACTTACGGTCAGGTGTACAAAGCGCGCGACAGGAGAGCCGGGCAGCTGGTGGCTCTGAAGAAAGTCCGTCTGGAGCACGAGAAGGAAGGATTTCCCATCACGGCCGTCAGGGAAATCAAGATCCTTCGGCAGCTCAACCACAAGAACATCGTCAACCTTAGAGAGATCGTCACCGATAAGCAGGACGCTCTGGACTTTCGAAAGGTGTTCTATCATTATATTTGGAATGTATTTTATTTTCACTGACTAATTATACTGCCGACTATCTGGGCTAATGCTTGGGAAGGGTGGCACGGATAACCAAAAAACATAGATAATCCGATCCGTGTCATATATATGTTTCTAAAACACAAGTTTTTTTTACATGTTTTAATATTCACTATTTATTTTAAAAAACTGATTTTAGTTTTTTTGCTTGAATCTTTGAACGATTTTATAATATCTTGAATTTTTCTTAGAGCTATTATACCCAGGGCTGTGGAGTCGTGTAAAAAAAAGACTCTGACTCCGACTCCGAGGAATTTTTTTAAAATTTTCATTTTAACTTATATATATATGTATACCATCAGATCATCTGTAGTCAGCCAAGCATGAAATTTCAATACTTGGTACTATTTTGTTTGAATACAATTCATTAAAAATATTTTTCAAAAAAAATTCGAGTCGCTCATTTTTCACGACTCCGACTCCGGTCAAAATACCGCAACTCCGACTCCACAGTCCTGATTATATTCAAAGTCCCTTTGTGGCAACAGAAGTCAGTGCTGTGTTGTGACTAATGCGATTGATAATTTTCTCTTCCTCACAGCCTCGTTCTCTTTTTCTTCTGGTTGAATATCTGCGTCATTCACTATTTGAAAACCTGGATCATATAATTTATATTCTAACGTCATTATTTGCTCTATCAATGTGAAATTTAGATTCACCTTTTTCAATTTACATAAAATAGTAAAAAAGAAAAAATAAAAATATCACTAAGGTTGTTCACTGTCAATACTTGGTGGAAAGGCATTATATTAAAAGAAAAGACAATATTACTTTGTACTTTTTTCCACTTTTATTCAGCAAGATCAGGACCGGTTTCGCTGATGGCGAGCATTATCAACTCATAAGAAATAAAATTGAATAGTATTATTTATACATGACAAAATGTAATAAACAATTGGCATTGAAAAGAATTTACAAATTATGAATAAGTAAGTGACTCTAAATTAACACAAATTAAAAAAATTAACACCCCTAATATGTAATTACAAAAATCAATTCGAATCAAAGAGCAATAAAGCTTAAGTGGTGACTAATGGTAATTTCAAACATACAAATTTGTGAATGTTTCGATTAAATTTTCAGGATAAAGGATCTTTCTATTTGGTGTTCGAATACATGGACCATGATCTGATGGGGCTGCTCGAGTCCAAGTATGTCGATTTCAACGAGTCGCACAACGCCAGCATCATGAGGCAGCTGCTCGACGGCCTCAACTACTGTCACAAGAAGAATTTCTTACACCGAGACATCAAGTGCAGCAATATCCTCGTGAACAACAAGTGAGAACATTTTGAACTATCTAGAATGCACTATTAATGACAAAAAAGTATTTCAGCCGATGAAACGTTACGCTCTACTCTGTCTGTGCCAGTCTCCTGATGTATTTTTCGCACATTTTCAGGGGCGAAGTGAAGCTGGCAGATTTTGGTCTGGCCCGCTTGTACAACGCGGAGGACAGGCAGCGTCCGTACACCAACAAGGTGATCACCCTTTGGTACCGGCCGCCAGAACTGCTACTCGGCGAAGAGCGCTACGGTCCGGCGATCGACGTTTGGAGCTGCGGCTGCATCCTCGGCGAACTCTTCCTCAAGCATCCGCTGTTTCAGGTGCCTGCCGTTTATTTTTTCTCTATTTTACAGATGAAGAATTCAACAGTGATTAAGTTTAGTTAAATATTATACTAATATCTTGATGCATATGCTATAGGAATACTACGTTATAGGGGACTAGGAACCAGGTAAGGTTCTTTCAATTGTATTTTGTGAATTGTACGAATTTCCTTTCACATTCACATTGTCGTTTCGACTGTCACAGAATATGTCTAGCAAAGTTGAGGGCTAACAGCTACTGACAATTTTCTTTTTCAATGCACCAAAAAAATATGTATTTATAATATATTTATAAAAATTCTAATTTGACCTTGAAAATTTAGCTTTTTGTTAAAAAACACTAGGAGGGATCGTTATACAGGGACTGTCGCATATGCCATAGGAAACTTCATTATAGGGGGACCACACTATTTTTTTTACCAACAATGTTATAACATATTTTAAACAGTTAGCAAATAAAAACCGCTGATGTCAAAATTGACTTATATTTTTATTTATTTGCTCATGTGCGGCTCATTCAAAATCTATTTAGGTATAAATGCCTGAAGGGTGGGTCAGTGCCTTTCTGCAAATTTGTTTTTTGATATTGATCATCTCTTCTTTAAAGCTTAAAGTAGAGAACCAAAAGTAGTACTTTGCACCTATATATAAATATTATTGAAATTTAGATCAAACTAATTTATGGTAATAAATATTTTTGCTTTTCTAAATACAAAATGATAATTTTCGTGTCCATAAAATAAAAATAAATCACAATTTTTTCCAGGCGAGCGTGGAGATGCTCCAGCTAGACATGATATCCAAAGTTTGCGGCACCCCAGCCCCGGCGGTGTGGCCTTCCGTCATCAAGCTCCCTCTCTGGCACACGCTCAAACCCAAGAAGTTCCACAGGAGGCGGATCAGGGAAGACTTCTCGTTCATGCCCGCCCCCGCCCTGGACCTTCTGGACAAGATGCTGGAGCTGGATCCGGAGCGACGGATCACCGCAGAGGACGCTCTCAAGAGCGTCTGGCTCAAGAATATTGTGCCCGAGCAGTCAGTATTGCGATTACCCTATGTACTAATAGATTATTATAGAAATGCCCGCTCTGGTCTAGTTGGAAAGAGCTTGACTCTACCGACCGGGTGGGTCTGGGCTCAATTCCCGGTAAGGTCAATGTCAAATTTGGATTTTTTTCGATTTAAATTTGATATCCAAGACATGGGTGTTTGTGATTGTGTCAATTCTTCTCGAGTTAATCTCAAGTAAATGACATATTGAGTCAATTTCTTATCTTTTTTCAACTTGAAAATAACATGGCGCGTTGGTATGGGCTGTATGTAATGCCAAGTATTAAAAAAAATGAAATGCTAAAACAATTTACAATAACACTTCGGTATCATAGTTTTTTAACAAATGCTACGGAATGTAAATGTACTTATTTTTTACTAATCTACTCGTTAAATATAAAATTGACTTTTACACAAGATAACTTTATTTTAAGATCCACCTCTGTTTGATGGAAAATTCCCATACATTTCTTTGCATTTCATTGCATTTCTTTGTTAGTCATGTTCTTTTTGAAACCGCAGGATGGCCGGGCCGGAGTTGCCCACGTGGCAGGACTGCCACGAGCTTTGGAGCAAGCAGAGGCGGCGCCAACTCAGAGACCAGGAGGCGACGCAGCAGACGGGCGGAGGCCGCCAGTCGCAGGCCGCGCACGGAGGGCAGACCGAGGCGGAAGGCGGCGACGCCTAGCACGCGCTCTGGCTCCGTCTGCCGGAGCCCCCATACGACACGCGCTGGACAGAAACGCCCTAGATTCCCCGGCGCTATCTTCCTGCCACCCTATTTTTTGAAAAGACCATGGCGGAAGAGCGCACAAGTGACGGGGTCTCGTTTCGAGTCGGCCCGACTGACAATATGCCCGAGCTCTACGCTTAGTGAAATAATCAATAAGTTACACAAACCTTTCCATTCCGAACAATGTAGTGTTGATATATTAATTGATAGCGGAAGCATCAATGTCAAAATTTTCACGCCCGCGCCGCATTTATTTTTATTCGTTGCCTGGTGATACGACAATTCTGAATAGTATTTATGGCGAATTTGGCAATATCGGCGATTGGGCGATGGGTGCCTGCTATTTATTCGATAAAATTGCAATCAGTTCTCATAACATGAAATAAAACTGACGTGCATTACAGTAATTATAACAATAATTAATACGCTACAGCATAGCATCTCCATCGCGCTCTTCGCAAGGAGTTCAAAGCGGCGGAGGCGCTTTAAAGTGAAAAATAAATAATTATTTGATAACACAATTTTTTATCGAACGGTGGATTCTGGATTCACACGCAATAAATGATGAATTTAGTAAAATGTATCAGTTCTTGGTGTACGTAGGTTTTCTTGAACGACACAATAGATCGATAGGTCAGTGAAGTTTCTCCAAGTGTTTAAAACAAAAAAAAATACACCGTCAAGATGTAGCTCAGCTGACATTGAATCATCATTCGACTCTCGTTAAAACTACTGCAGCGGTGCATTGTTTACTAGCTGTCGTTCTTGGATTTAAGCATGAATGGCAATGTTGAATCAATTGAAGCGTCACCCTCAATAATGATCTATGTTACATTTGGATGCTGTGAGATAATCAAAGAAAACTATTTTGTTTTATGATCCTTATTTTTATGTGTATTATGCATGTGCATTGGTGGCGGTCGGTAACTTTTCAACCAGGGGATGCTATCCAAAAAAATGACCGATTCATTCGATTTTATTCCTCGCTTGTTTGTGGGAAATTCATCGATAAATTCATCATATGCATTTTTGTTATCTTTGAAACGTACCATTATTTATTTTTTTATCAATTGACATGAAAGCGAGAGCGGACAGTGTATCTTCAATTTGCCACTTTAGTCGCATTTTTTTAATCGCAAATTAATATTTTTATCAATTCTGCCAAAACATATTTTAGATCATCTTTCATTATTTATTGAAAAAAATCAGGTGTTGCGAATATGTAAATTAGTTTACTTTTTAATCACATAAAATCAAAGTATTTTCCTTAACCCTCCAAGGACGAGCGTCACCATATGGTCACACAAAACACCGTTGTCTATTGATCCCACTATTCATACTTTTTCTACCTGAATATCGTTGCTTTTGCTCATATTTGGTTAAGAAGGGTACGGACTACAGTAAGTCATCAGCCGTAAGAACAGGAACGGTCTCCAAAAGCACATGTGATTTTTTGAATTTCCGTTTTTTTTAATTTACTTTTTGAAACTGTTAGATATTTTTTTATAAAAAAATAATATTATTTACAGTTATTTTGCTAATATATTTGTTTTGAAATTATGTTGATCTAAAGAGGTCAAATTGTAAATATTTTTAAAAAAATCACGTTTAGCTATATTTCAACCCCGAATGTTTGCAAGCCCATACGGTCACTTTTGTCCTTACTACTGTCCGTACTCAATATTACACGGTAATAAAAGGATGAGCATGACCATATAGTCATGCGGGGTTTTTATACAACGACTTTGCGTTTTTTTTTTTTAATTTTGGATAGGAATAAAAGTTATCCGTGACTTCATATGGCTTAGAAAATATTTTTTTTATCGGAAAAATGCTCTCGTCTCTGGAGGGTTAAGATGGCTGATTTAAATAGGAAATTTGTAAAATTATTTTCATATCACACAATAAGATTTTCAAAAATTGATATCGAAACTTATCATTTGTATTTCCCAAGTTTCTGAATGCTTCAGTGAACTGAATTTTACATATGCAGAGTTTTTTCCTTTTCTATAAACTTCTCAGTCACAACTTAGTTTAACAATGAGTCCAAGTTGTCTGTTTTTGTAATAAAATGTGTCAAATGTTATTTATATCAACGGTCATAATAAATGATAATCAAAAATTAAAACTCGTATGAAGTGGAATAGTACAATAGTACTAATCTAACTAAAAGTGTTTTCCATGCGAATCGTTCATAGATAAGAAAATGCTAATTTACGCGAGCCAAGCTACTTAGACTGCCTTAAAAAACACGTTCGCGAACAAAGCTAGAACTGAAATTGAATTCCCGACTCATTTGCAGTTTCCATCCGTCGCTCAGTTAATATTCGACTAGTAATAAAGTTAATGAAGGATTCAAAATATTGTATAAATATTATCACACAAAGATAGACAAATCAAAACAATAAGAAATTCAAATTTGACACCGTATAAATTTTTTTTATTTTCAAGATTTTAGAGGATGCGCAGCATCGGTGGACCGACCCCTATCGATGTACGTGTTTCGTTCTCGACCTTTATTAAGCCTTTTTTGCATCCGCAGAACTGATATCAACTGCCGTGTCATTCTTCATTTTGATATTGCATAGAATCTCATCGCAGGGAGGCCAACATAAAGGATTAAAACAAGCGACAGTGCTGCCAAATCAAAATAAATTAAATACCAAAACTTTGGCGATCATTGCTGTATATTTAGACAAAAACTGCATAAATGTAACATAGATCGTTATCATACCTGTCAACGGGGTTAGTTGTATTGAGGTTTTACTGTATTTCATTACCTCATTTGTATATATTGAAATTAAATGTTTAATTAAACCCAGGATCACTAAATCCCCCGTTTGATATGTGAAACGTACAATCAGCGGAATTACGTGAAAAACTCTCCTCCCATCGCAAGCGAAGTGTCGCAGCCGGTGATAGGTTTTGTAGATGTAACGTATGTATTTAAAAATGTTTACCTCATACCGTACGCCTTATCTGATTGTAAAAGTGCAGTAGCCTTAACGGCACAATAGACTTGTAAAAATTAGAACGAGAGAACCACAAAATCTGTTTCTCTTGTTATTAATTAATTAATGTGAATCGAACCAGATTAACTGTTAATAATAAAACCAAATTGCGGAGCCGCCGAGACTCTTCCTATATTTTGATGTGATTTAATTTGATTGGTTATTTATATTATAGTAACGGTTTGGTGGATACCCTTGTAGAGTAATCAAATTGTACATTATCATTGAAATATTGAACCTGTCCAGTTGGAGAGTCGGCTGTGACACTGTCGCATTTGAGCTGAATTACTAAATGCAAATTTAACACCAAAAATTATCAATTTATCTTTTAGTTCTGAAGCGGCAGTATTATTCCGAAAACTAAGTTCACCGTGTCAACATACTGTGTCTCAATTTAAAATAGCAACGCGGTTTCACGTGCTTATTGTCGACTCAAAGATTATTGTCAATCCAATGAAATGAAAATATAGAAATAATACTTGTTTAAGTTTTTTTAATCAACTACGCATATTTTAACATGTTCACTGCTGAAAACACGCCTAGCGCGCAATCTACTATATCATCACTGCGATTATTAAATTTACTGTATTCCAACCGTGAAGAAGGAGTATTAAAGACCCCATTACTTCGATGTGTGAAAGGAAAAAGGGGTTAAGTCTTAAATCAGTACTTTTCAGAGTGAAATTTACTGATTCGGCAATGCTGATTCCTCTTGACTTTTATACGCATTTATCTATTGTAGTGATAATGACATATTCAACTCAATTTTTACGATTAGGCATCTCCCCTTTCGCACATGGAATTATTGTCTGGACCACAATAAATTTGAGAATAGCCTGGCGAGTGTTAAATCAATATGCATTCAATCCTCTTTTTACACGAGGTTACGTTCTGTTCAAATCAGCCTTGCAAAGAAAATACATGTATCAATAAAATGTTCCAATATACAGTCGAACTCAGTTATTACGATCACGGATGTAATGAGAAAACATTCGCTGACATTTTAGTTGATGGTTTTCTCCATACCATGAGCTACTTCTTGGGCATGCTGAGCGAAAATATCTGATAAAATGATATATTGGACGAGCTAGTTGAATTTTTTGCACAGAGCACTGAGCCCACCTAAGAGTCTTTTAATGCGTTGAGTGCTTTGAGGGGAAATTTAATAATGAAACAATGAAACGAGCATCAATTTAAAATTTTATAAGAAAAGTGGATTGAAAGAAAAAGTGTGTAACGGGTGTGTAAATAAATTCTAATTTTTGTGTCATGTGATCGCTCCTGATACTTCATGTCTTCGTGTGATGGGTATGTTTGAAAGCATTTAAAAATACCTATTCTCTGATATAACGAGCAAATTCAGTCGGTCCCTTCTGCTTCGTAATAACAAAGTTCGACAGTATAATGACAGCCAGTGCAAAAAGAGGTTTAGATACTACTATCAAACGAAACTTTTGAATACAAGTGAAATGTGCAATTTTTGTCAGTAATCAATAAAAATAGTGTAACCTTATTAATTATATGAAATCGAATCGATTGCCTTTTACTGTTAAGGTTTCAAAGACACGTTCTTATCGCTTGCTTCCGGTGCGTTGTAAATGAATTGAATTTTCAAAGTATCTTTTGTGCTAAATCAAGAAAAATATGAAAGAATCCGACTGTTAATCATCAATCAATCGATATGAAATCACGATTATTTGCGAAGCAAGTACTAGTACCCAAAGACAGTTCAGTCTGTGATTTAAAGCTTGACACGGATGCTCTCGCAGATATCGGCGCTTCCTTTCGTCTCGAGAACGTATCCGGACAGATTGAAAATATATTTTAGAATGCGGACGGTGCCAACATTCTGACGTTAATAATATATTGTATTATATCATGTTTGGCTAATTCCTATTAAGAATAGATGGCGATATAATATATATTTTCACCAGTCTAATAAAATTTACGGTTAATTTGTGTTTTTGTACTCGAGTACAAAAATCGGTCTCGGATGAGAGTTGAATATAAATATTTTAAAGTATCTGAAGTAAAATCGTAGAGACCGATGTCAAAGATTCGATGTTATTAAATAAATTCTGTGTTTTAACAGATGTCTCGGCGATTATTTTTAAGCGACCGTCGTAGAATGATAATCGAGAGAATATTTTTATATAATCGTGTATATAAATACAAAGAAGCGACGCTTTACCCTGTTTTATATGAGAAAATTATAATATGTATAAAATGTAGGAATAGTAATATCATAGACTGACTAAGACGGGTGGCTCGTCTCATCCGCATTTAATTTTATGTACAATGGTGTAAATAGGATACTTTATGGACTCAGCTGTATAATAGTTTCCGTTTAACCTAACGTTAATGGCCTTCATGTTATATAGGTGCACATTGATATTAAAATATAATTTGTTATTTATAAATCTGTTGTTTTTATTACTGCATTTCTTAAAATCCTCTTCGATACCTTTCTTTCCAACTGTGTCTCCTCATGCTAATCGTATCATTCTTTAAAAAATAAACTTACACACAGTCTGAGTGAGTAATCAATGATGTCTTCTTTGGTTTGTGGTGTCTACATTTTCTTCCGCCCTGAATCTGATCCTTAAAACAGGGAAATTGTGTGACTATTCAACTACTGATCCCCACCATTTTATCTTTTATTTGAAAATGAGAGTCAAGAGATTGATTAAATAGATAAACTTCTGTTGAGATGCTCTACATATTGGATATGGTTTTAAAAAAAAGAAGGATGAATATTAAAATTGGGTAAGGCAGGAAAGGTTGAGATGGTTTGGATACAAGTAGATACACTGTTGGAACAAACAATACGTAATATGTCAATTTTGGATTGGCAGTGAAAAGTTGAAATCAAAAGCAGCAGTTTTTTTGTAAAGATTTTATTTAAAATATATTATGCTTATTTTAATATAACTAAAAAATAGCAAACAAGCTTAGCCAAAATGAGCAAATATTTTTTTACAATTGCTCAGTCTGATATTTGAAATGATCACTGATTTTTTTAACATCGGCAGTGCATCAAACAAAACAATTCCTTTCTCTTTCAAGAATAATTTTCAATGTCAATGCTAAATAACGAATTCATCTTGCAGTCTAAAAGACATTCACGTGACATCTGATGTAATTTCTACTATTGGCCGATTACAGATGAAATTAGGCCGTCAAATTTATTTGAAGTCATATCCGAGTTAGTAAGTTATCTATCAAACATTTAAGTAGTATATCAACTTAAAAAATTGTTTAATTAGCGCTAACATAAAAAATATTTCATTGTCATTTGAATGGTGCTTACTACCAATTTATAACCTATGTTCTTCCTCCACAATTTTATAATACGCGATCAGGATTATATTCCGTTGAATGATGATATATTTTCAGTAAGTCAGGGTATATAAAATAACTGATTTACACGACTGTGAAATAAAATTATAGGTTATTTTACAAATCGACAAATTGATTACAGGACAACCTGAAAAAAGACAACTTTTGGAATCCAAAAACTAAACAGGTTTCCTTTTTATTACTTACATATAAACATTGCAAAATGATTGTGTCCGTTGGATGATAGACTCATGGAGCAATTTCCTCATGAAAATTTATGTTTCTCAGAGTGATAATTGCTGACGATGTTTGATTTTATTCACCTCAAATTGTTTTTGCAAATATGTTTATCAAATTATATGGATGAACAATATTGTATTGATTCCATTCTTTCACATTAAGTGCATCTTCATTTAACAAATCATAACATACAATTGTGGAATAAGGTACTAAAAATTATATTTAATTAAAATTCTGTTAATAGATCATTTTTTTTTGATAGATCACATCAGATTACATGAAATCCGACAGCAGATCGGCATACATAATCATGTAACGCCGACCGCCATAGTGAATCTGTTATTAGCCTTCGCTTTTGAAATAAAATAGAAATATTATATATTAAAAAGGCTTATAAATCTTTCAATATGTAATATAAAAAAAAATACCACATTTCAAATGTAACAGTACATAATTTGATTAAAAATATTAACATTTTGTTTTACAGATAGCATATTTACACAATAATTATTAATGAACACATATTTAGGTAATTCTTTTCACACTAGGTAGTCAATATAAAATTAAGCTCCGCTCACATTTCAACTAGCTTTTTAGATTTCCGTACAAATAAACTCGTCGAAATAAATAATACGGAAGCATCGATGGAAACTGACTCTCTTGGTATATTATTTCACAAATGCAAATCTGAAATTATAATCCACATCATTGTGATGATATTTCATAGGTAAAATTACACCTACGTTACAATTTGATGCCGATAAGTTCATTATTATATTCTACAGAGATTAAATAATGTACCAATATTGAAAGCCGGCAATTTTTTTTTAGTAAGTCTGGTGCCACAAACGGCTCACTTATGATAAAGTACAATAACACTATTTTGAAAGTTTATTGCGACACTGCTGATTATCATCCGATTTGTCATAGTCAGGTGATGGAAGACTTTAGTCCGGATATCAGCATCAAAGTATGAATGGCGAAGAGAAAAATAAATCACCGTCTGCCTCCATTTATATCGACTGTGGAAAGGAAAAAGGACGCAACCCACACATAGCAAATTTTACAGGAGGCACAAAAAATGTGTTTTGATGATTTTGGGCGATATGCAAATTATGAAATATACACAACCTTGAAGCTCACGGAGACTTCTAAACTGGTGTTTAATTGACATAATCTAACATTAATTTAAGAAATATTCTAGGAAAAACCTTTTTTCAGTCTTTTTTCTTGGTTTCAATTTTCACAAACTCATCTTTTTTAAACATAAAAGCTAAATTTAGATACTAATTCAACATTTGCAGCTTATATCGTTTTGATAGAACATGTATTTGGTTTGATACATTGCGATTATCGAGAAAAAGCTGTTTTGAAAAAACTATGGGTTACGTCTTTTTTCCTTTCCACAGTCGATATATAGCAGTTTGCTGGAGATTTTTCACAACACTGTAGTAAAGGTACGATTTTAAAAGTCAAATATCCAAAATATTAAAATGCCCAACTCAGCGGGAAGCATTTTAAATATACTCTGCGAGCATTTGAGTGCCGATCACTGACTTCCATATTTAATGATCTATTCCATATTTTTGACCGTGTCAGCTGCAAAAGGAAACTGATAATTAAGCTGATCCTCTTCAATGATACGGTCTATTTGTACTTCAATCGTTACACACTAGCTTGTTGGGGGTGGCACCTCACTAATCTCAACACGCGAGGTAGGTACGCTAATATTAAATTTCACAGCATACATTATGCAGTACAGTATTTCGATAATACGCTGGACCTTTGAAGCTTAATATAGATACTCTCAGACGTTGACGAATTTTTATCCTTAAACTAAAACGAGCAAAAGGTCAGCGTAAGTTATTCAGACATGTTATTACAATACACATAACGAGGATATTAAAAACAAGCTGGAATATTAACCGTTTAATATAACTAGAGATTCACATGTTTTATTTTACAATGTTGTACTGTGAAAACAACAAGTAAAGCGCCGTAGTGAGTTGTATAATTTCAATTGAATTGTATTCGATGCATATAATGAAAATCAAGGTCCACTCTCATCCGGTTCTGATCCCATTTCAAATGTGCGTCTACGAGTCGTATGGCTGCCTATTTTCATTTATTTTTGCATTGTATTTAAATAATATCATAGACAAACATGAAAATACTGGATGTGAAAAAAACTAGCAGTCAAGCAGTCAAAAGGATCAGAACATTCATATTTAAAAGAAGACAACCTCGATTGATAAAAACAAAACATTTATCAGATTTCTTCTCTCACCGCAACACAATCTCAAAAATTTCAATTTACTTTACAAATTTTACAATACAATCGATTTCATCGACACGCGGTTCCAGAAGTTCGTTCACTTAATTATTTTACAACTATTAAAGCTAATTTATCAAGACATAATTATTTTTTTTGAGCAACGTCAATAATTTCAAAGGGTCAAAAAGAATATAGTACAATATGCCAATAATTATTAACATGATAAAACAATTCTATATGAAACATAAAACAATATAATTCAATATATGATTGTTCCCATTCATAGTAGATTTAGGAAATATTAAAAAAAGATTCGTCATCTGAAAAGTATTCGCAGATCATCTAGCCATCGTGATTCCGTCAATGCTTCGCTTTCAATGCAAGCCAACATCTCTTAGATCTGCCGAGTACATCAAATGAACTTTGGTCACCCAGGATGCCTATATATATTATTTTGCAGTAATTTTGTTTTCTATTCCTCTTAGAGAAGTTATAGTGCTTTAGTACGGTAGAGCCTTTGCGGAATAATCAATGCGGCCCTTGGAAAAAAAGTGAAGTCAAATTATAACATTGATTTAACATAATAAACAAAACAAAGACCATATCGGATTCATTCGGTCACTCTAAACTTTCAATGAACATCACATTTGTGTTTTAAGCTGTTGATATTTTACGAAAGAACAAATGACAACGTCTCTCAATAATTATAAGTAAAGAAACGAAAGTGCGGAGAAACATAATCTTCAATTTACTGATCATTGAATTAAAAAAAAACTATTTTACATACCTAAAGAGTACATTTATTATCACACATCTTAATGTCAAAGCTGGCTTTATTTGCACTTTTCATTAGTAAATAAGTCAAGGGTGTTCATTCAATTGAACAGAAATGGCACAAAAAATATTATCATACAACAGAACGCTATAAAGTCGGTAAGGTACAAAACTAACATAAGAATCCTCGCTGACTAGGAAGAGTTGCAGTCACTCGGCTATGCTAAGCTTCGGAATATATCTATCGACATCTCTCAACTCACTTCGAACAAGGTTTTCATTTTATTAGATTGATTTGTAAATGAATTCTGATAAATAAGTCTTGAATTTTACCCAGAAGACTTTAACAATAGAGCAGGTAGCCACGAGTCATTCAATGGTCAACAGTACTAGTTGCAAGAGATTGTATGAACAGCTCTATCTGATAGATTTTGTTTTTTTTAGGAAGAAAGTCATAAACAAAGTGTTGATTATATTATTGATTTCAAATGTAAATAAAAAAAATATTTCTTTGTAACCTATTTAAGAATTAACGCAATATAAACTGTTTATGAAATTTTTGATTCATTATAACATTAGCCAGATTGTGAGAACTCGAGATGGGATAACTTCCTCTGTTTTGCAGATTTGCATGACTGATATTTCAAATATCCAAGGTCGTTGGACTACTACTCAGCAGCTGGTAATATGTTGAACACAGATGGGCCGGAAGATAATATCCGATTTTTGCGGCGGCGGTATTGAAGGATGTCGGGATAATATCATTTCCATATCATAGCGACGCTCCTGTCTCGCTCGAACTGCTCTTCTAAGGAGGTCATGGCGGCTCCGCTGGTGCAGCACATCTCGTCCAGCGAGACCAGCCCCGTGTGTAACTGATTTCCGCTCGTGCTGTTGATGCTGCGGTCCGACCCGTCGCACACGACGGTCACGGGATACTGCAAAATGTATTTCTCGTTCAATTATTGCAAATACAAAATTAAATACCTGAATTTTGACCCTTTGCACTGCTTTGTCAGCGATATTACATAAATGTCCGCTACCAGTTGCTATGGCTAATTCAGTGTAAAAAGTCTATTGAAAAACATTTCGTTCTTTTTACTTATAAATCAGTTTTTTAACCCGCCGACTGCGTGACAAAATGAGTGTGTTTACGCGCTCAACTTTACTAGGCCTAGATTAATCATAAAAAAAATAATATTTTCTCACACAGTGACATCTCTTAGAATGATGGTGAAATACTTACAAGTGACAAATTATAAATATTACCAATATTTCATTGCCTTAAAAAAGAGTTTCACCAGGCAACCAAAACGTGCCGCTATGCAGGGTTAGGCAATGCATCACTGCTTGTAGACTATGTAATATTTTGGGATAAGTTAGAATCCCATTTCAGCTAAGTCATGATTTTTAAAATTTCATTGTGATTTTATATGTTTATGTATGCAATTCCGTTTCATATATACTTAAGTTTGCGAATTTTCTATCATCAGTTATGTGGCAACCTTGAGGTTTTGTGAAAAGTTTAGTTTGTTTTTTTTTCAATAAATGTTGGCACAAACGACACACTGCATATTTATGATATACTTTCAATATATTTCTAAAAAAAGATAAAATTACTGTCCACACAATGCCATCTTTTTGCAACACGGATACACTGTTATATAACCAGGATCTGTAGAACAAATGCAAAAAGGCAATTGCTATAATAGATTACAGGATGAAAATACCAGCAGTGGATAGTCCTTGGATTATTATTTAAATATATCATAAGTATCAAAACAAGCAGTTATCACTTATGCAATTAATTAATAATTATCGTCAACATGTGACATAACGAGCTAATGAGTTTCAACTGATCACATACCTTATATATACGTCTAATCAGGCCCTCAAGCAAGCCAAATTGCACGAGCTTCCTCTCGTTGACACCGAGCGCCTGTGGGTTGAACCTGACGCACAGATCTCTGACCGTTGTTCCATAACTCATCCCGGCGTACATAGACAGGATGCTCTTCAGAGCCGCCGGTTGACGCCCTGCAAAATTATTCAAAAATAAGCCATCTGCAATTTGGATTCTAAGCGGAGAGAATAAAATCAGCGAGGGTGGTGACTCACCGGACCGCGAGCAATATTCAATGCACTGTCTCTGGAGCCCTTTGCAGAGGGCCAGCTGCCGGAGTTTAGGTGTGGCGCAGTACACGGCGCAGTACTGGAAGATAGGGATGAGAGTGACCACTCCGTAATAAACCAGATTCTGTATGCACGCCTTCACCAAGTTCGTTTCGACGTCTGCCACTGCGGCTATTTTTGATACGTGATTGAAACCATCAATGTATGGAAGAATCTGGATATGAAAATTGATTCTGTTATTATGGAAATATATCACTCCCCGTAGTCGGTGAGAGCTGTTTTTGCGATCAGGCTGGTTCAGGTACAATTCCCAGCAAATTCAATATTATTTTTTCTATTTTTATTTGAGATTGTAGTAGATATGGGCTTTAGTGATGTCTATACTTCTCAAGTACTGAAGAAACACAATAATTCAAAACACAAGAAGAAAATAGAATCACCACCCCTTGTGCGGATAATAAATTGATAGAATTGTACAATAAGCATTATGTTTTGTTACAAAATAAAAAAAGAAATAGTATTTCATAAGCTGCACACACGCCGGAGTAGTCGGTATTCATAATTGAATGGGTGTTGAAAAAAAAAGTAGGTACACAATATTGTTTACATTGAAGTATGTCTGAAGGTGATTGCCGAGATTGAATAAGCAGACGCCGTCAGTGCAGAGCGGAAGGTGTGAAAAGTAAAGATTATGAATGCAAAATAACATTGAATAATAATTTGCATAACAGGTCCACTTCTCGCAGCTCAATTTGCATAAAAGATACATAAATTTTCTTAGCAACATATTATGTTATTGTATAAAAAGTGTAAGTGCATAAATGGGGGAAGTAGTCTGTGTATCAGTGCTTCCCAAACAGTGGCGTAGCTATACATTTGGGGACCTCATTCAAACGTCATGAAAGGCCCCTCACGCAATTGCAAAAGTACCAATGTATTTTTGGTTTTTAAATATTATGATAGCTATTTCGGATTATGCCCTCATCAGAACCATGTTTAAACTTATAATAACTTAGCTATATTTACTGGCTTAGAAGAGATACACAATACATCTTCTCATCTACTCTTAACATACTAATTTATATTGCAAATTATAGTATTTAATTTAATAAATTGACTTAAGGCGACTCAGTAGGAATGCAAAACTTTAATTTGACCTACAGCATAAATATTGCACTGACTTAAATAAGTAACCACCACAATACGTATTTTTACAGTATCAAAACAAGCAAAACATTTTTCTATTTCATTACAAAAATAACAATACCACCTAACACACGAATGGGTATTTAGACAGTTATAAAGGTTTTTCATATAAAACAATTTGTATTAATATTAGATATCGACGAAAATCAATAAGTATTTATTTATCTTCATAGCCAAGACTGATAATCTAATTTACTTCCCCAAATATCTGTTGCAACAATTATATGTAACTGAAACTATACGTTAATTATATATTCCTTGAAAATGCTTTATATGAGGTATTGCTACATGTAAGCAACAGTAAGCTATCGTACTAATAAATTAAATCATGAGACGGCTTTTGCTAAAGGTAACAAGAGACGCTAAACAAACCATACAATACAAATTTCTCAAACTTTCTCTTATATATTGAATTATTTTTAATTTTGTATAACCTATTTTTTATGATATTGATTTGTTATGATATTGATGAATACAGTTTTGAAAAATAATTTTGTTGCATAAAAAAGTTTAAAACATAAAAAATATTGACATAATAAGATTAAAATAGAAAAGTATTTAGTTCTAAAAGAATTATAAGTTGCAATTGATAGTTATTTCTGGTTCGCGCTATAGTTGACCATGAATTTAATCCGAAAATTATCTTAACTATGTCTTATCGTGTGAGACAAAAAACTTCGATATTTTTAAATTATTATATGTTAAGTAATCGTTCTTAACAAATCGATTGAACATGTCGCACAGTGACTTCTTTACATTTTTTTATTAATAGCATCTAAAATGTATTGCGGATTCTATTATATATTTCTATTGACCTTTTGAATCTAAGATCCGAAATCTCAGGATGATACATTAGTTCCAGAAAGTGGCGCGTAAAAAAAAGCTCATTTCATATAATTTGATAAATCGGTTTCAAATCCGTGTAAAAAAAGTACCAAAAATGTATGAAAAAACGTAACGGTTTATCCAAAATAATCGAGTAAAAAAAGTATTGGGTGTATATTTTATTGAATGCAAATAGTTTTACTTCAATATTCTATAGTCTAACTCAATAAGGAAGAAACTAAATGAATATTAGACCAGATCAAAAGTAGTCATTCAAATAATTTATATTGAATGCATAGATATATTTGTATTTCTTTATATAATGTTTGAGAACTTTCTTTACTGGCAATTTGCATGTTCGACGACATGCAGGGTTGTGACATATTAACATATTTTCCAATATTTTTTTGTTTCTAATAATAATGTGTTTTTTTTTACGTTTAAACGACGAACTTTGTTTTTTTAGCGAAAATCTTCCCCATCTGTAAGCGGCATAAAACTTTTGAAACATAGAAATGATTCATAAATACTAATGTAAAAATGCTTTTATTCATCTATTATTACTATTAGATACAAATATCTATAGATAGAATCTCTGTTTAAAAGCATTGCCAAATAATTATTTTAAAATACTTATCCATTAAGCCAGTAGTTTCCAACTTTTGTGTTAATGCGCTTCCCTTTGAAAAAAAATATCTTCGCGCCTCCCCATGCTTTATTTTCATATAGTAACAAAGACACGTTTTAAAGGGTAAATAAATATTTTGGACTGTTCGCGCTTCTTTTTACAATAGTCCACGCTTCCAAGGTTGGAAATCTTAAGATCGACTTTTCAATCTTAAGTTTTCTCGCGATCGACTTCTACCATGATTCTTGTAACAATTTTTATTTAGTAGGGTTTTTCCCTTCTTCAATCTAGAAATGTTTATTTTAAATGCGAAATACATACAATTAGATATATTAGATATATGTTAGGTATATGCTTACAAATAATTCAATTTTTGTATATTTTATATTTAAATTGTATATTTTTTCCAAATTCACGGAAGCTTTCGGGATCAAACAAATTATGCTTTGGAGTCAACCGGTCGATCGCGATCTACCGGTTGGACATCCATAAGCTAAAGTAATACTGGTCTTTAGAAGCATCGCTAATGAAAAATACATTATTGTATTATAAATAATAATATTATTTGTCAGCGCTTTGGGCAACCCTAACCCCAACCGATATAGCACGTTTTTTTTGGCAGAATAAAAAAACATTGCTTTGATTACCTCTAATATTCGTTGACCAGTGATTTAATATTTTTTAATAAAACATTGGACGCGTCCACTCCATACCACGTACGATCTCAGACTGAAGCTCAAACTGAAGCATAGTAGGTAAGAAAAGGCATCTCCGAAAAATGGTTACCATTTATTGGTATTATCATTATTATTATTTTTTTTTTGCTTTTAATGTAAACAATAAAATGGTTTTTTATTTCAATTTTTTTTAGAAGTATATATGATACAATTATGCTTTAAAAATCAGTCAGAAAAAGTGGGAAAAATGGTACATTTCAAATG
The DNA here is from genome assembly GCA_030503985.1 of Himalopsyche tibetana. Classification (NCBI taxonomy): domain Eukaryota; kingdom Metazoa; phylum Arthropoda; class Insecta; order Trichoptera; family Rhyacophilidae; genus Himalopsyche; species Himalopsyche tibetana. The sequence goes on from JAPJYX010000006.1 coordinate 19,266,575, forward strand.
GCTGTATAATCATTATATACGATAAATTAGAAATTCTGCTCAAATCACTTTCTTAAACCAATCTTTATCTGTATTTCTTTCTAAGACTTCAAACTTCGGTATCTTATAATAAACTTCAAAACGATCTTCGCGTAAAGTAGTCGAAAAAAATCCAAGTCAATGTTTTACCGTGTAATCTTGACATTTTTACTATTTTCATAAAAAAAAAATGCAATAGTGTAAAAAAGCGTTTGGAAAATGTAATTATTGAAAAAAAAAATTTTTAAGTGAACGGTTCACGAGATTTCGTCGATGGCAAACGATCGATTTACTCTGTTTTCAGGCGTAAAGGTACTATATCCTCTTAAGTGATTAGACAATAGCAAATATAGGGTTATTCAAAGCTGATTAGTTTAAATTTTAGTAATTATTAATAATTAATTACATTAGCGTCTACTAAGGGTTTAAGCAATTGTTTGTACAGAGTTTGTAGGAATTTTGGCTCCACTTTTTGCTGGGCCTTATACGTTGTATGACTTTGCTGTTCAGCTAGAATATTCATCTATTTCAAAAGAAGGCTTGGTTATCCTTAAAAGAACTTCAAATGCGTTTAATAATGAATATTGTGTGCGAGTTATAAACCTGATTGGTGGTCAGATCCCACTGGTCAGGCATGAAGGTCTCTCGGTTGAAGAGGAACATTGGTACTTGATGATCTTGAACCGGAGCAGGGTCCGAGCTCACTCTCACCACCGTCAGATGGGTCGTCGTTGTTCCTTCTGAAATGGAAACAATTTCACTTATAGGTAAATTGAAAAAAATCGCCATCTCATCGCCGATGTATAAAATCCCAACAGCAAACTTTCATCGGCTGTTAGCGAAACTAAGGAGTAAACACCTCCATTTCCTCAGTTATAAAGCACTCTGTGATTTTAACATACCAATAATACAAACGTCTTGAAAACTTTTTTAAAACAAAGTTTTATAATTATTATTGTCCGTGTACGAAACATTGGCGGATCCAGGGGGTTGGCCATGACAACCCCCTGAGAGGAATTTAGAAGCAACCAATGATCGCAACTTTTTTCTATATTTATCATTTTATTATGAAGGATCTATACTCCCCACCATTCCAATACTAAAATAAGAGAGTGCAGCGAAAGTGAAAGTTAGCCCGATCACTAGTCCTGTCTTAACCGTATTGTTTCTATCCCTATTCTCTTGGAAAAGAGAGAGTTTGAGCAACCGAGTAATTCTAGATAGTTCTTGTAGAAAAAAAACTTCTGTTGCGATAGATACCTCTATTGGGAGGGAAAATGCTCGGCATTGTGAAAGAACATGAATGAACAAAAATCTGACACAGTCCCTGCGTTTTCTTTTAGGTTTTGTGACGAACACTCTTGGCAGTGATTGTAAGAGACTTGATTATGAGATGCACTGAGTATTCATGGACAACAAAATAGAAAAAAAAATGCGTTTTACAACCGACGAAATACGGTAAAAAAAAGTAAATAAATATGTCAAGTTTTTTTTGTAGCGTTGTGCCTTAGAATGTTAACAACAAAATGCCAATATGATAAAAAATGATTGAAAAAAGTGCAAGTGCATGCGCAAACATCCTTGTTTTTGACCATGAAACATTCTAATGGAAAAAAATCGACATATTACCATTACTGTAAGTGAAATATTGAACACAATATATATATTATATTTATAAAAATAATTTTATATTATGGTCTATGCAAGCTATGTCTATAGTAAGCAAAATATTACAAGCGATGCTCTTAAATATCAAAAAAAAATGTTTTATATGTCCGTTCCCAATGTGGAGCATATGGACTCCTAATGGAGTTTATCTCAACAGACAAGTTTTAACGAGAATTGCTTGTTATTAAACCTCTCTTTTTTTTTTTCAAAGAGAGTGCGGATATTAGGATATGGCTAGGACAGGAAGTGGTTAGCTAATAGATAATATTTTTTTTGCGAGTATTACAAGTCAACGTGTGGAGCGAATAGACTCCTAATTGAAGTTAATCTCGAAAAAAGTTTTTCTATGAGAACTGCTTGTTAGTCAGTTAGTCGCTCAAACTCTCGTTTTTAGCTATTTTGGCTTCATGCTATCGTCAGAACTGTGGATAGTTACGGCAATAAATGATATACTTTTAATGTTAGACTAATAAAATTGATATAGTGTTTATCTCTTCGTAATTTAGTATATTTCTCACATTTCAAAACATGTAAAACTCTTTTGCTCTGATTCCACATTTATTTACGTGATCACGACGAGCATTTTTAGCTGATCAGTACCATCAGTTGAAAATGATTATCGTGAGCGAAAACAGTCCTAATCGTATAAATAAATGTGGAATCAGTGCAAAAGGGTGTTTTGTTTTTTGAATAAAATACCTTTCCACCAAGTATTGACAGAAAACGTTTTAAAAATGAGTAAACAATTCTTGTTGAACATAATACTCTTTTACTTTGTTGCAATGGAGTTTTTACTAATTCTAATTCTTCTAATTCAATTGAAAAAGTGAGGTTGAGCAACTAGGTAACAAGCAGTGCTTCATTAGGAGGCCATATGCTCCACACTGGAAGCGAACGTAAAAAAAAAATCTAATTCAATCGGTACCTAGCGTAGTTTTGTTTTAATTTTTACGCCTCACTAACGAGGATCGTCAGTAAACAGAATGAAAGTTATTGATCAATCAATTTCAATTACGTCATTCACATTCGAGACAGTAAATCAATACTGCTTGTATTGACTTTGGCGGGCCTCTAATTGATCGACCTGTGCCACTTAGACCCCGACACACATGCACGACGAGTTTTCTCGTTAAATCTTCAATCTATACATTAATTATAAGCAAACAGGTCAAATCTGACAGTGCTGCATTAAATATGATATGTTAAATAGTTTATGTTAGCTATCTGTAATGAGGTCGATTAGATACTTATTATGCCAAATAGATCACGAAATGCTCACTAATTATGCAAAATAAAACATTAAAGTTCACTTAGTGGTATTTAACATCTTATCTAATGAATACAACACATAAATTACTATGATTAAGATAATAATAAATTCAATATTGTAATCTAATTTGTTTTTCTGTTTGTGCAGCAATATTTGCTGTTTTATGTCTGATATATCATTATTATGCACAAATAATCTGAGCAGTTGCTGCGCCTTTATTAAACACCATATCAAGGATGGCGAACCTATGGCACGCGAACGATTTCAAAGTACAAAAAAATTAATTTTGAAGCTGAAAAAATAAAATTTTGATTAAATAATCCGTGAATAATAAATTCATTCCGTTTTATTATTTTTCAAATGTTTCCCAAGACAAACGACAATCGTTTTGAAAAAACATTTTTTATTTTTTCTATTTTGTCGAAAAATTACTGTTCGGGCACGCCACACAATCGAGAAATACTATTTGAGGATTTTTGGCACGCGGACCCAAAGACGTTTGGCATCCCTGCACTATATCATCCTTTTAGAAATCGACTGCGTAAAGGCTAAACGACGTTACCTATAGGTTTTTTTCGATAACCTCAGTGTATACAACTCGATACACATTCCATCAAAAGGATGTGAATTTTTAAAAACGAAGGGCTTGTAAAAATTGCGACCAAAAAAATTTAGTTAAAATATGATTTTTCTGAAAACGATTTCATAAATTAAGTCAATTAAACACTGATTTATAAGGCTCTGTGCACTTGAAGCTTGTGTATATTTCATAATTTGCCTTTAGCAATTTGTTTTTTTTTTGCCTCTTGGAAAATTTGTTATGTGTGGGTATTACTTTTATAAAGCTATACATATGTTAATAAAAACAATAATCCTTTGTACTTCATTCCACTTTATTTAATATGTCAGGACCGGTTTCGCTCATTGCGAGCATTGTCAACTGATAAGAAATATAATTTAACAATGCTATTTATACAAAATTGAAAAGTTATACAATGCCAACTGTTGTGTAAAACTTTTCAATTTTGTATAAATAGCATTGTTAAATTATATTTCTTATCAGTTGACAATGCTCGCAATGAGCGAAACCGGTCCTGACATATTAAATAAAGTGGAATGAAGTACAAAGGATTATTGTTTTTATTAATATAATGCCTTTCCACCAAGTATTGACAGTGAACACCCTAAAAGTGAACTATACATATGTACCCAAGTGATATTTAAAAAGGTTATTAGCGTTTCAATAAAGCGCCGGTCTGTTAGTAATAACTCTAATGAAAAAAACTTGACAACCAATCGTTCCAAAATTATTTGCCCAGACTGTCACCAGAATTGTTTATCAAAACGAAAAATCAGTTTTTCTGCGGCTCATTCTACTATTCATTGGATAGAAATCAGCCGCTATTCCAAATCTATTTTAGGTTTAGTTTATCAGTGCCTGAAGGGTTAACCAGTCCTACATCAAAAACCGTCTATTTCAAAAGAAAGGCAAGGTGAGCAATCAGCGAGTCTCCAACTGAACACACAGAGTGTACGGTGGCACACGATAAATTGATTTTTCATCTGAAGGTCAAACCAATTTATAAAAGTGTTTTGTTATTGAAGCAAAGTGTCAGTAAGTATTTTTATGACATCCATTATTGTAACACATTGTCAAGTCAAGAGATACTGATAAACAAATTATTATCAACATCCATTTCACTTCCAAAATAATAAATGAGAAAAAACAGTGTGCCCGTAAGCGATAGGGAAATGAATGATGGTTCGCCGTCAAAATTGATTAGACATGTCGAAAATTTTATTATGTCACAATTATAAACGCTATTACAGAGACTCGGAGATATTTAGCCAGTGACATGTGTACGAATACTTTGAATGGTAGAATTCTTGAACTAATCAGTGTTATTTTCATTGTTGCAACCACTGGTAAGTTGTCCTCAGGTAAGAAAGAAATTTAAAAATTAAACCATTGTTCTCGCAGTGGTTTTTGAAAAATAAGGAAAAATTTCAATTAAACTTATTTTAACGTTTAACGCTCAAATTGTTTTTCGTATGTGCATAACGGCAACTCGATGGTTTTTGCACTATGAAACATTTATATAGAAAAAAAAAAAAAAGTTTATATCGATCAAATTATTTCTGGAAAGTAGATTTATAATGAATAAAACGTATTATTTTTGTTTTCTTTGCACTTCTTCATCGTGTGGTATTTCACATAGCAGTCTGCAATATGCAATCCTGCCTCATTCAAGCAGATCTCGCAGAATAGTCGTGTTTTCGATCTCCCACCTGATTTTTTTCTATTTGAGCATACTGCACAGTCCTTCTTAGCCCCAGAACCCAGGATATGTAACTTATCCTAATATAAAAATTATCGCTTAGCATTTTACCATCAACCTAGCTGGCGTCGCAAGATTCAGATAACTTCAGATAACAACTGTAGTTGAAATGATGCACTCTCGATTTTTTTGGCGACTTGTTTCTCAGATTAATGTAATAAAAAATTACTATTCATTGTAATTTGATTGAAATCGCAATATGATAATAGCTAAAAATGCTTAAAAAATGACCTTACGGGTATGCAGCCGTAGCGGCGGCACTCGAGTAATACGACAAACTTTCAATGCCGCCGATATGGCCGCACTCGAGTGGTAAGGGTTAATGCATAAGAACACGGATACACTTACACAAAGAAATGAGTGAGCCAACTCATGAGTATTGACTTTGTTATCTTTACATACAATAATGCACCCGCCGAATTCTACCAGCGATTTCCTAATGTTAAAAACATATATGCAACCGCGAGCAGACTGCATAATAACAGGTGTTTTTTTAGAGATCTGTTTTTCCAGCGACATCCAATTTGACAGCTGACTGATTTGGGCCCAGTTTGGTTTGCCATTTCATCATGAATAGATTTACGGCAGAACAACGTTTGCAAATAGTGAAAAAATATTTTTTTCAAAAATGATGCCAGCCAGAACGCTCAAGTCAATGAAGAGTGCTATAGATCCATTACTACTGTCATTTTCGTTCCTCAATTGAATGGGATTAATGTGGAAGAGTTGTGGTTTCAACCAAGCCATAAATTTACTGACGCTGGAAAAAGTTTTGCTAATTCGAAAAATAAACTTCTAGAACAAACATCATTTATAATAAAAATTTACATCAGGTTGTTTGGGTATAAGTTTATCATCGGTAACTGTGTTGATGAAATAAAACTATAGTATTACAATTAAACCAATATTCAATTTAATTTGTAAATTAGTAAACAATCCAATAAATTTACATTGTAATTAGATAAAGCTTTATCAGATGTGTCTTCGAAGGTCAAACTGTGTTAAGTTGATTTGATTTATCACTTCGACGGAAGCTCAAGTAGTCAAACGAAAAGAGAAATAGCAAGAATAATAAGTCTTCTTCATTAAATGATTGCAGCCCTGAGTGAATCGAACAGAGCAAATATTAGCAGAGTGCGTGTACACACGGCTACATAATAACACTTGAAACACTCGAAAACAAAAGGGCAAGGGCTCGACATCGCCGGGAGTGATGGATAGCGCCGCACCTATTTATAGAAGACATAATCAGTCGGTAACAAGATAATCTATCCAATTTACAAGCTGCCTTTGTGTAACACAAGCAGTATCGAATGTAAACTATAATGAAATATGAAGTATGGGCTCCGGCTAATACAAAACAGACCTTTTAACTGTTTGTTACCTTACTTTGAATAGGTTTTCACTGACATTTTGGCATAAAATGACCTTTTGATCGGAAAATGTTGTATTTGCCACAATCTAACATATATATTAATTTCAGAGTCATACATTTTTAAATACAGAAGTTCTTCTTTGGCCATGTTCGCTCCCTATGTGGAGCATATGGCTGCCACGTGACACCTCCATGTTTCCCTGTCTCCCGCCAATTGCTTTGCTTCCTCGCATGATATGCTAGCATCCCTCAGTTCCGCCGAGTACATCCTATGGATAGTACATCCGACGGACGTCCGGGACGCCGGAATCCCACCGGTCGAAAGAAGAGGCAGGTAGGATTAAGGCTTCAAGAGTTCAATCTACACACTTTCTTTCATACAGTAATTTTACAAGCTTCTAAGAAACAATAGGACTTTTTATAATCAAATTATAAACAACATTCGTCTTACAGTATTACAACTCAGTATAAAACTTAAATCTTTCGAACGAAGTCGGGACAACATTCAGCTTAGGCAATCGATCGGTAGCTGGGAACTATCAAACGCATACTACAGACCGAATGTAGAAAGTTCAACTGGACGTTACAACATTTTAAAACTCAATTATTGTTGTCAGTTCAGTGCAAAAATGTTCTAATTACATTTTTAAGCACTGATTATCTCCAGATATATATATATATATTTTGCCATATCCGCTCCCAATGTTGAGCATACAGACTCCTAATGGAGTTTATCTCAACAGATGTGTTTCTACGAGAACTGCTGGTTACTCAGTTGCTCAACCTCTCTTTTTCCAAAGAGAGTAGAAATAGAAGGACAGGACTAGGAAAGGACTAGTGGTTAGCTAATCGCTCTCGATACGCCCAGTTCATAGGATAGGATGGGTGGGAGGGGGGAATTCAAGACATCACATACATCCATGCCTTCGAACAGAAATTGATAAATCGATTGAAAAATCAATTTATAAAACTGTCCGTACTGGGATTCGAACCCGTGCCCTCTGTAGCCAAAGCCAACGACGTTGACCACTGGACCACAGAGGCGGCAAAATTAAGCAAAATTAGTGAAACAATTATGTTCATACTTGCTCATCAATAAAAGTGCATTCTTTCTTTTCAATTTTTAAATATGAACAGTCAAATATTCAAACGCTCGTATCTCAAAACATGGTAAAGTGCAAATAGAACCTTTTCAAAGTAAGGTAACGTGTTGCCAAGCCGTACATTTCACAATACATAGAACAGAAATAATAATATCAATCGATAACAGATAGTAGACGAGCTAGGCTGCTGTGATAAGCGCTATTTGGGTAATCATATTAATACATTGATTTTACAAGAGTGGAAATATTTGCATGCCGTTTCAGCAGCCTATACATTTTTATTTCCCGCAGATTATGCCTGAGATATTTAAAATTCAGAGTAGGGGCTCAATAGCCCCTAAAATACACTTTTTTTTTTGTCGATGTCCGCTCCCAATGTGGAGCATATGGCCTCCTAATGGAGGTATCTCAACAGATTTTTTCTATGTCTATCTATTTAGTGCTATAGATCCATTATTACTGACATTTTCGTTCCTCAATTGAATGGGACTAATGTCGAAGAGCTGCGGTTTCAACACGACTGCTATACATGCCACAAATTTACTGTCGCTGGAAAAAGTTTTGCTAATTCGAATAATACTTCCAAAAAAATATCATTTATAATAAAAATTTACATGAGGTTGTTTTTTTTTTAAATCCATGTTCACTCCCACTGAGTAGCATATGGCCTACTAATGGAGGTATCTCAACAGATTTTTCTACGCGAATTTTTAGTCGGTCAGCCTCTCTTTCCCAAAGAGAGTAGTAGGGATAGAAGGATAAGGCTAGGACAGGACTAGTGGTTAACTAATCGCTCTCGCTACGCCCAGTTATTGAACGATGGGAAAGGTGGGAGGGAAATTAAGACATAACATTCATGCCTTCGAAAAAAAATGCTGTTTGTACTTGGACTCGAACCCGTGAACCCACAACGCTAACCGCTGCGCCACAGGACCCGATACTCTTACACACTGTTATATAGATAGTCCTTTATCGATTTTTTTTTTCATTTGTTGATCTTTACGAAAAAATGTGGAATTAGTAAAAAAAAATGTTTTATTTTTAAATATTTATTTAGCGTGAATTCCAATCTACATTTTCTGATTATTTATGTTGAGATTTGAAGCTGTAATCTTTAAATACATCTTTATATATCGACTGTGGAAAGGAAAAAGGACGTAACCCACAGTGTACCAAAACAGATTTTTTTTTATACCAATGTAATCAACTTGATACCTGTTCCATCAAAAGGATGTAAGCTGCAAACGCTGAATTAGTTTGAAAAAAGATGAGCTTGTGAACATTCAAATCAAGAAAAAGACTGAAAAAACGGTTTTTCCTAGACAATTTCCTAAATGAATATTAGATTATGTCAATTAAACACCAATTTAGAAGTCTCTGTACACTTCAAGGTTGTGTATATTTCATAAATTGCATATGACCCAAAATCATCAAAACACGTTTTTCATGCCTCCTGTAAAATTTGCTAAGTGTGGGTTACGTCCATTTTCCTTTCCGCAGTCGATATGTTTACTTCTTACATGGAATATTTGGACCGCTAACCCTGCAGGCGCGTATGCTTGAAATAGATTTTTAATAGCAGCACATTCGTATCCAACGAATAGCAGAATGATTTGTAAATTATTTTGAAACAAGTGGTCGTGAAGTTTTTTATTTGAAGTTATCACTCACAGACCGGCGCTAAATTAAAACGCTAAAAAGCTCTGAGAATAGTAACGAATATTTTTATTCACCTTTTTAAATAATACTTGGACGATACGATTGCCAACATTGATAAATATACTATCAAAAGTATGCGCACTCAGCGAAGCTGTAAAAGCAAATGAAATAATGACACTTGTATCAATTTATTTAACTAAAATGAATTTTATCTTTTGTCTGTCGGTGGATTGATTTACCCAGAGGTTGCATGCTTTTCCTACAATATAGCAAACTCGTTATTGCATACTTTATATGAGCGCATGCCGCAGTAATATTTTTCCAAAAAGAAAGCATTACCTGTAAGAGTGCACATCTTTCTGGAGTTGAGATCTTGCATGACCTGCCGCATGAGCATCCCCAGAGAACCCGCATCTTCGGACGACGACTGCTTCGACAGCCACTCGCTTTCAATCTCCATCGACAGCTACGAAATCATAAGGTGCATTTTATATACATATAACGTTTATTTGTAATCGTCATTTGAGAATGAATCTCAGTTTCAAAACCAACCCAAAGACCATTTTAGGTTTTTTCAAATTTCGATGTCAACTTGTTCTCTATTTCAATATCTACACCAGGGGTGGGGAACCTTTTCATTTCTAGAGGCCACATTCATTTATCTGATTCAACATAAGGCCACAGTAAAGAAATCGCTGACACCCCCCACCTTTTTCTTTCGACTGTCGAACATATGATGGGTTGATTACGCTCTTTTTCCAAACGCCTGCGTACAACTTTTTGATCAAAGTGAATATATTGGATTATATAATTGTGCATTAATTAAAAAAATATCCGGATTTAATTAATAATAGTCAAAATGCCGCAGGTTCCCCCCCCACTGATCTACACAATTTAAGAAATGTGCTCTCAAAACCTACAAATCAAAATGAAAAGATGCACAAGTGATAGAGCTTCTTTAAAAATATGATTTCTGCTAATCGCTTTTTCAAATGGAGGTGATGAAAAAAACCTTCTTTTCAATCTGTCTTAGTCAAATGGAAACATCCAAAAAGCCCACAGCAGATTTTTGCACTATGCCAACAATGTTTGTTATTGGATTTAGGTAGGTTTTGAAACCGAGGCACTTCTGTATTTGTAGTTTTTTTTCGAGTATTTATTTATTGTTATCTGGTTTTTATACGAAGTAAGATTTTACTAGGTCAAGTGCTATGCAAATATTCATCCGGGAAGCGGTGACACTGCCCTTACCTACACAAAAAATTACAGTCAATGTCCTGACGAAAGTTTTATCAGTAGATAGCTCAAAATTGAAAATAATGTGTGGGTGATAGATAGTATACTATCGCTTGGCGAAATATTTGTTTAAACGGGAGACATGCATAGCAACATAAATCACTCAATTCTGTTATTATTTGTAATGCATAATATAATATCACAACCGTCCTGGAAGAATTCGGTAACATGTTGTTAGTAGATTTTAGCTTTTATGATGGATGCTTAAAAGCCTACTCGACATGTTGCAAATGAGGGTATTACTTGCAAACACGGCCGATTCCAAAATGGTTAAAAAATGAAACTTGAATTTCATTTTGAAAACAGTGTACATTTTAGTATTTTTAGTCTTAAATTACTTTGGAATGATATTTTAGATCTTGTCGAGCCACGTTTGAGACCAAAATTTGTTTTTATCTACTAAATTACATTCATGGTTCATGTTTCAACAACTTTGGAATAAGCCGGGTTTGCAAGTAATCAGATTAATTAACAGGGTCTATTTATTGCCTGCTTATATTATCTGCTTTAATACTGAATAATATCGATACAAGTTTAGTTGTTGAGTATCCCACCACCAACCGTTATGTGTATGCAGCCGCATTTTAACGGCCGCCTTCCATAACGCAATGCGATCAAGAAAAGAATTTATTCCTCATATTTTTGGCCCGATACAGAGCTGCACGGGACCTATCTTTTAACCATGCACTGTTGTGCTTAAAAGATAGATAGAAATAAAAAAGAGAATGTGACTTGCTCAGTCATTTAGTCAAGTGATATTAACAGCTTAACGACCGTGGACGCGTATTTGAGTCTTTGAAAAACAAAGGTTGCTGGCCGGCGGACACATATATGCGTGTAGGCGAAGTATCTGGAAGCTAATAAAATTAAATTTTGTAAAGATATCTCAATTTTCTTACTAATTATAGTGAATTTAGTAAAATTATAATTTTTGCGAATTTTTCGCAAAATTTTATTTCGCCAGGTGAAATTTTATAAAAAAAAACGTGCGGTCGTTAAGCTGTTAAGTATCCTGTGTATCCGTATACTGAGAATCCGCCGTGGCGCAACAGTTTAATCTACTACGCGTTGAGATTAATATCGATAAAGGAAATTGCTGTTTTTGCCAAACTAATATAATAAATGCATTTTTGTTTTAAACCTATATCCACTCCCAATGTGGAGCATATGGCCTCCTAATCGAGGTATCTTAACACAAGTTTTTCTATGATGACTGTTTTTTACTCAGTCGCTCAACCTCTCTTATTCAAAGAGAGTAGTAGGGACAGAAGGATAACGCTAGGACAGGACTAGAGGTTAACTAATCGCTCTCACTACACCAAGTTATTGAAAAATCGGAAAGGGTGGGAAGGAATTTTTAGATGTTACAAGCACCCATGCCTTTGAACAAAAATCAATAAGTCATTCGAAAAAACGATGCTTGTACTGGGACTCGAACCAGTAAAGTCCAGCACGGAATCCCACAACGCTAACCACTGCGCCATAGGACCTGATAAATAAATGCACACACTGAGTCAATCCATGGCGATAGTACCGCACCGTCCCAGTCCGATCTAAGCCCAAATTATTTTTTTTTAGAAAATATTTCCAGTTAAAATTTTTATTTTGATCAAGCATTGTTTTATTAATTACATAAAACTATTAAATATGATTTAATCTGCATCTTTCACTACGATTTTATTTTATTTTTTTCTCATCCACAGAGCAGGAAAGTACAATACAGAATATATTACAGTGTATACGATATACTACAAAATGTTTACAACTATAGCACTGGTGTTACCATGACAACGACGGTGATATCAAATTAATGTATTATTCAGATCTTTTATGGTCTTATATGGCAACAGTGTTATTTCAAACAAACAAAAAAATTGTATTATCAGCAAAACAAAACTATTAAAGCTAGTGGTGGTCGGAACATAAAAATAATGTAAATTTTTTTACCATTTATGTTAAAAAATTATTGTCATATTATGATTATTGGTTTTCATTCTGAATCAAATAACGCCGTTTGCATAATACATTAATGAGCTGTGTTAATTATGTGGCCAGCGGTTAATAACCTTTCTGTGCTGCAGAACATATGTCTGAGTAACCTTTATGTTGCGACAAATTTAAATAAATATAGAAAAACAAAAAAATTAAATAAAATAAAATTGAAGCGATAAAATCAATTGGGTGATAATATAGATTAAAATATTATTCTAGATTATTACAAACAACTATATCGTTAGGTTGCTGCCAAAAGTTTGTATCTGCGATATGGAAGATAGCCATTAAATTTATGTATAATATCGACTGTGGAAAGGAAAAAGGACGTAACCCACAGTTTTTAAAAATAGGTTTTTTTTCGGTAATCACTTGATCATCGTTCTATCAAAAGGATGCAAGCTGCAAATGCCGAATTAGTATCTAGATTTAGCTTCAAAGTTTGAAAAATATGACCTTGTAAAAAATTAAATCCAAGAAAAAAGACTGAAATGAAGATTTTTCTTAGACAATTTCTTTAATTAATATTAGATTATGTCAATTAAACACCATTTTAGAAGTTTCCGTGCACTTCGAGGTTGTGTATAATTCATAATTTGCCTGTCACAAAATCATCAAAATACGTTTTTAGCGCCTCCTGTAAAATTTGATATGTGTGGGTTACGTCCTTTTTCCTTTCCACAGTTGAAATATATATATGTAAATCATTAACTGCAAGATTTTTTAAATGCCATTCAATATATAACAGGTTTCTTTTTGTTGAATTGATTATGATTAATTATTTTGACATTCATTCAAATTATTATAACTGATTATTTAAAGCCATAGATATATTTATTCAACACTTTTTAGGGGTCATATTTCGGCCAGTGTTGGAGGTGAGTCCAACACTCTTGGATGCGGTGGTTCATACTCATCAGTTGCCGTGTCCACAGTATCAAATCGATTCATAGATGATTTGACTATACGGTTACAGCAAGGGTGACTAGCTAACTACATGTCCGTTCCCAGTGTGGAGCATATAGCCACCTAATAGAGTTTTTTTTACAAAAAACTCAACCTATCTTACGAGAGAAAGTTGCTCACCCTCTCATATTTTTGAAATAGTAGGGGTAGGAAGGATAGAATTAAGACACGACTAGTAGTTATCTAATCGCTCCCGCTCTACCCCGTTATTCTATGATAAGAAGAGAGGGAGGGAATTTTTAGAGATCACAAACACCCACGCCTTCAAACAGAAATCAATTAAATGAATGCTGCTGTGAAATTGAGCCCCTTAGTTTTAAAACCGACCTAACTCCAAAAACCAAAATTGTTGGCAAAGTGCAAAAAACTGCTGTGGGCTTTATGGATATGAGTAGGTTTTGAGACTAATCGCGTTTTTAAAAATGCGTTTGCTCTGTATTAAGAGAGGTTTTGAAATCGTAAATTTATTGATAATGTAGATCAGGGGTGGGGAACCTTTTCTTCTCTAAAGGTCGCATTCATTTTTCTGATTCGACATAAGGCCGCAGTAAACATTGACGAGGGAATCTTTGGCCGGAAACAGGACTTTACGGTCAGAATATGTCAGGAATTTACAAATTTACATAAATTCATAGAATTACAAAATTGGACAGAAGGGCGCACCAGAGTAGCCAAAAGGCCGCAGTTTCCCCACGCCTGCTGTAGATATTGAAATAGAGAACAAGTTGGCATCAAAATTTGTAAAAAATCAAAAATGGTCTTTAGGTAGGTTTTGAAATTGAGATCCTCAATTGTGTGATCGATTTCTCTCTGAAAAACTGAGAGTGGGAGAGACTAAGTAATATTTTTTTTTCGACTCAGTGAAATAAATGGATCAGATATGATCTTTTTCCTGACACATTAGAAGTTGGCAAAAAGACCCCTTGATATGTTTCGCACATATTTTGGGAAATCTCATGGAAGTTGGAATTAGAAGGGTTAAATTCTGTATATAATGCCTGAACTAGACTTCCGCACAAGTCATAGAAATGCACAAGACTTATAGGGCAACTACTTATATCGGAATAAAAAAAAGTGTTTACGAACTTACCAAGTACTCGGTGAGCTTCTTGACGACGGGTTCATAGTGAACGGTCCTCGCCCACGCATCGCAGACGAAACATAGGTTGAAGTAAAAAGCGTTCCTGGCATACTTCTTGTTATCTATCCGGACCGGGAATCCCAATATTTTCGAGTCTAGCACCGTCCTGGATGGAGCAAAAGAAAAAAGAAAAGAGAATTACATACAAGAATTTAAATGTAAAAATGAATCTTAATGTTTGAGTGCCATTGCATTAGAAATGATATTCTACATCAGCTGGCAAAATGCTTTAATTTGAAAATATGAAAACGTGCTAAAAATTCTGATTTGAAATGTTACCTTTTTCATTGATATACATACACTGATACACACTAGCGCATCCGCATTGAGCTAATCATTCGAATTTCGTAGAAGTACTGACCAGATGGTATGTGCTAGTGTGGTTGTGCAGTTATTTTGTTTAGTTACCTTTTTACATTGATATACACTGATACACACTAGCGCATCCGAAATGAGCTAATCATTCGAATTTCGTAGAAGTACTGACCTGATGGTATGTGCTAGTGTTGTTGTTTGTATTTTATTTAGTTATACCTATTTTAAGATGTGTGTGATTTTAAGCTACACTGGTCTCTAAAGAAACATTAGGTTTTTACTATGTACGAGCTGAGCAGTCAATATGATAAGCTTTATGATAAGAATTTTAAAATAGTTATGAGTGATTAAAGTATAAATAAAGGCTTTTTCTTAGTTTCGTTACAACTCACAAGATGATATTTAATAAAAGCATTAAGTTGTGTTTTTTTGAGATACCTCCATTGTTGAGGCTATATGCTCCACATTAGGAGTGGACGTGGGTTTAATTTTTTTTAATGTTAAAATTTAAAAGTTTATACATCAGGTTTTTCTTTCTGAACACTGATATAACATTTTAAATAATCTCTATTGAACTTTGAAGTTTCTCTCACTGATAAATCATATCATACAATGCACCCTTAATGTCTACAAAAAAAGATAAGTCAAAAATTATCTCAACAATGGCATCTTTAAACAAATAAAATCCAAAATTGATTATTCATTAATTAGATACTAATTTCTATTGTTTAGTATGGAGTGTAATTAAAACATAAGATAATTATGAACAATTTTAATAGCTAGCACTTCAAAACTGTCATGCCATCAATCATTGCAATTATCCGTAATCGAAGGTATGTAAAACCCGCTACTGCCCGTCCCTCGGTTCTTTGCAAGGCAACTAAGGAGAGAAAAATGTATATCCATAATGAGAGTCTACACTAGCGTTTCTCAAGTATATTAAGTCGGGGAAACCTTTTACATGGGGTACAACAACACAGAATACCAAATTACATTAAAAAAACATCTCAAAGACATTTGAACTAATTAACGTTACATATTTTCAACTATAGGTTTTTTTCATTTAATTCAGGTATGCGCTCTTCTTGTATATCAAATCTCTAGTCTAAGTAAGAAAGATGATGAGGTTTCACCCGTAACGATACGAGAACTAACATTTAATCACAATCTATCTTTATTATATTCAGTGTAAAAGTGAAAGAGAACGAAAGAGAGAGAGAGAGAGAAAATTATTTTGCTATGATCCAAAATCACAACTTACAAAAGTGTGAAATATTGGATTGGTGGAAGGTAATTCAAGACATCGGCTTCGGACAGGAATACGTAAATGGATTGAAAAATAAATCTATGAAAACTGTCCGTACTGGGATTCGAGCCCATGGCCTCCATGTTCTAAGCCAGGGATGGGGAACCTTTTCTTCTCTAAAGGCTGCATTCATTTTTCTGATTCGACATAAGGCCGCAGTAAACATTGACTAGGTAATCTTTGGCCTGTAGAGCATACGGACTCCTAATGGAGTTTATCTCAACAGAAGTGTTCCTACGAGAACTGCTTGTTACTCAGTTGCTCAACCTCTCTTTTTCCAAAGAGAGTAGGAATAGAAGGACAGGACTAGGAAAGGACTAGTGGTTAGCTAATCGCTCTCGATACGCCCAGTTCATAGGATAGGATGGGTGGGAGGGGGGAATTCAAGACATCACATACATCCATGCCTTCGAACAGAAATTCATAAATCGATTGAAAAATCAATCAAAAATCAATAAACACAGATTTACTTTTATATATATTTTGTATATTACTTTTTGCGACATCTCTAGCTTTTCTTCATGCGGCACTATTTAAGATACGCTGATCCACACACACCATCCCATCATTATACAATCACACATAGTCATTTTCCATATACATAATCTGCATGGGAATATTCCACTCCATCCAAACGATAAGTAAAAAAAAATATCTAACCATTTAATTTGGCTACGGATTAGTGGCCGAGCAAACTTTGATATCTCGATGGGCATTTTAAATTTGTTCACAAATATTTACTTTAGAGTTAGCACTACCTGTATTTGATGATAAGTCCACGCCAGTCGTGCACAACTATGCCATAACTCGAGATTATCTAACACTCGAAGGTGTTTGTTTTTTTTTTTTTATGTTGATTTGATTGTTCGTAGATAAACAGTGGAAAATTCATAAACATAAGTAAACATGCACTTTCAACATTCAGATTAACAGCAACTGAGGGCCAATTTTACAATGTGAATTATTTACATGGTTTGATTTTACAATTGTTTTCAGAGCTGCGGAGTCGGAGTCCGGTCCAAAACACCGCGGTTAAAATATATTTAATGATGTGTATTCAATCAAAATAGTCCAAAGTGTTGACATTTCATGCTTGGCTGACTAAAGGTGATCTGATGGTATACATATCGACTGTGGAAAGGAAAAAGGACGTAACCAACAGTTTTTCAAAATAGGTTTTTTTCGGTAATCACTATGTATCAAACTTGATACACGTTCTATCAAAAGGATGCAAGCTGCAAATGCCGAATTAGTATCTAGATTTAGCTTCAAAGTTTGAAAAATATGACCTAGTAAAAAATTAAAACCAAGCAAAAAGACCGAAATAAAGGTTTTTCCTAGACAATTTCTGTAATTAATACGTGCACTTTAAGGTTGTGTATAATTCATAATTTGCATATGGCCCAAAATCATCAAAACACGTTTTTTGCGCCTCCTGTAAAATTTGATATGTGTGGGTTACGTCCTTTTTTCTTTCCACAGTCGATATATACAAGTTAAAATGAAATTATTGAAAAATTTCCTCGTAGTCGTTAATTATTTTAAAGCCGGAGTCGGTGTCGTCTATTTTTTACACGACTCCACAGCGCTGATTGTTTTAAATATTGTGAATTCAGGTTTTCATAAAACAATCAACATGTATCTAATGCTTGAATATATTTTTATTTTCTCTCGACAGTTATTTTTTGAAGCCACGAGTGCTCCCAATGAGCGTATGGACTCTAAATGGAGTTTACCCCAAGGAAAACTGCTTGTTAATCAGTTGCTCAACTTGGGTTTTTCGAAGAGAGTAGTCAGCTAGCTGCAGTAACTGAATTTACAAAAAAACAGAGTTATCGTATACTTTGCTTTGAAAACGGATATCTGCAGTGAATACTAGGGATATGGCAGGAATATGGAGATAGGAGAGCAAACTAACCGAGCCCTAATTATGTCAAAAATAAAAGAGAAATGGATCTGGCTTGAAGATGTGCCGCTGATGCTCCAAGGAAACCCGAATCCTGCTTGCCTCGTCTACCAATCAAATGGATTCCGTATGGATGGCCATTCGGTTTGCGAAATGGGATGAATGTTTTTGGTACATACACTCATACTCATGTAATCTTAAAATAAGTTGCCAAGTGACTGGTCGAACGGTCAACGTCGTTGGCATAGAACAGAGATCACGGGATCAAATTCCAGTACGGACATCTTTTATAGATTGATTTTTGAATCCATTAATGAATTTCTATTCGAAGGCAAGGATGTATGTGATGTCTTAAATTTCCTCTAACCAATCAAATATTAAAAACGGGGATAGCGAGAGCGATTAGCTAACCACTAGTCCTGTCTTATCCTTCTATCCCTACTCTTTTTGAGAAAAGAGGTTAAGCTACTGAGTAACAAGCAGTTCTCGTAGAAATACTTATATTGCGGTAAACTCCATTAGAGGAGTATATATGCTCCGCATTGGGAGCGGACAAGGATGAAAAAAAATATAGTAACTAACAGGTCGAACAATTGAAATCAATCTAAACACATAACGTATATCCTATTCGCATTTCTTTTTTGTTTTTCTCGTAGAAACGATTCGTAAAATAACTGAAGGGAAATTTATATTGCATGGATATTAAATCAATGAAGAAGTAATATAGACAACTTTAAAACATAATTTGAAAAGGAAAAAAAATCACTGAAAGTTTTATAATTTATCATATCCAGTCATTAATCGCTTTGCGATTAATTAGTTTGCAGTATTAATTTCATAATGTTTTTGGACACATTAATTGGGTTTAAACATATACCATTGAATGTAATCAATAAAGTCGACTGCTAGCACAATGAAGACTTGTTAGGAAGGTTATTATTCAGCCCGCCGATAAATTAGCAATTTAGATTCAATATTACGAACGGAATTAAGTATGTGTTTTGTATAGAAATTGCACATTAGTTGAGCTGAAATTGTTTCATCGTTATTGCCGGTCTTTGCAGACATTTTTGCCACTGGGGGGCCATATAATCAATGTTGTTATGAGAAAAGTTTACCATTCTCTTCTTCGATTGTATGTGTTCCGTGTATACGAGGCAAATATAATAAAAAGTAATAACGAGGTATCCAATATGGCTGGTTATCCAGGATGCTGGAATCCGACATGTCGAAAGAAGAGGCAAACTGTGTAACTACTCATCATTAACAGCTGGCTGTCTGGTCAATTCGCTTAGTCAAACCCTATCGCTTTCAACATCCAACGCATCTATTTTTTGTCAGGTGCCATGATTTGCTACGGTCAGTGCATAAACAAAGGTGCCAGAGCCCGAGCCTTGCTAATCTTTTATTACAAAAATAGTTCTTAAAATAAATTAAATTCAATGTATCTGAGGAAAATATTTATGGCAAATTTCAAAGTAATATGCAAAAAATCTTCCAGACATCTTTCCTTACTGTTGGTATATATGGCTGAATGTTGTCCTCTGACATGCGGTTTTCATATTGTTGTATTTTTTATCCATGTCTGAAGCATATGGCTTCCTAATGAAGGTATTTCAACAAGAGATTTTATACAATAAATGTTTGTTACTCAGTCGCTCAAAACCTATTTTTCGAAGAGAGTAGTAGGTACAGAAAGGATCGGACTGCACAATTCACTCCACCACCCGCCACAGCCATACATCTGTGTCCAACAGACGTTCTCCATGGCGTAACGAACGTTATGCATTGTTAAATTTTGTGCTAGGATTGTCCCGGGAACAATTGACCAAGACTTAGTTGGCTTCCACTGAAGTGTGCGAAAAATTGCCCTATAAAAAATGTCCAATTGTATTATAAGTGTGAATCTACTCTTTCTTCATATGACACTGCAAATTAAGTAAATGCTAAATAGTTTGCCCTTGTAGCTACCAAGTCGGAGTGGTCTGTGGGTCCAACAGCTGGTCGAACCGACTTGATTATAGAAGTATAAGACTAGTAATTGACTTATCACTCTTGCTACACCCCGTTATTTCAGGATTGGAATGGTGAGGGGAATTTTTAGACATCACAAACAGCCATGCCTTCGAACAGAAATCGAAAAATAGGGATAAATACATAAAATTAATCCTAAAAACAAAATCTATCAAAAAAGCACTGGCTAAGGTAAGATAGCATGTGAGCGTTTAGTTTTATTCGCATACAGCTGCACATTCACAGGTTTACTACACCTGATGTAAATTAAGTAGATAAAAATTTGGCTGAGTAAATACAGACAAAAAGGAGAATTAAATAGAATGTAAACATAGGAGTTTGCTTTATCCATTTGGTGATTACGAGACAGACGATGAACAATAATAATTATCATATTTGATACACGGCTGATAAGAAAATGATTACAGAAGGCCAATCAAAACAAATGAGGAGCATTTATATTAATTTTAAGAACATAAAGATTAATATGAACTGAGTTCGAAAAACCCTATATTTCTTTTCTGTAAATCTTTTGTGAGTTCACTCTTTGATATGATAAAATACAATTTTACTAAAAATTACAAAACATATAGTTCAGATTACGAGAGATAAAGAATGTTTCACCTTTCAAATCCGAATGACATGCACAGCACAAAAATGCTCTGTTTTGATGTCATTCATATAACTTGATTTCTTATAAAGATTAGATTAGAGTTTTAGTAATTTATATTGTGTTTTTTAATCCAAAAAAAACTGTTGACTAAAAAATACAAATTCATTAAAAACATAAGAAGTTATTTTTATGAACTTATATTATCTAAATGATACTAATATTCGATGGAGATTTTTAGTATTACTGTAAAAAGAAATTGATAATTTCTTTCGACTTATACGAGGCCAAAATGAGAATTCCACCATTCTTGAGAATGTGAATCTAAATGTTCCTGATTATTTTTTGAGAAATCGTGGACATGAATTGTTTGTTCTCCCAAGGTGTAGAACCAACTTGCCAATGGGGATGCCACTGGGGAGAGCTTTAACGGTGTTCAACAATATTGCTTCGGATGTCGACATATTCCACGTAGACGTGGGTGAGTTCCGACGAATACTATTTTTTATGTATTAAAGTAGAGTTCGTCGGAGCTTACTCAGTTGACTTCCTTGCCACTTTTTTTTTTTTACTGCTTTTAATATTAAATTATACTATTTTTTTTTCTCCATTGTAAAAGTTTTAAATTTATAATTTGTCATCCTTGTACAAGTTTAATTAAATAAATAAATAAATAAAATAAATTACCACTGGTTTCAAAATTATTTGCTAAGAATGTCAATCACCAGAACTGTTTTTCAAAATGAATGATCAATTTTTACATCTATTTATTTGTTCATCATTACATATGAATCAGTAACTATTCAAAATCTATTTTAGGTAAAGGTGCCTGAAGGGTTAAGCGTTAAATGTATAGACAAACAGGACATCAAGAAGAGGAAGTGTCCATACAGGGATTCAAGCTCACGGTGCCCGGAAGGTATACACAAATAAGGGAAACTAAGACAATACTCAACCATGCAATTTTTATTTATTCTGGTTATCCTTTATGGTTTTATCCTTGTAAGGAAATATGCTCTCTGCCTCTTAGTATTGTATTTTTAAACATTTATGAAGTAAAAGCAATGATACAACAAACTATATTTAACGCAAGATTAAATAGAATGGATTTTATAAGACAATTTTTTAGAAGAATTAATTATAATGTGTTACATTTTTATCAAATAAATAATAGAAAATGTAGCTAAAAACGTTTGAGTATGTCCTTCACCGTGTCAGAAAACATAGCAATAAAGTTGGATCATCAAAGAATAAAAACAATCCAGAGACTCGTTGACGCTCTACTGACGTTGATTCTAGGAAAGAAATCAACCCGAAATGGAATTTTACGCTCAAAATTATATGGTTACCGATTTGTTTACAAATATTAACATTTTCAAAAAAATCTTTTGCTTATTTGCAACAAAATTCTAGATATATATGTTTTTTTCAGCCACATGTGAAAAAATAATGACAATTCAATAACAACGTATTTTATAAATATATAAACTGTATTTGTATAAACGTCGATATTTTTACCCTATTATAATGGAGTTCTACCAAGTAAATGCCAAATCAATAAATAAGAATGACAATCTTAACATTAATAGCCGATAAGGTCCGTCTGTAAAACGTCCGCAGTAAGGTACAGACCAATGATTTCGATTTATTCTGAACAGCACATTTTTGAAATGTTGTTCTATCCAATGGGAGCGGCTTATTTTAAACAGGGCGTGAATGTTCTGATATCGCCACGTTTGAAAATTCGATATTTCTTGGTGTAGAGCTAAAGTATTGTATCACCATACATCATAATATTCGAATAATCAAAGACTTTAATTCGACTATTGCAAACTATGATTATAGGGCTATCGAAATGAATCGTTTGATCGTGTGAGTCGATGTGAGACTAATATTTTTTGGAGCGGATTTGATCAATTGAATCATAATGATGAATCTTTTCACGTCTGACCTTGAAAATCTGTTAGAATTCTTTAATACATTAAGAATATTCAAATTATGATATGGATATATGATAGAATAATATTTTGCTTTTTTCATACACTTGGACAAAATGTGCAACTGATTTTTTATTGAAAAATTGGATTTGATCTTTTGATTTTTATTGGAAATAATTGTTAAATAAATAAAAATAAAATAAAATAAAATAAAATAAAATAAAATAAAATAAAATAAATTAAAATAAAATAAAATAAAATAAATTGAAATAAATTGAAATAAATTAAAATAAAATAAAATAAAATAAAATAAAATAAAATAAAATAAAATAAAATAAACTGAAATAAATTAAAATAAAATAAAATAAAATAAAATAAAATAAAATAAATTAAAATAAAATAAAATAAAATAAAATAAATTGAAATAAATTGAAATAAATTAAATTAAAATAAAATAAAATAAAATTAATTAAAATAAAATAAAATAAAATAAAATAAACTGAAATAAAATAAAATAAAATAAAATAAAATAAAATAAAATAAAATAAAATAAAATAAATAAATTAAAATTAAATTAAATTAAATTAAATTAAATTAAACTAAATAAAATAAAATTAAACTAAATAAAATTAAACACAATGCAACAAAAATCTCCCGTTGCTGGGCAACGGGCTTACAGCTAGTCTATATATTAATAGTCGATAAGGTCCGTCTGTAAGGTGTCCTCGACCTCCCAGTCTCCACTTTTTTAAATAAAATAAAATAAAATAATATAAAATAAAATAAAATAAAATAAAATTAAACACAATGCAACAAAAATCTCACGTTGCTGGGCAACGGGTTCACAGCTAGTTTATATTAATTCGACTACATGATACTCGCCAAAGTGTTAAAGTTTGCTAAAGGGAGTTCAGCAATATGTAGATTTTTGGGGTAGTGACAGATGATAAAAAATCAACAGTCGTTTATCACATTACTATTGTACTTGGCAGTGATAAGGAAAATAGAATGATAATTCATAGTTTTGGCTTGCGATGGTACATATTTACGCAAAATAAAATATTATGCCAAGTTACGAAGATTCAAAATAAGTATTCTTCACAGGGACAAAAAAGGGATAAAAATTATTCACAACCCGTTTGATGTGAAAATCAATTTTGTATTCATTAAATTCGAAAAGTTTTTGGCGCATACATCTGCCAACCACAAAACAAGATGGATGCAATTTAAAATTTAAGAAAGTATTAAAAGTGAGTTCTAGTAAAGTAATAACAGCAATGATTTGCGCATTAATGGTGTCATTTTGAGTAATTGATATCTGAATGTAATATTAAGACCTTTGGTTAAATCGCGACTTTTCAGTTGGCAAAATGTATGGTAAACCGGAGTAATTTCAAAACATTTGTTTGTGTAAACCGAGGTTGTGGAGTAATGAAAAAAAACCGGGACTCCAGCATTTGTAAATGTTTAGAATTTGATTTAAAAAAGATGCAAAATTATATATCATCAAGTCTGCATATTTTTTAGATATCTAATGCATGACCTTGTATTTCAATTTAATTTTTAAAAACACCGCGACTCCACAGTCATGGAAAAGCCATATTTAACACAAAAATTGTAAAAAAATCTCTTATTGTTTTCATTATTTCATATGAATTATAATACTTATAATACTTTTGAAATATACAATATAATATATTATTTTAATGGAGTTTTTAACCATGCTGTATTTGCGATGTTTCTAGTTTTATATATTACCCAATTCAACAAAAGTGAATCATCATTAATGCTTTGGTAGAATATATGTTATGCTATAACACTTTCATGCTCTAAGTAAGGTAGCTGTAATTAAGATATGTGCGAGAAATATGCTAGAATATTTTTTTGCTACCGGGCACGTCATCTATAATAATGGTTTTTTAAATTATCCATGTCATTAGTTTTTTGGTGATAGTGTAACCGCATCATTACCAGTTTTAATCAATTTAATTAGTGGTTATAGCGATTTATTATTACATTTTAAATGCTATTTCTTCTTTACTTTCTCATTTATAAGGCAAGTTGTAAAATCACAAAGAAAATTTTTGCAGAGCACAAATTCGTTAATAATTCAAAAAAAACTAAACTTTATCACTGAACCCCGGAAATTGAGAATTTAAATATTTATAGTATTGATAATTTTCAAGAGCCAAGGCACCAAATATTTAAAATCAACTCAAATGAAACTTTTTTTTGTAAATTTGCTCGAGGTCAACCCAAGGAGAAATGACATCACATACACCCATGTTCAATGTCTCATATTCAAATTTTAAAAAATCTAAATTCGATAACAGCTCTGTCAGGACTCGAATCCAGACATATCTGTATGCTAGGGCAATGTTCCTACCACTAGACCACATATTCTGATTTAATGTTTAACACAGTTGGATTTGAGCGATCTTTACATATTATATTGTGCAGTATTTTACATAATATCAATATAATATAATATTTTAATAAATGACGATGTTATTAGCATCTGAAATAATAGAATTTTCGTAACAGGTCTAAATCAGGCATGCACAACCTTTTTCTTCTAGCAGGCTGAATAAAACAAATTATGATGGTTTCAGGTAGCAAAGAAAAATTAAATTTAAAGTCGAATATTTACACATAAAACAGCAATGTAAATAGGATGAATGTAAGAATGGTTTGACTGTGCTATTTCGAAACCGTGCGAAAAGAGAATTAGGTGTGTTTATTTACAAAAAATGCTTTTGTTGTGAAATATTTAGGTAAAAATGTTGTTTTATTAATTCAAAAGTAAATGTGATATTTGTCTCTTTAAATTTCAAACTAATTCTTGATAATTTGAAGTATTAAGTTGCAAAGTCGAAATCAAATTTACTCTGCTTCCTCAAAGATAAAACTTCTCAAATTTGTTAAATTCAATGATTTATTTCTTAAAATATGTAATTACTCTACACATATTTAAATTTTAACAGCTTAACTACCGCACGTTTTTTTTATAGAATTTCACCTGGCGGCCGGGCAATTTTGCGAAAAATTGTAATTTTACTAAATTCACTATAATTTGTAAACCAATTGAGATATCTTTACCATATTTAATTTTTAGCTTTCAGATACTTCGCCTATACGCATATATGAGTCCGCCGGCCAGCAACCTTTGTTTTTCATACACTCAAATACGCGTCCGCGGTCGTTAAGCTGTTTAAGATGAAACATTCGAGGGTCACAAAAAATTGTAGGCCGTAAGTTGTGCATCCCTGGTCTAAATCCTAAAATATATATGATAGAGTTTTCTCTGTGATTATTGGACGAAAAATGAAATGGGTCACACAGTCTGCGGACGTTTTAATAATGTGTGTATCAATTTATTATTCTTTCAAAAATAATAATTTAAAAATACATTCAATTCAACATTAAAAATAAAAAAATAATATAAGCTACCCACGTATGTACTTTTTATTTACTTGATAAATGGTATGTTCGAAAATAAATATAAAATATTTGTTAGCAATGGAGTAAATATTGTAAGTACATATAATAACAATCGAAACACAAATAAAGCTGGATATAGTATACATGTATACGTTTTCGAATAACTTATTTATTTATAAAGTTGGTGAGTAAAAAACGTAAACAATGTCGCTTAAAGAATGATCGGAATTTCTACACATCGAAAGCAGTTATTTCTGGACGGAGCTTTTAAAATATTTTGAATAGGAAAGCGAAGATATAAATACAAAATACTTACACAGTCAATGTACATCTCTGCAACTGGACCTTTGGAATAATATAATGACTGACGTTATCGAAGATATCCTTCGATATGTAGCCTTCAGGCACTTGACATGTAATTTTTGGCCCAGCTGTGGGATGGAATTCACACAGAAATATGCATCTTATGGGACCTTCTTGTCCGCAGCCTTCGTAAAACTTGCAATTTACGTTCATTTCAGTAGGCGTGTCTTGTCAACTTTCCATATCACTCGAAATATATATCACACAACGCAGCGCATAATTTGAATAACTAGATTGTTTACATGCAACAATAACAACTCGCCACTACCGAAAGGGGGACCTTGAACTAATGAGAATATTGCCCGCACGTGTATCATTTTTAAATAATATTTCGAATCGAAGATACGTACTTATCTCGCTCACGACATATTAGTGTTACCATAGACTGTTTGTTATTTAAATGGCTCATCTATTACCGTCATTTTGACTACGAGTCACGCAACGAAGATAATATAGAAATATTCGTGTAAATAGAGCTTAAAAATGGAAATATTTGATGTTTGTATTTCATATCATTGCTTAAGTATTACTCAAGAAATGTCACACAAGTGTCTGGTTGAAGCATTAAAAAGTCTATGGTCAGTGTAGTAGACCATTACAGAGTTGTCTCTGGTAGCTGTCAAAGTGACATTGAATGTTTTATATTGTATTTATAGGTTTCATCTTCGATTTTATCAATAAAATTATTATTATGGTTTTAATATGTTCATATTGGTAATTTTGCCATAAGCCCTAGCGCGGACTATTGGGGCGAAAAACTTCACAGACTAAGCTAAAAACAACGCCACGATTTAAAATATTCATTGAAGCATCCCGGAAGCACGTTAAAATCACACATTATTATGAAGAACACTGATAAATAAATTGGGTAATTTTGCCATAAGCCCTAGCGCGGACTATTGGGGCGAAAAACTTCACAGACTAAGCTAAAAACAACGCCACGATTTAAAATATTCATTGAAGCATCCCGGAAGCACGTTAAAATCACACATTATTATGAAGAACACTGATAAATAAATTGGTAAATATGTCATTTAGTAGCACCTCGACTATTGCCGCGCGCGCGGCCATTGCGAATATTGGAGGCGAAGATTTCGTATTACGTATAATTTATCAGTGTTCTTCTTTTTAACGTGTAGTTTTAACGCGATTATCAAGCCCTCAATAAAATATTTTAAATCGTGGCGTTGTTTTCAGGGTAATTTTGTCATGAGCCATAGCACGGACTATTGGGGCGAAAAACTTCACAGACTAAGCTAAAAACAACGCCACGATTTTAAATATTCATTGAAGCATCCCGGAAGCACGTTAAAATCACACATTATTATTAAGAACACTGATAAATAAATTGGTAAATATGTCATTTAGTAGCACCTCGACTATTGCCGCGCGCGCGGCCATTACGAATATTGGAGGCGAAGATTTCGTATTACGTATAATTTATCAGTGTTCTTCTTTTTATCGTGTGGTTTTAACGCGATTATCAAGCCCTAAATAAAATATTTTAAATCGTGGCGTTGTTTTCAGCTTAGTTTGTGAAGTTTTTCGCCGCAATAGTCGGTGCTACTTGGTGCTACTGAATGACATATTTACCAATTTATTTATCAGTGTTCTTCATAATAATGTGTGATTTTAACGTGCTTCCGGGATGCTTCAATGAATATTTAAAATCGTGGCGTTGTTTTTAGCTTAGTCTGTGAAGTTTTTCGCTCCAATAGTCCGTGCTATGGCTCATGACAAAATTACCTTATTTAATTATAACTTAAAAAATTATATAAATATATTTTCAATAACAATAAATATATTTGAAAGGTTTTTGGTTGTTTTAAAATACAATTCCTATTACACATGTGTTTTCAGTT
This sequence comes from Himalopsyche tibetana, assembly GCA_030503985.1. Lineage (NCBI taxonomy): Eukaryota > Metazoa > Arthropoda > Insecta > Trichoptera > Rhyacophilidae > Himalopsyche > Himalopsyche tibetana. The sequence continues at coordinate 19,295,155 of JAPJYX010000006.1, forward strand.
AACAATCTTAACTCTTTGACGACAGAGGAGCGCTATCAGGATCTTCAAGCTCTTCAGTTGATATGTAGAACATACATAATATGTTGACTTAAGAAAAAAAATCATTTTCCTTCCAATGCATGGATGTTTCAATCTTTTTAACCTTTCCACTGTGTATGACCGCTATGCATGTCCTAGCGAACATGCCCTCAGCGCGCGTGACTCATATAGATGTCATGGAAATTTCAAACCCTATATAAGAGCTATCTATTGTGTTAAAATTGTATAACTTGGTTGGAAATATTACTAAATGTATATTTTACCAAATTCAATAGATATATAGGCTAAAATAATTTATTTCTGGAACACGCCGTGAACATACGTCACCAATTCAAGATGGCCGTTGATTCATGGCGTTTCTCGTAAGAACTGTGCGCCACGTATTTACAAAATATGCATATATTATTATATTATTTGGGATAATGTAAATAAGCGATCGACTGCGGGTAAAATTGAAATTGTTCCGAGAATTTAATATTATCAGCATGGTATGGTGGTGGCAGAGTGTTCTCGGTCGCGCGTGGCGGTATTTTGCAATATGGCGACATCACCCCTCAATTGTATGAAGAATGATTATTGTTGAATATAACCGAAAATACAAAAATATATTTTATTTTATTATTGAAAAAGTTACTTTGGGGGGCAATTACAACCTATATTTATAGTCGAAAACGCGATAACAAAATCCGCAAAAAAGCAGCCGCGTACAAGGCATGCTCGCTAAATTTGGTGACGCGGGCAAAGGGTTAAAGGGTCTACTTCCAGTAATTTAAATCATTTCTTATCGAGCCGCAAACAACAGGGTTAATTATTTCAATAAATAAACCAAACATTTTCAATGTAAATATTGATTTAATTTTATTTTGTAATAATAATTTAACAAACTTTTTTTATATACATAAAACTATGCTATAAAATCACTCGTTTAGTAACATTTCCGATATATTCAAACGTTTATCAAAATAAGAAATCAAATACAATCGAGATTTATAAATAGACATAACATTTTATATCTTATGTATGTATATAATGTCAATGATATTCCTATTTAGGGATGGTTAAAGATATAATTTGAAAGAACAGTACCGATTCAACAGTTAAAAATGCACTTTCAACATAGACTTAGACTGTCTATGAGCTCTTCAAGATAGAGTCACTGCATAATAATTTGCATTTGTAGCAGGAGTAAGGTGAGGAATGGTAAATTTGAAAAGAGACAGAAAATATGATCTTTACCAACTCTTGGTGAGTAAACCATTCTTATAAGGATAACACAGCTTGTAGTACAATTTTCTATTATGATTAAGTTCAGATTCACCAAGAAGGGAGCATTTTAAATAGATAAAGCAAAAGTCACTTGTTGAGCAAAACCATTCTCAATATTTTTATTGAGTCGCTGAATAAGTAAGTACATTGAATTGTGTTTTACTATACATCACTTACTTCTGAAGTAGAATAAATACTTTGATGAAGTACCAGTGTAAAGGAATCATATTTAAATCTTTCTCCGTGGATTGATTATTCCATAAATGCAACCTACATAGTGCGGACAACTTTAGTTCACACGAGTGTGTTTGCATTATCATATCATGATATGTTTTAATACAAATTGATTAGGGGATATTTGTATACCAGAAATATTGCTAAATCAGTGAAAATAATAATAAATTCTTGTAAAATCTTATCTACTATTAAGTATTTATTCACAACATCGTTCTATAAATAAAAGTCTATCTCGAATTCCAAAAAAAAAACATGTGAAGCGTTATTCTTTGCTTTTTAATTAATGTTATTGTAATGGTTTACTTTTGCAATCAATATTTTTTTAAGCAATCATGATTGAATCAAGTATTTGAAGATAATTTTAAAATGCAGATACATAATAAATATGTTGTAAAAATTGACAAATTGAAATGGATTTTGCCAAAGACATTGGTTTGACTGACTTTTAAAATTCATTTTTACACACACCATTTACATGTTCATCTAAGAGATATTGTTTAACATCATCATCTTTCGAAGACTTCCTCGCTTATAAAAATCTATATAAATAACATTTCATCATCTTAAGTTATCACTAGGAGGCATATTATGGCATTTAGGACATCATCAATGCGGCATCAGGGTGCGGCAACCTGCAAATAGAAAAGGTAGTACAATTAAGCTACTTGTTATTTGGGGTCTTAGTATATAGGGCAAATATATAAAAATAACCAAAAAGTAACAGTTACAGCCAGTGGCGGTTCCTGACCTGAAATCTTGGGTGGGCTAGAGAAAAGCATAGCATTGTATACTATTTACGAAATTTTGCATGCTTCCACTTCATCTTATACATTAACCTTTTGACCGCGGCTCGGATCCAGATCGGTTCAGATTGGGCTGCTATAGCAGTCAACCGCGGTCTAAGGGTTAATCTACAAGCAAATTAACAAATACTACGACACTACTGCAAAGCATAAATTACTTGGGCTTAGCCCACCTAGCCCAGTACCTAGAACCGCCATTGGTTACAGCTGATTTGGATTCAGTAATAGGTGCAACTTTTTAAATGCCTACGTGACTGAATACAGGCCATAAATAATAATGTGAATGCGCGTGTACATGATTGTGTATTAAAATTTAATAATACATAAGGACTCCTAAGGCAGAAAGTGGTAGTCTGATGGCGCATAAACACTGCTCCTTGAAGAAGAAGTCTTGGGTTGAATTTTTGCAAGATCATGTATAAATAATTTATTGCTGATTTTTTCAATCAAATTTCTGATTTAAGATTGCGAGTATGGATGTTAGTGATGCATTTTCTTCTCGAGTTGTCTCAGGTACTTTTGTACAACTCCTTTGATTTCATATTAAGCTATTTCAATTTACAAAATAAGATTAATTTGTGTACACCTTTACGCCGAATGTAATGATTTTTATGCTTGCTCTCTACTTCTTAAGATTAATACTTAACACTGTCAATATCTTAATACAGAAAAGAGATGAGTTTTCACATAATTTCTCATTACAGAATTTGACATAGTATAATAAAAAAGTCTATAATAGTCAAATTATGAATTAAATTCTATTAAATAAATAAAAGAATGTTTACCACAACGAGGTTTCCACTTTTGGCTTTATGAATATTAGCCTGGGTTCCTGTTGTAACTTCGATTAGTCCACCCTGCTTCCCGCCGACTAGATTGTGTGTAATTCTGGAAAAAATGGTTATCATATAAAACTGTGAGTACACTTACATTTAATACGTAGTTCTCATTCAATGCTGTTGTGAAAACAACACTTATTTTTGATATATCGCAATAATACAAATAAAATCATTATTATTATGATTAATTAACTCTCGCAGCTCGGAGACTAGAAAAATACGTCTCTACCGATGGGGTTCTTTTTTGACCCCAATGGTTTCCTCATTATTGGCCTTATTCTTATGAATTTCAAAAAAAAAATAGTCTAAGGGCTTTAAAATATCTCTCTGCATCATTCCTCATACATTTTTTTTATTAAAATCTGTGGTTTTTTAATAAATTATCATATTTTAAGTTGCGCGTAAAAAAGACGTCATCCCAGCACACATATGAATTGACAACTGACGAGTGTTCTCAGCTATCTTACGGACGATCGTTATCGCGGGTGCTTATCGCCTGATAGCGTAATCGCGTTATCACATACTTATATAAACTACAAAAGTTCCAAAAAACTATGATATATGAATACCTTAATTATAAACATTGTATCACCCATATTAAAATAGATATTTAAGAAAATGTTGGTATTGGGGCCGCATTTCTTGAGCTTAGAACCGGAAAAGTTATATTAGGGGGACCGGAAAGAAAACCATTATTTTAACATCATGAACATTTATTGATTTATTTTAAACAAATTATTTAATTTGTTATAATGTATAATTTACATCGTTATCTAGGACTGTTTGCCATCTTTCAGGCAACTTTTTAATTCCCCTTCTACAAAAACCTTCAGATTTTGAGTTGAAATGTATATGCAAGTAATTTTCAACGTCCTGTACATTTTTTTATCCCTAAGTGATTGATCCATCGACCAAAAAACATACAAATCAGAAGGGCCAAAGTCTGGCTAGTATGAGAGATGCTTAAAATCTTCAAAATTTAAATTAATATTTTTTTTATGGGTCATCTTTGCAAATATTCACTCGCACATTTTTGTTCATATTGGAGAGCGCGTGAAAAACCCAAACACCTATCCGGTTGCATTTGCTGATTTTTTAAAAGTGATCTCGCACTGTAGACTATGGACTAGCATGTTTTTGTGATAATTCCTCAGTAGTCAAACGAGGATCGGCTTCCACTGTGGCTTTCAAATGGTCATCGTCCAATTTGTATGGGTGCCTTGATTTCGGGGCGTCTGCTAAGCTTCTTTCATCAGATTTAAACCTTCATAACCAACACTGGCATCGGTTCACTTTTATAACTGCTCCATAAACTTCAAAAATAGTTTTGGTTGTCATGGTCGCACTCCAAGCTCGATCGTAAAAAAGTAGCATAAAATACCTTATGTGATGTTCGGTTGCTTCCGGCTTGCTTATTTTGCCCTTAACAATAAAAATAATTCATAACCCAAAAAAAATAATGCCAAGAAGTACTACTGTCGAATGGAACACTTAAACAGATGTTGACGTGCCCATGTCCAGGTACAGACTAATCTCAAACAAGGCATGTTAAAAAAATGGTTTTCTTTCCGGTCCCCCTATTATATGACGAGTACTTACGATCCAGTATCCACAATGGATACAGTTGTTGGTGTATTTGTGACATCTAGGATTTTCATTACCGCTTCGATTAGATGAGGGACAGACAGGATCAAATCTCCCTGATAACAAATAAGAATATCTTTAAGAATGTGTTTGAGAATTCGCTGATTAATTGAAGTTAATATTTGCAAATAAATTTGAACTTCATTTTGTAAAACAATATACATCTCAAGTACGATCATTAGTATTTTTAGTCTTACATTACTTTGGAATGATATTTTGTATGTTACAAAGCTAAGCTTAAAAATGGTTTTTAAAAATACTAATATTTAATTTATTTTATCACATTCATTGTTCATGTTTCAACAATTTTGGATGGAGCCTTAATTATGATTTTTATATGTTGGAAAGTTAAAATTTAAATTAAATATTAAATTTAAATTAAACATACAAATTGACTTCACGGATGATATGATCATAACATGGTAATGAAGATTTGGACTTGGACTAGGCTTGGACAAAAGTTTCTCTACAAGAACTGGTTGTTGCTCAGTTGCTCAGTTGCTCAACCTCTCTTTTTAGAAGAGAGTAGAAATAGAAGAATTGGACAAGGACGCTACTAGTGGTAAGCTAACATCTCCATTTATGCACTATAACTATTGGTATAACTATAGTGTTCTATATATCACACTTATGAGATTGGATAATGGTTAACGAATTCGATTTACATATTGAAAAGTGTTATTAAAGTTATGTATTGTTTGTTTTTAACAAAACCAACAGAATTAACTTGATGTATGTTATGTTCAAATTATGTAAAAATATACAAAATATGGCTGAACTTTTCCACCAGTCGGTTTTTGACTTAAAGCCTTCTGCCAGTATACCTAAGATATTTAAGTTCTGCTGAGCACACTCAATTGATAGTATTATTTTAATTTGAGAGGCTATTTTACAGCATCACAATGGAAACAGTTTTACCGAGAGATTATTAATGTAAAATTTTACCTTATCTTTCTTAAGTTCGGATGGGATCCTGACAACGAGGAGATTGTCGCTTTCACTGGTGACGGCGAATTCTAATTTATCCAACGGCAGCCTGTGTTTCAATTTGAATTCCTTCTTGCCGTCTAGTAAATAGAAAGCTTTATTGGTGACGAGAAGAACTCTCTCGCGGGGTTTGTAGCCGTGACGATCATACTTCTCGACAACCGTTGAATACTGTAAACAATATTATTTTTGTACTCTTAATGTAAGTCTGTCACCAAAGAAGATCATTTAGACTCCCAATGGAACATTGTTTAATTGTTTTCAATTATGCAAATACTATTTATCATTTTTATTTTAAGCAACCGTTATAGTTTAAATTTATTTTAATCAAATAAATTTTCATTTTCATTTTCCTAACATTTACGTTCTGGCCCTTTCAAAGTTTGCTAGCCCCATGTCTAAAATTAAACATTGAAAAAAAATCACTGCTGCAAATTAATTAGATGAGTCTGTTGGGTGTGTGGGCATTATCAAATTTCTCCAAGATGTGATAAAATAAGTGGCCATTAAAATTATTTGATAACTCTGAATACCTTCACAATTTCACCAGCAGGTAGGGAAATGGCAACAAACTTCTGCTTGAGAGTTTGCTGTTCGGCTGTAAGTCGTTCTTCTTTGAACCAAGGCGCCAGACTCTTCGGATAGCTCTTTTTCTTACCTGAAAAGAAAACCAATAAATAAAAATAACAATTTCTTCTCAATCCTTTTATGAACATCATTGATTTGTATATCTGCCGAGGAAAAATGTCTCACCTTTAAAAATTTTCTCAGCCAAGACTTTCAGAAAGAATTGATCCCTCTTTTCAGGACTCAAGGCTTGTCTGTATTTCCGGGCGAGCTGGTTTCGGTACATCTTGTGAAGATGGGCGGAAGCTTCTTTGCAGGCGAACGGACACGGAGGCCATGACATATCGAGGAGCTTAGTGGGAAGACGGGTAGAGAGTTTTTTCAGCCAGTGAGATTTAGCTATTTCGACAAAGTTTTTGTTTTCTGCGTTTGGAGGATCGTTTCTTGTAATGAATCCCTATAATGAAGATTATCGTTGCTTAATAAATAATTTAAAAAAGCTGTGATTAATTATTTCATTTAGCCTGCCGGTAACTCGAACATACAATTTTTTTAAAAAATAAACTGACCTTGATGAACTTCCTGATTGTATCGGCTGCCTTCCTTCTTCGTTCGCGTTCCCGTTTTGCAAGTAACATTCTCACCCATTTCTGGATAATAATGGCGGAAGCTCTCATCAATAAGTAGCGACGCCTTTGCACTAAAGCCTTCCACTGACTCTGGATAGTAGAAGCGATATAATTTTTCTTCTCTTGGAAGTCGTCTTCTGTTTTAAACAGGGTTTTTGGGAAGCGGATGAACAGCTTGGTGCTGTAAATTAATTGTAATGGTTATAGTGTGAGCGCCTCTAGAGAAACACTATGTCCGTATCATGTGCGGGCTTAGCAGGCAACGTGTCAATTAAGAGGTATTTGATGTAAATAGTTTTAATAATATGAAATTTGATTTTATCAGGTGCAGGCAAGTGCTTGCCGATGTACCCACTCTGCTTTTAAATTATCAATAGCTAATTATATGATACCATTGTTGCCCATCCTTTAAAACTGCAATAGTAATTTTTATACCCATACATTGGAATAGTGAACACAATGACCAGACAAATATTAATGAGTCTCGTATTGAGCCATTGTTGAAGCTCACTCAATCACTCTCAGTACTCATGAGTTACATGAATATTGTATTTCCAAATTATAAAAGATCTACTTTTCGGTAACATCGTGCACTTACTTTCCCATTCTGAATTCATCGGGCCCATACTGAAGTGTTTTGACCAACTCTCTCACTCCTTCTTTCGCTGGTCCTTTGTAATTGGGCCAAGTAGACTTAGACAGGCACTTGTATCTCTGCAGGAACAACTCGTAGGGTCTCCTGTAGGCGAAACCGGCCCTTCTGACTCTCAGATTCTCCATAAGACCCAAATATTTTACCTGATGGGACACAATTTGGTCATCGAATCTATCTGAAAGTGTGATAAAAAAAATGCATTAGTTTTTACTTATAAATGATTATAATTACTAATATATTAGCATATTATGACTGTCTGAAGATGATTCTCAAAGAGGAAAAACAAAGTATCAATTTCATTATTAGTTATCACTGAATTCATCAAAAAGATTATATATTATTTTAACAAAGAACTGTTGATTTTATATTAATTTGCGAGTACAATGTAGAGTAAAAAATTACTGAATTAGGTTTGTTTTTAAAATGAATATTGTGCAAACAATCTTTCCATTAATTACATATTCTCTCACCTGAAGTTTGCAAGTCATTTGGTTTGATGCATCTAATATAGGAAGGTTCTTTTCCCATGAGGATTTTGACTAAATCATTCAGAGAGTTCTTAAATTGTGTCACAGCCGTCTCGGGTCGTTTTTTACTTTCCCATTCTCCGTCAGGGAAGCACACTTTGATGATAGAGTTTTCCGTTTGCGACATGGCTTCTCGGAGATCCCTGAACAGCAAATCGTTGTTCTTCTCTAAGAATCCGTTGACGTTGTATGTCACATCGCCGGCGTAGTGGGATAAACAGAACTCCTGCAATGGTAACAATTTAAATACTTAGAATTTTTTATCGATTACGAGTATTCCGACCTGTTTAAATATCTATTTAACAAGTGCACGATGACTGCCAAGAAAAGTGTAGATCCAAAAAAATATTATGACATCTTTAAGCCCACTGTTCGTCTGTTTTAAAACCTAGAGTAAAGGATCTCAATCTCAATGTGGTCGCGGGGGCAATTGAGATTGACAAAAGTAGTGGTGGGCGAATGATTGCTAAATTGTTGCTGTTTTACTGTTGTTATTATTCATGCATGTATTTTTGTTATAATTTAAAATTTCAAGAACAGATCTATGAAAAAAGTGTTGTCTGTGGATTTAAAACATGATAAATCAAAAAATAATGAAGCTAACTCACATCTCTGCCCATTGTCTTCTGTGTTTTAATATCAGCCTTCATATGTCCAATGAAATGGGGGTGCTTAGTTAAATTCTTGTTCATTTTGGCGAGGAAACTCAGGTCAGTCGGGTCACCGGGCCTCAAGCATTCTTCGTCCATCAGAGCTATGATACCTGGTATGTGGTAAATAAAATAAGTTATTATCGATTTGTAAAAATCAGCTCTCTAATCCACGACTAAATCTCGTGCTATGCCATGTTTTGTTAAAACAATGTTTGATGAAAAATTTTCATAATATTGAACGAATATCTAAGATATCTTGTTTTTCAACATTGAGCATATAATAAACAAGCTTAAGTTGTATAACTGGCTGATTAAATGCCTAGTTATTTATTTCCTAGTTATGTATTGACTTGACAGTTTTTTAGTTTTATGTTTGAAAATTTGGTATACTCACATATAAATATGTAAACAATTAAGATGGCAACAAACATAATCGGCAAAAGTGAAAGTAGAATGTACTAATGTCTACTAATGTCAAGAACTGTCTGTTGTTTGAATACTGTATTATAAAGAAATATGTACGACAAATTTAAGATCTTTGATAAATATTTATGTGAATAAGTTATATTAATTATCAGTTAACAGTGGGACCTTTATGCTTCTCTTCAATAAGATCGCAGATGACTTGATTGTTAAAGAATACCACAGGCTCCCACTCGATTCCTTCTCTGAGGTATTCTTCCTGCTCGGACTTCAGTGTGAGATGAATGAAGAGTTGTTGCAGTTTCTCGTTGCAGAAATTAATGCAAAACTGTTCGAAGCTGTAAAAAATATACAAAATAAAGTAAAATTGCTATATATTACACCAAACTAGCTATTTTTCTAATACTGTTGTAAGACCCGAAGTGTGATGTTTTTTCAAATTGGCAAGCGTATGAACTTCGACACGGCATCTCAACCAAAGTAGGTTTGTGTAACTGGTCGTTACTCATTCACTTGACAGCTCTTTTATGAAAAGAATAGAAGGATGAGGCTAAGAAAGGGTTGATCACCCGTGCTAGGCCTTATTTTTTTTGAATCGGGAATTACACATTCACAATATTTTTACACATTCACATTACAATTTACAATAAAATCTCTCAAACAAATTGAATAATAAATTTTTGATACTGTCCAAATGATTCGAACTGTGGGTGCAGTCACTGGATAGAACCTGAACCGAATACATTAAATACTCGGTGGGTTTTTGGTTTGCAGAAAAGGATAAAAATAGCATTCAAAATATAATAATTAATTACTACATCCTGTAATGAAAGTGATGCATTTAAATTATCACGAATTATGTCATTTTATTCAGTGAATAACAAATTGCATAATAATGTGAAAACATTCAATGATTAAACAAGCGAAAATTGTTAAAATACAAGTTCTCGCTTTACACAATAAAATAATTTGTATCTGCAGAATATTATTGACATTTTTTTTGTGTGGTGTTAGTGTTTTTGAATTAATTATAATAAAAAACATTTTACCTATTCTTTTTGAAGACTTCAAAACCGTAAATATCCAGAATACCGATGACAGGATTAGATACCATTGAATCTGGGTGTAAAGAGTTGTTGAGTCTTGAAACGAGCCAAGTGAACAGGCGGTCATAGACGGCTTTCGCGAGGGCATCCGTAGCAAACTGGGCCAGCTCGGGAGATAGTGGACTTGTAACGACGTCACCGCGTGCGTCTATGGTTCTGTTAGTGAGCGCAGCTCGCAGTGTGTATATATTGATTCCCAAAAGCTAAAATGTAAGGTAAATAAATTGTAAGAAACATAGATAAAACAATAATATATAGTATACTAAGAAAGCTGATTATGTCTACTTTGAAAATTTTACGGCAGGCATTTCTACGAAAACTCTTTCTTACTCAGTTGCTCAACTTATCTTTTTCGAAATGTGTAGGGAAAGAAGGATTGAGCTAGGATAAGGCTAGTGGTAAACTAATCACTCTCGCCGTGTCTCCTTATACGGATCAGATGGGTAGGAGGAATATTAGTTTAAAATTGCTGTCACCTTGGCGATGGCATCTGTGCTACTATCGGTGATGGGAACAAAGGCGTTGCCGTTCTCGCTGACATTAAATTTGACATTGCCGATGTGCATCACGCTGGCGATTATATCAAACATGTCATCCTGTTCCTTTTTACCGATGTCGATCGTCTCCATGGCTTTGACGACGGTTCTGAATTGAATGGCATCCTTACTGCTGGTTTGGTTGTTTCCATTCTAAGACGGATATAAAAACAAATATATTAATAAACTTTTCACAGTGAAAATGATAAATATTTGAAATAATGTATTCAAGTCACTCACAGCGTCTTTTGTGTATTTGTACTGATCAGCGTTACTAGTCAATTGCAATCTTTTAAGCAAAGCGTCGTCGCCTCCGGCCAGCAGCTGATAGAAAATATGGAAGTTCCTCTCTCCGGGGTTCTGATGCACCACTCTGGACTTTTCCAGTAAATAATTGATCACGTTACCGCCGACGGGCGCCCCTTCATAGTTGAATTGGATATCCATATATTTGCCGAACCTACTGGAATTTTCATTTCTATTTGTTTTGGCGTTTCCAAACGATTCGAGGACTGGATTACTCTGCAGTAGCTTGTCTTTCACTGTTTCGACATTTTTTAAATGGCCAGTGCGCGCTGCGATGAATTCTACGACTTTTTTTGATGTCTCTGTCTTCCCTGATCCGGATTCACCTATAACATTCATCATTTGTGATGTATTTCTTAACGGACAAATTTTTAGAGTTTTAATAGTTTGTAAATAGGGTAACTATTTGAGATAGATAGTGTCAAAATATTTTAATCAAACCTGATATAAGAATACACTGCTCTCTGTGTTCGTCCTTAAGGGATCTGTAAGCATTATCAGCTATGGCAAACCTGCAAGATAATAATCAATTAGCCAAAACTATGCTTATCTAAATAATTAAATAATAATAGAATATTTTATCCCCACGCCATCATCACTGTTGCTAAGTCATAAAAGTCTTGTCTCGATTTTTGATTGAACCTGTTCACTCTGAGCATGCTTGGATTGTTATAATTAATAATGTAAAACTTACACATGAGGTGGTGCTTCAAAAAAGTGTCTCTTCATATATTCCTGGACTTGCTGTTCTGAGTATATTGGAAGAGTCTTATACGGATTAACAGCTACCAACACTTGACCAATGTATGTCTGCAAAAAGAAAAGAAGTAGTTATAACTCCAAATCAATATTAATGTTACCAAAAAAGTAGTTTATGCTAGAGTATGTAATAATATTATAAAGATAGTCAAAATTCTTATCCAAATTTTCATACTAGCCAATCAATAGCTCAGTACAGTATAGGATGCTGATCACATCTTCTGGGAATGTCCGGAGATGGACTATAAGAGGAAAGATTCACTCGGAGATCAAGCATTAAATATATTTCATTTAATAACTTTGCAGCACATTGCAGAGAGTAAGTAGACCGAAACCTATTCAATCTTTTCATTGATGATTTCAATGATTCCGATTTGATCTTTGAAATTTATTATTAGATATGAATAAAAAAATTCAGTTCTAAATCATGAACGGTTTCAAGTCATCCTTTCACAAGCAAAATTGTTATTGTTTGATTGGATATGTTTTCATTATGGTTTGTTTTGTTTACTTACGTAGATAATATTTTCCTTGAAGCGTTTTTTCATATTATCAACGAACGCCTCATCGCTCTGAAAGTTCTCCAGCAGGACAAAGTCCTGCACTCCCACCACATCCCGATTATGAAGATTCTTCTCCATTGAGGGTCTGGGTCCCCTGGAAACATAATAGAAAATATAATCATTTAGCGCTGATATAAATGAATACTTATTTAAAATAAAAGATATTTTAGAGTCATTGCCTTTGCAGCTAGACATTGTACGCCTTTAGTCTAGCAATCCTGCTCAAGAATATGAAACACACGTCACACTTAATAATATGCTAAGTGGAATAACAAAGTGATAAGTTTTTGTTTTAGATTCAATATTAATAAGATAAAACCAGACAGGGAAAAAGTGAACCAGAATAAATTGAACACGGATAAAACTGGACAGAGAAAAAGAAATATTCTCATATGAATTTTTCAGCTTGAAAAAATGCTAAAAATAAACAATATATGTCAGTTAAGTTTCTACGAAGATGACTTAATGCGATACTACTGTTACCGAGCCTTTGACTGCAGAAACTGCTTGTTCAATAGAAATACATTTTCATTTTAATAAATTTAACAGATATGCACGTAAATACTTGTATGTGAATACAAAGAAAGTGACGAAATCAACAATAGAATCAATTTTAATAAAGGCTAAGCGAATGTAAACAAAGAATTATTTTTTTATGAATTGTTGTAAATCTTCAGATATTTTGAAACAGACAATACAAATTACATGTAATTCCACTGTATCACCAGCATTAGAAATCAGTCAATATCAAAAGATCATTTTTGCTTTTGAAAAAGATAGTATGCAGACGTAAAACAACTTACTATACTTGAAATTATCACAATTTTAGGAAAAAAGAACTCATGGAAATAAATAAAGTATTTTTAATGTGAATTCTTCTTTTTGTATGTAAGGTTTTTACCGATTATGGTTTTGTCCTTTTAGAGTTTTTTCGTGTACGATTTTATCCACATACGGTTCTTTCCTGTTCGCTTTCATCCATTCACCAAAAACAGTGTGTAACATAAACAAAATATTACTTCTAAAAATCCTACATTGATAAGATAATACTGCTAATAATTAGGTACTAGTTTGGAGTTATTATTTCTAGTTGTTTTGGAAAAGAAGGAAGTTAGCAAACGAATCATGAATATTTTATTAATTCATGCCATAGTTGTAATTTGAATATAATTTATTCAAAAGAAGTAACTTATATTTAAAATGAACGATGTTGACTTGTGGCTACTTGACGATTCACAAAGTGTATATTATGACATATTTATATAAACTGTTTGAAGGTGTTATCATTACTAGCAGGAAGTAAGCGTTAGAGCGTGTTTGGTGAAGTCATTTGTTAATTTATTCCTCCCATGCATTCAACCAACTATCTGTAAATAACCATATAATATCAACTTGTAACCATATTATATATATCAAGATGTAACTATATACTGCCCCTTTTAGAGAAATTCTGGAACATATATAATTATAGAGTAATCTAATGAACAAACTATCATATAATTAATTTTAAGCGTTCCTAGTTCACTTAATTGCAAATGAGATGTATGGAAATGCTCAATTTGTTGTATCCTTTCTAAGATTATTTGAAATTTCAAAGATGTTATGGAGTTAAATCAAAGTTGAGGCCATTGATATCGTAAGACTCAAGTCAACAACCCCTGTCATAGGGCCTGAATATAACTTTACATATTAGTTCGAACCAAACAATGGTAATGACCGATGGAGGGTAAAAAAATTGACTATTGCATGTTACTCAGTTGCTCAACCTCATTTGTGTTTAACCACCCCTCGGCTCTCTTTACCCTTTCTTCCAAAACAGACTTATTTTTTCCAGGTTAGTTTTTGCACAACGCTGACAACTTTAAGAATTAGCAGACGACTCATAGTTAGTAGCTAGTCACCGTCGCTACACGCTGATTCTTGCATTGTTTTCAAGAGGAAAAATATACATCACAAACATCCACGATCAATGGATTTGTTAAATTGTCCGAGCAGGGATTTGAACCTATGGGCACTACTGTATAAGACAAACACCCGAGTGCATTGATTACTAGCCTACAAAACCAGCCAATATGTACTGTATAATATTATTATAAAATATATTCTTTAAAGAGTTTTAGTAAATTGATTTTTTTTTAATTACTATCACTTCATTGTGACATAATTATAGGTATATTATATACCAGAGAGGGCATACATGAGGTCAACGAGAGACATATTCTGGATTTTCAAATATAATACGTAAAAGAACCACACAATAGTTACATTCTCATGTAGTAATAAATACACAAATTGAAATTGAATTAGATTTCTACACAAATATTAATTAGAGTATAAAAAATATTTTCATCTAGAGATATTGAGAGCTCCACAATAAAAAGCCATATTTACCCACATCTGTTTTACATATGTAATGTTTTCTGATTGCTTTTACTAAATACTTTTTACAATCAAATATGTTTATATTTTTGATTGATTTGGCGATCGCTTTGCATTAATTCATTTCATATTTGTTATTGTGAATTGACAGTTTGCTGAAAAGAATTTACAAATTACAGTAGAATGCCAATTGTTTATTACAACTTTTTATTTCAGTTTGTTTTTGTATAAATAACGCTTAAATTCTATTTCTTATCAGTTGATAATGCTCGCCATGAGCGAAACCGGTTCTGATCTTGGTTAATAAAAGTGTAAATAAGTACAAATGAATATTGTATTTTTCTTAATATAATGCCTTTCCACCACGTTATCGACAGTGAACACCGTAAAAGCGATAAATGATTTCAAGCCGACGAAATGCATAGAAAAAAAAACACTGAAATATGAATACTTTCTTCCACATATTTTAACACCAATGACCCGGGTTTTAGATTTAGATAAAAACAGCCTCAATTGATTGTATGTACTGTATTATAGATTAAACTCTTTTCAAAAAAGTGATTTAAAATTTGTCTTGTAAAGTGATTTGAAACAATAATTGAAAAATAAATAGAATAACATTCAAAACAATGATGAATGAATCGAGTCTTCATCAATCAACATCACTTTTCATTTCATCACACTGAAATTTGATTTGTCAGTTTATACAGATGTTCTCAAACATTCATGAATTTCTAAAATAAAGATAAAACATTTTTTTTTGTAGGAAACTTGTAAAATATCAAGGCTCGACGGGGGTAATACTTTTGTTACCAATATTGTATTATTTTCAATATTAAATATATTAAAGAGAAATTTATTATTTGATAAATTTCATTCCACCAAATTTGTGAGAGATTTCCATAACTACAACCAAATATATCTCAAAAGTTTTTGTATAGTTAATTTTTATGATGTCTTTATTACTGATTATAGTCAGTGATGTGATGATATGGGTTCGCACCGGCTCTGTCGAGCCGGTTGCTGAAGTAGTTTTGGTTCGGAGAGCCAGATCTTAAAATATGTTTAATTATCGTAATTCCGAGATCGACTTCCACACCATTCGTTAAATCATGTCCCAGAAGTCACCATCACACATCAGATGATAAACGAACGAGACTCTGCACAGTTATTAATAAATCCGCAAATTGCTGTGATTTTAGATTCGAAAATTTTTGGAAGAGCTAAAAAAAAAGTCCAGCGCTGGTTATTTTGGGAAGTTCGCAAATGTCTGGGTTTTTGAAATTGACATAAAATTGTTTGAAAAATCGCTGACCAAGAATTGTCAATCCCGAAATCCTGGGATTACAAAAAGGGTCCAGAATACCCTAGTGTTACCAAAGTGCGAGCCGGTTTATAAAATTTTAGCAGCACATCACTGATTATAGTTGATAAGAAAATGAGAGGAGGGAACGACACAATGCTAGCATGTTTTTGATGGGGAAAACTTTTAGAGTAATACATTTTGAGTATTTTTTTTTAAAATATAATGCCTTTCCACCAAGTATTGACAGTGAACACCTTAAAAGTTATCTAGTCATCTGACCGATGTATTCGACTTGACAGTTTTGACAAGAAAGGTTTTCTATATTATGCTATGAATTGTCAATATACTGTGGAATGAAAATGTCGCAGATTTTTAGAATATGATTATTGTTTCCAGGGACGTCCCGTGGGCATAGAGCTAGGGGCGGCAAGTCATAGGGAGCGGCAAATGATCACAAAAATGAAATGTCACTAAATGTTTCCCTCAGAAACGAAGAATTTTCAGCTGATTAATTAAAGAAACTGATGAAATGTATACATGCTAGTCGATTATTGTGTCTTTATTATTTATTTATATAACAGATGGATTATTAAAATAACGAAAATGAAAAAGAACAGGTTTTGTTGTTTTTAAGCCGAGGGTGTATTGTTCTTCATCCAAGCTAGCTGGCACGTTTAAAGCGCAACGATCCTACTTAATATAGCCATTTTAATAACCTGTTTTTTGAGAACAAATGCTTTGCACAAAACTCCGTGACCGCCTTAATTGAACGCGGCGTTTGATTGACGTCAAAATAAACACGAATATTTCGTAAAAAAGTCCAACCTATAAATAAAACCCAACAAACTAAAAGTTTACTTGATATCTTTTTAGCGGTGATGCTTATTGTTAACTATTAACTAATATAGCTCTTATCCAATGGCGGATTAAGCTCACTAGAGGCCCCAGGCGCGATAAAATTTGGAGTTCTACGTAAAATAATGAAAACATATTATAATCTGAACAAAAAGTATATATATGGGTTACATAATACATATAAATTATTTTTGAGGCCCCTTAAATTCGGAGGCCCCAAGCGCGCGCCTCATTCTTTTATAGCAGGCACGGGAAAACCGCGCCCCGCCGCGTATTTTTGTTTTTATATTTCAACGCCCTTTTAAAATAAAGATTGAAAATAAATATAAATATATTTTTTTGTCTTGTAATTCTATCATCTCGGGTCTTGTTCAAACTAAGAAAGAATTTAAAATTGTGCGTGAAAATGGTATTTTACTAGGGGCCCGCTCTGCTCATTTTGAATTCCTGAATTTGGCCCTTCAACCGAAAAGTTTGCCCCCCCTGGTTTATAGGGTAATCGGCCACTGACTTATCTAAGAATAATTAAGTCTTACATAATATAGAGTTGATAGCTATTTCGGTATTAAGCTTTTAGAACATGTAATTCTTCAGAATTGTAGTCAGAATTGTTTCTATTTTTTACATTATTGCATTTATGATAATTAATTAGAGTGAAGTCCAAAGGTACTTGAATATATATTTTCATTTTGAAGTATTTATATACGTAGTTAAAGAGTTTTTTTTAGATTAGCTCGTTATCGCGTAAAATACCCTTGGCATAGTGAGCTAGTGATTAGAAATTCGAAAAAATGCCTTCGATGCGTATGGAATAGCAATTTATTTATATTGACAATAACCTCTAACATGTTTTTAATCGTTTACAAATAGATGATAGATCATGCTGTGAGCTTCTTTTACAATTTTAACACGATGTGTCATGCGTTAATGCAGCATTTCTCAATTAAATTTAGTCGCAAAAGCGTTGTGCATTTTGTATAATAAAATCCCAGTAAAAACAGCATTTTTAAATCGATTTATCGATTTCTTTCCAAAAGCATAAATATTCGTGACGTCTAAAAAATCCTTCTCACCTTTACAATTATAAAATAACGAGGTGTGGCAAAACACAGCGGGCTCTTCGAAAAAAGACAGTTTGAGTGACTGAGTAATACATAGCAGAAAAACATATGTTGATACCTTTATAAAGAGGGCAAATGCTCCACAAAAATGTTAAGGACCTTTTACAAATAATTAATAATTAATTTAGCAAATGGGGTATTATTTGTTGTCAATTAAATAATTATAATTTCAATAAAAATGCGAGCAACATTTGAGTAACGCTGAAATAGTTAGAAAAAATACGCGATTACTTATAATTGAAATCGATTTAATTGAATAGCAATAAACTAATCCATGAAGCACAGTGGTTAAAATTTTGGCTAACTAATGAGCAATGTCTTTCTTCTTCGCCAATAATGCCCACACGAAGCCTTGGCCAACATGGCCTCTTCAAATTTGCAATTCCATTCCTAAATGTCCTCGAATATGCTTATATTACGTGTTATATAAGTTATCAGTGGCGGACTGAGTCTGAAAATATTGGTTACCAAGAGTCAAAAGGGGCCCACCCAACAAGGGCAAAAATATGTTTCCCCCCCCCCCCCCTCATATATCTTCTTTCCATCACGCAGAAAATCAAGGGTGTCTACTTGAGACTAGAATATATTGTTTATTTTAATTGGATTACGATTAACTATATTTTTTAACATATAGTGGGGCCCACTTCCCGCGTATGGTTAGTTCTCCACTGGATGATATTATAGATATACGAAACACTAGCCAACAAAACACTTTATATAAGCATAAATAATTTTAAAGTATACAAATTTACATAGTGAGATTATCGGTAAATATGCACATCAATTCGGGGATGGGTCACTTGTTCGCTCAACCGATTAAGAATATTACCACTCGGCTACGTGGACTTAATTTTGTATAAATAACCAAGTATTGATTTCTTTTTTTATCAATTTGTAATGCTTGTGATGTGTGAAAACATCTCTGAGCTTTAATACACAATTCGAAATTAGTACAAAAAACGCCCGTGACAGTGGGACACATTACAATTGGTTATAACGTTATAACGCTTGTTCACTTATTTAAAATTTCTTATGTTTAAATGAGTTTTTAGATTCTAGGCTTCAGTATTTCTTCTAGACCGCTGATCGAGAATAAGTGTTGAGATATAGAGAGGATGTATTTGTTTTTCTGTACGAGATGACTTCACATAATAACCCTAAAAGGCCTGTACCAGATCATTTAACACCTGCACATTTTTCTTTCATCAAACTCGGTGGGATTGATTACTCATGTAATATTATCTATTACGGTAAGTTATTAATTATTATCCTACGATTTAAGATGATGACTGTGCAGTGTACTCGTAAACAACTGGTGTTTATAATTACAAATTATAAAAAAATGCAATTATGTAGTAGTGTACGGAAGTATTAGCGTGTTGGGATTGGTTCTGATAACCGACTAAGCTATACCAGAAGAATATTCGGCGGTAAATTTATAGAAGCTAGTTAATTAAACATTGTTATTCTATTGGAAATCAATACAATCATTAACAGAAATGAAGCACTTTAAAAAGGTCAGGCGGTTCACCATTGTCAAATTCATTTCCTTTGAGATTTTCACTTTTTCAAATATGTTTTTAATTTATAATTAGTACTATTAGTAATTGTACCTTAACCCCTCCTTGCAGAAAGGACAAACCCTAATCTCCGTTTTGTAATATATTCTTTAAGAATTAGAATCTGTTTTCAGTTTATCTGTAAATAACCTTACGAAAGTTTTAGTGAAGATGCTTCGAACCCGTGAGATCCGCCACGAAAGCAAACCACGTTGGTCACTGCGCTACGGAACCGACTGTTAGGAAAAAGTGTTTTAAATAAGTGAATTTGCAAAACAATAAGTGAATTTGCAGCCTGTGTGGTCGAGTGGTCAACGTTGTTGGCTTCGGCTACGGAGGGCCCGGGTTCAAATCCCGGTACGGACAGTTTTATAAATTGATTTTTCAATCGATTTATGAATTTCTGTTCAAAGGCATGGATGTATGTGATGTCTTGAATTCCCCCCTCTCACCCATCCTATCCTATAAACGGGGCGTATCGAGAGCGATTAGCTTACCACTAATCCTGTCCTAGCCCTACCCTTCTATCCCTACTCTCTTTGGAAAAAGAGAGGTTGAGCAACTGAGTAACAAGCAGTTCTCGTAGAAACACTTCTGTTGAGATAAACTCCATTAGGAGTCCATATGCTCCACATTGGGAGCGGACATGGTTTAAAAAATATATGAAGCATTAGGCCCTTGGCTCTGGTCACAAAGTTAGTTTATGAACCTGGTATTTTTTAAAACATTAAGTACATTCAAATGGGACCTAATATACGAACAAACGTAATAGTTTCTATGAAAAAAGACAGTTTTTAAATCAAAATAAAAATATTTTTTTACGAATATTGATTTGAAACATTAAATGGTGCCAGAATGCCGTTCCACCGCGTTACATAGAAAGAAAGGCACTGGTTATACGTTATACCTAATAACTGTAACTGTACTAGGCATAGTAACACCGGACACTTGGATACAAATACATAAAACGTTTAAGAAATCAATGCACGTCGTGTTCAAACCTATTTAGAGTTTAAGTTCGTAACCCGTAAACTAAATCGTTGAATCAAAACAGCGCTGAAAACGACACTCTGTTACAGAATCGTTATTGAATATTGTTTGAGATAACATTAGGGGGGAAGAAAATAACATATAACTGCGTTTTCAATCAAAAGGTTTTACTTAATTGATAAAAACACCGATGCAAGCATCTGTTCTCGAAGCTTAGTAGAATTCGGAGATAAGGGAACGTACAAGACAGCGCCCCGTCACGTCAGTGGTTATGGAGAGACGTTGGAACTGGGTGGGTCACGTGCTTCGGATGCCTCCGGAAAGCCTCAATCCTGCCTGCCTCTTCTTTCGACCGGTGGGATTCCGGCACCCCGGATGTCCGTCGGACACTATCTATAGGATGTACTCGGCGGAACTGAGGGATGCTGGCATGTAATAGGAGGAAGCAAAGCAATTGGCGGGAGACAGGGAAACATGGAGGTGCCCCGTGGCGGTTTTGTGCTCCACATAGGGAGCTAGTTAGTCAAAGAATAATAAGAAGAAAAAAAATTGTCGTTTGTATAAATTTGGATTCGCACCCGACGACTACTAATCATTCAAACCTCACTGTCATTATTAATCATCAAATCACTCCGCTTAATCAATCAATTCTTGTATCTTAATTTGTTGGCTACTGTGACGGATCTCACGGGATTGAGTTCCAATATGAACAGTATTTCTTAAATTATGTAATGTGCAAAAAATCCCTCCTACACATTCAATGCTAAAAATTAGAGGGGCGTAGCGAAAGCGATAAGTCCTAGCCATATCTTTCTATCTCTATTCTTTTCCCAAAAAGAGAGTCTGACCAACTGAGTAAGAAACGTTTACGTAGAAAAAAAAACTATTTAGATGCCTCAATTAGGAGGACATATGCCCAAATTGGGACCGTGAATATTCGAAAAAATGCAAAACGTCGAAAAAATTGTCCTTTTGTAGAAGGTTTAAATGCAGTGCTTTTTTTTCCATAAATGGCAACATTTATTGACGAGAATGTCAAACGTTTTTATTCCGAACAAAAGCATTTCTATTTTTTCTCTAAAAAGTGGCACACGTTCCCTAAGGATTACGCAGGTTTGACATTTAACCATATGTCAAGAAATTGGGACATTTTTGTAGAATCCGCTCGCTGTCAATCGACCTCATGGGAAATCACGAACAGTGGAATGGATTTTTTTGTAGTTGACACATTAACAGAATTATTTAAGCTAAGACAACAAAGCTCATATTCATTTAAAGCTAAAAAATCAACATTTATATTATAATACAATTTGGTTGCATCATTAAAAATAATAATACTTATTTTCTTAACCCTTTAAATCCTAAGTTCCCACAATAACGAGCGCTGGGGCTCTAGACTGCTGAGACATTTTCAATCAACCCAAAATCTTTTTCTTTTAATGTGTTTGACAATTACCTAAATTGCTCTACCAATCAAATTACGCGTAAGTGTAGCGGTCTACAGCGACACCTATAATTTTGACAAATTATAAATTGTTTATTTACAAACATTCCTTTAATTGATAGAATTTAGCTTAATACGATTTTAAGAACATCATTTGAGTTAAGCATTTCTTATTGTTTTATTCTATTAAAATTTATCTATAAAAATAGAACAGGGAGCTAGTGGCGTGCTTAAGCAGTGACACCCTATTTTTTTTAAAAAATAAAAAACGTATTTCAACAAAAATGCACGTTTAATTGATGGAATGGAATCTAGCTCAATAATATTTTCAAAACATCCCAAAATTTATCTTACGCACAATGCGGATTGGTAATATGTGGATGAAAAAAATCATATATTATTTAAAATTCATTAAACTAAAAAAAAAGTCAAATCTGTAATGAGTCCAGCTCAACATAGGAGTTATAAGGGTTAAGCAGTGACCTCTTATTTTTTTCAATAAAAAAATCGTATCTCAACCAAAATGCACTATTTTTTTTAGTTCCATATTTTTTTAGCGGATTAAACAGATTTTTTACGCGTTATAGTGAGTAATAAGACAATCCCGGGATTACGGGATCGCAAAGCCTTAATTCCAGGGGCTGGAGGGGGCTCGGTGGGGGGGGGGGGCTCGCGCGAGCCCCTTGTTAAGATGATAAAATCATTAATCTTAGATCAAATCAGCACCTAACTGCAATTTCTGTAGAGGGTTAAATTGTATTATGAAACAAGACCTAGTAGCCCGTTAATTTTTTCATTCAGCGTTGTGGGCTTCCGTGCCGGACCTCATGGGTCCGAGTAAATCATTAGTTCTGTCTTAGTCTTAAAAAGTAAAAGTTGAGCGACTAAGTAACAAACAGTTCTCGTAGAAAAAAAATATGTTTAAATACCTTCATTAAGAGGCCATGTGCTCCACATTGGGACCGAAAATGGATAAGATTTACCGAGCCCCTTGTTAAGATATTGGCAGCCCACCGCTGCTTAATTGCTGTGTAAGATAATTTGGCATTTTCTTGTTTGTTATTAAATTGTCTTCAGAGCTGCATTGTAATTAGTGGAATTTCACTGACTTTTAGTTATATCAAGAATAGCATGTCGAAAGGCGTATTTACTTAATATTTTTAATAAAACAATTGATGGAAATCTAAAAAGTGTTATATAATACAATCATATTAGTAACGTTCTATAAAACTGTATTGTAGTGGTTCACAATGGCAAGTTAGTGTCTTTGTCTATGCGTCTACTCGGATTGGGGGCATCGTAAAAGCATCCTGAGGTAATCTTTTGTGAAGAAGGAGGTCATTCCTCTTCCTCTTCAAGAAAAAAACTTGTTTTGTAAGGCGTGGGCGAAATAACTATTTCTAAAGAGCTTTTTACTTCGTCATTGTTTCCATGCAACACTTTTATAGAATTTATTATATCCACGTTGATGTTGTTTTGAGAAAACGATGATAACGTTACATGGCTTGGTTGTTTTGTATTTGATATATGTGTACTAAACACTCTTTTAAAGATACATTCCACAAAAAAAAAACATAAAAATTAGAGATTGGTTCCCTAAAATGAAAAAAGAATAACATTGTGGTATAGAAAATCGTGCAAATGCAAAATACTAATGAAAACTCAATAAGTAAATTACACAAAATATTATTGATGTTTTGAAATTTAAAAAATATATATATTATTCATCGCTTCTTGATTATATGTATGCTGATTACTTTAATGCACGACTGTAGATTCCGAAAAACGACTCCGACTCCGAATTGATATTTTCATTTAATTTCTAATTATTTTTCGATAATCACAATTTATTCAACTTTATACACGCTCTATCAATCTATCTATCTGTGTGGGTTACGTCCTTTTTCCATTCCACAGTCGATATGTCACTTGAATTTAGAAAATGGCTTGAATTTTTTTCCGGCCAAAAATTCCCTAGTCAATGTTTAATGCGGCCTTCATGTCGAATCAGAAAAACTAATGTGGCCTTGAGAGAAGAAAAGGTTCCCCCCCCCCCGACCTAGGATAACGAAGTTTTGATTTTTAACGTTATAATTAGAAATTCAATAAATTTACGCAATAATGTATACATGTCATATATTAGTTTTCTACAAATAACAGACTACATTTCGTAACAAATGAATTCTCACGAACTCGACACAATGAAATGGCGGCTACACGGTTGTGTGATTTTTTTTCAATTCGTTCGTGCTTACTTAATCTTTCCATTATCACCAACGTACGCTTCTATCTGCAATTAAAACTCGTTTAATATCTTTATTATTCATATCTTTTTATTAAGATTTTCGCACCTCTTTACCTTTATGCCAGGGTTCGAAATGGAAATTGTCACGAACCGATAATCATAAAAAGCACGTCGAAAAAAAACATTAATATGCTTTTTTCGAATGTGTGTAATTTTACTTTTATCTCAGAATTGATTGGAAATAGTACGTTTTGCATTATAGCTTATGGCAGTGCTCCCCAAACTTTTTCGTTCCACGGCCCCCTAAATCTAAAAAAAATAATCCGCGGCCCTCCTCAATTGTCTCCGTAACTCGTTTTTTTAGACTTATATATATAGATTTTTGTACTTTCTACTGAATTTCCCAGCTCACAGGTTGGGAAGCACTGGTTTATAGCCCCACAATTCATTGTTTTGTATCGCAGAAATGAAACGTGATTTATGAGAGGTGAGCGAGATTTGAAGATTTTGTTTTGTAAGAAAACGGGATGATTTTTTCTAATCCAGAGATTCAAATGTATCTAAAACTGTTCGGGATTCGGTATTTGATTATCTGCTTAGGATCACAGTGTTCTAGTTACAAAGTTGAGTTAAGCTCGGTTTTGTCAATGCCATAATCATATTTATTAGTGACACAAAGTTATATATCGCAAACATAACCGTTTACATTATACTAAATATGGATGGGTAGATTGTAGGATACAGCTTCGCAGGATAACACCGTGCATGGAAAAAACCATACACGGATAAACCCGTGTCCGTTTTTATCCTGTCAGCTATTATCCGTTTACCGGTTGTGTTTATTAACAAATGAAACTGAGTCGCCCATTTCCAACATTCACCTCGTCCATTTTAATCTTTTTGGACATACTCACAAAAGAACGCGTAGAGAACCATTATAATAAATAATATCTGTAATTTCTTGAATCAAATTAAAGAATATATTATCTATTTCGATTTGATTCATTAAAATAAGGTTACTTTTTAAATGTAGAGGTTTCTCTACAAGTGTTTCCAAAATAATTAAAATGGAAAAGGTAAAATTCGGAAATCGTCGATTCAAATATATTTTTTGAAGCAGAAAGATAAATCATTAATTATACGTGAGTGATATTACAACTATAATTTTGTTGATATAATCCTATATAATCCTAAGTCCTAGTATTGATATCTACTAATAACAAAATTGTTCAACCTTTATTCATTTAATATCCTTTTTGTACAATAGATAAAAAGGATTTATATGGATAGGGCTCAGACAAAACAAGTTATATACTAGTTATTGCTCTTGTTACGCCACAGTTTTATGATCGACTAATGTAGCAATTATTAACTTAACCTTTTAAGTGCCGCGAGGTATTAGTATGGCGGTATTCTGTAGGTCGCGAATTTCTTAGAGCAATAGGACATAATAAATAAATAATTTGTTGGTTAATATATTGAAAGTTTATCACAAAGGCTTGTCAAATAAATATAGTTTGTCGTTTTTGCCGCAGCTATGATCATCAAAAATTTGCAAATTTAATATTTTATAAAATGTACATTTATTCACAAAAAATTTCAAAACATCATGAATAAAAGGGGATTGCAACCAGGGCTGTGGAGTTGCGTGAAAAAAAGACTCCGACTCCGAAGATTTTTTTTTTTAAATAATTTCATTTTAACTTATATATATGTATACCATCAGATAACACTTTTGACTATTTTGTTTAAATACACATCATTAAATATATTTTTCAAAAAAGAATCGAGTCGCTCATTTTCACGACTCCGACTCCACAGCCCTGATTGCAACGTATCCCAAAATATTATATAGTTTAAAAGCAGTGATGCATTTCGCAAACCTGCATAGAGGCGTGTTTTGGTTCTCAGACGAAGTTCTTTTTGAAATCAATGTTATATTGGTAATATTTCACTGTCATTCTTAATCTTGAGTGTAAAGTCGAGCCTGTAAAACACGCTCATTTTGTATGACCGGCCCTGCGGGCACGGAATCGAAAAGCGCGTTAACACACTTATGGCAGTGATTCGGTTAATTGTTTTTGAATTATTTTATAGATTGTGGAAAGCACTTTTAAATAATATGTGCTTTGTTCTAGAAATAATGCGTTTGCCCGAGAACAACAGTATTACATTACAAAATTAATTGCTGATCTAATCTCTGACAGTTGACATGCTAAAAACTCTTGCGGTCTCCATTTTTTTGTGCAATTATGCAAATAGCAATGTCTTCAACTTAAAACCGCATGGGAAATAAAGTTTCCTGATTAGTAATAGATGTTATTTGTACCCGCAGTGCAAATATCTAGAGTTGAAACAGAAAAAATATTGTGCAAAGAATTTCATTATCAGTGTTTTTCTTTTCACCATTTAATCTTATTTAAAATAGTTTTGTATTAGGTATATACAATTCAATTCATTGATCAATTATAACTTGTCATATTTATACAAAAAAACTATTTTATTATAATTCCACATAATTTAATTGAGATCAATACCGGTCTCGCTTATAGTTATCATAACCAACTGAAAACCCACTGAAAATGCTCTTGACGAACAAAATCGGTATTGATCATTATAAATAATGTGGAATTAGTATAGAATGTGTCGAAACCGATAATTGAAAGTGAACATCTTAAAATATAACGTTTTGATTGTATCAATAGTGAAGTAAAAATAAAACTGCTGTAGGACTTATTTCTTATTAACATATTTATATTTTGCATATTTGTTGACATTCTATCAAAAGCTATCATTTAAACAAAACATTTTTTTACGTTTTTTTTCAAACGTCTGCTCTCATTATGGCGCATAATATGGAATCTTAATGGAGCTAATCCCCACAGAAGTTTTTCCGCGAGAACTGATTGTTACTCAGTTGTTCAAATTCTCCTTTTCAACGAGAGTGGGTATATAAGGATACGGCTAAAACAGGGCTTGTGATGAGCTAATTTCTTGTGGGATCACAATGGTGGGGCGGAATTTTAGACATTACAGACATACATGCCTTTTGGCAGTAATTTACCTGTATATCATATCGTCGTTTTGCTGCAAGAAGTCACTAAGTGACATTTTGGTCAAAACTGAGTAAGATTTCACAATCTACGTATTTTGTCATGTTTCACCCAGTAAATATCGAAATGTTGAAAAACACGTTTTGTAAAGCTAAATAGAACACAATAAAAAGTTACTATGTGCGATTCTTTTCTTAAAAAAAATATCTGTTATCAATAGAATAAGTGAGGATTTTAATTTCAAAACCTACCTAGGACCACTTTTGAATTTTTTTAAATGCTGATGCCAGTGTGTCCTATATTTCAATATATACACAATCAATAAATTTTCAATTTAAAAACCTCTCTAAATACAGAGAAATGCATTTTAAAAAATATTTTTAAAAACTACTCAAATCTAAAATGATTCAGTTTGAAAATAAGTTAATTTCTATACAACCAATTATATGAGAGAGAAAAGTCACCACGTTGTCTTTTTTTATCCAATTAGGGCCATAGAAAGAAATGTAGATGAAAAAATAAAATATTAATCATTCATTATTGCATAGACCCCTGGAAAAAATATTTTTGGACCACTTCATTTGCCTTTAAAACAACCTTAATATTTATGATTGACTTTCGAAATCTACTTAAATCTAATGTTGAGTTGCAAAAACTATATAAGTCAATTTTAAAACAATTGATATTTTTAAAAATGTTACTTTCACATAAAAATCCTGGCAAGTATAGGGCTCTAATTTGTGTTTGCATTTAAGAATTTTAAACTGTTATCATTTTTTTCAGTAATTAAGCCCACATCAGTTTTTTGCATTTTGTCAACAATTTTGGTTTTTGGATATATGTAGGTTTTTAAAACTAAGGCGCTCAAGTAACATATTTTCGATTTTCTTATGAAAACTTTGAGATTATACAAGGCAAAAGACGTTGTTATTATTTAGGTTTGGGTATAACTAAAATATAAATGTAGTTGAAACTTTATAGTCGATTATCTTAGAATAAACATTTTGTCACTTTGCATCAAACTGACGATATATCGAATCAAAAATAAATTTATGAAACTTTTTGTATTGAAACTCATTCTATAACGGACTCCTCTATTTTTGACCCGAGTGACTTTGTTATATTTATTTTGTAATAGCTTTAATTGTAATACGAAAATCTGTATTAATTGAAAAAAATATTTATTTCTTCTATAATATATAATTTCAAAAGTCCTTCATAGTACATTATTATGACTCAGATGATAGCGGAAAATACGTTTCATGATTTTGGTCGATTTATCATTAAAAATGTTATGGAATTGCAAGCCACAAATGTATGCATAAAACACTGATAAGTAATGACTTAATTTGATAAAACTGTATAGAAACTTACTTCATCGCTTAATAATTGTTAAGGATGCAATGTTTAATACTTACTAACATAAATACAAAATATCAAAATCAATCTTTTATTTATTCATAGCTCACCAAACAGTTTTTTTGTGTATTTTAAATAGTTTTATGAAAAAAACAATAATGATGGCATTTATTAAATTTGAATCGTTCAAATTATGTACATTCACACAAATTTTGTCAGTAACGACCCGGGTCTGGCCTTTCGGCATCTTCAGGCGTTCAAGTGCACGGATGAACTTGAACTGACGCTTACCAAATGAATGTTTCGTGTTTATATAATAAATAAATGTATCATTGAGTTTAAAGCCATTGCTGGCGAAAAGGATTAGCCCATGGGAATTGCTCACAGATTACCGAGTTTTCAAGATCAAGTTCATCCGTGCACTTGAACGCCTGAAGATGCTGAAAGGCGAAACCCGGGTCGTTAGTGACAAAATTTGTGTGAATGTACATAATTTGAACGATTCAAATTTAATAATGAAATTTCACCGAGCACCTTCAGTCGAAATCTTAAATGATAGCATTTATAAATATTCGCTTCTTGTGTGGAACACAACGTCGGTAATTTTCTATAAACTCGTATCTCAAAAAGTACACGTTTTCGGGATACACATTAATTCTATCGCCAATAAACACCACTGGAATGGTTTTGTCTTAAATATCGTTGAGGGAGTTAATAAGTTAGAAAGAAAAGACGTTTCCATCCACGGTATTTTCTCCTTCAAGCTAAACATAGCACTAGCTCATATAATTTACTAAATTACTTGTTTGAAACGTTGTGTGTATTAAGGTTAAACAAAGTATGAAATATCTTTTATTGGAATATGAGTTAAAGGAAGATGTGTGTATTGAAATTATGAATTTACTACATCGAAAAACTCTGACAAATTTAAATACGTGACTGTAGAAAATTAACGATGATATAGAGTCCTAATGAAGCATCTCAACATTTCTTGTTATTAAGAAAACTGGATGTTATTCAATCGTTCAACCTTTCTGACAGAGACTGAAAAAAATGTATGAAGTAGATTGTATTCATTGAATACAAATATAGTTTGAGAAACTCTTGAAAGTCTTTGTACATTTCGGAAAGCAATAAAAAAAACGTAAGAAACTTCTAAAACCTTCCATTTATTTATTAAATTAAATATGACCATTGTGTGACAGATGCTAAGTTGCAATAATAACCATAACATTATAAACCCAATGTATTATTTTCCGAATGAAATCGTTTCATCGGTAAATCAAACGAATCTCTCGATTAATGTGTAATAAAAAACAATACTACATTATCATCTTTTGCTGTAATTAATGTTAATCAATTTTTCATGTGTTTTGAATTACCGCTATGTTCATGTAAAGAAATATTTTTTTCATTAATATAACTGCATTAGTACAGTCTCCTTATGCGAAAATTTCCAGGAAAATGACGATTTCTTGTCTTGTGTTACGGGACATGAAAAAAGCCGATGCTTCTGAATCCCCAATCGAAAATCAGAACACGAACGTATTTTTTCCATTATGGTTTTGAAATCGATACATATATCACGTAAATGTTCACGAAGTATATGCCAATTTACGTAAACCAGCGATAGTAATAGCATACCGATAACTTATCATTTTCTAGAATTAGTCACAATCGTCAATCGATAATGCTTGTGATACGATAAATAATCAACGATAAAATTATAGGATAAGACTAATCACGACACGTTTGGTGTCAATATGACATGGTTATGCAAAATCCAGAGAAAATTTGCTTTGAATCATAAATCAATTCATCGTCACTTAGAATAAAAAGCGGTAGAACTTTAAGTAGACGAAATTAGTTTTAAAAAAATCGCTTATAATCAAAATATTGAAGAATTTAAAATGAGTGAATGGTGTAAATGTTATGTTTTAATATTATGTCATGAAATATAACCGCCCCTGCATATACAAGGGGCGCATTGATCCAATGCCACATTAACCGGCCGCTACTGCTTCTATCCTTGCATACTACTCTCGTTGGAAACTCAGAGGATAAGCGACTAATGTTGTGATACCTCTATTGCTCCACATTGGGAGCTGACATGGATAAAAAAAAGTTTAGTGATCAACATAGTATGATATATTGGTGGCCACTGATCTATTGTTATCATTTTCTTTCCCGAATTTACAGTAATTTACCGTTTGAATACCACGCAAAAAAATCATTAGCATGTCCCAGAGATACTGCGTGTTTTTAAGAAAAATAATTTTGCCTTATATACACTCGAATTCGATATTTTAAAAATCTATATTGACTCAGTATAGATAGCACTACACATATTCGTCAACATAATGCTTATATTCTATTAGAATATCAAGTATTTGTTTTTTTTAAGCGTCATGGAAATCCGTGTTCGCTTGCATATGTTCCGGACACCTGTGCCCGCTTGGTATCCAAGTGGTTAAAGTCAGAAAGAGATGGTATTGTTTCACAAAATATAATAATTAAATAAGTGGAATAATCACTTTTAAGGTGTTCACTGTCAATACTTGGTGGAATGGCATTATAATAAAAATAATAAAACATTTTTAGTACTTTTTCCACATAAAATTTATTAGATCAGGACCGGTTTCGCTCATGATGAGCATTGTCAACTGATAAGAAAAACAATAAAACAGTGATATTTATACAAAAGTTAAATGATAAAAACAAGGTATGACAAACAATTGGTTGTAGGTTGTAATACCAATTGTTTGTCATACCTTGTTTTTATCATTTAACTTTTGTATAAATATCACTGTTTTATTGTTTTTCTTATCAGTTGACAATGCTCATCATGAGCGAAACCGGTCCTGATCTAATAAATTTTATGTGGAAAAAGTACTAAAAATGTTTTATTATTTTTTTATTAAGTGGAATAATATTCAAGGAATTTTCAATCTTATTTCCCCATGATAAAGCACGTTACGGAGACTGTACCAGTAGAAAAAGAAGAAGGTCACTTTTATATTACATACTTTCTCATTATTTATTGCTATCCTTGATATTCAAACTTCTCAACAGTTTAAGATGTCGTCATATTTTTTGGTCGAGGAATCAATCATACTTGAATTTTGGTAAAATAAATACACAAATTTAATAGTTGAGCGTTTAAGTTTTCGTTTAAATTCAAATGTTTACAAAGAATTGATCTCAATAAAAAAATCCGCAAAAGATTACAAATTTTCATTTTTTTTTTAATCTTCTCTCTTATTAATCACAGATTTTATTCGTTTTATTTATATATAATAATTATTCAGATGTCGTGACTTATGATGAACAAATTAAACTGCACCACATGTTTGTACAATGTTAACTTACATACAAATGACTTTATGTGTCATCACGGAGAAAGGTAAATCTGGGCGTGGCTCTCCGGGGATAGATTAAAATTCAATAATTTCCCATGTGATGTGTGAACAAACACTCTTTATGTATGTATGTATACGAGCTTATTCCACTTCGCGTAATGAATTCAATTTTAATTAAGGATAGTGGTGACATATTAAACATCAGTTAGTGTTATAATGTTTTACAATTTTACACAATTACATCGCTATTTATTTTTCAGAAGTACATTATCGTAAAAATTGCTACGAATTCCCTTTATTACCACGTACCCTACCCTATAAAGCGATGTTTCCCAACGTGGGTCTTACGCCCCACCGGAGGGCAGTTTCAATATTTTGGGGAGCAATGTGCAAATCATTAATGTTTGTTAATAAGCATTTTCGATAAAAATTACAAATAAGTAACTCACATAAAAACTCTTTGAAGCTCACACCAAGCTCCTAAGTTTGCAATTTTTAAATGTTATTTTTTTCACAATACAAAAGTATTTATTTACGAAAGTTAAATTAAAAATAGTATAGGCTTTGTGCATATTTTATTTGAAGAAATATTTTTGTCCGAATTTATTAGGCACCAACTATAAAATTTTGATTGGAGGGGGAGGAAATAGAAATTTTTGAAGCGTTGAAGTGGGGCATGGCACAAATAAGGTTGGGAATAAAAGTTTCAATAACCCCCTGTTAAAAATGTTTTTTTGTTTGAATTATATAAACAGTGAGTATTTTTTTACAACACAGAACTTACTAAAACATAAAAAATAACGATACAATTAGAAGCCCATAACAGATTACCCGGGAACTCACTTTTTGAGTTTATTTTATACTTTTACAGCTACATGCACATAGAAATATAATTCATAGACAAGATATATAATATAAGTAAAAATCAGCTGTCAGCTGTTAAATAAGCGGTCGCTGGAAAAGGTGTTGCTATTCTAAAAAAACACCTCTAAAAAAACTATCTATACAGGGGTGGGCTGGAGGGGGCTCGGGGGAGCTCGCGCGAGCCCCTTGTTAAGATAAGAAAGTCATTTGTCTCAAAATCAGCACCTAACTGCAATTTACGTAGATGATTATATTTTATTATTTAACAAGACTTGGTTACCCTTCTATTTATTTAAAAAAAATACATTGACTTCGGTTGCATAATAAAAGAGACCCTAGCTGACCGCATGTGGCTCGCGGGCCACGGTTCATGCATTATCTATATTCCATGACTTGACGGCATTATGGATAAGATTTACCGAGCCCCTTGTTATATATTGGCAGCCCACCGCTGTATCTATAGAATAACTTAAATGTATTATTTCTTTCATAAAATTAGCACAATTTGATATTTGCGGTAATCATTAATTCGTACAGTAAAACGATGTTAAATGTCTTAACGTGTTTTTGTTGAATACGCCTGCGTATTATGGTATAAAGCCGGCCAATGTTTTACCCCGTTAAGCCCGCATCTGTGTTTACTTATGAGACATTAGTCATGTGTCATAAAAATACTGAATTACACTGGCAGAATACTAAGTGGGAACATATAATTATTATTAGGCGTGTTCTACATACATATGATTTGTTTCGGTGGTACGTTTTAAAGCAGCGGTCGACAAACGGTGGTCCGTGAGAAAATCTCGGTGGTGTCGTTGCAGTAATTTCATCGGACCTTAGAATCCATTTACTTAGCATAACACGCAGCAACAAATGCCCCATTTATGTATTTGTTTTCTTAAAACAATCTTTCATGATCATTACGTTGCAATAAATATTGACACTTTTTGAAAATGAAATTATTTTAGTGATCCGAGACATTCAAAATTGTGAGTTGAGTAGTCCGCGAAATCTGAATGGTTGACTACGGCTGTTTTATTTTGTTTGCGATTTACCACTGAAATCATAACATAATTTAAAGCTCGCGTAGCGTCCTTGTATTCAAAATATTTCAATGGTAGGTATAAACTTAAAGCTCCTTCTGAAAGTCCTGCGACATATCATTCTAATTGTATATTCCAAGATTGTATATAACAAGTTCAATAACTATCAGGAATCAATCGTAAAAATTATCAAACGAGAAGAATTTGCGAATGAATTGAATTGCTGAATCTGAGTGGTAACGCCCAACTTTACACGTGAAAAAAAAATAATATAAATAATTGTGTCAACAATTTCCAAAATTAAAATTGTTAATTTTATTTTATTTGTTGAAACTCACAAAAAGCGTATATGAATTCTTTACAATAAAAAAAGGAAACAAATTAAATGGTCAGAATAAAAATATTATACGGTCAGATTATTTAATAACAGTTTTAGTTAGTAGGTTAGGTTAGGTTAGATTAGGTTTTTTTTAATTTCGTTTAAATTAAGACTATTTATTCTGACCGATATATTATGACCATTAAATATAAATTCTGACCAATATATTATGACCATTTAACAGCTTAACGACCGCACTTTTTTTTTTTAATTTCACCTGGTGAAATAAAACTTTGCGAAAAATTCGCAAAAATTGTAATTTCAC
Organism: Himalopsyche tibetana; assembly: GCA_030503985.1. Lineage (NCBI taxonomy): Eukaryota > Metazoa > Arthropoda > Insecta > Trichoptera > Rhyacophilidae > Himalopsyche > Himalopsyche tibetana. Next base: position 19,329,915 of record JAPJYX010000006.1, read on the forward strand.
TAAATTCACTATATTTTGTAAGCAAATTGAGATATCTTAACGAAATTTAATTTTCTTAGCTTTCAGATACTTCGCCTATACGCATATATGAGTCCGACGGCCAGCAACCTATGTTTTTCAAAGACTCAATTACGCGTCCACGGTCGTTAAGCTATATTCTGACCAATGTTATTTAAATTCTGACCAGAAAAATACGAACCTAAAAAATAGATAATAATTATTCAAATTTGATTAAAAAAAATATCGTTATTTTTTTAATGCAGACGTCCCAGACATGTTTTTTGTGAGTATGTATTTAACAAAAAATGGACAAATTGAATTTTGGAAATGGACAACTCAATTGAAATGTCTTTCCGTAATAAGTACTTTAATTATTTTGTGTTATAAGGCTTTACCAGGTATGTGGGGTTGTTAAAGAAACGACTCCGATTACGACATTAATCCTGAGAAGTGTGAATTCATTCAAGTCTTCATTCTCGTCACCGATACACGAGCCCTACATGTTTATAATTTGCACTTTATACACATGTGTCATTTTTATTTATTCTAAATATTTAACAAAAAAAGAAATGTATAAAAAACGAAGCCTAACAATCCGGTTTCGAGTTCAAGTCATGACAAGGTCAATATCAAATTTGATTCTTTTTAATTTAACATTTTATATGTCGAGCATGAGAGTTTGTATTTTTTTCACCTCGAGTAGATTTCGATTGACTACAATACTTCATAAATTAAGCCACAACTCGTGCAATGTTTAAAGTGATTTTCATATTTTATTAAAAGTGTATATTAATTAGTCGGGTCCGTGGCGCAGCATTAAACGTCGCTGGCTTCGGTGACAAATCATAAAGGTTTGAGTCACAGTACGAACATCTTTTTTAAAAATCGATTTCTTTTTAAAGACAGGGGTGTTGGCGTTGTCTAAATATTTTGACCCTTCGAATCCTTAAATATCGGGCCGTAGCGAGAGCGATTAGTTAGCCACAAGTCCTGCCCTAGCCATATCACTCTATCTCTACTACTATCTATTTAAAAACTGCTGCCTCTTCAGTTTTGAGTACATGCCTTTGGACAGAAATCCATAAATAAATTGAAAATCAATTTTTAAAAAACTGTCCGTATTTGAGCTTTTGACCTACGTAGCCGAAGTCAACGACGTTGACCACTGTGTTTTTCCAGCCGAATTTGTGCAAGTATGGAGCGGGCTTAAGACGTGTTCTCGATATATTTGGTGCATTAATGACAAATATTTAAAAACAAAAATCATATTTTTTTTATTAAAAAAAAAATCACGCTTTTGAATTAATTCCACATTTCTTGTTTCCAGTCAAGATGAGCATTTTCAATTTGAAATAATCACCATCAGTTGAAAATGCTCGTCACGAGCGTAATCGGTCCTGATCGTGCTTAATAGACCTGGAATTAGTGCAAAAAATTGCTTTATTTTTTTGAATATAATTCCTTTCGACGAATAAATGACAGTGCGCACCTTAAAAGTAAAAGTATATTATGTTTGTAAATTTGCGGTTCGTGTGCATCGCAAAATTAAATGGTGGTCTACCACAAAATTGTGATAAGCGAGTTGAGATAATAATATAATAATACTTTACGTAAGTTGTGTCGTTTGGCAAAACAGGCTCCGACATCTGACCGACGCGACTCGTTCAATGAAAAAATAATAGTCTCCCGAATTGTGTTTCCCCCGAGATCTTCGCCGCAGCAGGCGAACAAATGACAACCGGTTTTAGGTTAACGTCCACCGAGACTGTAACGAATTCTATAAAACGTATCCGAGACATAAAAACACGAGACATTTATATATTTTTTCTATATATTGAACGTTTCCGTGCTAAAAATAATTTAATATTCTTTCATGTACGTTTTTAATGCTGTTAATTTACGAGGAGCAAAAATTCAAAAAGTGATTTGTTACAAAATTTGAAAAAATGCCATTTAGATAGTCTACAATATAATCTATGAATAGAAATCACAATAAGTGTTCAAAAAAGGTTTTTTACTATCAAAATGAAATCATAAAGTTGACACATTCAAGCAAACCGTGATTTCTTCACCACTCGAATCATTATTCCCCCAAGCTCTGCTAATGTATGAGGAGCAAACATTCAAAAAGTGATTTGTCAAATTAAAAAAAAATGCCGTTAATTATTAATTTGTGACAGTCCATAATAAAATCGATGAATGGAAATCACAATTGTGGGGCTATAATGCAAAACGTACTATTTCTAAAACTCAAACTTTTCGGTAGAGTCGAAACAAACAAAATAACATTTGAATACAAATATGCTTTCCAATTTAAAAACGACAGTCTTTAAGAAAATTTATATTAAAACTATTAGAACCAGTCAATTCCTTAGGCTTGAATTGATCTATCTGCATAACTAAATCAATATCGCTCATTTTGGGAATTGTACGTTTTGCACTATAAGTAAACAATTAGTCTTCAAAAAATGATTTTTCCTATAAAAATTAAATCGTAAAGTTGAAACATAATTTGTTGAAACATAATCAAGCAAACCATAATTTCTACAACACTCAAATCATCATATTTTCTCAAGCTCTATATTTGTGTGACAAATCACTATTTTAATGTTTGCTCATTTTATTAGTCGATGTTTTATGTACGGCATAACTAGCCCGTTGAGAGCCCTTGATCTAAAGCATTTTGAGATATTGTTGTGATTGTTTAAAATAATAGAATATATGTGATATATGTATAACATTAACCTTAAGAGGAGTGAATAGATTTATACAAATCTTTCTTTAATTTACTGCCTTTTCTTAACACAACAATTTTGTGACTTTTACACAATGAATATATGAAATTCATAGTTAGAGCATATTTATGCTTACAGACAGACACTCCTGTGTTTGAGTTTAAAGTACTTTAATACTCATTTACATAAGAATGGCGCCGACGTACATGTACGTCCATACTCCTATAAAGATTAATATGGCTGTATTGGCATGATATTGTATTTCATATTTAAGAAAGACCATAGAACTCACTAAAATTTTGTAAAATTATTTATAAAAAATAATTTTATACAAACATTTCCATAATTTTAAGATTTAAAAAAGCAGAAAAATTGTTTTCATGGGCCCGTAATTAATGTTGGTTTTATTAACATTAATGAGAATTTAACACACTGTGAAACAGTAGGTTTAATAATGACTCATAAGATACATAATAACAACAATAAAATAATATATTGATTTTCAATTACAGTTGCAAATTTTTGTCACTTGTGTTTTTGTTTCATGTAAATGGAATGACTGATGAAAATTTGGTGTCAATTTTGCAGCTTAATTCTACAGAATTAATTTGAAATTTACAAAGACAAGAACCGCGTGAACTTTTTAATTGTAAATACCAACATTTTTCACAATAAAAACATTATTTGTCAACACGAACACATAATCCTCTCTTTGCACGGTTTATTTTTTACACGATTTCGAAAAAACACGGTCAAATGTAATGGAACCTATCAGTCATATCTTTTTCTTCTTTATACAGATTATTTGCACGGCTGTTTTACATGTAACTTATCCCTTGTATAAAAGTGGATTTAGTTTACTTTTTTTAATTTTTCTCTGTGGCCCTAACACATGATAATGTTTTTTCATGCTGCCCACTAGAAGAAATAGGTTATGCATGTCTGTGTTAGATATAACCAGCGGTGGGCTGCCAATACGTTAACAATTGGCTCGCTTTATATCAAAGATATTATCGGTGTTCTGGGGAAGTAGTGAGTTTTTTTATCACTCCGATGGAGTTATATTCAACCATTTGTTTCTTAATACACTTATAATATGTAACAATATCGACTGTGGAAAGGAAAAAGGACTTAACCCTCAATTTTCCAAAACAGCTTTTTTCGATAATCACAATGTATACAACTTGACACACATTCTATCAAAAGGATGAAAGCTGAAAGTACCGAATAAGTATCTAAATTAAGCTTTTAGGTTTGAAAAAGATGACCTTGTAAAAAATTAAAACTAATAAAAAACAGTGTAATAAAGGTTTTTCCGAGACAATTTCTTTCATTAATATTTGATTATGTCAATTAAACACCAGCTTAGAATTATCCGTGCACTTCAAGGTTGTTAATAATTCATAATATGTATATGTCACTAAATCATCAAAACACGTTTTTAGCGCCTCCTGTACAATTTGATATGTGTGGGTTACGTCCTTTTTCCTTTCCACAGTCGATATGCAATTTACCGTAAACTTATTAATGTAAATGGTCAAAAATGTACTACTGTGTATACTGAAGCGGTCCTAGATAATATAAAAGTTAAATATTGCAGTTATGTACTCATTTGATCTGAGAATATTGTTTTATCTAAAATGAATAAGGGGGTCGCCGGTCTTAGGGCTCGCGCTGAGGTCTGTGTTAGATAAATCGACGATGATTAAAATGTTTACACATACTGCGGTAGAAAGTATGATTATGGTGCAATTAAAAAAAAAACAACTTTTATAATCGTATGTGGCCTTAAGATTTCCTGATCGATCATTAATTTCTACGATGGCGTCGATGTGTTAAGAAGCACAACTCCCTATATAACGTACCTGAATAATAAACAGGAGAATGTCATTCACCTGCCAACACTAATATATTTTGAAATGTTGGCATTGAAAATATACAAAACAATAATTACTTTATGAGAAACGTAACGAATACATAATTAATTATTATACCATGAGTTTACCAGCCCAGATTCGTATCGTTCAATATAATTATTTCCGTTGAAGTTATTATAAGTAGTCCTTTCAATTTATCAATGAATGCTGATAGTCAAGACGCGCAAGGTTTGGCTAATTTATCTTGTCTATCCTTATCCTTATATGATGATCATATAAGGATTCTTAGACGTCTGGTTGTATTAACAATATCCACTCCCAAAGTTGAGCATATCAGCTATCCAATTTCGAAAGTTATTAACAGTAGCAAGTGATCCAATACAACATTCAGAAAGATCAAAAAAGTATAAATGGCGAGTAGATAAGGATTTCATTACAATTATTGTTCACTTTTAAGGTGTCTACTGTCAATAGTTGTTGGAAAGGCATTATATTTTAAAAAACACTATTTTTTACTAATTCTACAGTTATTTAATACGACCAGGAGTCAGGACCGGTTTCGCTCATTACCGCTCGTTGTTTTATTTTTTTGAATACTATGATTATAAAATTTGAATCGTTTAAATTATGTATAATACATTCACACAAGTGTTGTCACTAAAGACCCGGGTTTCGTCTTTCGGCATCTCCAGGCGTTCAAGTGCACGGATGAATCGAGCTGACAAAGCTTGTGTGAATGTACATAATTTGAACGATTCAAATTAAATATTTAAATTCCACCAAGCACCTTCATTCGAAATCTTAAACTATGATTATTGTTATTTTAAGAAAAACACAATATTCCTTTGTACTTATTTCCACTTTTATTTACCAAGGAGTGAATAGATCTATACTGATCTTACTTTACTTTACCGACTTTTCGTAACAGGACAATTGTGATGTTTTTTTCCAATGAATATATGCAATTCATATTTATAGCATATATGTATATGCTCACAGAAAGACACTCATGTGTTGAGTTAAAATTACGTCCATACTCCTTTACAGAAAAATGTCACCGAGTTACATGTTCGTCCATACCCCTTTAAAGGTTAACCACAGGCATTATACACGTGTGGCGTATAGATTAATAAAGGAGCATTTCAACAGAGCTGGATGAAAGTCAGTCATGTAACCTCTTCTTTGAAAAAAAAGGAATAAAAGCTTACTTACACACGAAGCGTATTTTTAAAATTGTGAAATTTTGCTTTATGGCTCTGTTATGGATAATTATTACTAAAACACTGTTAAACTGTTTGTTCAATTTTTATTCCACATACATAATTATTTTACACTTTAATATAAATCGTTTATCTTATAATCAAAAATAACAACGTGAGTTTCAAGGCGTCTTTACTGGATCGATGACCGGTCAATTTGAACTCTTGAATTTAACTAAATGGAAGGAGAGTAGGATATCGGTTTTGGGCGTTGAAAGGTTATTGTTACAATTATAGTATGGCATAGAGTATTAACATAGTACTCTATGACAAGATGTCGAGTATACATAACAGCTCAATTATAATGCTTTATCTCTTTGTCCTGTTTTTTTACCAAGTGGAGATAGCCGGTTTGCAGTCGATATATTTTAATATAATATGTATAACATTCGTGCACTATAAATATATGATTAAATCGCAACAACGAATATGGAATACAAACATAACCATAATAAACGGTGTACAGCCTAACCCACGAAGTCGTCCGCAAGGATTATTCACCAAAATGTAGGCCATGTGTCTACCACACTGCTTGGAAAGGTTATTAACGAACAGATCTTATGTGGAATCAAATTGAGAAAAAAAATGAATTTATATTTATTTATGGATATACACTCAAATCTTGTTTTTACACGGTAGATACGTTCCAGAAAATACTGTGTAAAAAGGTGATAGAATTAATAGAAAAATTGAAGATTGGTGCACTGAATTAAAAAACACTGTGTTGTTTGAAAGAAACATTGTGGTATATAAATCGTGTAGAAATAATAAGAACAATGTAGTAAATTACACAAAATATTATTCATAATATGTATTTTAAAACATATTCATCGCAACTTGAAAATAGACGAGGACATTTATGAGGGACTGGGAATAAATTCCTTTCATTGCTATTTAATTCTGACACGTCTATTGTGTTAAAATCTAATGAAACCTTTTGTTTGTTACTACTAGCTTGTGTTGCTTAATTTCTTGTTATTAAGAAAACCGAGGTTTTATGTTTGTGTCTGGCAATTGTGTAGGAACAAATAATTCGTGTAAAAATAAAATATAGTTCTTATTAGTGGACCTTGCTATTTAAAAAAATGTCAAAAAATCATGGTATGAAAAAGTTTTAGAAGCATTTTGTTAGATGACCAAATTTTATATCAACATGACTCAAGAGTCATTAAAAACCTACAGTGATTTTTTTCTTTGTATAATTTTATTTCCAGATACATCGTACCTATAAAAATTATATTTAGTCACGGCACCCTTTATCAAGAAGTGTTCGACAAGATGAAACTTATTATTTTAATGTTTTATATTTTATATATATGACATAAAATATGACCAACAAGATAATTTACCAAACACATAAAAAACATTTTTTAACGCGATAAGCGATACTTTATATCAATTTGGCAATATCTTAAAAAGATATGCAATCTTAAATAATTACGAAATTTTCGTTAATTGATAACATATTTCAATCCAGAAAAGGCTAAAAAAAAAATTGTCGCTTATCAAATATTATCCTAATATTTGATAAGCGAAATCTATCTCGTTATAATCAACGGATATCTCAAGTCGATAAACAGTCTACAGAATAGACGCGATTTTTAATGATATTTTATTTGATATTCAGTTAAAATCACGTTTAAAGTAGATGTTTATTTTATTGAATCAATTCTGTATTTCCGTTTGGGATATATAAGCCTTTTTTCACGGGATATTTGAAGGAATCTATCTACCGCGCGGTTGCTGTAAATCTAAGGATGACTGTAGCCGTCAAACGTGAGATCGGATGTAGTTCTAGTCCTTCGCCGAAACCGGCAAAGTATTGGCGATCTCATGACAGCATAGCCCGAGGCGTAATAATAAAAAATGAATCATCGGCGAGGTAACATTTATAATATTCTCGCCGTTTCGCTTATGCATTATAGCAACGGATTGGTATTATAAACTTCGATGACGATGCCGGTTAAATTTGTAAGAAATCCTTTTTGGCCTGATCCGGGTTCGCGATTTATTGCCCGCGTATTGTGACACATAGCAATAACTGACCTCAAACAAAAGACATATTGAGAATATGTTTAGTGTTGTCTCTGGTTTTTCGTTTCTCAAATATCAGCTGTATAATAATAATATGATCGATTTCTTATTTAAAAGTATCATATTCAACATAGCACACCTTGTTTTGATAATAATACCACATTTTTATAATTATCATGCCCTTATCAAATAATAATTTGCAGTTGGCAATGCTCACGATGAGAGAGTTTGTAATTTTGACACATTCTAATTACATAAAGATTTTTTTAACGAGGCTATAATATCCAACTGTTATTTAAAATGGTAAATATATAAATATTCGACATTATGATCGTAGCTTTTTTGCGTTACAACTTGTGATGTGAAACGGGAAAACATGTCAGTTTTTTTGCGGGCTTAAGCCGGGAAAATTGGGTGGAAATAAACTCTTTGGGAAAATTGAATATAATGATATATGACAATTGTATATCATTTTTAGCATTCAGTTACACTTATTTAAAAAGCCTGATATATATTATTGATTCAATCCATAAATTAGAGGTTATATTATAAATTTTATGGTGATATGAAAAGCTGTTAGCTTTTATTAGTCTATGAATTTGACAAGTAAGATAAATTAATATGTACTTGAATCTGAAACAAAATATTTTGAAACGGTCCTGTTTTATGATACTGCCAGATGCATACATATTATATGTACATATCGACTGTGGAAAGGAAATAGGACGTAACCCACAGTTTTTTCAAAACGGGTTTTTTCGATTATCACAATGTATCAAACTTTATACACGTTCTATCAAAAGGATGCAAGCTGCACATACCGAATTAGTATCTAAATTTAGCTTTGAAGTTTGAAAAAGATGACCTTGTAATAAATAAAACCAAGAAAAAAGACTGAAAAAAAGGTTTTTCCTAGACAATTTATTTAATTAATATTAGATAATGTCAATTAAACACTAGTTTAGAAGTCTACGTGCATTTCAAAGTTGTGTATAATTCATAACTTGCATATGGTCCAAAATCATCAAAACACGTTTATTGTGCCCCCTGTAAAATTTGATATGTGTGGGTTACGTCCTTTTTCTTTTCCACAGTCGATATGTATGCATATGGACTTAAATATATTGAAAAAACGACATAAATATATTTTTTACACATTACCTACCACGGGTTACAATTTCCAAGTTTCAGTAAATTACAATCACCAAGAATGAATACTTCGATGGATTTAACGAGTCGAATGATTGATTACACGAAGGTGTTTTTTTTACGAAAACAATCTTTTTTGTGTTAAATACATTTTTTTTTTAAATCTTCCCCAAAGTTATAAGCACCCCATTCTTCGAAATGAATGTGCATTGTGTGAAACCAGTTCGTATAGAGTTGCAGCTCGCAACTGTGTTTTTCTAGTTGACGGATCAAATTACCCAACACTGGGTTATTCATAGTCTGCTGGTTCACCTGAATAGAGTAAAGTTGACACACCGCGTCGAGACGTAATGTCTAATGTCTTGGCAGTTACTTACGACGGCAACGTCCTGTAGTTAATAATCGAACCTATTACTATAACCAATTAACGAGTTCAAAGCTAATTAGTCGTCAACCGGCAGCAATAGTACTGTAGTCCAATGTTTCTTAACATTTTAACATCCGCGGACCACAAAAAAATCAAAAAATGTTTTGCGGACCATCAATATAAGCTGTTAAAAAGGGATACTAACTATTTTTGAACTATCAGAAAATCTTCGTGGACCACCACTAGGGTATCCAATCCCGGAGCCTTTTTCCAATCCCGGGATTTCGGGATTGATCCTCTTTTTTTCGGGATCCTGGGATTGGGGTTTCGGGATCCCGGGATTGTGATTTTCTTACCGAGAAATTTGAAATCCTCAATTCGTTATACCTTTTCCCAGAATCTCACCGAAACTCGTTTTTTTTTTTTTTAGCTCACCGAGGAATTTGAAATCTCCGATTTGGTATACTATTTCCCAGAATCTCACCGAAACTAGTTTTTTTTTTTTTTAGCTCACCGATTTACCAATTTCGTGTAAATTATCGGGTTTTCCTCAAAATTTCTTAATCCCGAAATCCCGGGATCGCGGCCATCTCAATCCCGGAATTTCGGGATCAGAAAATTGAACGGGATCCCGGATCCCGGGATTGGAAGCCCTAACCACCACCACCGGTTAAAGAACATTGCTGTAGTCTTCAACTTTTCGCCAAACATACGTAAGCAATTGTATGTAGCCAGAACTGTAGCATAAAATCCTGGGATTGTGGCAGTACTAATCCCGGGATTTCTTTAGAAAATTACAGAAAGTTGAACGAGGTCTAAAAAAAGGAAGGTTTCAAATTTAGGTTTTTTGGGGAAATTTTAAATTTAATTTTGGGAAATCTGTACATTAATAAAAGAAAAAGGTGTCACGCTGGTAATTTTGCTAAATCCACAAATTCCTGGTTTTTTTTTTTAATTGAAATCTGTTCCCAAGATTTCAAAATCGCCGAGCAAAATTTTTTCAGTGTCTCAAAATTCCACGTAAACTTAAAATACATACCAAAAACGTTCATTGGAATATATCGGTTATATATAATATAAACATTTTTAAGGCCGATAAGATTCGGAGACCCCAAATGATATGCCACTGAAGTGTCATATTGGGAGCGCACTAGGTTAAAACAGTATGTATAGATATTTGAATAGTTGATATGGGCTATCCCACGTTAATATTAGTCAGTTACGACCAGAAAGTAACTAAATCAATGATAACAATGAAAAAAAATGATTAGTAAATATTTAACATTTTGTAATTTTCTTGATGAGGTTAGGTTTTTTCAAATTATTGGACGTTTAAAACACGTGGAAATATTAGAGTAAATCTCCCATTTTTTTATCATATTATCAAATTAATGTTGCAGGTGCGAAATAAAAAAAATGATTAAATCGTTTTTTAGCATTGCACCTGACGCATAAAATTTAATGTTTAATTTATTGATGACCATTAATAACATTATTATAAATAGCATATTAAATATAAATTCTAAAATTTCAATAAAAACTGATTTTAATTACCATTTCTCTTATAGGAACAAATCGACGGTTGGCATACTGGAAAAATACAAATAATTTGCCACATATTTTAATACTAAGCAGTGGATACGTAAATGAAATACTATATACATATCGACTGTGGAAAGGAAAAAAGACGTAACCCACAGTATATTCAAAACAGCTTTTTTTCGATAATCACAATGTATCCAAATTGATACACGTTCTATCAAAAGGATGCAAGCTGCAAATGCCGAATTAGTATCTAAATTTAGCTTTTAAGTTTGAAAAAGATGACCTTGTAAAATATTAAAACCAAGAAAAAAGACTGAAATAAAGGTTTTCCTAGATAATTTCTTTAATTTATATTAGGTTGTGTCAGTTAAACACCAGTTTAAAAGTCTCCGTGCACTTCAAGGTTGCGTTTAATTCATAATTTGCATATGGCCCAAAATCAGCAATACACGTTTTTTGCGCCTCCTGTAAAATTTGATATGTGTGGGTTACGTCCTTTTTCCTTTCCACAGTCGATATAATATTTACTGACCTGTTTGATTTATTATAATTATAACCGGTCAACAAAATTTAAATAAGATTCTGGCTTTTTTTAATATGCCATTAGATTTTCGGTTATATCTTTTATCGATCTTTATATTGAATTTCACGAAAACTCGTTACAGATCCCACGGACAACATTGTCATAAAATAAAGCATTTTTTAAGTGGAAATAATAAATAATTTTATATTTCTCACGTATGATACGAAATCAAGGTATTAAAACTGATTCGTAAGATATTATATAATTTGTAAGAAGGTAATACCTTCCACCTAGTATCTACTATACATTGTGAATAGCTAATCGAGACGACAAAAATGTTGATAGAAAACATAGATTGTGGACATTAGAATAAAGAATGTTTTAAATAATTAGAATTAGGACCTCCAATAAGAACTAGGTATCCCGATATCCCGTACAGTTTTATGATCCCTAAATCCCGGGATTGGGACGGTACTAATCCCGGGATATCGGGATTGAGAACATTTGAGAAAGTTCCCAATTTTTTTTCATCTTGGCAATTCCGCAAATTCCTGGGTTTTTTAGATCGACTTAAATTTGTTTGAATAATCCCGGGATTGGGAAAATTGTCAATCCCAAAATCCCGGGATCACATGAAGGGTCCGGGGTTGGAGGTCCTAATTAGAACCTACGCAAATTAGTTTGGTGAATATTTTTGTGTTGCTTATTAAAAATGTTTTCTGATTTTAAGGCCTCGTTTTTTATGTCATTGAAGGACTTTAACGTACTAAACTAAATGCCATCTTCTTTTGATGGAATTGAATGGATGGAGTTCTTTTTGTCAGAGAGTGAATTCTTCACGGAAGATTTCTTGGATATGAGCTTCATTTCAATTGTTGACATGCATTCAATTTAGCATTATATTTTCAAGTGTGTTACACGTAAGTAAGTGGGAATAAAAAACGAAAAATCGTGTATCATATGTACAAAAATTAAATGAGAAAACGTGAATCCCAGACATGTAAAATCAGTGGTTCGCTTCATGTATTTCCAATATAAATTGAACACTATTTCAGTGTTAAATCTTTGAATATTCATGGTAGATATAAAGTCATATCCAACTATTGACACTTTTATGTTTGATGGAATCGACGACTCTACGGTCATCGCCTTGGATCTTGGCAGGGAATTGAACTCATAAACTCGAATGCAGCGATGTATAATAAAGCAGTATCTTCAATGTAGAACGTGTGCATATTCGCGCTGCGGCAAATTGACGGTCATAAAACACATATCGATTAATCACGATATCTTGGATGGTTACCTCATACTTATTTTGATAATGTGATTTATATTTCGCGACCAATGGATTCGCTAAGCACGTTGCTTACTATCCCCAACCATTAGTTGTTTATGGTAAAAATAGACTTTAATGGACGGTTGCAATAAAGAAGGCGTGACAATAAGTAGTAGCTTTATAATGAATTTATGAACCGTAGATTTATTTAGTTTTATAAGTTTGTATTTTACCCTCTCCCTGCGTCCAGTAGAAAAGGATAAGCCCCGACTTTTATTTTGTAATTTAAAACTAAAGAATCAGAATATTTTTTCTTCTCTCTTGTCTTGCGATGTTGTCGGATGATGCTTCTCAAAGAGGCGAAACACGTGACACATTTTTATAACAACAAGAAAAAGTGAATTTCCACAATGTAACGTCGAATACATCGAAAAAAAAAAGTATATTGTTTCATTGTTTTTTTTTAATTATACACTTATGCCCCAGCGGTTAGCGTTTTGGGCTTACGTGCCGGATCTCACGGATTCGAGTCCAATACGATCAGCATTTTTTCGATTTCTGTTCGAAGGCATGGGTGTTTGTGATGTCTAAAAATTCCTTCCCACCATTTCTGAGCGATTAGTTAAACACTAGATCTGTAATAGCTTTATCTTTCTTTCCCTACTACTCTATTTGAAAACGAGAGGTTGAGCGACTGAGTAACAAACAGTTTTCGTAGATAAACTCTGTTGACATACCTCCATTATAAGGCCGTATATTCCACACTGGTAGCGGACATGTTTTAATAATAAGAGATTTTTTAGTACAACGTCATAATAAATAACAATAGTTGATAGAGTTGTCAAATGACTTATATATTTTTCCTGAAGTTGAGAGGTATGATTCAAATTTATTTATCCAAGTATGAACGTTGATAAATCTGGTTACCCTACCGTAGCATAATGGAGTTATTCCAAAGTAAATATGCCAATTCAATCAATAAAAATGATTTAATAAACCTGCAGTTAATTATGCGAATTAGAAATGTAAATTTGGTGACATGTTGCTAATCAGTTTAAGCCGATTATCTCTCCATCATATACAATACATAATAAACAAGTCTTGTGGTATATTATTTTAGGCCTCACACATGGCGCCAAACGTGATGGTTGCAGTAAGTAGGCACGTGATAATGGTTTTGTTTGTATGTTCAGAAGTTAAATCAAGGCCCGAAAATTTATCCAGTGTTTGATTATTTTGCCAGATTTCGCAGTATGGCGATTAACGTTTATTTTGTTAACGTTGGCTGTGGTACTGGTAAGCCTGAAACTTTAAAGGTTTACTTATTACGTTTATTTTAAGAGCGTTAAGTCCTACAGCGACGCCTATTATAAAGACAAAACATTAAACGACTTATTTATGTTCCTATCAGGGGTGGGCTGGAAGAAGCTCGGAGGGGCTCGCGCGAGCCTATTGTGAAATTTGACTAAGGCAGGCGAGCCCCTTCTTAGAGTAAAACAATATTCTCAGATCAACAGTAACTGCTGTAGATGGTTTATATCAGTGATGCACAACCTTTACCTTCTAGTGGGCCGCATAAAAAAAATTATCGTGGGCCGCAAAGAAGAAAATGATTTAAAGTACGCTCAATCCTTTTTTGTAGAGAACATATGTGCGTTCCATGTAAAACAGCCTTATATCGTGTAAAAAAGATTAAGTGAATTTAGATAAATGAGTAATAGGTTCCATTATCTTATTTTGACCGTGTTATTTCAAAAATAAATAAGCCATGCAAAAAAAGGATTATGAGTACTTGCTTATTAAAAATCGTTTCATTGTGAAATATTTATGTTTCATTTATATGCAATTCATAAGTTAATGCGTTCTTGGTCTTTGTTAATTTTTAACTATTTTTTTTAATTTGACATAATATTTGTAAGCCTGGCAGACCACCGCTGGTTACAATCATTCGTGTAATTCATAGTTTCTCAAAAATTTTGGGCAAGTGGCCCTCAATACCTGTTTTGTAATATTGAAGTATAAGTTATATTAGGAATTTTGGGACTTCCCAAAACGAAAAGACGTGAAACTTTTTTTAACTGTTCCAAGAATTTAGAATCTAAAATCAAAGGAATTTATGGATTTCCCAAAGTGAAGCGACGTGAGAGCTTTTTTTTTTACTCTTCTCAGACAGTCCAATTTCAAAAACGCACGGATATCGCAAAATGTCTTAATAGTTTGTCGCTGCCCGATTTCCAAAACTTGCGAGTTTATGGATATTTGCTCGTGGCCCTTCAAAACTGTACCGTGGCTTTCCTAAAAAAAATCTCTGTGCCCCTCGTTGAGAAAAGCATTGCAGCCCAGTTGAGTTAAGCATTCAGTAAAAAAATCTGTACAAATAAACAGGGAGCCAGTGACATCTTAACCAACATGTATTATTTTTTTTTTGATTTTTTTATTAAACGTTAACAAGACCAAATACATTTATAAATTGATTTTTCAATCGATTTATGGATTTCTGTTCGAATGTATGTGATGTCTTGAATTAGACCCTTCTATCCATCCTATCGTAATAACGGGGCGTAGCGTAAGTGACTAACTAACCAATAGTCCTATCCATCTATCCCTAATCTCTAAGAAAGGTTGAGCAACTGCGTAACAAGCAGTTTTTGTAGAAATCTTGTATTGAGATAAACTCCATTAATATTCTATATAAAGTAAAATCCTCATTTACACTATAGTCAGGACCGTGTAATTGGGGGTAGTGTAATTGGGGATGTGAATCTCATACAAAATTAGGGATTTGGTTTTTTTTTTCCGGAAAATGGAAAACTAAGATTTCCTTTGGTTTTGCAAAAAAATAAATATTGACGAAATATTTAGTTTTTTGTAGTAGTAAATATCCCGCACACAGCAGACGCCCAGCTATGCGTGTATAGGCTGGCACGTGTTGAATACACAAACGCTAGCCAACATTTGACTGTATGTGCGGCACAGACGGCCGTCTCGTAGTAACGACAATGCAATGCGACCGTGCAATTGGGGGATTTGCGGCGAATACTTCAAGCCAGCGCGTAATTCGGGGTAGTGTAATTGGGGGTTCCACTGTACTCCACATTGGTAGCGACGTGGCAAAAAAAAGAAACCATAAAAATAGTAAAATAATAAATTTAAATAGAATGAAAATTATTTGTGATACTTTTTCCATAATTTTGATTGAAATAATTCGATCGGTTTCGCTCAACCAGTGAGCATTTACAATTGACAAGCTCAACGAAAAATAACAAATAAACACTATACAAAGTACCTATTTTTTATATTGTTTTATAGCTTCATGCCAATACAAAATACAAACAGCATTCAATTGTTTGACATAATATCTAATTATTGCTTTGATTCCTTTTTTTAAAAAATGTGTTCTAAATTTTCTAGTGTCAAAAGTGGCGCCACTGTAAAATACTTATCATAAAATATAATTAAAGTCGTGTTTTAAGCTGTGTTCGGAGTCGGAGTCGTCTAATTTCGTAACGGCTTCACAGCCCTAGTTAATAAGAAAATAATCATCTTAAAATGCAGGGTTTCCCAAACTTATTGTACAATGGAACACTTCGCAAATCTAAAAATGTTACCGGAACACAACTTTTTTATGTCAGGTTTTTACAATTAATGATTATTAAAATATTTAAAAAATATATATTATTTAATTATTAATTATTTTTAAGACATGTTACATAAAAATAAAAGTAAGCACAGCTTAAAGTGATTAAAAATCTCCGCCTTGACGTTTTAAACATCAGTGAAGATTTACTCGATTTTTAATAAACAGTAGAAGATTTTTAAATGCATTGCAAAGTGTATAACCAATCCAAATTTTCGCAGAACACCTATTTAGGTCCCACGGAACACCAGTGTTCTGCGGAACACAGTTTGGGAAACCCTGCTATAATGTATGCTAATTATTTAGAGCAAAATATCTGATCGGTTGTTTATAAATAGTACAAACAAAATATTGTTTATATTCAATATATGAATTAGTGATTCTCAATATATTAAAGTAATCTTTAAAAATATTTCATACTTACAAAAGTTGTGATTAAGTATCCAAAATCCACATGCCAAAAGTTCAAAACATTGGTTAACAAATGCACAAAACTTCACAGAATATTGCTATTTTATCACAGACAAACACGTTAATTCAAAATGGTAACTATTATGTTGGTCGCACAAAATATTAAACGTTGGATTTTCTTTTAATATTCTATATTATAATACATTCATTCATCGTTTAATTAAACTTTTTCTACACTCAACATAGCCCATCCAGTGCCGCGCACGTGTAAAAGCGAACTAAACTGTCACTGCCATTCGAAATTTAAAATAATTCAAAGGCGGTGGAAAAACCGGCATGCTCAGAAAGGTGCGCGCATTGCTATCGCGGCGGTAAACGTCAGAACCGGTTAGGTGCTACTAAACATTTTTCGTATGTCGGTTGTCAAGTCGGTAAGTCCTTTAATTAAACAAAAACAAATAAACACTTTGACCCCTTAATCGCTAATCCTTGTGCTCTCATATTTTTTTTTTATTAAAAAAAGAATTTTTCTTAGTCTTACATGAGTACGCTTAGAAAATGATTACAACGAAACGTTCAACGTGTAACATGGTTAGCGAAAAACTATTTTTAATTTGATAATTATTGCTCAGTAAAAAGTACTAATCGGGTCGAGTCCACGGCACAGTGGCCAAGGTCGTTGGCTTCCTTGCCTGACCTCACGGGTTTGAATCCCAGTACAAAACCATTTTTCATTCGATTTCTGCTCGAAAGCATTAATGTTTGTAATGTCTACAAATTCCAACCCAACATTTCATTCTCGAAATAACGGAGTGTAGCAAGAGTGATTAGTCAACTAGAATATTGTCTATAAGTATTTTAGTATATCGCCATCGTCAATATTAATGTTTTATACTTACTTTGAAGCGACGCACGATATTTAAATTTATTTACTCAATCGTACATTATCAAAGTTATAAATTGAGTTATTTGAGTTAATGAATAAATATTTGATATCGATTTATTTAATTTGTATTTATGATGCACTAGTTCAAGGTTAAGTGATCCATTAATCTCTTTTGTTGATTAGTGGGTAGTCATTTTCGAATAAAATAGTGTTTATTTATAATTGCTCATCGGCAATAAAACAAGGCAAAAGCTTAACCTGATCTGTGCCGTGCGGTATTAATATGGCCGTGCATGGAGGGCCGCGATTTTCTTTAAAAAAAAAAACCTAATAAATATGTACTTTTTGGACATATAATAATAGTAAATTACAAACACTTACCTTATAAATACACGATGGGTCATTTCCGCCATCATTTATCCAAAAATGTTTCAAAAACGAAAATTACCGCCATATTCGCTTAGCCCTGCTGGCAACACATTTAAGCACAACAAAAAAGCTTTTTTTTAAATCGATGTATTATAGATTAAAAAACAATATCTTTAAAGTTTAAGTATCATACTATGATTGCAAGAGATGCCACTATATACATGATGTTTTAAAATTATTAAATACGTTTCTTGTGGCCTTTAAACCGCGTCTCAAATACTGCGTGTAAACACGCACATTTAGTATGGCCGGCCCTACGAGCACGACATTGTATGGCGTGTTAACACGTCCGTGGCAGAGAACCGGTTAAGGTATTTAGGGGGCGAATTTAAACGTTTTGCATGCGAATATGATTTGAGAAAATTTGTAGATTGATAGAAGTATTAACAGTATTATTTGATTGATATCAAACCAAAGATTCACCTTTTAAAAGTGCCATAAAAATCTCAGTTAGTTTCAATTTTTTCATGTCACGAAGCCATGTAAATTATACTGTGTTTCTTTACGAATCAAGTAAGAATTGCATGTTTTTTTTAACTACAATAATAATTATATTGAACCAACGAGTTATGGCGGTAAAAATATCTAAATTTAGCAGAATAAAAGGTAGGTCTTTGCAGTCGAAATCAATATTCCTTTAAAGCTCGTTATATAATAGTAATTTCACACACCTGTCGAGCACGTATGCCGCAGGTGTGCCACAATCTTTTTACCGAGCAGATTGATGCTTTGTTATGCCAAAAAATACAAAGTTTTTCAATATTCCACGGAATTTAATAAATTATACCTGAGATTTCTATAGGTATGGTTCATGGTTCATTAAAGATATTAATGTTTTCCTAAATAAGTATTCGTAATATCTATGTTTTATATTATTACAAAACACTTCATCGGTTTCAATCGAATTCTTCGAAGTTTACCTTTTATTTGTATACTGAATATTTTTTCAGGTAGTGTAAAAAGGTTAAAGTTACAACAGAAGACTTTGTCACCGACAACTCAACACGTCTGATAAAATTTAACTAATCTTTGGTTTTGATATCGTGTTAATGATAATAACATATAATTGATTAGATCAGGCACGGGCAAACCGCGGCCCGCGGGCTGCATGTGGCCCGCCGCGTATTTTTCTGCGTCAATATTATATTTATGAAAAAGATTCACGTTTTTATTTTTTAACGTCTCTTTAAAAAAACATCAAAAATAAATATAATAAACGTTATTTTTGGATCAACATATATGTGAACAAAAATTTTCAATTATGAATCTCTTTACGATCAAACATCACCGATGAACATTTACAAGCAGTTTTAAGAATCTCAACTACAAAATTAGCACTTGAATTTTAAAAAAATGTTAAAAGAGGTAAAACAGTTTCATTCCTCTCATTAGATTGTTTATTTCATGATAAAAAAGGGTGTACATATAAAATGGTATTTTACTTGCGGCCCGCCGCGAATTTTGAATTCCCGAATTTGGCTCTTCATCCGAAAAGTTTGCCCCCCTCTGGATTAGACGATACAAGTACTCAACAAAGTGTTGAAATATTTGATAAAAATTATAACACACGGTACCTGACTATTACAAAATAACCAAATAAAATATGCTTGAAAGTACAATTCGAAAGAAAACAAAATGTAATAGTTTTAGTGTATACTTTCTCGCACGCGGTGTACTATGGAACTCTGCACCCGTCCAATGGGGAGTTGATACAGTGTCTCATGGAGATTCTAAAATTAAATCCTACTTTTAAATATGACTTCTTGTATTACAAGAAGAGATTGCCATACCGAGCAATGTTTTGCATTCCAGTTTTTACAAAAACAATCAACGCGAGACATATTCTGCACTGTTTACATTTCTCGCTACCCAAATCCTGCAAAATGGGCCACGAGGTACAATTGCAATTTCATTATACATGATTCAATAAAGTGACACACTGGAATAGATATCGACTGTGGAAAGGAAAAAGGACGTAACCCACACATATCAAATTTTACAGGAGGCGCTAAAAGCGTGTTTTGATGATTTTGTGACATATGCAAATTACGAATTAAACACAACCTTGAAGTGCACGGAGACTTCTAAACTGGTGTTTAATTGACATAATCTAATATTAATTCAAGAATTTCTCTAGGAAAACCCTTTATTTCAGTCTTTTTTCTTGGTTTTAATTTTTTACAAGGTCATCTTTTTCAAACTCAAAAGCTAAATTTAGATACTAATTCGGCATTTTCAGCTTCCATCCTTTTGATAGAATGTGTGTCAAGTTGTATACATTGTGATTATCGAAAAAAACCTGTTTTGGAAAATTGAGGGTTACGTCCTTTTTCCTTTCCACAGTCGATATGACATTAAAATGCTGTCAACGATAATCGATAACGTCAGTCACCAGTGCCGGAACAGACGAACGCCTGTAGTGGAGAATGTGGAGAGGCGACCAAATGTCGAATCCAGGGGTGGGGAACCGCTTCTTCTCTAAAGACCGTGTTCATTTTTCTGATTCGACATAAGGCCGCAGTAGGCATTGACTAAGGAATCTTTGGTAAGAAACAGGAATTTACGGTCAGAATATGTCAGGAATTTACAGAATAACAGAATTGGCCAGAAGGCCGCACTAGAGTAGCCAAAAGGCCGCAGGTTCCCCACGCTTAAATGAGTTTTATAACTAGGGCGGAAAAATACAATCTGGCCTGGGGCGGCCAAATTTCTAATGCCGACCCTGTTTGTCACTGTATTTGTTATACCAGTTTAATTAATTTAACTTAGTAGCTAAATTATTGTATTTAAGTTTAGTTAAGGCGACTCAGTAGGAATGCAAAACTTTAATTTGACCTACAGCATAAATATTGCACTGACTTAAATAAGTAACCACCACAATACGTATTTTTACAGTATCAAAACAAGCAAAACATTTTTCTATTTCATTACAAAAATAACAATACCACCTAACACACGAATGGGTATTTAGACAGTTATAAAGGTTTTTCATATAAAACAATTTGTATTAATATTAGATATCGACGAAAATCAATAAGTATTTATTTATCTTCATAGCCAAGACTGACAATCTAATTTACTTCCCCAAATATCTGTTGCAACAATTATATGTAACTGAAACTATACGTTAATTATATATTCCTTGAAAATGCTTCATATGAGGTATTGCTACATGTAAGCAACAGTAAGCTATCGTACTAATAAATTAAATCATGAGACGGCTTTTGCCAAAGGTAACAAGAGACGCTAAACAAACCATACAATACAAATTTCTCAAACTTTCTCTTATATATTGAATTAGTTTTTATTTTTAATTTTGTATAACCTATTTTTTATGATATTGATTTGTTATGATATTGATGAATACAGTTTTGAAAAATAATTTTGTTGCATAAAAAAGTTTAAAACATAAAAAATATTGACATAATAAGATTAAAATAGAAAAGTATTGAGTTCTAAAAGAATTATAAGTTGCAATTGATAGTTATTTCTGGTTCGCGCTATAGTTGACCATGAATTTAATCCGAAAATTATCTTAACTATGTCTTATCGTGTGAGACAAAAAACTTCGATATTTTTAAATTATTATATGTTAAGTAATCGTTCTTAACAAATCGATTGAACATGTCGCACAGTGACTTCTTTACATTTTTTATTAATAGCATCTAAAATGTATTGCGGATTCTATTATATATTTCTATTGACCTTTTGAATCTAAGATCCAAAATCTCAGGATGATACATTAGTTCCAGAAAGTGGCACGTAAAAAAAAGCTCATTTCATATAATTTGATAAATCGGTTTCAAATCCGTGTAAAAAAAGTACCAAAAATGTATGAAAAAACGTAACGGTTTATCCAAAATAATCGAGTAAAAAAAGTATTGGGTGTATATTTTACTAAATGCAAATAGTTTTACTTCAATATTCTATAGTCTAACTCAATAAGGAAGAAACTAAATGAATATTAGACCAGATCAAAAGTAGTCATTCAAATAATTTATATTGAATGCATAGATATATTTGTATTTCTTTATATAATGTTTGAGAACTTTCTTTACTGGCAATTTGCATGTTCGACGACATGCAGGGTTGTGACATATTAACATATTTTCCAATATTTTTTTGTTTCTAATAATAATGCGTTTTTTTAACGTTTAAACGACGAACTTTGTTTTTTTAGCGAAAATCTTCCCCATCTGTAAGCGGCATAAAACTTTTGAAACATAGAAATGATTCATAAATACTAATGTAAAAATGCTTTTATTCATCTATTATTACTATTAGATACAAATATCTATAGATAGAATCTCTGTTTAAAAGCATTGCCAAATAATTATTTTAAAATACTTATCCATTAAGCCAGTAGTTTCCAACTTTTGTGTTAATGCGCTTCCCTTTGAAAAAAAATATCTTCGCGCCTCCCCATGCTTTATTTTCATATAGTAACAAAGACACGTTTTAAAGGGTAAATAAATATTTTGGACTGTTCGCGCTTCTTTTTACAATAGTCCACGCTTCCAAGGTTGGAAATCGCTGCATTAAAGGGTGCAAAGGTGTCCAACCTTTTTTTTTTCTTAAGATCCACTTTTCAATCTTAAGTTTTCTCGCGATCGACTTCTACCATGATTCTTGTAACAATTTTTATTTAGTAGGGTTTTTCCCTTCTTCAATCTTAGAAATGTTTATTTTAAATGCGAAATACATACAATTAGATATATTAGATATATATTAGGTATATGCTTACAAATAATTCAATTTTTGTATATTTTATATTTAAATTGTATATTTTTTCCAAATTCACGGAAGCTTTCGGGATCAAACAAATTATGCTTTGGAGTCGACCGGTCGATCGCGATCTACCGGTTGGACATCCATAAGCTAAAGTAATACTGGTCTTTAGAAGCATCGCTAATGAAAAATACATTATTGTATTATAAATAATAATATTATTTGTCAGCGCTTTGGGCAACCCTAACCCCAACCGATATAGCACGTTTTTTTTGGCAGAATAAAAAAACATTGCTTTGATTACCTCTAATATTCGTTGACCAGTGATTTAATATTTTTTAATAAAACATTGGACGCGTCCACTCCACACCACGTACGATCTCAGACTGAAGCTCAAACTGAACCATAGTAGGTAAGAAAAGGCATCTCCGAAAAATGGTTACCATTTATTGGTATTATCATTATTATTTATTTTTTTTTGCTTTTAATGTAAACAATAAAATGGTTTTTTATTTAATTTTTTTTTAGAAGTATATATGATACAATTATGCTTTAAAAATCAGTCAGAAAAAGTGGGGAAAATGGTACATTTCAAATGGCTGTATAATCATTATATACGATAAATTAGAAATTCTGCTCAAATCACTTTCTTAAACCAATCTTTATCTGTATTTCTTTCTAAGACTTCAAACTTCGGTATCTTATAATAAACCTTAAAACGATCTTCGCGTAAAGTAGTTGAAAAAAATCCAAGTCAATGTTTTACCGTGTAATCTTGACATTTTTACTATTTTCATAAAAAAAAATGCAATAGTGTAAAAAAGCGTTTGGAAAATGTAATTATTGAAAAAATTTTTTTTTTAAGTGAACGGTTTACGAGATTTCGTCGATGGCAAACGATCGATTTACTCTGTTTTCAGGCGTAAAGGTACTATATCCTCTTAAGAACGCACTTGTATCGTTCATTTTTTATAGCTCCGGCCAAACACACAAAACAATGTTCTTACGAGATAAAAAAAAAAGCAAGGAAGACCAACTGAGGGTAATTGTAAAACAAACAGTTGGTAATAGAAATATGAATTCGGTATCATTATCTTAAAATTCTTTTACAATATTTCAATTAGCAATTGTTTGTTACATTCTTATTTGATCTTACATTTTTTTTATAAATAGCCTTCAATCAATATATAGTTTTATATGTTGAAAATGCTTGACATGACCGAAACCGTTCCTGATCTAAAATTAATAATGTGAAATCAGTACAAAAGTGTTTTAGTTTCAATTTAAGTCGAGCGTTCCGTACGGGGACTTGAACTCGAATGCGTCCAATGTTACCGCTAAGTGGTCCCGTGGTCGCACACATTTTTCCACCCCTGTACAGACCACAGACAAAAATGTAAAAAGAAGTTTGTTTCATCAAATTTTATGTTTGCTTAAACACCTATACTAAGCTTATAAAATCTTCCACATTTTTCATCAGTAAGTACAAACCTACATATTTGCGTACATTTTTTATTTTGATGAAAGTTAACTTCTCACAAAAGTTTATGGTCCGCACACAGAATATCAAAATTAGAGGGAACGTTGCTGACGACCGAAAGAATTTACTGTTTGGAAACTAAAGCTAGCCGTAGTTCAAGATGGAGATATCTTTTAATTTTAAAAGTATCACCCACAATCATTTATTTGTAATCTTGCATGGCTTTTAGATGAAATTTATTCTTTGAGTTTACCTACCTTCAGGGACGTTCCGAGGGCATAGGCGAGTAGGCAGTTGCCTAGGGGCGCCAAGTCCAAGGGAGCGGCAAATGATCACATTTTTTTTTTAAATGACTGAATATTTTTGACACACGAATTTAGTTTAGAACAAAAATAAAATACGTTTTCAATGGTAATAATATTATGACCGATGAGTAAACAGTAGTTCAATTTGTCGCAAAATATTTTTTAAATGTGACATTTACCGATCTCAGCACAATAGGCGGCAGATAAGGTAATTTCAAAAATAAATATTTTGAATACTAAGAGCACTATTTTAAACTCTGCTTAGGGGCTGCACATAGCCTAGGAACGTCACTGCCTAACCCTGTCGTAACTCTAATTATTAACTCTTTGAAAAGAGTGTTTAAGCGATTTACTTCATGAAGTTCTCGTTTAATAATTTCTGTTCTATAGTCAACGTTCTTACAAATTATAAGCGGGCATAATTTTAAAAATATACATTCATTATAATTAACCTACTTCAATACGTATTGGAATCTTATCACAAACTGATTAGTGGTCGTTTAACAATATTTGGACAGTTCCCTACGAGCTGTTATGAATTACGATGCTGTGCTGTTTGTTTCAAAAGAAAGTGGAGGCATTGTATATTTATAATACAACGTGATATTGTTAATGCTGTGCTGTGCCAGTGATAGTAAAACGTTTAAAAATACATTAGCATGATCACGATGACGATTAAAAAATTAAGGATAAATATTACATACAGATTTAAGATATTACATTATTACGCGTATCGACTGTGGAAAGGAAAAAGCGCGTAACCCAAAGTTTATTAAAAACAGCTTTTTTGCGATAATCACAATGTATTCAACTTGGTCCACGTTATATCAAAAGCATGCAAGCTGCAAATGCCGAATTAGTATCAAAATTTATATATTAAGTTTGAAAAAGATGACCTTGTAAAAAATTAAAACCAAAAAAAAGATTGAATAAAAGGTTTTTCATAGACAATTTCTTTAATTAATATTATAATATGTCAATTAAACACCAGTTTTAAAGTCTCTTTGCAAATAAAGGT
Source organism: Himalopsyche tibetana (assembly GCA_030503985.1). Classification (NCBI taxonomy): domain Eukaryota; kingdom Metazoa; phylum Arthropoda; class Insecta; order Trichoptera; family Rhyacophilidae; genus Himalopsyche; species Himalopsyche tibetana. The sequence continues at coordinate 19,355,574 of JAPJYX010000006.1, forward strand.
TGTGTATATTTAATAATTTGCATATGGTCCAAAATCATCAAAACACGTTTTTTGTGCCTTCTGTAAAATTTGCTATGTGTGGGTTACGTCATTTTTCCTTTCCACAGTCGATATGCTACAAAACTATTCCAAGTTTTTTTTCCGAATATACATAGTTTGAGTAGCACTGTTGTGACGCATTCGTTCATATAAAAGTATAAAATTAAACGTGTGTTCATAAAATGTCTAATTCAACAGCATCAATAAAAGTGTGTCAATAATGAATTTTATTTAATTATTACTGGCCGTAAGTTTTTAGCCGTTTAATGGGAGTCTTTAATGTTATAAATTTGTTTTTTTAATGACGTGGGTATTTAAGTAGCTCTGTTTTTAGTTATTTCGGTCACACTCCAAAATAAACACACGCCGCATCTACGATTAATATAATTAAGTCAAGTTACTGTATTCATTATGATTTTCTTTCCATTTGCATTCAATTTAATTGTAATTTCTTGGTCGTCAACCTCAATAGGATTTACTTTTCAAATAAGTATTTTAAATGTAACATGACTTATAAAATAACGTGAACTTGAACTCGAGACAATTTTTTTTACCAAAGTTTCTCTGTAAACAAATGTTATTCTCCCTAATTTGACACCTAAGCCATCTACTACACCAGTGTCTGCCAAACTGTATGCCGCGGCGCACTATTGTTCCGCAAGAAGTCTCAGGTGTGCCGCGAAGGAAGAAGCTTAAGAAATGTTCATTTTAAATCAGGGGTCAAACCAAACTTTTTGAGAAGCGGGCCGGATTGAAATTTTTAAAAACTAAGGGGGCCGGACGACAAATAAATTCTTATTGTAACCCAATCAGAATATTATTTCATTTTATGTGGTTACATAAAAATTAGAATGTAAACAAATGTTTTCCCTTCTTAGAATTTCAATAAATGATAATATTCGAGAAATTTTTGAGTAAACGAACATCTGGTCGTCTCGCCTCCAATTTCTATCCAACTTCCTTCACTTTGAATCCCCTACCAGATAGTTGTATGACAATTGATGATTTGAAATAAATAGTTGGCGTGAATTCACAACTAAATCATGAAAAATTATATTTCTTATATGAATAATTTCTATGTAAAAATACAGAACTTTTCGCGGGCCGGGTGAAAATCTTCGGCGGGCCGTAGTTTGGTGACCGCTGTTTCAAATAATGCCTATTCATTAAAATTTTCTTTGATTTTAAATAAATTCAAGATCTATATATTCAAATAAAAATTTATCACGTTCGTACATAGTGGTCAACGCGACATATTTCCTTTTTTAAGCATTTTTATTTGGTGTGCCGCGGAACAAGTCTCGTTCACTAGTGTGCCGCGAAGTAAAAAAAAATGGCAGACACTGTACTACACTAATCTTTTTTTTTATATGGACGTGTTGTGTTAATACAATCAACTCTTTTTAAACGATTTTAAAATTACACGTAGAGCATCCAATTAACCGTCCAAAGCAACTAACCGGTTTTCGGTTTTTTTTTCAACCGGCTAACCGACCGGCTAATAAACCGGCTAACCGACTTAATTTAAGCCGGAATTATTTTCAAAAAACCACACAATCTGTTATTTCAAAACAACAAAAAAATATAGGGCATTTTTCTTACTTAGCTCGATGGCTGCCACAGACGAGATATACCGTAAAAATTTTCGTGCTCAACACGCCAGTTACGAGTTAACTCGTCAATTACTAATTTAATTAAAAATTGCAAATTACAGTCGGCGTGCTACTGCAACGTTCCCTCTAAGGCAAGAGGTAAGCTGCGTGGAAATTTTAAATGCTGCGCGGACCGATCAAATATTAATTGAACAACTGTCTTGTAGTGTGCACCAAACCCGGAATGAATGCGCGGAGGCCTCCGCAGCTTAGAGGGAGCGTTGCGTGCTAGGTAATAACGTATTTTCTACGGCAGCTAAAAGGTCAAATAATAACTAAGAAAGTGCATGTTCTTGTTAATTAATTAATTGCTTAACCATTCTTTTCAAAGAGAGTAAGGATATGAGAATAAGGCTAGAAAAGAACTAATATTTAACAAATCTTAATATATATTTCAATTAGGTCATCGTTTTGACAAAAAAAAAGATTTACAAGTAATTCTCGTTCACAACAAAGACAAAGTCGTTTTCATTTCTTCAATCACGAATGCCGCATGTATAATGTGTTAAATATAAACCAGCCTTCTATAAATAACCAGTACCTAATCATAAAAAGCGTTCAAATCAAGCCATCAGTAAATTTATCAAAACTTTCACACTCATAAATTAGTATTGTCAAATTTAGTAAGTATAATGTACCCATTATTTATTAGATGGAAACAAGTATTTAATTTATTGAATAGTTTGGGGAAAGTTCATTCTTTGTTGGTGATTTAATAATGGTAATGAATAAATGTTCTAATACAGGTTGACTTTTAATGTACGACTTAGTACTTTGCTAAATTTATTGCTCAATTTATTGGACGATATTAACGGATTGAGCATTAAATACAAAAAGTTTATAAAATATGTATTTTTTTTAATCCATGTCCGCTCACAATGTGGAGAATATGGCCTCCTAATGGAGGTATCTCAACAGAAGTTTTTTCTACGAGAACTGTTTGTTACTTAGTCTCTCAACCTCACTTTTTTCAAAGTGAGTAGTAGGGAAAGAAGGATAAGGCTATAACAAGACTAGTGGTAGTTAGCAATCTCTATTGTTACAACCAGTTATTAAAAGATCAGACCGATGAGAGGAGAGGATATGATGTGAATTTACATCACAAACACCCAGTCTTCGATCACAACTTTGAATTGAATAATTCTCAAATTCACTGTTGTCTGACCGGGAATCAAACCCAGACCTGCGTGATCGGTAGAGCAAGCTCTAACCAACTGAGCCACAGCAGATATGTTTTTGATATTTTATTTAAGTAATATAATATTGTATAATTTAATTGAATAACAACACTGGTTACGCTAAAATAAATAAAGCAATATTTATGTGCCAAAAAGGTGTAATTCTAACTAAATTTGTGGAAACTCTTTAAGTGTTACCTGTTGTACTAAAAAATATCTAATATTGTTACAATAAAACCTGTCAAAATTAAAAGAAAGAATTTATAATATAAGCTATTTTGGGGACCTTAAAGAACGGAGGCCCCAAGCGCGCGTCTCATTAGCTTATGGGATAATTCGCCACTGCTGGTACGTTACACATATTTAAAAAAAATGAATTTAGCATCTTTACAAATTTATTCTAAAAAGATGTCATGCCAAACCCGTAAAACAATAGAATAATAATTTCATAAACTGGTAAACTGGTATCATTTATGTACATAGTACTAAGAAGTGCAATACTGGATGAATATATATAGCAGTGTTGCTAATAACAATATTACAGAAAAAGAAGAAAAAAACCATCAATAAGGATTGCAATATTGGGCTAGTTTTTATCCACTTATAGTAAAGTTATAGGAAGTGTCGGCGCTAGAAATTAGGCCGCCCCAAACAAGATTTTATGTTACCGCCCTATTAATAAAATTCCGTAAAATGCTTCGGCATTTGGGCACCTTTTCAGATTTACCGCTGCAGGCGGTTGCATGTTACGCTTAAACGTAGCGCCGGCACTGGTTCTATGAAGTAATTACAAAATCAAATTGATAATGTCTTTTAACCAAATACAGTCAACATAAACTTATTTGAACAATGTAAATAATTCGTAATTGATAGTGTTGCCAAAATTCGTGTTTATTTGTGTAAATAAATAACGTCAAAATAAAATTGCAGAATGATAGATTGATTATTTATGGATTTAAAATTAATGTTTATAGCTAAACTGTTGTTAAGAAGGTTATACTTTTCGTTTTATGACACAAATAGGTCAAGAGTAAAGAGCTCTCTCATCTCTTCACGAGGTTAAATTATGTTTATTGTTTGTATCTCCGTTTCCAGTCGCGTTGTCTGTCATTCTGCGGTCCGCCTGTCTGCATGTGCGAAAGTTGCATTCACTCAACATACAATATGTACAGTCACATCTTACAGCTTTAAATTGCATAAAGGAACTATGTATTCAGCATAAAATGCTATTCACGAGTACGATCAAATTCATAAATGTTGAGTATCATAAATGATTTTCAACTGGTTGAGACCCAGTCATACAAAAGTGTACTTCAATTAAAAAAAAATGTTTTTATGATTTTTTTAATTCTTTACAGAATATGTTGTGAATTTGTATCAAAATATAATAATTGTATATCAGATGCATATCGGCTATAGAAAGGAAAAAGGACGTAACCGTCAGTTTTTTCAAAACAGAATTTTTTCAATAATCACAATGTATCAAACATGATACACGTTCTATTAAAAGGATGTAAGCTGCAAATACTGAATTAGTCTCTAATTTAAGCTTTTAAGTTTGAAAAAAGATGAGCTTGTGATAATTGAAATCAAGAAAAAAAACCGAAAAAAGGTTTTTCCTAGATTTTTTTTACATAATCTTAGATTATGTCAATTAAACACCAGTTTAGAAGTCTCCGTGCACTTCCAGGTTGTGCATATTTCATAATTTGCATATGGCCTAAAATCATCAAAGCACATTTTTTGTGCCTCCTGTAAAATTTACTATGTGTGGGTTACGTCCAATGTTCCCTCTAAGGCAGGAGGTTAGCTGCGCGGAAATTTCAATGGCTGCACGGAGGCTGCGCGGTCCGATCAAATATTAATTGAACAACTGTCTTGTAGTGCGCGCCAACCCGGAATGATCGCGCGGGGGCTTCCCAACTAGTGCGCGGTCACGCATGCGCGCAGCTTAGAGGGAACGTTGGTTACGTCATTTTCCCTCTCCACAGTCGATATAGAAGTACGGCATATATCCTGGAATCAAATGCTCTTAGAAGATACGATCGGGACCAGTTCGAATACACGAGCAAAAAAGATCCTAAGTTTTTTTATTGGCAGATCCAAGGGGATGGCAATGACGGCCATTTCAACTTCTTGAGAAGGATTTGAAAGCAACTAATGATCAAAAATTTTCTCTATATTTCTCAATTTTTTTTATGTAGGATCTATATTTTCAAATTGAATGGCCACAAGTGGTATATTTTGTGGATCAGCCAGTGCAGTCAATGGATTTGTGTTCAAAAGCTTAAATCTGTCTATGATTCTTAGATTGCGTCCACGAGACAATTTAAGAAACTAGGCGAGGTTTAGACATAACTAATAGCTATTTTGTAACACTATTCTCATGTCATATAAATTTCCGGATTAAGCGGATAAATGACAATCAATTATCATCAAAAGCTTTTATTCAGTAGCTCCATTGAGGACTTCACGCGCTCCACTTTAGGTGAGCATAGAAAAAGTATCGGGGTGCAGATGGTGTAATAGTTGTCCGTGTTTTTAAGAAACACTTTGAATGTTTTAAAATTACTATTTTAGTCTTACACCACGTCATTGTGTACCTGAATTAAAATAATTGTTTTTAAGCCAACCGATTTACCGTAAACAATGTATTTTTAATCTATATCAGGTAGACCAGTTTCTAAATCTTTTGAGCCAGTGGTCCCCTTTTGAGTCTCTTATTTTTCCGTGAGCCCGTTACCCGTACTAATAAGTTTTTCGAGACTTGGGAAGAATGAAATAAAAAAAAATACTAAGAAAAACCACAACCCACTGCCGAAGTGAAACTCCTCAAAACTTGGTTGCATGTAGAGCATCAAATCTTGCACCATGTTTTAACAAATCACAAAATTTAAAAAAAGCAAGTAGCGACCCGAGACTTACTAGTTAGGTTCTAAGTGTAGATTTTTGGGCAAACGAAAGAAGACTGGCTGCGTGTTACTTTTGTTTCAGCAAGATTATTTAATTTTTGTTCTTGGGTAGCGAAGTGTCGTATTTCAAAAACAAACTGCATAGCTGAGAACTTCTTTAAAAAACACGACAAAATATCATGTTAATAATTTCAAAGAATATATTCATTTTGTAAAAATAAAAAAATAATTTTTTTTATCAGATATTATTTAATTGCCGGTTATGGTCGTTATTGTGTTACAGCGATAAGCCGGTGCCGACTCATTTCTTTTAAGGCGACTCAGTAGGAATGCAAAACTTAAATTTGACCTACAGCATAAATATTGCACTGACTTAAATAAGTAACCACCACAATACGTATTTTTACAGTATCAAAACAAGCAAAACATTTTTCTATTTCATTACAAAAATAACAATACCACCTAACACACGAATGGGTATTTAGACAGTTATAAAGGTTTTTCATATAAAACAATTTGTATTAATATTAGATATCGACGAAAATCAATAAGTATTTATTTATCTTCATAGCAAAGACTGACAATCTAATTTACTTCCCCAAATATCTGTTGCAACAATTATATGTAACTGAAACTATACGTTAATTATATATTCCTTGAAAATGCTTCATATGAGGTGTTGCTACATGTAAGCAACAGTAAGCTATCGTACTAATAAATTAAATCATGAGACGGCTTTTGCCAAAGGTAACAAGAGACGCTAAACAAACCATACAATACAAATTTCTCAAACTTTCTCTAATATATTGAATTAGTTTTTATTTTTAATTTTTTATAACCTATTTTTTATGATATTGATTTGATATGATTTGTTATGATATTGATGAATACAGTTTTGAAAAATAATTTTGTTGCATAAAAAAGTTTAAAACATAATAATATTGACATCACAAGATTAAAATAGAAAAGTATTGAGTTCTAAAAGAATTATAAGCTGCAATTGATAGTTATTTCTGGTTCGCGCTATAGTTGACCATGAATTTAATCCGAAAATTATCTTAACTATGTCTTATCGTGTGAGACAAAAAACTTCAATATTTTTAAATCATTGTATGTTAAGTAATCGTTCTTAACAAATCGATTGAACATGTCGCACAGTGACTTCTTTACATTTTTTATTAATAGCATCTAAAATGTATTGCGGATTCTATTATATATTTCTATTGACCTTTTGAATCTAAGATCCAAAATCTCAGGATGACACATTGGTTCCAGAAAGTGGCGCGTAAAAAAAGCTCATTTCATATAATTTGATAAATCGGTTTCAAATCCGTGTAAAAAAAGTACCAAAAATGTATGAAAAAACGTAACGGTTTATCCAAAATAATCGAGTAAAAAAAGTATTGGGTGTATATTTTACTGAATGCAAATAGATTTACTTCAATATTCTATAGTCTAACTCAATAAGGAAGAAACTAAATGAATATTAGACCAGATCAAAAGTAGTCATTCAAATAATTTATATTGAATGCATAGATATATTTGTATTTCTTTATATAATGTTTGAGAACTTTCTTTACTGGCAATTTGCATGTTCGATGACATGCAGGGTTGTGCCATATTAACATCTTTTCCAATATTTTTTTGTTTCTAATAATAATTTTTTTTTTTTACGTTTAAACGACTTTGTTTTTTTAGCGAAAATCTTCCCCATCTGTAAGCGGCATAAAACTTTTGAAACATAGAAATGATTCATAAATACTAATGTAAAAATGCTTTTATTCATCTATTATTACTATTAGATACAAATATCTATAGATAGAATCTCTGTTTAAAAGCATTGCCAAATAATTATTTTAAAATACTTATCCATTAAGCCAGTAGTTTCCAACTTTTGTGTTAATGCGCTTCCATTTGAAAAAAAATATCTTCGCGCCTCCCCATCCTTTATTTTCATATAGTAACAGACACGTTGAATAAATATTTTGGACTGTTCGCGCTTCTTTTTACAATAGTCCACGCTTCCAAGGTTGGAAATCGCTGCATTAAATTAAAGCAAGGGTGTCCAACCTTTTTTTTTTCTTAAGATCGACTTTTCAATCTTAAGTTTTCTCGCGATCGACTTCTACCATGATTCTTGTAACAATTTTTATTTAGTAGGGGTTTTCCCTTCTTCAATCTTAGAAATGTTTATTTTAAATGCGAAATACATACAATTAGATAGGTATATGCTTACAAATAATTCAATTTTTGTATATTTTATATTTAAATTGTATATTTTTTCCAAATTCACGGAAGCTTTCGGGATCAAACAAATTATGCTTTGGAGTCGACCGGTCGATCGCGATCTACCAGTTGAACATCCATGAGCTAAAGTAATACTGGTCTTTACAAGCGTCGCTATTGAAAAATACATTATTGTATTATAAATAATAATATTATTTGTCAGCGCTTTGGGCAACCCTAACCCCAACGCGTTTTTTTGGCAGAATAAAAAAACATTGCTTTGATTACCTCTAATATTCGTTGACCAGTGATTTAATATTTTTTAATAAAACATTTGATACGTCCACTCCATACCACGTACGATCTCAGACTGAAGCTCAAACTGATGCATTGTAGGTAAGAAAAGGCATCTCCGAAAAATGGTTACCATTTATTGGTATTATCATTATTTATTTTTTTTTTTGCTTTTAAATGTAAACAATAAAATGGTTTTTTATTTCGATTTTTTTTAGAAGTATATATGATACAATTATGCTTTAAAAATCAGTCAGAAAAAGTGGGAAAAATGGTACATTTCAAATGGCTGTATAATCATTATATTCGATAAATTAGAAATTCTGCTCAAATCACTTTCTTAAACCAATCTTTATCTGTATTTCTTTTTAAGACTTCAAACTTCGGTATCTTATAATAAACCTTAAAACGATCTTCGCGTGAAGTAGTTGAAAAAAATCCAAGTCAATGTTTTACCGTGTAATCTTGACATTTTTACTATTTTCATTTAAAAAAAATGCAATAGTGTAAAAAAGCGTTTGGAAAATGTAATTATTGAAAAACAATTTTTTTTAAGTGAACGGTTCACGAGATTTCGTCGATGGCAAACGATCGATTTACTCTGTTTTCAGGCGTAAAGGTACTATATCCTCGGCTACGTGAAATTTTAATATTTACTTTGTGTACACTTGATTGTAAAAATATATAGATATGCTCATTAAAATGAGTAAGAACTGTCAAACACTGCATAATTTTTTTTTAAATACGCACAAACGAAAAATTAAATAAAATACACTATTTGTATTGTATATGAATGCTGTTGTTAATTTCTGTTAAACTACTTTTCAAAACCTGCAGTATTAGTGCAACTTTTTAGTCCAACAATCGAGTAGGTCAAAGTCTCGGATTTTTTCGTGTCCCGGGACACGAGGTATAAAATTGTTACGTCCCTAGAAATTGTCGTGTCCCGAGACTATCTGTCGTACTGTATTTTAATGAAAAAATAAATAACGAATATTTCTATGCAAGACAAAACTCATGCAAACTTATGTTTTAGTTTAAATATTGCAAAAGATTGTATTATATATTTTATTTTGAATTATATTTGATTCGTTTGAGTTTGCCGATGAAATCATTTTCTTACCTAAAATAATAAATTGGGTCGGCATCAATGTTCCCTCTAATTTTCGGAAGGTTATGTGCGCAAAAGACATTGGCTGTGCAACTTTGTCAAGAAATGAAAAGATTTGTGCGCCACGTAGCGGTATTTAGACCTACTAAACGAAAAAGTTGATTTTTAATAATGACTATAATTAACAACACTATTTAATGTCAATTAATTTATTCTGGTGGTGGTATAGCTGATGTAACTTTTGTGCGCTCTGTTGCAATGTATGTGCGCGCGCTCGGCGAGTTGTGTGCGCGCGCACACGCGCACAGCTTAGAGGGAACACTGGTCGGCATACAATTTTAATTTTCTTATTATTATTTCAAACTAGCGTCTGTCACACATACATACAGTAGTCATGTTTTATGTTAATGAATGGAAGATTTTGAATAAAAAAATGCTTTTTTTTATTGGCGCCCGAAGTGTACAAAGGTTCTCAATAACTACAGAATCTCAAAATATATTTGTATTGAATGAATAAGGTCTAATTTAAAATTTTAACTGAAAGTGCTTGGTGGAATTTCAATATTAAACTTGAATTGTTCAAATTATGTACATTTTTTAGAAATAAATAGGGCATAATTGAACACCAATTTTTAATGAGCAGGTAAATCTCCCAAATTCCCCACTATTATTATACCCTATATGTAGCTAAATACAATCATAAATTTTATCCCAGCAAACAAAAATAAATATAATTCTTTAAATCAGTGGTTTCCAACCTTTATGTAACTACGAATACCCTTTGAAAAAAAAATATCTTCGCGCCTCCCCATCCTTTACTTTATACAGTAATGAAGACAAGTTTTAAAGGGTAAATAAATATTTTGGACTGTTTGCGCCTCTTTTTGCAATGGTCCACGCCTCCCAGGTTGGAAATCGCTGCTTTAAATTATTCAAATCTGTAGGCATTCCCATGGGTTAATCCATTTTCCAGCAATGGTTTTGAAAATAATCGAGAAAACATTTATTTCTTAAATAAACACGATACATTCATTAACTAAACGTCAGCTAATTAACGTTCATCCGTGCGCTTGAGCGCCTGAAAATGCCGAAAGGCGAAACCCGGGTCTTTAGTGACAAAACTTGTATGAATGTACATAAGTTGAACGATTCAAATTGAATAAAATCTAATTTACACAAATTTAGTAAGTCTCAATTCTTGGATTGTTTTATTCAAATGTCTCGGAAACCGAGACAGGCAAAAAATGACGATTTCCCGGAAATTTTTCTCGATACAGAATACCCACAACGAATGCTGTTGAGCTTTTGTGTCATTCTGTGCAGTTACACCCTTGGACACGTTTATATGGTCAGTCTCAGATGATCCTCAGATTAACGAGGTCAAACTCCAAATCCGTAGTCTTTCAAAACTCAAATCTCATCCGGCATTATGTTTATTTATTTTTTTACATATAAAAATAATATACATTCATGAAACGTTGACATGATATATTGACGCCTTATTGACGCATTTGCAATCGATCATCTGTCATTGAAACACTCGCAGATAAGATTCCGATGAATTATATTACACAGTGATTGATAATACCAAATTATCAATTTGATCAAAACATTAACTGTTAACGAAGGACGATGTATAGTCTGACGTAGGTATAGTTTCAATTTTGTTACTTTACTTAAATTCATCAGTAGTAGCGAACCTTTTCATTTGTGTAAGTCAAAAAAATATAATCAATATTTGGCGCGCTATTATTGTTAATAGTATATATATTAGATTTCAATAATTATAATTCTTAGATAAATATACTGATTTGATTTAAGCATTTCACAGCACATAGCCTTGATATAATATTTTTCAAAAAATGGTCAATATCACTTGGATGCAACGTTCCCTTTAAGCCCCGCGCACTCATACTGGGTTGGCGCGCACTACAAGACAGTTATTCAATAAATATTTGATCGGTCCGCGCAGCCTTTGAAATTTCCGCGCAGCTAACCTTTTGTCTTAGGCATTGCTTGGATGTACAAGCCATTAATTAATTTTCTTTCAGTAATACAAGCTTCAAGCTATATTCTAATCAAATCGATTTCTCGAGCTGTCTTTTTAAAAAAATCATTCAGAAAATACGACTGACAAGTGTATGAAACAGGGAAACTTGTAAAAAAAAACATTCATAAGTTTTTTAAGACATTCAGCTTCGGTACATGTATAAGTCGACAAAAATAACTAGTTTTGGAAATGTAATTTCAATTGTTCACTACTTAACATCAAAATTATTTATAATTACTATTAAGGTAAATATTTTTTAATTTTCAATCGATTTATGGATGTCTGTTCGAAGGCATGGATATATGTGAAGTCTTAAATTCCCTATCACCCATCTTGTCCTATTAATATTCTTATATTCATACTCTCGTTCAAAAAAGAGAGATAAAGCAATTAAGTAACAAAAGGTTATAGTAAAAACACCTCTGTTGAGATAAACTACATTAAGAGTCCACACGCTCCACATTGGGAGCAAACATGGTTAAAAAAGTGTGTTTGTGTAATATATATAAATCATTCACAGACCATTTTTTTTGCCATCACTGGCACGTGTGCCATAAGTTCACCACGAACGCCTTAAGTGGGGAATCCCACTACAAAATTGTGCTCGATTGAGTGATTTTATTTATAGACAAACAAATTTAATATTTAACTGATTTGAAGATGAATTACTTTAATGAAATATAAAAATTGAAACTAGATGAGCGAATTAAAGCTGGACTTGACGGCATTGCATTAACGAGGTTTGCTTGCAATTTCCAAGTTTAAGAGATACTTTAAAGCCATTTATAATGATAGATCATTGTGTGACATGAATAATAATGTATGTGGGTTTTTTTTCTATGTCAGATTTTGACAAAATGTGACCTAAATGGTTTCTGCTTTTAATGGCCTCACGTAAAACAAAAGATACACTAAAATAAACTTTTAGCACGGTTTTGAAATAACACGGTACACTAAAATACGAATACTATATTTTTATACTAATTTCGATTTAACGATTTTTCGATAATAACGATTTCCAGAAACAAAACTAAACAAAAGCGCATAATGGAGTTCCTAATGACGAGAAATTAAACAAAACAAGACAGTAGGCTTCATTGTATCCTAACACATTAGTCGTGTCAGAAATTTCAAGCGGTGAAAGCGATTTATGTCCAATCCCTCATAAACGTCCCGTATATAGTAAAGTAGCGATGAAATAGTACTATTTTTTTATTAATTAAAAATACATATCGACCGTGGAAAGGAAAAAGGACGTAACCCACACGTAGAAAATTTTACAGGAGGCACAAAAAACGTGTTTTGGTGATTTTCGGCCAAATGCAAATTATGAAATAAACAACCTTGAAGTGCACAAAGACTTCTAAGCTGGTGTTTAATTGACATAATCTAATATTAGCCGCCTGTGTGGTCGAGTGTTCAACATTGTTGGCTTGGGGTACGGAGGGCCGGGTTCAAATATTGGGTAAACATTATTATCTTTTTTACATGATTTTATTTGCCACAGTGTTGTTAAACATATGAAATAATACACTTTTTTAATTATATCGGGTAACCTATCTTCAATTCTTATATTTACACGGTTTTTTGTAGAACATATCGACCGTGTAAAAGAAGAGTTTAGTTCACAAATCTAAATCGCGATCAACCATCAATGACTCCGTAGGCCACCGGGTTACAGCTGACAACGTTCAAGACATCCCATCCCATCATGTTTATTATAATATATGCAATTTATTGCCAGATGAAAGTGAATTTTATATGTTATATCACGATAGAGTTAAATAATTATATTATGTAATGTGATATCATTGTTCAAATGATTTCATTGTAACCACGAGTTATCATTATCAGCAGTAGATAATAATTTCCTGACCTGATTCAAGATTTTTTCCATCACACTTCAAACGATATATTAACTATTATGGTCTTAGTCACAATTATTTTAATAACTATGAATTCTTGATGAAACTTCATTGCATTATACAATATTAATTAACCCTTTTGGCTCCTGCTCAAATTACGTGAAACTACCCAGTGCGCCCGGCTTATTTTTAAAGGATTACATTTTTTATCAAGGACGTTTTAAAAGTTCTATAATTGTGAAATTACTGAGTCAAATCAAATGAAACTTTTTGTTATTGTTCAGAAGACTATAATTAATTAAGCTGTTACAGCTTAACTACCGCACGTTTTTTTGAAAAAAAATTCACCTGGCGAAATAAAATTTTGCGAAAAATTCGCAAAAATTGTAATTTTACTAAATTCACTATAATTTGTAAACATATTGAGATATCTTTACTAAAATATTTTTTTTAGCTTCCAGATACTTCGCCTATACGCATATATGAGTCCGCCGACCAGCAACCTTTGTTTTTCAAAGACTCAAATACGCGTCCGCGGTCGTTAAGCTGTTAAATTTACATGGTAATATTGCGAGTATTGTAGGTATGTTATGGAATGAAATATTACAATGTTCATACATGTAACGTGTCTCACTATTTTTTTCTGCTTAGTGCAAACCTTTCAGGTTCTTCAGAGCTAATTTATTTGTTACTGTTTCTATAAGTATCAAAATAAATCATTTTTTGTGTATTATCCAAATTTACAATTCAAAATTGAGTCGTTGACTGTAGTACTATCATGTATTCTTCAGAAATTCAAATTGATACATGCGTTATGATAAAAAACGAATGTTGGTTGGTAAATTTAGTTACTAATTTTGACGAATGACTGTTTTAAAATGATTTAAGTATCTGCTGTAATGTCTATTCTTAAAAATGTTGCTCTATTTGAATATGGCTCTATTTGAAAAGATAGCACTATTTGAAAAGATCAAGCGAAAACGCGGTTCCAGGACTCAACGTTTGACCAACTTATTAAGCGAAATCACGGCTCCGGGACAAAGCATGTTAAATAAACACACTGTTGGGTGATTCGTAACGTGACCATTTATTTTTTTCCCAAAGCCAGAACACTTAAAAAAATAGTACTTTTATGCGCCGTTTTAAGCATCTTACACTTTCATACAGTACAATTGACGGAATAGTTATGTTTTTGCTATATGAAGTTTTACAAAAAAAAATACTGTATTCAGATTTAAATGCCTACGCTGTTATCTACTAGGTTAGATTAGACACCAGGATCTTGATTTTGCGCGTTTTTTTTTAATTTACTGCGAGAAGCTGTGTTCGGGGACACTGGGACACGCGGCCTGAAAACGGGACGTCTGGACACATTAGTCATTCTATCCAAGAAGTAGGAAGTACTTTGTTAGGCTTAAATTTGAATTATAGAAATCGCTCCATTGCATAATTGTCACATTTTGTCAAGTTTTGCTTAAGATACGTTTTGTTGTTAACGCAGTACACGTATTAAAAAAATATTTTAACTCACCCCTTCCTATTAAGTAACGAGTCAGCCATTTTGAATTCGGCCTCCTACAGCAACTGTAAATATGAGAAACACCTATTAAATTCAATACATAATCGTTCACTTGCACTTCTTTAACAGTTTGTAAATTATATAATCAAATAAAACTCATGACAAAATTCCGTTGTGTTAATAACATACGGAGAAAGAATTGGTTAAAGTAGAGCAGTTTTCTTATTGTGAATTATTCTTGTCAATTCGTACCTAGGATTAAAGGATTCCTGTGAAAATTATCCCAAAATGGCAGCCGATTGTTAAATATTATGTTAAGACTGAGACAACTTCGAGACGAATGATTCTGGCCAAGGTGTAACAAAAGCTGATAACGGAGTGATAATTAATACAAGCAGATAAATAAAATCAATACTAAAATCAACAACATATCCTTTACGTACGATTTTCGTATCACTTTATCAGTTCGATGAAACGCGATGGCTGATAGAATCGAATCGGGTTTCTCTGGTATTGAATTGTTCGTGCATATCATTTGTAACGTTTATATTTTTTTTTGTAGACAATGATAATTAGTTCAAATAGTGCAGGATTAATCTATAAAAATAAAAAAAATATTGGTTGGACTATATGGTATACCTAGCGTGACCATTGATTCTTTCCCTTAAACCGGGACACCTAAAAAAATGTACTTTTAGGCGCCGTTGTAATACAATACAATTTACTAGATAGTAATGTTTTTCGTGTCATATTAGATATATTATATGAAATTATATTTGAATATTTGGAAGCAGTGTTCTCTCTGAAAACGGTGTCTGAAAACGGGTTGTCTGGCCACATTAAGTATATCCAGACCCGCACCTGGCACGCGTGTGACGCAGGAGGGCGGTCGGTTTTAGAGGCGGCAGAATCAAACATTTTTTTTTTAATTTAACTAGTGCGAATTTCAGAAAAATTACGTTTTTAACATATGGTTGGTTTATATTCAAAGTTTTTAGGTCGCAGAAGGGTCAGATGTAAATTATTTTGAACAAAGACGCCCCTAGCTATAGAAGCCCAAAATACATTACAACGATTTCTGTCTTCTTTACCTAGAACTACCGTCATAGGCTAAGTTTCACTTTTTTTTAAACGACGAATACATTTGTCAGTAAATGAAGAATATTCCAGCTTATTCTCAATTATTTGAAACATATTTGTTTCTCTCAAATGTTAATTAAAGAGCCACCGAAAAGTGAAGTTAGCCAAATATCAATATAGTAAAACTTTACAGTGTAAGTTTTATGTATACACATCTTTACTTTCTGGTTTTATAAACTGAATATTTTTTTAGGGAAATAACACTATTGCAGTGTGTATTCTTACTAGGTGTTATGCAGTTTTACGATACTTGATACTATGTAGAATGTTATTACGCACTTAACTAATTTTTTCTTCAAATACCACTTGGCTCACTTCACTTCATGGAGGCTCAAATTATGTCACATGAGAAAACTTATTTTTTTATTCAATATTGCTCATCTCAATTATTTTTCAATACTTATTATCTAAGTGGCGTTAAATTTAGATACAAATTAATGCTACATATCTTAGTGGAAGAGCAAATAAACTAACAGATGGAGATGCAGAACTATTTTTGTTCATGACCACCAAATGATCATCAAAATTTTTAACAGAAATCATCGTTTGTTACTCATAATGGGCGACTTAAAATAACATGGTAGAGGTGTCTTATTTGAATATTATATATTATCTGTTATAAATAAACAGCATTTTTTTCAATCTGATCGAAGGCATCGGTGCTTATGATTAAACTTGCAGACTGTAGTGAGAGCGATGCTTCAACTAGCCGTATCCTTAGTCTATTCGAACAACTAAGTAAGAAGCAGTTTTCGTAGATAAAACTTATGTTGGATTGGATGGCCCATGTGCTCCGAATAAGGATTGGCCAAAATTTTCATGTATTTTATTTAATTTAAAAAAGAGTCGGATTTTTTTTAACGACCACGTCAGACATTTAATATGAACTCGGTATTTTATTGCTAATCTTAACAAAAATCGTTTTACCGAGAAGTGAACTTTATTCAGTCGATCAACCAGTGGCGGATTACGATTAAAGGAAATGATGCGCGCGCTTGTGGCCTCCAATTTTATTGCGCCTGGGGCCTGTCAAATGCTTAATCCGCCACTGCGCTCAATCTTTCCATTCCGTAGAAGGTGATTCGATGAGGATGAGGCTAGAAATGACCGATAGTTAGCGGACTGGTGGAAAAAGAATCTTGACGTCACATACATCAATTTATTTGAACACAAGTCAAAACATTTTTATGAAATTGTCTATATCGCGACTCGAGCATGTGGACCGCGCAGCCGAAAAATAATGGACGATCAGTTCGGCTAAGCTGCTAAAAAAAACCTACAGCAAACATTCAATTTCACGTGCAAGTGTTAAAAGCCGTTAGTATTCTAGCAATGCTCGTCATCTCCTTTGATGTTTTGAGGGTTTCCATAGATTACTATGGCTTCTATCTCCAACTCCGACAAAAAAACTTTCACACTTCATGCATGACTTCATAATTTAAAAAAGTAATCGGCTACTCTTTGAAGAATTTATGAAATTTGAATAACAATATATAATATGAACGTAATCTCGGAGGTATTCGATATTTTATTATTAAATACAATAAAGAATTCCAAGAAATTGTTTATTTTGAAGTCGTACGTAATTAATCTTATATGAAACTTGATAACAGCTATAGAATAAATGGAGAACGCACAATTATTCGTAGATATATTTGTTTAATCTAATCAACATTCTTGTACCAAGATTAACTAAAAACCTTGTATCTTTCATACTTTTGTTGTGTAAAAATAATCAAATAATATACCAATAAATATTAAACAGGCATACAAAAATACAAAAAGAAAACTTATTCCTTTCACAAAACGTATCATATAATTGCTAACTTGTCCAGCATGCCATAGTTTAAAAAAAAATAAATAATTTAAAAGTAATTTACTTTAATATTTGCATGATTTTAATAATAATATAGTCGCATTATTGTTTCATGGGGGCGTCAGTTGTTTTTTAATTTACCATAATTGTGTTCCAGAGTTATCGAATGGTATAAAAAATGTTGCGTTAACAATAATTAAAAAAATCCATGCTAATATTATAAAATTTAAGAGATATTCAACATTAAATAACTAACTACAGATAATTAAAAAAAAATGTATATAAAAAGGGAAATTGACCAGTAGAAGTCGTGTAGTGACAATTTCAATCGAATATTCGAATTTATTTCGCTCTTCTTTGTTATTCGGACTTTCGAATATTTGTTGTATTCAAATATTCGTTCAAAGTAAGTATTTATTTTCTGTGACAGAGCTAAAATAATCATTTGATGTCATTATATATCGACTGTGGAAAGGCAAAAGGACGTAGCACACAGTTTTTTAACAACCACTCTAAAGCTAACGACCCACCGGTGTGTCGCATACCTACTAACCACACACGCTACTCACCAGTGTGTTGTCATTATTACGACGTCAATAAATATTTTTTAGAGTTTGCATCATTGGAAAAGGGTCCGACATCTCTTAAGGACTCACAAAATGAATATTAAGTTTTCCTTTATTAGTTTTAAGAGGAAAATGGACGTAGCCCACACTATGTTTTGATGATTTTCGGCCATATGCAAATTATGAAATAAACACAACCTTGAAGTGCACGGAGACTTCTGAAATGGTGTTAAATTGACATAGTCTAATATTAATTTAAGAAACTGTCTATGAAAAACCTTTTTTTCAGTGTTTTTTCTTGGTTTCAATTTTCATAGGTCCTTCATCTTTTGTCAAACTTAAAAGCTAAATTTAGATACTAATTCGGCATTTGCAGATTACATCCTTTTAATATAACGTGTATCAAGTTGGATACATTGTGATTATCGAAAAAAAGCTGTTTTGAAAAAACTGTGGGCTACTTCCCTTTTCCTTTCCACAGTCGATATGTGCATTCATACTTCTTCATACGCCATATTCTAATTCGAACATTTGAGTATTATAATGTTTTGATATTCGATATTCGAATATTTGGAGTTATTAATTGCATCGTATAAAGCGCTTGTTCCCAAATTATGGGGATCGCGCCCCAATCGGGTCGCGACGGGTCTTTTGGAGGTCGCCAACTTTTTCCGATTTTGGATTTGAACAACAAAACTAAAACTTAAGTCAACTAAAATTACCTTATTGAAAAAGAAACCCTTATTCAATTGCATCGGGGCCGCGAGTCACATGGATTTTATAAAAAGGGGTCTCCACCCGAAAAAGGTTGGGAACTTATAGTCTAAAGACTGTCTTATTAGATTGCATGAGTTAAGAGCAATGCTCCTTTTAAGACAAGAGGTTAGCTGCGCGGAAACTTCAAAGGCTGCGCGGGCCAATCAAATATTAATTATACAGTTGTTTTGGAGTGAGCGCCAACCCAGAATGAGTGCGCGGGGGCTTTCAAACCATTGCGCGGCCGCACGCGCGCGCAGCTTAGAGGGAATGTTGGTCAAGAGTTATATTTCCAGAATGGACACTTGCATTTGTATCTAAGATGTCAAATGTGGTCACCCGTCTACAAATCTACAATCATTTCCTATCTAACTTATCACGAAAATCGCGAAAACGATGCGCTGGGAGATCAAGTCGTTAAATGTAATGACATTCCTTTCTATCACGTCATTCTATCCGTAGAATGTACTCTTTATAAAAAACAATATCACCGAGAATCTATTTTAAAATATCTACATATATAATTTAGTGTGCTATACATAATTATTGTTTTAAAAAGATATTGGCTTACATCAGGGCCGGCACTACCACACAGGCGAAATAGGCAATCGCCTAGGGCGCCAACCATTATAGGGCGCAGAAATTGAGTAATCAAATGATTTTTTTATATTCTAATAACAAATAATAGTTTATACCTGTGCCTGTTCGCTATAATTATGTATCGTATTCTGTATACTTCGAAAAATGTAGGTTGAGCGACTGACTTACAAACAGTTCTCGTGAAAAAAACTTATTTTGTGATACCTCCATTAGGAGGCCATATGATTCACATTGAGAGCGGACATGCATATAAAAAATATATTCCAGAGTTTGTTAAAAAGGGGGCGCGCCAATAACCGTTGCCTAGGGTGCCAAATAACCTCGCGCCGGTACTGGCTTACATATAAATAACTTCTATTCCATCGGAATAAGTTCATTGTTTTTTTGGAATTGCATTAATTATCTATCTGTATGTTTTTTTATTGAAGTAATCGATTAGAATAATTATGCGGTATTTATTTGTTACGAGATATGTGGTAATTGTTATTATTATAAAGGCCAATTATATTCATAGGCTTTTATTTTTGACAATGAACCAAAATTAAAAAGGAATGTTTTTATAAAAAAATGCACTTTTTATTTTGGTGATTTTATAATAAATTTACAATTATATTGTTACTATGCAATTAATAAAATCTTGCATACAAAGTTTTTAATAGTTGGGTTGTTAATAATATAAATGAAATAAAAAAAAACGGAAACTTTTAAAATTAAATATAGTCTTGTAGATAATATAAAATAAATTATTCCACGCATTTTTTATTTCTTTATTTTATATTAAAATGAACTGCCACAAAGTTACCGCCGAATCCATCGAAAGTAATAACCTTGTAGCATTTCCACCGGTAATCATTCGTTCAATAAAAAATATGCAAACGATGTGCAGACAGAGACAGTGTACGTTGTGCGTTAAGAAAATAAATCCTTCACACACACACTTCTTCTGCGCAGGCGCTAACTGTGTGTGTGCTGACTTGCAGTAGATATATAATAAATAAAAAATATAAATAATTTTTCGGATAGTCATAATTTAGTTCAGGGGTGGGGAACCGTTTGTTATCTAAAGACCGCATTCATTTTTCTGATTCGGCATAAGGCCGCAGTAAACATTGACTATGGAATCTTTGGCCGGAAACAGGAATTTGCGGTCAGAATATGTCGGGAATTTACATACATTTACAGAATTACAGAATTGGCCAGAAGGCCGCACCAGAGTAGCCAAAAGACCGCAGGTTACCCACGCCTGATTTAGTTCATTTGTCATAACCAGAGTATTAATAAAGCACAACTCCTGCTCCGGTGCTTACAGAAATAGTATAACTTCGATATAAAATATAGGTAATATCAGGGGTGGGCTGAAGGGGGCTCGGGGGAGCTCGCGCGAGCCCCTTGTTAAATTTTGGCGCGGCCGGCGAGCTCCTTGTTAAGATAAGAAAGTCATTCGTCTCAGATGAAATCAGCACCTAACTGCAATTTATGTAGATAATTAAAGTTTATTATGAAACAAGACTTGGTTGCCCTTTATTTTTTTTCAAGACTTCAGCTGCATAATAAAAGAGACCCTAGCTGACCGCATGTGGCTCGCGGGCCACGGTTTATGCATCATCTATATTACATGGCTTGAAGGCATTACGGAGGAGATTTACCGAGCCCCTTGTTAAGATATAAGCAGCCCACCGCTGGGTAATATATCATATTAGAAACACCTTTACTAAAAAATATTTTTTTCTTTTTAAATTAATTCGTCGCGTACGTTAATTGAGTCAACGTAGCTCTTTTTTTACAACTCCAACTTCACATAAAACAATACGATAAGAAAGTTCTCCACAAAAGACTCCACAGTTCAGATTGTAACAGAAACTACAATATTATGTTCAAATAGTATCATTTATTGCTTACAATACTTTTACTTCTCTTCTTTGTTCATAGATATCACTATCAGTAAGCAATAAAACAAAAGTCATCGTTATCTAAAATGGCGGATTATAAAGAAAACAATCGGTGCAAGGAATTTATTTTGCACCACATACCAGTTATCGTGCGTCATTGTCGTCAAACAATACTTTCTTTAATATCATTCGACTGTGGAAAAGAAAAAGGACGTAACCCACAGTTTTTCAAAACAGCTTTTTTCGATAATCACAATGTATCAAACTAGATACAGGTTTTATCAAAATGATGTAAGCTGCAAATGCCGAATTAGTATCTAAATTTAGGTTTTAAGTTTGGGCCTGTGAAAATTGAAACCAAAGACTGAACAAAAGGTTTCTCCTAGACAATTTCTTAAATTAATATTAGAATATGTCAATTTAACACCATTTCAGAAGTCACCGTGCACTTCAATGTTGTGTATATTTCATAATTTGCATATGGCCCAAAATCATCAAAACACGTTTTATGTCCCACCCTAAAATTTTCTATGTATGGGTTACGGCCTTTATCCTTTCCACAGTTGATATATAATACCTCTCCAACAAGACTTTGAAGTCACAGCCATAAAATCACAATATCAAGAATTGAGAATGTTATTATCAGATATATTGCATATTTAATTGAATTTGAAGCCATTCGTATATTTTTTAAAGCACGTCTGCTCCCAAAGTACGCATATTTTCCATCAATGGAGAAATTGTTCTACGAGAACTGCTTGTTACCCAGTCGTTCAGTTTGCCGGAATTCTAGCAGTCATTATTTATACATTTTTTAAATCATGTCTGCTAACGATTTGAACAGTCGTATTTACTTGAAAAGAAAATACAGAGCAAATAACTGTGATGTAAGGATGGAGTTCTTGCAACAAAAAAGTTTCAATCAAGCTTTTTTGGCTTTTTCAAAAAAAAAAAATGGTTATCTTAAAGAATAGCGTCGTGAAACATTTGACGTTTAATCGAAATTGCCGCCAACACAGAAATCGTTCGTTAATTATTTGTTTTAATTAATTATACAAATCTAAGAAGCGTTACGATCTTTGATTACTGTCAGAATAAATGAAAAAAATACATGTATATTCAATCGTACCGATTTCGCTGCGAAATCGTTAATATTGGAAGCTATGTGTAACTACTTATACATCTTAGTTAAGATACGATTGAATAAACATTTTTTTCATTTATTCTGACAGTAATCAAAGATCATAACGCTTCTTAGATTTGTATAATTAATTAAAACAAATAATTCACGAACGATTTCTGTGTCAAATGCTTCACGACGTTATTCTTTAAGATAACCAAAAATTCAATGATATTTAAATAATATCGGTGTTATTTAAAAAAAGGTGCTGGAACTCACTTCTTGTCAAGCTTTTTACTAAGTTTTTTTTTCTTCTAATCCATATACGTTCCTGGTGCGCAGCATATGCTTCCTAATGAAAGTATCCCAACAGAAGTTTACGAGAGCTGCTTCCTGTTCCTATCGTTTTTTAAAACAATACATTACCAAGCATTATACCCCTGGTTCTGGTCACATAGTAAGTGTATGAGCCTGGTATTGTTTTGTAGTATGACATTAATTTATGAGTGTTACGCTACTTGGTACATTACACCCAAAAGGAATCTAAAATATGGACAAACAACTAACATTTTCTAAAAAGAAAGTTTTCAAAGCAAAATAAAAAAAAATGCGAATATTGATTTGAAACGATCCCGAGTTACACGGGGAAAAAGTCCTTAATAATATTTTTATCTTTTACTATTTGCAGGTCGTCTGAACTCTGAAAAATCCCCCAGTTCTCTTATCACCCAGATATAATAAATCATTATTGTATTATTTATCAGAAAGGCGTATCGATCGGAGGCATATGTAAATATTTTGACTATGCTGTTGACTTATTTTGTGTATTATATTTATCATTGGTAGGGGCATAACCATCGGCAGACTACCAATACATTAACAAGGGGCTCACTTAACATCAAAGCAATTCTCGGCGTTCTGTGATAGGAGTGAATTTTTTACTTACCTTTGATACTTCAATAAGCAATCGATTGTAACTAAAAATACACTTATAATATGTAACAATATGCACTTCACCGTAAACGTACCAATTTAAATGTCTAAAAATCTACTGCTCTGTATACTGAAGCTGTCTTAGATAATGTTTAAGTCAGAAATTGCAGTGACATACCAATTTGATCTGAGAATATTGTCTTATTTTAAATTAACAAAGAACTCGTCGGAGTTAGTAAAATTTAGCAATTGGCTCGCTCGAGCCTCTACGAGGCCTCTCCAGCCCATCTCTGGATACAACACTCAAACGTTTTAGCAACATCGCGTCAACATTTCTTTGGAAACGTGTGTATTTTTATTTGTATAAAGGTGTGAATGAATATATATTTAAACTTAATTTCTTCGACTATAAAGCGCACCTTTATTTCAAATACCAACAGTAAGAACATTATCAAAACTTATTTTTTTCTGAGAAGTAACAAAATGCAGTAATGTTTGTATATACAAAACATTCTTATCATCAGCCTGAAACTTCAAAGGATTCAGTGCCAGGTTTTTCCAATTATCCCACAAAATAAAATCGTCATTTGGCAGAGGTTATGCTACGACGCTACTAGGGGATCCAATCCCGGGATCCCGTTCAATTTTCTGATCCCGAAATTCCGGGATTGAGATGGCCGCGATCCCAGGATTTCGGGATTGAGAAATTTTGAGGAAAATCCGATAATTTACGAAAAAAACGAGGTTTTGCGAGATTCTGGGAAAAAGTATACCAAATCGGAGATTTCAAATTCCTCGGTGAGCTAAAAAAAGAAAAAAACGAGTTTCGGTGAGATTCTGGGAAAAAGTATACCAAATCGGAGATTTCGAATTCCTCGGTGAGCTAAAAAAAAAAACGAGGTTCTGTGAGAATCTGGGAAAAAGTATAACGAATTGAGGATTTCAAATTTCTCGGTAAGAAAATCACAATCCCGGGATCCCGAAACCCCAATCCTGGGATCCCGAAAAAAGGGGATCAATCCCGAAATCCCGGGATTGTAAAAAGGCTCCGGTATTGGATACCCTACACGCTACGTCATCAAATGTAAAACTTACTCCGAATCCAAAGATTCCAAAAATGTAAAATCATGCGCATTATAATCGAGGAAATATGAAATACTATTTTTATTTCTGGTAGCCGTTTAATAATTAAACATTAAAATAAATTGTAAAAACTTTTTCTACGATTGTGAAACGACAAAACGAAAATAAGTTATATCCACCATTTTTATAATTTATATTATATATTATAAAAATTACACCGCTTGTGTGGTCAAGTGGTCAACGTTGTTGGTTTCGGCTACGAAGGGCCCGGGTTCAAATCCCGGTACGGACAGTTTTATAAATTGATTTTTCAATCGATTTATGAATTTCTGTTCAAAGGCATGGTTGTATGTGATGTCTTGAATTCCCCCCTCTCATCCATCCTATCCTATGAACCACTAATCCTGTCCTAGCCCTATCCTTCTATCCCTACTCTCTTTGGAAAAAGAGAGGTTGAGCAACTGAGTAACAAGCAGTTCTCGTAGAAACACTTCTGTTGAGATAAACTCCATGAGGAGTCCATATGCTCCACATTGGGAGCGGACATGGTTTAAAAAAATATTATATATAATTTCATTTATTTTTGACAGAAAATTATATTTTTTTCAATGATGATTGTGGTTTTTCTTAATTAAATCAAATATTGAAAATTTTAAGCGGTTGTACAAAGATAGATATAAATGTATTGTATAATAAAATCATGCGTAATCTTTTTCTTCTCTCAGGCCACAAAAAACAAATAACGATGGTTTCAGGCCGCAAAAAAAGATAAATTGGTGCGTTTAATCCGATTTTAGCACGAGGCTACGTTTCATGTAAATGCCGTGTTAAAAAAACACAGTAAATATAGATAAATTAAATATAGGACCGTGCTATTTTGAAATCGTACAGGAGAGAATATAGTGTACTTAAATTTGCATCGTTCAGAAATTTTAGAAATAAACAGAGCGCGATTGAACAGTGTTCCGATTTTAAATGAAATGCTTAAAATGCCGTGGTCTCCACTTTTATACCCTATATAAATATAATCATAAAACCTTTTCCGACAAACGAAATAAATATAATTCTTAAAGCTACTCACTACTCAAATCTGTGGGCATTCCCATGGATTTATCCTTTTCTCCAGCAATGGCTTTAAACTCAATGATATATTTATTTTTTATAAAAACACGAAACATTCATTTACTAAGCGTCAGTTCAAGTTCATCCGTGCACTTGAACGCCTGAAGATGCCGAAAGGACCCGGGTCTTTAGTAACAAAATCTGTGTTGATGTACATAATTTGAACGATTCAAATTTAATATTGAAATTCCACCGAGTCGAAATTTTAAATTATATAAAATGTACTTGTAAAATATTTTGGAATACGTGTATGATCAGATATATTTTGTTTCATGAACGAAAAAGCTTGCTGAAATTTATTAAATTCAATGTCTTATTTAACGTTAAAATGTGAACTGTATTTTAATTTTAAGATTAAACATTCGAGGGTCACAAAAGTCAAGGGCTGTGGATTTATCCCTGGTAAATTGGCTGGTAAAAATTTCATATACTAAAATTCTCCGATTTCTTTCAGTTATTGAGCAATTTCGCTCATGGTAGAAATTTTATGATTAGGTGAGATGATATCAATTGATATGATCAGCTGTAAAGCTCAGTTGAATTGTTTATTATTTCTTTGAACTGAAAAATCTATCCATTCTGTTATTCAAAAGATCAGATACTCTCTCAAGAGAAAATATTCAATGACTCACTTAACCGAATAAATTTAATATATCCCACTGTATAAGCAGTCAGCTTGGTAAAGTAATTAATACTCGTAAAGTAATAAGACAGTATTGCTTTTGTTAGCAAACAGATGTATGAAATTAAATGTTAAGCAACATTAAGCACATAAAAGATATCCTGCCTTACGTTTGATATGGTATCATCATCATATGCATCGCAATAGCTATAATATTTGTAGTCAAGAGTGATTACAACTTTCTCTACCCTTCTGCGCTGATCCATCCATCAACCATCGTTAAAGCTCCACAGTCCTTTTCCTAACTGGACGAATTGGGTATCGGTAACAGATAGTGAAGTGGGCGACATAAAACGAAATGCAAAGTATGCACGATTGAAAGCTATGTGACATGCTTTTTTTTTTTAATATTGCTTTTGGTAAAACTTTATTAGCAGGGCTGTGGAGTCGGAATTGTGTATTACTGGAGTGGTGCTCGAAAAAAACCAATAGCTCCTAAATCTTTGAATCGAAAATATGTGTACACTTTGCCTCGTATAACACCGTTTTTATATAACACAGTTGATGAATTGTGACATATTTTTGTACAACACGTTTGGCATAACACGGTTTTAAAAAAGATGTTTAAAGTTCAAGAGGGAATATGTTGCCTATGAAGATTTATACTCTAAAGCAGAGAAGCGCTCATTACAGAACTTTTAAAGGCTAAATCCAAAACAATTTTGTTTATTTTATTATTTTTTTTAAATTGGTAACATATAAACTAAAATTGTTTATTAATTAACATATTTTACATAAATATTATGCATTTGACGAGTGGTTTAACAATAACAAAAAAATATAAAACAATCATAACACAGCTTATTTAAAAATGACAAATAAACAAAAAAATTAACATACCTTTGTATAATATTTATTAACAGATATTATGTATTTAATATCCAAACGCCGCCAGCAGTTTTTTTTTTAAATTATAACACAATTTTATTTTGTAATTTGATCTATTAAATTATTATGCAGCGTGTTTTGTATCACAAAATAATTCAGCACTTTTTTATTCAATACAACAGGTTGTTCTGTTTTGTCTTAAACTCATTTTCACTGCAAGTTTAGATTTTTAAATGTTGAATATCATGTTGGACAACGCGGCCGAAAATGATATGCCTTAAAACAGTGCTCCGCAACCTTTTCTCACCTACGTCACACCAAAATTTTCTCCTGATTTCCACAGTCCACTTCAAATATGCATATATTTATGTATACAGTAGTGTAGTGGGGCCAGGTTGGCGACCTGGCACCTGAAAATGAGCCCTGCCACCTTTTTGTCTTTTTTTGGTTTATTTGAAAGTTTTTGTATTTTTATCAACAAATGCATCGTACAAGAAGTAAATACAGTTTTTTTTAAATGCGCGTTTTTTTATTGATTTAATTGTTACAACTTATTTTTTCTTAACTTCGGACGGATATTAAAAAAAAACAAACAAAAAAAAAAGGGAAAAAATCAATGACCGACCTGGTACCTATTTATTTACCACTACATCACTGTATGTATATACATGAAGGTATATGCAAAAATAAAATTAGACATCGTTCTCAATTGTGTAATATATATTGCCCCCTTAGTACCACAACTAGGAAACTCTGATTTCATCATTGTTTGAACAAATTATTTGATATTTTCTTCAATGAAATAATGCGCTGCGGCACACCTGCCATCGTCCCACGGAACACTAGTGTGTCACGGCACAGTGGTTGGGGAGCAGTGCTTTAAAAGACAGAGAATTTGAATTAAAATTAACAACCTTTCTGATTTATTGCTACAAGAATATTTAATCTAGTCCAAACCTAACTTTTTTGACCCCAAACGAGCAAATTAACAAAGGTGCTTGTTAATAAGTCATAAACTTTTCCTTTCCGGGCGTCGTAGAGATTAAAAAATGAAACTTTTACGGTAATAGTAGTTAGTATTGCTCTCATTTAACAAATATAAACTTTTAATAAGCTTGTACGAGTTTTGAGTTCCCGGTGGTGTTCATGTTTTGAAATATTCGTCAAGTATTTTTTTCGTAAAATCCAAAGCAAAAAAGACTATCTCGTGGCCCAGCTCATGAAAAAAGTCGAGACTTCAGAATCCATACGATCAAGAGATCTTGATTAAATTCCAGTAACACAGGTTATTCGCTGTGAAGGTTTTTATTACTATTTTTTGTCTCTTAAGACTCGCAATTAATTTTCAGAACACAGAATATATTTTTTTTAAATCTTTAGCAACAAAGCATATTGACTTTGGAAAGGAAAAACGACGTAAACTGCACATAACAAATTTTACAGGAGACACATAAAACGTTTATTGATGATATTGGGCCAACAGCAAATTATGAAATATACACAACCTTGAAGTGCGTGAAGACTGGTTAACTAAATATGATAAACTGGTTTTTAATTGAATTTATCTCATATTTTTTTTCCTGATGGTAATTTCTACAGGCCTTTCTTTTTTCAAACTTAAAAGATAAATTAAAATACTAATTCGGGATTTTCAGCTCACATCCTTTTGATAGAACGTGTATCAAGTTGTTTACATTGTGATTATCGAAAAAATGCTGTTTTGAAAAAATGCTGTTTTGAAAAAACTGTAATTTATATTTGGGCTTGTCGGTTTTCAAAAACCGATTTTTTGGCCAAATTTGTGACATTCGAAAACCGGTTTTTCAACTTCGAAACCGGTTGTGCCGAATTTTCCATAAACAAGAAGACAGAAACTTTGTATCTTTTATTTGATGGCTTAAAGACCATATGCCCCTCATCATTACCCAGCGAAAGGATTTTTTCGATATCAGGAAATTTTGTAGCAAAACTCTTTGTGTTTTCTTAAATCATATTTTCTGAAGAGTAACACCAAATAATTTCTTGTTGTGTATTATTATGTATATAAATAAACAACATATGAAAAATGAACTTTATCTCGCTATTTTAATTGAATTATCTAATTTTTGTAAAACTTCGAAAACCGGATAAAACCGGTTTTCGAACAATATTGACATTCGAAAACATTTTTCGACATTTTTCAACGACATTTTTCAAAAGTCGGTTTTTGTATAAGCCCTAGTTTACATCCTTTTTCATTTTACATTCAATATGTAAGAATACAATATTGAATCTTTCAAATGTACATAATATAACGTAAACTAATATTGTATATATATTGGTAGATTAAATATTAGAATTATTCATTTAATTAAATTGAATTAAATTAATCTTCTTGAATAATTGTATGATACATTCGTTAAAATAATAATAATACATGATTTAATGCTACACGAAATTAATATTTTATATTTATTCAGCATGATCTCATTGTTTATTCATTATCAATATGTATATTCAGTCAATATTATTAATACACTTCAGCTCGCGAACAAACAATACGATCACAGACTCATATTGATTTTAATTAAATAAATAATTATTTTACCGTAAAAAATCCACGAATGAAAAAAGTAAAAGTATCATTTTTTTTGTGACAGAAATTTCTTGGCCGTTTATATTATGAAGAGTAAATACGTCAACACCCTTTATCGTCTTTTGATTTTACTTATAATAACCATAAATAAATACACAATTCAAATTTTGTATATGTACTTCCATAAGTGTTATTAGTAGCGATTCACGTTTCGATTTTTGGCATCTTCAGGCGTAAACTTGAGTTGACGGCAAACGACTCACTAGTGACATAACCTATTTGGACGATCTGAATTTTATATTGAAATACCATCGAGCTCATTCACAATTGAATTCTACCTGACTTTAATTGTGTTTTACTACGAAAATAAGAGATGTAACTATTATTATAGTGCTGCCCATCTAAGGAAGACTTCATTTAAGGTGTTCAATGCAGTGACGGATTCATCACTTTGGATGCCCTAGGCGCAATAAATTTTGGAGGCCCTGTTTTTCGAATAGCATAAAAGTGCTACAAAACTCTTCGTAGAATAATAATGAATATTAAAAACTAAAACTAAAATAAAAGGTTTTAAATATCATTTATGCTATTTTTGAGGCGCCTAAGATTTGAAGGCCCCAAGCGCACGCCTCTTGCGTTTATGGGGTAATCCGACACTGGTTCTATGTCGATACTTTCTTTATACTTAATTTCCACATTTATCAAAAATGGAAATTAAATAAAAAAGAATATTGTATTTTTTCTCAATACGGAGGACTATTTAGTTATATATTATATAAATTTAATATAAAATTATTGTGGCTGAGTGATGAAATAACATCCAGTTCTCCTGAAATAATTCAAAGATTCGCCATTACGAGACCATATCATACATATTGATAATGCGCATTTGTAATAATATGAAAGTATAATAATAATAGTAAGTAAGTTTTTTTCATTGAAAATATAAACTACAGCTTAAAATCATTATTACAAATTATTTGTAGTAACTTTCTATGTGGATTTTAAAATAAAATAAATTTAGTTTTCTTTTTGTTATTTACGTGGAACAAGTGTCGAAAACAATTGCCTGATTGAAAAGAACCATCGACACATATTCGTTGAAATACATTTGACATTTCACTTCAAATTCAAAAAAAGAATTATTTCACTGACAGCTATCATCGATGAAACACATTTTACGTTTCTTTTCTAATTAAAAAAAAAAGAATTATCTCACTGACAGCAACAATCAAATATAATAATGCACTTGTATATATCGGCCACAACCTAATAAAAAAAACTGCACTTTTATCATTCATTTACGACCAAACCACGTTTACGATGAAATTGAAAACATCGCGTGGAGTTTCCGCGGCGATTTTACTCGTGAAATTTCGCGCGCTCGCCTCGGGATGTCGTTTTCATACTGACTGCCAACGTCGAAATTATGTGGCCGCATGTCGACGCATATTATTATAATGTAGCTACTAGCAAGCTATGTTAAACTTAAATAAATATTCGTGACATCCTTCGTTCCCGCTCATTTTAGATTCTATCGTAAAAAATACTGGGTACACGATGCATCTCTCATACTATCGTATACATTTAGTAGTTAAATTCTGAAATATACCGTAAAAGCATTCATATATTTGGGGTCTGGGTGGAAATATTTTAATGTACTGTGTTTATCCTACAGTTGCAGACTTGTCACTAATGGGATTTATAAAATATTTTTAAGTTGGTGCTCCTGTAAGAAAATTTGATATCACTGAAGGCGCTTGTTAGAATTTCAATAAAAAAACAGATTGTTAAATTACATTCACAAAAGCTTTGTCACCAACGACCCGGGTTTAGCCTTTCGGCGTCTTCGAAGATTGAACAATTTGTTGGTTTATTTTTTGAATAGATTAAATATGATACTATCTTTAGTAAAATATTATAGGTTTTTAATAATATATTTTAAATTATTGAAAATAGTCAAACTTACCAAACCTATCTATCAACTTAATTTTTTTTAACATTGAAAAAAACTGCCTCTTCCCCCGTTAAGAACAGATCTTTCTTTATTCTAATAAAATGTTTCAATTTACAAATATTAAAAAAATATATATTATATTAAAAATGAATTCTCACAACGTTTAGCCAAATCCATAAAAAAAATATTACAAAACTATGAAATTTATTTGAGAATGTCAATTTACAGTACGTTTATGCTTCTTATGTTCCTGATTATTTTTTTGAGAAATCGTGGACATGAATTGTTTGTTCTCCCAAAGTGTAGAACCAGCCTGCCAATGGGGATGCCACTGGGGAGAGCTTTAAAGGAGCTTTAACGGTGTTCAATAATATTGCTTCGGATGTCGACATATTCCACGTAGACGTGGGTGAGTTCCGACGAATACTATTTTTTATGTATTAAAGTAGAGTTCGTCGGATCTTACTCAGTTGACTTCCTTGCCACTTTTTTTTTACTGCTTTTAGTATTAAATTATACTATTTTTTTTTCTCCATTGTAAAAGTTTTAAATTTATAATTTGTCAACCTTGTACAATGTTAATTGAATAAATAAATAAATAAAATAAATAAATAAACGAGAAATATATGCAAATTAGAAACGCATAACGCATAATAAAATGAGAATAGAAGAGGATTAGTAATTAACTATTCGCTCTCTTTCCACAACGTTATTATGATTGGACAGGGAAGAGTGGTTGGGGGGGGAGCGATCGACGACATCACAGTTATCCATGAACTGATTATTAGTTTTTCTTGTTATTATATTAGATTATTTATTTCCTATGTCACAGCGGTTAGCTTTGTTGGCTTTCGTGCCGTATCTCACGAGTTCAAGTCCCAGTACGAACAGCATTTTTACAATCAATTTCTGTTGGAAATTATGGGTGTTTGTGATGTCCAAAAATTCCCTCTCACCATTCCAATCCTACAATGATAACTGGGCATAGCGAGAGCGAGAGACGAATTAATTAACCACTAATCCTGTCCAAGCCCTTATTATCCTTCCGTCCCTACTACTCTCTTTAGAAAATGAGAGGCTGAGGGACTGACTAACAAACAGTTCTCGTAGAAAAGCTTCTGTCGAGATACCTCCATTAGTATACCATATGCACATTGGAAACGGGTATGGATAAAAAAAAAAGGAAAAGGAAACTGAATTCTAGACCAAGTATCCAAATTGGAAAAAAAAACCCAAGCAGTCAGCTATGAAGTTATACTTTAAAATAATTATAAATATATCACAATACGAGAAAGTAACTAAAACAGCAGAAATAAAAATCTAAATTGACTAACATACTAGGCAACATGTAGTTTACAGTTGTGTTTAATTTACCAAGTGTTTTAATATGCTCTAGCGACTCCAAGAGGAACCATTTAAAAACTCAACAACATCGTATTGATATAATATTTCTTAAATACTGTATTATGTATGCATCATAATCATAAACTTCATTACCCATGACCGCCGACAAAATATGTATTTATTTGCATCGGAATCGACAGAAAACACGAATGCATCTTTATAAATAAAGTCTGCGTAATTTTCTATCCAAAATATAATAATAACATATTATTGAATCATTTGTAAAATATACTTTAGCAACACACTGTGTCTTCTTCGCGTTATTTTCATATGACCATTGATATTTATATTTTTGGAGGAATCATTTGGAGACGTATAGACACTAAATTTCTTTGGGTTAATCTTCTAGATAAAAATAGATATTTTTATTGAGATCATTTCTTTGTAAACATTTGAAATCAAACGAAAATTTAAACGCTAAACTATTTATATATGTGTATTTATTTTACCAAAATTCAAGTGTGATTGATTCCTCGACCAAAAAATACGACGACATCTTAAACTGTTGAGAAGTTTGAATCTCAAGGATAGCAATTAATAATGAGAAAGTATGTAATATTAAAGTGACCTTCTTCTTTTTCTACTGGTACAGTCTCCGTGACGTCCTTTATCCTGGGGAAATAAGATTGAAAATTCCCTGAATATTATTCCACTTAATTAATTATTATATTTTGTGAAAACAATACCATCTCTTTCTGACTTAACCACTTGGATACCAAGCTGACACAGGTGTCCGGAACATATCCAAGCGAACAGGGATGTCCAAGACATTTTAAAAAATCAAATACTTGGTATTCTAATAGAATAAAGGCAATATTTTGATGAATATGTGTGGTGCCATCTATACTGAGACAATATAGGTTTTAAAAATATCGAATTCGAGTGTATATTAGGCATTTTTTTTCTCAAAAACACGCAGTATCTCTGGGACACATTAATGATTGATTTGCGCTGTATTCAAACGGTTTTAAGATCATCTAGACCCTATTTGTCTATACATTGCCAGTTGAATGAATTAACATTAGAAAAATCTGAGCAAAATTTATTTAAGTAATTCTGCGTTTGTCAGTTGCTTCAAGATAATATCTTCGCTTATAATCTTATCTAGAAGGTCTTATTGGAGTAATCACCCTCAGATATCGTTATTATACACCGGTTCATTCACATTAATAAAGCTTTCTGTATTCTAATGGAATCTTGCATTTACGCCCAGGCTTTGACTTTGTAGACAAATAAGTAATTGTAGAAAGGGTTTCACGAGATCTTCGGCAGGGATGAGCAGGGACGTCCTGAGGGCATAGGCAAATAGGCAGTTGCCTAGGGGCGGCGCGTTATAGCAAGCGGCAAATGATCACAGATTTTTTAAACAGCTAAATATTTTTGACACAAATTAAATTAAGAACAAATATGATGCTTTAACTTACTATATGGAATAAAGGATGGGGAGGAGCGAAGGTATTTTTGTATTCAAAGGTAGGCGCAGTAACATTTATGTTGGAAACCAGTGCCTTAATATATTTGACAAACAAAATACCAAATCAAGAATCGATACTTATATAATTTAATTGCATTTTAAATTTACATTATTTTTTTATGTGTAGTGAAGGTAATAGTTATTTTTTCATAGTTATTGAATAATAAAATGGGCTTTTGGATCATATTTATTTGTGAGGATCTTTGTCAATAAGGAACACATATATCATGAATCATATGAAAGCAAAACGGAATAAGTGAAAAAAACATTTGTTTGAGTGCGTAGGTGAGTAGAGGATTCGAACTTTTATATTTTGTATATGTAATCCTAGAATAATGGAAAATTAGTGAAAAAAATGGGCGCTCTTTCGAGACTCTGACTAGGGGCGGCACAACGACTAGAAACGTCACTATGCTTGAGGTTCAGGGATTGGAGTAGAAAGTCACAGAGGTTCACCAACGAGATCTTCGAGTACTTGAGGGTCACAGATTGTAGTAGAAAGACACTCAAGGTTCACCAAAAACCTCAGCGCCAAAGAAGAAGAGAAAGTAACTTTATTATTTCTAAAAAATTTTTTTTACTGGATGTTTTTAATGTAATTTGTATTGAAAGAGGAAGGATAGTTTTGTTATGAATACACCCAAACTCAACTTGACAGCAAAATGTGTGTTACAAGAATGGTCGATACAATAAATCGATGGCTTAGTTACATAATGCTACTACTAGAAATTAATGGTTTTGAGATATGACTGACCAAAGTTTTGATACATTTAACCCGAGTTTTAATTATTGTTCTTTTCATCTTTTTAGTGAATCATTTTGTCCTTTATCTCACTCACATTAAAATTTATTCAACAGTTGACAAAAACGTATAATGACATTATTTCAATTAGTATTTATATTGAACTGATAAAATATTGTTTATATTTCTTTATTTCCATATGTTAACATCTGCCTTCCAAGAGAATAAACACTGTTGTACTTTGTGGAGCTATAAATGAGAGGTATTTGAATATAATGAATAATGGGTAATATCACTTTTAGGGTGTTCACTGTCAATACTTGGTGGAAAGGTATTATATTATTAAAAACACAATATTACTTTGTACTTTATTTAAAAAGGTCAGGACCGGTTTCGCTCATAAACTCAAAACATCACATCTTTGGCTTATCGTTCTATGGAACTAGGCCATTGTTTAACAAAAATTTGGAAACGCTGAGCTAATAAATCATTGGTTGCGTAATATTCAAAACATATTCAATTATTTAACCTCATTTTACAAATAAAAAAAGCAATAATATTCATTTCAAGGTATTATACAAAGCATCTTCCGATAATTTACTGCAGGAAAGTGTGTGGAAATCTTTTTTTTTTAAATTGCACATAAATGCTTTAAAATTTACATTTCAATTAATCATTTAGTGATAATAAATCCTTTCTAAACGCCTTGGTTTTATAATTATTGTAAAATATTACCAAACGACTTGAATTCCAGCTGAACAAAGATGCTAACCGTATTCTTTTGATTGGCCACGATGTAAATAATGAACATCATTGTATGTTGTAAAACGGTAGACTTCCGACAGAAAATTTCGGACATGTAATTGGTCTTGCAAGAGAAGGTATTGTGTAATAACTTTGTAAATATCATGTAAATTAATTTATCGTCAGTGCAAATTTGGTCCCTCAAATAAACGTTTCATATTCATACTAAAAAACGTATGTAATTATAGAAATCTTACACCGTTTCAACTGGTTAAGACACGGATTATAAAAAAAAATATAATATTGATAAATCGGTATAATTGTACGTGTGAAAAAAAGAGTAATATTTCTAAAAAAAACATATGTTACGTGAATGCCGAAAATCAAAATGGCGACATAGAATACTAACTGCTTATTTGATTATGTAAAAACAAATGCAGTAAGCTCTGGTTTATTTTTAAACAATGTAGATGTTGTCTGTGGTACATTTCGGTGATATGAATTGATTTTTTTGACATTTAAAACAGGGAAACGCTGGAAATTACATATTTTAAAATAATGTCGATAACATTATGATTTTTGAAAAAATAAAATGTTATAAAATATTTATTATATAGACAATAAATAGATGAAGAATTTAAAATGCGTGAATGGTCTAAATGTTATGTTTGAATATTATTTCATGAAATATAACCACCCCTGCATATACAAGGGGTGCATTGATGCAATGCCAAAATTGACCGGCCGCTACTGTCTCGAAAAAAAGGAGGTGGGGTGTCAACGTTTTCATTGCTGCGGCCTTATTTTGATTCGGATAAATAAATTTGAAAAAAATATATTCTGAAAAATAATGAAAGAAGGGAATGGAGCGAATTAGTTTTGGATGCCCTGCAATGGTCATATTATGTGTTCAAGTGTTGAGTTTTTCAATTTCAACAACGGCTGCCGATTCTGCAATGTTGGTATAAATTTTGTCGAATACCTAGGAACATATTGCTGTGTCGTACTTAATAATAATTTGTTCTACTTAATCCGGATGCAAATCAACTGCTTCTACCATTTTTAATTTTACACAATTCGTTCTCATATCCATACGTGTATGTTTGTTTACAGTTTACTGGAGTTATCCAACTATCGTCATATCTTTTTAACATACGGTGCTATTCCCGTGTGGAAAAATTTTCATTTCAATCATTTAAAACAGTGTTACTAAACCTTTTTGGGCCCGTGGCACCTTTTGAGTAACTTTATTTTTCTGTGGCCTCCATACCATTGTTTTGCCTTCCCATAAAAATTCAAATTTCAAGAAATTCCCAGGAATTTCCGGATGCCCAAATAACCAGCGTGGGCCCTTTTTATTAGCTCTTTCGAGAATTTCGACTCCAAAATCATTAAAATAGGGATTTCGAAAAATTTGCCTGTGGCCCCCCTAATCTGTGATGTGGCTCCGCAAAACAAAATAAAATCTCTGTGGGCTCCTTGGAACACGCTGTGGCCCCCAGAGAGGTCACAGGGCTCCCGGTTGAGAAACCCTGATTTAAAAGACTTAACACGTAAACGTGTTGGATGGAATAATATATTCAAAACGTGATTGTGTCGAGTATTTTATCAGGGTTTAGTTTGTTTGTTAACACTGTGAGATGTAAGAAGGTTTGACTAAGTTTTTTAAATCATAGTTTTAAAAATATTTTGTATATGATATATTTGGATCAATATATCATACACAAAAATGAGATTAAATCAACAGAAAAGTTAGACGTGCTGTTTAAAACAGGACTTCCCAGATTGGGGGCCGCCGCAGAACATGTTTTGTATTGAGGAGAGCTGCGGATTATTTTTTTTCCGTGCAACGAAAAAGGTAGGGAAGCACTGGTTTAAAACACTTCTAACAATAAAACCAACGTCAACTTCTGCTAAACGAGTATTTTCAACGCCAGGAACAGTTAAAAACTAAGTTAAAAACAAATTTAAAGTACGAAACATTTAATGCCCTATTTTTTTAAATATGCATTTTTGAAATTTAAATAAATGACTTTTATTACAAATCAGCTCGTTTTTAATGTAGGTACTATTAAATGTTATATTTTAGTTTAAACCTATAAGGTATGTATATACTAAAAAATATTCGGATAGTTTCAGTTTTACTATTCGATATTCGAATAGTTGATAATGACGAATAGTTGGAATCCCTAATAACAAGCAGTTATGGTAGGCTTTTGTTCAAATACCTCCGTTCGGATGCCACGTGTGGAGCATACTTTGGCAGTGGACATGGATTTAAATAAATCTGAAATTGTACTTTTTATATTAAAATTGATATATCTTTTGCACGATCGCTCGGTCGCTTACATTGGTTATTGCAAATATTATTATATTTTCTGCATACGGTTGATATTGATTTTCCGGGCAATTACCAGCGTTATCAGTGGCATTATCATTCGATGTGCGTATGCGATGCACTCGTTTACTTACTAGCTGTTCCACTTTTACTATTATTTGCAGTGATGCATATCGACCCGCAATAGGCAGAAAAACGTAACCGACAATTTGTAAATTTTATAGCAAGTGCGGTTAGTAAATAGTTATATACGGAAATAGGCTGGAGGGGGCTCGAAGAGGCTCGCGCAAGCCTCTTGTTAAATTTTACAAAGTCCCTTGTTAATTTAAGAGAAAAAAAAATAGTATATAACTTCGATTACTAACTTATATATATATATATCATCTTCGACATCTTCAGTATACACAGTAGTACACTTTTAGCCATTTAGATTGATAATTTTACATTAAATTGCATATTGTTACAAATTATAAGTGTATTAAGTAACAATCGATTGCTTATTTAAGTATTGCATGTTATTGCATAGGAGTGATAAAAAATTCACTCCTTCCCCAGGAACACCGAGAATTACTTTGAGATTTAGCGAGCCCCTTGTTGTAACGTATTGACAGCCCACCGCTGGTAATATATGTCAATATCTATAGTATTATTTGCAATAATGCATACCAAACCGTCATAGGCAGAAGAACGTAACCGACAATTAATAAATTTTACATGGGAAGATTTTTGTTAAATTAAGCTCGAAAAAAAGGAATTCCCTAACACATCGTAAACGGTGCTAAAAAATATTTCCGACATTTTGCTGGCTATTAAAGAACCATCTGAAAAAACATGTTTTTAAATTTACTTTGATTGGGATTTTCTCACCGAGGAATTTGAAATCCTCGATTTGGTATACTTTTTCCCAGATTGTCACAGAACCTTGTTTTTTTTTTAGCTCACCGAGGAATTTGAAATCCTCGATTTGGTATACTTTTTCCCAGATTGTCACAAAACCTCGTTTTTTTTTTTAGCTCACCGAGGAATCTGAAATTCTCAATTTTCTAATTTCGTGTCAATTTTCGGGATTTACTAAAAATTTCTCAATCCCGAAATCCCGGGATCGCAGCCGTATCAATCCCGGGATTGGATGCCCTAATAAAAACCCAGGACGTATATTTAAAAAAAAACATGTTTTTCACTTGGTTCTTTAAGGGGCAGCAACATATCGGAAGTATTTTTTAGCACCGTATTGCAAGTGTTTAGTTTGGTTAGTAAATAGTAATATATAGTCAATGCCAGTGACGTTCCTAGGCTTTGTGCCGCCCATAGGTAGAGCTCTAAAATAGCACCCTTTTTTCAATTATTTCCCATTATTCTAGGAATACGTATACAAATATAGAAGTTTGAAGCCTCTACTCACCTACGTACTCAAACAAAATGTTTTGCCTTTCAAGTGATTCATAATATATGTGTACTTAATTGACAAAGATTTTCACGAATAATTACGATCCAAAAGCCCATATTATTTTTCAATAATTATGAAAAAATAGCTAAAACCTTCATTACAGCGCATAAAAAGTAATTTAGATTTATAATGCACTAACATTTTAAAGGAATGGATTTTTGTTTTGGTATTTTGTTTATCAAAGACATTGAGGCATTGATTTCTAACCTGGGAGGCGTGGACTATTGCAAAGGGAGGCGCGAACAGTCTAAAATATGTATTTACCCTTTAAAATTTGTCTTTATTACTATGAGAAATAAAGGATGAGAAGCCGCGGAGATATTTTTTCTTCGAAGGGAGGCGCAGTAACATAAAGGTTGGAAACCACTGCATTGAGGCATCATATTTAGTAAAAACCAAATTCGCGTTAAAATTTTTAGTCATTTAAAAAAATCGGCCATCATTTGCCGCTCCTTAGGACTTGCCGCCCCTAGGCAACTAGGCCTACTCGCCTATGCCCTCGGGACGTCCCTGGTCAATGCTGATCCTGATATTTAATATAATTGTCTGACTGCTTTAAATTTTCTAGATCAGCGTTTCTTAACCGGGAACAAACGTTAACAAGTAAAAACGCCAAAATGCACAGGCCCTAAAAAATACCAGGCGAATGAGATAACGTTCTAAAATTTTTGACACTGAGGCTTTAGGCGATTTTGAACAATTATTGGCTTAACCGTATTGTGGCGCTTATGTTATTTTGCTTATTATGGGTCGATATAATCTGAATAAGCTTCAACTGGATAACCTTTTGACGCTGATACAATGCAATCAATAATGTGACTTATTAGTTATTGGAAGTCTTGTTATTGACGATAAAATTTATCTGGGAAACCTATCCGACATTTTTTTTAATGATAATGTTTATTGTATATAGACGATTTCGCTTTATTGGATCAACGGCTTATTATGGCAGCCACATAACAAGGAACGAAAACCAAATCAAAGAACTGACAATAATTTCGGTTTTTAGTCACATTTGGGTCGTTCGAAAACCAGTTTTTTAAAATTGGTAACCCGGCTTCTAAAAAGATTTTTTAACAATAAAATTAATTTAAAAACGTTAATATCATGATTTGAATATTAGTTAGTTGACAGGACTAGTGGTTAGCTAATCGCTCTCATTAAGCCCAGTTGTTAAATGATCGGAAATGGTGGGAGTGACATCACAAACACCCATGACTTCGAACAGAAATCGGTCGAAAAAAATGCTTCTCTTACTTGAACTCGAACCCGTGAGGTCTGGCACAGAAGCCTACAACGCTAACCGCTGCGCCATCATAGGACCCGACTATAAATATATATTTAAAATCTATATATTTTTAAAACAGAACACGTACTTGTTAGTGCCGGAGCCGTATTTTTAACGACTCCACGGCCCTGATATATTTTTTTAAGTTTACCCATCAACTGTAAATAATGTTCACTTTCAATTGAGAAAACATAAAATACCAATATAGTCGATCAAATGACTCTTTTTAAGTACAACCAATAATTCGTTTAATTCTTTAGAATGGATAATCGCTCTCTTTATGTCAGATTTCAGGACTGGAAGTGTACGGGAGGATATAAAAATATCAAATACATCTATGCTTTTTGGGACCAACTCAAACTACATATCGACTGTGGAAAGGGAAAAGGACGTAACCCACACATATCAAATTTTACAGGAGGCGCTAAAAACGTGTTTTGATGATTTTGTGACATATGCAAATTATGAATTATACACAACCTTGAAGTGCACGGATACTTCTAAACTGGTGTTTAATTGACATAACCTAATATTAATTAAAGAAATTGTCTCGGAAAAACCTTTATTTCAGTGTTTTTTCTTGGTTTTATTTTTTTACAAGGTCATCTTTTTCAAATTTAAAAGCTAAATTTAGATACTTATTCGGAATTTTCAGCTTCCATCCTTTTGATAGAATGTGTGTCAAGTTGTATACATTGTGATTATCGAAAAAAAGCTGTTTTGGAAAATTGAGGGTTAAGTCCTTTTTCCTTTCCACAGTCGATATGTTCAATGTGATAACCGAGAAAAACAAATTCTTATTGTATTTATCACTCATATACGCTACTGATGAAACATTTTTTCTACTGTTTTATTTTGCTTGTTGCATCCCACATCAAACAAAACTAAATGTTTTGCAGGTCTTTTGACATTACTATGTTTAAAAATACTTTTAATCATGTATGACTAACAAATTCCATTTTTGAATCTTATCTTGCCACATTCGATTGTCGTTTGTTAATTATATTCTTGTTATAGGACAGGAACTGTTTCCTTTTTTGCAATCCGGATACTGACAACAAAAATAGTGTCCTGTGTCGTGCTATTTTCGTTAACAGTAAATGCCTACGTCTATAATCAAAAACACAAAGTTTATCTACCTTTTATTATTATTATCATTCTATGAAATATTATTAAAAACGATCGTCAGAATAAAGCGATATAAATTAATCTGTTTAGTTTACTTTAAGACAAGTTTAAAAAAA
Source organism: Himalopsyche tibetana (assembly GCA_030503985.1). Lineage (NCBI taxonomy): Eukaryota > Metazoa > Arthropoda > Insecta > Trichoptera > Rhyacophilidae > Himalopsyche > Himalopsyche tibetana. The sequence goes on from JAPJYX010000006.1 coordinate 19,398,168, forward strand.
ACCATGATATTCTCTAAGAAATTTGATTGCAAATAAGGAAATGCCTAAATCAGGGATCGGGAACCTTTTCATTTACAAAGGCCACATTTATTTATCTACTTCAAGATAAGTCCGCAGTAAAGAAAATACAGTAAACACCCTAAAACTAATCTAGTTGAAATCTAGCACTTTCGCATACTTGCAATATATATCGATTATAATCTTATTGCTAAGCTAGTTTCCTATGTATGTGGTTTGCAATAGGACATTACGGGATCCCGTTCAATTTTCTGATCCCGAAATTGCGGGATTGAGATGGCCGCGATCCCGGGATTTCGGGATTGAGAAATTTTGAGCAAAACCCGAAAAATTTACACGAAATTGGCAAATTCAATATTTCAAATTCCTCGGTGAGCTAAAAAAAACGAGTTTCTGTGAGAATCTGGGAAAAAGTATACCAAATCGGGAATTTCAAATTCCTCGGTGAGAAAATCTCAATCCCGGGATTCAAAATTAATCAATGCCGAAATCCCGGGATTGGATGCCCTAGTTTGCAATCATTATAAAATTTGCATCATGAGCATCATTTCACACCAGTAGTAGAGGAAGTGAGTCGATCGACATGGCATCAAACCACCCATTTCACGTTTCTTCCGTGAATGACCACTTTCAATTAATTAATCAATTTTCAATTCCGATGCAGTTTGACTTTCACTCTTGCAAACTTTATTGCATTATGCATGCGAAAGAGCCGGAAAGATCTCAATAGGATAACAAAGATTATTCGTGATTATTTTATTTGCAACATGTGCATAAAATGGTCAGAACATTTTCCGCTTGAAGGTTGAGTCAGACTTGGTATTTAAATAAAAGTATAATACGAAATCAAATTATCGGAGAGACGAAGAAAATTCCTATGATTGTTTACTAGGTGCATTTATACATATATGGATGAAATAAGGCATAATTTACTTTATACAAAGCTGTGGAAATCAATCTATCGGCAAATTGAATAACTGATAAGTCTTTCGATGGATTCGACAGTAACATTGTGGAAGTTCGTTTTAATAGAAAATAACTTAGATTATTCCATGTATTGTGCAAAAATCTGTGAAACGTCATATTGATACATTCTATGACGTCATGTTTTGAGAATTTTTGTTTCATTATTTAACAAGAGGCTCTCTTGCCATATTAACAAGGGGATCGCCAGCTTTCATCGAATTCAACAACGGGCTCCATCGGAAAATAAGCCTTCATATTGATACATTCTATGACGTCAAAATCTGAGAAAATTTTCTTTCATTATTTAACAAGAGGCTCTCTTGCCATATTAACAAGGGGGTCGCCAGCTTTCATCGAATTCAACAACGGGCTTCATCGGAAAAAAAACTTCATATTGATACAATCTATGACGTCAAAATCTGAGAAATTTTTCTTTCATTATTTAACGAGAGGCTCGCTTGCCATATTTACAAGGGACTGCTCTCATCAAATTCAACAACGGGCTCCATTGGAAAAAAACTTCATATTGATACATTTTATGCTGTCATGTTTTGTGAATTTTTGTTTTATTATTTAACAAGAGGCTCGCTTACCACATTAACAAAGGGCTCGCCAGCTTTCATCAAGTTCAACAACGGGCTCCATCGAAAAAAAAAACTTCATATTGATACATTCTATGACGCCAAAATCTAAGAATTTTTCATTCATTACTTAACAAGGGGATCGCTCTCCATTTTAACAAGGGGCTCGCCAGTTTTCATCCAATTGAACAACGGGCTCCATCGAAAAAAACACTTAATTTTGACACATTCTATGACGTGAAGATCTGTAAAATTTTCTTTTATTATTTAACAAGAGGCTCGCTTTCCATATTAGCAAGGGGCTCGCCAGCTTTCATTAAATTCAACAACGGGCTACATTTGAAAAAAAAGCCTCATATTGATACATTCTACGTCATGTTTTGAAAATTTTTCTTTTATTATTTAACAATATGTTCGCATGCTATATTAACAAGTTTTCAAAATTCTGTAGAACCTTCATTTGTATGTATAGTCCAAACTATAAATCCACTTTGTCAACTGCAGTTGATTTCTTTAGCTGCAACTCGTAATTAAATAAAAAATAAAGGAAAACGATAATGCTATAGTGCAAGGATGGTGAACCTATGGCACGTTTGAGAATTTGGATGGCACGCGAACGATTTCCAAGTTCAATTTTTTTTATTTTCATGTTTCAAAAATTTAAATTTTGATTGAATAAGCCTTGAATTTTCAAATGTTTCCAAGATAAACGACTTAAATATTTTTCTATTTTGTCATTTTTTTACTGCTTGAGAACGCCACACAATCGAGAAATAATATTTGAAGATTGTTGGCACGCGGACCCTTAAAGGTTAGCCATCCCTGCTATAGTGTATGTGTGCTGTATTGTTAAATTCAAATCATGTTCTCATATATTTAAAAAACAAAATTGTTTTTGCCTATATTTTTCTGTAGCGATAATAAAAAAATTGTCGCCTGCTGTGGCCCAGTTGGTTAGAGCTTGCTCTATCGATCACGCATGTCTGGGTTCGATTCCCGGGCATATCACAGTGAATTTGAGAGTTATTCAATTCCAAGTTGTGATCGAAGACTGGGTGTTTGTGATGTCGTTTCACATTATTTCCTCTCCTCCCATCCCTCTGATCTTTTAATAACTGGGTGTAGTAACAGCGACTAGTGAACCTCTAGTCCTGTTCTAGCCTTTTCCTTCATTCCTTACTACTCACTTTGAAAAAAAAAAGTTAAGTTGAGCGACTGAGTAACAAACAGTTCTCGTAGAAAAAACTTTTGTTGAGATACCTCAATTGAGATGCCATATGCTCCTCATTGGGAGCGGACATGGATGAAAAATAAATAATTCAATACATGTTTATAAAATAGCTCACTCTCTCAACTCTTAGGTCTTCTTCTGTATTAAATCGCTTAATTTTTAATTATTTTTACAAAAAAATATATAAAAAAACGACGTTAATAAAACAGTTAATTTAACGGTTAAATTGTGTGTGCTTTATTTTTGCTTTAAAAAACAAACATTATGAGGTTATCAAAACATAATTGGGCAATTAAAATATCTTCAGCCTCGTGTTATGGTGAGATTATTATTTGAATGTGGAATGCGTTAAAAACTAGTTGGCTTAGTGTGGCGACACGTGACGCGCGGGGGCGGAGCCGTCCAATCAAATTCACGGTTAAGGACACACTACATGTTGTCACAACATTGCGTTTAATTAAATGTACCCCAACACGATCGCTTTCGCGATAACATAATAATATGACTTAAGTGTACTTATGTTAAGTCATCTAATCCCGGACCTGTTTTGTAGTCCTGGGATTTCAGAATTCACAATTTTTCAATACCAAGGGATCGTGTTTTAATAATATGTTGATTTAAATAAAAGGGAACCAACTGCAAATTTGCAGAATGGATTTATCGAGTTTCTAAGTTTAGACGTGTTGTTAAATATTTGGTGTAAATTTATTATTAAAACGTTATCCATTCAAAAGTTTATCAAGCGTACAGTGCTGGTGCAAGATTATTTGGCGCCAATTCAATCCCGAACACGGAGCGCCTTAGATTCAAAACATACTTAACTCCAAAAACCAAAATTGTTGGGTAAGTGCAAAAAACTGCTGTGGGCTTTTTGGATTTGAGTACGTTTTGAGGCTAAACACGTTTTTGTAAATATGTTTTCTCTGTAATTAGAGAGGTTTTGAAATCGGAAATTTATTCATTGTCTAGATATTGAAATATTGAAGTTGACATCAAAATTTGAAAAAAATCAAAAATGGTCATTAGGTAGGTTTTGCAATTGAGGTCTTCACTTTTGTAATTACGTCAGTTTTGATAATTTTGACAATTTAACAATCTTCTAGAATTTCAGTATTTAGGATTGAGAAATTAATACTCGGCGATTTTGAAATCCTGGGAATTTACGGATATCCTAAAATGAAAAGACGCGAGACTTTTTTTAGCTCTTCAAAGATTCCTAATTTTAAAAACCCAGGAATTCTCAAAACGAAAAAAAAATTGGAACATTTTTTTTTATTACTAGCTCGCACTCAATATCTTGTTGCATTATAAAGAGCAATACCTTTTGTGATAGCATTTTTTTTAAGTTTTCAAGCTAGTGCTTGAAGCTAACTGCATAGATACTTAATATTATCAAAATATATTTTACTCCTCTATGCGCTCTCTTATGGTTTGCACCCTAGGCGGCTGCCTATTTCGCTTATATGATGGCGCCGGCCCTGCAAGCATAGCGTATACTTTGTTCCTTTATTATTATAACATAAAATATAACCTGTAGAAAATTTACCCGCTAAGCAAAAATTGAAACAAAACAGAAACTAGGCCAAATTTCAGTATGGCTTCTTTATCAAATTGAAATATTTTGAACTAGTTCCCATTCATAGTTCAAAATACCTATAAACGTCATTTGGTTTGATTCTGATCGACTCAACCCTTGTTTTGTAATGTAACTTGATTATTTTTTTTGTTTTATGTCTCTAATATTTTTTTCACAAATAAATATTCAGCATTACAGTAAATATTAATATTATATGTACGATGCATAATGTCAGTTCACCAATGATTAACAACAGAACAAAAATTTTAATTTCTACATATTTTGTTTTGGGGATAGTAACCTATAATTTGACTGTACATATTGTAGTTTTTTTTTCGTAGATATCAATCTAAGTATTAAAACAAGCATTTTAAAATTGATCGAATCGCGCATAATAAATAAATTATTACCAATTATTGGTATTAGCAATGACAACTCAATATAAAAAGTAATAAATAACTCCAGATAACATTGTATCCATAGAAAGACTCGGTAAAATGGTAAAAAAATAAAATAATAGAGCTCGTGGTGCCATCTACCTTTGTATCTTTGCAACAAAATGTTCAGTTTTCCCGCTCGAACAGAATGTGCGAACATGACAGCGGAATACACATTCGACTAAAAGTACAAGGCGACTCAAATGTAGTGGCATTAGACTTTTAATTTCAGTATGTAGAGGATTTTGTCAACGTGCTTCTCATGAAAAATATCCTATTCTTTTTCATTTCATTTCTGAAACATCATTGATAAATTATTATAAACATAGTAAATCTCGTCTATCCATTTCCATCTACCTTTTATAGCGTTACTTTAGGATTGGAATTTGGGGGGGGGGGTATTTCAGGCATCACAAACATCCATCTATTCCAAATTCAGCAGTATTTATAAATACAAAAATTATTACAAGAAAAGGCTCCAGAAACTCTTGGTCGCATTGTCTTACAGCAGTGTCTGCCAAACTGTGTGCCGCAAGAAATCTCAGGTGTGCTTCGGAGGAAGACGCCTCCAAATTTTTCATTTTAAATAATGCCTATTCATTTAAATTGTCTTCAATTTTAAATAAATTCAACGTCTACGTATTCAAATAAATATTTGTCGCGTTCGCATATACATACATATATAGTGGTCGACTTGACACATTTTCCATACTTCCGTTTTTTAAAGCATTTTTATTTGGTGTGCCGAGGAACAAATCCCATTCACCAGTGTGCCGCGAAGTAAAAAAGTTTGGCAGACACTGTCTTACAGTGAAAAGTAACATGTTCGGGTTGAACGTTCGTACTGAAAAATGAGTCAACATTTTTTTTAAATTAATTGCTGGCGAATAATACGGTGAAATACTTTTGCTAGTATAATTAGCGGGAAATAGAGAACCACTATTTTTGCGATAAGTTTAAAATTTTAACTGTTATGTGCATGGGTTAATAAACCACGTAATGTAGACTAATTATTCAAGAGCTAACTTTTGAGGTTTTATTCCTGATGATTATCATCCTGATCCAGGGGTGGGTTGGAGGGACTCAGAGAAGATCGTACGAGCCCCTTGTTAATTTAATAGAAAACAATATTCTCAGATCAAATTAGCATATAACTGCAATTTCTGACTTATATATTATCTACGACAGCTTCAGAATACACACTAATACATTTTTAGCCATTTAGATTGATGTTTATGGTAAATTGCATATTGTTACATATTTATAAGTGTATTAAGTAACAGTCGATTGGTTATTTGAGTATTGCATATATTTAATTGCATATGAGTATTAAAAAAAACCAATTCATCCCCAAAACACCGATAATTGCTTTGAGATTAAGTGAGACCCTTGTTAACGTATTGCCAGCCCACCGCTGTCCTGATCCAAGCATTTTCAATGCTAAAAAAACAGTCAAAAGTATAATCGTTCGGCTTGAATTTTGACCAATTCTGAGGGATCAAAAATCATTTATCATGAGCCAGAGTTTAAATTTTTAAATAGTTTCCTCCTTTTTCCTCTTTCAACAGATCGCTACATTAAAGTAACAGTAAGATATAATATATATTTTTTAATTTGAGCATACCAATCGATCCTTTTGATCAAAGTCCAGGACGCCTAAACACTATCTAGTAGTTGAAAGAACAATGAAGAATGATTTAGGATCTCCACAGGCTTGTGGGATCAATCATTTCATATGCTTTCATCGTCTGTTGGCAACCAATAACTGAAATTGCAAAATGGTGGACTTTGAAGTTTCCACTAGGCGAAAGTAATTAATCAATGGAAAAGGCGGCTACATAACAAAACATTTACAATATTATTTTACATGAAGTCTTTATGTACCAAAGTTTATTCAAAACGTACTGTCATTTTCATATGTATCTGGGATTAAGTGTTATAAAACAGTGTTAACCTGGGTCACCCAACTCGGTGCCACAGTTCATGTAATAGAGCAGGCCATAAGTGTAAAACATAACCCCTACGAGAATAGGTTACTCGCGTCAGGTCATCGTTCTTTGAAATTCATTTCAACTCAAGTTATTATAAAATTCCAGTGATGTTCCTGATCAACAAATTCACAAATGAGATTAAAAATACAGATATACGGAAACATGTGAAATTTATTATTCTATAATATTAGATTTGAATGTTTGAATACACAGAATACAAAATATACAGGATGAACTAATGATATATACAAATCAAATCTTGAGAATTTAAGAAAGCAGAGAAAATTGGACAAAACATTTCGATTGAAAGTTTAAAAAACAGTGTTTACTGATGGACATTTAAGATTGGAACGATACAAATCATTTGAAGTTATGAAACCAATTAATATTGAAAATGTGAATGATTGAAAATATTCAGTTTGATACTGCTACAAAACTTGTATGTTTGTAATTAATTATTTACAGACTATGAAATAATGGATTCCACGAAAAGTTATGGAAGTCGTGAAGTACTCAGATGAAGATCCTTATTGTTTATCTTTGAAATAAATGAAATCAATGATAAATCGATTGATTTATTTAATAGATACGGGAAGGCAGAAATTGTTTTTTGATCCATGTTTTTCAACGTTGACAGAATGGTACTGTTGCTGCGCTATTCTTACACACTAACATAGGATGAGAGGCGATGCGTAAATGTGGTTACATTAAAAGACAAATATAAAGCGGTAAAAACGACAATTATAAATAACCAAGACACACAGGTTACATTTGAGTACAAAAACACTAGAAATACAAAAGTTAATCCAAGCTGCATCATAAAGCTATGTGGAAATAATGCAGAATTTCTTTTTCCGTCGTAAAAACAGTAACAATTTGTTTGCTTACGTTTGATAGAATGGGGGTATCAAGAAAATGAGACGATATCTAGCAATCACGAAACATATTTTTAATAAATATTGTAATCAAATTATTAAAAAGAATAATCATATGTTCCATATCTCCAAAATCAGTACGCCACTTTTTAACAGACAATGTGTTAATACTCACGTAAAAATCAAGGTTTCTGCCTTTTGTGCGAATTTCGCGCTTTGATAAAATATTTGTTACCTACGAAGAAAGCTTCGTCGGGTGTTGACAAATTCAACGAAAAGCTTTTTATTGTTATTCTGTTACTAACAGGATTGGTTGAATACACTTGATTTATTTGACTACTTCAAGGAGTGACTGTTATTTTTGTTTACTATACCAACACAAACTTGTAAACAAAAGCTTTCTCAATCATTTTCGTTTCACGTTTATATTCAAAATATCGGTTGGAGGTGTGAAGTTTGTCAGTAAGTGTGAAGAGGATATACATAAACTGTACAATAAAATAAGCATATCTTTATTTTGTATCAGGAAATGTGTCATTTAAGAGATATGACTATACTTCTTAGAGTTATGAGTTTTCTAAAATGTTTAAAAAAGCAATAATAGAATCAGGAAGAATTTTGTTATTTTATGGTATAATACACGTTTTAGGGAACGAGAATGTTCATTACTTCAAGGTTAGCGCTTTGTTTCGTTATTGCGTACGGAGAGTAGTGAAAGAAGTACAGGACCAAGACGGGACTAATGGTTAGCTCAGGGATGGCAAAAAATTTTGGGTCCGCGTGCCAAAAATCCTCAAATATTATTTCTCGATTGTGTGGTGTGCCCAAAAAGTAAAAAAAAAAATAACAAAATAGAAAAAAAATGTTTTTTTTAAACGATTGTCGTTTATGTTGAGAAACATTTGAAAATTAATAAATCGGAATAAATTAATAACTCATGGATTATTGCATCGAAATTTTCATTTTTTAAACTTAATTCTCAAACGTACTACCTCGGGCACGCGTGCCATAGGTTCGCCATCCCTGGGTTAGCCGATCTCTATCGCTACGCCCAATTTTAAGAACCGGGTAAGAAGTAGAAGGAATCTCTATACATTCATAGCTTCGAATAGAAATCTGTACGTAATATTAAATCGATTGAAAAATCTGTCCGTTCTGGGATTCGAACACGTGATCTCCAAATAGCATCCATAGAAAAATTAAAGATATATTGCCTGAATTTAGAATATCGTATAGTTAAAAAAAATAACAATGTTATAGAAAATCGTTTAAAATAGGTAATAGTGTAGAGTGTGTTATTAAATAACTAAAAAATACAAAATATTATTTATAAAATGTATTTTAATTAACAGCTTAACGACCGCGAACGCGTATTTGAGTCTTTGGAAAACAAAGGTTGCTGGCCGGTGGACTCATATATGCGTATAGGCGAAATATCTGGAAGCTAAGAAAATTAAATTTTGTAAAGATATCTCAATTTGTTAACAAACTTTATTTAGCGAATTTAGTAAAATTACAATTTTTGCGAATTTTTCGCAAAAATTTGTTTCGCCAGGTGAAATTTTATAAAAAAACGTGCGGTCGTTAAGCTGTTAAGAAAAAATAATACTATTCATCGCCTTTTGATTATATGCGGTGACTTTTGTGAGGGACTGAACATAAATCGCTTATATCGCTAGAAATGACTGACACGTCTAATGTGCCATGTTCTTATGACTCATTTTGTTTGTTTTACTGATTATTGAATTTGAATTTCTTTATGAATAAAATATCGTGTAAAAAAGAGTAGAGTGTATAATTAATGCAATCATCATGTAAGTGTGAGGTGGCGACACTAGCCGTAGAGGTTAGCAATGGCCACCTACCCTCCGATAACATTGGGGTATTCGATGTTTCCAAAGCAACCCCCGTCCCAGCGACTGCTGATTGGCTACTAAAAAATATATCGTATAAAGTTGTCGGGCTACTGGTGTACACTGCCCGCACACCTCAAATGCTACATCAGTTGCGTTCACCTGTCGTGGCAGGCGGTCGCTATTGTTGTAATAATAAGCGCACGAAAACAATAACTTTAGCCTGATTGTGTGTATGAATTCTATTGTTTTGCTTGAGAAAACATTGTCAAATACTTGTATACATGAAGTATACAACGTTGAATTGATTGGTTATAAAGCTTTCTATCGCTATTTGTATATTATAAAGTGAAAAAAATAAATGAGTAATATAAAATACGCTGTGAATTTGACACATTTCCACTCTTAGAGTGAGTTTGTTCTAGAGTTTTGGAGTGAGTTCGGAAACCTTGTAGTCATATTTAAATTCGGGTCAAAATAATATATTGTAAATGTAAAATATTAATTAATTGGGCTCTGCTAAGTAATCCGTTTTGAGTTCATAATGACCCAAAAACAATTCCTGACAAAGGTCATTAATTACATGTTGATATTTATAATTCTAGATTATTGGTATTATACTTGTGATATTTTGTATTCTGGTCAAACTGTTTTTGGGTGATTTTTTAAAACTCTGTCTGACCTTTACCTCAAGTAATTTGGTTCTGAAAACATATTTGGCAATTTACTGTAACACCATATATTTTTATTGAAATCAAATTAAATACGCCTTTTTTTCTTATTGTGTCATTCCATTAAATTTAATATTTGAACCATTTTTTTTAGTTAATTGAGAGGTAATAAATGTTTCCCAATCATTAAAAAAAAACATTCGGCGGTAGCTTTGAAGGAGTTTATTTTTAATATTAAATTAAATTTGATAACTTTGTTATTTTATTTGCTGTGCCACAAATTGTAACACGTGTTTCGTTTGCAAATAAATACGGTTTTTATTGAATAGTCAATTATAATTAGTTTATTCGTAAACGTTGTGTAAGTCTGGTGATGCTTCTTAAAGAGGCGAAACACGTGTCACGTGTTGTTGCGCAGCAATTTAAATAACAAAGTTATCAAATGTAAATTTATATTTCAAATACAGTATTTATTACAGTTGTATGGAATTATTACTTAGTTATCTGTGCTTATGTTTTAAAACGAAACGAGGTATTGCAGTAAAACATACACATTATTTCATATAGCTTCCAGATATCGAACTAATTAAACGCTGTGCCTTTTAACGACAATCAAATACAAACCAGCTTAAGAAATTATTTATTTACATTTAACCAGATCGTGGTTTAACTTCCTAATGTAATTATCATGACTATTGTCAGTTGCATATTTAATTATTTAAAACCGAACATTTGTTTAACATTGGCGAAACCCTCTTTGTCAATTTTAAAGAATAATTTAAAACTATCTGGGTAAGTGTTTTGGAATAATATTTATCGGGAAGCACATATCGGGAAGCATTTAAAACGAAATTTAACCACGAAATAATTGTACCTGCATTGTAAATCACTGCAATCTGCAATAACTATCTAACAATTTGGATGTAGTAAAAGTAGAAAAGATTTAAATTTAAATCGTTCAAACTATGTACATACTCACAGATTTTGTCATTAACGACCCGGGTTTCGCCTTTCGGCATCTTCAGGCATTCAAGTGCACGGATGAACTTGAACTGAACCCGGGTCGTTAGTGACAAAATCTGTGAGAATGTACATAGTTTGAACAATTCAAATTTAATATTGAAATTCCACGAAGCACCTTCAGTCGAAATCTTAAATTAGAAAAGATTTATTACAATAAATGTACTCTTGGTGATTGATTTCATCATTTTCTGCACATGTCAAAAGCACAGAAAGTAAACGTTTAAAACTATTTATTGAATCTTTCACATTTTATTAATCGAAATTGTAAAATTGATTACATTTGTAAAATAAAACCATAAACGTCATTCAAAATGCAGTCATATTGTCAAATAGTAATTACGTGATATATACCTATATACGTATTACTTTACTCTAAAATACGATAGATAAAGTTATATATATTTGCCACCTGTCTGGTCGAGTGGTCAACGTCGTTGGCTTTGGTTACGGAGGCCACGGGCTCGAATCCCAGTACGGACAGTTTTATAAATTATTTTTTCAATCGATTTATGAATTTCTGTTCGAAGGCATGGATGTATGTGGTGTCTTGAATTCCCCCCTCCCACCCATCCTATCTTATGAACGGGGCGTATCGAGAGCGATTAGCTAACCACTAGTCCTGTCTCAGCTCTATCTTTATATTCTTACTCTCTTTTAAAAAAGAGAGTTTGAGCAACTAAGTATAAAGCAGTTATCGTAGAAACACTTCTGTTGAGATAAACTCTATTAAGAGTCCAAATGCTCCATATTGGTAGCGGACATGGTAAAAAATATATACGTATTTTTGTAGAGTGAAAACACTATTTAACATTTTTGAAAAGTCTTTATATACAAGGCTTCCAGTGCAACTCACAGCATCTTTTCTGATGGAGTTTTTTGGATTGAGTTTGCATCATTTTCCTTTTCCATTGTATTGCTTAGAAATCATTTTATTACAATTGCGAGAAACAAAAACATAGAAGCGGGTTACATATGACAATAAAAAATGACGTTGAATTGACTTAAACTAATTTTATTTTTATACATTTTTTGAAGAAAAACCTTTTTTTTATTCCATTTTCCCATTTGCAATTTTTACAAGCCCTTCTTTTTTCAAGCTTAAAAACTCAATTTAGATACCAATTTATCATTTTTATCTTACGTCCGTTTGATAGAACGTGTATCATGCTGTATACATTGATTACTGAAAAAAGTTGTTTTGAAAAAACGGTGGGTTACGTCCTTTTTCCTTTCCACAGTCGATATATATAGCTTTATACAAGTTACTCGTTACAAATTAAAATATATTGTTTGACATAATAAAAGACTTTAACTGACAGTTCGTGAAGAAAATTAAAGTCAATAAATATTGAAAAATAGTTTTGAAACTTTAAAAATAAAAAAGTGTCAATGCGAATATTAAAATATGGCATTGAAAAGTTTACAACTTCTCCGATCGTTGAGTCCAGAACAATTAAGAATGAAAAAACCTCTGAAAAGTCCAGTTAAAAATCCCCCCATGGCACTGAGAGGGAATTACCCGAGCAGGGATCGAGCTCCTCCCAAAAAAACACCAATGAAATCAAACCCTAAAGACATTTCGAAAAGCTCAATGACTAAAGTTGCGGTCGCGAAAAACGCAACAACCCTTTTACAAAAACGAGCCAATAGCAGCGTCAGAAGTCTGTCAGCTGAAAATCTCGCAGAGTCTGTTAAAATGACAGGAGAAGATCCTGTTATCAACATGAACGGAAGGGGACGCGAAGGGAGACCTATGGTACGTGGAGGAAGCTGGCAGACTTTGGCGTCGAATAATTCACGCGGAAGTAGCCCAGCCAGGAGTTCAGGCGGAGGAAACAGTTACACCAGAAGATCAACAGAGAGATGGTGAGTTTTTCTCCAACCGTTCTTAAATACCTTCTGAATCTAAGATGGGTTTGCTTTTAAGCAGAATGATCTTTGCAGGATTTTTTCCAGGAATTCTGATTATGTTGAATAACACTTTTATGTTTTATTTTTATAAGAAAATTGTTTGTATAAAAGCTTCTTCAACTTTTGCCTTCTACCGCTCATAATTACGTGTTAAAAGCTGAAAATATTCGTAGAGAAAGTCCTTGAAAACTTTTAAGCCCTTACTGCGTACTTAACATTGAAGAAGTATGCATATTATAAATTATTTACCCAAACAAAGTATTGAAAGAAAGTTATTAGTATTGGTTGGAAAACATCTGAAGGTTGTCGGAATTACAACAGTAAAAGAACTCTATTGTTTTATATTATACATCGAGTAATTGGAATGATTAAACTGTGCAATACTTTTTTTCAATTTAAAAAATGTCACATAAGTAAGTATCCTCAATACGTATTTTGTAAAGCAACATATTATTATATTACATTCATTCGTGCTAATAGTTTGTATCCGTAGCAGATTTTGTTATAAGGCAATTGTATTTTTAACATGTACCCTCAATCTTTGGCATGGCATTTTATAATTAAAAAAACATATCTCAAGATTCTGTAATGTCTACAACAAAAAAATAACACGTGAAGCTTTTTCGTATGCAAATTATCATCGTGCAATTTAAGCCTCGCGTGAAATTGAATATACTAAACAAAGATGATTGTTTCGCGCAAGCTACACACAACGACTTGTAGTGCCCAGGTATAGTTTAAAAATTCGTCAAGTCTCTCCGAAAATGGTGATTCAAACATTCCAGTAAAACATTTTTTATTCTTTGAAAAATTAATAGTGCCTTCTAGCATTTAGTGGAACATTTCAAGTAAGAAGTTCAATGCCAAGTCATTCAAATATCACGATACGTGGACAAGCCAACATATTAAATTACAAACGTGCATAGTTTATTTCATTTGCGTTTCAATTTTCTTCATAAAATAATCCAAAGAGTTGAGAAAATTTAAAATTCATTCAATGATAGTTTAGCTTGTCGATTGGATTTCAATATAATTTTAAAGGCAAACTACATCGGAAATCAATTATTTATTAAAGAGGTCATAGATTTTTTTAGGCACAAGGGTAAATATAGCTTTACTGTAAAATATTAATCACCATAATGTTCATAAATTGAGTGAATCGATAAGAAAATCAAGCCTTTTAGTAATGATGTGATTTTGTTATCGAAAATAATTAAATATATTGAAAATAATACATTAAAAGATATTTAGATAGTTGTATTAAGTACATTATGGTACACATATCGACTGTGGAAACGAAAATGAACGTAAACCACAGTTTTTTCAAAACAACTATTTTCGAAAATCACAATGCATCAAACTTGATACACGTTCTATCAAAAGGATGCAAGCTGAAAATGTCGTATTAGTATCTAAATTTAGCTTTTGTTTGAAAAAAGATGAGCTTGAAACCATGAAAGAAGACTGAAAAAAAGTTTTTCCTAGACAATCTCTTTAATTAATATTAGATTATGTCAATTAAACACCACTTTAGAAGTCTCCGTGCACTTCAAGGTTGTGTTTATTTTATAATTTGCATATGGCCGAAAATCATCAAAACACGTTTTTTGTGCCTCCTGTAAAATTTGCTATGTGTGGGTTACGTTTTTTTTCTTTTCCACAGTCGATGTGTATTTAGGATTTAAAATTATTATTAGAGTTGCCCGTAAGATCAGAAAGCTTGGCGAATTCTGTTTTAAATCAGTACTATTTTATTATATACGAATTAATCAATCTTTGGTTTTGATCAAAAGAAACATTATATCATATCTAACATTTTAAAATGTTTTTTTGTTTGTTCGTATTTTATGCTCTGCCTCACCACTCATCCGATTACAATAAAACTTTTACAAACTCTTTCTTGCACTTGCGCGAAATTTATAGGCATATTAAAATTAACTTAAAAATAGGTCTTACATATAAAAATCAATGTTTTTTATGTCTGCCATACCGTTCATGTAACTTGCGCGAAGCTTATAGGCGTAGTACAATTAAATTACAATAGGTGGCGCGTGTGTTGTACCATAGACAATCAGCAGCAAACGTCAAGCAGACAGAAAAAAAATGATGAATAAACTCAATTTAAAGACAAACACTTTCTTTCTTTGAGTGGCATTGCAACGCTTGCCTAGAACCGGCTAGTTATGTATTAAAAAATAATGCATTTTTATAAGACTTAAAGCACCAACAGAAAAGCAACGTCAGAAAAAAAGCACAAAGAAAACTGACCTCACATTGAACCCTGACCAGCCGGTTAAGGGCGCAATAAATAAGGCTGTTTCGACTTACGATTTCAAAGAAAGGCTTGCGAAATTCATTTACATAACACGTCATCAGGTAACACATTATATACTTACAGTGTTGTTAAATTATTATTCATTTCGAATTTCGCTGAAATAATGTTGTGACTGTGATAGATTATTTTTTCAGATAAGTTTAGCTTTCTAGACTGGACAATGAAATTCTAGAAGATTGCTTCTTTTAGACTAGATTCTAGAAGTGTTTCTTTATGAGGCGTAATCCTCATTTTGTGGGCGTTTTAACGTGTCTAAAACCTCGAATACCCTGCTTATATTTGATAGATAAATTATTATATATCGTTGCATATTGTGATGATGGTATCAGTCAACAATGTCAAAAAAATAAAGCGTTTGATTTGACAATTATTTTGGAATCTTCCAATTTCTGTCATTTTTTACCCAGTGATCAATCTGGAATTCCGGGATCGGAAAATTGTGTATTCCAAAATCCAGTGCTTACAAAAAGGGTCCAGTATTGGATTGGATTGGCCCTAGTTATAGCCATAGAATATTTTATTAGATCTAACATTGACACCTTTTGACAGACAGTTAGCGTTTTTTTTACTACTCTATTATATGAACTAATCAAAAATATTAAACGTAAGATTTGACGTGGTTCTTGGTGTCGTGATTTTATCAAATAATTCATATTTTAATTAAATTCATTTTTACATGGTGATGAAAACGAACAATTACCCTATTTACAAACCGCCATAATCTATTAAAATTTTATTGGTGTAATTAGCGAGATATCCATTGTATTGCTTTTCAAATTTATTTATAGTATGTTATATGCACAGTAGATGAAGTTTAATTGCAACGAAATTGTTTAAATATCCCCAGTTAGTATGATTTTAACATAAAATAATTATAAATGTTTTGAAGCTAAATTTTTACTGCAAAAATTCTGAATACTGTGAATAATGAATCAAAACATAGTTTTCTTTATAATTTCAATGAAATATGCTTCAAAGAAATACAACGTGTACCCATTGCCGCAATCGCCATTCTTTGGTGCGTTCCGGAAGTTGTTTTTGACAATATTGATAAATATAATTATCAAATAGAGACTTATCTACTCACAAATATAATCAATAATTTTCGAATGAATAAAAGCTCATTTAGAGTTTCGCAAAGCAGCTTGCCGGTTATTACAATATAGTAGGATCGCCTTCTGAAAAATTTAACACAAAACACGTGAAGCTATACATGCAAATCAATATTTTTTTTTATACATAACGTGCTTAGCAATAAATTTTAGACTCGTCTCAAATAGAGATGTTGACAAAAAAACAATATCCTTTTTTATGTCTCCATTTGATATTGAACTTGATGGGACTTAAGCCTGCAATAGTCTTATTGCAATGGTAACGCTCTGACTAGGGTATCCAATCCCCGGATCCCCCTCTAATTATGTGATCCTGAAATCCGCGAAAATTGCGACAGTACCAATCCCGGGATTTCAGGATTGAGAAAGTGAAATATGGAAGAGCTAAAAAAAGATTCACAGCCACCTGTGTGGTCGAGTGGTCAACGGTGTTGGCTTCGGCTACGGAGGGCCCGGGTTCAAATTCCCGGTACGGACAGTTTTATAAATTGATTTTTCAATCGATTTATGATTTTCTGTTCAAAGGCATGGATATATGTGATGTCTTGAATTCCCCCCTCTCACCCATCCTATCCTATGAACGGGGCGTATCGAGAGCGATTAGCTTACCACTAATCCTGTCCTAGCCCTATCCTTCTATCCTTACTCTCTTTGTAAAAAGAGAGGTTGAGCAACTGAGTAACAAACAGTTCTCGTAGAAAACACTTCTGTTGAGATAAACTCCATTAGGAGTCCATATGCTCCACATTGGGAGCGGACATGGTTTAAAAAAAAAAAAAGATGTCACGCTGTTATTTATTGTAAATCCGTAAATTCCTGAAATTTTGGAGCTAAAAAAATCTCTCGCGCTGGTAATTTTCGGAGATTCACAAATTTCTGGGTTTTGAAGTGACATGAAATTGTTGAAATTTAAAAATTCCATGATTTTTAAATCGCCGGCAAAAAAAGTTCTCCATCCCGAATCCCAATTTATACACAATTTCACGCTGAGCTGAGCTCATCCCGTGATCCCGGTATTGAAAAATTATCAATCCCGAAATCCCGGGAACGAAAAAGGTCCGGGATTGAATACCCTAGCTCTGACCACTAAATCACAAATTTACCATTTCGTCACATATATTGGTGAAATCTACTATAATTATTCTAGTAGCTAGAATGATTTGGTGGTATACAGATATGTAACTTAAACGTAAATTGTTTAAAAAATCAATTTGTAGCCGTTATTTTACCGGACACCAAAGCCCTGTTTAACTCTCGCGGCTCGGAGACTAGAAAAATACTTCTCTGCCGATGGGGATCGTTTAGGGACCCCAGTGGTTCCCTCATTATTGGCCTTATTCTGATGAATTAAAAAAAATAGTCTGATGGCTTTGAAATATCTCTCTGCATACATTTTTGTATAAAAATCCGTGGTTTTTTAATATATAATCATATTTTAAGTTGCGCGTAAAAAAGACGTCATCCCAGCACACATATGAAATTGCAACTGACGAGTTTACCCAGCTATCTTACGAACGATCGCTTATCGCGTTATCGCGTATTTATGTAAACTAAAAAAGGTCCAAAAACTATAATATAAGAATACCTTAATTATTAACATTGTACCACCCATATTAAAATAGATATTTAAGAAAATGTGGATATTACCGGCATTACAAAAAAGTTTAATAAAGCAACAAAAAAATAATACGACCAATTGGGATTTTAATACCTTGCAAGTAAATCAAAATCGGTATTTTGATTAATCATGAAATAAAATACGGTTCTTCAAAATAATAATACTACATTAAAAAGGGTCATCAATTCTGAATGCTGTCATTATTGACACAAGTCTTGCCAGATTTAACATATTGAAATTATATTGTGATGATTTATATGCATTCAACATTCGGTTTCGGTCAATTTTCAATACGGTATTTTTTCATTTAAAAAACCAGTATTGAAAAAAACATCACGTATTGCGATCTCTAATTATAAGGAATGGTTTAGTCCAGGGGTGGGGAACCTTTTCATTTATAAATGCCACATTGATTCATCTTATTCGACACAAGGCCGCAGTAAAGGAAACGTTCACACCCTCCATCTTTTTTTCGACTGTCGAACATATAATGGGTAGATTACGTTCTTCTCCAAACGCTTGCGAATAATTTTTTGATCAATTCAAAAGGCCACATCAGAGTAGCCAAGAGGCCGCACTGGATTAGTCGAATAAGAAGTTTTAATAAGCCTACAAAACTTTACTTTATCAAGTCTATGACAAAAGAATGTTTAAAAAAAAGTAATTTTACAATTTAACTGGCTATTGACATTGTCTCTTAGTGCTTGCTAACTCTGTTTTTTTATCCATGTCTGCTCCCAATGTGGAGCATATGGCATCCTCAGGTATCTCAACAGTAGTTTTTTTTCTACGAGAACTGTTTCTCAAGAGAACAGTCATTCAACCTCACTTTTTTTTAAATGAGTGGTATGGAATGAAGGATAAGGCTAAAACAGGACTCGTGGTCAACTAACCGCTATTGCTACACTCAGTTATTAAAGGATCAGAAAGACGGGAGGAGAGGAAATCGTGTGAGCTGACATCACAGACACCCAGTCTTTGATCACAACTTTGAATTGAATTATTCTCAAATTCACTGTGATCTTAGCAGGAATCGTGACTTGTGTGACCAACTGAGCCACAGCAGTCGTTAACTCTTAATCAAGTAAATCAATCTATGGAGGAAAGTCTTTTAACCGTTTGAATACCGCGCAAATAAATCAGAGATAATGCGTGTTTTTGAGAAAAATAATTTTGCCTAATATACACTCGAATTCGATATTTTAAAACCCTATATTGACTCAGTATAGATAGCACTACACATATTCGTCAAAATATTGCTTATATTCTGTTAGAATACCAAGTATTTGATTTTTTTAAATGTCTTGGACATCCGTGTTCGCTTGCATATGTTCCGGATACCGGTGTACGCTTGGTATTCAAGTGGTTAAATAAATACGATGTTTTATAGATGTATTAATTCACGTTTTACATTAAAGACTTTTACAATGCAGGTAAAACAATAGATAAATAACTAAAATAGTTATTTTATTGAGTGTGCACGAACTTGACACAGCTGCAGAATGTATTGCGTGCACTATGAAACTATAGATTCTGGACACATAAACTGTTTGATTTTACTTTCCACTAAGGCCAAAGGATGGGGGAGTAGGGTGTAAATAATGAATGAGGGTGAAAATGCCCCCACCCATCCCTAATCACGAACGCCGCTGACCACGTCACAGACTAACTGGGGAAGGCGTGTATGTACGGCGCATTTGAATACTGTCGGCCAGCGGACGTTACCCTGCGGAGAAAATGGCGATTTTTCAGTCTATTTTGAGATTTCATTGTGTCTAGAAATATTTACTAGACACGTGACGTATATTTCGATTATAAGACGCATGTTTTCAACGATTTTGGAATCATCAAATTCGAATCGTTCAAATTATGTACATTCACACAAATTTTGTCACTTACGACCCGGGTTTGGCCTTTCGACATCTTCAGGCGTTCAATTGCTCGGATTAACTTGAGCTGACGATATAAGAACGTCTGAGGGTGCCGATGTGCGAAACCAGGGTGGTTAGTGACAAAATTTGTATGAATGTGCATAATTTGAACGATTTAAATTTAATATTGAAATTCCACCAAGCACCTTCGGTCAAAATCTTAAATTATATCTCATAATCATGTTCAAAAATGCAAGACAACATATTTTCTGACAAAACTGGCAGAAACATGAAGCTAGAAAAGTACTATTAGTAAGCTAATCAATTTTATTAGTCAGGTCCTATGGCGCAGCGGTTAGCGTTGTTGGCTTCCGTGCTGGACCTCGGTCCTTCAGTCGATTTATCGATTACTAATGAATTCCCTCTCACCATTTCAGATCCTTCAATAACTGGGCGTAGCGAGAGCGATTAGTTAATCAGTCACTAGTACTGTCCTAGCCTTTTCCTTCTCTCTTTGAACAAGAGAGATTGAGCGACTGAGTAACAAACAATTTTCGCAGAAAAACTTCTATTAAGACACATCCATCCGGAGGCCATATGCTCCACATTAGAAGCGGACATGGATAGAATAATAAAAAAAAAAACAATTTATAGAATCAGGTGAGTGGAATGGATGGATTGATTTGAACTCATGCATGACACGTTGTTAGTATTAATTAATGAAATAGTCTTGTCATTGTGAGTATTGAGAAATTGACTACTGTGATTGAATCGTTAATCCATCCAATGCTTGAAAACATGCGATTGAATCCATCTGATAGCGTTGTTAAAAAAACTGTCACTTAAATCAGTGCTCCGCAACCTTTTATCTTCCAAGGCACACCAACGTGTTTTTCAAAATTTCGCGGCACACCACAAGTAAAAATGTGCATAATAAATAGAAATTACATTAGTTTGTGCTTATATATGATACAAACCACAAAAGAACCATATTGATATTTCATAACCATGTCCACTACTAATATAGAGCACATGTACTCCTTTTTTTTTTTTTTAACCATGTCCGCTCCCAATGTGGAGCATATGGACTCCTAATGGAGTTTATCTCAACAGAAGTGTTTCTACGAGAACTGCTTGTTACTCAGTTGCTCAACCTCTCTTTTTCCAAAGAGAGTAAGGATAGAAGGATAGAAGGCTAGGACAGGATTAATGGTAAGCTAAACGCTGTCGATACGCCCCGTTTACAGGATAGGAAAGGTGAGAGGGGGGAATTCAAGACATCACATACATCCATGCCTTTGAACAGAAATTCATAAATCGATTGAAAAATCAATTTATAAAACTGTCCGTACCGAGATTTGAACCCGGGCCCTCTGTAGCCGAAGCCAACACCGTTGACCACTCGACCACACAGGTGGCTATGTACTCCTAATGGAGGTTATCTTAAAAGGAAAGTTTCAGATTATTCAGATTTATTAACAAAAAAAAGAATCAGTCATAAGGCTGCACCAAAGTAGTGAAAAGTCCGTAAGTTTTCCACTTCAGTTGAATTTTCAGCATCGGTTATTAAAATGTTTCTAACATTTAGCGGTTAAAGTTATACTAATAAATAAACATTTTATCGATTTGGGTATACTATGTATGTAAGTCTGCGCAAGAATGTTTCGCGCACCTTTCGAAAATTCAGTTTTGTATTTTAAAATGTCTTTAAAGAACACAAATGAATTATACCTTTATAAATATCATTACAAATATAATATGTCTAAGCATGTATCCACATCTCAAATATAAATGGTTTTACATTTGATACAATTTTTAACAGCTAATAATGAACTGATGATAGCCCAGGTAGTAGAATTAACAAATTGTTGTATTCATTAAATATTTTATCAATTATTTCTGCTTTTCTGTGATAGTGTCTTCAGAAATATTTTGTAGTATCGACCAAACTATTTGTTTTTTTTTCGATTATTAGAGATTCGCACCGCGGCATAACGTTGCGGAGCACTGACTTAAATCATGCCAATTCCTCAAATTGATCAAACTAAACCTTCTGAATGTCTGTTTGAACAAGTTTTAAAGAAAAATACGATTATTTTAATAAAAACTCAATATTCCTTTGTTCTTAATTCCACTTTATTTAAAAGGTCAGGCAACTGAAAATTGAATTGACAACTGAAAACTGAATTGTCAGTGGAAAATGCTCGCGATAAGCGAAACCTGTTCTGAACTTTTTAATAAAGTGGAATAAAGTGCAAAAGTATATTGTGTTTTTTATTAATATAATGTCTTTTCACCAAGTATTGACACTAACACCCTAAAAATATAAATATTGATCTGCTGGAATTTCGACTATCCAGTATAAAGTGGATTAAAGTCCAAAGGAATACAGTAAACCCCCCATTTACACTAAAATCGGGACAGTGTAATTCGGGGTAGTGTAATTGGAGGTGTGAATCTCATACAAAATTAGGGATTTGGTTTTTTCCGCAAAAAACAATTTGACGAAATATTTAGTTACCAAGTGATAAAATGCAAAGGGTGCCAAAATCTCACACATATACAGTCGCCCGATATAGTGTATAGCCTGGCATGTGTTGAATACACAGACGCTAGCCAACGTTTGACTGAATGCGCGGCACAGACGACCGTCTCGTAGTAACGACAATGTAATGCTATCATGCAATTGGGGGATTTGCGGCGAATATTTCAAGCCAGCGCGTAATTCGGGGTAGTGTAATTGGGGGTTCCACTGTATTGTGTATAATGCTTTTCCACCAAGTATTGACAGTGAACAACCTAAAAGTGAAAAACAACGATAACTTAAATAAATCAGTATTTATTTACTGCCTGTCAAAGAAATCGTATTTTGTCTGACCTTATAACTCACCCAACAACTTTCATGTTGGCATTCCACTGGTTAGTACCAAGCCAGTGACCATGACAATGGATTCAGAATGAAAATGGCCGTTTACCTGACCACAGA
Source organism: Himalopsyche tibetana (assembly GCA_030503985.1). Taxonomy (NCBI): domain Eukaryota; kingdom Metazoa; phylum Arthropoda; class Insecta; order Trichoptera; family Rhyacophilidae; genus Himalopsyche; species Himalopsyche tibetana. The sequence continues at coordinate 19,421,223 of JAPJYX010000006.1, forward strand.
AATACATTAGCACTATCATGACGAAAAATCAAAACGCGCGCCGGCCAGAAACAATCAATGTATTCGTCCATGTTGCCCATGTGCGGATTAGTTAGGGTCACGCCAAGAATATAAGTCCCGGGAACGTGTTTTTGCGTGAAAAATTATATCACGAATCTTCGGGTGATGCACTAAAATTTCAAATACAGGCGGACCTCCACTTTCGC